>CATIUR010000001.1:282045749-283474749 GCA_949592205.1 Helichrysum umbraculigerum
AATTTCACATAATACAACTGTTACACCTTAGTCAACAATGTATCTACACAGTTTCAACATTTTGACCAAATTTTTTTTTTTTAACTAACAATCATATCATAGTAAAGTAAACAGTCAAAGCTTATTAAAATTCACCAAGCTTATCAGAAATTACCTGGCTTATCTAGGCCCACGAGTATTGAGGAATCATTGAGAATACCCTTTTGGTTTCTCACATTCCTCGGTCTCTGCAACCAAAACAACACTTTTGCAACTTGTTATAGGTTAGTACACATTTAATAGCAACTTTCCCATGCAACCACTAAACCCCATCCCTGGAATGTTTGACTTGACACAAATCTAAGTTTGGGATTGAACTTCTTATAATGTACAATTCACCCAAACCTATGCTCTGATACCAATTTATAACACCCGTCTCGAAATACAAGGACATTTTTTTTTAAACATATCGGAAGCGCATGATTAATAGAAATCAGTAGATTGCATACATACATTTCAAATAGCAATCCACTTACATACAAACCTTTAAAACTAGATTATTCTAATCATTACACATTAAGTTTAGGTGTTATAGAAATCCAAATATGTTGTTAAATCATTAACGTATTTTCCATTTCAGAGTGAGCTTGTCAAACATTCCATTCCATATGTACTTCTTGCCCACCCACAAACAAAAGTAAACCTGCAAGAAGTAATGAGGGGTTAGCACGAAGCTAAGTGAATAGATCCCAAGCTATCAATCTAACTCAGCTTAACACATGCCTATAACCAAGCAATGCACAAGCAACATAGAAGGATCGGTGGTCCTTGAGGTACCCTCATGCCGCGGATGGTTCCCCAAGTAACACTTAAAACCAACTGACGGCCAAATCAGAGGTTAAACCGATAGTTTAGTACTATTACTACACACGACGCAATTTCAGTGTCCAACACATGTACAAGGCACTTGCGAAGTCCTAGTAATAGTATCCAAACCCAACACATTAGTTGACCCTCACCAAATCAAATAGTCCACAACTATCATAGTATGCAGGACGCCAATAATCAATCAAGGGTTAGCCATCATGGCAATATAATATTAATGCAACCATTGCAATAAACCAAGTTTACCCGTTGTAACCATGTTGTTACAACTAACTTAGACTGAAAGTCCAAGATCCACTCACCGACAAATCATAGTCGTCCACTCAGTAGTCTAATGTCACTGAGTCTTCTCCACATCTGGAATTACAACAAAATAACACAAGTTAGTCACTTGTTTCAATGTGAAACATCATCACATAATTGTAATAAAATCTAAACAACTCAATCCAATAGTTACCTACTTATAATCATTCAACACAATTCAAGATTATATATAACCAATTTAACATCATTAGTTCACCATTACTATTAAATTATGAACATAGAATCACATCACTACATTAATCCACCTCAAATATGGTCAATTACATAATCAAGTCATTAATCTCATATATTAAGAATTTCACAATCTATCTCATCTATTAATTCATTAATCACTCATGATCATTATCATGATCATCTTAGCCTCAATGGATAACAACTTCATATACAACCCACCTTTTACTAGCAACATCATAACAATCTCTTATTATTATCAATCAATATGATTAACACCTAATCATCACACTTTCACCAAATTCCACTTGAATTATAATTCACACAACTTGTGTAATTCACTATTAGGTTAGATTAAAGCTACTAATCCTCTTAATAACACATATCAACACCATTTCAACCAATATCAAGCTTTAGTTATGATTAATACCATTAACCCATCAAAATCACCAAGTTACCTATAAACTCATGAACCCTAATTTAATACTACCACTTTAAGCATGAATCTTGTTACTTAACATCATTAACAAGTATAACAATCATCACTTTAACCAACTTAAGCCTCAATTTTCGGATTAAAGGCATTAATCTATCAAAATCATGATAAACCCTAAGAACCAACTTAAATTTACAAAGTTTAACTTGAATCTTGTTAGCAATCAACAATAACAAACTTAATTAACAACAATATCACATAATCAAACCCTAATTTCGAATTATCACCAAGAACACCAAAAACCCCCAATTTCTAGGGTTCATGATTTGAAGAATTAAAGACTTACGAGATGAAAGGAAGGATTAGAAGATGATAATCTTCACGCTAGAAGCTTGAATTCGAATTTGTGTTCTTCAATTTTGATGAAAAGAGATGAATTGAGCTAGGGTTTTATGTGTGTGTTTATCAAGTGAGAAGAAAATGAAATGGGGAAAGATGGAGTCGGTCCATCAAATAAAACCGACCTCCTCCCTTTTATTTTACAGTATAAATTATACCACTCTTTGACCTATTGTCCGGAACCCCACTTTCCGATGCGAGAGCTTTATTTTATTTTACCGTCACCTAGATTTATTTAAAACAATCAATATTTCACTAGTCATAATATTTCCTGAGGCTTATCGACCTATTAATTTTGCAATCAAACACATATAACCATTTTAAATCGCATTTAAATTTACAGGAAATACCTATTACTCCTAGGCCCAATTTGAGGATGTTACATAAACAAAAAAAATTCATGTGGTGATTCATTTTTTTAATTAGTAATCATTCTCGAACTTCAATTAGCAACGGTCAATCTCCTGGTTGGTAATTTTTACAAATTACATCATTATGTCACCTAAAATGACCAAAATACCATTTTCTTCATTTTTTTGAAGATTGAAATATTAAAGGGGTATGTCGGTCATTTTAGGTAGCGGGAGAATGTAATATGTAAAAAATTACCAATCAAGGGGATGGCCACTACAATTATTGAAGTTCGGAAATTGTTTCTAAAAAGTGAACGACCACATGAATATATATATATATATATATATATATATATATATATATATATATATATATATATATATATATATTTTGTAATTTACCCATCTGATAACAAATACGAGTATCATTTTATGATGGTCTATTTAGATATCAAGTAACTAATACAAATATACTTTGAAGTCAAAATTAATTAACGTTAAATATATTTTTAAGGTATGTTTTAATATACAAAGCAAAATTAATATACAAAGAAAATATTTTTAAGGTATGTTTTTTAATATCATTTTATATTTTTAAGGTATGTTTTAATTAGCAAAATTAATATACAAAGAAAATATTTTTGATACTGTAAGATGTATGTTTTTAAGGTTTTTCCATAACAAGCAAGGTCCCCGTAATAGTAACAAATAATTTTTTTTTTAATGTTAAATACTACTACTAGTAGTAAACATATATAAAATGAAGTTCTATATGTTATCGAAGAATTATTTTGATTTATCGGTCGGTCCTTTACTTTCTACATATCATTACATTCTTTACTCAGTTTCTGAACTTATTGAATACTACCCAAATCAAGTTTCATTAACAACATTAATAGAGAGGTACTAGAATCATATGTACGGGCTCGAGCTGCCAGGATTCAAGAACTTAGGCTTATTGGCATGCGTTGCCTAGAGCTCTGAATTTGAATGAGCATCAAAATCGAGCTTTTGCTATAACAAATTATTCGAACTCGAGTTCGAATAAAATATTTAACATTCATTCCAAATTGGATCAAGCTCGAGCCGAATAATTAATAAACGAGTGGAGTTCGATTTTGCTAATATTCAACTTGATTTGGTTTCGTCAATGGCTCTACTTGTAGGCATTTGCATTGGTAACAAAGAAAAGAAGAATACACTAATAGATCAAACCTATAGTATGTTAACATTTTTTAAAAATTGAAAAGAAAAGTCACTTTGTATTTAAGTAACATTTTAGAAGACATAATTTAATTATATAAGTAAATATGTGCAAAGTGATTTGAAAAAAAAAAAGTGATACATCGCTTCAATTCCATTTTACTTAGGCCTGTAAACGAACCGAACGAACACGAACGGAGTTTGTTCGTGTTCGTTCATTAAGGTTTTGACGAACAAATGAACGAACACGAACGGATAAGCGAACAGATTTTGTTGTTCATGTTTGTTCACTAAGAAAATTTGTTTGTTCACGAACACAAACGAACGTACACGAACAAACACATAATTTAACGCATTTCTTCGTTAATACATTAAACGAACCTCAACAAACATAAACGAACGTATATATACACATCTACACATATATATTATAGAACTAGAAACTTTACAATGCATATTTAACATTACAAAACGATGACAATATATGAAAATAAATTCCTTTGCTAGGTCCGATCATAGGTAAGAGCAGCAGATCTGGAACTAGTGGAGGGAGAGAGCAGGGGTGTGTTTAGAGTGGAGGGAAATATGAGAGAGAAATGTGAGGTAAAAATATATTATTATTTTATAATATTAAATGAAACTATCTAAATATTTAATAACATTATATATAGAATTTAGCTTAAATCAAAATAAGATTTACAAATGTGTATTAATTTAATTAAACTATTAGTTAATAAACGAACATTTAACCGAACGTTCACGAACATATTATCGAACGTTCATGAACGTAAATGAACGAACAAGACATGTGTTCATGTTCGTTCGTATAATTAAACGAACGTAAGAATTTGTTCATGTTCGTTCATATAACGAAACGAACGAACATAAACGAACTTCCCGCGGAACGGTTCTCGAATAGTTCGTCGAACGTTCAGCTCGCTTACAGGCCTAATTTTACTTACAAAATTGATCTTGTTAAACATCAAGACACGTTAATTTTTCTTGCATGTATACATCATTTTATACTATGTAATTTAATCTTATAATGCTAGTTAATCATTAATTATATCATTAAATCTTATATTATAATCTTATATGCCATCAGGGGTAATAGCCCCATTGGAGAGGTTTTGGGTTCAAGCCTCTCCAGTGGCGGTTTTCCTCCTTGGGAGCTAACTAGGTGTAACTAGGTGGGTTCGTGCCCCGCATACTGCCCAATTGGATGTCACTGTGGGTTGAGGGACCATTAACTTTCTACTAACTAGCCGTTCTAAAAAAATATCATTAAATCATTCATATATAATATTACTCCGTATTTAATTAATGTTTAATGTCACTTGTCTTGTCTCATTTCTATCTTTATCCCCTTGGTCTTGTAATCCATTAGCTCACACTATATATATAGTAATATAGATACCATATATATACAGTAGAGTAAAGTAAAAGTAACCTAGCTAATATCTAATATCACCTTCACTTCCTACAGTTTGAAAAAATGGCCAAGGATAAGCAGATAGTTGACCCAAACGCCCAACCAAAGCAGAAGAAGCAGTCTGTAATGACCAAGTAAGTATCCTTAATTAATTCTCTTGTTTGATTTAAGATTTTTTATATATATGTTATGATTTAAAGTCACACTGCACTTTTGTAACTATTTAAGCATGTCTTAAAACATGACACCTCATTAACCTCATTAATTTCTTCACCTCTATCTTAAATGTATCCCCATCTTTGTTCTTTATCTGTTAGTTTCCATGTTTTATCTATTTATCATGTTTTGATATGATTTCATAACTCAACTTTTAGTTTCTTTAATTTTTAAGGCAAATGCTTATCTGCTAGAGTTGAAAGAGTAGTTATATTTGTTAAGTATAATATGAACCGTAATAGTTTATCTGCTACCATGGTGAAAGACAAATAGTGACAGGTGTCGTTATTAAACGACAATTGACAGAAGTTGAAAAATAGTCAGATTGCATGCTACTAAATTTTATTTAATGTTTTCTAGATCCAGTATTTTGAAACGACATGATATTATGTTTCTTGTGAAGAGTGTTTTGTAAACTAAACCACGAACTCACTAGCATTAGTCACCTAGCATGTATCTTATATTGTTGTTACATGTTAGTAGAAATAAAGTAGAGAGGTGCCGAATTGACAGGTGATTTTCTATCGTTAAACAGAAAAGGGAAAATCGTGTATCGAAATTAAAAATGAAAATCGATGTTCATCATCTTAAAAGAGTTCTCTTAATCACTTTAGGATTAAAAAAAAAAAATCTATCATATCGATTTCCTTTTATCAGTTTGGAACATGTATTGAACAGAAAGTTTTTATATTAGTTAGGGCTCACCCGTTGTTAGGTTAGAATTTTATGTATTTCCTATATATATTTGTAATCATGCTTTAATCTAAGATCGAGCACAAATTCATAACATTCTTTTATTATATATATATATTTGGTGGTTGTGCAACACAACAACATTTTGCTATGATAATTGGTGCCAAAATTTCTCTTTGACGGTTTCCCAACATATATACACTTTTGTGGCAAGTACACTTACGTAGTCAATATAGTTAAATACAACTACGGCTACAAATAGTGCACACACAATTGAATATCCGATCCAAATGAGTTTTGGAGGGATGAATAACACTATGAGAAGCGAAAGAGGTGCGAGAATCGTTGTGAACAAGGCAACGGTTACTAGTATAGTGTGACGAACGGGAGAGAAGTGATTTCTTCTGAAAATGTGTAAACGGTCATGTCTATAAAACAATATCCCGGAAGTAAACGCAGCAATGGATAATGCAACTACGGACATAATCATAAAGGAACCATGAGTTTCGAAAGGCGAGAGTTTTTCATTTTGAAACTTCACTTGAACGACTCCTATCAATGATGCATACATGACCAGAAGTGTCCCCCCATTCACATGGTGCAACGTTTCTAAGTAATCAAGAAACCTGAGATAATACAAAGAAGTAGTTAGTATACATGCATATAATTTTATACTCCCTCCGTCCCAATTTTATTGTCCCCAGACAAAAAACACGCAGTTTAAGAAAATATCACTCTCTCTCTTACTTTTTGATAAGAAGACAGTTTTACCCTTTACTTTTTCCCTACCTTTTTATCTTACATATATAAATTATGGGCATAAATGAACTTTATCTCATTATTCTTATCTATTTATGGAAGTGGACAATAAAATTGAGACATCCCAAAAAGGAATACCGAACAATAGAATCGGGACGGAGGGAGTACAATTTTTTCACAATGTGCCAAATCAATTAGTGTATTGAGAGTTATCGACCTACAGACTACTCAGCGTTCAATATGAGACAATTCACAAGAAAGTGAAGTAGTTAAATTTCGCAGATTCTACAAATGAAAACAAAGCTGTCAAAAAACGCTTCTATGCGGTTATTCAAATGGCCTTATGGATCATTTGTAGTCATCCAAACGAGAAGTTTTATAACTTTAAAATGCTGAGAAGAGACATCCTCGCTAGTCGATATATGCAATCAAGTTGTCTTCAATAATCACTTGGATAGTTAACAGAAATGCAAAATGCTCTATTAAGCGGATAGATTGGTGATGTCATTAGTACTGTTATGTGTTACAGTATATACTAGAGAAACAAAACAATGATGATGACTGATGCAATATATATATATATATATATATAAACTAACATTGGACTATAAATGAAGAAAGCTAGCAGAAAGTCTTATCTAATGGAACTTAAGATGACATATTTACTAAAAGGATGTACAATTAAGTCAGCAAGCGAATAACTGAATTATTAGAGATAACTCACTTAGAAGAGCTTAGAGAAGTATTTCGAGTCGAGTTTTCTTCATCACTCACGGAAATCGCAAATTCTTCTACTCCTGTGGTTCGAATCCTTGATTCATTGTCTAGGTTGATCTCCATACTTTTTAATTATGTAGGGAGTTGAAGATATGAAGGTCGTGTTGATTGTTTAATTTATATATGCTACGGATCTATCGTTTTCTATAGTTATTAACTAAAACCGGTCCCATTATGTTAAATCGTGCCAATTGTAAGAAGAGTAGAGAGTAAATCAAAAGTTACTTGGAGTTGGTTGTCAAGAAATTTCACAGATATACTTTTCGATTATAGAATTTGAATGATTGAGACTTATTTTAAAGAAATCTAATTGCATGGTCTTTCTAGTTTACACTATTTTACGAAAATCAACCTTGATGTTTATTTTCATTTTTCAGTCAATAAGTTTACCTTTTACTCAAAAATGGTCTATCATCCACCTAAATTGACTAAAGTATCATTTGACCGTTTAGATCTGACTATCCTATAATGACAAGAAAAATCATACTTTAGTGATTTTAGGTGGAAGACACACCATTTTCGAACAAAACATATATTTATTGAACTGAAAAATTGAAAAAAGGAAAATAAAAATAAAAAGGTATATGGACGATTTTCATGACCATTAATAAAAATTATACTAAACAAAATGTTTGTCAGCAAGGATGATTACGTACAAGGGCCTTGATTTATATCAAGTGGTTACTGAATTCAAAAAATATATAGAATGATACGGGCAACAAAAAAGTTTTGCAATTTATTGATTATTAATTTATTATATACGAAATTCAGCAAATTAACGTCAAACAACTATTTAATGTCGATTATGGTTTAAGAATTAAATTCATTTTTGTTTATAAGTTACTAAAAATTTTCAGAGGGAATTAAAATTCTTGACAGTGGACAAATCACCCAATTTGACTTAAACTTAATCGCGAACTCTTATCTTTTTATGGGATTAGAGGAGTCTTATGGGACTCGTTGTGCTCCGTTCTCAAAGTTCAGGACGCGCCACCATAGGAGCGGCCGTGTTCTAGCTCCGACTTCGTTGAGTGCGACCCCCAGGAGAACATGCGTTCTCAGTTAAATTTTTAAACAAAGGTAACAAAAATAAAGGTTGGTCCCAATTTGTAAGTTATGATAGGGAGTGAAAGTGAGTTTAGAAGTAGCTGATATACAGCCCAGGACTGAAGTTCTTAATGTTATGGCTCATTTGAAGTCTATGGAAGTACAATATTCATTTTTCATTTACTAATCCATGAATATATAAAAATTGGCCAATTAGAGGATTTGAATTCCCAACCTCATCATAGTTGAAAGAGCCACCTCGATACCGCTAGGCTAATGACGCCGCTTCGTTGGTTACCTACTTACTTTGCATCCTTCATATGAGAAAGCATTAATACTCGACTAAAATACTCGACTAAAACCAAGACAATTCATATCAGCAAAAATCTAGTATTTCTGAAAAGAGAGAAAACACTACAAAAATATCCAAAAATACTCATTCAGATTTTCAAGACTTATCATCATTCAATATGTGATATACATCTACCAAGAAAGCAACTCCATAAGATTAAAACATGAAACTACTTGGATGCAAAAACCAACTAAGAAAATGTTCTCTCACTGGTTTGGTTCCTCTGCATTCGAGTCAACCTCCTCAGTCTTCATCTCCGGCTCAACTTGATCTTCAGTTTCGTTCTCAGGTTCAACTTGCTCTTTAGTTCCATTCTCAGGGTTCACTTGATCGTCAGTCTTGCTCTCAGGTTCGACTTGCTCTCTAGTTCCATTCTCAGATTCCGCTTGATCTTCAGTTTTGTTCTCAGTTTCCACTTGATCTTCAGTTTTGTTCTCAGGGTCCACTTGATCTTCAGTCTTTGACTCGGGCCCATTAATAGGCTCCACCTGATTTCCAACCTCCTGTAGGGTCACACCTGGTTTCGGACCGCGGGGTAGGTAACCTGGACCTGGTGGAAACATCGGTGGGCCAGCTTGAGGTAAAAATGGTTGCAGCAATTGAAGAACTTGTTGATCAAGTCCTCCATACGCATAAGATGTAGACGCACTCTGAGCAAGTGCCTGAATAAGAACAGGATACAATGCCGCTTCAAGTGCTGGATAAAGTGCTTGTAGAGCCACCTGTCCAAGTTGCGCTTGTTGTTCCTGAAACCGTTGAAGATTAAACATATGTTTTCTACCTTTCAAATGACAATCAAAAACAGGCGCCGATTCACATTTCACATCACAAAGTTCACAAATAAAAGGTACGGCTTCTTTTGGTCTCTTCAATGGCTCAGCAGATTTCCTATCTTCATCCATCATCTTTCTCTTCATACTGTTTCCTTGTAGTTCTTCAGACTCAACCATTTGACTATCATCTTTGACTTCCGGTGGTTGCTCAGATGCTGCTGCAGCAGCGGCAGCAGCTGCAGCAGCATTCATCGCCTCAATTTCTGGCTGTGTCTTGCCTGCAAGCCTCTTCAAATCCTCCTGTATTTCCAAATTCTTTTTATGTTTTTTCCCGTTCTTATGATTTTCAAGAACCTCATGAGTGTTGCAATCGACTCGACACAATTCACACCATGCCAAAAACTGTGGTTTCGGCTGACTAACACTTGGTCGCCCACCACGTCCTCCGCCACGACTACTAACACCACGTCCTCCGCCACCACGTCCACCGCTGCTACGTCCTCCACCACCACCACCACCACCACGGCCTCCTCCACTGCCACGTCCTCCGCTTCCTCCACCGCCGCCGCCACGTCCCCTACCACGGAAAGACGACGAACCACCTCCTCTAAAGCCTCTACCTCCACCTCTGCTAGGACCGCTCTGTTGACCACCTTGCCCATTCTGCAACATATCAAAAAGATTTCAAGCATATAATAAACCTTACACAAGCCAGAAAACGTTGAATAGAACATCCTACAAGGGTATAAACATAAAAGAACACTCACAGACGGAGGATCATACATCTCAAGCCACAGCAATTAGTAGTAGCATGAAAATGAAAGGTATAACACCCCAAGCTTAAAGCTATAGACTAGCCCAATAACTTTTGGAACAAGTTAAAACACTGGTGAAGTTATTGTTAGCCTACAACTTAAGGCTTGTAAGGCATTCAAATTTCTCGTAATCAATGTGAAATTAGGTCCCACTTAATTTCTGGTTTACCGTGGGACAGTATGTTACACAAGGTAATCTACTCTTGTATTACCTCTTATGATTTCCATCATAAGAGGAAAAGAGAACACCTAACACCATCTACATGGTATACAGTGCATTTATGCATAAACCTCTGTAAGATAGATGACATTGACTTTGAGGTCAACCAAACTACATTTCAAGTGGAAAAAGATATCGGTTTGGTTACAAGTATAATACTAAATGTTTTATGTATTGTGTGGAATTTGTTACAAAGTTTGATGTACTTGTAATGCTTCCGTTAATTATAACAAACTAACATCCATTTATGGTTGAAATGTAGTAGCACTGCCTTAAAAGTCAAACCGTACCCTTTTGGGGATAAAGCAGGAGTAATAGTAATTTCTATCATTACCGTAAAGCTATACATTTCACATTTCTATGCAATGTTGCATTAAAATTTGCTCGTTTTGAAGAACTAAGAAGCCTGAGTGAAAAGATCCACCTCCCATCAACAAAGAAACTGCTGCAAGAAGCTATGAGAGATTAAGCATGCCTCAAGAATCTTGAATGTGAAATCCTGAAGAAAGGTTCATCAACCGAGACAAAACAAAATTCCAGTGATCCAACTTAAGTAATTGTTGGATGACTGTTTAGAACGAGAGCTTTGACTGCCTCCTGACTGAATGGCACCTGTAGCTAACAGGGCCATACAGTCATGATTTAGCAGTAGAGGTGGCAATATGGGCAAGCTGGCTAACGGGTCAAACATCTAAATATTGAATTTTACCTATTTGACCCGTTAAAGATAAACCACAATCTGAATGCACCCGTTCATAGTAAATGGATTGAATTGCCACCTCTATTTAACAGTAACTCATACGCTCAAAGTGACCACAAGTTTGGTTCTGTCAAGTAGAATCTTGATAGGGAAAGAAGATGTAATAACGAAAAGGTTGGACACAAGAACTATATAGCAACCATTATAATATGAATTGAACAGGTTGGTAAGGTTAATTTTACTACATGAGAGGATGACAATTCATCACACGGTTGCTTTACGCTTTTGTGGCCAACCTTACAGAATACAGTGAAAAAGACATTAACTTATGTAGTTCAGATGTTTACAGATTTTCTTATGTAAACATAAATTATTCAATCTGTATTTAATTTGTGATTTTTGGTCCCCCTTTATTCCCCTGAATAATTCTACAAAACAGGAAATATTATGTACCATTGCCAATAGTCAAAACCTGCAAAATCTTCAATCAAGCTGAGAGCTAATGCCTAAACACTTCTGCAGAGGGGAAAAACAACTTTTAAGTAGATTTAGTCAACATTGTAGCTCAAACCAATCCATCCCTAGAGCTTATTTCGAACTCAAGCTTGAGCCTGGGAGAATTATCTGTTGTGATGCTCAGGCTTGAGCTCGGCTTCTGAAGAAAACTCAAGGTCATCCAGCTCAGCTGATGGTACTCAAATTTATACTATTCCTTATATATAATTGTTTATAGAACTATTTATCAACCAATATGAAGTTAACTAGCTAAATAAAATTCTAAAAATGTTGATAAACGATTTCAGATATCATGGGATTAAAACCTGAATCCTCATTTATTGAATGTGCATTCTTAAAGTGATTATGTGATTTTAAGTAATCAAAATCAAATAATCAGCTGTATAAATATAAGCTTCAAGTATTATTTGAAGTTGCTTTATCATAGACTCAGCCCTTTGTTTGTTTAATATTTTTTCATTGTTTAACAAAGAACAATTTTACAAAAACATGATATAGACTAAAAGCCTCTCAAATTAGGTTAAAAAAAATTAAATTTGCTTAGTGTTATTTTACACTTTGATAATCTGTTATTTATGTGGCATATAATTAGTTTATAAACGCATCTAAACCTCCATTAATCAAGCCAAACTTGTATATTATAAGAGGCACGGTAAAAAGAATATAGCAATATACTTGATCACAAAGAATAGATATACCGTCAAATAGTTTAAACACTTAGTGCGGTAAAAATAGTCAATACAAGCTTAATATTATTGAGACAAGCAAGACATATTGTCCAACCATTAAAGCACACTATTTGATCACAGAAAAGCATTTCCACATGCATATAATGATTACAACATAATTATATTCTACATTTCAAGCAATACAAATACATACACAAAGAGAGATGCATATACAGAAAGTCTTCATCTGAAAACCCAAAAAACTACTTCCTATAAAAATGGTAGAAGTACTTATGCATATTTGAAGGCATGCGTTCATAGTTTGAGTTATCCAAAATCCCAGGTCTACATTCTACTTCAGATCGGTGTACAACTACGTAACCACACACAAATTTTTCAAACTGCAAAAATCCCCTTGTAAGATTATGCAAACTCAAATCAAACACCCCACTCCCTATAAATTATAAGCACCCCTTAGACAGATACTAAATAACAAGAACCTAAATCCACAACTACAACTATATTAACACCAATAAGTCAGCATTTCATTCCCACAAATACATCAAACTTCATGTCAAAGTTCAAAACATTGCACAAGAAATAAAAACCCCACATAGCATAAACAAACTTTATCAAAAACCCAATAACAAAACCCTAATTCCTAAAAAAACCCTAATCACAAAATATCAAATTCAACAATAAAAAAATGAACTTATACCGGTGGGTACACAGAAGTAAGCCCATAACCACCAGGTTGCCCATGATGCTGTTGTTGCGGTTGCTGTGGCGGTTGCGGTTGTTCCGGTTGTTGCCATTGCGAATGAACCATACTTGGATCCGGATAACTAACCGGTTGCGGTTGCACTTGCGGTTGTGGATAATAATAACTATTGGGGTCAGTTTGGTAATACGTTTGAGCATACCCTTGTTGTTGGTAAGCCGCCATTTGATTCGGGTCGGGTTGAACCGGAACACCAGGTGGGTGAATCGGAGCATGTTCTTGTTGTTCAGTTTGTTGTTGAGGGATTTGTTCAGTGGGTTGTTGATAAACAGAGTATTGATCGTATGTTGTAGGTTGGGATTGATCGTATGTTGTAGGTTGGGATTGATCGTATGTTGTGGGTTGAGATTGATCGTATGATGTGGGTTGAGAATAATAAGAATAGGGATCGTATGTTTGTTGTTGGGCGTAAATGTAAGGATCTTGCTGAATCTGGGATGAAGGTGTCGTTGTTGTTTGATAGGTTTGAGATTGAGTTGCAGCGTAGGGATCCATGGTGAAATTGGGGAAGAAATTGTTTGTGTGAAAAATAGGTTTAGAATTTTAGAATTTTGCCGATTTGTTGTTATTTGTGTGTTGCAGAGGGTATCCAGAGTACAAGTTTTGATGCATGATGTACAGGTTTTTTGTTCGGGGAGACTTTTTTAACAACAAAATGGGGGTATTACGATTGGGTTTGTACATAAGCCCAATATCTTAAATCTTAAATCTATCTATCTATTCTATTCTATCTATCTATAATTACGATTGGGTTTGTACTCTATATATACAAAACGGAATCATTCTTTAACCAAACCAAAAACGTTCAGTAATGATTCAGTTTTGTACATCTCCAATCATCCACCAATTTGACCCATTTATACTTACTCATATGTTACCATAATTTACAGGTCACTCAACCACAATCAACCTATATTGTTCCAGAAACTCAAACCTTTTAGAGTTAAACTCTATCTTACATGAATGTTTTTGCATAACCATATCACATATTCATCATCAATCTGTCCAAATTTATAAAACGAACATTTAGACCCATTTAGATTCCGAATTAGCAAAGACTTACTTCAAAGTTGTAGAAAACATAAAGTTCTACCAAGGTTCCAAATTTCAGATTAATCGGACATTTGTACAGTTTTATATGATTTTCTAAACACAAATGAATTCGGGAACATCACCAAATTATCTAATTAACTCACAAATACGATTAATTCATTACTTGATCATCAAGAACCCTAAAAACCGAATTAGCAGAGATCAATACCTTTCATTACTGGTTGAAGAATGATCTTTTGACTCTCATCTTCTAGTATGTTAAATAATTCAATAATTCAAATAACTTTCATGTTGAAATCGAACAACGATTATTAATCATTAGAAAACCTTAAAATCACCCCTCTTTCTCCTCTTCTCTCCCTCCATCGTTTCTCCAGATAATATGAGGGATTCTTTAATTATATTTTGATTAATTATTAAGACATCCTACAATTACACTTTAGCACATTTTAATTATCGAAAAAAACATATAACTTAAAGGATAAATTTAATACTAGCTTTTAAACCCGTGTATACTTTTAATTTAGTAGCTAGTATAATACGTTTCAAAAGCAAAACCTCAACTTTGATCATCCATAACGTTGTGCGACTGTTTATCTCTTCCAGATGATTAATTGTTGCATAATCCATCTCTCGACAACCGAAAAAATAATGGAAGAACAATTGTGAATGAATCATATGGACTTTTAATTTGGGCTAAATAATTATAATTATGATCGTTAAATATAAAGAACGGGAGTTAAGATTTGTATATGGTATGGATTTTAATTATACCGTAGGAATTAGATGTGGTATATGGTAATGTTTTATTTTAGTGATTATCTTTATATAGTTTAAGAGTTGAGAGATTTATGATGGGACTAATTTTGGGAGGATTTTTAAAATAGTAGGGAATGAGATATTTTTTGGTTTATTAACTAAAAGTAAAATTTGTGTCCTAAGAAAAAAGTGTCGTGCTTCTATTTAATAATAATTAATTAATATTAAAAACAAAGTATAATAATGAATTACATGGTTCGGCTTGTTTACACCCCTAATAACAAATTTGTGCCACTAATACTTACGTACACTAATGGCATATCCGAAATTGTGTCACTAATATCTATGTACATTAATAGCATATCCACATTTGTGTCACTAATATGTGTGTACATTAATAGCACATGGTATAAAACGCCACTAAAAGTCATAATACATTAGTGACATACTAATAAGTGCCATTAAAAGCGTTATATAGTGGCACAAAAAGAAAGTACCATTGAAAACGTATGCCACTAAATATCAATATATTTGTAGTGAACGTCGCATCTCACAACCTTCCGATGAGGCGGGGGTGTGACATTAAACCTTGTGTAACACCCGCCAATTTAGGACTTTAATTAGTGCCTAAACTACTTGTAATTATATGTGTTTAGTTTGTAATATTCTAAATATATGTAACATTTTGGTGTAATTACATACACGCTTACGCGATTTGATTAAATCGTGCACTTATGTACCGGACGAGGTCCGACTTTATTTAATATGGACGTTGGTGACAAAATTTATAAATAATATGAAATTATCCAAACAAACATTGTTTACTATAATATATTACGATAATATATTACGCAATTTCATATTGTTTAAGACATATCCTACGCGAAAAAACCGCACGAAAAGCACCCCAACGAGCGATTAGTAACGAAAATTATATTTTTGTAATTTTATAACTTGAAATAAAGGATTATGATAAAATACTTCGGTTAAATAAATATTGCGGGTATATTTTAACATATTTACAAATCTTAAAAAGATTTCGCGATTAAACAACTACGAGTCATAACACGACATTCGGAAACACAAATACGCGAACCCGAGACCAAAATGGGTCGGCCCTGACCCGCGGATCCAACCGACCGACCCAAATGACCCAACCCCCCTTTTTGTTTCCTTTTCCTCCCCACTTCACCTCACTTTACACACACACATACACCAAATCTCTCTCTTTCTCCTCTCAAAACCGTAGCCCCAAACCACCAAAAACATCACCAAAAATCGTTCATCATCATCATCAGGAATAAGCACGAGGATCACCATCACAAGCTCTACCTCTCCATCTTCTTCGTTTTTCATTTTCATGGTATGAAACCTTCTAACTCTTTTAAATTACTTAAAAAGCTTTTATATACATGCTAGAACATTTACTCAACGAGATTATGTCCAAAAATCCCGCCGAAAATGCTTTAAAAATCGAAACCCGCATGAAAAACGTTGACAGTTCGTCCTGCGAGTTGAGATCCCAGATCTCGGTCGTCCTGCGAATCGAACCGAGATCTCGACTAGCGAAGCCAATTAACGAACCGAAAATGACTGTGGATCGACCTGACTTGCGAGTTGACTCGCGAACCCACTATGTTTTGCGAGCCCAAACTCATTTCGCACCGTGAACTCAATTCGCAACACCATTTCAGTCCGCGGCTAACCTCAGTCGATTTTTCCGAATTTAAATTCCAGATGCGATTTTTAATAAAGCAATGTAGTAGAAATAAAAATTTTCCAAGCTGACCTGGCAGCTCGACCCCAGCCAGGGGCTGCCGCCCCTTAGACCCCGCCAGGGGCTGCCGCCCTTTGGACCCCACTACCAGGGGCGCTGCCCCCGGACCCCCGTCATCCAGGAACATGAAAATACTTTTTACACTAAGTGTCGAATAATTACATACGACGATACGTATAACAATAACACTTTTGGATTTTTATTACAAAAACGTCACCAACGGGCCATACTTGTTTTCAAACTACAAACGAAATACTAAACAAACACTTGGACATTTCCTAGTTGAGTGGACAACTAGCATGGGTGGTCTTTCAAGACACCAACTTATTTACTTGTTTACTTACGACCTTGTGCGTTTCGGACGCTAGAAGGTTGCAGGGTTCTGAGAACCGATATACGGACTTACATCCGCTTTACTTGGTTGATTTCACATACGTACTTACTAGACTCAGGTGAGTCTTAGAGCCCCACTTTTACTGTTTTTATACTTTGGGGTGAGATACTTGGCAACTGTTTTACATATGAACACAATGTACTGAACTGATTATTCTACTTCTTACACGCATTGCATGAGTTACTTTTATCCATTGAAAGCCTCCTATCATAAGTTGTTAGTTATGGACTTAAGCGCGATTACTAGTAAATGGATCAATTTAGGACTGACAATCCCTGCCTAGGGTAGTAGCGCTACCACGAATTTCACCGTAGAAACAGGCATATTAGTATTTGTTACATATGAGTGTTCGGATAGCAATCACGGGGGTACGTGATATTGTAGTTGATTGTACCATTCACACTACACTGTTAAGCTTCAACTTGTAAGCTCATGGCACTTGTGATGATTTACTGATTTACTTACTTGGCTTGTTAGCTACGCGGGTACATATTTGTGGTTCATACTGATACTTTTACTACTAAACCTGTAAGATTCACCAACCTTTTTGGTTGACACATTTTAGCTTTGTATCTTAGGTACATAGACGGAGTATGACTACCCTAGACACTAGCTAGAGTCGCATGATTTTCTACATTGCATTTAACGGAGATTCTTAGCATTATCTTTTGTATATTATGATTATGTAATAGAATCTCCCGCTACACGAGTAGACTCTAGGGAACTACATTTTTGTAACAGAAAACAATATGTTTTCAAACATTTTATATATGGAAATGTAACTATTTTTAAACGTCTCATTTAGAGGTCGTTTGCTGTATACTTTGGTGCTTTGATTCTTGATTAGTAGCACCCCAAAGCTTGCTTCCGCTAAACAGTGAATTTGAGGGTCTTACACCTTGACTCTTTAGTCTGTTGATTGATAATCTTTATAACACTCATATGTACAACATGCCCAATCACATTTTTACATTGACAACATTAAATTAGTTTTAAAGTAAAATGCATAGAAACTGAAAATTAATTATTAAAACATTTAAGACATATGTTTTACATTATATAAAAGCAAACCAATATAAGAAATTTACCAAGATCTATGTTAGGGCTGATGACGTGGTTTATGATATCAGCAAAGGAAACTAACTCAAAAGTATTAACTTCGTATTCAAATTCTTTTGATTTCTTTACTCTTGTTGAGTTGAAGAAATTGATTTTACTTTGATGATCCACAAGTAAATAATTCCCTACGTTTGCACCTACACCAAATGGAGAGCTCAACAACAATTCCTTCTTCGAGGTTGTCTTCAAAATCAGGATTCAGGTTTATCTTGACCGTGGCTTGAATCTCGTTGCTCTATGAATGAACAATTGTAAAGCAAATTTAAGTTAAATAATACTAAGTAATATGCATATGTTAATTGGGGTAATGTTTAATTGTAGTTATATAACAACATACAAAGAGTATCTTACATGTTCATCAGCAACAATCAACTCTATTGAAGCTAAGATGTTAAGATTGTTTATGAAGTATTGTTTCTATACATTAGCAACTGAACCTTGATATTCCAATCGTCTTTGTCTCCATGGATATCACTCTCACCATCAAAATGTTGAATAACAGACATTCAAAAGCAAACAGGGTATGTATTTTCATATTGTTTGAATGTAAAGAATGTGGGTTTGATATATGTAAAAGTCGGGTATAAACTTGTTTATATAGGGGTAAAAATCTTAGGTTTTTTAATTAAGTTGTGATTTGGATTCTTAAAGGATAAACTCAAAGAAGATACGAATATTTGTTAACTTAAATACTCATTTAGAAAGTATAGAATGTAAATTTTTTACAATAGTATTAAATAACTTTATACAATATTTCGTAATCATCAAAAAGATTTTATATAACATTAATAAAATTATATGTATATTGTTTAAGAGTAAGATTAATATGCTTTATCGTTTCATATTCTGTAAATTGTGTTTGATATTACCATCTAAAAGGACAATAAATTAGTTAGCACATAAAGATAGTATTTTACAATTTAAAAGATACTTAAAACATATCTTGAATTACTTTTGTGTTTTTCGAGTCTTCAACAATAAGTTGGTTTGAATCATTGGAAGAAGAAGCATCTTTTGAGGAAATTTTGGAAGATTGAGGATCCATGAATAACAATATTAGGGAGAATGTATAAGAGATGATTATATTGGGTTTTAAAAGATGAAAAATTGAAGATATATATAGGGAGTGAATTTGGTATTTAGGATTATAATAATTAATATAATATCTACCAATTTATGGGTTATAATAAGTAATTTAATATTTATTAATTTATTATTTATTAATTTATTAATTTATTATAAATTTAATTATTTATTATCTATTATATTTTGAATATCCGTTTCATATCTTTGGATTCTTTAAATATGGCTTATCGTTGGGACTTTTTAAATAAATTAAAAATCTTTGACTTTTTCAGAAAGAAAAGGATCACAGGAGCAGGTTGTTTTAGTGGGGCAGAGAAGGCAGGCTTTAAGCCAATAAATGCATGACAGTTGTAACGCGGTCCCCACCTGGTCCCCATCCTGCATAATGTCAGGGACTAGTTTTGTACATTTTTCAAACTTTTGGAGCTGACCTGTAACAACCCCAAAATTTGGATCAATTTAAAATTTTCCTAATTACGTGATTATTACTTGTATATAATATGAAATAGGATTATATACGTTATTTACTTTATATATATATATGGATGGAATATATGTGTATATACGCGTGTACGATTCGTACAAATCGTATAAAACAACAAGTGTACAAACTTGCGGACATTGGTAAAACGATTATTAAATAATGTGAAATTATTTAATTACTTTGACTATTACTTTATATTATGTTTATAATATAACGGAAAACGTACGTTTTAATTAAAACGTCACCGAACTCTCCGAAAACTCGACCAACCGACAAAACAAACTAAGTTATGATTTATAACTTGAAAACTAGTATTTTGATAAAATGCTTCAACTTAATAATCGGGTATTATTTCGTATTTTCAAACGTATATTTAATCGCGTATAAAATTTGTTTTACGTTTAAACGACCGGGGAAACGAACACCGCACGGAGCGCAAACACGGAGGAAGCAAAGTTTGGTGAGACCACACTTTGGTGGCCCCACCAAAACCGGCCAAGGTGAGGGATCTCACACCCTCACCCTTTTGATCAAATCCACACACAAACACAAACACAACCCACTCTCAATCATTCTCTCTCTCTCTCTCTCTCTACGGTTTCTCTCTCTCTCTAAATCACCACCCAAAAACACCTAAAAACTACCCTTAAAACACCTCGAAGGTCTATACCCGTTTGGAGAAAAGCGATCACGAGAACGAGGGCTACAAACCTATCTTTTCGGATTTTCGTTTCGACAACTTTGTAAGTTTTCCGGCGACCCGAAACTTTTCCGATTATTTTTATTTTGCTAGATTATTGTTTCCCTAACTTAGTAATGTCCAAATATGTAATTTAAACTCGTTTTTGAACACGTTAACGTAAATGTCAGTTTTGGTCATTTTAAAGAAAACGACACCACAAACATTAAAAACAACTACCAATAGTTATTATGGACTTATTACAACATATTAAAGCTAGTATAAAAGTTCTAGACCCAACGGAAACCGGAAAATACGTTTTCGGAAACTAAATTTCCGAACAGACCTCTTGTGTCGCATCGGACCGAAATTTCATGCGACACAACACTATGTCGCATGTTATGTCGCACGTTATGTCGCAATGTATGCGACACAACGCTTATGTCACATTATATGTCGTACCATCTACGACACAAAATTTACCTATCGCTTGATTGCGACACAACGACTATGTCGTATCGTTGTGTCGTACCCTTGTCTGCGACACAACCATTGTGTCGCATAAACACTAAATCAGAAACAAATCCATACGACACAGACCTTATGTCTCATACGGTCTGCGACACAAGCCTTGTGTCGCAGAAAGCCCAGATCAGAAAACAAAATATACTCTAAGTGTTTGAATCACTTTTCAACTACTAAATCAAATACGATGCTACTTATACCTGAAAATACTATACTTTTGAAAGTATACAACAACACTTGAATACGTACAAGACTATGCTAAATTAACGTGAGATTTCACTCACACACGCACACGAGTTTACACTCGAAATACTTAGGAGATTACACTCCAACGAACTTACACTTGTACATTACACGGGATTACATCCTATACGAACTTACAAGTTCACTCACTAGTTACGTGCTGGATTACACGTTAACTGATACGAACATACGCTCGAATACTTACGAGGTTTCACTCGTACCCTTTGGGGTTTAAGCCCATTGGAACTTACGCAAACGATACATGTTGTAATACAAACAAACGATCATACGAATATACTTTACAACTGTACAACTATTATAAATACATAATAATAATGGATGGAATTATTATTATACTCCGATAACAAACGAACCGTACAACTTTTATACAAACTACGATTTACAAACGATTACAAACTTACAAACAAACTAATGGACATTAACTAGTTTGGGAACAACTAGCATGGATACTTTACAAGTATTCCATTTACTTACTAAACCTTATGCGTGCTAGGACGCTAAGGGTTGCTAGTTCGGGATACTACTTGCTTACTTACTGCATTGTCTGCCAGACTCAGGTGAGTCTTACAGCCCCTACTTTACTGTTTTTACTCAGGGGTGAGATGCATTACTGTTTTACATGAACACACAAAACTTACTTGCTGCCATGATTTACTTACTGTATGAGATTACGAATACACCAACTGCATGAGTTTACGACTAATCCAATGAAATCCTCCTGAACCATAGTTGTTAGTTATGTGATAAGCGCGAGTTTTAGTATATGGATCCATATGGGACTGACAATCCCCGCCCGGGGTAGCAAGCACTACCACGAACCGTTCCTGTAGAAACGGGCGTTTCTTACTCGTTCCGTATGAATGTTTTGGATTACATTCATGAGGGGGTACCTATATTTACTGTACGTTAAGCTTCAACTATGGTGGCTCATGGCAATTGTATCAAACGGTTAGCATAACCTGCAACCACCACTTATTAAACATAAGTTAACGATGAGCATAACCTGTGATCGTTAATTACTGGCTGGCTATGATTTACAAATACTACTTGTGTGTTCAAACTGTTTACTTACTTACAAACCTGTGAGATTCACCAACCTTTTTGGTTGACCGTTTTAGTAATGCTTCTCAGGTACACAGCATCAGTAGGGATGCCCAGCAGGATAAGCCTTCTTAGCTCGAGTCGCATGCATTTACAAGCTTGGAGATTTTTATACATTACTTTTGTACTAGTTGTTATGTATTAGAATCTCTAGGAATTTATTTGAACTCGAGCTTGTATTTTGAAACTACTTATGTATTAATGTAATAACTTTTCGAACGTCTCATTTAGAGTCGTTCACTGTATCCTTTGTGCTTGTGATTATTGATTAGTAACACCCAAAACGTCGCTTCCGCAAACTGTTAAATTTGGGGGTGTTACATGACCGCAAAACACTTCAATATATTATGAATTTACGTATAATCCGAATATATGGTAAGCAATCCGATTACAAATTTAGATACACACGATTATCAAAATATTCTACATTTCTACTACCAAACAATCGAAGTCTCGAACTAACAACTTGCAAGAAATAAATAATAAATTATAAATTATGTTTAATTAAAACATCCGATCGTTTCAATTTCTGTTACATCATCGCTTGAAATCGCTACTCCGTTCTGCGACCCAGGCAAAAAATCGCAGGATAATTGAAGATTTTGGACGGATCTCAACATTCCGGCGGTGATGGAATCTAACGGCGTCAGTTTGCGCCGTGTTTTGCAATTCGCATTTTGCGTCGCCGTTATTTGGTCGGCGTATATATATCAAGGCATTCTTCAAGAGACTCTGTAAGTATTTCATAAATACTCATAAACCAATTATAGATAGTAGCCTTATGTAATTTATACGGAACTGATATCTAACAATGTTTTCAATTATCAACTTGTAGCGAAATGAATGTTTTGATGATGGAGGAATTTGATTGTTTTGTCGCTAATGCTGATGTTGTTTTTTTTCATTTGATTTGTATTATTATTATGATTGCAGCATGTGTATTGATACTATTCATATGCTTTGAATTACGAAATATTAATATGTTAGGCGAATATGACGACACCGCCAGAGAATAACGACGGAACGGAATCACAGATATGATTGAAGTATAGAAGGAATACAAGTGATGAAGCTCAAAAGATAATTGCGTAGATATTGTGGGAGTATGTTGCAACTTACAAACGGGAGAAAAATATCTTGGATAGCAAATCATAATTTGGTTGTACGTTATGCATCATAAGTTGTACAATGGTAGAATTTATACCTAATTTAATGCTTTTGTATTGTATGTATGGCTTATCGTAGCCATCATCATTCTAAACCCTCACACATTATTCTTTTTCAAACTTTGATTTCATTGATCCCCTTATTTTCAATCGTAATGAATTATGAGTATTAGTAGCAGTAGGATGAGATTTCGTGTTGAATTTTTTATGAAAATGATGGATGAGTGAGTAGATGAATTCAGTGATCCAAATAAATGAACTGCTGATCATGTTGAATTAAAATATATTGAACAAGTGTGAATTATAAATTAAAATATAGGTGAATAGATTGGACTTGAGGATAATGAATGGTTGAAGGAGATGTACATCAGAAGAAGACGGATACTAGCGTATTTGTTAGACGAACCGTCCATTTATTCACAAAAAGTTTAAGATTATCTAGATCTAAAAAAGTGGATCTGAAAAAATCACTGCATTTTACGGTTATGTTGCTGCACTTTACGTTTTAATGTAGTGGAAAACTGATTTGAATGAGTAGATATGGGAAAACATTTACTGCATTTTACGTTTAAGTTACTGCATTTTATTTTTAAGGAGGTTGAAAACTGATATGAAAACTAGATTCCGAAAACTTACTTCTTTTTACGTTTAAGTTACCGCATTATAAGTTTAAGTTACTGCATTTTAAGTTTAATGTGGTTGAGAACTAATATGAAAAATATTTATAAAAAAAATCACTGCATTTTACATTTAAACTACTGCATTTTAAGTTTTAATTACTTTATTTTACATATCTTAAGCTCGTGAAAAACTAATATGAAAAAATTACTGCATTTTACGTTTATGTTACTGCATTTTATGTTTTAAGGTTGTAAAAGATTGATATGAAATAGTAGATCTCTAAAACTTACCGCATTTTAAGTTTAAGTACTGAACTAAAAACTAGATCTGGAAAACTTATTTCATTTTACATTTAAGTAACCGCATTATAAGTTTAATTTACTGCATTATAAGTTTTAATGTGGTGCAAAACTGATATGAAAAATATATATATATTTTTAAAAAACACTGCATTTTACCTTTTATCTACTGCATTTTACGTTTAAATTACTGCATTTTACATATCTTAAGCTCATGGAAAACTAATATGAAAATATAGATAAGAAATTAACTGCATTCTACGTTTATGTTACTGCATTTTATGTTTAAGGTGGTAAAAAACTGATCTAAAAAAAGTAGATATCGAAACTTAATGCATTTTACGTTTAACTTACTGCATTTTAAATTTTACGTTTACCTATCGCCTAACGAACAAATACATGCCACCAATCCATTACTTGTTGTATAGTAGTCTACTTGTATATGATAAACATAAAAGCACCTAGCATTTTCCTTAGTATGTGATAAACATAAAAGCACAATACATGCTTTTCTCTTTAGCAAAACCACTACCTGATTCGAGTATTCGAAGTAAATGATGTAATAATAAAAGTCCTTCAGCTATTAATACATGTTTACTTGAATCAACATTTGAAACCCTAGCTATAACAGTTGAGGTTGAGGTGGTCCAGTAAGCGCACGAGCACCGGAACCACTCCCTACGCCACAACAATTAACACTGTTTATCATCTTTTTGTAATAAACCTAATAGCGACTCAAGCGCCGAGTTTCTCGACTCAGTTGAACCGATCTGTAACCGAGTTATTAAATTCGGTGACTCAACTCGTATAAACTCTCGTTTCGAAACGATGTCGTTTTCATTTTCATTATTTCTATCGAGTGCGCCGTTTTTAATTAAAATATCTAAATCGTGAATATGAGTAGTGAGTTTAGAAGATATCGAATCGACGTCGTTTTGCGTTTTGAGTTTACCTGAATGAAGATGAAGACTATGACAAATTAACGATAGAGTTAGGGCTTGTGAAAGCGTGTGCGAGAGTGACCGGAGTATTTCGACGGATAGTGAGTTCGCCGGAAAGTCGGTGACATCGGATAGTTGTGATTTGAGATCGGAGAGCTTTGTTTCGATGAGTGACCATTTGCCTTTGAAGGACACTGTGTGTGGAATTGAGGTTAATAGAGATTGAATGAGCTGGATATTTGAAGCTTCGACGACGTCGGCTTCGTAGTGGTGGTGGTGACGGTTTGTAGTTTGTAGCAGGTGGTGGAGGCGACGATGATGGACGGAAGAATCGATCGTCAATGATGGTGATTTAACCGGTGTACTGTGTGTTTTTTATGCGTCTGTGTGTGTATTTTTTGTTGTGTTGTGTCTGTTTCATTTGTAGTTTGTAGTGTGTGTATTTTTCCATTTGGAGGTGAGCTTCTCTTGTTTGCAGTAGAGAGAGAAAAATGGGTAGCTGGAGAACCTGACCGATGGAGACTGATGGAGTCAAAAAATTTACATATTTAGTCCCTTGACCAAAGTTAATTGCACGCGTGTCCTTTTTTATTGGTATGATCTTGGCCGTTGAAAGTAAATGGAGGGTTGAGATCGTTTCTGCCTTTGGTGCTCCTCTAACATGCCCATCTCCTATGAACCGGACCCTTTTCAGAATGCTAAAATCTTTGATGTAATCTTGTCATTTATAAAAATTTCAGGTCAGATATCGTTTGAAATTTTATTAAAAAAACTACTTTTGATTTAGTAGGGTAAAGTGTATTATTATTATTTTAATTCTAATATAATTGTATCGTTGGATCAAATTGAAAAACCCATCGAAAGGCTCAAATTCTTCCATACGATTTTGGTTTAATTATTTATTTATATTTATATTTATTATATTTATATTTATAAGATTTAATCATAGATTTTTTATTTTAATATATATATAACGAATGAAATGATATAAATCCCAGCAAAATGTCTAAAAACGAAACTATCCATATACTCCCTCCGTCCGAATTTAATTGTCCAATATTCTATTTTGAGATATCCCAAAATTATTGTCCATTTTTAAATTCAACTAATTAGAAAGGATTTTAGTAGGTAGATATTAAATACTATTGGTTGACATAGTGATCAATGTAATTTTCTAAAATTGTGTGAATTTCAATAGTGGACAATTAAATTGAGACTCAGGGAGTAGATCCCTCATATTGATACTAGCTAGGTGTTAGGAATATTGAAACAAATACAAAGAAAGACCAAGACGAATTCATAGCAGAAACTAATATTCAAATGGCAAATTAAACTCAAACGTACCAAACAAAGCACTACAAATCAAATTCGAATGTACAAATTTCCTGATGATCTATATTAATAGAGCAAACTAATTAAATTTAGGGGTGTTTGGGATTACTTATTTGTAAGCGTTTTTCTGCTTAAAAAATAAGTATGTGTCTCCATTAAGTGCTTAATTATTAGGGTAAATATATTTTGTCGGCATCGTACCCCCCTTTTTGTTTCGAGTTAAGCAACCTACCCCTAAAACTCCCAATGTATGCAACAAACCGGTTATTTATGTACTACAATCTTTGCAAACTATGTTTTTACCTGTTACAACCTACACAATGATGAGGTAACAACCACATCATGTGGCCTAAAAAATGAGACGTAAGTAATTTTACCGGTTCTCCCGGTAACCGGTTACCATATTGCCGATATCGATACAACATTAACCAGTTTATTGTAGACAATGGGAGTTTTAATGGTAGGTTGCTTAACTCGGAACAAACAGGGGGGGTACGATGCCGACAAAATATATTTACCCTAATTATTACTTAAGAAATAAGCAGATAAGTAGTTTTTTGGAGAGTGTTCGTGTCTGATTATCTGCTGTAAAAATAAGCAATAAGCAGATAAGTATGTAAAATAAGCAATCCCAAACACCCTCTTAATCTTAAGGTGGAGGATCCTAGGGGAAGGGTGTATATGAGGAGAAGAAGGAGAAGACTAATCTAAGCCGTCCATTTTTAAATCAACAGTCAAGATTTAAACAAGTCAACGCGGGGTCAGTTTGGTATTTATATACAAGTTTAGGGACTAAACTAGTAAATTTAATTAATAAGAAGGAAATCTTTTCATTTTACATGTACATCTTTTTTTCAGACAGATTCATTGAATTTTCTCTCTCACCATTCAAAACACACACATCTCTTCTCTCTCTACAATATTTGCTCTACATTCTCTCTCTAACATTCATCTTCTTTCTACAATACTCACCACCACCTCTACCACCGCACGTTACCACCATCATCACTTTCACCATAAACCACCACCTTCGGTGAACCGGTTTAAACCGGATGTAACTGTAACACCCCCAAATTTGATGATTTGCGGAAGCTTGATTTGGGTGTTACTAATCAATAACAAAGCACAAAGATAAATAGCAAACGACTCTATATGCGTCGTTTTAACAAAATATATTGATAATAGAAACGTTTACAACATTTAAGCTTTACATAGCTCGAGTTAAATAAAATGAGATTTCAGTACATAAGTACTTATACAAAATATACTAATGCAAGAAAATCTCAATCGTCTGTATGCTGACTCGAGCTAAATCTTGAAGCAGAAACATCCTACTGCTGGGTACCTGCGATATATGCTAAAAGGTCAGCTATAAAGCTGGTGAGCTCACAGGTTTGAAATCGAGTAATATCGTATGAACCGCAAGATTTAAAAAAAATGAATTGCATCCAGCAATTTAATAATGAATTGCATCCAGCAATTTAATGATAATCATCGTGTATACAGCCATGAGCACATAGTTGAGCTTAACTCGAGGGCCGGGTCCCCTATAGAGAATTCCGGGCGAGGTGCCTCCACGAATGCCTAATCAACATTCGTCTTCCCAAATATTAGTACGTCCGTTTACCCGGTTAGTGCTTGCTAACCCGAACGAGGAGGGTCAATCCTATATGGTACCATATACTAATATTCACGCTACAACGTATTAACAACTATGCTGACGGAGGACTTTCAAATGATTAGTTTCGAAAAACTCATGTAGTATATGAAAAGTTTGTACTTGCGTTCACATGTTAAAAGTTTGAGCAGTATATCACACCCCTGAGTAAAACAGTAAAAGATGGGGCTATGAGACTCACCTGAGTCTGTAAGCGTTTAAACAAACGTAAGTTGATTAGCCGAAATGAAGTCCAAAGACTTGTAACCTGAGGGTGTCCACGACACGCGATGGTTATAAATATGATTGGGTATCTCAAAAGATCACCCCAGTAGTTGTTCATCCAACTATAATGTCCAAATCTCCACTATTTGGTTGATAAGTTTAAGTATTTGAAAAGTGTACAGCCCGTTGGTGACGGATTTGTAATAATAATCTCAACTATTATTATTTTGATTTCGTGGCGTCTTACTTGAAAAATGTGTTTTGATTGTGTTTTAGAAGCCGTTACGGAATCTAAGTACGGGGGTCCGGGGGCAGCGCCCCTGGTAGCGGGGTCCAAGGGGCGGCAGCCCCTGGCGGGGTCCAAGGGGCAGAGCCCCTGGCTGGGGTCGAGCTGCCAGGTCAGCTTGGAAAATTTTTATTTCTACTATATTGCTTTAACGAAAAACGCATCTGGAACCGAATTTAGGTAAAATCGAGTGATAAATTTCGAGTCTCGACACTTAGTAAAAATCTATGTTTTTGAGGTTCTGATTTGTGCGACGTTGGGTGCGACGTCGCAGGTAGGATTGCGACGTTGAGCATGACGTCGCTAAAGGCGACGTTTCGCAATTTAATGCGACGTAGGGTGCTGCGTCGCTAATGCGACGTTGGTTAATTTCTGCGACGTAGGGGCTTACGTCGCTAAATGCGACGTAGTGAGGTATTGGCGACGTTAAGGCTGACGTCGCTATATGCGACGTCGCAATTTAATGCGACGTTGTGACTGACGTCGCACCATGCGACGTCACGAGGGGTTTTGCGACGTAGAAGCTGACGTCGCATAAATTCTGGGCCAAATGCGACGTAGCGGTCTGTTGGCCGGAAAATGTGTCGAAAACGAGTTTTTCGGTTTCCGTTCGGTCCAAAACTTTTACCCAACCCTTATAGGGACATTATAAGTTGTTACAAACTACTAACAAGTGAAAACATTTAAAAACGAGAGATTTCGGGATTTGTCGGAAACTTACAAAGTGTCGGATGAGAAATCCGAAAAGATAGGATGATAGATCGTGATGCGGTGGTCGTTTTCTTCCAAATGAGTAGTATAATCCAAGGCCGTTTGATATGTTTATTTTGCGATTTAGTGCGATTTTAGGAGGTGGTGGTGGTTGGTGGAATTGAAAGAAAAGAGAGAAAAGAGAGGAAGGAGAGAGAAGAGAGTTGAGTGAAATGAGAGGAGGAGGGAAAGAGTTGGGGGTTTTACCTCCAACTTTCAGTCTCCGTTTCCCCGCGCGGTGTTCTATTGCTCCGTCGTTTAAACGTTAAATAATTATTTTTCATATTAATTGGTACGTTTTAAATACAAATTTATTACGCGATGTTTTATTTAATTATTTTACAAATAAGTTTATATTTGAATTATAAATGTATAAGTTTGTTTATTTGGTTTGTGCGTTTTAACATTTTAAATTGTGTAACTTTCTGTTTGTACGATACGTATAAATACGAAATATTATTATAATAATATTTTTGACATAACAACGTTATTTAATAAAATTGGTCACCAACGTCCATATTAAATAGAATCGAAATACATTCGATTTAAATTGCGTACGATTTAACCAAATCGCATTTTCGTATATATTCAACAATATATATAATATTCGATACATTAATTAGCCTAACAAGGAACTAATTACATGTATTAACATATGATTAGGCACTAATTACTAGTCCTAATTTGGCGGGTGTTACATTCTCCCCCTGTTAGAAGAATTTCGTCCCGAAATTTAGTTCGAAGTCGTGTTTGATGTAGAATCAGCGAAAAGTTGAGGATATTTGAGTCGCATTTGGTCTTCCCGTTCCCAGGTGAATTCCGGACCACGCCGCGAATTCCATCTGACCTTGACGATGGGAATACGACTTTGTTTCAGTTGTTTGACCTCACGGTCCATAATTTCAGCGGGTTCCTCAACGAAATGAAGTTTATCGTCAACACGAATTTCATCTAGTGGAATAATAAGTGTCTCATCAGACAGACATTTCTTCAAGTTTGAGACATGAAAAGTAGGGTGCACGCTGCTAAGTTCGGATGGCAGCTGCAATCGATAAGCTACGGGGCCAATCCGTTCAAGGATCTCAAAAGGCCCGATGTATCTGGGATTCAACTTCCCGCGTTTGCCAAAACGGATGACGCCTTTCCAAGGCGATACTTTTAAGAGTACTCGGTCCCCAACTTGGAACTCGAGCGGTTTGCGTCTCACGTCAGCGTAACTTTTCTGACGATCACGTGCGGCTTTGAGTCTGTTTTGGATTTCCACAATTTTCTCAGTGGTGGCGTGTATGAGTTCAGGACCAGTGAGTTGACTATCTCCCACCTCAGTCCAACAGATCGGTGATCGGCACTTACGACCGTACAATGCCTCAAAAGGTGCAGCCTTAATGCTGGCGTGATAACTGTTATTGTACGAGAATTCGCACAACGGTAGATGTTTTTCCCAGTTTGTACCGAAATCAACTACGCAGGCGCGTAGCATATCTTCCAGTGTCTGAATGGTTCGTTCACTTTGGCCATCGGTTTGAGGATGGTACGCGGTGCTCATATCGAGACGAGTACCCAATGCTTTTTGAAGTGATTGCCAAAAGTGAGAGGTGAAACGGGCATCTCTGTCAGAGATGATCGAGATTGGAACACCGTGATGGGAAACGATTTCCTTGATGTATATCTGTGTGAGGCGTTCCATTTTATCGCTTTCCTTGATTGCCAGGAAATGAGCAGATTTGGTGAGGCGGTCAACGATCACCCAAATGGTATCGCAACCGTTCGACGACTTGGGTAGTTTGGTTATGAAATCCATGGCAATTTGATCCCATTTCCATTCAGGGATTTCAGGTTGTTGGAGTAAACCAGGAGGTTTCTGATGTTCTGATTTGACTTTCGAGCAAGTAAGACACTTGCTAACATAAGTGGCGATTTCGGCTTTCATGTTTGGCCACCAATAAAATTCCTTGATACCGTGGTACATCTTATCGGATCCCGGATGGATAGAATATTTAGACTTGTGAGCCTCGTCCATCACCAAGTCTCTTAGGTTCCCAAAACTAGGCAACCAGATTCGGTTTGAGTAATACCTAATCCCGTTAGGTTTGATTTCGAATTGCTTGTCAATGCCCCGCAAGGCTTCATGTTTGATGTTTTCCGATTTCAGGGCTTCGATCTGAGCGGTATGAATTCGAATGGTAAGATCGTGATGAATGGTCATACTGAGGGCTCGGACTTGAAGTGGTTTTTGTCGTTCCTTTCGGCTGAGGGCATCGGCTACAACATTAGCCTTCCCTGGATGGTACTTGATCTCGCAATCGTAATCGGTAAGCAACTCGACCCATCGACGTTGCCTCATATTGAGATCCTTCTGATTGAAGATATGTTGGAGACTTTCATGATCGGTAAAGATAGTGCACTTAGTGCCGTAGAGGTAATGTCTCCAGATTTTGAGAGCAAAAACGACAGCTCCAAGTTCGAGATCATGAGTGGTGTAGTTCTTTTCGTGAATTTTTTAGCTGTCGTGAGGCATAAGCAATGACCTTGTCTCGTTGCATCAACACGCACCCGAGACCTTGGTGAGAAGCATCGCAGTATACCACGAAGTCATCGGTGCCTTCGGGTAGTGATAGGATTGGAGCACTGCAAAGCTTTTGTTTCAGAAGTTGGAACGCTGACTCTTGTTTCTCGGTCCAATCGAACCTGATGTCCTTCTGAGTCAGTACCGTGAGTGGCTGAGCTATTTTAGAGAAATTTTTGATAAATCGCCGATAGTACCCAGCAAGACCCAAGAATTGTCGTACTTCAGTTGCAGAGGTGGGTGCTTGCCAGTCTTTGATAGCCTCGATTTTTGATGGGTCCACGTGAATTCCCTGACTGTCGATCACGTGCCCAAGAAATTGAACGGTTTGGATCCAGAACTCACACTTAGAGAATTTACATAAAGCTCCTCGTGTCTAAGTAGTTCAAGGATGGTTCTGAGGTGTTGCGCATGTTCTTGCTCGTTGCGCGAGTAAATGAGTATGTCATCGATAAAGACAATGACAAACTTATCGAGGTAAGGTTTGCACACCCGGTTCATGAGGTCCATGAATACCGCCGGTGCGTTGGTTAGACCAAAGGGCATCACTTGGAATTCGTAGTGCCCGTAACGAGTTCTGAAAGCAGTTTTTGGAATATCGGTGTCGCGAACTTGTAACTGATGATAACCTGATCGCAGATCGATTTTTGAGTAGAAACTTGAACCCTGAAGTTGGTCGAATAGATCATCAATGCGAGGAAGTGGATAACGGTTCTTGATGGTCAATTTATTCAACTCTCGATAGTCGATGCACATTCGGAATGAACCGTCCTTCTTTTTGACAAATAAGACCGGAGCTCCCCAAGGTGAAGAACTCGGTCTAATGAATCCTCGATCCAGCAGTTCCTGTAACTGAGAGGACAACTCCTGAAGTTCGGATGGGGCTAAACGGTATGGTGCGCGGGCCACCGGTGCGGCACCCGGCACGAGATCGATTGAGAACTCAACCTGTCTAGACGGAGGTAGACCAGGTAGTTCTTCCGGAAAGACTTCGGGAAAGTCTCTAACAATTGGCACATCCTCAAGTCGCTTCTCCTCCGACTTCTTCTCCATGATGTGTGCGAGTATGGCAGGGTAACCCTTTCTCAGAAATTTTCGGGTTTTTAAGCAGGAGATTATATTAAGTCCCGTCCCACCGGTCTCCCCCTGTATGATCAAGGTTCCACCGACGGCGAGTGGGATACGGACGATCTTGTCGTGACAAATGATTTCAGCTCGATGTTTGGACAACCAGTCCATTCCAATAATGACGTCGAAACTTCCGATTTCAATGGGTATAAGGTCGATCGAAAAGATTTCGTCAGCTAGGTTTAAAGTGCAATTAGGTATCACACTGGTGGTTTCTACAAGTTTTCCATTGGCTAGCTCTACAGTGTACTTAACATCTAAGGCAACAGGAGTGATGTCAAGTAATGGGCAAAAATCATCGGAGATAAAGCTTCTATCAGCACCAGTATCAAATAGAACAGAAGCAGTTAAGTTGTTGAGGAGGAACATACCCGAGACCACATTCGGGTCCTGGCGGGCGTCCCCAGATTTGATGACGAAAGCTCTGCTGCGAGTGTTGTTGTTGTTGTTGTTGTTCTTCAGTTTTGGGCACGAGTCCCTGAAATGCCCGGGTTTCCCACACTCAAAGCATACTTTGGGTGGTCTGGTGTTGTTGGGGTTGTTGTTGGTAGGAGAGCGGCAATCTTTGGTAAGGTGGCCGTACCTCTTGCAGTTGTTGCAAAAGGGACCACAGGAACCTTCATGGTGGCGACTGCACTTGGAACAGTAGGGTTTGTTCCCAGAGTAGCCTCGTACGATGTCAGTGGTGGTGTTGTAGGCTTTGATGGTGTCGGGTTTCTTGTTTTGTTGGTTGGAGTGGTTGTTGTGGTAGTCAGACCACTTGCGTTTGTTGTTTTGGGAGGATGAAGTAGGTGGTTCAGAATCTTGGCTCATAGACATCAGGTCTTGGGCCAATGAGATTGCACCGTCAATGGTGGTTGGTTTGGAAGAGATGACGTGTCCCCGAACAAAATCAGGGAGACCAAGGGCGTACTTCCTGATTTTATCAGGTTCAGTGCTTACCATAGCTGGGCGGAGAGCAGCTAGTTGTTGAAACCTGGTGGTATAACCATCGATATCACCACCCTGAACCTTTAAGTTCCAGAACTCCTCATCCAGCTTTTGGAGTTTGGCGATAGAGCAGTATTTGGCAGTGAGTTTTGCCTTCAATTCCTCCCAAGTGAGTTGGTAGGCAATGTCAGCACCCACTGATTGGGTATATGAATTCCACCAAGAGTGGGCATCATCTTCAAGAGAGCAGGTGGCGAAGTTTACTTTGTCGTTCTCCGCGCATTTGCTGACACGGAAAACAGTTTCCATTTTCTCGAACCATCTGATTAGTCCGATGGCTCCTTCAGAACCCTTGAAACTCGAGGGTTTGCAGCTTTGAAAGTCCTTGTAAGAACAAGGTTTGGTGGTAGAGGTTCCAGCGGTATCGCTGTTTCTTGTGGAGTTTGGTGGGGTATTCCGAGCTAAGGCTTCAGTAACAGCCTGGGTTATGAGTGACGTGATCTGAGCATCTGTGTAAGGTCGTGTCTTTGGCGGCATGATTCTTCAATAAAAGAAATGAAGATACATGAGATTTTGTAAGAAAATTGTATTTATTTCAGATGTACATGTATAAATGTGGTAATACATAACATCAATATGAATAATGGCAATTAATATGAGTCGAAAACAGCAAGAATACTTGATAGATGATACGAGTTCAAAGGTTACATCCTACAGATGTATTACAAAAGATGTCGGGAATTGTTACATCCGACCGAATTATAGAATAGCGCGTAGATAGTTACTAGATTACAGGGTAGATTACAAGACAAAGACTACACTAGTCTTAACGTAGATTAATTTGTTCCATCATCGTGACAAGACGGTCCACAGTGTTTGCAAGCCTGCTAGCTTGTCGGGCGTTGTCTTCTGCTAGCGCAAGTCGTTGTGTTATTCCACGCGCATATTCTTCTGCCTCAAGTGAGCGTTGCACACATTCATCCATCCTTTGTTGCAGAAGGGCATTTTCCACCCTTATTTCTATTATTTGATTACGAAGGATATCCATGTTGTTGTTTGTGGTTTCAAGGTCGTCGGAGACCTGTTCTATGCGTTCAAGAGACGTAAGTCGCCAGTTTTCATTTGTTTCCTGCAACACGACATCCATGGTGCGAAGTCGCTGCTCGTGTTGATTTACCCTAGCAGTTAAAGCCGGTAAGGCGATGTGAGTGGGATACGGGCCAGCTCGAGGCAACCTGTTGTTCCTCCTTGCTACCCTTGGGTTCTGCGACCCGGATGGAGAACGAGATGAATTTGATGGGATGTTTGCCATTTCTGAGACAAAGCGTTAGTAAGATTGAGGCCTATATTCATATAGCTCCTATATAATATAGCCTATTGAGTGTCTAGCATAAACATGTTTGAGTCTCGGTTCTCTCGAGGTCAGAGTCTTCTATTGTATCCTGTTCAGCCATAACTACTTTCAGATCTTACATCATCTTTGCTTAATTGTACATAGTTGATCAGGCTATGTTAAATTAAACTCGTATGCTGTAATCCCTGAACCAGTCATACCTAATAAGGAATACTGCCTAATGGTCATAGTCTAGGCTCACTAAATGCAACCTAGTTCACTATAACCTTAGGCTCTGATACCAATCTGTAACACCCCCAAATTTGATGATTTGCGGAAGCTTGATTTGGGTGTTACTAATCAATAACAAAGCACAAAGATAAATAGCAAACGACTCTATATGCGTCGTTTTAACAAAATATATTGATAATAGAAACGTTTACAACATTTAAGCTTTACATAGCTCGAGTTAAATAAAATGAGATTTCAGTACATAAGTACTTATACAAAATATACTAATGCAAGAAAATCTCAATCGTCTGTATGTTGACTCGAGCTAAATCCTGAAGCAGAAACATCCTACTGCTGGGTACCTGCGATATATGCTAAAAGGTCAGCTATAAAGCTGGTGAGCTCACAGGTTTGAAATCGAGTAATATCGTATGAACCGCAAGATTTAAAAAAAATGAATTGCATCCAGCAATTTAATAATGAATTGCATCCAGCAATTTAATGATAATCATCGTGTATACAGCCATGAGCACATAGTTGAGCTTAACTCGAGGGCCGGGTCCCCTATAGAGAATTCCGGGCGAGGTGCCTCCACGAATGCCTAATCAACATTCGTCTTCCCAAATATTAGTACGTCCGTTTACCCGGTTAGTGCTTGCTAACCCGAACGAGGAGGGTCAATCCTATATGGTACCATATACTAATATTCACGCTACAACGTATTAACAACTATGCTGACGGAGGACTTTCAAATGATTAGTTTCGAAAAACTCATGTAGTATATGAAAAGTTTGTACTTGCGTTCACATGTTAAAAGTTTGAGCAGTATATCACACCCCTGAGTAAAACAGTAAAAGATGGGGCTATGAGACTCACCTGAGTCTGTAAGCGTTTAAACAAACGTAAGTTGATTAGCCGAAATGAAGTCCAAAGACTTGTAACCTGAGGGTGTCCACGACACGCGATGGTTATAAATATGATTGGGTATCTCAAAAGATCACCCCAGTAGTTGTTCATCCAACTATAATGTCCAAATCTCCACTATTTGGTTGATAAGTTTAAGTATTTGAAAAGTGTACAGCCCGTTGGTGACGGATTTGTAATAATAATCTCAACTATTATTATTTTGATTTCGTGGCGTCTTACTTGAAAAATGTGTTTTGATTGTGTTTTAGAAGCCGTTACGGAATCTAAGTACGGGGGTCCGGGGGCAGCGCCCCTGGTAGCGGGGTCCAAGGGGCGGCAGCCCCTGGCGGGGTCCAAGGGGCAGAGCCCCTGGCTGGGGTCGAGCTGCCAGGTCAGCTTGGAAAATTTTTATTTCTACTATATTGCTTTAACGAAAAACGCATCTGGAACCGAATTTAGGTAAAATCGAGTGATAAATTTCGAGTCTCGACACTTAGTAAAAATCTATGTTTTTGAGGTTCTGATTTGTGCGACGTTGGGTGCGACGTCGCAGGTAGGATTGCGACGTTGAGCATGACGTCGCTAAAGGCGACGTTTCGCAATTTAATGCGACGTAGGGTGCTGCGTCGCTAATGCGACGTTGGTTAATTTCTGCGACGTAGGGGCTTACGTCGCTAAATGCGACGTAGTGAGGTATTGGCGACGTTAAGGCTGACGTCGCTATATGCGACGTCGCAATTTAATGCGACGTTGTGACTGACGTCGCACCATGCGACGTCACGAGGGGTTTTGCGACGTAGAAGCTGACGTTGCATAAATTCTGGGCCAAATGCGACGTAGCGGTCTGTTGGCCGGAAAATGTGTCGAAAACGAGTTTTTCGGTTTCCGTTCGGTCCAAAACTTTTACCCAACCCTTATAGGGACATTATAAGTTGTTACAAACTACTAACAAGTGAAAACATTTAAAAACGAGAGATTTCGGGATTTGTCGGAAACTTACAAAGTGTCGGATGAGAAATCCGAAAAGATAGGATGATAGATCGTGATGCGGTGGTCGTTTTCTTCCAAATGAGTAGTATAATCCAAGGCCGTTTGATATGTTTATTTTGCGATTTAGTGCGATTTTAGGAGGTGGTGGTGGTTGGTGGAATTGAAAGAAAAGAGAGAAAAGAGAGGAAGGAGAGAGAAGAGAGTTGAGTGAAATGAGAGGAGGAGGGAAAGAGTTGGGGGTTTTACCTCCAACTTTCAGTCTCCGTTTCCCCGCGCGGTGTTCTATTGCTCCGTCGTTTAAACGTTAAATAATTATTTTTCATATTAATTGGTACGTTTTAAATACAAATTTATTACGCGATGTTTTATTTAATTATTTTACAAATAAGTTTATATTTGAATTATAAATGTATAAGTTTGTTTATTTGGTTTGTGCGTTTTAACATTTTAAATTGTGTAACTTTCTGTTTGTACGATACGTATAAATACGAAATATTATTATAATAATATTTTTGACATAACAACGTTATTTAATAAAATTGGTCACCAACGTCCATATTAAATAGAATCGAAATACATTCGATTTAAATTGCGTACGATTTAACCAAATCGCATTTTCGTATATATTCAACAATATATATAATATTCGATACATTAATTAGCCTAACAAGGAACTAATTACATGTATTAACATATGATTAGGCACTAATTACTAGTCCTAATTTGGCGGGTGTTACAGTAACCGACGTGTACCTTTAACCACAAACGTCGATAAACCGGCCAACTTTGCAACCACCATCGCCAGGTAACAACCGTCAACCACTAACACCTCCGTTGAAGAACTCTCCTTCACTTTGAAAAATATTTAGATGTGAGAAATAGAGATGAAAAAAAAAATAGATCTTTAAAAACGTAGATCTGAACATGTAGATCTTGAAAGTATATATGAAAAAGGTAGATCTAGTAAAAGTAGATCTGGAAAAAGTAGATCTAAAAGGTAGTTAAGAAAAAGCGGATCTAGTGCATTTTACAAAAGCTACTACATTTTTCAAAATCTACTGCAAATTACAAAATACAGTAACGTAAGACGCAGTCATATACAAAATGCAGTTAGTCCTACTGCATTTTACATATATGCACAACATGTTAATGTTATTGCACTTTACATTTCTTCACATTGTAACAAATAAATTTTAGTGAATTCTACTGCATAATACACTACTGCATTTTAGTTGTAACTCTTGTGAATTGTACTGCATTTTACGTTTACATATCTTTTTTAAAGAATGAAAAAAAATTGAAAGAAAACAAAAACAAGAGAAAAAATCCGAGCGCCGGAGTCCGACGGCCGGTGACGATTGGCGACGGTGGATAAAAGTGGACGATGGTGGCGACTGGAAGCTGGAAGCGGCTAGTGGTGGCAGAAGGTGGTGAGTGGTGGTGGGGATGGGAAGTATGAATGAGGAAAGTAGAAGGGGATGCTTTATAATATTAAAAACCTATAGGGGTAAAATTGAAATATTGTAATGACATGTGACGCGTTTTATTGGTCAATTACCTTTGCCTCATTTCCCCTCATAAGAGGCCTACTCCTCTGAACTCTACCCTAACTTAATTAACAATATGACCATGGGCGGATCCAATGCATAAGGATGGGTTCCCAGGCTCCCCATGACCCAACAATTGCTACCTTATTTCAATTATTATTTTGTCTTCTTTTTAACTAGCCCATTACATTAAACATGATTGGCCCTCAAGCCCAAACAAAATAGAGACAAGCTTCAATTGTGACTCTTTACTTCCGATGATTATTAGCTGAAAATCAATTCGTAGTTATTATTAGATTTCTATTAAAATTAATCAACTTGTTTTGTTGAACTATTGTACATGCAAATCCTTTATAGGCTGGTTTGAAATTAATTGATGTTTATAGTATTTTGACATAAGAAATATTGTTATGGTTGGTTGGTTGTTATTTAGTCCATCTATTTTGTTAGTTTTGGTTAATGTTGCATATAAGATCTTTATTAGTTATGAATTATTTTAAGATGTTTCACGAGTTTTATTACTTATTTTTTAAAGGTTGTTTTAAGATAGATAAGTTTTCTAGGTTGTTTATTATTAGAATAAGTTGTTTGCTTCTATTTATCTCTTTTAATTCTCTCTAAGGATGTTTCTATGAATTTTTATATTCTAAGTTAATTATTATGGGGCTCCCATTACTCATTTTTCTGAATTCGCCACTACTCTTCTGAATTTGCCACTGAATATGATCACATGTATATACGTGGCACCTACACTTTCTTTTTATGACCACAATAAATAATTCCCCTCGTGAATTTTAAATATTTAATATTTAATTAAAAATATGAGATGATTTTGAGTTGTAGTTTGAACTTCGAAGAACATTGAGCATGGCTTGTTTGGAAAGTCAAGGAATAATGGGGTTTGCACTTTTTGAAGCATTAACTAAAGCCAACTTCCCCAGACGACGGATGCATGCATGAAAAGGGTCCTTCCAAAACATTCTACACTTTTAATTTGTTTTACTATTGTTTTCGTTAATGTAATTTCATTTTTTCCGATATAGGTAACGAAACGTTTTTATTATCAACGTATATAATGTACCGGTAAAAAGTGCTACCGATTAACTATGTATTTAAAGATAATATTACCTACATCGTCATATTTTCATAAAGTACATTACATACATTGGTAATAAAATCGGTTTGTTACTAAGCATGAGTGGAATTATATATATGCTTCTGCTTGAATTACTACTTGGTCACTACGATGACAATATTTCCCCTAAAAAATCATGTAAATTACATATTTCCTCAAACATGCATTAAAATTATTGTACATTATGCATTGAAAACTTATATTTTGAGGATATATGTAATTTACATTGTTTTTTAGGGGGAAATATGTAATTCTCCGCTATAATTATTAGGGACTTTTATACAAATCTTAGTACACTGATCGACTAAATTAGTGTGACTAATTGTAATGAATAATTACTACAATATTGATCGTCTAACTAATTAAATTAGTGTTGCGCATGAAATCGTGTGGTTTGTACTCTAGCTTATTCCCTAATTAAACATACTCACGTGATATTATCTTGTATATTTAATACATTACGTTTTTTAAATGGAAAAGTTGAGTATGGTGGTACAAAGTACGTAACGTTAATGACCCTAAAAGAGCGATCAAACTAACTTATATACAATATATTTTTAAATTATTAATTATTAATAGGGAAAATAATCTCTAACGTTGAATTGCACGATTTGAAAGATAATGTTAGTGTTAATGTATGAGCCATTCATGTAAATATAAAAAAAAGTTGAAGGATAAAAAATGTAAAATATTTATTTTGTAATTGTTCTGTACAATTGAATTGTAATATCAACATTACAAATGATATCCTCTTATTAATAACTCCGTAATAATAATATTTGGGCAAATATTTCGTGTTAATGAACTGCACGAATGAAAAGTGTTGTATTAATTAATGGACCATTTGATTACATATATGAAAGTTAGAGAATCAGACATGTAAATTATGTGATTTTATTTAAATGCTAATTGGTCAAGAGTACCATTGTTTTGTGTTGTTGACAGCATAGTTGTTATCCCGGTATTATTTTCATAAATTCACATGTTTGACATTCAGACATTCCATCTTTTTTTTTGAAAGGCAGTTTGGAATCACTGACGGGCCACTTAGGCCCACCCGATCATCTCACCATAATGCACCCTCGAGAAGAAAGCCCAGCTTCGTCCCCGGCCCAAGTGCCGACAGATCCGGTTGCCGAAGTGGGTAAAACTCCTCACCCCGGAGCCCAAAGGCCCAAGGGATTTTCATGCACCGAGTAGGGTTTGAACCCTGTACCTGCTGCATAAATGCCTAATAGCTCTACCACGTGAGCCAGGTCTAAAAGAGCGACGGTAGAGCACACGAAGCATACTGAATGTCGGGAGTTGTCATTCACCACTCCCATTCAACGTTCAAGGTTAACGTGATTATTTAATGTCAATGTTTATACAAAAATTATTAATACCACGTAATACATGTTACATTCTCAACACAAAAACAAAAAAGTGTCACTTTTTTATCCATCCCTAACTTTTAACCCAAATTAAATTACCAACTTCAAGTATGGGAAAAGAAAGTCACCATTAATGTAAAGCTCAAAAAGTACTGTAATGAAATAGAAACAGAACAGAAAACATGAAATCAAAATTGGAATCCTCCATTAATTACATCTCTTTAACATAAAACTGTAACAGTAGCACCATAAAAACAAAATCTTGGAAAAACAAAAAAGTATGAAATTAAAGTAATTAAGAAAAAGATTAACATTTTGTCATCTTTGAAACAAAAACTAGAAATCCCATTTGACTTTTAGTCAAAAAGATCCATAAAAACAAAAACTTTACCTTGAAATCAATCTTCCCATTAATGGGATTTCACAAATTCACCATCAGAAACTACTGAAACCTCATCTTCATCATCAATTGGTGCAGGAAGATTAAGATCAATGAATTTAATCTTATGTTTATCAACATTATTCATCACATGTGTTCTTTTATGTCCACCAAGTGCTTGACCTGATCCAAACACTTTAAAACAAACAGGACATGTATGTAATTTATCTTCCATCAAACCATTTGTTGTTTCTTGATTTTTGTAATTGTGATTCACTTTAGTTTTCTTGTGACTTGCTTTATGTCCACCAAGTGCTTGATATGATCTAAAACTTTTGTTACATGTTTCACATCTGTACTTCATTCTCCCATGATTCCGAATTCGTTTAGTTTTCGTACTAATCACTCGATCAGATCCTGATTCTGGTTCGGATTCATCTGTCCATTTGTCTCTTGATAACATCATTAAACAAAAGGCTACATCTTCTTCTGGTGAAGTATTAGAAACTGAACTCATTGGCTGATCATGTGTTGATGACATAAGACTATTGAACCATGAAGTTTCAGGCCTTCGTATTCGTTTGGAGCGTCTTCGAACGGTTACGTTTTTCGATGACTTGGTTTCGGTTTCTGATGAAGAAGAAGAAGATGGTGATGGTGGTTTGGAATTGACGTAAAGATTAAGCATGTGAGATCTCATGTGACCACCTAAAGCTCTACCATTTGTAAAGGCTTTTGAGCAGAGTTTGCATTTGTGTTTCTCCATCTTTTTCCACTTTAGTATGAATATTTGTCACTTTAAAAAGTATAATTTTCTCTCACTAAATGTGGGTTATGAGATTGTATGAAGTTTAAGTAAAGAGAGTGTGTTGAAACTTAAAAAGGAGTAGGTAACAAGCATCCCTTTACTACCAAGAGTAATAAAACATTTAATACAAATGCTTTTCATTTAAAGTGTTTTTCCTAATAAAAGTTTTTCATGATATCATTATAGTATTGTAGTTTCCTCAATTGTTTACACATATATATCGCACGTATTCAGTGACAATTTTTACTTTTGATAATATCTTTATATAGTTTTTTGAAGAGTCAAAGCTAAAGATCGGTAACAAACTTTTACTCTTTTTTTGAAAAAGTGATGTGTGTGAAATCGTGTTTTAAATATTTATAATGACATGGATATTACTAAAGTTATAACTATCACACAATACAGACAAGAATACCCGATCGTATAATAATATAGCTCAGGTAAGTCCGAGTATCGAACACAGGGAATGGTAGCTTTATCTAATTAAAATGGAATTTATAATTAAACTAATAAAAACAGTAAAAGAAGGGGGCGTTTTAGTTCCGAACGAACGTATTTATAAAATTAACTTTTACCGAATTAAAAATAAAACAATTAAAGTAACTAATAAAATAGAAAGCAAATAACGAAAGTTTGTAAACAATTAGAGATAAATATGTATTCACTTAGACTTCTTTCAATTCCCTAGATTCCGGTTATCGTATTTACTTAGTTAGTTGCTCGTTTTGTTTGTTCTATGGTGAATAAGCTAATGTGGATTAGTCTCCCGTCAAGGTTAACTAATTCTATAATTATCGAAAAGACACAAGACTCTATTAAGTACGCTAGGAGTCCTCTTACACGTTGTCCACCTCAAATTATGCTTTAAGATTCTCACAGTTAATTATGATTTATTCTAGCGACTTCGCGTCAATGATAATCTTATAATTGTCCAATTACTTTAGTAACAATTATCATGTTCATCATAGATTAATTGATTGCTATTGTTCTTAACATATCTCCGGTCACAGTTTCAAGCTATAATTATCTAACAAGTTAAACAATTATAAATAACTAACAAACCTAAGTGAACGTCCGTTATGACTTTGATTCAGTAATCACGTTAAGTAGACAATCAATAATCACAAACAACCATGGTTCATCGAATAAACATAATTTAACTATCATATAACAAATACTCAAAACGCTAAATAAATACTCAAACCATTATCTAGGTATCATCGTCTAAGTGAACACACAAATAAATTAGTTCATTATCAGATTACAATATATAAATCAAAACCAGTATCCAATAAAAATATGTTTACATCAATGCGGATAAAGATTACGCAAACCGAATCCCAAACCGCATGTCGAAAGCTTGAACGTAGTCAATCCTCGTGAACTCGCGTCTCTAAGTCGTCCAAAAAAAACCTCCAGAAAGTGCCTTCAATTGAATTAGGGTTAATTTTCCAAGTTTTTGCCGAATTGGGGTTTATTTTCTTTATAAACAGTTGTGGTCGACCTTCCAGCTGCCGGTTGGACCTAAAATCGTTCAAATGGGCTGAATTTTGGATATGTTGTAGCCCACTGAGTTTAGAGATCGTGAGCTTTGGATTCAAGTCATTTGGAGTCTGGATGAGAGAGTTATGGCCCGAACCGTGAAGCCTCGCAGAAAACTCAGCTTTTATCCTTTTCTTCTGTTTTCGATCCAAATTCCGTTCTTTTTGCTCCATCTTTTAGTCCTATTTGAAAATATTAACAAAATGAGTATCTATAGTCAAATAAATGCAATAGAAATGGAACAAAATAGGGATGTATAATTAAATAAAAGTAATCGTATTTGACTATATCAAAAAGGCAGACAAATGCACTTACAAAAATAAAGCTACGGACAGGAAAACCACGACAGAACAAACAAAAACAACAACTCAATATTTCAAGAGGTTATATTGAGACTAGCCTCCAACTACCAAATAAAAGACCAAAACAAGCAAAAACCACATGGGACCAAAGCACCATAAAGCGACAGAAGCAATAGCAGCAGACTAGAGCGACCGTCAAACTGGACCAACATAAGATGCAAGACAGGCCAGACCTTAACCGTTGCTTCTAGACATGTTCTTCCACAGATTCTAATCGATTTTACAAGATTTCTCTCTTGCAGAAACCTAACTAAAAGTCTTCATTTGCACTTCTTTGAATAAATCTGGAGACACACCATCATCCCTTCAAACAGTTTATTGTTTCGACACATCCAAACTAAATATAAAGTAGATCAAATAACACTAATCCAAACATTTTTCTTCCAATTTGAAAAAGACCCGCTACCTTCATACTTGATTAACTCTTCAATACTTCTAAAATTTTTATGACCCAAGCCCCACCATTAAAAAATATTAGCCCATAAATCTTTGACAACGGTACATCTCTAAAAGCAATGATTCAATGATTCCACCTCTTTCATACAACACGGGCAAAGAAAACAGGACATATCAATTTCAATTTTATCCAACACCTCACGAACGGGGTTCCCCCATTTCTAAGCCTCCATATAAAGACACAATTCTTTCTAGGAATTAACTTGCACCATAAAGTTTCAACCCGCCTCTTATTATCTAACAATACTTTTTTATCCACTAATTTCCTCAAATCCTTTCCCGAAAACCTCCCATCCTCCCAAATCACCCATCTCCATTTATCCACCCCCCCCCCCCCCCCCCTCTTTAATTTACACGCTTCGACAACCCTCCTAAGCTCTTCCAACTCTCCAATTGCCCTTCCTCTTGGCTCCCTAACCCAATCCCCTTTCCAAACCCAAGCATCACCCACCCAATACCCTCTTTCGCCCACCTTCACATCTTTAATACTTTCCAAGGTAAATAATCTTTCAAATTTATTACAAAGCGCTTCCCCATCATCTACCCATTTATCTTTCCCAAAAAAAGTGTCCATACTTCACACCATTACTAACCTCCCTCCCAAACGAATTCGAAAAGTTTAACCCAACGCCATTAATAGCTTCACCCACCTTTAAAATATTACCCCAAACCTTTCCCGCACTAGAAACACCTCTATATAGACCACCCAAACACCCATCCCTCCCGAAAATAAAAGAAATTACCCTAACCCAAAAAGCATTTCCTTCCGTTTTAAACTGCCACCACCATATTTCAAAAAGAGCCCGATTAGCCACTTTTAAACTCCCAACATTTAAGACCCCCCCCCCCCCCCTCTCCCATAACAAGAAAGAACACAATTCTATTTTACCTAAGAATCCCCTTTCCCACCCCAAAATTTTTTTCTTCGAATACACTCAAGAGAGTTAAGGACACATACCGGGGCACGAAACAAGGAGAAGAAGTACAACGGAAGGCTACTGAGCACCGATTTAACCAAAGTCAACCTGCCACCAAAAGAAATCATTCTAGCTTTCCAATCCAAGAGTCTACTCTTAAACTTATTCAACATCGGAGCTCATGATGATGATCTACTCATAACACCTCGAATGGGGAGACCGAGATATTTAAACAAACCGTCTCAACAACACAACTAATCAATTCAGCTCACATCTTAACTATATCATCCATCACTCCAATTCCCATAATCTTACTTTTCTTTAAATTCACCTTTCATCCCGAAGCCAATTGAAAACATTTAAGAAGCATCAATAAAGCCGATATATTATCCTCCTCTCATTCCCCAAAGAAAATAGTGTCATCTGTGAATTGCAAATGGGAAATAACCACTTGTTCCAATCCATCCTTATCTTCACTTATTCTAGCTCCTTTAAACTCACCAATGGCCAAAGCCTCCTCCATCACCACATTTAGACCCTCCGCAACCAGTAGAAATAGAAAAGGCGAAAGCGGGTTACCTTGTCTAATCCCTCTACCTAAACAAAATTCTTCTGTCGGAGAACCATTAACCAACACCGAAACTGACACCGACGAAACACAAGCTCTAACCCATCCAATCCACTTTTCTTCGAATCCCATTTGCTCCATAATTTCGAAGAGGTAATTCCAGCTAATACAATCATACGCTTTCTCAAAATCCACTTTAAATACAAACCCCCTTTTGTTCCTTCTTTTCATCCAATCCAAAAGTTCATTTGTCACAAGAACCCCGTCCAATATAGATCTCCTAGCAATGAAAGCACTATGCACCTCTCCAATGACCGAACCGATGACTTTGTTCAACCTCTCGGCTAACACTTTTGCCATAATTTTGTACAAGCATCCAATCAAATTAATCAGTCTAAAATCACCAAGATCAACCGGATTACTAACCTTCGGAATGAGAGAAATGAAAGATGAATTACAACCTCTACTAATGCACTCATTCTCCAAAAACCAAGAAAGAGCCCTAACAACGTCCCTCTTCAGCAAGTTTCAATATTTTTTGATAATCTTAAAATTGAAACCGTCCGGACCTAGCTCCTTTGAACTACTACAACCTTTAACCGCACTCCAAATCTCCTCTTCTAAAACGGTAACTCAAGGTTACACTTATCCTCCTCCGACAGCTTTTTAAACCTATCACTCCTAAAAACGGGTCTCTCCTGGATCTCCTCCTTAAATATCTTCTCAAAGAAGTCTTTAACACTCGATTTGACCTTCTGAGGGTCATCACACCAACAACCTTCCACCATTAACCCCATCACAACCCCCCTTTATTCTCCTCTTACTAATCACCGAATGAAAATACTTGGAATTTTCATCCCCTTCAGCTGCCCATTTAACTCTCGATCTCTGTCTCAAAATTTTTGATTTAATACCTCTTTTTTCTATCCACAACTTACGGGCTTCCATCCACTCTTCAACTTCACTATGCAAAAGTTCCCTATTTTCTGCCACCTTCTCAAAGTCTGTCTCTTCTAGCCGCACATCCAAGATTCTGAAAGGTCTAAAATCGCCAAGATCAACCGGTACAAACTTTTACTTTTGTACCAAGTTAGGTAATGAACTGATTTTATTACTAAGGTAGGTAGCGAAATTTCAATTTTTTGTCGAGTTAGATAAATATGTGTTACGTGATATTATTAAAATTGTTTTACGTAGCATTACGGTAATATGCCACGTAATACATATTCCCTACCTCAACAAAGAAAACTGAAAGTTCGTTACCTATATTAATAATAAAACCGGTTCATTACCTAACTCAGTACAAAAGTGAAAGTTCGTGGTCGATCTGCAACTTTAACCCTTTTTTGAACTTTACTTCTACAACCTAACTTGTATATTAGATACATTCACAATTATACATTGTCAGTTTTTCAAGTGAGACATGAACTCACAACCTCTTAGTTGATTGGTCTCTCTCATATCACTAGATCAATTTTTACTTTCAATATTAATATAATATATATAATGTTAGTTTTTATAAGATCTTTTTTTTCATTTATGCGAACTTATCTATACTATTATACAATACATTTGTGATGTTTTTTTTAAGAGGAAAATTACTAATTTACCCCTAACATTATTATTAATATTTGAAAAACCTACTTTAAATTACTAACATACCCCTACATCTATTAAAATCTCATTAATATCATCATTATTAAACTTTAAAATATTAAACAAATGACATTAAATTCTAATTAATTAAAGCTTTTTCTATATCTATCTATACTAATATATAATGAATTTAATTTTTTATAAGATAGAATTTACGAATTTACCCCTAACATTAATATTTGAAAATTTACTTAAAATTACTAACATAACCCTACATATATAATTAAATCTTTTATAGATTATCATCATTAAACTTTAATGTAATCAAAATATGGCATAATTTTTTGACCGTAGAAGGTCGGAACGAGACGAACATGCTAGCAAACTGCCATAGGCGGTTTGTCCACCGTTTGCAGTCAAATTCCATCTCTAAAGCCTCCAAAATCAATTTCCCCCAATTTTACGCATTTTTAAAAATGTTGTAAGATATTAAAAACAAACTCTCAATAGTGTTTTTTATGAAATTGTAAATTTAAGTGATTGTTTATATTTTTAATTTCATTTTTGTACAATCAATTCCTATATTAGAGAGTTTCAATTTTTTGATCAAATTTTACGATATCAATGTGGTATACTGTAACACCCCAAATTTTGAGGTATTACTTTAGAGCGCGAGGATATAATTACTTTAAAGTATTTCTATTATAAGTGGTTTAGAATAATAGAAAACGTGAATGGTTTCTCAGTTCCAGACTATACGAAATAAAAGGGGATAAACTTAAAAAGAAATATGTACGTACAATTACAACTTCATTTTTATCTTCTTTTCTTCCAAAATATTTCAGAGACAAGAAAGAAAATCGCAGGAGTCATCTTCAAGCTTCAAACTTGATTCTCAATTCTTAATACAAGCTTTTAACACTCAATTCATCATCTAGTGATCATCTCTAACATCTAGTAAGTTGAATTTCTTCATGTTCTAAACCTAGTTTTTTGGGTTTTTATGGAGTTTGAATAATTGAAGGTTTTAATCCGAAATTGAAGTTAGAAATCGAATGAATTGATGTTAAGTAGTGTTTTTATGACCATTAATAACATGAAAGTGGTGAAATTATGACTGGTGTTCATGGGTAATTCTACGGTTTATGCTAAATCTTTATGAAATTATGTAATAAGTTTAAAGATGTTATTAATGGTGTTAATGGAGTATAATTATGATGATGGAACAAGTATTAAAGTAGTAAAGTTTTAATAAAGTGATGAATTATAGGGTTTGTTCATGATGAAGTTGATAAATTGTATTGAAATGTTATAAACTAGTGTAACTAGTTATATGATGAATTGAAAGTATCATTATAATACAAAGATGATGTGTTGGGTTAAATAAAGATAAAGCTTCAAGTGTTAAGCTTAAAAGATTTAATATGATCATGAAGAACGTGGTTATGTAGTTTGATTAAAGTTAATCTATGAGGGTAAATGGTTAGTAATGATGATTAGAAGATCATGATGATTGTTGGTGTCTAATTGTATTGTTATGTGTTATGTATGATTTGTTTAGGTGTTGAAGACGTGGAGGCTTTGTGAATCATTTGTTGTTAATCATCGTTTAAATATCGAGGTAAGTGATATGGGGGTTATATGAGTAATGGTTGTGTATGTACCAGATTGCTTCCGAGCAAGAGGTTTGCACAATCAAGTGGAAGTTTACTTTTGTTTTAACTTGTTTCTTATGATTTTTTCGGTTGTATGTGTTTCCAGATTGCTTCTGAGCAAGAGGATCATACAATCGTGTGGAGTATTACTTGTTTCTTAAGCTTTGTTTCTTGTACTTGTTTCATACGTGGGTATCTAGTGTTTTGTATCAATTGTGGAAGTTAGTTGCTAACCATTGTTGTTGATTGTGATTAGTTGTGAATTATGTGGAAGGAGCATATGTAGAGATTCAGTGTTGTACACGAATACGTGCTTGCACGTTATGATGACCTTGGTATGCATACTCATGCTGACGTAGCTGGTATGGTACTAAGTTATGTTGATCTTGGTATGCATATCGACGTGATATGGTGCCAGGTGTACTTGTTTCTATGGCCGCGGATCCGCATAGTGTTCAGAATAATCTCTAAAGTACTCAGTTGATATGTGTTTAAGAAGATATTATTGGAAATTATGAACAGAAATACAATCAATGACCGGATATAATCTCTGTGAATCGTGTTTGGAAATCACTTTTCAAATACAATATTTCGACCCTGTAATTGCCCTGGGTTACACGAAATTCGTATTGGGATAATATAAGAGATATACATGATTTATGGCAATCAAAATCGTGATCAAAGCGTTTATGTGTGTGTTTTCTGTGTGTGTCAATATGCAGATCATCTAGAAATAACCAGGAAAAACGGAAGTTATAGGACAGTTTCATGTCCTAAACAAATCCGGGTCAAATAGTCCAAACGGGTTTTTCCGGGTCAAGCATTATAGTTAAATTCGTTGTTGTTTCGGGGCGCTGCCCCGAACCACGCAAGGGCGTTGCGCCTTGACCCCACCCGCTGACCTGCCAGCGGGACCGCAGCCAGGGGCTCTGCCCCTTGGACCCCGCCAGGGGCGTTGCCCCTTGGACCTCACAAGGGGGCGCAGCCCCCTTGACCCCCGCAATTTGGTCATGCCCGTATTTAGTAACTTAGCCGGGTATGCACTCCACATCACCTACCCCGTGTCCACCAATACGCCAATGCACTAAAATATACAACATTCCTCCCCCATTTTAGTGCAATGCCTTTGCATAAAATAATCAAACACATAACAAACTTATACATAAATGAAAATGTCACGCAGATTGAATTTTCACATTAGTATATTACACATTCCAAATATTCGAGAATCGAGGTGTTCTAAGAATTGAACCCTTCAACCCATTTGAATACCTGAAGATAATATACACATAAGTTCAATTTTACACATTAAACTAAATCCTGACACTATACAGGCCATGTGTCCATATCCATTCATGAATGTATACAAAGCTAAAGTCCTAAGCTTCTTGAAGCGGCCACACTTCACATTCACATAGGTAGCTCTTTTCTTCATGCATCTGCACCTGCACTTTTTCAAAAGAACTATTAAGAAGTTGTACTTCAACCTAACCTTCATGCAGATCCGAGCACATACCTTTGGGATGATATGCAATTGATGTGCTCCAATCTCTAAGTGTAGGCTTTCCACATTCAATTCAGCTCCTAATACTATATTAGAAGGGAATTGGATGTCCCACCATTAGAAATCAAATGGACTTTAATCCCATCCCTAATGCAGACTTTTCAACCAAGTCTCTAGCTAACCCCTTCGTCAAGTGATCAGCTAAGTTATGTTGAGATCTCACAAATTCAACTGATATCACCCCATTCGTGATTAACTCACGAATCATACTGTGTCTAACACCTAAGTGTCTAGACTTCCCATTGTACATTTGACTATAAGCCCTAGCCAATGTTGCAGCGCTATCACAATGGATGGAGATAGGTGATATAGGTTTAGGCCACAATGGAATCTCATATATCAAGTTCCTTAGCCACTCCGCTTCTTTACCAGCAGCAGCTAATGCCACGAACTCAGATTCCATTGTCGAGTTGGTTATGCAAGTTTGCTTCTTGGAAGCCCATGAAATGGCACCTCCCCCAAGCATGAATACCCATCCACTAGTAAAAGAATGATCTTCCGTATTAGTGATCCAACTCGCATCACAATATCCCTCCAGCACCGAAGGATATCCCAAGTAGTGCAAACTGTAATCCATAGTTCTATTCAAGTACTTAAGCACTCGCCTCACAGCTTGCCAATGATGTACACTAGGATTACTAGTATACCTGCTAAGCTTACCCACTGCAAAAGCAATGTCCGGCCTTGTGCTCGTCATGGCATACATTAAGCAGCCAATAACCTGAGAGTACTCAAGTTGGGAAACTGGTTCACCGGTATTAACCATCAGTTTCAAACTAGGATCCATAGGTGTACTCGTAGGACTAAAGTTAGAACAGTTAAATTTCTTTAACACTTTCTCAATGTAATGAGATTGTGAAATAGAAATTTCCCTATTCTCACGTTTAATCCTAATACCCAGGATAACGTCAGCCTCCCCCATATCCTTCATGGAGAACTTTGATGACAAAAATTCCTTAGTAAAATTGACTTGGTCTAGATCTGTACCAAAGATCAACATGTCATCAACATACAAGCAAATGATTACTCCTTTTCCAGAATTATCAAATTTGATGTATACACACTTGTCAGCTTGATTCAAACTAAATCCACTAGACAAGACCACATCATCAAATTTTTGATGCCACTGTTTCGGTGCTTGTTTTAATCCATACAAGGATTTAACAAGTTTACACACCTTTTGCTCATTACCAGGCATAACAAAGCCTTCAGGTTGTTTCATATAAACCTCCTCATCCAGATCCCCATTCAAGAATGCAGTTTTCACATCCATTTGGTGAATCTCTAGATTGTGTATTGCAGCTAAGGCAATCAACAATCTAATAGTAGAAATTCGAGCAACAGGTGCATAGGTATCAAAATAGTCAATACCAGGTCTTTGTTTAAAGCCTTGAATGACTAACCGAGCCTTGAATTTCTCAATGGTTCCATCAACTCTCATCTTCCTTTTGAAGATCCATTTACAGCCCAAAGGTTTACAACCAGGTGGTAGATCAGCTAACACCCAAGTGTTGTTACCCATGATGGAATCCATCTCATCATTGATTGTTTCATTCCAAAAGGCAACATCTTGAGACTTCATTGCTTCTTCAAATATCTTTGGATCCTCCTCAACGTTAAAGCAATATGGATATCGGGTAGAAACACCATCCCTAGACCCTTCAACTAGATATAATTGAAAATCTGGGCCAAATGATTTTTGTTTCCTTTCCCTTTTGCTTCTTCTTAGTTCAACTAGATTGTTTAGATCCATTTCAGAACTCTCCACCTCATCAGTTCCATTAGTTCCACTTGTACTAGGAACCATATCCTTTGGTCTAGGTATATATGAGAATCTGTTCTCATCAAATATTGCGTCTCTTGATTCAACCACAGTATTAACTGAAATAGAATCATTAGGTTCAATAACATAGAACCTATAAGCCTTGGAATGCTCAGCATATCCAATGAAGATGCAATCAATACCTCTCTCCCCTAAACTCTTCTTCTTGGGTTCAGGAAGTCTTACAACTGCCCTACAACCCCAAACACGAAGATAATTCAAGTTTGTTTTTTTCTTGAACCAAAGTTCATAAGGTGTAACCTTGCTCCTTTTGTTAGGAACCCTATTAAGCAAATAACAAGCCGTCAACATGGCTTCTCCCCAAAATCCATCACTTAAACCAGAATAGGACATCATGGAATTAACCATTTCTTTAAGAACCCTATTCTTCCTCTCCGATATACCATTTTGTTAGGGAGTATATGGAGCAATCGTCTCATGAATAATACCAACGGATTGGAAATAATTAGGATCAATGTATTCACCTCCCCTATCCGTTCTTAGCCTTTTAATCAAAGAATTTTGTTGCAATTCTACTTCAGTTTTGTATGCTTTAAATTTATCCAAGGCTTCATCTTTAGAATGCAATAAATAAACATAACAAAACCTAGAAGCATCATCAATGAAAGTGACAAATTACTTCTTGTTACCTAAAGATGGTGTAGCATGCAAATCACATAAAGCACTATGCACAAGTTCTAACAATTCAGAAGAACGTTTTACACTTTGAAAAGGTTCTAGTGATTTTAGTTAGCATACATGTCTTGCATTTTTCAGTGTTAATGTCAAAAGCTGGTATTAAGCCATCTTTTGACATTTCCCGTAATCTACCATAATGAACATGTCCTAGTCTAGCATGCCACAAAGATGAATCATTTATACTAGAACATGTCATAAAAGCACAATCGACAGCACCACAATTATTTATATTAAGCCTAAACATACGATTACATGAATAGCCAAATCCCACAAACACACCATTCTTGGATAAGATAAACTTATCCGACTCGATAACTTGCTTATAACCACATAAGTTCAACAAAGCACTAGACACAAGATTCTTTCGAATCGTAGGAACATGAATTACATTAAACAAAGTAATTGTCTTTCCAGAACTAAATTCTAAAACAACACTTCCACGACCACAAACAACACTTGTTGATTCGTTTCCCATGTACAATATATCATCATCCGGCTCATATGTCTTGAACCAATGCTTATGCTTGCATACATGGGTAGTAGCACCCTAATCAACAAACCAAGCAATATCATCATCCTGCACATAAAAAGATTCAGAAATAAATGACACATAATTTTTAACCAAATTATAGTCATTGTTCAAATTCTGACCTTGTTTCGGATTCTGGTCCTTAGACCCCTGACCCGATCCACTTGTGCTAGCACTATTGGTATTCTTATTACCAACCTTTTTAACCCGACAATCCTTCTTGAAATGTCCAGTCATACCACACTTCCAACAAGTCTTTTTAGACTTCTTATTTGGATCATCATTGTTATCATGATACTTTCGCTTGCCTTTTCCCTTATCATTCCGTTTTGTGTTTTTATGTTCCTCCACCATGTTGACATTAGATGGACTAGCAATTTCCTTGCCCTTTCCCTTGTCATTTTCTTGCACCTTTAGACCTTCCTCTATGCGCAAATGACTACCCAATTGAACTAGAGTCAATTCTTCCTTCATATGCTTCAAGTTATGCTTGAAGTCTTTCCATGAAGCGGGCAATTTACCTATTATACATGAAACCTGGATGAATTCATCCATTTTCATATCATGTTGTGCAAACTGTCCAAGTATTCGAAGGCATTCATGGTATTGTTCCATAACAGAACGAGAATCCACCATCTTGTAATTGTTAAAATTACTAACCAGAAACTTCTTAGAAGAAGCATCTTCTGCCATATACTTAGACTCCAAAGCATTCCATAAATCCCTTGCAGATTCGACATTCTGATATCTATCAAAGAGAGAATCAGACATACCATTCAAGATGTGACCACGACAGATGAAATCATCATTTTCCCACTTGCATCTCTTACGAGTCTGATCCAACTTTTCCTCTTCACTTGCCTCTTGACAGGGTGTACTTAGAACATTAACCACTTTCAAAGTTGTCAACAAGAACTTCATCTTTTTCTGCCATTGCCAGAAATCAATCCCATCAAACTTATCAAGTTTTGCAAACTTGGAAGTCATGTCCTTCACAGATTCTGCCATTGATTCAACGAAAATATTGTATTTGATTGTTGGAAATTATGAACAGGAATACGATCAATGACCGGATATAATCTTTGTGAATCGTGTTTGGAAATCACTTTCCAAATACAATATTTCGACCCTGTAATTGCCCCAGGTTACACGAAATTCGTATTGGGATAATTTAAGAGATATACACGATTTATGGGAATCAAAATCGTGATCAAAGCGTTTATGTGTGTGTCTTCTGTGTGTGTCAATATGCAGATCATCCCGAAATAACTAGAAAAAACGGAAGTTATAGGACAGTTTCATGTCCTAAATAAATCCGGGTCAAATAGTCCAAACGGGTTTTTCCGGGACCGCAGCCAGGGGCTCTGCCCTTTGGACCCCACAAGGGGGCGCAGCCCCCTTGACCCCCGCAATTTGGTCGTGCCCGTATTTAGTAACTTAGCCGGGTATGCAATCCGCATCACCTACCCCGTGTCCACCAATACGCCAATGCACTAAAATATACAACCTATATGTGGTTGATATGTGATAAGTGTTGTTTCATCGTTGATAATGTGGATTATTCATATAATTGCCTATATGCTTACTAAGCGGTGCGCTTACCCCTTTCATTGTTTCGTGTTGTAGGTGTATGGTTCGGTTGAACCAAGTGGATAAATAGTGATTTCTAGAAGGTTGCGTTGATATGGAGCTAGCTTTACGGTTAGATGAGCTCCATCTCTTTTGAATTATCGTTGTGGTTATCGCTTGTGAATTCACCCAAACAAAGAGTTTTTGAAGTTCATGGTTTTATGGTATTTGACTTTGAAAGTCAAACGATGATGTAAAGTCTTATGTAAGTATTTTAGAGAAGTATGAAGTAATGTGATGTGGTTAGTCTTGGTTTGGTTAAAATTGAGGAAATATGGTAAAGTGTCGAATTTAATTGGTTGGTTGACTTTGGAGTTGACATTTAGTCACATACATTGAAATGGTCAAACATATGTGAAATTGGGTAGTGGTCTGGTTGAAATATAGAGAATATGGTTAACGGGTCAAAAAGGGTCAAAATGGGTGATTTATGTGCATATGAGTGAGATTGAGTCAAAGTTGTGTTGTGGTGCATGTGTCGCATGTTTTAGACTTGTTTTAAAGTGTTAAAAATGTGTACAAAAAGTCAGAGTCGAAGTGCATATAGTTTGTGACTTGGGTTGTCACCAAAAAGTGGTCAAAATGGCCATAAATTGGTCATACGTCCGTTTTCTTGTTAAATGCGTATTTTGAAAAAGTGTAAAAAGGGAAACCTTCATTTTGGTATAGTGAAGGTGTCTGCAAAATTTGATGGTCTAACTCTCAATGAGTTAAAAGTTATGCATGTCGGAAGTTAGTGTTTTGGTATGTAATTAACTAGGTCTGCTGTAAAACCTTAGTACCCGGCGGGTAAGGTTGATACCCGGTGGGTAAGCCCTTACCCGGTGAGTTATCCGACGGGTACCCTAAGCGGGTAACTCTATTTTGGTTCTGGACTGAGGTGTGTTGTTGAAATACTGAAGTACCCGCCAGGTACTTGGTTACCCGGCGGGTAACCCTCAGTTTGGAGTGATTCTTGTTTTAGCTTGTGTCTTTGAATCGTATATGTTTCGCGTTGGTTTAAACTACTTAGTGACAGTGTATGGGACCAAATAAAGGGTATTTTAGTGTATCTATATATATATAAAAAAAAATTCTAAAGTTTTGGGGCGTTTCATATACATAATGTTTAGTATTTAATACCCACGTAAGAACTGTATTTATATTTAGGCCTGAAACAACTCACGATTTCACATATCACAACTTGAACCTAGCCATTGTGAACATGCAATCTAACAGCCGCATCTCGAAACTCGAGCATCGAGTTTGCAACGACATTTCTTATATATATATTTTTTGGGTATGTTGTTTTAACTTTAAAAAAAAGAAGTAAATAGGTGATTTTTTTCATTAAAGAAAAACTATATCCTAGTGTATTGTAATATATAGATTTTAATTTTAATTATGATTTACTTACTACATATAGAATGAAATAAAATAAAAAGCTTATCCCGTTGCATCGGGCAGGATTTTGCTAGTTAATATTGATTTTTGTATTCCAATCTTCCTGCATACTAGCTCTCTATCCCCCAATTTCGTGGAAGATTATCAGACTATCATCTCAAAAATCAATCTGACGTGTAAATACTAGAAATTTTATCAGATTAAGGGAAAATATTTAAGCCATCCACCTCATTTTGTTCCATGTCATTGATTATTGATGTTATTAATCGCTGTTGTATTAAATGATTTCATATGTATATAAAACGTTTTTGGAGTTTGAATACCAAGAGATCAATTATCAATTTAAATGATTCCTTCTCAATGGGTGTCCTCCTTCATGAACAATGGTAAGCATCCTGTAACTTCTAGGTTTTTCATTTTCCTTTGGTATTTAAACCACAGAGGTTTTTCATTTTTCTTTGGTTACCTTTTAACCTGTGGTTCTTTTATTTCCAAAGTGACGATGTAGTTTTTTATTTTAACTGCTTCTTATATTTCCCAATTTGTTATATAAGGTGAAATTCTTATATAATTTTTTGCAGTTGAAGATAAACTTTTGTGTGCCCACCAACTGTTTGATGAAATGATCATGTTGGCTAAGTCATACGATTTTCATTTTGCAAGTGACTCAACAGGTACATACTAAATTTTTTGTGCAGAATTGTTAAGAATAACACTATTTTAAATCAATCATTCAGTTGTGATTATTTTCTATGAGTACAAATTCGCATTATTTTTATATAGGTATTATATATGTTATATAGAATAGAATGTGATACTTAATGAGATTGGTTTTTTGGTGCAATTAAGTAAGCTTAACAATGGCAGTACTCTTAAGAGAAGCGTTTTACTTTGAGGGTGAATGAATAAATCAATGATCTAATTGGAATAAATATTCCTACAAGACAAATTGAATCTGGTAGTACATATAAATATATTGAAGAGCATGTCCAATGAAGGCTTTTTCTAAAGCTTTTTAGCCAAGAAAAGCTTTAGGAAAAGCTTTTCTTCATTGGAGACAAGACTTTAATTTTCAAAAGCTTAATATTTCTCAACCTTTTGGGGTAAAGCTTTTTATTTTGATTGTGAGTGCAAATTTTGAAAGAAAAGCTTTTGAAAAGCTTTTTACATTGGAGTTAAAACTTTATTACAAAGCTTTTCTTTTATTTTCTTATGTGGCATGGGAAAAAAGCTTTAGAAAGCTTTTCTTGATGTGGATAAACTCATTGTGATCTCTTGATATACGAAATACCGAAGTAGTGTGTCACTTGAAGCATTATTTTACATTACAATGAAGCTGACACATGGAGAAAAATACTTGCTACATAATATTGTAACTATTTTACTCTTTGCAAACCTATTTCTAAACGTATTATTGGCTTTTGATTGGTTTAGGTATGCCGATTGCTTATTGGTGCAGAAGTTTTAATCGTTCTCTTTCGTTCGACTGTCATATATAGGTGAGTTCAATGTAGTTGGGCTGGTGAAGGTTATTTTAAATTGACATGTAGTGAAGACCTATTATAATGTGCTACAGAACCATATGCTTTTTCTTATAAGGTATTCTGATCTTTTATTCGTTTACTTTTATCATACTTATTACGGAGTATATGTACTGTTTAATCACTGCAAAATACGTCATGTAGGCTATAGAAATGAATCAGTTTATTCATCACTATTGAATTGTCAAGTTTCCTTGTATAGTAATCTTATAGTTGCATATAGGTTTAAATCTACTTTCTTTAAAAAGACTTCATGCTTTGTATGAAAATTACCACTAAAGCCCAATACATGTAAGCTCTTCGTTTGTGGCTCTTATGTTATTAGTTTCCTAAAGGAGGTATCGTTTTGCTCAAAGGACCTAGCTTGCGCATGCAAATGAAGTAGTACAAATGATCAAAACACTTATAAGGAATTGTTGGCATTTAGTCTCATAAAGCTATAAAAAAAATTGTGGTTAGTGACCAGTGAACTAACGAATTTTTCTTTAAATTGGACTGAACTTTCGGTTCTCTTTCGATGCCATGCCAAATTATTTTCAGGTTATTTTATTTTCTAAATTATAATGTTTGTTTGTACAATTAAGAAACAAATAATCAAAATTTTGACATTTGATGTGCTTTTAATCCTGAAGTTTGGTCAAATTTTCAAATGTACTTTTAGTGTTACCCGTTTGACCTATTAGAGGTAAAGCATAACCCGGATCAACCGATATATAAATGAGTCAAAAAATTTGCCTTAATAGACATCAATGATCATATATGGTATACCTACAAGCGTTCGTGATGCCGATCTTTTTTAGTAATAGTTAACATCTTCATTCTTTTTTGTGCAGGTATAAAGTAAGAGAATACCATCAATTATGAGATATGTGATAAGAGAACGGATGTACACAAAGGCGTTTTCTGAAAGCCGAATCTTAGAGCTTTTGATTGATATCCAAGAGTGAGTGGTTAAGTTTGCTTTATGCTTTGATTAAGCTTTGGTATACGTTGCTTTAGGTGTATTTTGGTCATCCATCATATATATAGATATATAGCTGGTCATTGATGTTATTATTATTTCTGAAAAATTTGGTTTCTCTTTAAGATTCACACGTAACTTATATTTCCCTCAATGGAGTAAATTCTTTAATAGTATTAAAAAGAGTTACGTAGTAATGTTGATGACAGCTAAGTTGTAAGGATTGTCACAAGCTTACAGGTATAGTGTGCAATTTATGTTTCAGTGAAATGTATAAAAATATTATGAATTATCCATGATGTTATCATGATTTTTGGAGATGAATACAGGAGATACAAGTAGACGTATAATCTCATTGATTGATACTAATGATACTACCAGGTACCAAGCTAATGTGTGTCTTCAGATCCACTGTTCGAGGTTTATGTAACTAAAAAGTTTTGGCGTCTTAGATATGTATAATGATATTGAATTTTAATCATTTTATATACATATACAAAAAACATCATTTTACATTTATATTAAGTGTATAATATGAAAGATTTGTATTATATAGGGGCTAATTACCTAAATATACAAAAATGGGTTAGCATTTTACATATTATCACCTCAAATTTTTTTTCTCACAAAATATCAAAACATTTTCGCAAGGATGGAGAAAATCGCAATATCTTAATTTCATTTCGCAATATAGCTTTTAGCGACGACAAAGTCGTCGCTAAAGACCTTCAGCGACGACCAAAAGGAAGAAAATCGCAATAAGGATTTGGATATTCGCAACATTCATTTCGCCATATAGGTTTAGCAAATTCGCAAGTTTCATTTCGCAATACGCAAGTTTAATTTCGCAATATAGCTTTTAGCGACGACAATGTCGTCGCTAAAGACCTTTAGCGACGACTTTTTCGTCACTAAAAGCTATATTGCGAAATAATATATTGCGAAATGAAATTAATATATTGCGATTTTCTCCATCCTTGCGAAAATGTTTTGATATTTTGTGAGAAAAAAATTTTGAGGTGATAATATGTAAAATGCTAACCCATTTTTATATATTTAGGTAATTAGCCCTATATATAGGCTACCGTGTATCGCACGGGTTTCACACTAGTTGTTTGGTTTCACACTAGTTGTTTATATATTCTATCAATTAATACCATGGCCAACTTAGTTGTAATTAATAACTTTTTTCTTACAGAATATGAAGAATACTTTGTTGCAAATATTCTATCAATTATTACCATCGCCAAAATTAGTTGCACATGAAAGTATATGTTGTTATCGTGCACAAGAAAGTATATTGTATAAATAAAAACTAGTAAACTTTTGAGGCTGTGCGCGACTATAAAAGATCTTTCTCGATAACTTTTACTTTCAACGAAACCGTAAAATAGTTTCTCTAAATTTCAAATTTGTGTTTATTTCTCAAAAACATAGATGTTAAATGCTTAATAGTTTACTTGATTGTCATTCACTTCAATTATGAGTATATATGGTTATCGTGTCTTGGAGAAACTACATTCTTTTAAAATAAATCATGTGAAAACTATATTTTTCCTACAAAATAAAGGTGTAAGAAGATGTTTATTATTGTTAAAACATATGGATGAATTGGGATTTTGCTAGAGTCGAGGTGATAACATTTATGCAATGTGTATTTTTAACATGTTAATATTTGAAGATGGTTTTTATGATAGTAGGATAAGAATTTATAGGTAAATTGTAAAACAAATTTTAAATTAGAATGTTAATAAGATTTTTTGATTTTCCATGTGGCACTTTATAAAGCCACATACCTTTCTTTATATAATGATAATGATAATGATAATGTTAATGATAAATGATAAATGTGAAGTGGATTTTAATAATGCGCATTTACTAATTTATTAATCTGCCAAATATTTTTTGCTTAACAACATGTTACATCAAATTTGATTTTATACGCGGCATAATCTTTCTAACTTAAAAAATTCATGTTTATACATTAATGCACTACAAAATCAAAAATTTATACCTGAATATATATGTTTTTAACGGCAATAATTACGTACTCCTATAACATTAAAAATAGCGACACTAAACTTAAGTCTTAAACTCATAATAGGGTAAATATATTTTGTCGGCATCGTACCTCCCTGTTTGTTCCGAGTTAAGCAACCTACCCCTAAAACTCCCAATGTATGCAACAAACCGGTTATTTATGTGCTACAATCTTTGCAAACTATGTTTTTACCTGTTACAACCTACAAAATGATGACGTGGCAAACACATCATGTGGCCTAAAAAATGACACGTAAGTAATTTTACCGGTTATCCCGGTAACCGGTTACCATATTGCCGATATCGATACAACATTAACCAGTTTACTGCAGACAATGGGAGTTTTAATGGTAGGTTGCTTAACTCGGAACAAACAGAGGGGGTACGATGCCGACAAAATATATTTACCCCTCATAATAATACACGCTTGAAAGAAACCTGACACCTAAGATAGACACAAATTTAAACTCAAATTCCAAGGTGATACCCTAGTGGTGGAGGCTTGGAATTCTCCAAAGGTGACCCAAGTTTAATCCTCACGGCTGCAACTTTGAGACCGGCCCTTAGATACGTAGCCTAGTTGGTTCCGGAGGTGAGGACTTTGCAAGAAAATGGTCATGTGTAACATCCTCTCTTTTAGTCCGGTAATTTCTAATTTGAAATTGATATATTTAATCGTATTAGAAATTATTTGATATTATTTGTTTATTTGCGAAACTTATTTAAATAAGCCTCATGACTTATTGTGCTTAGTAAATTATTGTTTGTTTTAATTTACTATAGTTGACGGTGCAATAAAAGAAGTTTCTCGCAAATGGTTTTTAGGTTCCAGGCAATAGATTAAAGAGGGGAATAGTTTTAAGTGGATGCGGGTCGGTGTAAAAACTTAACCGCCTTAAATATTTCCTTTTCAGGAAAGTTTATCACTTTCCATTTTTAGAAACTTTGAAACAAAACCTCTAAAACCCTAAAAACCTCCAAATCACTTAGAACTATTGAATCAAATTCAATAATTGTGATCTTGAACTGATTGTGAGTTGGCGATAACATCATCATCATCATCTTTACCTTGAAACTTCCTTAATTTGGTAAGTTTTGAGTTAATTAGTTTATGGTTTGAGTGAATACATGTGTTTGATGATTTTGATGTTATGATATGTTATAACATGTTTAAATGATGCTATATGAGTGAATATATGTTGCTGAAATCGTTATTTGGTTTTGGTTTACATCTTTCTGGGTTATGCTCTGCACAAACTGCCCAGGTCTGACGAACACAAGGAATCCGGCGGATTCCTTATGAATCCGGCGGATTCAAGCCAGTCAACGGGTGAGGAATCCGGTCAAAATGGGTTAAATCCGGCGGATTCGTCCAACCGGATTCGTTTTATGAACCCTGGTCCAAATGTTGCATCTGAAATCTATTAGAATCCGGCGGATTCTGGGAGAATCCGGCGGATTCCATGCCTATGCAGAGATTTTGATTTTGGTTAACAAACTTCATATATTCCCTAATGTATTATGTTTAAATTGATAAGTAAGTTGATATACTTAACTAAGGTGCATATAATGATGGGGTAATACATGATTTGAAATGTATTAATATATGTGATATTCGAATATAAGCTATGGTTTTACGAATGTGATTACTAACTTATATTTGATTTTAATTCTCAGATAAACAAAGAGCTCAGCGAGATAAGACAGCTGAGTAAGTGAAACGAAACAATCAGGTGAGTGGATTTGAAACTCACAGTTTGATTTGGTTGTGTCAATTTGATTTCAATCGGTAATTATAGGATTACTATCGATAGTATGCTAACCTTGAAACGATATGCCATTTGATTGGTTGTTTGATGAACATTGAATTGAAATGTGTAATCCAGAGGTCAACTAGATTGTCAGTTGGACTTGATTGCTAATGTTGGTCAACACAGGGTTGCGTACATGTGTTGATGGAGATTAGCATTTAGTTAGCGGTTAATCACTGTTTTGGCCTACAGTTGATTTAAGTGTTCTGATGGGGCCACCCGGAACAGGGTCTCTAGGAACCACCGTTCCTCTTGACGATAATTGTTGCATTATTGATTGTGAACAGATTGCTAGCTAAATTGAATTGTAGTTGATTATTCATTCACTTAGCTTCGTGCTAATCCCTCAATTTACTTCCTGCAGGTGATGTATATTATGTGGGTAGTCAGGAAGGATGTTTTGATGCTGGGAATGTTTGAAACTTGCAACTCTGATCCAGTTTGTAATAAATAACGTTTTATAGTATATAATGCCCCGGGTTTGTAAACATGTTAACTATGTTTGTTTAGTAGTTAAACATATTGTATAAAGGGTTGCGAAAATTTCTAGTAGGTTTTAATAGAATATGTATTTAATGTAGTCGCTTCCGCCAAACTTAATATTATATTGTTGTATTAATTGAGGGGCGTTATAAGTTGGTATCAGAGCAATAGTTTGGGGCAATTGAATATGATTGTATGTTCAATCCTAAACTTTGATTGTGTTGTGTCAAACATTCTTGGAAATGGGATTATGTACTGAATGTGAAACTGTTAGTAGAATAGGTGCTAACGACTAATGATTTGTAAGCTGTTGTGGTGTTTACAGATATGGCGGATAACGAGCAACTACCTGTTAACCCTAATAATGCCTCAAGGCCTGAAGTTGCTGCTGAGACTCATGATGACCGTAATGAACATGCTGGTACTTCTTTCTATGCTAGAGAGGAGGCAGAAAGGGATCAGTATTTGCTTCATTTGGAAGAGGAAAACCAAGCGCTTAGAATGTATAAACAACAAAAAGAGGCTGAATCTTCTCATCCTGTGTTTGGTACAATTTCACCGCCAAAGCAAAAGGTGTGTTCTTTTAAAACCTTTATGAGCAGTAATCCATCTGTGTATTCGGGTAGTACGAATCCTTCTGTGACTCTAGATTGGTTGAGAGATGTTGAAAAGAAATTTGAAGTCTGTCAATGTGAGGAAGAACTGAAAGTTCCTTATGCAACTCAACTGTTAAAAGGAGCAGCTATGAATTGGTGGGACTCGATTACTTCTGTATTATCTTCTTTTCAGAAAGCATCTATCCGATGGTCTGATTTTCGTAATGAAGTTTGTAAGCAGTATTGTTCAAACTATGATATAGCTCGGATTAGAAAAGAGTTTATGGATTTACAATTAACTGATAACATGTCAATGGATGATTTGATAAATCAGTTTACAGAGAAACTCAGATTTGTTCAGCAGTGGGTTCCTGATGAGAGAACTCAGATAGAACAGTTTGTGGGTACTTTACCTAATCATTATCGAACTTCAGTGAGATTAGCGAGCTCTCTTCCTCAAGCTTTCATGTTAGCTCGATCTGTTGACAGTGATTTGAAACCTCAACAAGTACCAAGTAAAGAAATAGTTTCTCAGAAATCTAGGAGTGAATCTACGGGTAAAGGTAAGCAACGGTGGCAAGGAAATCAGCAGGGTAAGAAACAAGAAAGTCGTGGTGGTACTTCTGATCGTCCCAATTGGTGTATTAAGTGTAGAGCTAGACATTTTGGGCCGTGTACTGTGCAAACCACTAGATGTGTGAAATGTGGCGTGATTGGGCATGAAGCCAAAGATTGTGTTTTTCCTACTTATGTGTGCTGGAATTGCCATAAGGAAGGTCATCGTGCAAATCAGTGTTCTGAGGCTAAGAGACAGGGTTCGGGGACAGTTGTTGGTTCATCAGCTTCTTCTGGTCAGAAGCGGAAGACTCCGCCATCTGCAGTTAGTAGGGCTTTTCAAATGACAGTGGATGAAGCTGTCCATACAGATGACGTGATCACGGGTACTTTTCTTGTAAATTCTGTACCAGCTCGTGTTTTGTTTGATTCTGGTGCAAATTGTTCTTTTGTATCCATGTACTTCTGTGATAAGTTGAAAATGATGCCTACTGTGATAACAAACCCAGTTGAAGTAGAAATAGCTAGTGGCAAATCGGTTCCTGTTACCACCTCGGTAATTGGAGCTAGTATTATGATAGACAGCCAGACTTTCTCAGTTTCCTTTCTGTTGATGCCAATTGCTAGTTTTGATGTGATTATTGGTATGGATTGGTTAAGTCAGTATAAAGCAAGCATAGATTGCCACAATAAGCTGATTAAAATCCCAATCTCTGAAGGGTCATATGTCGTGGCTCGAGGAGAACGGGATAATGTTTGTATACCTTTGATTAGCATGATGAAAGCTAGGAAATCTTTGTCTAAAGGTTGTGAATCCTATCTAGCTTATGTAATTGATGCGAAGTTAGAAAAGAAGTCTCTTTCTGAAATACCGGTTGTTGCTGAGTATCCGGAAGTATTCCTTGATGAATTACCTGGTTTACCACCGGTTAGAGAAGTTGAATACCAGATTGATCTTGTTCCTGGCTCTTCACCTATAGCTAAAGCCCCTTATAGATTAGCTCCATCTGAGATACGTGAAATGATGAATCAGATACAGGAGTTGTTAGATAAAGGGTTTATTCGACCTAGTTCTTCTCCCTGGGGTGCACCAGTTCTGTTTGTGAAAAAGAAAGATGGTTCTTTTAGAATGTGCATTGATTATAGGGAATTGAATAAACGGACTGTAAAGAATAAATATCCTCTGCCCCGGATAGATGATTTATTTGATCAGTTGCAGGGATCTTCATTTTATTCAAAGATTGATTTGAGATCAGGTTATCATCAAGTTCGTGTTAGGGATTGTGATATTCCTAAAACTGCATTTAGAACCAGGTATGGTCATTTTGAATTCCTGGTTATGCCTTTTGGTTTGACGAATGCTCCAGCAGTTTTTATGGATTTGATGAACCGTGTTTGTCGACCTTTTCTTGATAAATTTGTGATTGTGTTTATCGATGACATTTTGGTATATTCTAAATCCGAATCAGAGCATGGAATGCATTTGAGGTTGGTATTGGAAACCTTAAAGAGGGAACATTTGTATGCAAAGTTTTCTAAATGTGAATTTTGGATTCGGGAAGTACAGTTTTTGGGTCACATTATTTGCAATGATGGTGTTAAAGTTGATCCTTCAAAAATTGAAGCTGTTATGAATTGGAAAGCTCCAAAGTCTGCTTCAGAAATAAAGAGTTTTCTTGGATTGGCGGGTTATTACCGGAAGTTTATTAAAGATTTTTCTAAAATTGCCGGTTCTTTGACCAAGTTGACCCGTAAAGATGTAAAGTTTGTGTGGACTGAACAGCAGGAAACAGCTTTTCAGACTTTGAAACAGTTGTTATGTCAGGCTCCTGTGTTAGCATTGCCAGATGGGTCCGATGATTTTATTGTTTATTGTGATGCATCGATTGCTGGTTTGGGTTGTGTTTTGATGCAACGAGATCGTGTGATTGCTTATGCTTCTCGTCAGCTTAAACCTCATGAAAGAAATTATCCTACCCATGATTTAGAACTTGCAGCAGTTGTGTTTGCTTTAAAAATCTGGAGGCATTACTTGTACGGTACCAAATGTGTTATTTGTACAGATCACAAGAGTCTTCAGTATATATTTTCGCAGCAAGAGTTGAATATGCGTCAGAGAAGATGGTTAGAGTTAATCAAAGACTATGATTGTGAGATTAAATACCATCCAGGGAAAGCCAATGTGGTTGCTGATGCTTTAAGCCGCAAGGTGACTTCTGATCGAGTTTATGTTATGCGTTTAGAAGTTTCTTCTGATTTGGTGGGTCAGATTAAAGCTGCACAGTTAGAGGCATTGTTAGATCATAATTTGAAATCTGAGATTATGTTAAATCGAAAGGAATTGTTAGTAGATGATTCGAGGGGATTAAAAACCTTTCAGTCTCGTGTTTGGATTCCTTTGTTTGGTGATCTTCGGAATGTTATTCTGAATGAAGCCCATAAGTCCAGATTGTCTGTACATCCAGGAAGCACTAAAATGTATAATGACTTGAAACCTTTGTATTGGTGGCCTACAATGAAGATGGATGTAGCAAGGTTTGTTAGTTCTTGTCATATTTGTTCTCAAGTTAAAGCTGAACACCAAAAGCCGTATGGTTCGTTGAAACAGCTTGAGATTCCAGAATGGAAGTGGGAACATTTGACCATGGATTTTGTTACAAAGTTGCCTAGAACTGCTCGTGGAAATGACATGGTTTGGGTCATTGTTGATCGATTGACCAAGAGTGCTCATTTTCTAGCTACTAGTGATACTGCTTCTTTGACTAAACTTGCACAATTGTATATGAATGAGATTGTTACTCGGCATGGTATTCCATTATCGATTGTATCTGATAGGGATCCAAGGTTTGTATCTCATTTCTGGCAGAGTTTGCAGCATGAATTGGGTACACGTGTGAATCTTAGTACAGCTTATCATCCTCAAACCGATGGTCAGTCAGAACGTACGATTCAAACGCTTGAGGATATGTTAAGAGCTTGTATTTTGGAGTATGGTGGTTCTTGGGATTCTCATTTACCATTGGTTGAGTTTGCTTATAATAACTCTTATCATTCTAGTATTGGCATGCCTCCATATGAAATGCTATATGGACGCCGTTGTAGAACTCCAACTTGTTGGCTAGAGGCAGGTGAGAAACAGTTTGCAGGTCCAGACATTGTTCAAATGACAGCTGATAAAGTAGCAGTGGCTCGTGAAAAGTTGAAAGCTGCACGTGATAGACAGAAACAATATGCTGATCCTAAACGTCGACCAGTTACTTTTGTTGAAGGTGAACTTGTTTACTTGAAAGTTTCGCCTTGGAAAGGGGTAATTCGGTTTGGGAAACGTGGAAAATTGGCTCCTCGGTATATTGGACCGTTTAGAATTCGTCAGATTGTTAACGATCAGTCTGTTACATTGGATCTTCCTCCAGAGCTTGCTGGTATTCATGATACCTTTAACATTTGTTATTTGAGAAAATGTAACGTTGAAGACCAGTCTCAGATTCTTCCTTTGAAAGATTTGAAAGTTGATCAGAGTCAGAAGTTAGTTGAAGAACCAGTTGAACTACTTGACAGAAAAGTTACCAAACTTAGGAAGAAACAGATTCCCATGGTGTTAGTAAAATGGAAACATAGTTTAGGTGAAAACCTAACGTGGGAAACAGAAGATATTATGAGATCCAGATATCCTGGATTGTTTGATCGTGATGAGATTTCGGGGACGAAATCTTTTTAAGGGGGGGAGAGTTGTAACATCCTCTCTTTTAGTCCGGTAATTTCTAATTCGAAATTGATATATTTAATCGTATTAGAAATTATTTGATATTATTTGTTTATTTGCGAAACTTATTTAAATAAGCCTCAGGACTTATTGTGCTTAGTAAATTATTGTTTGTTTTAATTTACTATAGTTGACGGTGCAATAAAAGAAGTTTCTCGCAAATGGTTTTTAGGTTCCAGGCAATAGATTAAAGAGGGGAATAGTTTTAAGTGGATGCGGGTCGGTGTAAAAACTTAACCGCCTTAAATATTTCCTTTTCAGGAAAGTTTATCACTTTCCATTTTTAGAAACTTTGAAACAAAACCTCTAAAACCCTAAAAACCTCCAAATCACTTAGAACTATTGAATCAAATTCAATAATTGTGATCTTGAACTGATTGTGAGTTGGCGATAACATCATCATCATCATCTTTACCTTGAAACTTCCTTAATTTGGTAAGTTTTGAGTTAATTAGTTTATGGTTTGAGTGAATACATGTGTTTGATGATTTTGATGTTATGATATGTTATAACATGTTTAAATGATGCTATATGAGTGAATATATGTTGCTGAAATCGTTATTTGGTTTTGGTTTACATCTTTCTGGGTTATGCTCTGCACAAACTGCCCAGGTCTGACGAACACAAGGAATCCGGCGGATTCCTTATGAATCCGGCGGATTCAAGCCAGTCAACGGGTGAGGAATCCGGTCAAAATGGGTTAAATCCGGCGGATTCGTCCAACCGGATTCGTTTTATGAACCCTGGTCCAAATGTTGCATCTGAAATCTATTAGAATCCGGCGGATTCTGGGAGAATCCGGCGGATTCCATGCCTATGCAGAGATTTTGATTTTGGTTAACAAACTTCATATATTCCCTAATGTATTATGTTTAAATTGATAAGTAAGTTGATATACTTAACTAAGGTGCATATAATGATGGGGTAATACATGATTTGAAATGTATTAATATATGTGATATTCGAATATAAGCTATGGTTTTACGAATGTGATTACTAACTTATATTTGATTTTAATTCTCAGATAAACAAAGAGCTCAGCGAGATAAGACAGCTGAGTAAGTGAAACGAAACAATCAGGTGAGTGGATTTGAAACTCACAGTTTGATTTGGTTGTGTCAATTTGATTTCAATCGGTAATTATAGGATTACTATCGATAGTATGCTAACCTTGAAACGATATGCCATTTGATTGGTTGTTTGATGAACATTGAATTGAAATGTGTAATCCAGAGGTCAACTAGATTGTCAGTTGGACTTGATTGCTAATGTTGGTCAACACAGGGTTGCGTACATGTGTTGATGGAGATTAGCATTTAGTTAGCGGTTAATCACTGTTTTGGCCTACAGTTGATTTAAGTGTTCTGATGGGGCCACCCGGAACAGGGTCTCTAGGAACCACCGTTCCTCTTGACGATAATTGTTGCATTATTGATTGTGAACAGATTGCTAGCTAAATTAAATTGTAGTTGATTATTCATTCACTTAGCTTCGTGCTAATCCCTCAATTTACTTCCTGCAGGTGATGTATATTATGTGGGTAGTCAGGAAGGATGTTTTGATGCTGGGAATGTTTGAAACTTGCAACTCTGATCCAGTTTGTAATAAATAACGTTTTATAGTATATAATGCCCCGGGTTTGTAAACATGTTAACTATGTTTGTTTAGTAGTTAAACATATTGTATAAAGGGTTGCGAAAATTTCTAGTAGGTTTTAATAGAATATGTATTTAATGTAGTCGCTTCCGCCAAACTTAATATTATATTGTTGTATTAATTGAGGGGCGTTATATCATGTTTCCCAAAATGGGTTGATACTCTTCTTAGCGGGCCGTTGACACTCTTCTTACCATCGCCAAAATGGGTTGACACTTGACACTCTACAAGTAAAATGAATTTTATGCAAACGGAAAAACAAAAATGATAATTAAATATTTTAAAGAAGAAAACAGAGTAAATCAGTAATTAATAAATTAGAAAGTAACATACTTTTGCCAGTTTCTATTGATTTACTTACCCAAAATGGTCTAATCCGTTTCGATATACTTTTAGCATTCTTAGTTTTTGACTTATATATGATAAAACATACGGAGTAGCATTTAGGGCATTAGTTTATCATTCCAAATTTAAATCCAAACTATTAATAAAACTTTAAGTTTTTAAATATATACAATAAACTTTTGAGAAATGATAACACCCATCCGAAAACAATTATTAAACTTAAAGTTTCCTTTATTATCAAAAATCATAATTAATACATCACATATAAAAGGAATGTTTCAGTGAATTAAATGCAAACATTCAGTGTATTAATTATAATTTTGATTAAATTAGGAAACTTTAACTTCAATAAGTGCACAAATTTTCTCTTATTGACAGCTCTTAGGGCTGTCATTATCAATTCCCTAAACTTTTAATAAATACATGATTATTGGTAATTATGAAATGAATGCATTACAAATAGAGAAAATTGCCCGTATCATCCCTGTGTTTGTCCAAAAAATCACAATTCGTCACTTATTTGCAGAAATATCACAAGGCATCCTTACATTATACGTTTTCGCTCACCAGTCATCCTTGGGTCCAACGACGTTAATTTTCCTCGTTAAATCCTGTCACGTGCCTGGCACACGAAGGGTACTTGTGTCATTTCGCTTGTTTTCTACCTGCCAACCCTTTCATCCCTCTTTTATCCCCTTTCATCCCTCTTTGATCTCACATCATCACCTAAATAACTAACCCTCAATCATTCTAATAACTCTCTCAGTGACTCAGTGCCCTCATCTCCTTCCTAGTCCACCCGAAATTCCAATCTTTTACGAGTAATTTACATCATCACCTCCAAAAGTTAATAGACTACAGTACACCACACAAATTTTACATAAACACGATTCAGATATGTATAACACAAATTAAAACAATACATATATACAAATCTATAAACTATACTTAAATCAAAATAGCTTGGGGCAATCTTGACCATTCGATGGGATTTTTCAAATTGATCCGACGATCTAAAATTTATCCAAAAAAATTACATTTAACCCCTACAACCCATAAATATATTATTTATTTAATTTAATTCTAGATTAAATCGTTAAAGAAAAAAACTCGGAAAATAAGGAATAAAATCGGCAGAGGTTTAGTCAAAATCTTCCATCAAAATATATAATAATAAACATAAAATTTAGTCACCCTAAAAATAAAAAAACGACGACACAGATGGCAGACGAGGGTGGCGGCGGATGTTGTCCGTCGATGGAATTGTTCCATTAAGAAGCGATACACTTAGTTCAAATAATCATTCCTATTGAATCAGCTCACTTAACTGCTTCTTACCTTGGTGATATTGGCCTCATTCAATTTAAAGATGTACGTATTATTATAGTATATATACTTTAACATATTTATATATATGTAAATCTCATTACAGTAGTTTATATTGTTGTGAAAATTTTGTTATCGTTATGAGGATTAATTAATTGAAATTGTGTTGTTTAATTAGTGTGTTAGTAGTTATTAAGTTTGAATGCTGATGATTTAGTGATGTTAGGTTTGATTATTTGATGATTCAAGCTGAAAGATGATGTTCACTGATTGTACAGTGTTTAGGTTTTGAATCTGTATGTTTTTAGTTATGTATTTTGAGTTGAATTTACTGTTAGGAGGTGATACATATTTGAAGTTTGAATATACGATAAAGATATAGGGCTTAACGGTGGTTTAACTTCGTATTAGCTTCTATGTTTTTTAGATTTGATTGTTTCAGCAGGAAGTTTACAAATTTATATTTTCTAATTCTTCTAACATCAATCTTTACCATCTTCATTGTAATAATTTCACCATATGTCGTGATTAAGCTTAATTAAACAATTAATTGATTGTTAATTTCACAGGAGAAACTATTTATCGAGCCGCGAAGATCGTGGAAAGGCGTTATCATTAAGATTTGTTGATGTTAGGTATAAATTCATATTCACATACATATATTATATGATTACTACCGAATTAAGTATGTTTCACATAAAGAACAACATTTGGTGGTAATAATCAATGGTGTTTAGTCATAATGTTTTTTGTGTTCAATTTCATTAATTCATTTTTTATCTGATTCTGATTTTCAATTCTTATTGTTATTTGTGTGGGGTTTGATCTAATTTTTGGTGGTGGTTGTTAATGTGAAGATATAAAGATGGCTAATAAACTTGAATGGAGCTTTTTGTTATTTGTGTTATGTGTATAGATTAGAATGAGCTCTTTTTTTTGCTCTATGGATTATATGTGTACATGGAAGATAAGCATGAAATAAAAGTTTGAAGCTTGATAATGTGGATCAGTAACTTGAAGACAACTTCAAACACCTCACTTTTAAATCTCAATTTTTCTATATCAGGAATCTTGAAGAAAGATGGATGCTTTATAGATGAAGATGATGACCGAAACCATGATTAGTAGAAGTTTAAGGTACCTATCAGGAGTCAATAACAGGTTTCGATACCACCTTCTTAACATCACTCCATCATGAACATGTAATATGGAGGTAATAATCTCCCAAAATCATTACAAAGGAGAATCTATGTAGGGGTGTTATTTTAAAGGAAAAATTGGGTCAAAGTGCGATATTATTGCATAAGACCTTCTACATCACTTATTGCAGAACTTAGATTATTTTTGAATTGCTCCTTTTTTGTATCATATATGACACTAATGATCTATGAAAAATTTAAAGTTTTTTGGGTAAAATCTTTTGTGTCAATCCAACCCTACTGGTAGCAAATAGTACCCATTTGACTTGAGCCCATTGGCCAACTGCTCAAATTGACATCTCTGGCTATCTGTTAGCCTTTTTTAAAAATAATAATAAATAGTATGCACTTTTTGGGCTGTTGAAATTAATTGGTAATCTGTTCTTGCAGTGGTGAATTTGTTATGGTTAACAACCACCTGTTGTATGACTTAACTGAGATGGGCCTTTGGTCTCCGACACATAAAAATCAGATAATATACGAGGATGGCTCTGTTCAAAAGATATCTGAAATTCCTAAAGACCTGAATGCTATCTTCAAGTATGATTAGAAACAGATCTTTTATGTTCTTTATATTACAATTTAACTTTTTTTTTTTCTTTTCTTCTGGCCTATACCTTATTTGATAACATGGAATCAGAACTGTGTGGGAGATCAAGCAACGGACATTGGTTGACATGGCTGTTGATCGTGGATGCTACATAGACCAGAGTCAAAATCTGAACATACATATGGACCAGCCTAACTTTGGCAAACTTACTTTGTTGCACTTTCATGCTCGGTCAAAGGTACATCAACTATCTTGAATTCTTAAACTATAAATTTCGAAAATAGATTACTGTTATATCCAGTAGTAATTTAGTATTTGTAATCACACTTATTCCGGTAGAACTGTTTGTGGGTCAATACTACCTTATATGTATCATGCGAAACGTGTTTAGACCTAAATATGTTTTGATGCTGCTAGCAATCTGATCTCCCTGTTTTCCCTAGACCCATGCAATGATTTCATTTCCAAAGTAGGTTTATATTAGTTGCAATTCATCCAAATTTGAGCTTTGCAGTTTGTATCTGTTAACAACATGTATCTCTTCACACTAGCACGAACACCGTACGACCTAAGTGACGGCTTTATTTATGTTTTGCATCCATTATATAGTTCAAAACATTGATTTTTTTCCAGAAAGTTGTTTCAAAAGTGACTTTAGATTAGTTTTACCATAAAAGGAAAAGTGGCAATTCTAACCCATTTACTTGTGATTGGGCGTGTTATTCCGATCTGTATCTTGCCATACTTCACCTATATTGCCAATGTGAATACTAATTTTGACTTCTGATGTTGGGTGGCGTCTGTGGTGATAAGGTTGTTAATCGGATAAGAGACTTAAAGCATAATTGTTATACTGCTATGAATGCCTTATTGTTCTTCTTTATTTCTGGGTGATTATTAAACTTTAATCTTCACTAACTTAGAATAGATTGATTAATGTTTTTAACAACATGCAACATTTGTTCTCTTGAAAGAAAATAGTTGCCGATCACTATTTTGGAAGTAGAAACTATGAGATGTATGAAGAATTTTGGAGATATAGAAGTGGGCCTTATAGGTCCAACCTTTAGTTGTTTAATGTAAAAATGTTCTAACTATTTTGCAATGTAGATAATTCTGGCAAAAGGCACCGCGGTATAGAAGATATGCATGTAACATTGGGTACATTGAGAATTCGTTAAAAAAACATCATTTACAGGTATAATCCAATTATAACATGAAACAGTATTCAAAATATTTGTTTCAACTTTGAGGATTTATAATGGATGATGCAAAAGTTATGGCGTCTAATTTAAGATAACAACTCTTTAACATTTTGATTGTAGTTTCCACCTGACCTCATGTTATGGTTGGTATTTTGCAGGACAACTGAATGACGATGATGAAAATCTTTGATAGTTACCTTTTCAAATAAGGATCTAGATAAGAGAACGATGACTTCAAACAGAAAGTTTCTCCAACTACTTTAGCCCTTCACCTTGCGCGTGTGTACTTGAAGATGAGTATGAATAGGAGGAATAACACAATGCATGCATGGATGGTGGAGTTTTAGTTCATTCATCCATGAGCTTCATGTATATTTGAGTATCTACTAAAGTATTTTGCCTTTTTCTAAAAATATTATTATATTCATAAGTATGAGACTACTGTAGTTATGTTGTAGGAAGAGCAAGACTTGAACTTCCACTCAACCATGTTGCATCTAAATAGTTATTTTTCTTTATTGCAGAAAAATAAGTTTTTAAGTAATCTTGATCAAAAATGTCATTTATCATTTTAAGGTTAATTTTAAGGTAATAAAAGACAATTTCAAATATATTATACAATTATAATAATTTTATTTTATCAAGAGTTTCATTTTGGTTTCCCTCGTTGTCGCGGGTCTTAAATCTAGTTACTATTACAATATATTAAAAGCAACCCATATATTCTGTAACACCCGCCAAATTAGGACTTGTGATTAGTGCCTAATCAACTATTAATACATGTAATTAGTTCTGTGTTAGGCTAATTAATGTATCATAATATATATTGATGAATATATACAAAAATGCGATTTGATTAAATCGTACACTTCTCAAATCGAATGTAATTCGAATCAATTAAATACGGACGTTGGTGAACAATTTTATTAAATAATATAACATTATTTAATAACACTATTATTATATCCAAAATATTATGTTGATAATATTTCGTATTTATTCCGTATCGTACAACAACGCGCAAACAGTTAAAAATAAAGTTAAGAATTATTTTATAACTCAAATATTAAATACTTGATGAAATATTTCAACTGTAATATCAAATAAATATTTGTATTTTAAAACATATAATTAAACGTGTATAAAACTATTTAATGTTTAAGCGAACGGGAAAACGAACACCGAACTGAACGCGGAGCGGAGACTGAAAAATGGAGGCTTTCATCAACCCCCCCCCCCCCCCCCCCCCCTCTTTCCCTTTTCCCTCCTCATTTCCACCTCCATCTCTTCTCTCTCTTCTCCCTTGTCTCTCAAACAACCACCACACCACCACCATCTACATTCACCAAATACTACCACCGAAACGCCTCGGATCATTCCACTCCTTTGGAAGAAAAGCATCACCGCTTCACGATCTACCTTTCTACTTTTTCGGAATTTCCATCCGACATTTTGTAAGTTTCCGACAAATCCCGCAACTCTTCGATTTTAAGTGTTTTAGACTTGTGGTTGTTTATAATAACTTAAAATGTCCAAATATGGGTTGGGTAAAAGTTTCGGACCAAAATAAAGTCGTTCGGCTAAATTTCTGGCCACCGGAGTCAGACCAGACGCTGACTTCGCTTTTGGCTTGGGCCAATTGCGACATCAGCCTTAACGTCACTAAAACCTCACAACGTCGCATATAGCGACATTGACCTCAAAGTGCACTAATTTCCCAATGTCGCACATAGCGACATAGAGCCTTACGTCGCAAACCATCTGACGTCGCATATAGCGACGTAACACCTAATGTCGCATTAAATTGCGAATGTCGCACTTAGCGACGCCATGCTCAATATCGCAGCCATGACCTGCGACATAACAACCTACGTCGTACACGATGTCGCACAGATAAGAACCTAGAAAACTCAGATTTTACTAAGTGTCGAGACCCGAAATTTATCACTTGATTTTACCTAAATTCAAACCCCAGATGCGTTTTTCACCAAAGCAATATGGTAGAAATAAATTTTTTTTTAGCTGACTTGGCACCTCGACCCCAACCAGGGGCCAGCCCCTTGGACCCCGCCAGGGGTTGCCACCCCTGGGACCCCGCTTACCAGGGGCGCTGCTTCCGGACCCCCGTCACTTAAAGTCGGTAAATACTTTACAAGTATAATACTCAAACACCAAGACAATAATACTTTGAATTGTATTTCAAACTGTCACCAACGGGCCGTACATGTTTTCAAAACGCAAACAAACAAACAATCAAACCAAATGTAATTTGGACATCATTAGTTGTATGAACAACTAACATAGGTGATCTTTTGAGATACCTACACGTATTAACCATCGCGTGTCGTAGACACCCTCAGGTTACAAGTCTTCGGACACCACTACTCGGCTAATCCACTTCAGTTTATTAAGTTAACTCTCTAGACTCAGGTGAGTCTCATGGCCCATCTTTTTACTGTTTTACTCAGGGGTGTGATACATTTGCTTACTTTTAACATGTGAACGCAAGTACAACATTTTCATATACTACATGAGTTACACACAACTAATCACTCAAAGTCCTCCGTCAGCATAGTTTGGTAATACGTTTGTAGCGTGAATATTAGTATATGGTACCATATAGGATTGACCCACCTCATCCGGGTTAGCAAGCACTAACTGGGTAAACGGATGTACTAATATTTGGGAAGACGAGTGTTGATTAGGCACTCGTGGAGGCAAAAACGCTCAGGTGGATCCTGACCCTCGAGTTAAGCTCAGACTATGCGCTCATGGCTGTATACACATACATATTTTTATTTGCTGGATGCAAATCAGTACTTAAATCTTGCGGTTCATACCATATTATTTGATACTCAAAACTGTGAGCTCACCAGCTTTTAGCTGACCTAGTTTAGCATGTATCGCAGGTACCCAGCAGTAGATTTGGTCTGCCATCAGGATTATATAGCTCGAGTCAGCATGCAGACATTAGAGATTTTCTTGCATTAGTATATTTTGTACAAGTACTTATGTACTGAAATCTCTCATTTATTCGAACCCGAGCTATGTAGAGCTTCAAATGTTGTAAACATTTTAATATCAATATATTTTGTTAAAACGTCGCATATAGAGTCGTTTACTATATATCTTGTGCTTTGATTATTGATTAATAACACCCAAAGTATGCTTCCACAAATCATTAAATTTGGGGGTGTTACAGATTGGTATAAGAGCCTAAGGTTATAGTGAACTAGGTTGCATTTAGTGGACCTAGACTATGACCGTTAGGCAGTATTTCCTTATTAGGCATGACTGGTTCAGGAATTACAGCATACGACTTTGATTTAACATTGCCTGATCAACTATGTACAATTAAGGAAAGATGATGTAAGGTCTGAACGGGGGTACATTAGTTAACTCTGACCTCGAGAGAACCAGGACTTAAACTTGTCTATGCTAGACACTCAATAGGCTATATTATATACGTATCTTATGAATATAGGCCTCACTCCTACAAACGCTTTGTCTCAAAAATGGCAAACTCACCAACCAACTCATCGCGTTCTCTATCTGGGTCGCAGAACCCACGGGTAGCTAGGAGGAACCCCATGTTGCCTCGAGCTGGCCCATATCCCGCGCATTCCACTCTACCAGGTTTAGCCGCTAGGCTACACCGACATGAGCAACGGCTTAACACCATGGACATCGAACTCCAAGAAACTAACGAAAACTGGAGACTTACATCCCTTGAGCGCATCAACCAAGTCTCCGAGGATCACGAAACCACCATTAACAATGTAGACGTTCTTTTCAACAAAGTGGTGGAGATAAGAGTAAAAACCGCCCTTTTGAAACACATACTAGAAGAGTGTGAACAACGCTCACGGGAAAATTGAAGAATATGCCCGTGGTTTGGTACAGCGACTAGCATTGGCTGAAGACAATGCCCGACAGGCCAGCAGACTTGCAAATACAGTGGATCGTCTCATTGAAATGATGGAGCAGATTAATCTACGTTGAGACTAGTGTAGTCCTTGTCTTGTAATCTATCTTGTAGTCTAATAACTACTTAAGCGCTACTTCATGATTCGGTCGGATGTAACAATTCCCGACACCTTTTGTAATACATCCATGGGATGTAACCTTTGAACTCGTATTATCTATCAAATATTTCTACTGTTCCAATTTATATTAATTGTCATTTCATAGTGATGTTATGTATTATCGCTTTTATACATAAGCATCTGTGACAAATACAACTTTCATACAAAATCTCATGTATCTTCATTTCTCTTATTGAAGAATCATGCAGCAGAAGACAAGACCATACTCAGATGCTCAGCTTACTTCACTCATAACTCAGGCTGTGACTGAAGCCTTAGCTCGGAATACTTTACAGAACTCCGGGAGAAACAGCGATACCGCTGAAACCAATACCGCCAAGCCTTGTACCTACAAGGACTTTCAGAACTGCAAACCCTTGGGCTTCAAGGGTACTGAAGGAGCCATCGGACTGATCAGATGGTTCGAGAAAATGGAAACTGTTTTCCGCATCAGCAAATGTGCGGAGGACGACAAGGTCAAATTTTCCACTTGTACCCTCGAGGATGATGCCCTCTCTTGGTGGAACTCGTATGCCCAGTCCGTGGATATCGACACCGCCTTCTTGCTACCTTGGGAGGATCTGAAAAAGATGCTCACCGCCAAGTATTTCCCGATCGAACAACTCCAAAAACTGGAGGAAGAATTTTGGAACCTAAAGGTGCAGGGAACCGACATTGATAGATACACCTCAAGGTTTAACCAGCTTACCATCCTGCGCCCGGCAATGGTAAGCACCGAGCCCGACAAAATCAGAAAGTACATCCGCGGCCTCCCGGAACCTGTTCGGGGGAACGTCGCCTCCTCAAACCAAACCACCATTGATGGTGCTATCCGATTGGCTCATGAACTCATGGCCATGAACAAGGATTTTGAACCTCCCACTTCATCCTCAACTCAACACAAACGAAAGTGGTCCGACAACCACAACAACCACCCAAACAAGAAACCCGACACCATCAAAGCCTACAACTCTACTGCTGATAACAAACGGGGTTACATTGGGAACAAACCTTATTGTTCCAAGTGCAGCCGCTACCATGAATGTTCGTGTGGTCCCTTTTGCAACAATTGCAAGAGGTACGGCCACCTCACCAAGGATTGCCGTTCTCCTAACAACAACAACAACTCCAACCGCAATACCAGGCCGTCTGGAGCCTGCTTCGAATGCGGAAACCCCGGGCACCTCAGGAACGAGTGCCCAAAGCTGAAAAACAAGAACAACAACAACAACGCTAAAGGTAGAGCCTTTGTACTCAACTCCGGGGACGCCCGTCAAGACCCGAATGTGGTCTCGGGTATGTTCCTCCACAACAACTTATCTGCTTCTGTTATGTTTGATACTGGTGCCGATAGGAGCTTTATTTCTGATGAGTTTTATCCCTTACTTGACATCACCCCTGTTACCTTAGATGTTAATTACACCGTAGAGCTAGCAAACGGTAAACTCATTGAAACCAATAGTGTGATACCTAATTGCACTTTAAACCTAGCCGACGAAACCTTCTCAATTGACCTCATACCTGTTAGAATCGGAAGTTTTGACGTCATCGTGGGTATGGACTGGTTGTCCAAGCATCAGGCCGAAATCGTCTGTCGTGATAAGATTGTCCGCAATCCTCTCGCCGTCGGTAGAACCTTGATCATACAGGGGGAGACCAGTGGGACGAGACTGAATATCATCTCCTGTTTGAAAACCCGAAAATTTCTGAGAAAGGGTTATCCGGCAATTCTCGCACACATCACGGAGAAAAAGTCGGAGGAGAAGCAACTTGAGGATGTGCCAATTGTTCGAGACTTTTCAGAATTCTTTCTCGAAGAACTACCTGGTCTACCTCCGCCTAGACAGGTCGAGTTCTCGATTGATCTCGTGCCGGGTGCTGCGCCGGTAGCCCGAGCACCATACCGCCTAGCTCCATCCGAACTTCAGGAGTTGTCCACCCAGTTACAGGAATTCCGGGATAGAGGATTCATTAGACCGAGTTCTTCACCTTGGGGAGCTCCGGTCTTGTTTGTTAAGAAGAAAGACGGTTCATTCAGAATGTGTATCGATTATCGAGAATTGAACAAATTGACCGTCAAGAACCGTTATCCACTTCCTCGAATAGATGACCTATTTGACCAACTTCAAGGGTCGAGTTTTTATTCAAAGATCGATCTTCGGTTAGGTTATCATCAACTACGTGTTCGCGACACCGACATTCCGAAAACTGCTTTCAGAACCCGTTATGGGCATTATGAATTCCAAGTGATGCCCTTTGGCCTAACCAACGCACCGGCTGTATTCATGGACCTTATGAATCGGGTGTGCAAACCTTATCTTGACAAGTTTGTCATCGTCTTCATTGATGACATCCTCATTTATTCACGCAACGAGTAAGAACATGCGCAACACCTCAGAACCATCCTAGAACTACTTAAGCATGAGGAGCTTTACGCCAAATTCTCTAAGTGTGAGTTCTGGATGCAAACCGTTCAATTCCTTGGACACGTGATTGACAATCAAGGAATTCATGTTGATCCATAAAAAATCGAGGCTATCAAAGACTGGCAAGCGCCAACCACTCCAACCGAGGTACGCCAATTCTTGGGATTGGCGGGGTATTATCGTCGGTTCATCGAAAATTTCTCCAAGATAGCCCAACCACTCACGGTACTGACTCAGAAGGAAAAGAAGTTCAATTAGACTGATAAACAAGAGTCAGCTTTCCAACTCCTCAAACAAAAGCTTTGCAGTGCTCCAATTTTATCATTACCCGAAGGCACCGATGACTTCGTGGTATACTGCGATGCTTCCCATCAAGGTCTCGGTTGCGTGCTGATGCAACGAGACAAGGTCATTGCTTACGCCTCACGACAACTCAAAGTCCACGAAAAGAACTACACTACTCACGACCTGGAACTTGGAGCTGTCGTGTTCGCTCTCAAAATCTGGAGACATTACCTCTATGGCACTAAGTGCACAATTTTTACCGACCACAAAAGTCTCCAACATATCTTCGATCAAAAGGATCTCAACATGAGGCAACGTCGATGGGTCAAGTTGCTTACCGATTATGATTGCGAAATCAAATACTATCCAGGGAAAGCAAATGTTGTTGCCGATGCCCTCAGTCGAAAAGAAAGATCGAAACCACTTCGAGTCCGAGCCCTCAGTATGACTATTCACAATGAACTAAACATCCAGATTCTCGCCGCTCAACTCGAAGCTCTCAAACCCGATAATGTCAAAAACGAAGCCTTGCGGGGCCTGGACAAACAATTTGAAACCAAACCCAATGGGGTCAAATGTTTCTCTAACCGAATCTGGTTGCCTAGTTTTGGGAACCTGCGAAACTTGGTGATGGATGAAGCTCATAAGTCCAAATATTCTATCCATCCGGGATCCGATAAAATGTACCACGGCATCAAGGAATTCTATTCGTGGCCAAACATGAAAGCCGAAATCGCCACTTACGTCAGCAAGTGTCTTACTTGCTCAAAAGTCAAAACTGAACATCAAAAACCTTCTGGTTTACTCCAACAACCCAACATACCTGAATGGAAATGGGAACAAATTGCCATGGACTTCATAACCAAACTACCAAGGTCGTCGAGCGGTTGCGATACCATTTGGGTGATCGTCGATCGTCTCATAAAATCTGCTCATTTCCTGGCAATCAAGGAAACCAATAAAATGGAACGCCTCGCACAAATCTACATCAAGGAAATTGTTTCTCGACACGGTGTTCCATCCTCGATTATCTCCGATAGAGATGCCCGCTTCACCTCTCACTTTTAGCAATCACTTCAGAAATCTTTGGGTACCCGTCTCGATATGAGTACCGCATACCACCCTCAAACCGATGGCCAAAGTGAACGAACTATTCAGACACTGGAAGACATGCTACGAGCTTGCGTAGTTGACTTCGGTGCAAACTGGGAAAGACACCTACCATTGTACGAGTTTTCCTACAATAACAGTTATCACGCCAGCATTAAGGCTGCACCTTTTGAGGCACTATACGGTCGTAAGTGCCGATCACCGATCTGCTGGACCGAAGTGGGAGATAGTCAGCTCACTGGTCCTGAACTCATACACGAAACCACCGAGAAAATTGTTGAAATACAAAACCGACTCAAAGCCGCACGGGATCGTCAGAAAAGTTACGCTGACGTGAGAGGCACACCAGTCGAGTTCCAGGTTGGGGACCGAGTACTCTTGAAAGTATCGCCTTGGAAAGGCGTAATTCGATTCGATAAACGCGGGAAGTTAAATCCCAGGTACATCGGGCCTTTTGAGATCCTCGAAAGGATAGGCCCCGTAGCATATCGGTTGCAGCTGCCATCCGAACTCAGCAGTGTGCACCCCACCTTTCACATTTCTAACTTAAAGAAATGCCTGTCCGATGAAACACTTATCATTCCACTCGACGAGATTCGCGTCGACAACAAACTTCATTTTGTTGAGGAACCCGCTGAAATCGTGGACCGTGAGGTCAAACAACTCAAACGAAGTCGAATTCCCATCGTTAAGGTCAGGTGGAATTCGCGGCGTGGTCCGGAATTCACTTGGGAACGGGAAGACCAAATGCGACTCAAGTATCCTCAGTTATTCACTGATTCTACATCAAACGCGACCTCAAGCTAAATTTCGGGACGAAATTCTTCTAACAGGGGGAGAATGTAACACCCGCCAAATTAGGACTAGTGATTAGTGCCTAATTAACTATTAATACATGTAATTAGTTATGTGTTAGGCTAATTAATGTATCAGAATATATATTGATGAATATATACAAAAATGCGATTTGATTAAATCGTACGCTTCTCAAATCGAATGTAATTCGAATCAATTAAATACGGACGTTGGTGAACAATTTTATTAAATAATATAACATTATTTAATAACACTATTATTATATCCAAAATATTATGTTGATAATATTTCGTATTTATTCCGTATCGTACAACAACGCGCAAACAGTTAAAAATAAAGTTAAGAATTATTTTATAACTCAAATATTAAATACTTGATGAAATATTTCAACTGTAATATCAAATAAATATTTGTATTTTAAAATATATAATTAAACGTGTATAAAACTATTTAATGTTTAAGCGAACGGGAAAACGAACACCGAACGGAACGCGGAGCGGAGACTGAAAAATGGAGGCTTTCATCAAACCCCCCCCCCCCCCCCCCCCTCTTTCCCTTTTCCCTCCTCATTTCCACCTCCATCTCTTCTCTCACTTCTCCCTTTTCTCCCAAACAACCACCACACTACCACCATCTAAATCCACCAAATACTACCACCGAAACGCCTCGGATCATTCCACTCCTTTGGAAGAAAAGCATCACCGCTTCACGATCTACCTTTCTACCTTTTTGGAATTTCCATCCGACATTTTGTAAGTTTCCGACAAATCCCGCAACTCTTCGATTTTAAGTGTTTTAGACTTGTGGTTGTTTATAATAACTTAAAATATCCAAATATGGGTTGGGTAAGAGTTTCGGACCAAAATAAAGTCGTTCGGCCGAATTTCCGGCCACCGGAGTCAGACCAGACGCTGACGTCGCTTTTGGCTTGGGCCAATTGCGACATCAGCCTTAACGTCGCTAAAACCTCACAACGTCGCATATAACGACATTGACCTCAAAGTCGCACTAATTTCCGAATGTCGCACATAGCGACATAGAGCCTTACGTCGCAAACCATCCGACGTCGCATATAGCGACGTAACACCTAATGTCGCATTAAATTGCGAATGTCGCACTTAGCGACACCATGCTCAATGTCGCAGCCATGACCTGCGACATAACAACCTACGTCGCATACGATGTCGCACAGATAAGAACCTAGAAAACTCAGATTTTACTAAGTGTCGAGACCCGAAATTTATCACTTGATTTTACCTAAATTCAAACCCTAGATGCGTTTTTCACCAATGCAATATGGTAGAAATAAAATTTTTTTGAGCTGACTTGGCACCTCGACCCCAACCAGGGGCCAACCCCTTGGACCCCGCCAGGGGTTGCCACCCCTGGGACCCCGCTTACCAGGGGCGCTGCCCCCGGACCCCCGTCATCTAAAGTCGGTAAATACTTTACAAGTATAATACTCAAACACAAAGACAATAATACTTTGAATTGTATTTCAAACCGTCACCAACAGGCCGTACATGTTTTCAAAACGCAAACAAACAAACAATCAAACCAAATGTAATTTGGACATCATTAGTTGTATGAACAACTAACATAGGTGATCTTTTGAGATACCTACACGTATTAACCATCGCGTGTCGTGGACACCCTCAGGTTACAAGTCTTCGGACACCACTACTCGGCTAATCCACTTCAGTTTATTAAGTTAACTCTCTAGACTCAGGTGAGTCTCATGGCCCCTCTTTTTACTGTTTTACTCAGGGGTGTGATACATTTGTTTACTTTTAACATGTGAACGCAAGTACAACATTTTCATATACTACATGAGTTACACACAACTAATCACTCAAAGTCCTCCGTCAGCATAGTTTGGTAATACGTTTGTAGCGTGAATATTAGTATATGGTACCATACAGGATTGAACCACCTCATCCGGGTTAGCAAGCACTAACTGGGTAAACGGATGTACTAATATTTGGGAAGACGAGTGTTGATTAGGCACTCGTGGAGGCAAAAACGCTCAGGTGGATCCTGACCCTCGAGTTAAGCTCAGACTATGCGCTCATGGCTGTATACACATACATATTTTTATTTGCTGGATGCAAATCAGTACTTAAATCTTGCGGTTCATACCATATTATTTGATACTCAAAACTGTGAGCTCACCAGCTTTTAGCTGACCTAGTTTAGCATGTATCGCAGGTACCCAGCAGTAGATTTGGTCTGCCATCAGGATTATATAGCTCGAGTCAGCATGCAGACATTAGAGATTTTCTTGCATTAGTATATTTTGTACAAGTACTTATGTACTGAAATCTCTCTTTTATTCGAACCCGAGCTATGTAGAGCTTCTAATGTTGTAAACATTTTAATATCAATATATTTTGTTAAAACGACGCATATAGAGTCGCTTATATCTTGTGCTTTGATTATTGATTAGTAACACCCAAAGTATGCTTCCACAAATCATTAAATTTGGGGGTGTTACATATTCATATATCCTATCATGTTACTGCTTCACCACCACCGTTCTTTCTTTGGCGAGACAAACATATTTCGATTAGAATTTTATGTGCCATCGTTTTCCCGACGAGTTTGGTAATACCCTTTTCTTTCTTTACTGCCGTTATGCCACCATCACCGTCGCACATTAGACGTCGGAGCCTACTACATCGAAACCACCTCGGAAGATCTGAATCGTTAGTGTTAGAAGCTTGTATGTCTGAATTGAATTCATCGTTAACAGAACTTTCGTCTTCTCCGTTTCAGATCTGAACGGAATCAAAAAGCTTCACCGATCGTGACCGAGAAAAAACATAACCAAAAACCTTCGTCGATTGCGATGGAGAAGAAACAAAACCAAGTCGTTGATCTGTTCGTGTTTCAGATTTATTTTCGTCTTCTTCATTTCTGATCTGGCCACCGGTTACCTCATCTCGAGTTCGTAAGTTATGTGGCTAAATGGCCGATCTGCGCCAGTTACTTCACCTCATTTCAGATCATCTTCTTCTTTCGATTTGGCCTAAATTTAGGTGGTGGTAGACGTGGTATCGATTCGGAAGGTGAAAGCTTGAGTTTTAAATGTGGAGTTTTAAAATACATTAATTACAAATAAAACATTAAACTAATTAAAAAGAAAACATAAAAATAATTAAAAAAGCTAAATCGGAAAACATAAAAATAATTGAAAAGAGGATGACGAGAGGGTGATGGTATGATTTTGTATGTGTAATTTGAGAGATGATTTTGGAATCTACAAATAAAGTGAAGTAGGTTGTGGCGTGAGATAAAAGAGGGATGAAAGGGGATAAAAGGGGGTAATTAGAGTTGGCAGGTAGAAGACAAGCGAAATGACACAAGTACCCTTCATGTGCCAGGCTCGTGACAGGATTTAACGAGGAAAATTAACGTCGTTGGACCCAAGGATGACTGGTGAGCGAAAACGTATAATGTAAGGATGCCTTGTGATATTTCTTCAAATAAGGGACGAATTGTGATTTTTTGGACAAACACAGGGATGAAACGGGCAATTTTCTCTTACAAATATGAATGTTAATGTTTAATAATAGTTTGTATTTAATTTTGAAATGTTAAATCAATACCGTAAGGCCTATGTTTATCAAAATCATTATCTTGTAATGAAAATATTGTACGTATATAACATGATCAACGGATACACTGATGTTGTGTTTCTTTTGAAGCATATTGTTTCTTTCCACCATAATGGTAATTAGCATGTAAACTCACACCAAAGAAGACACATGCATTTTAAGCAGGGCCGTAGCTAGAGAATTTCATTGGAGGGGCAAAAATTTTTTTTTTTCTTTGTAATTTTAAGGGGGTAAATTTTTAAAATTGTCATTAATACCTTAAAAAAATTCGTCTTTACGAAATTTAAAATTTTTTGAGGGGCAGCTTCCAGGGGAGTTATATGAAACAAGGAAAAGAAAAATATATGATTTAGACGTAAGAATAAGGAAAAATTTGAGTTGGAGTAGGGTAATATATGTTGGTTGTTGGAATATTAAATAAGATGAAGTTAGTGAATTTTAAAGAATGTTTGTTGTTGAATTTAGTGGGGGTAACGATTGTTGTGGCGTTAGGAGGAAGATAATAGAAATCTCAAACTTAAAACTCATGTACTATGTTGGAGAGTTTGAATAGTGGATTTGTGGAAAATTTGTTGGAAATCATGGAGACCAGTTGTTTATATATAAACCGGTCTCTTTACAAAGAGACCAGGCAACATGTTTCTATGATATAGAGATCTCTTCTAAAAATATGGCACATATTAAAAAACTTTAGAAAACTGATGTTTAGTTTCTTTGCAACTTCTTTTGTAGTAGTAATCTTTCTTTTGGTAAAGTGAAACTGTTATATACAGTACTTTTTTTAAATCGTGATTCCGACCTTTAGCGAAATAATCCATGAGGTCCAAGTTCACCACCAGACAAACTCAAAACATTAACCATCACCAAAAGAAAATCAACTCATCGTCGCATCAAATCTTGGTTTATAGTAAAAGGCTTTACTTCAATCTACAAAAAGGCTCAAGTGATCCGATGTCGAACTTATGATCATTAACTATAAAAGTGACATGACGATGTGATTGTAGTTCAAATTCTCCATTAATTAGAGCTTAAAATTAAGAGATAAGGTTATTCAAAGAGTGTCACATAGTTGTACTAAAACTTTCAAATTTCTGAATTACAGTCTAACCACAAATGCGAATCATTGATCGATAGATACGAAACCACTGGTATAACTTTAAGTTCAAAATCGGTCCCAAAATGTTGCCTTTTGACTTTAGAAAGCTTAATGGTGTCAAAACTTTATTGTGGAAACAAGTAAAGTTGGAAAGCCAAACTTTTCAACTTCTCAAGTACTACTTGTTTGGTCAACCATTGAATTCAACTTTACTTATATATGAAAAAAATTCACTCACTAACATGTTTTGATTTGGTATCTATCACTTTAATATCAATTAACTAATAGTGTCTCCATTCCAATTTAATTGTCGACTTCATATATGCATACAATTTAAAGATAGTACAGTTATTACACTATCAACAAATAAAAATGTATATTCTCCGGTTAAACACTTTAGGATTGGTTTAAGTGAAAGTGAACCAGTTATTTTGTAACATCTCAAAAAAAAAATGATCAAATAAATTGAGACGGAGGGAGTAGATTGAAAAAAAAAATAAAAAAAAATTCATATGTTTAGCCCTATTGGTCGTACCACTCCCAAGTACCCACTATACGTGGCTTAAATAGGTTTTGTTTAAAATGTATTCCATTATATATATGTATGCCCCTACTGAGAAGTATGATATGATTGTGATAAGAAAAAGTGAAGAACTCTATAAAGCAACATAGCTTCTTTAGAATCAAACATTTCATTGGTGGATAGCAAACTTTAGAATCAAATCTAGAAGTCTAGAATACAATATACCTTTTATCTATCTTCAACCCTAAGCATTTGTAGGTTAAAATTTTATTTCTTACTTATGACAAAATAGATATATAAAAATTTATTTGTCCTTTGACCTGTATTTATCATGAGATTTTGGTACAACTTTAAGGAAATCAATTATTTTAAAAGAAAGAAAAAAAATAATAAAAGCATATAAAAGGTTATTTTAAGTATTTGAAATCGCATAATTTAAATTTTCTTTTTTTAGCTGAAGTTTCGACTCCATCTTTGGTAGGCCACTATTCCACGGAGATCAAACTCACCGTTACACAGACTTGTCTAGGCAAAGCTCTCCCTAAGGAGATCAGTGTTGCCCCTAGAAATTGTTTGCACTTGGTGTAATTTGATCTGTGAACCTCCTCAGATGTGAGAGTTATCATCCTTTCAAATTTAACACTTAGCTAACCCTCGAACTTCATATTTTATAACCTGTTTAATCGAGATTGTGTGATTTTATACGACATATAAAATGGTCAATGTTATAAGTTATTGGAAATATGCACTCTTTTCTCCCTAGCTAATATATACATATTACATAAACTATATTTGTCAACTTCATACTTTGTTTTATGCGTTTATAAAGTCAAGGTACTAGTGTAGTAGTGTAATACCATAACTCTTCTTTATCAAAGGACAAATTAATTTATAATTTGGGCCTAACAACATCAATCCGTTCTATTTATTTGTAAGAGAATAAGCCCAAAAATGTTAAACCCAGTGACTGTGCTTAAAATACATTTGATGAGCTTACCTGGGCCTACTGAAGGCCCACCATAAGACCATATTCTGTAGTTCATATATATTTTCTACTTGCACAAAAAAACATTTTTTTTTCTTTCAAATATATACTTTTTCATATATCCAGGGAAACCTGAATAAACCTACATAATCCAAATATATTCTTTTGAAACCTTATTTTTATGAATATTGTCAATAGGTATGGTAACATATACTCGTTATGATGACAAATATTTGTAAAGTCCATGAACTAACATCTTTAGTTTTAGTTACAACAATTACAAGAAAAAGAATTTGATGCGGATCGATAATAAGGAATCGCCATAATAATTCTGAAAACTACTTAATATAATAGTTGCTATTATATTTATTATGAAAACTCGATGATTTTCATAAGTTATCATTTGAATCTCTTAAAAACCAAATACAATGATTGTTATTACATTTATTACGAGTAAAATTTTAATGTAAATTATATTACTACTTAAAAATTACAATACAACCAGGGGCAGAGCCGGGATATCCAAATAGAGGGGGCGAAATAATTTTTTTTATTTCTTTTGTAGTTTAGTGGGGGCGAAAATTCATTAATATCTTAAATTTTTTTCATTTTTACGTAATTTGAAAATTCTTGTGGGGGTGGCTGCCTACGCTGCTCCCGCCTTGTCTCCGCCCCTGAATACAACTAGCTTTGAAACCCGTTTATACACGCGGGCTGTTTGATGTTGTATAATATATTTTCAACTATTCGATAAATGGGTGAAACATTGTTTAATAAATTTTTCTTTTTGTTATATTATATAGATTCCATTGAAAATAAGTTACTACCAATATTTATATACTTAAGTATCGTTCAACGACCACTTACAAAAGCGTTAATCCTCTCATGTTGAATCCAACATGAGTAGTCATCTTCACTTGCATATAGAGTTTAAAAAATATATTGAAATCTAAAAATGTCGGTATTAGATAAGAAGTCATTTTCACTTGCAAATAGGAGAATATATATATTAAATATTATGACAAATAAAAATCCAATATTGAATAAATAATTAGCTACATAGAAATTGTAGGAACTTAGAATAAATAATTAGCTACAGAGAAATGAAATATTGTTTCTAGTATAAAAGAGAAATGAAGAACCTTAATAACCAGGGAAAGAAAAATGAAGGGTCATATTAAAAAATATTATTTCCAGTATAAAAGAGAAATGAAGAACCTTAATAATCATGGAAAGAAAAATGATGATGAATCAACTAAAGATCGTGTTGCTACAGCCACTGAAGATTTTCTTATTGTTTATGATGATGAGATGATTAATCTTGTGCAGAATGAATCAACTTGGGTGGTTGATAGTGGTGCTTCAAGCCATGCTACACCTCGTAGGGATTTCTTTACATCTTATACATCTGGTGATTTTGGGGGTGTAAAGATGGGTAATGGTAATGTATCTAAGGTTGTAGGAATTGGTGATGTTTGCTTGGAGACTAGCATTAACATGAGACTTGTACTCAAGGGAGTTAAACATATCCCGGATCTTCGTTTGAATTTGATATCTGCAGGTAAGCTTGATGATGATGGTTATCATAATAGCCTTGGTGGTGGAAAGTGGAGACTCTCGAGAGGTTCAATGATTATGGCTAGAGGTAAGAATTTTCAACTCTATATTTGACTCAAGCAACAGTGTGTACGGAGTCTATTAATTCAGCAGAGTTAGAAGATACAGTTGAGCTTTGGCATAAGCGGCTAGGTAACATGAGTGAAAAGAGGATGACAAATCTAGCTAAAAAGAAAATTATTACTGGTTTGAAAGATGTGCAATTAAAGAGGCGTTCTCATTGCTTTGCTGGAAAACAGAATCGAGTTCATTTTCAGAGTCGACCTCCTTCTAGAAAGGAGAACATACTTGATCTTGTTTATTCTGATGTGTGTGGTCCGATGAAGACTCAGACTATTGGAGGTTCTTGCTATTTTGTGACTTTTATTGATGACCACTCGAGAAAGTTATGGGTCTATACTTTGAAGACCAAAGATCGAGTTTTAGATGTTTTCAAAGAGTTTCATGCATCTGTTGAAAGAGAGACTGGAAGAAAAGTAAAGTGTGTTCGATCAGATAACGGAGGTGAATATTGTGGCCCGTTTGATAACTATTGCAAAGAGAAAGGTATTCGACATCAGAAAACACCCCCCAAGACACCTCAACTTAATGGTTTGGATGAAAGGATGAATAGGACATTGGTCGAGAGAGTTCGATGTTTGTTGTCTCATGCAAAGCTTCCAGCTTCTTTCTGGGGTGAGGCTTTAAGTACTGTTGTTTATGTACTTAATAAGTCACCTAGTACTCCTTTGAATTTTAAAGTGCCCGATAAAGTTTGGACAGATAAGGATGTATCTTATGATCATTTGCGTGTTTTTGGGTGTAAGACTTTTGTACACGTTCCCAAGGATGAAAGGTCCAAGCTTGAAAGTAAGTCAAGACAGTGTGTTTTTATTGGCTATGGTGTTGATAATTTTGGCTACAAGTTGTATGATCCGGTTGAGAAGAAGGTGATCAGGCGCCGTGATGTAGTCTTTATAGAAGATCAAACCATAGAGGATATTGACAAAGCAAAGAAATCAGATGCACTTCCTTTAGAGATTGATGAACAAATTTGAGAGCATGAAACTCCAATACAGGTTGAAGAACAAAATGACCAGCATGATGAGCAAGAATTTCATGAACATAATGACGAGCTTGATGAACCTAATGATCAACATGATGAATAAGAAGCTCTTATACATGCTGATGAACCGCCAGTAGCAGCTCAACCGAGAAGATCAAGCAGAGAAAGACGGCCTTCTACAAAATATTCTCCCCATGATTATGTGTTGTTGACTGATGGGGGAGAACCCGAGTCTTATCAAGAAGCTATGGAGCTTGATGATAGAGAAAAGTGGAAGTTTGCAATGGATGAAGAGATTAAGTCTCTTCATGAAAATCATACTTATGAGCTAGTTGAGTTACCTAAGGGAAAAAAGCACTCAAGAACAAATGGGTATACAGGTTAAAGTCTGGAGAAAATAATTCACAACCAAGGTACAAAACGAGGTTGGTTGTGAAGGGATTTGGCCAAAAAGAAGGTGTAGACTTTGGAGAGATCTTCTCACCTGTAGTGAAGATGTCATCGATTCGAGTTGTTCTTGGTCTAGCTACGAGTATGGATTTGGAGATTGAGCAACTAGATGTGAAAACTGTCTTTCTTCATGGTGACTTAGAAGAAGAGATCTACATGGATCAACCGGAGGGCTTCAAAGTCAAGGGAAGAGAAAACATGGTTTGCAAACTGAAAAAGAGCTTGTATGGATTGAAACAAGCTCCAAGGCAGTGGTACAAGAAATTCGAATCATTTATGAGCATGCAAGGATATGCCAAGACGGCTTCTGACCATTGTGTTTTTGTCAAGAAATTTCCTTTTAATGACTTTATTGTTTTATTATTATATGTTGATGACATGTTGCTTGTTGGCAGGGATATCTGGAAAATTGACATGTTAAAGAAGGAGCTAAATAAATCTTTTGCGATGATGGATTTGGGTCATGCGAAGCAAATTCTTGGAATGCTAATTTCTCGGGATAGAAAAGCGAAGAAGATATGGTTATCTCAAGAGAAGTACATTGAGAGGGTTCTTGAAAGGTTCAATATACACAAGTTGAAGTCAGTTGGAACTCCACTTGCTAGTCACTTCAAGTTAAGCTCAAAACAGTGTCCCTCTGGTGTGAAAGAAAAACAGGAGATGAGACGAGTTCCATATGCTTCAGCTGTTGGTAGTCTTATGTATGCCATGGTGTGTACGAGACCGGATTTAGCTCATGCGGTTGGCGTTGTTAGCAGGTTTATTTCAAATCCAGGTAAAGAACATTGGGAAGCTGTTAAATGGATTATGAGATATCTCAAAGGTACCTCGAAGATGTGTATTTGCTATGGTTATGATAAGCCGGTTCTAAAGGTTTTCACCGATTCAGATATGGCACAAGACATTGATTCAAGAAAGTCCATATCAGGTTACTTGGTTACATTTGGAGGGGGAGCTGTTTCATGGCAGTCAAGGCTACAAAAGTGTGTCTCACTATCTACAACTGAGGCAGAGTTCATTGCTACTACTAAAGCTTCGAAAGAGACATTATGTGTGACACCCGTCAAATTAGGACTAGAAATTAGTGCCTAATCAAGTTTTAATACATGTAATTAGTTCTATGTTAGGCTAATTAATGTATCAATTATCATATATATTGTTGAATATATATATCTACACAATTATGCGATTTGTTTAAATCGTACAAGTTCCAAAATCGAATGTATTTCGACTCAACTAAATACGGACGTTGGTGAATCAATTATTAAATTATGTGGAATAATTTAATTACACAAATTACCACTTTATATTATGTTGAAAATATAGCAAACACGTACGTTTTAATTAAAACGTCACCGAACTCCGCGAAAACCAGACCGACCGACAAAACGAAACAAGCTTAAGGATTAAATTTTATAACGCAACTATAAAGTATTTTATAAAATACTTCGACGAAAATATCGAATAGCTATTGATATTTTAAAACGTGTATAAAATAATTATTTAACGTTTAAATGATTGGGAAAACGAACACCACACGGAGTGCGGAGGCGTGGACTGAAATGGTGGAACTCCCACCAAAACCACCTCCACCTCCTTCTTCTTCTTCATTTCTCTCTTTCTTTTCTCTCTCTTTCTTTTCTTTTCTCTCAAATAACCACTACACCACCACCACTTAAATCCGCCAAATACTACCGCGGAAACACCTCGGATCATCAAAATAATTAGAGAAACGGAATCACCACGCAACGAACTACATTCCTACCTTTTCAGATTTTCAATCCGACACCGCGTAAGTTTCCGACAAATTCTCGAAATCTCTCGTTTTAGCTTGTTTTTACATATTTATGAGTTATATAACATGTATAAGTCCAAATATATGAAGATAACAAGGTTTTACAGCTTAAAAATGGGTTTGAATTGAGTTTTTGGCCGGAAAAATTCTTGACAGCCGGACTTTCTGGGCTGGTGTTCTTCAATGCGACACAAGCCTTGTGTCGCATTTAGTGTCGTATTTTGGCTATTATGTCGCATTTAGTGTCGTATTTTGGCTATTATGTCGCACTTTGTGTCGTATAAATCCTTTTGTGTCGTACCCTTTACGACACAACGTTGTGTCGCATCTTATGTCGTAATTCCATACGACACAATCACTATGTCGCTGTTGAATCAGCATATCGCATCTATGCGACACAACCCTTGTGTCGTATAGATATTGTGTCGCATTTCTATGCGACACAGCCCTTGTGTCGCATGACAAACTCTTGTGTCGCATGACTGTGTCGCATAAAACAGCAGATTTTCAAACTAATATTTCACTAAGTGTCGGACCTATATAACTTCAAACGATTAAACAATATAACTTCTAAGGGACATTGAAACATGTTTTTCAAGCATAACACTTCAAACAAATATAGATATGTCGAGATTATTATTTCAACTAAACCACCAACGGGCCGTACGTGTTTTCAAAACATATTTCAAAATCAAACAAGTTGTTGTAACTTTTATCAATTCAATCAAACAAGTCATTGTAACTTGTGTCAATTCAATCAAACAAGTCGTAGTAACTTGTAACAATACAATCAACCAAATCGTAGTAATTTGGACATATATAGTTGTATAACAACTTCAATGGTAGTCTTTCGAGATACCGATACAATTAATAACAATCAAGTGTCGTGAACACATTCAGGTTTCAAGTCTTTGGACACCAATTCACAGCTAATTACTTCAAGTTTATTAAATTAAACACTTCAAGACTCAGGTGAGTTTCATGGCCCCATTTTCACTACTTTTACTAGGGGTGTGATATTACTACTTCATTTTGTTTTACAAGTAGAACGTAAGTGCCAAACTTCAAATACTACATGAGTTTCAAGCTAATCAATTTAAAGTCCTCCATAGCATAGTCTCTAGTATTTATAGCGTGAATGTTAGTATATGATATCATATAGGATTGACAATCCTCGTCCGGGTTAGCACGCACTAACTAGTCAAACGGACGTATTAGCATTTGAGAAGACGAGTGTGGATTAGACACTCGTAGGAGGCATTTCAAGTTAGGTTTCCTTAATTGGGCCTGACAAATCAAGTTAAGCTCAGACTATGTGCTCATGGATTGTATAACTTTTATTTTGCTTAATTGCATTTTAAATTCAATATAAATCTTGCGGTTCTGACAACTATACATTGACATACAAACCTGTGAGCGTTTTCGCTGACCCATTTTAGTACTTATCACAGGTACCCAGCAGTAGGTTGGCTGCACAAGCAGGGATTATTAGCTCGAGTCAGCATACATACAACTAGAGATTTGATTGCATTATTATATTTTGTAAAAGTAATTATGCCATGTAATCTCTCAATTTCAGGAACCGAGCTAATGTAACATTGTTTTGATGTAAACGTTTACTTTATTTATACAAGTTTAAAACGACGCATATAGTGGTCGTTCATTATTATCTTATGTGCTTTGTATATTGATTAGTGACACCCAAACCGAGCTTCCGCAAATCACCAAATTTGGGGGTGTCACAGATTGGATGAAGCGTTTCACACAAGAGCTTGGGTTTAGACAAGAGAGGTATGATGTAAGATCTGAAGGAAGTTATGGCTGAACAGGATACACTAGTTGACTCTGACCTCGAGAGAAACGGGACTCAAAACATGTCTTTGCTAGACACACAATAGGTTATTATGTGATATATATATATATACATGAATAGACCTCACTTACAATCTTAGGCTATATTATATTATATGAATATAGGCCTCATTCTTTCTAACACTCTGTCTCAGAATGGCAAACACACCACCCAACTCATCTCGTTCCCATTCGTACGAATCACAAGGTTCAAGGGTAGCTAGGAGGAACCCCAGGTTGCCTCGAGCGGGCCCATACCCCAATCAATTCACACTAACGGATTTGTCCGCTAGGCTACACCGTCACGAGCAACAACTACGTGACATGGACATCGAGTTGCAAGAGACCCGAGAAAACTGGACACTCACCCTAATGGGACAAGTTACTCAGGTCTCTGAAGACCACGAAAACACTATCAACAATATGAACGTTCTCGAAAATCGAGTGGGTGAAACCATCGAGACCATGGAGATCGTTCACAATCAAGTGACTGACAATCACAACGAAATCACTGTCCTGCGATCAAGGTTGACTCAATGTGAGACACGCCTGAGGGAAACCGAGGAGGCACTCGGAATGGTTAGCCGACTTGCAGAGTCCGTTGACCGTCTCACTGCCTTAATGCCACAACTCAATCTTCGTCAGAATTAGCTTAGGCTGAATCTGCACTTTATAACGCTTTCGTAGGACTAATGTAAATTGACCGGATGAAACAATTCCTGGAACTTTTGGCACAATATCTAAGTCTGTAACTTTTGAATTCTCAAACTCGAAATTGTCTGTAATCGTTTAACAACGTAATATCAATTGACAATTTCTTTCGATTTAAATCTATATTATGGAACTACTACACTTGTGATGTGTATAATGTCGCTTTAATACGTACATCTACCACAATTATCATTCTGTTACAGTTTCTTACGTACCTATTGTTTCTTTTTCTTGAAGAATCATGCCACCGAAGAAAAAGAGTTACAGTGAAGCCGAACTCGCTGCTGCCGTTAATCGGGCCGTAGCCGACGCCTTGGCCGCTCGGGATCCAATCCGAACGTCCGAGGAAACAGCCGATACCACCGCCACCACTCATACTGTCAAGCCTTGTTCCTACAAGGACTTTCTCAGCTGTAAACCCCTCTATTTCAAGGGCACGGAAGGTGCCATTGGCTTGATCCGTTGGATTGAGCGTATGGAATCCGTTTTCAGTCTCTGCGACTGCACTGAGAACAACAAAGTCAAATTCGCAGCTTACACCTTTCAGAAAGGTGCACTCACGTGGTAGAAAACCCATGCAAACTCTGTAGGCCTTGAGGTTGCAAATCGACTTCCTTGGGCCGAACTGAAAAAGAAGCTGACAGAAAAATACTGTCCTGAAGAAGAACTGCACAGACTGGAGGAGGAATTCTGGCACCTGACGGTGCAGGGAAATGATGTTGCTGATTATACCACAAAATTTCAGCAGTTTGCTTTACTATGCCCAAGCTTGGTTGAACCGGAAAGTAAGGGCATTAAGAGATACATTCGCGGACTCCCTGAGAACATCCAGGGAAATGTCGCCTCATCCAAACCAACCACCACTGAAAGTGCCATTCGTTTAGCCCACGAACTCATGGCCCTAGTTGTCAACCGTGGGACTTCCAACACCTCATCCTCCAACAACAACAAACGCAAATCCACTGAACACCACCACAACACAAACAAGAAAAACAACGCCATCCAAGTCTACACCACCAACTCTGAAACCAACCGCAGCTACACCGGGGACAGGCCTTATTGTCCCAAGTGTAACTATCATCACTTTGGTCAGTGCAATACTCCTTGCAACAACTGCAGGAGGTACAGGTACCCAGCAGTAGGTTGGCTGCACAAGCAGGGATTATTAGCTCGAGTCAGCATACATACAACTAGAGATTTGATTGCATTATTATATTTTGTAAAAGTAATTATGCCATGTAATCTCTCAATTTCAGGAACCGAGCTAATGTAACATTGTTTTGATGTAAACGTTTACTTTATTTATACAAGTTTAAAACGACGCATATAGTGGTCGTTCATTATTATCTTATGTGCTTTGTATATTGATTAGTGACACCCAAACCGAGCTTCCGCAAATCACCAAATTTGGGGGTGTCACATTATGGATGAAGCGTTTCACACAAGAGCTTGGGTTTAGACAAGAGAGGTATGAAATTTTCTGTGATAGCGAGAGTGCTATACATCTTGCAAAGAATTCAAGTTTTCATTCGAAGTCAAAGCATATTGATGTGAGATACCATTAGTTTCGTGATGCGTTGGAATCCAAGTTGTTCAACATTGAGAAAGTCTACACTGATTTGAATGATGCTGATATGATGACAAAGAGCTTGCCCAAAAATAAACATGATACTTGCTGCGAAATTGCAAGTATGATGGAATCCTCAACGTAGTCGGGAGGGGGAGTTTGTTGGGTTTGGGCTTCCCTCCTAGTTGGGTTGCCATTGTATTTATCATTTTCTGTTTATTTTCTTTTGTGGACTTGTTGGGCATTGGACCAAGTCTTTTAGGCCCATTAGGATACTCAATTATAAGGGTTTTGATGGTGGAAATCTGCTGGAACATTCACAAAATCGTGAGAGAGAGTCACAAAGAGAAAAAAGGAGATTGCTTAGGGTTTACTCAGCTTTTGACAGATTTGCACACCCGTGGGAGAATCGTTGGTACGGATTCGTTAACCGTCGGATCAGTGTGAAATTTTTACAGTAGCTTCTTAACATATTGATCTTCAATCTGGACGGTCAGGATCGTCAATGGAGGTGTCTACAGTGGTCTGTAGTAATTCTAAGTTACAGCAGTTTTTGGTGAGTTTGATCAAGCAACTTTGTTTGTTGATTGTTGATGCAAGGATTGTTTTATTCTTGATTATTGTTGGTGATTTGTATCTAGTTGGTACTAGAAAGAACTCTCTTGTATTCTCTGATTGGTGATAGTGGATTAGTTCCTGGACTTGGTGTCGTGGTTTTTACTTCTTACATTGAGGAGGTTTTCCACGTTAAAAATCTTGATGTCTTGCGTATTGATTTACTTGTTTATTTGGTTGTTTATATTGCTGGATTTTTGGAAGTAAGAATTCTCCTAACATGTTATTACAAGTTGAGAATTTAATTGGGCGTTCCGCATTTGCCAACTCTCATAACAATAAGTAAGGCATCCATTATAATTAAGTTAATAATCAATGTAATGTAATTGATTTTTTACAGGAAAAATAAATAGACAGTTCTAGAATAATACGTGTTGTTTGACATCTCTAAACTCCTACCTCCTGTCTATCTAATTACATTAAGAAACAAAAAAAGCATAAAAAATTCTATACCAAGATAAGCACCATACCAAGCTAATCATGATTGAATTATTATTTAATTTATTCATCATTTTTATTTCTTAATTATTTCAAATGCTATTTATATTATAAATTTATCTAACCAAGAAATAGGCATAAAGTGTTTAAAATAGATATTGGCATCGGATGTATTTGTCTAACAACGATACCCAATTTCACGGGGGCAAAATACGGAGATGTGAGATTTAGACAATTATAAATTTACTCGAAGGTAGAGATATAAGGGGGAATTTAATTCGTAAACCATTTCAAAGATATACGATCGAGTTGAGATTTCATACTTTTTCCCTCTTTAAAGTTGCGAGTAATTAATGGATAAAAATTAAGAGCAATGCTAGGCTTACAAAAATTTTTCAAAAAAAATGGATACAAGATGAGGAGGACCAATCATGTAAAGGAAGAGAATTAAGAAAGAGAAAAATACATGTAATTTGATTGGTCAAACTCTAATGCCATGTCATTTTGTAAACTTTTGTTTGTAAAATTTTTGTAACTTTAGCATTTCTAAAAAATTAATGCGGTTAACTAGAATGTGTTGAATATTACTTTGCCATTCAATATATTAAAGAGAGAAAACCCTTCAAATTAAAGATCGAGTAAAGCTAAATTAAAAGCTTTTATCTGAAAATCAAAGGAATTTCACTTGAAAGAAAGTGGATTTTGTTTGTTTGTTTGGTAGCACATGATTCCTCTACAAGAAATAATTTTTTATTCCATGTACAACAATATAATATGTCACTCAAGAAGGGGAAGCCCAGAAATATGAGGCCGGGGACATATATATCAATTATATTTAATTAATTATAATGGAATTAAAATTAGATCATAATTAAGTTCGTTGTTATGTGAGAATTAAATGTATCAAACATAAAATTAAACTCCGTAATATATAATCGGCTTCACATTATTATGATGGTCATTCTATAACTTTAACGTGGAGGATCATAGGAGAAAGGGTATTTGAAGAGAAGGAGAAGAAGATTTAATTGTGGCCATCAGCGCCGGACCGTGAGTTTTGATGACCCGGTGCGACAAAAAAAAAATAGGCCCTCTTGTTCATATTCGGATTCTTATTTAGGTGGCATATGATTTCATATATATTAGCACAACTAAACAATAAGTCACGTGCTTATCTCTTATTCCTATACACTCCAAAAGTAACAACATATTAATTCATATTATATAATTTCAAATAATTAAAACCCTAATATACAACTTGAATGATTAAACTAATAAAATAAAATTTAAAAAATAACCAAAAAACTCAATATTTAAAGATATTAAGAATACATACAAGTTTGGCTGCAACATGTTGTTGACACAGTAAAGTGATGGCACTCCCAACAATTTGCAATTCAGATAAATAATAAGGTATTAAAAGTTAATTTGAACAATAATTGGCCTACTTAATCACGGAGTATTTGAGATTTCAGAGGTAGTTTCGTATGTACTAATGTACATAGAGATGCGCAAAACCCGGTTTTTGGAAAACCCGACCCGACCCGAAACCGGTTTTGGTCAAACTTGGTCAAAACCGGTTTGGCCCAAAACCGGTTCGGGTTCAACCCGATTTGGGCACCCCAAAACCCCAACCCGACCCAAACCGGTTTGGGTAGGGTCCAAACCGGTTCGGGTTCAAAACCGGTTTCAAACCGGTTTTTTTTTATAAAAATCGTATTTTCGCTCGCACGTCTTCGTTTTAAGGAAAAACAACGTTTGGGCCAAATTTTTTTCATTAACTTTGTAGAACATTAGTAATGGAAACATAATTGATCAATAACATAACCAAAAGGCTTCTAAATCTCCTTAAAAATATTATTGAATCCGAAAATTCTATATAATTCATAAACGTTAGGGCGTTAAGCGTTTTAAGGAAAAGCAACGTTTGGGCCAAATTTTTTTCATTAACTTTGTAGAACATTAGTAATGGAAACATAATTGATCAATAACATAACCAAAAGGCTTCTAAATCTCCTTAAAAATATTATTGAATTCGAAAATTCTATATAATTCATAAACGTTAGGGCGTTAAGCGTTTTAAGGAAAAGCAACGTTTGGGCTAAATTTTTTTCATTAACTTTGTAGAACATTAGTAATGGAAACATAATTGATCAATAACATAACCAAAAGGCTTCTAAATCTCCTTAAAAATATTATTGAATCCGAAAATTCTATATAATTCATAAACGTTAGGGCGTTAAGCGTTTTAATGAAAAGCAACGTTTGGGCCAAATTTTTTTCCTTAACTTTGTAGAACATTAGTAATGGAAACATAATTGATCAATAACATAACCAAAAGGCTTCTAAATCTCCTTAAAAATATTATTGAATCCGAAAATTCTATATAATTCATAAACGTTAGGGCGTTAAGCGTTTTAATGAAAAGCAACGTTTGAGCCAAATTTTTTTCATTAACTTTGTAGAACATTAGTAATGGAAACATAATTGATCAATAACATAACCAAAAGGCTTCTAAATCTCCTTAAAAATATTATTGAATCCGAAAATTCTATATAATTCATAAACGTTAGGGCGTTAAGCGTTTTAATGAAAAGCAACGTTTGGGCCAATTTTTTTTCATTAACTTTGTAGAACATTAGTAATAGAAACATAATTGATCAATAACATAACCAAAAGGCTTCTAAATCTCCTTAAAAATATTATTGAATCCGAAAATTCTATATAATTCAAAGTGAGTTGATACTTTCAAGGAATGTTTTACTAAATGCAAGGAAACATGTGCATAAAAAGTGATACTGTATGCATAAAGAGTTGTACATTTCCGTGTGTTTAGTAAAAACTTCCTTGCATTTATCAAACACGTTTTAGCGTTAGGCTTTTTAAGGATAAACAATGTTTGGAGCAAATTTTTTTTTATTGAATTGGTAGAACATTAGTAATACAAACGTAATTGAACAATAACTTAAACAAAAGTCTTCTAAGTCTTCATAATACAATTACAACTAACAATATAAAATATACCAACGAATACATTTCGAGCTTCGGCATGGCCATCACCCGAAAATGTAATCGTGTAGTAATCTTCAACTTGTATTAATCTTCAAAAGTCGAAATCTTCTTCGGAGGTAGCCTCGCGCGAAGCTTGATCAAGAGCAATTTCTTCGTCGGAAAGTGATATTGTTACACCTTCTTCCACCTCGATATTGTGTATGTCTTCTTCGTATTCCATTTCACCTTCAAGACTTGATACATTTTGTATGCGTTCCGCGGCGTCCAAGTGATCCTTCAAGCAAATGCACATCTCTAAGGAGGCCGGTGTGAGTCTTGTTCTTCGTATAGATAATACCCTGCCACTAAGAGAAAAAGCGGATTCCGAAGCTACCGTAGAAGCTTGGACGGTTAGTAAATCTCGGGCCATGATGGCTAGAATGGGAAATTGAGATTCCCTCTCTTTCCACCAAGCCAAAATATCAAATTGTTCGAACTCATTGGGTAGAATAGTGGCCAAAAAATCCGTGGTCGTATATCTCCCATATTCGTTAGTGGTATTTTGGTTACCATCACCCCTTGCCCGTTTATTGTTTTCTTGTCTTAAACTATTATAAAAGTTTAGCATTGGATTGCTAGAAGAAGATGAAGAAAACATTGGGTTAGCCGTACTACCGGACACATGTGTGGTTGAACTATATTTTTGAAAATATACGCCAAATAAATCTCCCAAACATTTGTTAAAATCCGTTTTTGCATTATGTGAAAACAATGGGTCGGCCTCATTCAAATCCAAATTGTGACAAATGTTATCGATAAGCATTTCTACCCCGGTAACGTTTAAACAAGGGTTCATTGCGGCGGAACAAGTAATTACCGGTGGCATTTCTTGAAAATATTTTTTTAGTTTTTCTTTCATGGGAGCCACCATTTCTTCAAATATAGGACCTTCATACACGTAGTCGTTTAATTTTGTAGTCATTAACCAAATTTGATTAAGCACCAAATGGCTAGTTGGATAATAAACACCCGATAATAAGGTAGTCGCGGTTTTGAAAAGTTTGAGCAATTCGACAATCTTTTTAATATACTCTCAATATATGATTGGAAATGGTGTTGCATGGCCTTTTGTAACAAGATGATCATGGAAAACTTGTAAAGTATCGCGTTGGCGTAAACCACATACAAACATATGGTAGGTCGAATTCCATCTAACGGGCATGTCCCAATTAGGGGTTAAAAAAATAGAATTCGTATCCTTGCACAATTTCATATAAGATTTGTATCTAGCTTTACCCTTTTGAAAAACGTCTTGCAACATAGATTTAAATCTCGTTTTTACTTCGTCTACATCTTCAACCGCTAGTCCGGCTTGCACAACCAAGTTAATGATGTGTGCAACACATCGACTATGATAAAAAATGCCCTTCAATGGTGGTGCGTATTTTAGTATTAATTTTGAAACGGCAAGTGTATTATTACTAGCGTTGTCAAAAGATATTGAAAAAACCTTTTCTTCCAATTTAAACATTTTAATCACACTTCGTAACATGTAAAATAAGTTTTGACCCGTGTGAGGATACTCAAAGTCTTCAAAAGCAATGGTACGTTTCATCATTTGCCAAGTTGCGGGATCAACCCAATGTGCGGTTACACAAAGGTACGAACCGGGCAAACCATGAGGAGCCGACCAAACATCGGTTGTTAATGATACACATGTATTTAAATTTTCAAAACCGATTTTTAGTTGTTTTTTAGCATCTTTCCACAATTTAAGGGCATCGCGTTTAAGAGTAGTACGACTTACATTGTTATATCGCGGTTGAAGAGTGGTTTGAATCACCCTAGTAAGCCGAGGGTTGTCGAAGTGGTTGAAAGGCAAAGCTTCTTGAATTACATAACCCGCAAAAGCTTGTCGACACCGTTCCACATCGTATGTAAATATAGAACCATCTCGTGCCATCGATGATTGCCCACTTGCTTCCGGATTACCTTTGAGTCCCGCACAATGCTTCTCGGTATGATTTTTCAAGGTGGTGTTGGAGTCGGGTTTGAAGAACAACTTACAACGTTTACAATGCGCTTTAATCGAACCATCCGACAACAACACTTTGTCGTAAGCACTCCAAATCTCCGAATTTCTTTTGTTGGGCAATTGTTTCACAATCGTTGGTGCATTTGAAGAACCAACACCATGGGAAGCCGAAGAAGATTGAGTTGCCATGAGAATATAGTTTGCGTTTTTGAGTTTTGTATGTAAATATGAGTGTGTAATTGTGTGTGATTGAAAGTAACTCAATGGTTCTTTATATAGTTGAAAAACAATGGCAAAATGGTAAAAAAAATACAAAAAAAACGGCTAGATCAAGGCTATAACGGATATAATTTTTTCAAAAATTCAAAACCGGTTTAAAACCGGTTTTCAAACCGGTTTTTCCAAACCGGGTCGGCCAAACCGGTTTGGAACCGGGTTCAACGGTCGGAATGGGAAACCGGTTTGGAACCGGCGGTTTGGGGAGAACCCGAACCGGTTTTGGTCAAAACCGGTTTTGACCGGGTCGGTTTCGGGTTGGAATCGGGTCGGGTCGGGGAAACCGGTTTTCTTGTGCATGTCTAAATGTACACACCAAAACTCGTAAGTGGGCTCAATTTAATTACGTGGGCTGACATTTGGTTACTGTGCATACTATACATAACAATATTTTAAAAAAATTGGGCCCCTACTTAAACATGGTCCCTGTTCACTTGCTCACTTAGAACACTCCATAGGCCGGGCCTGGTGGCCATTAGATCATTATTTGGTTTGAATCAATGCTTATAACTTAGTTTGAAAAATAGACGTTATATTAAAATAAAAAATAAAAAAATTTCACCCCACATCCCTTCCACTATTTTGATTTTTATATTTTAACCCCTCCACATTCTTTTCTTTCTCCTTCTACCTTCTTCTTCCCCCAACCCCACCTACCACCCCCCACCACCTGCTACCGCCAGCCACCACCGGTCGCCACAAGCTGCCGCCGGCCGTTAGAAAAATTTTTTCAAAATTTTTTTTTAAAAAAAAATAAATTTTCCATAAATTTTTTATCATATATAATATCCATTTTCTACTACATTTTGAATAAACCTATAAGCTTTATCTACTGCATTTTGTATATTATTATTTTTTAACTACAACTTGTATATATATTTTACTGCACCTTCTATACACGATGGTCAGCAAAATGTAGTTAAAAGAGAACAATATGTCCTAAATGAAATATATGCAATAAAAACAACAATATAAAGTGTACTTTTATACAAAATGCAGTACAAATAGATAATATATATGTATAATATAAAATGCAGTAAAAACAAACAACATGGAATAAATGAGATATATGCAAAATGCTGTACAATTAGATTATGCATAATATAAAATGCAGTAAAAAGCGAACAATATGTACTAAATTAAATATATGCAAAATGCAATAAAAACAACAGTACGTATTAAATTTTTTACAAAATGCAGTAAAAAAAGGATGATATGTATAATATAAAATGCAGTAAAAAAACAAACAATATGTAACAAATAAAATATATGCATAATCCAGTAAAAATAATAAAATGCAGTATAATGTTAACAAAATGCAGTACAAAATAGATTATGTATAACATAAAATGCTGTAAAAAACAAGCAATATATATTAGATCGAGTTGTATATATAAAATGCAGTAAAAATATCAAAATGCAGTACAAAAAAAGATGATATGTATAATACAAAATGCAATAAAAAATGAACAGTATTTACTAAACATATATATACAAAATGTAGTAAAAATAATAAAATGTAGTATAATTTTAAAAAATGCAGTACAAAATGATAATATGTAAAAACAATTGAAAAAAATTTATAAAAAAAAATATTTTTTTAAATAAAATTTCAAAAAAAAAATGTCTTAGAAAAAAAAAATTTCCGGCAACCGGCGGTGGCTATTGGCGGCGGCCGGCAGCGGCTGGTGGTGGGTGGTGGTGGGATGTGCGGTGGGGAGGAAGAAAGTAGGAGGGGATGGTAAACAATAAAAAGAAAGTGGAGGGGGTAAGAATGAAACTTAATTGTGTAACACGTGGCACATTTTTAATGGTTAAAATCTTTTTCTGACTTCTCTTCAAAACACACCTTCTCCTTTAAACCTCATCCTAACTTTAATTATAATTTTGCTTATTAGAAAATATTTGTCAGTGATTGATCAAAAACATATACTTGTCAGTGAACTAACGACACATGCCAATAAGAAAAGAATCTGCTTATTAACTTAATTACAAAATCTACTCTATGATGTCTTATATGAAGTTCAAGTGATTTAATGCCCTATAGTTTTTTGATAATGAATTTTATTCAGTTATAAAGAGTTTTATTTTAAGATGGGAAAATGATAACCATACACATGCATTCAGCAAATTAATTGGATATATCCAGCAATTTGCAAATGGAACTAATGCTCTGAGGAGACATGCTGCTCAGAAACGTTAAACGACTCGAAATCCTTTTGCTATCAGCGACAACCGAAAGCAATTGAATTGAAGATTAACGAAAGCAAACACTAGTTCGATCAAGTCATGGTCTGCATCTCGGTCGATTGATGTTATATCGTAGTTTGTTTGTTTGTTTGGTGATGATTTAGTGGGTGAAGAAGCATCGATAAAAAGTCTAATGATCGAATATTGTACGTGTTGATTGAACGACTTATGAATACAACTCAAGCTGTCCCCTTTTTGTGCCACCACCTAACTTGGCTTTCTCTAAACAAAAAATGCCTCCTAACTACCCCTTTCATCTCACGAACCCAACACTAATCTTTATTTATTTATTTTGTTAGCAGGATACTTAATTAGTTACAACAAGTTGACCGTTTTAGCAAAAAGACAAAAAACAAACAGCTAATTTTTGGTTATTCTCTCACGAATTGGTTTACATCACCAAATGTCGCAATTTAAAAAGGGTTTATTATTTCGTTGTGTATTAAATTTTACATCTTTTATTAATTGTATGAGTCGAACTTTGAAAACTTTTATTGTATATGTTGAACCTGTAAATATCAAAAAAGGAAAGTTTACATACAATAGAAGATATTTACAAGTTCAATACATAAAATATAACAAATGAAAATATGTCTCATACAATAGTAAAAGATGTAAAGTTTAATACATAACAAATAATAAACCCTTTACCCATTATTCATTTCACACAGATGATGACCCCATTGGAAAGGTGTTTCGAGTCTTCAACTTTTCAAATGATTGTCGATGTACGAGTAAAAATAAACAAAATAAACTATTCATCTGAAAGCAATTTTTTGGCCCTCATTTGTAGGTAAAATCATTGAATTCTATGCCAAATGTTTGTTTGCTTAAATCTATCTGCACATATTGTTTATTATGATGGGAAATGATTCGTCTTTAAAGAAACCGTTACTTATGTAGTTCTAATAAATTTATCCAATAAACCGTATGTAGGGCGTATTTAGATTTTATAGTTTTCTTTTTTTTGCAAAGACAGACACTTCAGTTAGAAAGACCTCCAAAACAGAGGACTAAGGGTGTGTTTGTTTGCTTCTTAATAGAACCATTCAGAACTGAATGCTGAATCATTTAGCATTAAGTAGGTTTGATAACACATATAAAAACCCTCTTAACAAACCTGCACGCTGACCAAACTTCTGAACTATTCATTTGAAAAAATGACTCTGAAACATCCAGAGGGAACACTTTTACCCCCAAGTACCCCTTCCTTTCCATTTCCTATATTCTCTCTCATCTTTCATACTTTTTATCCTCATCTTCTATAGTTCTATCCTCCTCAAATCACTGTTGGGGTATTATTACTTATCATCTCCTGCCTCAATCTCTGAAAATTTATTTCCCTATGCTATTTTTTTCTATTTAAAGTTGCTTCAACTTTTCGTATTTTCACTATATTTCTTTTAGAACCCAACATTTTTTGGTCGATGGTTTTCCAGGTGTATGAAGATGTTTGCCACAGATTTTGTTATAAATATTTGTATAGAATGCTTTTAGAGTTGTACTCTAAACAAATTTATACGAACCGTATATATTTCCCTTTTGTGTGTTCTATTATTTTAAGATTTTTAAATTATCTTATTGATTATGTGAGGTATATTGATAGTTGAATATTGATTGATGTTTTTTTATGTATGTAAAAGGTTAATATGGTAATTTTATATTATTTAGAGTCTTCGTTCAGATTCATTATCAAACAGTTTAGTTTACCTCATAACCAAATTTATTTAGAGCCTTTGAATCATTCAGGGTTTGAATCATTCAGCGCTAAATCATTATGTTTTATCAAACGCAGCCAAAAAAGAACAATACAAGGAGCCTCCAAGCAGGAGGAAAAATTAACGATAACAATGCAACGCCTGACTAGAGACAAAAATATAAATAGAAGCTACAAAACAACAGCAAAACCACCCGGATCCGTAATCCACAGAGACCAATAGTGTGAAATAGAACGTGATCAATTCGAGATCCACAACAAAGAGGTGCTTTGTAGCCTTAGAAAAAGGTCTAAATCTCGCAACGCGAGTTTCTCATCCGGCAAGGCATGAAGAATTATTTTTTGTTATTTAGATTTTATGGTATGTAACAAAGTATTTACTTTTTTATTACTTATAAAAGTTTTAGAAAGACTTGTCATCAGAGTAGTCGGAGCAGCTACCCTAAAATAAATTCAAATTACGAATTCTCTCAATTAAAAATGAGAAAGGAATAATATAATAAAAATTTCTCCCTCAATGATTTTATCCTATTTAATTTCTGCCCCTAAAAGCATCAATGAGGATTGGCGTTGATTGGTACACAAAGGTCTCACCACAGTGATAGTGTTAATCGGGTTGGTGTGGTAATGAAACGTCCTAATTTTTTTTTTTACACACTGAAACTCACTTAATTATGACCCACTATTCATATTTGAGTAATTTAAATCGTTACAAACACTAAACGATTCAAGTATGTGATTAAAACAAGAAACATCAAAAATGCCCGAGTACCCGCTGGGTAGACACAAGAATTTCCAACTCCAAATTCCGATGTGACATTTTACACTAAGGCTACCCGTTTAGGGGTTGCTTATCGCCGGATATGGGCCCCAGGTAGGGTTTTACCCGCCGGGTAAGGCTGCAGTACAGCAACAACTTCATTTTTAAATTTCAATTTCGAATGCGCATAACTTTTAACTCGTTAAGAGTTCAGACCTGAAAATTTGCAAACACCTCCACTATACCAAAATGAAACTTTCCCTTTTACACTTTTTCAAAGTACGCGTTCAACGAGAAAACGGACGTATGATCAAATTATGGTCATTTTGGACTACCTATTCAACCAAGTCATATTCCAACCGACTTGTTATTTGACTCTGATCTTTTGCCAATACTTTCTCCCACAAACACTGAGTCGTAAACCAATAACACAAGTACCATACCTAAATTCTTGGTATACTGTAGCCCTCTGACCTGTTTAGGGTCCATTTGGGCGCTTTGAACTAAATCATCACACATTAATCATTTGACCTCATATTTCAACTCATTTGACAATCAAACACGACCAACGATTCATTATCCCATAAATGAACCAAAATTCAACATTTGACACCTTGATCACAATTCCACCAAAACTATGATCAAAACCACGTACTTTAACATCTAATAACTCTTATCACTTTACAACATAATCTTTGCCCAATTTGACACTACCACATTCAACTTTGACTTTACCAAGTCAAATACACACTTTCTCAATCATTAGACACTTTACATGTAACATCCTATTTTGGGGTCTAGAAATTTATAGTATTTTCTAAGTGTTAAATTATTATTTAAATGAGTTAGGAAATAATTTTGTTCTATTATGTGAAAATAATTAGGAAATGTGTCAAATAATTATTGTGACAGATAAAATATTAGTTGTTTTAAACTAATAGAGTTCTAAGAATAATAAAAGTATTTGTTTCGCAAATGATTTTTAGGTTCCAGATAATTGATTTAGAAGGGGTATAATAATTTAAACCATGGGGTCGATTTAATTGATGAGACCGACTCATTTTCTATCAGTTTACCTAACTTTTTCCTCAACTCTTCTATCTTCATTTTCTTTCAAACAAAACCTTGAGAAAATCAAAGGAAAGAATCAACAATTAACTTGAAGATATGGATTAAACTTAGATTCTTGTTATAATCATCATCATCATCACTTTGTTCTTCAATTAAGTGTAAGTATTTTATGCTTATTATGTTCATGCAATGATTTTTATAAAAGTGGGCAAAACATAAAAATTGATACTTGAATAAATGATATATGATGCTTGTTGTTGTTGTTGTTGTTGTTGTTGTTGTTGTTGTTGTTAGTTAATGATTATAAGTTGTTAATAAGTCTTGTTACTTGATGTTTTTCAAGCTTAAATTGGGTAAATTAGTTAGGGTTTATGTTATGTAAATGTGATTGGGCATGAAATTGAAAGATAGAACTTGTTGTTGATGTTATATGATGATTTTAGAGGTTATTTGATGCATTAGATTGAGTAGAAACTGAGTTTATTGTTGTTTTGGTTATGAACTTCGAGTTAGAATTCGTGCAGGTCTGAAACTATGTTTTAAAACGTGTGAACACGATCCTGACCTTCTTCCCGGATCGCGTTTCATAGTTAAAAATGATCACAGTCGAGTTTGTTCTTATAAACGTGATCCCAACCATGAACCCGGATCGCGTTCCATAGTGTTATTTCATTTCATTCGGATTTTGTTCTTGGGAACGCGATCCCGCCCTCGTTTTCGGATCGCGTTTCCAAGTGTAAAATGGTTACAGAAGTTTTTCTAAAGTGGAACGCGATCCCACCACCTTAACCCGGATCACGTTTGCATGAATAATTTTGACAGGTTTTGCAAATTTTGAAAATGCGTAAGTATTTCAGGGTCGCGAGTAAGTGACAAATTTCATTAACTCGGTTTGGGTTGAAATTCGCATGGTCACTCGAAAATGACCCAATAGTCAAGGCTCTATTCTAAGAGCCTAGACAGTTTTTGTTGGGTTTTCTATTCCCAAACTAGATTAACATATGCAGCGGAAAATAACAATTAATCTAGAGGAACTAGGAAACTAAACCCTAAAGGACCGCTACTTAATAAAGCTATTAACAATAACAAAATAAATAGATATATGAGAAAATACTGACCTTTGAGAAAACCAATTTCTCAAGCGCAGACCACCTTGCAGAACCTTCACGCAGACTCCTTGCTTGACCTTCCATGCTTTGGATGGCAAGTGCCCAAAGTAGAACACCTCTAATGCTTCACACCCGTGAACCAAGAGAAACTCCAAATCCTAAGGTCCCGACTCTACGTCGTGTAAACTCTCACAAGGATTTGGAATGCGAAAGAGAGAAAGTATCGAATTCAATTCGAAACTGGGATGCTTGGAAACCATGGATTAGGCATCTATTTATAGGGGAGGAGGAGGCCTTGGGGTTTATACTCCAGCCGATGTGGGACAACTGAATTCGGCCTCCAACCGCCGGTTGGACTTAATTCCTGCCCAAGTAATTACGCGTCAACTCCTGGTCAAACCCTAATCCATCCAACTGCCGGTTGAACCTTCCAACCGCCGGTTGGAACTCGCTTCCAGAATATTCCTTTTAGTTTCTAGATAATATCCGATTAATAAACTAACTAAATATTCTTTATAGTTTCAGTTAATTACTTTTAGCTTCTAATTAATTTATCAACTTTGATAAATTAACAAACCATTTAATTAACTATAATATTAATTCTAATTAATATTATCTCTCTTATTGTTTCTCTTACTGTTCATCGAGGGCAACCCAAAAAGGACTCTACCTTTAGAATAGTCTTACCAATTAGTTATGACCTTGGACACTATTTCCAACAATCTCCCACTTGGACAAGTCATCAACTACTATTGGTCCGTCTCTATCCTAAGTAGAGGTGCCATCCAATGCATCTGCCGAACTCTGATCATATCTAGTGACAATCCTTTTAGATAAGTGATCATATATTCCTTTGTTTCAGATATCGTATGAAACTGGGACATGGATTTAATCAATCTCCAGATTCAAGATTATGTTTTCTGATTTCCGATCAATTTGACTATATGGGACTACTGAATTGTACATATCAATTTAGTCCTGGCTTGGCCAAGCACTTTATGAGTCAACATTTAATCATCAGAGGGCCCAGGGATATCGCTTTTCCATTTAGGCAAAAGGTACAAATAAATTTCGCATACATAGTACTAGTCAACTCATCATGTCATACCTAGCGTATCCTTTATGGCTGGCATTTACGCACAGCGTTTGAATAAACTAAAGTATAACAGACTTGAAAACTAGAAACTCATGTATCTCCATTTTAAGAATATAAGATATTATAATCTCAGAGTTACTCGTGATTTCAATCCATGAAGTAACTTCCATGAGTGCGGGTTTCTCCTATACTTAAATCCCCATTAAATACCCATGAGTGTTGCAGCAATCTCCATGCAATGTCTAATCTCTATAGACAATCTACTAACACTCCATGACAGTCTTAATTCACCACATACTTCCTATAGTGTGATCGACTGAGGAGGTTTGAGTGAATCTAATTACTCTGGAAGTGGTGTCTAAACATGCTAAACTAAAACACAATGATAAACGATAGTAAATGGCAGAACTCCTTCCAATAAATAATCTCCATCATTTATCACCAAGTCTATTCTAGTTCCCATCATTGTTTGTAATGTTTCAAAATCAAACTAACAATTAAAACTTTATCTCGTAAACATATGCTCCTAGCACGTTTACTGATCGTGTGTCCATCACAATCATGTGTCCCTTACCTTCCTTTGAACAAAATGGTATTTTACTTCAATGTGCTTTGGACTCTCCTTTATCACATAACATTTCATTGGGATTCATTCTATTGGAACACCTCCAAGATCACCAATGAAATTCCTCATCCTTATGACTTCTTTTAAGTCTCGCAAGTTTCAATATACTCATATTACCATATGTTATTGTATCTTGCTTTGAACCTTTCAAAGTTATTGTTCCCCCATTCAGTAAGAATACCCAACCAGACTGTGAACGACTATCATCTCTATCTGTTTGTAAACTTACGTTACTATAACCCGTTACTCTAAGTTTCTCTTCTCCACCATAATCTAAGGACCTGTCTTTAGTATTTCTCAAATACTTAAGAATATTCTTTACATCTGTTTTATGATCTTTACCAGAATTCTGCTGATGTCGACTCACTATGCTCCAAGCAAATGAGACATCGGGTCTTGTACACGTCATGGCATGTATGATCGATCCTATAGCCGAAGCCTATGGGACTCGACTCATTTAGTCCAATCTTATGCAGTCTTTGGACATTAATCTTTTAGTAATCTTTATGCCATGATGTAAGGGTAGATTTCCTTTCTTAGAATTCTCCATTTTTAAAAACTTTTCAAAATTTCATTCTAAGTACATGTCCTGGTTAAGTCCTTTGAGACGTTTTCAACATATATCTGTAAATATTTGTACCAAGAATATATTGTATCTTCCAAATCTTTCACAGCGAAATATTCTCCCAATCAACTCTTTACACCTTGTAATGTTGGGATTACATTTTCTATGAGTATTACATATAATACTAGGAAGACTACAATGCTCCCACTGACTTTGACACATCTGCTGGACTCATCTTTGCTTCTAGAAAATCTAAACTGTTTGACTTCCTCATGGAAGCAGAGATTCCAGCTACAAGAAGCCCGTTTAAGTTCATAAATGGCCTTCCGAAGCTTACACAATCTATTAGGATACTTTGCATTTTCAAAACCTTCTGGTTGTGTCTTGAACACATCCTAAGTCAGTTTCCTATTAAGGAAGGTGGTTTTGACATTCATCTGCCAAATTTCATAACCATGAAAGGCAGCTATTGTAATCAATATCCTAATTGACTTTATTTCAGCTATTGGTGAGAAGGTTTCCTCATAATCAATCCTGAAGGTTTGAGTATAGCCTTTCGCTACTGATAAGCATCAAATAGATAGTATATTTTATAGTAATTTATCCCTATATTTATATACATCTTAGTGCATTTATATGATTTTAGATACTTATTTTGTTAATATTTGCAGAAATGTATTTTAATTAAAGATTGAAGAAAAAGGAGCGAAAACGAATCCGAAGCTGAAAGAAACTGAAGAAAATGAAGAAATGAAGAAAAAGGAGCTTAAACCTTGAAGAAATGAAGACCAAAAGTGTTAAAATGAAGAATTGGGCCAAGAAGACAAGGAAATCCGGATATGAAGATTAAAAGTCCAAAAGTTAAGTCCAAGCCCAAAAATTAGAATATTTTGGAATTAACATTCAACCGGCGGTTGGATTAACCAACCGGCGGTTGGGCATTAGGGTTTAGAGGTGGTGCAGACACGTGGAATTGGACCCGGATACAAATTTTCCAACCGGCGGTTGGAGAACCCAACCGGCGGTTGGGAGGTCGGTTTTGATTATTATAAATAGAGGCTCAAATCAGCTAATACGATATACGATTCAAGAATACTAAAACCGAAAGTTAGGGTTTTAGGTCGACTTTAGGTGCGATTTTGGAGGCTAAAGAGCTAGGGTTTGAAGGTTTTTAACCCTAGGAAAAGCTAGTTCGTCAATTGGTTCGATTTCTTTATCCTTGTAACTTTAATAACCTTATTGAGTTATTTATGATATTGTTTATTTGATTTAATTGTGAATTAGGTTTTCATTATAATTGTTTGAATGAATGTTTATGGACTTTATTATCTGAATTATATGTCTATGTTGGAACTATATTATTGAATGTTTATTATACAAGAATTGTCTTTATTATGATATTTTAGTGATTATTCTTGACATAATTAGACTGATTTATATTAAACTAGGATGACCATAAACTGTTTATATAAATTAAGTGATTGTGTTTATGTTTTGATCTTAACCTTATGCGATAAACTAAGAATGATTTATTAATATAAAGTAATACTGCGATTCAAGCCTAACCATAGAAATTGTATTAATAAATTGATGATAGATCTTATTAATTAGTAACACTTTGCGTAGCCTTATGATTGTGTTGCTATGATGAGGATTTGACTTAACCCTAAGTGATCTTCTACATTAGTAAATCACCAATAATAATAGCCAACAAAGCAAATAGACATAAGTATAGATAATAAGTTTAATAAATAATAATTTGAATAATTATAATCTTTTATCCAATTGAGTATACCTAAGTTGTTCATAAAACTTATCTATTAGAATCTGTATCAAAAATATAAATATAAATATGTTCGTTCGGAACTAAAACGTCCCCCTTATCTTGTAGATTATTGTAAATTGAATCCTTCTATTTATTTGTATTATAATTGTAAATATTTGTAATTAGAATAAATAGATAATTAGTTATAAATAAGAATCACGTTTCTTGTGTTCCCTGTGTTTGAATTTGGACTTACTTATTAAGCTATATTACATGAAAGGGTCAATCTTGCCTGAATTGTGTGATAGTATTATTTAGTATTTCCTTAATTTAAACTTGTTATTATAATTGCATATACTTAGCACACATCAAGTTTTTGGCGCCGCTGCCGGGGAACACTTAACCGGTTGAACTTTTGTTTTACCGGGGGAGCGGTGTATTTTATTTTAAACTAATTATTTTACTTGTATAATTTTTATTTCTGATACTTTGCAAAATCAATAAGAAATATCGGCTCACCCATTGAAAATACTGACAAAAACAAAGGTATAAGGAGAGTAAAGCCCTACCTCATTGATTTATCATATAAGAGGTAAGGTGATTCTCGAAAGAAATAGGTTTTTAATAAGCTTTGCGCTGACCTGTTTCTCCGCTTTTGTATACTATCAATGGAGCTACCGAGATCCATTGACTAGCTTTGTAAAAGAAATTTAACAAAAATCACTGTAATTTCGAATTGTTGTATAAATAACTAACTTGCATAACTAACAAATAGGAAAATTATGGGTTGGGTATTATTCTTCGATTATTTAATTTTGAATGTGTTTTATTATTAATTATCGGGATATATATACACCAACTTGAATATTTCTAACTTATTATTAACATTTATTTTTGAATTTAAGGTACTACTAAATTCCGTTTTTATTGCAGATGGATGTATGACCCGCACACTTCATCCGGATCCACTTAGTCCATTTGACGAACCAGAACGAGAATTTCATTCTAGAAGACGATTATCATATGCGCCACCTAATTCGCCAGAACAAGGAATTTCATCTGACGAAGACGACTTGATATTTCATAACAGTTTAGTCAAAACGGCTAAAAGAGGGTATTACTCCGATTCAGAGTTAGATAAAGTACCTTCGAGACAACATACAGTATATCCAAGAGATTCTGAACCAAAACAAAGAAACATGGCAGACATAGCTAACATGACGCTTGAGGATTACACGATTCAAACTCGTGGAGATCCAAGACCGGGAGTGGTTAGGCCTGCTATAGCTAGAGAAGTAGAGTTTGAATTAAAGAGACAATTTCTGAAGGAATTGAGAGAGAATCCTTTCAGAGGAGAAGATAAAGAAGATGCTAACGAGCATGTTGAGAAAATTTTAGAGATTGCAGATATGTTTAATATTCCTAATGTTACAAGAGATCAGGTTATGTTACGAGTATTTCCTTTAACATTAAAGGATGGAGCTAATAGATGGATTAATAATATGGATTAATAATGAACCAGCCGGATCTATTACTACTTGGGAAGATCTTCGTACAAAATTTCTAAAAATGTATTGTACACCTTCCATAACGTCAAAGATGATCGATGAGATTAGGAATTTTAAGCAGAAACCCGATGAATCTCTATATCAAGCTTGGGAAACATATAAGGAAATGTTACATAAATGTCCACAACATGATTTGAATGTCCAACAAGAAATAACGGTATTCTATAAAGGAGTTGATCGAGCAACACGACAACAGTTAGACGCACAAGGCCCAGTACCTAAGAAAACTCCAGCAGTAGCAAAAGCCGGAATTGAAGAATTAGCTAAGCATTCTCAGTTATGGGATGATGGTTTATCTGGAAGAAAAAGGATATCTGAAGATAGTGATGGTCTCACAACTATCACTGCAAAATTGGAAAGTATGGGAAGAGATATTAAGAAAGTAAATGAACAAGTTCATGCAATCAGGATTGGTTGTGAAATATGTAGAGGAAACCATCTAAAGAAAAAATGTCCTAATAATGATAGTGAAATGAGCATTGAAGAAGTTATGTATGGGGATTTTCAAGGAAATCCAAATTATCGTCAAGTTTCTAACTTTAGAAGAACTAATCAACCAGGACAACAGTATCAACAAGGAGCACCAGGTTTCTATATCAAAACGGGACAAAATCCGTCCTATTCTGACAGAATCAATACGTTAGAAAGCATTTTGGGAAAAATGATTGAAGCAAGTAATAAAAGAATGGATGATCATGATACAAGGATGCGTAATAATGAAGCATCAATCAAACAAATTGAAGGATCAGTTCATCAGATTGCTAAAACGTTACAGGAGAGATTTCCAGGAACATTGCCAGGATTTACTGAAACAAATCCAAAAGAGCAAGCTAAAGCAGTAATTACCAGAAGTGGTAAGAATGTTGACTCTCCTGTTATAACTAATAAAATTGTTGAAAATGGGCAGGTTGAAAAAGAAACAATTGATGAAGACATATGATGTGCTCACACCGTGTCATTGTTTTTTCAAATGATGATGCGAGCGTAGCAAGGGTTTTAAATTTATATTTTGCGTGGCTTAAATTAACCGTACTACCTACTTGATTAGTAAGCGGTAAGTATAACCTAAGATCGTTCTATGAATCCAAACGTGTGGGCGATTAAAGTTGACACTTTCAGTAGAGAAGTATTTAGGATGGCCCAAAGTAGGTAGGTTTGGGGTTTAAAGACAGATAATTAAAATGCAGGAAAGTAAATTGCAGGAAAATAAAATGCAGGAAAGCAGATAAAGATAAAGATGTGATTGCTGAGATTTCGATAATTAATATTTCAGGATGACAGAACAAATAGGGTTGATACGTAATATGGCAGTTAAACTACTAGGTGTAAACTCTAGAACCCTACCAACTCAGTTTCCCATTGGCGTGTTACTTGGAACTAGGTTATCGTGATTCTGATCGGAGCAATACGCAAACTTCCAATACTCATCTAGTTGAAAGATGAGCAACCTATTTTGGTGTTATACCGAGGTGCATGAATCAGTAGCGTATCGTCTCATAGGTCCGACCGTTCTTAACCCCTAAGGTAGTTTACTACTCTATTAGCACGAAGATTAATAACTTTGTATGTTTAGACTACCGATTATGTAAGACTTAGTGTTTTATGAACTCTAGGTAACTAGGACTTTGTTCTATTCCCTAAGTCTTGTCTTTGTCTAATTAAGTTCTAATTACTTCGACTTATGACTTAAGTTCTCCTTTTCAAACAGTTATACATCTCCAGATTATCCGTAGTTTGATAAAACGTGTTTCATATGAGGACCATGCCTTTCAATAATAGACAATGTACTTTACATGAGATTTCCACTGCTTCTTATATCCAACACGCGGTCAAGAGTAATTGACAGTGAAAGTGACACTCTAACTAATTAAATGTAAAGCAGTGCAGAAAAGTAAATATAATATATACAACGAGTGATTTCACTGTGTCTTACTTATTGCATGTCATGGGCATAGATAACTACTTACCATAATTAAGGTTGATCAGGTCCTAATTACTAGGGTGCAGTCACGTGGATAACTGGAAAGGGTGCTCCATAAATTAAACTTAAATTCATAAAGTCCTAACAGTATAAGGGTTATTATCTCCTATTTTATCTGAACGTGTTTTACGAACATTATTTTATAATGCATTGATTCTTGTAGGATACACCAGTTAGTTATGTAGTTGTATTATCCTTTCGGAGTTCCAACTTTTGAACCAGAGCTGATTCCAATGATATAAGCTTCCGTACGTTTGTACTTTGCATGAAGCATTTCCAGCACTATACCGAATAAACAGTCGAATAGGGGCCGTTATATCATTTTACGATTATCGTGCATCGATTGTGTAATGACATCCTTACTTATAATTATCTACATCATCAGCAATCACAATAATAAACTACTCGCAATTCATGGCAACAAATAAATCACATACCAGGTAATAATACATATTCAAAATATGAAATGAGACAAGTATAATAAAAATTTAGATATCACCCGGAATTAAATGCGTAGCAGCGTATTATTATAATTGACAAACTCTTTCACACGTACAAAGATTGATCTTCGAATCTCTAGCGTTCGCCCTAGCTTCTACGTTAGTCCGTGGACTAATTACAATATTCCTAGAATGAGAAAGACTAAAAGACTACGAAAGATTTTCTAGTGAGAAAGAAAGAGTGAAATATGCTAGAATGTGTGCATATGTGGTGTGTGTTTCAAATGAACCTAAGCCTCCTATTTATAGGTGAGCTTTGGCTCACATTATCACCAAGAGGTGCATGTTAGAAAAAGGTGGCCAAAAGGGTGCACCAGGTACCGTACAACACGAAAAGTAGGTGCACCGGGTACTGTACAACACGAAAAGTAGGCGTAACATGTACCAAAAGTTACCAAAAACGGAAACCGAGACGGGGGCAGGGTGGCCGGCGCCGCCCATGGTGTGGCCGGCGGCGGCTGGCCCACCCCCGCACCGTTTCGCCATTTTTTGCTTCGTTTCTCGATTCGTGCGTGTTTTCTTCGTTATGCGTCTGTTTGCGTTGATTCTTTTTTTGTTGGATTCGTAATTCAAAAAAGAAGATTTTGACATAGGATAGGCCCTGAGATGAGGTTCCTAGCTCCAGATATTGCGTGCGAATCATTTGGATCTTCTGGCGGGCGTAGAATCTTCATTCTTTATCCGTTTCAGTTGATTCTTCTTCTGTTGGATTCGTATTTTGAAAACTAACATCTTGGATAGAATGGATGTTGGTGAAGGGAATTTTAGTCTTGAAATCTTGTTTTGATGTCTTGAATCTTCAAACGTGTGTGGAATCTTCGTTTCTCATCCGTTTTGCTTGATTTTTATCGTGCAATCTTGTTTTGACCATCTTGGCATAATGTTATTGATTTGTACTGTATTTGAATTAAAATGCCAAGAATCGGTCCAGAATGAGAGAGATATCGGTAGTAAAAACATGACTTTTTACGCGATATTAAGTATCCCACTTAGAACTTTGCTTGTCCTCAAGCAAACTCATTCATAAAAACTTCTGGAAGGATTCTAATTGCATCATTTGCTAGAAATACTATTTTCAGAAAATATAAAATTATGGTTATGAAAGAGTTTTTTACTGGAAACTAAGGGTTTATAGAACTTGATACCTTCTTCGGGCAACTTATAAGGTGATCATGACTAGGCAATCCTCACAAGTGGGTCACTCAAATCACTCAAGTGTTTATGGTTTCCTACTTACTAGTGTCAATCACTCGGATAGCCAGTCATGCAGCATTCTCGTAATAGGCTTGATCGAGAATCAAATCTCCATCACTTTTGATGAGGATGATACTAACCTTTCGAGATATCTTGGAAGGAATCGGGTTTTTGGGTTGAAGAAGGTAAGTGGTGAGGGGTGTGATGGTTTTCCTTGTATTTTCTTAAGGCCTTTCTTTGAAATTCCTTAGGCTTTTGAAAGGACTACATAGCCTTTCTTCTTTGGATTCTTCCTTTTTCTTGGCCCTTTTCATGATTGTGTCGGCGTGATTTTTTTTTTTTTCGATTTCTTTTCTTCTATTATGCCGATCTTAATAATGTACTTCGTGGCCCGGAAGGATTTTAATGATTTGGGTTATGTTGGCTTTTCTTTGCAAAGGTTTTAGGAATTCGGGAGTGTCTCTGAAGGTTTGCGGGTTGATGAGACTTCTGTAGGTTCGGGATAAATGACAGGAGATCTTTATTGGGTGTGAAGAGTGGGTGTTGAGTGGGTGAATGTTTGGTGGTGGAAACGTGTTTTGGATTCCTTGGAAGCTATCAAGATAGGTTGTACCAATGCCACGTGTGGCATTCATCGATGTTATCTCGAAATGCATTACAAGAGCAAGTTCTAATTCAAATGCATACATCGGCACACACATGAAACGAAAAGTGAAGCATTAAAGATGAATGCTAATTATGGGCTCAATCCTCATGAATCGAATGTTCTGGTTAGCATGTGCCTAGCCATGTGTTGCCTTTTTCCTCCGTATCTTATTCTAAAACAGTTTTGTTTCTTTGTTAAAACTCGTTTCTCGCTGTAATTCATAGTTTTGAAAGATAGGATTTCTAAAGAGATGTTTTTGAATCCGAAAAATTTGAAATTTTTTCCATTTTTAGCCTTTTGATGAAAATATTGTTTAGCTTACGGACAAGAGATAAAACTTGCGGTTGTAGACCGAATATCCCACACTTAGAGGAACATTGTCCCTAATGTTCGAATCTATTTGTTGAACACCTCTTGACGAAGTATCCCACACTTAGAGATTCTACTTATCTTTGGGTTGTTTCATAAGTGTTGTGTGGTATTAAGGATCCCACACTTAGTGTTGGAATATCGGGTGAGATAATCGAAGCTTTAAACGGATATAGGGTTTTGGAACGGTGTACCACTTTTGCTGTATGCGTTGTTTGCTGATTGCCAGGAGTTTGCTAGTCTGCGGCTTGTAGCTTATGGCTCCAGCATTTTCCACCGTGGGGGTCTATTGCTTCCTTTGATCCGGTCTTCGATAAATAGTCGTTTGATCAAACAAACAATCCATTCAACAATCAAATAATAGCTGCTAATAAGAAAAATAAAGTGAAAGCATAATAAAATAGTAAATAGATAGATGTGATGTCGAAGCATCAATCGTACATCAATACAGACAATAATAATATAGTAAATAGAGTTTTGGTAGAAAGTAGAGAGAAGTCAGAAAGTAGAGCAATCGTTCTGGGTTGATGATCATGCTGTTGCAGTAGATGTGGTAGGTCCAGGAGAAGTCTCGTCTGATGAAGAGTCATCATGCTGATCGTTGGTGCCTTCGTTTGATGCATCATGGATAGCTCCTCCGTCTGGCATACCGATTGTAGAAGCTCCTTGATCTACTAGCTGATCGATTAGTGGCCCGGACGGTATTTCAAAGCTGTCGAATGGGAACATGGCTGATCCTTGGTGTGTGTTATCTTGGAAGAGATCTGTCTGTCTGTGAGATGAGACCGGCATAGGTATAGTATCTGAAGGGATGGTATGTCTACCAGTCCTGGGGCTCTGAATTGTGACAGTCGGTGCAGATACTCGAGATGTTCTGCTGCCTCTCGACGTGTGTACTCTAAATGACCCAACAACTGACGGAATAGTCTGTCTAGTGACTGGGACCTGTACTGGAGGTGGCTGTGGTCTAGGAATGATGATCCAAGGTGGTATAACATGCCCACGGCCTGGCGGTGGTCGAGGTGCTGGAGTAGGGATTACGGGTGGATACATGTGTGGTGGTGCTCAGCCCATCCCACATGGTAAGTGTGGTAGTGGAGTCATGGGCATCCCAGCTGCCTGCTGTCTCATGGCTGTATAGATCCTAATCTGCATCTGCATAGACCAATACCAATAATCTGGACCTGGAGGTGCCCCGTAGTGGTAGATGTATGCGGGCACTCGCGGTCTTTGGGTAGGAGTAGAAGGTCCTGTCCTAGTATGTGGTGGCACCACTGGTGGTGGTTGTGGGATGTTATCATTATCATCATCATCCTTATCATCGTCATCCTCGTCATCAATATCATCGTCATCCGTATCTGAATCACTAGGTCCTTGCTGGCGTTTCCTTTTCTTTGTTTCCTTTGGCAGAACCAGGTCTGGTATCAATGTGTCAATACTGTCAGGATCTGCTGCCCGTGCTTTGATGTAAACAGCACCATCTTTCGTGATCCGGAGTATTTCCATACTCCTAAGAAATTGGTAGTCGAGTGGCTTAGAGCTCCATCTTGATTTAAATTTCTCAACATCTGTTGTCTGAAGTAATCCCATCTTTCGTATCAATCTGGTGATTACTAAGCCCAAGTACGATCTTTTCTTTCCAAAGCCTTTTTCTTCTAAAAGTCGCTGAGCAACTAAATAAGCAACCTGTATGTTTCTCTTGTCGAGAATACATGCCATAAGAGCGATATCAAATCCAGAAAATCGACCGCTAGTCGTATGTTTCCCGTCAAATGAACAAGCTATGAGCTTGTTAGGATCTGTAGGACTGGGTCTCTGAGTCGGGTTGCCTTAATAACCGAGAAGTACGGTGCAGGTGACCATTGACTCCATGCTTCAGCGTGTGTTGTCGCGATGGAAACAGAGGTGGCTCCTGTGATGAACAGAGGCGATTGTATCTCCTCTGGTGTGTATAAATCTAGGTGGAGCGAGAACTCGGCGAGCGATAAAGTGTGCGGGCTGCCCATGTACTGAAATGAGATCGAACATTCTTCAATTCTCTCCTTCTTCTGAAATTTGAAGGTGGCCATAAATTCAGTAACCATCTCCACATATACTGCCTCATCAATACTGAATAATCTCTTGAATGATTCAAACTGCTGCCCATCAACTGTATAGGTAAGTATGCTTTCAAGTCTTTGCTTAAACCCTAATGCTTGCATAATATTCCAGTCAATGTGCCTGAGACACCCGAACTTCTTGTCTCTCCAGATACGTGCCATCTTGTCGTATGCTGGTGTGGCACTCATGTATGCCAAGGGTCCTGCAAGGGGTCGTGCTGGGTTTAATTTCTTCTTTCGTGCCATTGTACCTGAGAACATTTAAAGTAATGGATCCTTTGAGAAAGAGAAATTCAAAGCACGCTCCGAAGAATTTCGAAGTGAGGGCTTTAATTTCTAGACAATCTAAAGATTACATTAATTGTAAAATGCTCTCATGCAGCAAATAGTCAATTATTTATCAAGGCAATATCGTCACTTAGAAAAACATAGTCATGGAATGGCAGTTGTCTTATTGTGAAGTACTGTTATTTACAAAGTTTGGTGCAAACCAAGTTGGAAACGACAGGAATTCACAATTCATGGTAATATCATTATTGGTAAGGTTTGACTTTAAGAGTGCAGGCTGAAGTAAGGTTTTTGAATAAAGTAGTTTGTCTTAAAAGTTCGATACTTCAGGTCGACTTTTCAGGTCAAAGCTTTCTTCAAGTGATATTTTCAAATGTCCGCATGCCATAAATTTAACCTATTCATGCATGCATGTTCTAAATCATTTTAAGCATTTCCTAATTGATAAGCAAACCAGGTTGTGCATAAAAAGTTATTATGTCCATGTATTTGGTGTGGTCCAAGACTTTTTATTTAAAAGTGATGATTCTCTAGGTACATTGCCTAGTTTGACTAGTCAAGTAAGTACAAGTGTGGTCATGCAATTTTCAACCTATCATGTTGTTCATGCAAGCTAGCCAACTTGTTGTTAACTTTCAAAAGTCAAAATTGCTAACCCTAATTTGTTCACATAGAGCAATTAACATAGAGTGATTATGCAAAACACCATAATTACTAAGATACTTAGCATACTATCACCTAATTAAGCAAAGTTCTAAGCTAAATCAATGGGTCAAAGTTATTCCTATTGAAAAAGTCGAACATATGTCTAAGTGGTAGGAACATATAGTAACTAAGTATTTAATCAAGAAAAACTATATTTCCTAGTTACTAGCTTAGCTAACTTCAAGAAACAAGCTCTTTCAAGTTCAAAGTGGGTTTTGTGATCATACCTTGCTTTTAGTGAATGAAATGCAAAAACGAAAGTACAACCGCGAAGTATATGCAACAAGGAGCTCGAAAGGACAAGAGATTATGTAATTTGGTGGAGTTTTGATGGTGGATTCATGGTGGTCATGGCATGGCCGATTTTTTTTTGAGGGAGGAGGGAGGAAGATGAAGTTTGTTAGATGATTCGAATTATGGGGAGTTAAGGAGGTTCATAGTGGTCCTTTAGGGTACATGTACTCACCCTAAGTACTATGGTACTCATATGGTCCCTAAGGTGAATTGAATGTCAAGTATTAATATCTTGGATTAATTTCCAATGTCCCACTAATAATGATGAGGAATCTTAAATGTGTTACTTGTAACTAGTTACTTGTTAGTCTCTTGTTACGTTGTAAATAATTTAAGAAACGCGCAAATTTTTGCGGAACAATAAAAATCAACTTTAAACATTAAACTCACGCTATTTTTGGTGTTTAAAAATCTTTGTCTGACGCGGGTTTATAGAATGTACTACTGTTTCGGCAGAATGCTAAAAAGGTGTACGTTCTTTTAGACGTGCGTGCGTTTTCAGACAATAATTAAGAAACATTTTCTATTAAAGGGAACTTTCAAAAATTTATTACATATATGTATTAAAATATGCTCATTTAAAGTCGCGAGCCTTGACCGTTTTGGGAAGGAGTTGCTTTAAGATTCTTTCCGCTTCCTCCATAGGGAAAGGGTCGAGATTTGCTCCCTTAATTGAACATTTTTCGGTACAAAACATTTCGATAGCTCCCAGATGACATTGTAAACTAGAAAATGACGATCCTCTAAACCTCCTAGGATCTCTCGTTCCTCATACCCTAGATTGACAAGATCATCAATCAACTTATTATACGCCTTCCTTATCTTCTTGGGATTTGATAGACCGTCGCGTTCTCCTTTGTTTTTGTAGTTCAGATTGTGAGTAAGTTTATTCACAGCTTCCATAAACGCATTCTCTTCCGGTGAATCAGGTTCTCCGGTTGTAAGTTTAACTAGCTTACAGAGTTCACTAATTTCGGCTTTTTGTGTGGAAGTGAAGGGGTATTTGGTGAAGGTGAAGATTCGAACAAGCTTGACGTGAAGGTCTTTTCTTTTTTCAAAGAAGCTTGTGTTGATTCTTTCCTTTGTGGAATTAGGAAAAACTTCTCGCAATTTTGAGATTAGGTAAGAAGCGGGGTCAACAAAGAACGGAATTTTACCAAGAAATGTGATAGGAATCATCGGGTTTTGTTCTATCCAGAACTCAAGTTTGTTGATCATTGTGGCGACATTGTGATTTATTAATATCATAGATATTGGAAGGTAATCCATGTCGGCAAATGATTCGAAGAGAAGATCTAAATCTTCTACAAACTTCAGTTCTTGGTCCTTGAAATTTGTGGAGTGGCTTTCGCATTCTTGATTTCACAGACGAAGAAAAAGGTTTACTTGTTTTTCTAATCCAGCAATAGTTTCTCGTTGGTTGAAGGAAAACGGGAGATTGACATAGGTCAATTGTATGACGAATGCTTTATAGACGTCCGCCCTTCGGGAAGGATCGAAAGAAGCACCAAGGTGGCATTCTTTAAAACAAGGTTGTTCTATTTCGACGGATGGAACCTTATCCACCACTCGGTATATGGTGTATTTAGGTTCGTATGAAGAGAATGGAAAGATACCGTCATTGTGAGAATCGGATGTAGTTTGGGCATATACTGATATCTCAGGAATGAGGGTAATTTGGTCACACGTTTTCGGAGGCTTTACTTCATGATTTTCTTTGGGAAGATAATCGAAGTGGACATAATTTGACACTTTAGGCATTTGCAAAGTTGGAGAGTGATCTTCTGGAGATGATGCCAGGTCAGGTAGCTGATCCGTGACATCAAAGTCCATGAAATGGTTTGGAATGGAATGTGGGATCCTAAATTCTTCTAGGGAAGCATATAATTCATCCTTTGAAGTACTAATAGAAGTGGGTTTTTTAGATGTCATGTTTAAACTAATATTATCCTAATTAGCACTAAATTAACAGTTAATTAAATTAAAACTGCTTAAAGTAACTTTCGAGAGATTTCTAAGAAGGAATCAATCGGAAGGATCTCCTAAATACTACTACTAAAGGTGGCTTGAATCTACGTTTCTGATTCCCCGGCAGCGGCGCCAAAAACTTGATGTGCTCACACCGTGTCGTTGTTTTTTCAAATGATGATGCGAGCGCAGCAGGGGTTTTAAATTTATATTTTGCGGGGCTTAAATTAACCGTACTACCTACTTGATTAGTAAGCGGTAAGTATAACCTAAGATCGTTCTATGAATCCAAACGTGTGGGCGATTAAAGTTGACACTTTCAGTAGAGAAGTATTTAGGATGGCACAAAGTAGGTAGGTTTGGAGTTTAAAGACAGATAATTAAAATGCAGGAAAATAAATTGCAGGAAAATAAAATGCAGGAAAGCAGATAAAGATAAAGATGTGATTGCTGAGATTTCGATAATTAATATTTCAGGATGACAGAACAAATAGGGTTGATACGTAATATGGCAGTGAAACTACTAGGTGTAAACTCTAGAACCCTACCTACTCAGTTTCCCGTTGGCGTGTCACTTGGAACTAGGTTATCGTGATTCTGATCGGAGCAATACGCAAACTTCCAATACTCATCTAGTTGAAAGATGAGCAACCTATTTTGGTGTTATACCGAGGTGCATGAATCAGTAGCGTATCGTCTCATAGGTCCGACCGTTCTTAACCCCTAAGGTAGTTTACTACTCTATTAGCACGAAGATTAATTGCTTTGTATGTTTAGACCGCCGATTATGTAAGACTTAGTGTTTTACGAACTCTAGGTAACTAGGACTTTGTTCTATTCCCTAAGTCTCGTCTTTGTCTAATTAAGTTCTAATTACTTCGACTTATGACTTAAGTTCTCCTTTTCAAACAGTTATACATCTCCAGATTATCCGTAGTTTGATAAAACGTGTTTCATATGAGGACCATGCCTTTCAATAATAGACAATGTACTTTACATGAGATTTCCACTGCTTCTTATATCCAACACGCGGTCAAGAGTAACTGACATTGAAAGTGACACTCTAACTAATTAAATGTAAAGCAGTGCAGAAAAGTAAATCTAATATATACAACGAGTGATTTCACTGTGTCTTACTTATTGCATGTCATGGGCATAGATAACTACTTACCATAATTAAGGTTGATCAGGTCCTAATTACTAGGTTGCAGTCACGTGGATAACTGAAAAGGGTGCTCCATAAATTAAACTTAAATTCATAAAGTCCTAACAGTACAAGGGTTATTATCTCCTATTTTATCTGAACGTGTTTTACGAACATTATTTTATAATGCATTGATTCTTGTAGGATACACCAGTTAGTTGTGTAGTTGTATTATCCTTTCGGAGTTCCAACTTTTGAAACAGAGCTGATTCCAATGATATAACTACCTTCGGTCGTTTATCGGCTTCCGTACGTTTGTACTTTGCATGAAGCATTTCCAGCACTATACCGAATAAACAGTCGAATAGGGGCCGTTATATCATTTTACGATTATCGTGCATCGATTGTGTAATGACATCCTTACTTATAATTATCTACATCATCAGCAATCACAATAATAAACTACTCGCAATTCATGGCAACAAATAAATCACATACCAGGCAATAATACATATTCAAAATATGAAATGAGACAAGTATAATAAAAGTTTAGATATCACCCGGAATTAAATGCGTAGCAGCGTATTATTATAATTGACAAACTCTTTCACACGTACAAAGATTGATCTTCGAATCTCTAGCGTTCGCCCTAGCTTCTACGTTAGTCCGTGGACTAATTACAATATTCCTAGAATGAGAAAAACTAAAAGACTACGAAAGATTTTCTAGTGAGAAAGAAAGAGTGAAATATGCTAGAATGTGTGCATATGTGGTGTGTGTTTCAAATGAACCTAAGCCTCCTATTTATAGGTGAGCTTTGGCTCACATTAGCACCAAGAGGTGCATGTTAGAAAAAGGTGGCCAAAAGGGTGCACCAGGTACCGTACAACACGAAAAGTAGGCGCACCGGGTACTGTACAACACGAAAAGTAGGCGCACCAGGTACCAAAAGTTACCAAAAAATGGAAACCGAGACGGGGGCAGGGTGGCCGGCGCCGCCCATGGTGTGGCCGGTGGCGGCTGTTGGGTGGCCGGCGGCGGCTGGCCCACCCCCGCCCAGTTCGCCGTTTTTTGCTTCGTTTCTCGATTCGTGCGTGTTTTCTTCGTTATGCGTCTGTTTGCGTCGATTCTTTTTTTGTTGGATTCGTAATTCAAAAAAGAAGATTTTGACATAGGATAGGCCCTGATATGAGGTCCTAGATCCAGATATTGCGTGCGAATCATTTGGATCTTCCGGCGGGCGTAGAATCTTCATTCTTTATCCGTTTCAGTTGATTCTTCTTCTGTTGGATTCGTATTTTGAAAACGAACATCTTTGATAGAATGGATGTTGGTGAAGGGCATTTTAGTCTTGAAATCTTGTTTTGATGTCTTGAATCTTCAAACGTGTGTGGAATCTTCGTTTCTCATCCGTTTTGCTTGATTTTTATCGTGCAACCTTGTTTTGACCATCTTGGCATAATGTTATTGATTTGTACTGTATTTGAATTAAAATGCCAAGAATCGTTCCAGAATGAGAGAGATATCGATAGTAAAAACATGACTTTTTACGCGATATCAACATACACCCAAATAAAAAGAGCATTGGAGAAAATAAGGTTAAGGAAGTCATCAAAGACTATACACCCCCACTTCCATATACAGCTGCTCTGAGGAAGGACAAAGAAGATGAACAATACCACAAATTTCTGGAAAATCTGAAACAACTTCATATTAATATTCCTTTTGTTGAAGCTATAGCTCAAATGCCTTAGTATGCAAAATACCTTAAGGAGCTGCTGACTAACAAAAGTAAACTGGATAATGTGACAAAGGTGACTATGAATGCGAGATGCTCAGCGATAATGCAGAATAAGCTACCTCCAAAAGTTAAAGATCCAGGGTGTATTACTATACTTTGCAAAATTGGTGAAATTACTATTTAAAATGCATTAGCAGATTTAGGTGCTAGTATTTCATTAATGCCATATACTCTTTATATGCGATTATGATTAGGAGAACCAAAACCTATTCGTATGTGTATTGAATTAGCTGACCGATCGGTGCAATATCTTAAGGGAATAGTAGAAAATGTTTTAATTAAAGTTGATAAATTTATTTTTCCATGTGATTTTGTAATCTTAGATATGGTAGAAGACCCTAAAGTCCCTATTATATTAGGAAGGCCATTTTTAGCAACTACACATGCCCTAATAGATGTTTTTAATAGAAAAATTACCATGAGATTAGGGAATGATAAAATTGTTTTTGATGTTAATAATTCCATGAAATTTCCTGATTATGTGGATGATACTTGTTATTATTTAAATTCATATGAATATATGGATAACTCTTCTTTTCAAGATTTTTTGGGAAAAGATCAAGCAGATATAGGAATTCTTAACGGATGGACTGAAGAGTTTGACACTGCAAAGGATTTAGCAGAATTTGATAAGTTATTAGAAGAAGATGAAGATTTGGAAGAAGCAACCGTGGTTATTCAACAACATCCTGAAGAGGAAGCAATACAGCCAGTTGCTAAAATTATTAACCAAGAATTGATACCATATTCTGTGAACAATATTCCTTGTTTTAAAGAAGAGATATTTGAGATCAAGACATCTATTGAAGAACCACCACAGTTGGAACTTAAAGAGCTACCAGCACATTTGGAATATGCTTATTTACAAGGCACATCAGACTTGCCAGTTATAATATCTTCAAAATTGTCAAAAGCAGAGAAAGAACGATTAGTTCAGGTTCTTAAACAGCATAAACAAGCAATAGCATGGAAAATCACGGATATTAAAGGAATCAGTCCTACGTACTGTACTCATAAAATCTTGATGGAAAAAGATTTTAAGCTAGTCGTGCAACCCTTTAAGAAGATTGAATCCGAATGTTAAAGACGTGGTCAGGAAAGAAATCATTAAATTGCTGGATTCAGGATTAATCTATCCTATTTCAGATAGTCCATGGGTAAGTCCAGTACATATTGTACTAAAGAAAGGTGGAATAACGGTTATACCAAATGAGAAGAATGATTTGATACTAGCAAGGACGGTAACGGGATGGAGAGTTTGTATTGATTATAGGAAATTAAATGATGCTACTAGGAAAGATCATTTTCCATTACCATTTATTGATCAAATGATAGAAAGGTTAGCAGGAAAGGAGTTCTATTGTTTTCTGGATGGATTTTCAGGATATTTTCAAATACCAATTGCGGCCGAAGATCAAGACAAAACAACATTTACTTGTCCGTTTGGTACGTTTGCTTATAGAAGGATGCTGTTTGGTTTATGTAATGCACCAGCTACATTTCAGCGTTGCATGTTCGCAATATTTCATGATATGGTAGAAGATTTCATGGAAGTTTTTATGGACGATTTTTCAGTATTTGGTGATTCATTTGATTCTTGTTTAAAGAATTTACAGAAGATGTTGCAGAGATGTGAAGGGGCAAATTTAGTTCTTAACTGGGAAAAATGTCACTTTATGGTTAGAGAAGGAATTGTTTTAGGTCATAAAATATCCAAAATAGGAATCGAGGTAGATCAAGCGAAGATTGAAGCTATTTCAAAATTACCTTATCCTACAAATGTAAAAGGAATAAGAAGTTTTCTAGGACACGCTGGATTTTATCGGAGATTTATACCAGATTTTTCAAAAATAGCAAGACTGTCGTGCTTCCAGTGGTTGGACGGATTTTAATCCAGTCGTTGAACCAACCAACCAGGATGCGCGGACAGGATTTTAAATTGGTAGAGCAGGGGAATCCTAAGTTGTATACTACTGACAGACCTAAAAGGGCAGCAAATGGTATGTATGACTCAGGTGTCGTTCTTCAAACTACAACGGGCATGGGAGTCTAGGAAGTTTTATTATCTTTGGAGATTTAGCTAGGGTTTTTAAAAGTTTTTGGATAGGTTTGGTTTTTATAACTAAATACTAAATTTAATAAAGAAAATAAAACAAAAGAGGTTTCTACGGAGACTCGGTCAACAGAGGATAAGCGAGTGTTTACTATGATTTCGTTAAATGTTATTGATGAATAGTCAAGGGTAAGGCTACTAGATGTGATGACTAATCCGGAGAGGATAGAAACATAATTAATGCAAAGTATTGTACCTACGACCGTTCCGCGGCTTCCATACGTTTGTACTCCACCAATTGGTGTTTCCAGCACTATACCGAGTAATAGGGCGTTTTACGGTTTTTCCGTTACATTAATTAGGGTTCCACATTACTCTCGTAGATTTCCTATATCCTAATGAGCTACAACTACGAGCCTATTAAATATCTAACGTAGAGTTGTCCGCAATCAGATAAATAATATGTCACGTGGATAGCAGTTATAGTAGTCAAATACACCGGAAGTTCTCCCAAATGTACAGACCAATTTAACCGACGACTATCCTCGAATCCTGGTCCCCAGTCACAGTCATCAGAGACGTCTGTATCGTAGCGCGAATTGTTGATTGAACAGGAACACGAACGGGGGTAATCCCGTGGACTTAGTTGGGATAATCGGGCTAACGATCAGTTAAATTGTTCAGCATTACAGATATAAATCATCACAACTATTCCATGCATGTTAATCTACTGTGTAAACCAATATTCTGTGTTTGAAAACCTAATTATACAGTTACTGATATGAACTAGGAGGATAACTCTAGCATGCATCATTCCTAAGGCAACAATCAAACAAGAACATGCGATAGGGTGACACGTAACAGAACACCGTAATCCTAGCATAGCAGATAACCAATAATCAGATCATAGATATCCCGAAAGTTCTCTCAAAGATATATAACAGATAAACATGAATCTAACCTATCTCTAATCCTACGCTCCGTGTCTCTTATGATTTGTTTCAACCTAGAGAACACAGCCATACCAAGTTCATTGATCATCAAGTATAGAATAGGTAGAGAACGTACCACTAGTAATTGGCCAAGTTATAGCAGGAAGCTTCTAACCACAGCATAAGTTGGATAGATAAACATTCGAGATTCAGTTTATGAGTTCATACACAGTTTAAAGTAACACGGGCAGAGTAACAGCATGGCATAAACATATTGACTATTCTAACATAACTACATCATAGTAAACACAAAGAAATGTCTAGCCTAACATCATATATCTAGCATACAATCCTAAACAAGCATAAACAAAGCAACACATGTTTCAAACTGGAAAGTAAGAGATATATAAATAGAACCTGATACGAATTTATTACAGACAGATCTTCGCAAATAAAATGTCTTGGAGTGACTCCGTACAAAAGCTAGAAGCTACCTCTACCTAACTATCTCTCTAACTAGCTCAATTCTAGAGAGAGAAAACCTTCTAGAGAGAGAAACTAGAGAGAGAGTGATGTGTGTGAGAGAGAAAGTGTAGGGAGAGAATGAAAATGAGAAAATTGGTATGAATGAAGTGTTGGGGTTGTCCACTATTTATAGGCAAACCATCAAATCGCGCGTACAACTCACGAAGCAGCACGTACAAGCAAACAAAGCACGATATGGGGTAGGGGGGCCGTATACAACTTGTATAGGGCCGTATACAGTCTATACAAGGCCGTATACGGTCTGTATAGGGCCGTATACGGTGCCTAGGGCCGTATACGGGCTCTGTCTGATTTCGTTCGTTGCTTAAAACGTCCGTATCTCCTTCGTTATGCGTCCATTTGACTCGATTCTTTCGCCTGTGGTTTCGTAATTCCGTTACGCTTCTAATGATGCCAATCTCAAAGAAATTGGATTCGTAGAGCTTAGGCGTAGCCGAAATGACTTTTAATGGCTCTGAAAGCGTAGTGGTTTCTCCGTCCTTTGGCCGTTTCACTTGATTCCAGATTTTTCCGTCTCGATTTTACCTATACAACAGATGGTAGAAGTTAGGAGGTGTGCCTTGACAGGAAAATGAGGTCGGAAGAATCGGCCTGTATTAAAATGCTGTGTTTTGTGCGATTTCAGAGTGTTTTCAGTGATTTTTATCACAACGTCCACTTTTGAACCACTTTACTGAATTTTGGTAAATAATCAATGTTTTGGAATGTTTTCACCAAAGAAAGGTCCAAAATCTGAGGAATAATGCTTCTAAAAACATGACTTTTTACGTCACATCAAAGACCATTGAATCATTTGTTGGAAAAAGATGCAAAGTTCGAATTTACAGACAAATGCAAACAATCGTTTGATACGTTAAAAGAAAAGTTAGTATCTGCTCCAGTTATGACAGGTCCAAATTGGAATCTACCTTTTGAATTAATGTGTGATGCTAGTGATTATGCGGTTGGAGCTGTTTTAGGGCAGAGAATTGATAAGAAGTTTAAGCCAATCTATTATGCCAGTAAGACATTAACAGATGCTCAGGAAAATTACACAACTAATGAAAAGGAACTTCTGGCAGTGGTTTTTGCTTTCGATAAATTTCGTTCTTATCTTGTCTTAACTAAAACTGTAGTTTATACTGACCATTATGCTTTGAAGTATTTGTTTAATAAGCAGGATGCGCGCCCTCGTTTATTGCGATGGATTCTTTTATCGCAGGAATTTGATATTGAAATCAAAGATAAGAAAGGAGCTGAAAATGTCGCAGCTGATCATTTGTCAAGGTTAGAAAATCCAGAGTTGGAAGCATTAGATGAAGAGGAAATTCAAGATTCATTTCCGGATGAGAAACTTATGATAGTACAAGAAATGAAAGAGATACCTTGGTTTGCGAATTATGCAAATTATTTGGTTACTAAAATTTTACCAAGGATGGATTACCAGAAGAGGAAGAAATTCTTTTCTGATTTAAAGTATTATTTTGGGGAAGATCCATTTCTTTTCAGATACTATGCAGATGGCATAATTAGAAGATGTGTAGATGGTGAAGAAGCTAAACAGATTATAAAACATTGTCATGAAGGACCAGTAGGAGGACATAATGGACCAAGTTACACTGCAAATAAAATATTTGAAGCAGGTTTTTATTGGCCGACGATTTTTAAAGATACATATGCATTTGTTAGGAATTGTGATTCTTGCCAAAGAGCTGGGAACATTTCTAACGTGATGAGATGCCACAAAATAGTATACAGGTTTGTGAAATTTTTGATGTTTGGGGTATTGATTTTATGGGACCATTTCCTATAAGTCACGGTAATAAGTACATATTAGTAGTTGTGGATTATGTTTCTAAATGGGCTGAGGCAAAGGCATTACCTACGAATGATGCAAGAGTTGTGGTAAAATTTCTTAAACAATTATTCTCCAGATTTGGAACAGCTTGTCATTTACAACACCTACAGGTTGTACTCCGTATAGATTAATTTATGGAAAAGCTTTTCATTTACCAGTGGAAATAGAACACAAAGCATATTGGGCACTTCGAGAATGCAACATGGATATCGATGAAGTTGGTAAGCATCGCTTTTTACAGTTACATGAGTTAGATGAGCTTCGTTGGAATGCTTATGAGAATTCAAGGTTTTATAAAGAAAGAACGAAGAAATGGCACGATGCAAGACTTCGAGGAGATAAAGAGTTTGTTGCTGGAGAACGTGTGCTTTTGTACAATTCACGTATTCGGTTATTTCCGGGTAAATTAAAATCCAGATGGAGCGGACCGTTTGTTATTCACCAAGTTCATACAAATGGGAGTGTGGATTTGATAGCTTTCGATGGAACTATTTTTACAGTTAATGGACATCGTTTGTAGAAATATTATGAAGATAATGTTATTGAGAATATTTCAGATATAACTTTGGAAGGATAAGTTATCAGATAATGTCGAACTTACCGACATTGAAACAAAAGTGCTTTTTGGGAGACCACCCATGTTTATTTTTATATGTTATGTTTTTCTTTTTATGTTTTTTATTTTCAGGATTGAACTTTGTGGGTATGTTCACTGGAAACCCTCACGAGACTATAACTCGTCCACTCGGGATACCGATGGGTTTAAAGGCTTATTGCATATGCTAAATGCAATCGTGATTAACTACGAAAGTGTGGATGTTGTATATTATTTTTCAAGAGATGAAGGAATCAAGCAAGCAGATTTTTCTTAGCCGATGATGAAATTTATAATTTCAGTCAGGGGAGTTTTTCTGTTCTATTTTTCTTTCCCTTACTCACTTTTGTTTATCAATTTTTATACAATGAGGGCATTGTATAATTTAAGTGTGGGGATAGGGTTCGTAAGAAAAAGAATTTCTTTAATTAAACAATTAAGTTTGTCTTGTCTAAAATTTTTGAAAATTTAAAATTTTAAGTGAATAACTAAGTATTTATTAGTTAGAATACTTTTGTTAAAAGTTTTGTTTTGTATTTAAAAGTTTAGACTTTAATGTGGATTAACTGTTTTGTATATATAACATAAGCTACTTAAATAAAGGAAGTGATATATAGTTATATGATATGATGTACTAATAGGCAATCTATATGAAGATTTCTGAATTTTAATAAATTAATAATATAACTTGTTTATTATTTTATGATACATAATATGATGTATGACATAAAAGTCTTAATTTTTAAATTTGTTATACAATAATTTTATATGTTTTTTACTTATGTGAGTACATTTGGGGGTATATATTGATGGTTTCCTCTGTTATACGAAAGTATAGACCTGGTTTCTATTAATATATACTTAAAATTAAGCAAACACAAGTCAAAAGTACTTGAAAAGTCTTAAAAATAAAAGATACCTAATGAGGTCGCCAAAATGGTTTGACCAAGTCTGGTTTTGCTTAAACCTGAATCAAGTTATGTCGCTCTGTTGGATGAAAATGCAGACCTGTCACCAATGTCTTGATTCTTAAAAATGTATTTCATATATTTAATTGGAATATAAAAGTAAATTGTATAATTAAATTTAAAGGTATATCATATGTGGAAATCATAAGTAATATACATACTAATAATAAAGTGTATTCAGAAATATAAATATGGATTGTTTAAAGTGGACAAATATATTAGTAATCATTCATGAGCTATATATTACACTAATAATAATAATTTTATTTATACATTATAGTTATCCATGTTAATTAAATTGTTTAAATTTTTAATTTATGAAACAAATTTTTAGTATTGGTATTCTGATTCTTAAATATTAGTTTGATGCTTATTTTTTTAAATTTTATTCAGTTTTCTACTTGAGGACAAGCAGAACTTAAGTGTGGGGATATTTGATAAGCATCAAATAGATAATATATTTTATAGTAATTTATTCCTATATTTATATACATTTTAGTGCATTTATATGATTTTAGATACTTATTTTGTTAATATTTGCAGAAATGTATTTTAATTAGAGATTGAAGAAAAATGAGCGAAAACGAATCCGAAACTGAAAGAAACTGAAGAAATGAAGAAAAAAGAGCTTAAACCTTGAAGAAATGAAGACCAAAAGTGTTAAAATGAAGAATTGGGCCAAGAAGACAAGGAAGTCCGGATATGAAGATTAAAAGTCCAAAAGTTAAGCCCAAGCCCGAAAATTAGAATATTCTGGAATTAACATTCAACTGGCGGTTGGATTAACCAACCGGCGGTTGGGCATTAGGGTTTAGAGGCGGTGCAGACACGTGGAATCGGACCCGGATACAAATTTCTCCAACCGGCGGTTGGGAGGTCGGTTTTGATTATTATAAATAGAGGCTCAAATCAGCTAATACAATATACGATTCAAGAATACTAAAACCGAAAGTTAGGGTTTTAGGTCGACTTTAGGTGCGATTTTGGAGGCTAAAGAGCTAGGGTTTGAAGGTTTTTAACCCTAGGAAAAGCTAGTTCGTCAATTGGTTCGATTTCTTTATCCTTGTAACTTTAATAACCTTATTGAGTTATTTATGATATTGTTTATTTGATTTAATTGTGAATTAGGTTTTCATTATAATTGTTTGAATGAATGTTTATGGAGTTTATTATCTGAATTATATGTCTATGTTGGAACTATATTATTGAATGTTTATTATACAAGAATTGTCTTTATTATGATATTTTAGTGATTATTCTTGACATAATTAGACTGATTTATATTAAACTAGGATGACCATAAATTGTTTATATAAATTAAGTGATTGTGTTTATGTTTTGATCTTAACCTTATGCGATAAACTAAGAATGATTTATTAATATAAAGTAATACTGCGATTCAAGCCTAACCATAGAAATTGTATTAATAAATTGATGATAGATCTTATTAATTAGTAACACTTTGCGTAACCTTATGATTGTGTTGCTATGATGAGGATTTGACTTAACCCTAAGTGATCTCCTACATTAGTAAATCACCAATAATAATAGCCAACAAAGTAAATAGACATAAGTATAGATAATAAGTTTAATAAATAATAATTTGAATAATTATAATCTTTTATCCAATTGAGTATACCTAAGTTGTTCCTAAAACTTATCTATTAGAATCTGTATCAAAAATATAAATATAAATATGTTCGTTCGGAACTAAAACGTCCCCCTTATCTTGTAGATTATTGTAAATTGAATCCTTCTATTTATTTGTATTATAATTGTAAATATTTGTAATTAGAATAAATAGATAATTAGTTATAAATAAGAATCACGTTTCTTGTGTTCCTTGTGTTCGAATTTGGACTTACTTATTAAGCTATATTACATGAACGGGTCAATCTTGCCTGAATTGTGTGATAGTATTATTTAGTATTTCCTTAATTTAAACTTGTTATTATAATTGCGTATACTTAGCACACATCAGCTACCATGCTAGCTTTATAAGTGTGTACTTCCTATCTATGTCTATCTTCCTCTTGAAGATACACATACAACTCACCGTCTTGAGACTGAGTGTAGTGCCAACCAAATTCCAAACTGGGTCGTCAGACATAGACTGAATCTTACTTTCCACATCTTCCTTCCATTTAGCAGCCTTAGGGCCTGCCATCGCTTCCTTTGTAGTTAGCATACTCATCTAATTCAATTAGTGTACTGTCACTAATCTTATCATGTTCTTCTTTATGGAAACCATAATAGAACCGAGGAGGTTTGCTAACTCTACAACTCCGAGCGGGCAATAATATGCCATCAAGTTCAACAGGTGTTACCACCTCTTGTTGAGTATCAGTGTTTACTATAGTTTCATCATCGGTCGATCCTTGTATCTTTTCAAGATCAATTGTACTCCCACTGTCCTCTTTAGATATTATTTCTCTTTCAAGAAACACTCATTTTGAGCATCAAATATCTAAACGACTTTTGTGGTCAACGATGAAAAGATACCTTTCAGATCTAGCTTCTAGTCTGTGCTAAGTTTCTCGTCCAACGATAACTTCACAACCTTAGATCTGGATGTGCCCAAGAGAAGAACCTTTTCTCTTCCACATCTCATAAGTCATCTTTGAAACCTTTTTGGTGTATTAGATTTAAGATATGTGCGACTGTCTATAATGCCTAACCCCATAAGCTTATTAGAAGTGTTACCTGACTCATCATTGATTGAACCTTGTCTAACAGGATTCTACCTCTCCTCTCAGCTACTCCATTCAGTTATGGTGTTCTAGGAGGAGTCAACTGTGAAACTATTCCACAGTGTCTAAGATGATCAGGAAAACCGATACTAAGGTCTTCTCTTCCCCTTTCGGATCGGAGTACCTTTATCTTTCTGCCCGTTTGGTTCTCTATTTCGTCCTAACATCTTTTGAACTTTCAAAAGTGTCTGACTTATGTTTAATCAGATAAACATATCCATGTCTACTAAAGTAATCAGCAACATAGTAGCGATTTTCATCTTTTGTTGCGCATCGGAATGGTCGACATACATCCATGTATACCAAGTCGAACAATCCATCACTTCTTTCATATAACATGTGAATAGTGATTTAGTCATCTTGCTCAATAAACAAGATTTGCACATATCATCCGATTTAAGGTCGAATGATTCTAACACTCTATACTTTTGGAGTTTGGGCGATATTCTTTCTTGTTTACGTGCCTTAGACGATATTGCCACAATTTGGATTTTTCAAGCTTTTTAGACTAACCATCATTTAAATTCTTTTGCTGACTTATTTCAACATTATCTTATATGCCTTTGCAAGTAGAGGCTTTATCACCATTCTCATTATCAAATGAAAACTGATAACTCTCTTTAAACAAGCATGAAATGAATCTATGTTGCTTGTCATTTCTGACGAATAATAGCAATTATTTAAATGCATCCTAATCCCAGATTCTAGCATGAGCTCAAACTTTCCAATGGGCGTGACTCTCTTGTCTCCCATGACTAACTTGAGCTCTCCATGCTTTAAACTTCTTCTTTCCTTTAGGCTTTGCAATACAGTGCAAATGTGTGTACCACACCCTGTATTCAAGACCTACAAATTAGAAGTCGTAGTTTTGTGGAGTTCGATCATTTATATACCTGAATCCTTTTCAACCTTACTGTCTTTAAGGTCCTTCAGATATTTTGGGCAGCAACGCTTCTATTGCTCCTCTGTGTTGCAGTATTACACACTGATTCCATTGGATCATTGCTGGTGCAATTTCAGAATCAATCTTTCTCTTAGCCCCACGATTGGACTTTCCATTCGTAGCTATTCCAGATCTCTTCCTTTCCTTTGCATCACGACCAATTAACAACACAGGAGCTGCTGAGCCAAAAAGGCACATCAATCTTCTTAATCCTTTGCTCAGTAATTTTGGAGTTCCATTATTCAGGTCTCTTTCTCATTCAAAACCATTTGACATGAGGTTACAAACTGTTTGTAGACAGCTGGCTGACCGGATAGAATTATGTTGATCAAAACTTAGTATCAAACAACATAATATTTCCGGTGAGCTTCAATCTCCTCTTGGGTTGAATCATTATCATTAGTGGGAATTTACTTATATTGAGAATATACTCCTTATTCTTGTCGGGAACATATTCCTTGTTCTCGTACCTACGATTTCACAGCTCATCGAGAACATACTCTTGTTCCTTAGAGTGAACCTAGGGTTACATCACCCGTCCATACAGATTGAACTGGTAAGTCTTTCCCTCCCAAGAACTGAAAGTTGTGAGAAGTTTAGGTTATTTGCGGAATTGGAAACGAGAGGATTATTACCATTTTCAACATATATTTTTGAGATAAAAACTATTTTAGTTAGTCTGACTATTCCTTAATTAATTACCCAATTTCTAATTAAGGCTAGGATCTATATTTTCAGTTTTATGAAAAGGGTCGCCGTAATCATATAGCAAAATACTTTTGTCTATTTCATTTCTATGAAACTCCTAGATCTTTGAGATTCATTGATACCTATCAATGGCATGTTAATCTCGGTTATGCTCATCTACCATTCATGACTGGTATGCCTAGGATCATGAACTAGATGGTGAACCAACCATGCAAACTCCGCGTGGTGCCCGGCTCGAGTACGCTCGAGAATCGCGAGTCCACATCACCTCTCAATATGTCCTCACATTAATGTGCCGGTTAACCACACACGCTCCATTAACAGTCCATACGAGAGATGTGCGGTTTTCATGGGTTAGCATACTTTTCACATTTTAATATAGCTAAAACGGGATTTTATTTTACTATTTTAAGTCTACTTTTAATCTTGACATCATCCAATCAAAAGTCCTCGGTAGCTCCATTGAACGCACAAAGAAGCAGGTCAGCGCGAAGCTTATTAAAAACCTACTTCTTTTGGGAATCAAAACGACCCGCCTTATACCTCTCTTATAGTTTGTTCTCTATGGGTGAGCCGATTTATCAATTGACTGACGATGTATTTAGACTTAAATGATACATATATATATAAATCATATTATATAAGGTCTCTCTTAAACATTTAAGGTTCAGGGTTCTATTTTAAAACATTATAAAATTGAGCATATATTTTAAACCATTAAAATACTAAGGTCTGATTAGTAAATAAATTAACTGTATACATATATAAATCTATTATACATATATAATTAATTTAGTTATTTGAACAAAATAAAAGACAGTTTTATTTCCAAATAATATAATTTATCTACATCTTGTATTGCTAACCTTATTAAGCCTACGCTCTGATACCACTGTTGGGTTTTCTATTCCCTAACTAGATTAACATATGCAGCGGAAAATAACAATTAATCTAGAGGAACTAGGAAACTAAACCCTAAAGGACCGCTACTTAATAAAGCTATTAACAATAACAAAATAAATAGATATATGAGAAAATACTGACCTTTGAGAAAACAAATTTCTCACGCGCAGACCACCTTGCAGAACCTTCACGCAGACTCCTTGCTCGACCTTCCATGCTTTGGATGACAAGTGCCCAAAGTAGAACACCTCTAATGCTTCATACCCGTTGTAAGTCCCTAGTTCTTAGGATCGATAACTTCGTTATCTGTAGTATTAAGGTGCGGAATCCCTCAATACGATGTTATCTTACTAACAACGAATAAGTTCGCGTTTTAGGTTTACTAATACTTTGCTTAAACGTATAAACATCAAAGCTTAGCCGTTAGGTTATTTTCTCTTGATTACTGAATTCGTAGAAGATGAAAATTGCCAATACTCTGATTTGCAGAAGTTAAGTTAATGATTTTATCAAACAAAAATCATTTATATATTTCGGTCGACTCGCAGCCGCTGGGCCTACGAGTTTAGTTCGACTCGTTTCGTAAGCCCAAGCCCAGTATGGCTTCGGCTCGTTATGCCTATCAATGTTCGCGAGTTCAGTTCTCATCTCGCTGCTCAACTCGCAGCGACTTGAGAACTCGACTCGTAGTAAACGTATATTTATTTATTTCGTTTACGATATTCGTCTAACACTTTAACATGCTAATATATTTAACGAATATTACTAACAAAACAAATATTCATTTACTAATCTAAACCAATGTACAAACATGATAATAATTACACCAGTACTATTTCAAGCTAGATCTGTTGTCACAAACTATGTTCCAATAGACTCCCCCTTGACAATAGCTCCAGCGTCTTTATCTTCACACTGTCTTTGATTTTCAAGAGTAAATCTTACTACTTGCAAAAATTTTAAGCTTGATGCATGTTTTAACCATCCTATTATAATCTCGTGCTAAATCACCCCATTCAAAAGTAGAAATGATCTTGTTCTTGTATAACATGATCAGATCTTCATTTGACAAGTTCATCAGGTGTCTGTGATCATAAACACGAAGAATCTCTTTTTCGCCATCAGGATAATCATCATCAGCTTCAATCATAAAGGCTTCCCCTGTTCCAGCATCTACCCCCCAATATTTCAACTTTCCTAAAATATTCTGAGGCATAGTCTTCATAGGTATTTGCTTAATGCATTTGACCGCTGGATAAACCTTCTTCCTTCTTCTTCCTGTCCTCTGATTGAGTTCGTTCAGTTTTATCGTTTTTCCTTTCCTTGGCTTAATCTTTGAGAACTTCATAGATAATCCCTCAGTCCTAATGATACGCTCAACATACTTAGCACAATCATCATCACTTGGATTTATCATATCTAATCTAGCCAAGTCTCGAATCTCATATCGAGGCAACGAACTAAACACTGCAAGCTTCTTCTCAAAATATTGAACCCCGTCAAACCTTTTGATTGCGAAGAGCTTCATGTCAGAGTCATAATACCATCCAATAATGCCAGTTTTAAGTACACGCTTTCCAGTAATATCAACTTCTTTCAAAATGCGTGGCTTATTTTCCTTTTTCTTTTTAAGCATTTCTTGGATAAACATAGGATTACCAACCATATGTTTGTATTTATCCTCTATTTCTTCAACTTCAGTATCTGAATCTTCAGAAGCATTCTCAAAAGCCTCTAAATCAATAACTGATTCTCCTTGTTCATTCACAAAAACAAATTCAGTAATTGACGGATTCACAACATGTTCATCTATATTTGCATCCAGATCAACACCTTCATCTATCACAGATTCAAATACCGCAGTCCAATCTTCAAGAAGTTTGAACTCTCCTTCTTCAATATCATAAATAATATCTTCATCTATCTCATCCAAAATATCATCTTCTGAATCTGATAGATCTAGCATTTCCATTCCTAGAGAAAAACATAAGTACAAATATATTAATAATTCAAATTCTTCATTGATTTCCCTGAACCAATCTAAGAACTTCTTTATTAATCCTTTTGTATCATTAAACCTAATATAAACGCATTCCATATAACTCTTTAAATCTTTTATTGATTACCCTGAATCAAACTAAGATCTCTAAAGTCTTATGTCAAACACTTAGTAAATATTTAATTAAATTTAAACTCTAATGTCTTGTGAACAATCACCAAACAATTATGTTTACAATTAATTAACTTATATAATTTCCAAGACTTAATTGAGCTGTTTCATTTTCAGAAACTTAACTTTCAAGTATATCTTTAAATTATATATCATTTACCTAGTTATCACATTTTTAACTTGTCAGTTATACAAACTCTCAAGTCTAAAATGCATATGTTATATAAAATTTTTGACCGCCGATATTAATCAGAACACGCCGCTCGACTACTCAATGAGTCGGAAGTCTTTCGATCACTATTTTATCTTAACATATATTAAATTATATATAAACTTAAATTACATAAAACATATTTTTCTTAAAATAATAATAACCTTAAGCCGAATATATTTACACAATAATATTAAGTTTACATTTGTTCAGTACAAATTAAGACCAATAATTTCTACACTATGCTAATACTAAGCTATCTTACCAGCTTCTGTATCAACCTGTGCAGTCTTATCAACACTTGTACCAGCTCCAGCACCACTTGCATCACCACCAGACTCCCCCTGAATCGTAGCTTGCTCACCAATCTTTGAAGGACCAGTCTGCTCACCACCTTCTGGTGCATTGGGATCATCATCTTTATCTGAATCTCTCTTTCTCTTCAGCTCATCTTCTTTGCAAGACTCCAAGTATGCCAATATCTCCCCCTGAGTAGACTGGCCTGAATGCGCTCTCAAGACCAAACGCTCCAAGGAAGATATCTTCAGTCTCTGAATATTGAAGTCCGCAAGCAAAGTCTCATGAGTCTTCAGCAGTATATTGTAAGATTCACTCTGTTTGAGCATCTGCTGACCAAAAAGAAGATTATTCGACACCAGCTCTGGAATCTGAGAAGTGAGCTTCTCTAAATCCTTTACTCTCGACTCTAAGGACGTAATCCTTTCAGCATCAGTCGTCGGAGTAATAGGTATCGTTGTAGGTCCAGGCGGTGTGAGAGACTCAATATGCCAATCTCGTGTCAGTGGTGTATGCGGTTGAGAGAAAGCATGCGTAAGCAAGTTTGCCGCAAATCTAGTTCCTTTAGTCGTCGGAAAGTTAGCCGCACGAACTAGATCAGCAATCTCATGCTGAAGTGGTAAAGATATCTGTTCAGAAACCACCGGTGTATCCTTCTCTACCTGTGGTGTATCTTGAGCAACTGTATACAGAATGAACTGTCTCAGTTTAACTCCTGATAAACAACAAGTTAAGATTATTTAACTTCATAATAAATACTAACGTTCTCTAATAGTTAACGTCCTCGGACGCTTCATCAACGGAGTATCAATCTCCTCAGTACCTTCCACCATAATACTCTTGCCCTTCCTCTTCTTTTCAGAAGTAAACGGAGGAGGAGAAGGTGTATTGTCAGAATCATCATCTTAAGCCGTTTCACCATCACAACCTTCAGATGATCTAACAGAATCCTAATATTGAAAATATTAAACATTTATGATTAGCGTAAAGCTCTATCATATAAGTCTTATATATTTAAGATTAATCAGATATAATACCTTAACCGGTACAACAACTGATCTATCTTGCTGTCTCTGCTCCCCCTCAGGTATTGCAACCTCTAGGTTTGCAGCCTCAGCTTCAACTACCTGTTTATATAAAGATATTTATATTTTATAATCAGAAATATTATCCAATTAACTAAATATCTATAACACTATCTTTATATAATAACATTATACTATAATATTTAATAATGACATCGAATATCTAAATATCTATATTATTATATAATGAAAATAATACCTGTTCCGGTGCGATCTCAAAGAACAGATCAATTTCCCTCAACTCGGGATCTTGTGCCTCATCATTTTGATCTAGCACCTCTTGCACTACCTGTGCAGCAACATCTGGGTTCACCTGTTCCCAAGCATGTCCTGGTTGTTCCAACACGTCCTCCAAAAGCTCTTGTGGACCTTCAGCAGGACCCACATCAGCAATAGGCTCTGGAACAGCAGCAGGAGCAACAACATCTAACCAACCATGATTTGGTGGCGTCACATAGGCAGGATCGACAATATAACCAAAAAGTGGTCGTTCTTCAGGCTTAACCACCCCTTCCTTCCTCACAGTTTGCAAAAACATAGCATTGTATCCTCTGAGCCCAATAGTATCTACACGCAAGTGTGGCTCAGGAATAACAAGCTCCGGCAGACGAGCTCTAATAATCAGCATACAAAAACGCGGGTAAACCATAAATCGTGATCTGACAGAACCCGAAATCTGTCTAGCTAACTCGCCAAAATGTAATCACAAAAACTGTATGGTTTATTGTAAACCAGTGACAGTACCGCCGATACAAGAGCAGGGCTCAACTCATCAAAGCCTCCCTTCTTCGGTGCAAAAACCGTGTTCATCACATGCCATAGAAACCTCCACTGACCAATAACTAGAGGCTTCTGGAATTGACGTCCTCGTCTATCACCCGTATATCCCATACGTCCAATAGCTCCCTCGATAAAATCCATGGGATACTCCAAATACCCATCATCTTGCTCTTCCGTACCAAGCTGCAAAATCTCTCTAAGATTACCAGCTGTAAAAACAATCGGTTGATTATTAACCGTTGTTCTAATCTCTGGTGGATTCACCGATTCGTCATACTCTATACCCGTCCAGAAATCAGTCAGAATCGCCTGAGAAATAGGTGGAGATGCTATAACAGCATATCGAATACGTGAACGTGCCAAAAATGTAAGCACTTGAGCTACTTTGCTAGCTATCCAAATCAACTAGAATGTTGTGACCTTTGTCGAATTTTCGTGCCATATCTGTAGAATAACACAAATGACAGTAACAATTAATGCACATAAACTATAATGTATTATGAAAATGTATTCATCAAACATCTTGGTTTTAGATTATATATATAACTTGTAACTTTATTGTCTCAAGTCGTATATATAATTATCTAACATACATAACTTATACCTAATAAGTCATAAGTTCAATATGTAGATTTCCATTAATTACTTGTAAATTTAAAATTCTCAAGTCGTTAACGTTTTATAGAAGCAATACATATATTATACCGCTAATATAAAATTAGGACACGCCACTCGATTACGTTTTGAATCGGTAGACTTTCGATATATATATATATATATATATATATATATATATATATATATATATATATATACATTGTCATAGGAATCCAAAATATACTAGTTATTACTTAAAAAGTCTTAACTCTTATAAAAACTTAAAAAAAAAATAATTTATCTAAGTTCTGGACTCGCATAAGACACCTATGCGAATCGAGTTCAACTCGTTTCGCATATCAACTCGCAATTGGATTCGCAGCCAATTGAACTCGCTAATCAAGTCGATCCGCAGGTCAACTCGTCAGTCAATCCACTAATCAACTCGATCCGCTAGTCAACTCGTTGCGAGTTGAATCAAAAACTCAACTCGTTCGATGAACTCCCGTCGCGAGGTTAAACTTAAAATCGATGATTTTGTAAGTTTTAACACAATCAATCGATATATTTACGTTTATTAAGGTTCGTTTAACATTAATCCTAAGGATTCGTGTTCGAACAAGCCGTTCATCTACGTGAATCGATCAAACATTAAACCGAAACCCTAAGTTTATAAAAACTTTGATTTCTCGTTAATTATACGGTGAAATCCGTTGTTATATACCTCAAAATGTTCACAATGAAGTGGTGTATAAAACCTACGGATTCAAAAACTCGTTCCCGGTCGCAAAGAATCGAAATCAAATGAAAATAACGTTTTCGTCTCGTTTCGCCAGAAAGCGGATTCGCACAGAATAAGTGAACTCGCGAGATATTGTGGATTCGGTGGTCTGTTGACTCGTTTGACCTCCCCTTTATACTCTGTATTCGATTCGCGAGATTTCAAGTGGATCCGCAAGTTGGACTAGTCAAACTCGCAGAATGAAATAAAAACGCGAATTAAATGCTAAGTATAAATTAAAAGCCCATCATTTGTACAAGTCTAAAATAAATTTATTTTTCACTTGTATTTGTTCCGATTGTTCAACTCAAAATAAAAATATTCAGTATAATTTAATTCCAAAGGGTAAATTCTAATAAATACAAAAACTTTAATTAAACATAAAGATAAAAATAAAATAAAATAAGATAAAAACACAATTATATAAACATTGGTATCAAGTACCATTTTATAAATCACTTGAGCAAAACAAAATACATAAACAAAATGAATAAGAATTTATCTGCCTAGGGATCATATTAGTAAAAATAAGCAATTAATTATATATTTAAAAGTCTAAGCAGATTGGTAGTATACATACCTCATGAAATTCAAGTAAATTACTATAAAATTACAAATAAATTTATCATTTATAGGTTTATATTTATAAAACTATATCTTAGGTACCTTTATCCACATAGCATAATTAATAAATGCATTACTCACATAAAGTGAATATTTTAATTATAGACAGTTCAAGACGATTACCGGTATTATGATCCATATAAACAAATTATGATCCATATCGCCCTCCATCTTGGTATGGTCTTCTGAAGAAGTTTCCACTGCCCTGACGATATGGTGCCTGAGCTTCTCCATACTTGACTTCCTCAGTCTTTTCTCCCGTTCGCATCTCGGGGCAATCCTTCACTAAATGGCTTCCTCCACAGTTGTCGCATCCCACTTGGATAGCATGGATAGTCTTGGTAACCTTTTTAATATCTCTGCCCATGTTGTCCAGCTTAGCGGTGATGGCTGCAAACCCATCTTCATCATTCATAGACCTCTTCCGTCTAGAAGTGCCATCATCCCATAACTGAGAGTGTTTCGCTTGGTCGCGAATGGCAGTCAAAGCATCACGAGGGATCTTCTTGGGAATAGGCCCTTGGGAATCCAGTTGCTGTCTCGTGGCGCGATCCACTCCTTTATAGAAAATACTCACGATTTGCTGATCGTTCAGGTCGTGCTGCGGGCACTTATGCATCAGGTCCTTATATCTCTCCCAAGCTTGGTGTAGCGACTCATCCATTTCTTGCTTGAAATTTCTGATCTCGTCAATCATCTTTGAAGTTTTGGAAGGAGGACAATACATCTTAAGAAACTTCGTGCGAAGGTCTTCCCATGTGGTGATGGACCCAGCTGGCTCGTTTTGAATCCATCTCTTAGCAGCTCCCTTGAGTGTGATTGGGAATACCCTGAGCATAACTTGATCGCGTGTGATGTTAGGAACGTTGAACATATCGGCTATCTCCACGATTCTCTCCACATGATCATTAGCATCTTCCCTTACTTCTCCTCGGAAAGGATTCTCCCTAAGCTCCTTGAGGAACTGTCCTTTGATTTCAAACTCCACATCTTGTGCAATCGCCGGCCTTACTACTCCAGTGCCACGGTCATTACGCATCCGACTCGAATACTCCTCGAGCGTTATGTTGGCGATATCTTCTGCCATTGTGTTATCTGGTTGATCGTTAAAAAGAAATCGTAGGCACTCTCCAAAATCGCTTTCTAGATACGAACGGTAGTTCCTGGTTCGTGGGGTAAAAAGGTTATTGGTAAAAATCTCGAAGTCGTCGCTAAGAAAAGTATTGATTAACGGTGAGTTCGGTGGTGCGGAAACGGCGCGTCTTCTTTGATGGAATATACGTTCGGGTTCTTTAAAAGGGTCAGTTGGGTCTGGAACAGTTGATCGGGTCATAAACTCCTGTAACGTACTTGACAAGTCAGCAGAACAAGCTACCTAACTACCTAATTATGAACTAAAGTGAAACGGAAATTACCTAAATAAAATACCAAACAAATAATAAACTAACTAAAAATAATAAACAAAAGACAACTTCCAATTTATTTAGTTGAAACAAACCGCTCCCCGGCAGCGGCGCCAAAAACTTGATGTCGTGTAAACGGGGGTTTAGTTTTTAAAATAGGAAATACCTAACTTACTACACACAACACAGGCAAGAATACCTGATCATATATAGTATAGCTCAGTAAGTCCGAGTCGAACACAGGGAACGGATGTCAATCTTAACAAATTGGAAATTGTTACAATTAATTAAAGCAATAAAAAGTGGGGACGTTTTAGTTCCGATCGAACAATTGATAAACAATTATAAAAGAAATGATTATTTTAATAAAACTAAATTATTAAAATAAAGAAATCATAAAATAACTTAATTAAAGAAAAGATTTAATTCAAATGGTAAAAGAATTGCATTTGCTTAGATTACTTTCCTCAAAATCTGGAAATCATGTTATCAAGAATTGCTCATGTATGGATTTTATCGTGCTATAACAAATGTATCAACCCTCCTTACAAGATAAATTGAATCAACACAATTAAGAAAGACATGAAGTTGTTTTCAACCCGCTAATAGTTCAATTTAACGTTGCCCACCTAATTGTATTTTATATTAATTCAACACCGTTTATATGATTTATTCTTATAACTTGAATCAACAAAGTCTATAACTATTTCTAGTTATCTTGTTCTTAAACAATTACTACCAATTATTGACCCTAACCAGTCAAACTCAATCTATTCGGTGATAATTCTCAATTAAAACCAACAATCATCAATAATCTTATGATCAAAAGGAACTCAATCTCAATTAATCATAAAACCACGTTAGGTAATTAGCAATATTCATTCAATAACCAAGGATCAACGAATAAACACATAAACATGAATAAAATCCAATACGATTTGCAATTTCAATAATCAATCCATCAATTAAGTATTATCATCTAAGCAAATACATAAGAGATTTAGCCAATCATAATTTCACAAGAAATCAGATTCAATAACAATTCAATACTCATAATAAAATGAAAGAAAGAAACGTATTCGAACCGAAATAGCGAATCAATGATTGAATGAACGAATCCCCTTGATTATCCTTGATCTTCAACCTTCAAAAACCTCTGGAATTAGGGTTTGGGATCAGAGAAAACGTCTGGAGAAAGTGGTAAAAAGTTGTGTGCAAAATGAGGGCAAAATGAGTTTTTAGGGTTTCTGTCGAGGCAATCCATACGCCGTATGGATTTCCATACGCCGTATGGATTGAAAAGCCCATGGGTTTGACCCGCGTATTCTGGCGGCCCGGCTCACTTCATCCATACGCCGTATGGATTCCATACGCCGTATGGATCGATTTTCCCAGCTTTTTCACCATCGACCAAATTCTTCACTTTTCCTCATTTTAACTTCTTTTCTTCAATTCTCGCTCGTTTTTAGCTTCTTTTCCGATTCAAGCTCCAGATAATTCCTAAATGCAAATATGAACGAAATGAGTATCGAATTCAAATAAAATGCATAAGAAATTAATCAAACTAAGGGATAATTAGTACTATAAAATAGCACATTTTGGCGTTCATCAAACATCCCCCACTTGAATTCTACTTGTCCTCAAGTAGACTAGTGACTCAAAAATTCAAAACTTTAAATATGAACGGCAAACGATGCATAAAAGGACTTACAAACTACACAGCATTCGGCAAACCAAATTTTTATCTTAAAATCGATTCTACCTTAAAACTCAGCAATCAAGAAACTCTACATGGGAAGCATTTCTAATATATTATTATTACACATAAAAGATAATTCACTCAGATTACCGATATTGTTGTCCACTTAAACAATCTAAATTTCAGAAATTGAGCTCAACTTATTATTATTCTAGCAGGCCTTACCCTTGATTTTCAATAGCAAAATACTCTCATATAGATAACATGCCACAATTCTCCAATTAATGAAAATCCAAATAAATCAATCATTTTTCAAACCAAGACATTGGTGACAGGTCTGTACCTCAGTACAACAGAGCGACATAACTTGGCTTTGGTTTTTTCTATTAATGAGTCCTTTGTACTCTTTTTATTTTTATTTTTTAAATATACTGACGGAAACCAGGTCTGTACTTTCGTATAATAGAGGAGACAACACCCAGTATATTCCCAAATGATGATAATTAGGATCCCAAAATTATGGATTATAACACGCTATCATATGAGAATTAAGATTATCATACCTTGCTAAATGATCCTCAAAGGATAACTCCTACTTTATTCATTACATTTCTTACTAGCTCAATAACTTCCATATAGATTGCCTATCGATACATCACAAGATGAATTATCTAATATATTAAAATTTATGATTATTTCATTCCTTGCATTCCCAAAACATGTTACAAGATTGCTAAACTTTACATAGAATACAATTTTAAAACAAAATTTTGGGCTGAAAAATGACTAACACGTAGAATGCCTTTCAACTTTAAAATTTGCCAATATTTATCATTCATATTTTAAGGACAAACGGACTTCTTTTCCCCATCCCCCACTTAAAAGTATGCAATGTCCTCATTGCAAAAGAAACAATAATATAGGGAATAGAAAAGAAGTGAACAGAAACTCCCCTGATTTGAAGGCAATTTGCTTGAAGGACTTCGTTCAGAAATAAAATACAATAGCACACTTCCGTAGGCAACACGATTGCATTTAGCACATGCAATAAGCCTTTAAACCCCTCGATATCCCGAGTGGACGAGTTGTAGTCTCGTGAGGGTTTCCAGAGAACACACCCACAAAGTTCAAACCTGAAAACAAAAACAATAAAACAGAATACAAATTAACAAAATAACGGGTTGTCTCCCGAAAGCGCTTTTGTTTATCACGTCGGTAAGATCGACATCTTGCTTCACCACTTAATTCAAATCCATCTCCAAATCACGCTTGGAGTCCCTTATATCACCATAGTACTTATTCACTCTACTTCCATTGACTTTGAAAGTTTTGCCAGAATATCCTTGCAAATCAACAGCTCCAAACGGATAAACCTTGTCAACAACAAAGGGGCCAGTCCAGCGTGTCTTTAACTTTCCTGGAAACAGATGTAATCTAGAACTATACAACAGAACTTTATCACCCTTCTCGAATGTATGGTTCGACTTAAGACGAGCATCATGCCATTTCTTAGTTCGCTCCTTGAACAGTCTCGAATTGTCATAGGCATTTATTCTTAATTCGTCCAACTCATTTAACTGTGCCATTCTCTCATTTCCAGCTAACTGCTCATCAAGATTGCACTTCTGTAGAGCCCAATATGCTTTATGCTCTAACTCAAAAGGCAAATGACAAGCCTTTCCATAAACAAGGCGATAAGGCGTTGTTCTAACTGACGACTTAAATGCTGTTCGTGCCGCCCATAATGCATCATCCAACTTGTATGACCAATTCTTAGGGTTTCCTTCAACTGAACGTTCTAAAATACGCTTCAACCCTCTATTAGTCACTTCCACTTGACCACTCGTCTGTGGATGATAAGCAGTTGAAAACTTATGTTTAACTCCGTACTTTCGCAGCACTTTTTCCAATTACAGATTTGTGAAATGTGTCCCTCGATCACTAATTAAAGCTTTCGGTGCTCCAAAGCGAGAAAATAACTGTTTAAGAAAATTTACCACAACTCGAGCATCATTCGTGGGTAATGCTTTTGCTTCGGCCCACTTAGAAACATAATCCACAGCCACAATGATGTATTTGTTTCCATTGCTAGGTGGAAACGGTCCCATAAAGTCTATTCCCTAGACATCAAAAATCTCACTTACCATAATTGGACTTTGCAACATTTCATCCTTCTTTGAGATTCTCCCAGTATGTTGGCAGGCATCGCATTCCTTCACATACTTGAATGCATCCTTATAAACTGTTGGCCAATAAAAACCTGCCTCAAACACCTTCCTTGCAGTGTAATTGGGACCATGATGTCCTCCAGCCGGACCATCATGACAGTGCTCTAAGATAATATCACATTCCTCTCCAGCTACACATCGTCGGTGAATTCCATTGGCACACTGTCTGAACAGATATGGGTCTTCCCAGAAGTAATACTGTAAAGATGAGAAAAACCTCTTTCTTTGGTTGAAGTCCAATCCGGATGGAAGAGTCTTTGTAACTAGAAAGTTTGCAATATCAGCGAACCATGGAAATTCATTCAGAATTGCTTTCAACAAGCTTTCATCAGGAAATTTATCTCGAATTTCCGTTTCATCTAACTTATCCAATTCTGGATTTTCCAGTCTTGACAGATGATCTGCAGCCAGATTTTCTGCTCCCTTCTTATCACGAATCTCAATGTCAAACTCTTGCAATAACAAAATCCATCGCAACAACCTTGGTTTTGCATCTTGTTTTCCAAACAAGTATCTTAATGCAGAGTGATCGGTAAAAACAACAGTTTTTGACAGGACCAGGTAAGAACGAAATTTGTCAAACGCAAAAACAACAGCAAGCAATTCCTTTTCAGTCGTAGTGTAATTCTCCTGTGCACTCGTCAAAGTCTTGCTTGCGTAATAAATAGGTTGAAACTTCTTATCAACCCTCTGGCCTAAAACTGCTCCTACAGCGTAGTCACTGGCATCACACATCAATTCAAATGGAAGATCCCAATTTGGACTTATCATAATTGGCGCGGATACCAATTTCTCTTTTAAAAGCTTGAACGCATCTTGGCACTCCTTTGAAAACTCGAACTTAGCTTCCTTTTCCAACAACTTGTTCATAGGACGTGCTATCTTTGAAAAATCCTTGATGAATCTTCTATAGAACCCAGCATGTCCTAAGAAACTTCGTATTCCTTTAACATTTTTTGGATGAGGTAGCTTTGCTATGGCCTCAATCTTCGCTTGATCAACTTCAATACCAGCTCTTGAAATTTTATGCCCCAACACGACTCCTTCTCGTACCATGAAATGACACTTTTCCTAATTTAAGACGAGATTGGAACTCTCACACCTTTGCAACATCCTCTTCAGATTCATCAGATACTTATCAAAAGAATCTCCAAACACAGAAAAGTCATCCATGAATATTTCCATGCTGTCTTCTACCATATCATGGAAAATTGCCATCATGCACCGTTGAAATGTGGCGGGTGCGTTACATAGACCGAAAGGCATCCTCCGATAAGCGAAAGTTCCGAATGGGCAGGTGAAAGTAGTCTTATCTTGATCATTTGCATCAATTGGGATTTGGAAGTACCCGGAGAATCCGTCTAGAAAGCAATAATACTCTTTTCCAGCTAGACGTTCGAGCATCTGATCAATGAATGGCAAAGGAAAGTGATCCTTGTGTGTCGCATCGTTCAACTTTCTATAATCGATACAGACCCTCCATCCAGTAACAGTTCTCGTGGGAATTAACTCATTCTTCTCATTCGCAACCACTGTCATACCTCCTTTTTTCGGCACAACATGAATGGGGCTGACCCATGGACTATCAGAAATCGGGAATATCAATCCAGAGTCAAGCAATTTTATGATTTCCTTCCTCACAACATCCGTAACCTTAGGATTTAATCGTCTTAATGGTTGCACTACTGGTTTGAAGTCAGATTCCATAAGGATCTTGTGCGTACAATATGATGGGCTGATTCCCTTGATATCACCAATTGTCCAAGCTATGGCATGCTTATGTTCCTTCAGAACTTTTAGCAGACTTTCCTTCTCGTTTGCTGATAGCTTGGATGAGATGATAACTGGCAGATCCGACTCTCCTTGTAGGTATGCATATTCCAAATGGGTCGGTAAATCCTTCAATTCTAACTTTGGTGGTTCTTCAAAAGAAGATTTAACTGCCAACACCTCATCTCATGAACAAGGAATCCCATGCATAGTGATGCGAGTCTCTTTCTTGACTAAAATACCATCAGTCTCAACCGATTCTTCATTCTCTGTTGGCTGATTACTTTCTAACTCCTCATCACTCTCGAACTCTAGCTCCTCAAGCATCTTATCAAATTCTTCAATATCTCTAATTGCTTCTATGCTTCCCGTCCATCCTTCCAGAATCATGGGATCAAGATCTTCATCCTCCATGAGACTTTGAAGGAACTCCTCATCATCAGTCATTTCTCTAGCACTCACAAAGTAGCAAGTATCATCAACTGCAGTAGGATATCGCATTGATTTGTTGACATCAAACACTACTTCATCGTCTCCTAACCTCGGAGTGATTTTTCTATCATGAACATCAATCAATGACCTCGCAGTGGCTAGAAAAGGTCTTCCCAAAATGATAGGTACCTTTTTATCTTCAACCATGTCTAGAATGATGAAATCACACGGGAAAACAAACCTATCCACCTTAACTAGCACATTCTCTACCATGCCCCTAGGATATTGAACAGAACGATCTGCTAACTCAATGCACATTCTAATTGGCTTTGGTTCCCCTAACTTAAGTCTGGCATACATAGTATAAGGCATTATCGATATGCTTGCCCCCAAGTCAGCCAATGCATGAGTAAGGTGTAACACCCGCCAAATTAGGACTAGAAATTAGTGCCTAATCATATGTTAATACATGTAATTAGTTCTGTGTTAGGCTAATTAATGTATCAAATTATATATATTGATGAATATATACGAAAATGCGATTTGATTAAATCGTACGCAATTTAATTCGAATGTATTTCGATTCAATTTAATACGGACGTTGGTGACCAATTTTATTAAATAACGTTTTTATATCAACAATATTATTATGATAATATTTCGTATTTATTCTGACCATACAAACAATACTTATACGATTTAAAAATATTAAAACGCGCAAACTAAATAAACAAACTTACTTTTTATAACTCAAATATAAATTGATTTGCAAAATATTTAAATAAAATATCGCGTAATAATTTGTATTTTAAAACTTACCAATTAATATGTAAAATAATTATAAAACGCTAAATGACGGAGAAAACGAACACCACGCGGAGCACAGAGACGGAGACCGAAAATGGGAGACTTAACCTCCCATTTTCCTTTTCTTTCTTTTCATTTTCACATATCTCACTCTCTCTCTTCTTTTTCTCTTTCATTTTCTCTCTACACATTAAACCACCACCACCATCATAAATCGACAAATAACATAATCAAACGCACTCGGATCATCAATATTTTTAGAGATTCACGACCACCTCGCAACGATCTACATTTCTATCTTTCCGGATTTCCATTTCGGCAAATTGTAAGTTTCCGACAAAATCCCGAAATCTTTCGATTCTTAGTATTTTTCACTTGTTAGATGTTTATATAACTATATATGTCCATTACAATGTAAAGAACACGAATTTATAGCTTGAAAACGGGTTTAAAACGGATTTTTGGCCGGAAAAATCGTAACAGCCGGACTTTCTGGGCTGGTGTTCTTCCATGCGACACAAGCCTTGTGTCGCATGTTGTGTCGTATTTTACCCTTTGTCTCGCACGTTATGTCGTATTTCCCATGTTATGTCGTATAAAACCTACTATGTCGCACCTTGTGTCGTACCAAAGAATTTGTGTCGTAAGTTTTGCGACACAACCACTATGTCGTATTCTATGTCGTATTTTCATACGACACAATCACTATGTCGCTGTTGAATCAGCATCTCGCATCTATGCGACACAACCATTGTGTCGCATAGACATTGTGTCGCATTCCTATGCGACACAACCCTTGTTTACTAAGTGTTGAGACTCGAAATTTATCACTCGATTTTACCCGAACTCAGATTTTTACTAAGTGTTGAGACTCGAAATTTATCACTCGATTTTACCCGAATTCAGATCCCAAATGCGTTTTTCACCAAAGAAATATAGTAGAAATAAAAATTTTTTGAGCTGACCTGGCATCTCGACCCCAGCCAGGGGCCAGCCCCTTGGACCCCGCCAGGGGCGCTGCCCCCGGACCCCAGTACTTAGATTCCGTAACGGCTTCTAAAACACAATCAAAACACATTTTTTCAAGTAAAACGCCACGAAATCAAAATAATAATAGTTGAGATTATTATTACAAATCCGTCACCAACGGGCCGTACATGTTTTCAAACACTTAACAAATCAACCAAATCGTAGTAATTTGGACATATATATAGTTGTGTAACAACTACAAGGGTGATCTTTTGAGATACCCAATCATGTTTATAACCATCGCGTGTCGTGGACACCCTCAGGTTACAAGTCCTTGGACTTCATACTCGGCTAATCAACTTACGTTTGTTTAAACGCTTTCAGACTCAGGTGAGTCTCATAGCCCCTCTTTTACTGTTTTACTCAGGGGTGTGATATATTGCTCAACTTTTAACATGTGAAAGCAAGTACAAACATTTCATATACTACATGAGTTTTTCGAAACTAATCATTTAAAGTCCTCCGTCAGCATAGTTGTTAATACGTTGTAGCGTGAATATTAGTATATGGTACCATATAGGATTGACCCACCTCGTCCGGGTTAGCAAGCACTAACCGGGTAAACGGACGTACTAATATTTGGGAAGACGAATGTTGATTAGGCATTCGTGGAGGCACCTCGCCCGGAATTCTCTATAGGGGACCCGGCCCTCGAGTTAAGCTCAACTATGTGCTCATGGCTGTATACACGATTTCTATCATTTAATTGCTGGATGCAATTCATTATTTAAATCTTGCGGTTCATACTATATTAACTGATTTCAAACCTGTGAGCTCACCAGCTTTTAGCTGACCTTTTAGCATATATCGCAGGTACCAAGCAGTAGGATGTTTCTGCTTCAGGACTTTAGCTCGAGTCAGCATACAGACGATTGAGATTTTCTTGCATTAGTATATTTTGTACAAGCACTTATGTACTAAAATCTCATTTTATTTAAACTCGAGCTATGTAAAGCTTTAAATGTTGTAAACATTTCCATTATCAATATATTTTGTTAAAACGACGCATATAGAGTCGTTTACTATATATCTTTGTGCTTTGTTATTGATTAGTAACACCCAAATCAAGCTTCCGCAAATCATTAAATTTGGGGGTGTTACAGATTGGTATCAGAGCCTAAGGTTATAGTGAACTAAGTTGCATTTAGTGAGCCTAGACTATGACCATTAGGCAGTATTCCTTATTAGGTATAACTGGTTCAGTGATTACATCATACGAGTTTAATTTAACATAGCCTGATCAACTATGTACAATTAAGCAAAGATGATGTAAGATCTGAAAGTAGTTATGGCTGAACAGGGTATAATAGAAGACTCTGACCTCGAGAGAACCGAGACTTAAACATGTTTATGCTAGACACTCAATAGGCTATATTATATAGGAACTATATGAATATAGGCGTCAATCTTACTAACGATTTGTCTCAGAAATGGCAAACACACCATCAAATTCAACTCGCTCTCAATCCGGGTCGCAGAACCCAAGGGTAGCTAGGAGGAACGCCAGGTTGCCTCGAGCTGGCCCGTACCCCGCTCACTTCACCTTGCCGGCCTTAGCCGCTAGGGTGAACCAACACGAGCAGCGACTTCGCACCATGGATGTCGTGCTGCAGGAAACGAACGAAAACTGGAGACTTACATCCCTTGAACGCATCGAACAAGTCTCCGACGACCTGGAAACCACAAACAACAACATGGATGTCCTTCGCAACCAAGTAATAGGAATAAGCGTGGAAAAGGCCCTTCTACGACAAAGGATGGAAGAATGTGAACAGCGTTCACATGAAGCAGAAGAGTATGCCCGTGGACTAACACAACGACTAGCCCTAGCAGAGGATAACGCCCGACAAGCTAGCAGACTTGCAAACACTGTGGACCGTCTTGTCACGATGATGGAACAAATTAACCTACGTTAAGACTAGTGTAGTCTTTGTCTCGTAATCTATCCTGTAATCTAGTAACTATCTAAGTGCTACTCTATAATTAGTCGGATGTAACAATTCCCGACGCCTTTTGTAATACATCCATAATATGTAACCTTTGAACTCATATTAGCTATCAAATATTCCTTGCTGTTTCAACTCATATTAATTACCATAATTCTTTTTCATGTTGATGTTATGTATTACCGCCTTTATACATGTACATCTGAGACAAATACAATTTCTCATAAAATCTCATGTATCTTCATTTCTTTTATTGAAGAATCATGCCGCCAAAGACAAGACCTTACACCGATGCTCAGCTTATATCCCTTATAACCCAAGCTGTTACTGAAGCCTTGGCTCGGAATACTCCACAAAATTCCGCAAGAAACAGCGATGCCGCTGAAACCCCTGCTGCTAAACCTTGTTCTTACAAGGACTTTCAGAGCTGTAAACCCTCAAGCTTCAAGGGTTCTGAAGGAGCCATCGGACTGATCAGATGGTTCGAGAAAATGGGAACCGTTTTCCGTGTCAGCAAATGCGCGGAGAAAGACAAAGTAAACTTCGCTACCTGCTCTCTCGAAGATGATGCCCACTCTTGGTGGAACTCATATACCCAATCAGTGGGTGCTGACATTGCCTACCAACTAACTTGGGAGGAATTTAAAGCAAAACTCACTGCCAAATACTGCTCTATCGCCAAACTCCAAAAGCTAGACGAGGAGTTCTGGAACCGAAAGGTTCAGGGTGGTGATATCAATGGTTATACCACCAGATTCCAACAACTCGCCGCCCTCCGCCCAGCTATGGTAAGCACAGAACCTGACAAAATCAGGAAGTACATCCTTGGTCTTCCTGAGCCTGTTCGGGGGCATGTCTCCTCTTCAAACCAAACCACCATTGACGGTGCAATCCTATTGGCCCAAGACCTGATGTCAATGAGCCAAGATTCTGAACCACCCACTTCATCCTCCCACAGCAACAAACGAAAGTGGTCTGACTACCACAACAACCACTCAAACCAACAAAACAAGAAACCCGACACCACCAAAGCCTACAACACCACCACCGACATCACACGGGGCTACACTGGGAGCAAACCCTATTGTTCCAAGTGCAGTCGCCACCACGAAGGTTCCTGTGGTCCCTTTTGCAACAATTGCAAGATGTACGGCCACCTCACCAAAGATTGCAATTCTCCTACCAACAACAATTCCAACAACAACACCAGACCACCCAAAGTCTGCTTTGAGTGTGGGAAACCCGGGCATTTCAGGGACACGTGCCCAAAGCTGAAGAATAACAACAACAACAGCCGCAACAGCAACAACAACAACACCCGAAGCAGAGCCTTCGTCATCAAATCCGGGGACGCCCGCCAAGACCCGAATGTGGTCTCGGGTATGTTCCTCCTCAACAACTTAACTGCTTCTGTTCTATTCGATACTGGTGCTGATAGAAGCTTTATCTCCGATGATTTTTGCCCATTACTTGACATCAATCCTGTTGCCTTAGAGGTTAAGTATACTGTAGAGCTAGCAAATGGGAAACTTATAGAAACCAATAGTGTGATACCTAATTGCACTTTAAACCTAGCTGACGAAACCTTCTCAATCGACCTTGTACCCATTGAAATCGGGAGTTTCGACGTCATCATTGGAATGGACTGGTTGTCCAAACACCGAGCAGAAATCGTTTGTTACGATAAGATTGTCCGCATTCCACTCGCTGCCGGTGGAACCTTGATCATACAGGGGGAGACCGGTGGGACGAGACTCCATATCATCTCATGCTTAAAAACCCGAAAATTTCTGAGAAAGGGTTACCCCGCAATACTCGCACACATTACAGAGAAGAAGTCGGTGGAGAAGCGACTTGAGGATGTGCCAATTGCCAGAGATTTTCCCGAAGTCTTTCCGGAAGAACTACCTGGTTTACCTCCATCTAGACAGGTTGAGTTCTCAATCGATCTCGTGCCGGGTGCTGCACCGGTGGCCCGCGCACCGTACCGTTTAGCCCCATCCGAACTTCAGGAGTTGTCTGCCCAGCTACAGGAACTTCTGGATAGAGGATTCATTAGACCGAGTTCTTCACCTTGGGGAGCTCCGGTCTTATTTGTTAAAAAGAAGGACGGTTCATTCAGAATGTGCATCGACTACCGAGAGTTGAACAAATTGACCGTCAAAAACCGATATCCACTTCCTCGCATTGATGATCTATTCGACCAACTTCAGGGTTCAAATTTCTACTCAAAAATCGACCTGCGATCAGGCTATCATCAGTTACGAGTTCGCGACACCGATATTCCAAAAACTGCTTTCAGAACTCGTTACGGGCACTACGAACTCCAAGTGATGCCCTTTGGTCTGACCAACGCACCGGCTGTATTCATGGACCTTATGAATCGGGTGTGCAAACCTTACCTCGATAAGTTTGTCATTGTCTTTATCGATGACATACTCATTTACTCGCGCAACGAGCAAGAACATGCGCAACACCTCAAAACCATCCTTGAACTACTCAGACACGAGGAACTTTATGCCAAATTCTCCAAGTGTGAGTTCTGGATACAAACTGTTCAATTCCTTGGTCACGTGATCGACAGTCAGGGAATTCAAGTTGACCCAACAAAAATCGAGGCTATCAAAGACTGGCAAGCACCCACCTCTGCAACTGAAGTACGACAATTCTTGGGTCTTGCTGGGTACTATCGGCGATTTATCGAAAATTTCTCCAAAATAGCTCAACCACTCACGGTACTGACTCAGAAGGACAAAAGGTTCGATTGGACCGATAAACAAGAGTCAGCGTTCCAATTATTAAAACAAAAGCTTTGCAGTGCTCCAATTCTATCCTTACCCGAAGGCACCGATGACTTCGTGGTATACTACGATGCTTCTCACCAAGGTCTCGGTTGCGTGCTGATGCAACGAGACAAAGTCATTGCCTATGCCTCACGACAGCTGAAAATTCACGAAAAGAACTACACCACTCATGATCTCGAGCTTGGAGCTGTCATTTTTGCTCTCAAAATCTGGAGACATTATCTCTACGGCACTAAGTGCACAATCTTTACCGATCATAAAAGTCTCCAACATATATTCGATCAGAAGGATCTCAATATGAGGCAACGTCGATGGGTCGAGTTGCTTACCGATTACGACTGCGAGATCAAGTACCACCCAGGGAAGGCTAATGTTGTAGCCGATGCCCTCAGCCGAAAGGAACGACCGAAACCACTTCGAGTCCGAGCTCTCAGTATGACCATTCATAACGATCTTACTATTCAAATTCATACTGCTCAGATCGAAGCCCTGAAACCTGAAAACATCAAAAATGAAGCCTTACGGGGTATTGACAAACAATTTGAAATCAAATCTAACGGGATTAGGTATTTCTCAAACCGAATCTGGTTGCCTAATTTCGGGAACCTACGAGACTTGGTGATGGATGAAGCTCACAAGTCTAAATATTCTATCCATCCAGGATCCGATAAGATGTACCACGGCATCAAGGAATTTTATTGGTGGCCAAACATGAAGGCCGAAATCGCCACTTATGTCAGCAAGTGTCTTACTTGCTCGAAAGTCAAAACCGAACATCAGAAACCGCCTGGTTTACTCCAACAACCTGAAATCCCTGAATGGAAATGGGAACAAATTGCCATGGATTTCATAACCAAACTACCCAAGTCGTCGAACGGTTGCGATACCATTTGGGTGATCGTTGACCGCCTCACTAAATCTGCTCACTTCCTGGCAATCAAGGAAAACGATAAAATGGAACGCCTTACACAAATCTACATCAAGGAAATCGTTTCTCATCACGGCGTTCCAATCTCGATCATCTCTGATAGAGATGCCCGTTTCACTTCTCGTTTTTGGCAATCACTTCAGAAAGCTTTGGGTACTCGCCTTGACATGAGTACCGCATACCATCCTCAAACCGACGGCCAAAGTGAACGAACCATTCAAACCCTGGAAGATATGCTACGCGCCTGTGTAGTTGATTTCGGTACAAACTGGGAAAAACATCTACCGTTGTGCGAATTCTCGTACAATAACAGTTATCACGCCAGCATTAAGGCTGCACCTTTTGAGGCACTGTACGGTCGTAAGTGCCGATCACCGATCTGTTGGACTGAAGTGGGAGATAGTCAACTCACTGGTCCTAAACTCATTCACGCCACCACTGAGAAAATAGTGGAAATCCAAAACCGACTCAAAGTCGCACGTGATCGTCAGAAAAGTTATGCTGACGTGAGACGCAAACCACTCGAGTTCCAAGTTGGGGATCGAGTACTCTTAAAAGTATCGCCTTGGAAAGGCGTCATCCGTTTTGGCAAACGCGGGAAGTTAAATCCCAGGTACATCGGGCCTTTTGAGATCCGTAGCTTATCGATTGCAGCTGCCATCCGAACTCAGCAGCGTGCATCCGACTTTTCATATTTCAAATTTGAAGAAGTGTCTGTCTGATGAGACACTTATTATCCCACTAGATGAAATTCGTGTTGACAATACACTTCACTTCGTTGAGGAACCCGCTGAAATTATGGACAGTGAGGTCAAACAACTAAAACAAAGTCATATTCCCATCGTCAAGGTCAGATGGAATTCGCGGCGTGGTCCGGAATTCACCTGGGAACGGGAAGACCAAATGCGACTCAAATATCCTCAACTATTCACTGATTCTACATCAAACACGACTTCGAACTAAATTTCGGGACGAAATGTAACACCCCCAAAATTTACTGTTTTGCGGAAGCATAGTTTGGGTGTTACTAATCAATATACAAAGCACAAGATATACAGCAAACGACCTCTAAATGAGACGTTTTGTAAAATAGTTACATTCCATGAATTAATCGTTTGAAAACATATAGTTTTCTTTACAAAAATATGTAAGCCTAGAGTCCGCGTATGTGGCGGGAGATTCTATTACATAACCATAGCTACAAAAGATAATGCCAAAGAATCTCCGTTAAATGTAGTTTGGAAATCATGCGACTCTAGCTAGTGATCCTGGAGTGATCCTACTCCGTAAGTGTACCTGAGAATACATGCTAAAAATGGTCAACCAAAAGGTTGGTGAATCTCACAGGTTTATCAGTAAATAATCAGTTTGAACACAAGATTTCATCAGTAGTGCCCGCAGGCGTATATCAAGTATTTGCAAATCCAGCAAAAGTAAAGTAATTAAGTTATACCGTTGCCATGAGGCTCATAATCGAAGCTTAACCCGTAAATAATCAGTTGCTCCCGTGACATGCTCGTAATTGAGCAAGCATAAGTAACGAAATAATAGTCGCCCGTTTATACAGAACGGTTCGTGGTAGCGCTACTACCCCGGGCGGGGAGGGTCATTTCCCTAATGGATCCATTAACTAGTGTTCGCGCTTAAGTCCATAACTAACGATATATGATGGAGAGACTTCTGTAAGTAGTAAACAACTCATGCAATTCCGTTTGGTATAGTAAACAGTTTTAGTACTTGTGTTCAAGAAAAGCAAGCAATGTATCTCACCCCGTATATAAACAGTAAAAGTGGGGCTGTAAGACTCACCTGAGCCTAGTAGTAAGCAGTTGAAAACTGTAAGTAGCGTGTAGGTTCTCCGAACCCGTAACCTTTAAATGCCTAAACATGTAAGGTTAAGTAAGTAGATGTCTCGCAAGACCATCTAGGCTAGTTGTCCATACAACCCGTTGTCCAAATGTTGGTTCGTTATCGTTTGTAATAAAGTGTTCGGCCCGTTGGTGATTCGTTATGATTAAAGTTTTATCACTTATAACGCGATTTAGAGTGATTGCACTTGAAAAGTATGTTCTATTATGTTCGATAATTCGTATTGTATAAGTATTTGAAATTGTACAAGTTTGACACTTGGTGAGATATGTGCTTATGGAATCTAAGTACGGGGGTCCGGGGGCAGAGCCCCTGGTTAGCGGGGTCCAAGGGGCGGCAGCCCCTGGCGGGGTCCAAGGGGCAGAGCCCCTGGCTGGGGTCGAGCGACGTTGTGAGGGTATTGCGACGTTTTTGACTACGTCGCAGAGAGCCCAGCGTCTCTGCGACGTTATGGTCTGATCGGAGGTTGGTGGCCGGAAAATCGGTCGGAAAGCTTCCGTTTGGTCCAAATCTTTTACCCAACCCATTTTTGGACATTTTAAGCATATATAAACTATAAAAACGTAAAAATGAGTAAAAACGGAGAGTTTCGGGTTTTGTCGGAAACTTACGAAATGGCGAAATGAAAATCCGGAAAGATGAAGTTGTAGATCGTAACGCGGTGGTTCTTTTATTCCAAAGGAGTGGTATGATTCGGCGTCGTTTCGTGATGTTATTTTGTGATTTTGTAAGGTGGTGGTGGTTTTGTTAATTGAGAGAAAAGAAAGAGAAGAAAGAGAAAGAGATGGAGAAAATGAGGAAAAAGAAAGGAGGTGGGAGGTTTAACCTCCCATTTTCAGCCTCCGTCTCCGTGCCTCGTGCGGCGTTCGTTTTCTCCGTTGTTTAAGTGTTAAATATTTATTTTTTTCGCGTAATTATTCATTTAAAAATACTAATCTTTGTTAGATAATTTAATAACATCATTTTGTCAAATCTTTAACAGTTTGTTTATATTTGAATTTAAATTGTGCGTTTAATATTTTAATTGTGTTGACGTTTATTTGTACGATACATTACCTACTTGAAATGTATTCAAAACAATATTTGAAAAATGATCGCGTTATTAAACAAAATGTTTCACCAACGTCCGTAATGTTTGAATCGAATTACATTCGATTTAAATTGCGTACGATTTAATCAAATCGCATAATCGTATATATTCACCAATATATAATTTGTTACATTAATTAGCCTTACACAGAACTAATTACATGTATTTACAGAGGATTAGGCACTAATTACTAGTCCTAATTTGGCGGTTGTTACATTCTCCCCCTGTTAAAAGAATTTTGTCCCGAAATTTAAGTCGAAGTCGCGTTCGGGGTAGAATCAGTGAATAAGTGGGGATACTTGAGTCGCATTTGGTCTTCCCGTTCCCAAGTGAATTCCGGACCACGCCGCGAATTCCACCTGACTTTGACGATGGGAATACGACTTTTTTTCAGTTGTTTGACCTCACGGTCCATAATTTCGGCGGGTTCCTCAACAAATTGAAGTTTGTCATCGATGCGGATCTCGTCAAGGGGTATGATAAGTGTCTCGTCGGACAGACATTTCTTCAAGTTAGAAATGTGAAACGTAGGGTGCACGCTGCTGAGTTCGGAAGGCAGCTGCAATCGATATGCCACGGGGCCAATCCGTTCGAGGATCTCAAAAGGCCCAATGTACCTAGGATTTAATTTCCCGCGTTTACCAAACCGGATTACGCCTTTCCAAGGCGATACTTTTAAGAGTACTCGGTCCCCAACTTGGAACTCGAGTGGCTTGCGTCTCACGTCAACATAACTTTTCTGACGATCACGCGCGGCTTTGAGTCGGTTCTGGATTTCAAAAATTTTCTCGGTGGTTTCTTGTATGAGTTCAGGACCAGTGAGTTGACTATCTCCCACTTCAGTCCAACAGATCGGTGATCGGCACTTACGACCGTACAGTGCCTCAAAAGGTGCAGCCTTAATGCTGGCGTGATAACTGTTATTGTAGGAAAACTCACACAACGGTAGGTGTCTTTCCCAGTTGGTACCGAAATCAACTACGCAGGCTCGTAGCATATCTTCCAGTGTCTGTATAGTTCATTCGATCTGGCCATCGGTCTGAGGGTGGTACGCGGTACTCATATCGAGACGGGTACCCAGTGATTTTTGGAGTGATTGCCAGAAGCGAGATGTGAAACGAGCATCCCTGTCAGAGATGATCGAGATAGGGACACCATGTTGACAAACGATTTCTTTGATGTAAATTTGTGTGAGGCGTTCCATTTTGTCGGTTTCTTTGATTGCCAAGAAATGAGCCGATTTGGTGAGACGATCGACGATCACCCAAATGGTATCGCAACCGCTTGACGACTTAGGAAGTTTGGTTATGAAATCCATGGCAATCTGTTCCCATTTCCATTCAGGAATGTCAGGTTGTTGGAGTAAGCCGGAAGGTTTATGGTATTCGGCTTTGACCTTGGAACAAGTTAAGTATTTGCTGACGTACAAGGCAATGTCAGCTTTCATGTTCGGCCACCAGTAAAACTCCTTGATGCCGTGATACATTTTGTCGGATCCCGGGTGGATAGAATACTTGGACTTGTGAGCTTCATCCATTACCAAGTCCCGAAGGTTCCCGAAACTAGGCAACCAGATTCGGTTAGAGAAGTACCTAACTCCGTTGGGTCTGATTTCGAACTGTTTATCCATGCCTCGTAAGGCCTCGTTTTTGACATTATCGGGTTTGAGAGCTTCGAGTTGAGCGGTGAGAATCTGGATATTCAAATCGTTGTGAATGGTCATACTAAGGGCCCGGACTCGAAGTGGTTTTGTTCGTTCCTTACGACTGAGAGCATCGGCAACCACGTTTGCCTTACCCGGATGATATTTGATCTCACAGTCGTAATCGGTGAGCAACTCGATCCATCGACGTTGCCTCATGTTTAGATCTTTTTGGTCGAAGATGTGTTGGAGACTTTTGTGGTCGGTAAATACAGTACTTCGGGTACCATAAAGGTAGTGTCTCCAGATTTTGAGAGCGAATACCACGGCCCCTAACTCGAGGTCGTGAGTTGTGTAGTTCTTCTCGTGAACTTTAAGTTGTCGGGAGGCGTAAGCAATGACCTTGTCTCGTTGCATCAACACGCAACCGAGACCTTGGTGAGAAGCATCGCAGTATACCACGAAGTCATCGGTGCCTTCGGGTAAGGATAGAATGGGTGCACTACAAAGCTTTAGTTTCAACAGCTGAAATGCTAACTCTTGTTTATCAGTCCAATCGAACTTTTGTCTTTCTGAGTCAGTGTCGTGAGTGGTATGGCTATTTTTGAGAAGTTTTCAATGAATCGGCGATAATACCCCGCCAATCCCAATAATTGGCGTACTTCGGTAGGAGTGGTTGGCGCCTGCCAGTTCTTGATGGCCTCGATTTTTGATGGGTCTACATGAATTCCCTGACTATCAATCACATGCCCAAGGAATTGAACGGTTTTTATCCAGAACTCACACTTAGAGAATTTGGCGTAAAGCTCCTCGTGTCTAAGTAGTTCTAGGATGGTTCGGAGGTGTTGTGCGTGTTCTTGTTCGTTTCGTGAGTATATGAGGATGTCATCGATGAACACAATGACAAACTTGTCGAGATAAGGTTTACACACCCGATTCATAAGGTCCATGAATACAGTCGGTGCGTTGGTTAGACCAAAGGGCATCACTTGGAACTCGTAGTGCCCATAACGGGTTCTGAATGCGGTTTTTGGGATGTCGGCATCACGAACACGCAATTGGTGATAACCCAATCGAAGGTCAATCTTTGAATAACAGCTTGATCCTTGAAGTTGATCGAACAGATCGTCGATTTGAGGAAGTGGGTATCGGTTCTTGACGGTTAGTTTGTTCAACTCTCGGTAGTCAATAAACATTCCAAATGAACCGTCTTTCTTTTTGACAAACAAGACCGGAGCTACCCAAGGTGAAGAACTCGGTCTGATGAATCCTCTATCCAGAAGTTCCTGTAACTGAGTGGACAGCTACTGAAGTTCGGATGGGGCTAGGCGGTACGGTGCTCGGGCCACCGGTGCGGCACCCGGCACGAGATCAATCGAGAACTCGACCTGTCTAGGTGGAGGTAAACCAGGTAGTTCTTCTGGAAAGACTTCGGGAAAGTCTCTAACGATTGGCACATCTTCAAGTCGCTTCTCCTCCGACTTTTTCTCAGTGATGTGCGCGAGAATTGTTGGGTAACCCTTTCTCAGAAATTTTCGGGTTTTTAAACAGGTGATTAAGTTTAGTCTCGACCCACCGGTCTCCCCCTGTATGATCAAGGTACTACCGGCGGCGAGAGGAATTCGGACGATCTTATCATGGCAAACAATTTCGGCCCGATGCTTGGACAACCAGTCCATACCCACGATGACATCGAAACTTCCTAGTTCAACAGGCATTAGATCGATTGAGAAGGTTTCGTTTGCGAGGTTTAAAGTGCAATTAGGTATCACACTATTGGTTTCTATGAGTTTACCATTTGCGAGTTCTACGGTGTACTTAACATCTAAGGCCGAAGGGGTGATATTAAGTAGTGGGCAAAACTCATCAGATATGAAACTTCTATCAGCACCGGTATCAAATAATACTGAAGCAGTAAGATCGTTGAGAAGAAACGTACCCGTTACAACATTCGGGTCTTCTCTAGCTTCCCCAGCTTTGATGACAAATGCTCTGCTACGAGCAGGGTTGTTGTTCCGTTTGTTGTGGTTGTTGTTGTTGTTGTTGTTGTTTCTCTGCTTAGGGCAATTATTCTGAAAGTGCCCAGGACTTCCGCACCCATAACAAGTCTTTGGGGCACTGGTGTTTCGACAATCTTTGGCCAGATGCCCAAAACGTTTGCAGTTTGTGCAAGGGCAGGAACCGTCATGGTGACGATTGCATTTGGGGCAGTAGGGCTTGCTTCCAATGTACCCTTTCGTTTCTGAAGAGCCGGATGAATAAGCCCTAAGGGGCTCAGGCTTTCGGTTGGTGATTTGGTTGGATGAGTTGGGGTTTCCTTCCCACTTTCATTTGTTGTTTGTAGGTGGGGCTGAGGTTGTGTTACGGCGGACAGCGTTTGCCGTAAGTTCATGGGCCATACGGATGGCGTTCTGGATAGTACCTGGTTTGGATGAAGTCACCAGGTCCTGGAGTTTCTCGGGCAGTCCATCAACATATTTCTCGATCCTCTTGTATTCAGGATCGACCATGGATGGGCACAGAAGTGCCAGTTGGTGGAAACGGTTGGTGTACCCGGTGATATCATCACCTTGCATCTTGTGGTTCCAAAATTCCAGCTCCAGTTGTTTCAGTTCATCCCTGGGGCAATACTCACCCCTTAACATCTCCTTCAACTCCTCCCACGGGAGTTTATAAGCATTGGCAACGCCCACAGTTTGGGCATAGGTGTTCCACCACGTGAGTGCGGTGTCAGTAAAAGTACTAATAGAGAACTTAACCTTGTCCCCCTCCGCACAGTTGCAGATAAGGAAAACCGATTCAACTTTCTCAATCCAACGTATTAGACCGATTGCTCCCTCATTACCTGCAAAGTTCAGAGGTTTCCAGTTTTGGAAGTCCTTATATGAGCAGGGCTTGGGTTGTGGTCCATTGTTAGCGGTATCTTCGCTACCAGGAGCTGAAGTCCGGGTAGCTAGGGCTTGGGCCACGCTACGGGCAATCAGACCCGCAACTTCGGCTTCAGTGAGGGTGATTTGTCGACGAGGAGGCATGCTGCTGATCAAGGAAAGAACAAGGAAAGTGGAATAAGTTATTTGCATGAAACTATGATATATCACAAGTGTATATAATGAGATACACGATAACAGTACGAGGTGATAATCATATTCCATTTAGGTAAACAAGTTGGATACAAAGTTCGGGTTTTCCAAAAGATTACAGAGTAGTAGTAGTAGTACAAGAGTACCAGGAATGGTTACATCCGGTTGAATTACATAGGTCCTAATTAAGTAGTTAACTGGTTACAAGTTACAGACTGTTCTAATCTTGATGCAGATTAATCTGCTCCATCAGCGCGACAAGGCGGTCCACGGTTTCTGCTAGTCTGTTGGCTTGTCTGGCGTTGTCTTCGACCAAGGCTAGTCGCTGTACTAGTGCTCGAGAGTGGTCCTCAGTCTCCTGTGAACGCTGTTCACACTCCTCTAGTCGGTTTCTTACGAGTTCACCCGCGCCTAATTCAGCGGTCATTGAATCCTGAATTATGCTTACAGAGAGGTTTGTGTCCTCTTGTTCTTGCTGGAGTTGGGATATGTGATCAAGAGCTTGGCGAAGCAGGTAGATCATTCGGTGTTGTTCCCGTTCGAGATTTTCAAGCCTTTGCTCCTGACGGCGGAGTTGGGAAGCCAACACTGGCACCGTGAGATGTGCCGAGTCTTGAGAGTTATGAACAGGATAGGGGCTGTTTCGAGGCGACCTTGTGTTCCAACTGGCTACTCGTGGGTTCCGTGACCCATGTGAGTGAGAGTGTGACGGATTAGGTGGTGTGTTTGCCATTCCTGTGGCAGAATGTAAGTAAGACGAGGCTAATATATATATACATATATCATATCCAGCCTAGTGTCTAGCACGTATCAAGTAATGGTCCGGTTCTCTCGTGGTCAGAGTCAACTAACGTATCCCCGTTCAACATAATCATTTCAGATCTTACATCATCTTTCCTTAATTGTACATAGTTGATCAGGCTATGTTAAATTAAAGTCGTATGCTGTAATTCCTGAACCAGTCATGTCTAATAAGAGAATACCGCCTAACGGTCATAGTCTAGGCCCACTAAATGCAACCTAGTTCACTATAACCTTAGGCTCTGATACCAATCTGTAACACCCCCAAAATTCACTGTTTTGCGGAAGCATAGTTTGGGTGGTACTAATCAATATACAAAGCACAAGATATACAGCAAACGACCTCTAAATGGGACGTTTTGTAAAATAGTTACATTCCATAAATTAATCGTTTGAAAACATATAGTTTTCTTTACAAAAATATGTAAGCCTAGAGTCCGCGTATGTGGCGGGAGATTCTATTACATAACCATAGCTACAAAAGATAATGCCAAAGAATCTCCGTTAAATGCAGTTTGGAAATCATGCGACTCTAGCTAGTGATCCTGGAGTGATCCTACTCCGTAAGTGTACCTGAGAATACATGCTAAAAATGGTCAACCAAAAGGTTGGTGAATCTCACAGGTTTATCAGTAAATAATCAGTTTGAACACAAGATTTCATCAGTAGTGCCCGCAGGCGTATATCAAGTATTTGCAAATCCAGCAAAAGTAAAGTAATTAAGTTATACCGTTGCCATAAGGCTCATAATCGAAGCTTAACCCGTAAATAATCAGTTGCTCCCGTGACATGCTCGTAATTGAGCAAGCATAAGTAACGAAATAATAGTCGCCCGTTTATACAGAACGGTTCGTGGTAGCGCTACTACCCCGGGCGGGGAGGGTCATTTCCCTAATGGATCCATTAACTAGTGTTCGCGCTTAAGTCCATAACTAACGATATATGATGGAGAGACTTCTGTAAGTAGTAAACAACTCATGCAATTCCGTTTGGTATAGTAAACAGTTTTAGTACTTGTGTTCAAGAAAAGCAAGCAATGTATCTCACCCCGTATATAAACAGTAAAAGTGGGGCTGTAAGACTCACCTGAGCCTAGTAGTAAGCAGTTGAAAACTGTAAGTAGCGTGTAGGTTCTCCGAACCCGTAACCTTTAAATGCCTAAACATGTAAGGTTAAGTAAGTAGATGTCTCGCAAGACCATCTAGGCTAGTTGTCCATACAACCCGTTGTCCAAATGTTGGTTCGTTATCGTTTGTAATAAAGTGTTCGGCCCGTTGGTGATTCGTTATGATTAAAGTTTTATCACTTATAACGCGATTTAGAGTGATTGCACTTGAAAAGTATGTTCTATTATGTTCGATAATTCGTATTGTATAAGTATTTGAAATTGTACAAGTTTGACACTTGGTGAGATATGTGCTTATGGAATCTAAGTACGGGGGTCCGGGGGCAGAGCCCCTGGTTAGCGGGGTCCAAGGGGCGGCAGCCCCTGGCGGGGTCCAAGGGGTAGAGCCCCTGGCAGGGGTCGAGCGACGTTGTGAGGGTATTGCGACGTTTTTGACTACGTCGCAGAGAGCCCAGCGTCTCTGCGACGTTATGGTCTGATCGGAGGTTGGTGGCCGGAAAATCGGTCGGAAAGCTTCCGTTTGGTCCAAATCTTTTACCCAACCCATTTTTGGACATTTTAAGCATATATAAACTATAAAAACGTAAAAATGAGTAAAAACGGAGAGTTTCGGGTTTTGTCGGAAACTTACGAAATGGCGAAATGAAAATCCGGAAAGATGAAGTTGTAGATCGTAACGCGGTGGTTCTTTTATTCCAAAGGAGTGGTATGATTCGGCGTCGTTTCGTGATGTTATTTTGTGATTTTGTAAGGTGGTGGTGGTTTTGTTAATTGAGAGAAAAGAAAGAGAAGAAAGAGAAAGAGATGGAGAAAATGAGGAAAAAGAAAGGAGGTGGGAGGTTTAACCTCCCATTTTCAGCCTCCGTCTCCGTGCCTCGTGCGGCGTTCGTTTTCTCCGTTGTTTAAGTGTTAAATATTTATTTTTTTCGCGTAATTATTCATTTAAAAATACTAATCTTTGTTAGATAATTTAATAACATCATTTTGTCAAATCTTTAACAGTTTGTTTATATTTGAATTTAAATTGTGCGTTTAATATTTTAATTGTGTTGACGTTTATTTGTACGATACATTACCTACTTGAAATGTATTCAAAACAATATTTGAAAAATGATCGCGTTATTAAACAAAATGTTTCACCAACGTCCGTAATGTTTGAATCGAATTACATTCGATTTAAATTGCGTACGATTTAATCAAATCGCATAATCGTATATATTCACCAATATATAATTTGTTACATTAATTAGCCTAACACAGAACTAATTACATGTATTTACAGAGGATTAGGCACTAATTACTAGTCCTAATTTGGCGGTTGTTACACGAAATTCTTCTAACGGGGGGAGAATGTAACACCCGCCAAATTAGGACTAGAAATTAGTGCCTAATCATATGTTAATACATCTAATTAGTTCTGTGTTAGGCTAATTAATGTATCAAATTATATATATTGATGAATATATACGAAAATGCGATTTGATTAAATCGTACGCAATTTAAATCGAATGTATTTCGATTCAATTTAATATGGACGTTGGTGACCAATTTTATTAAATAACGCTTTTATATCAACAATATTATTATGATAATATTTCGTATTTATTCGGACCATACAAACAATACTTATACGATTTAAAAATATTAAAACGCGCAAACTAAATAAACAAACATACTTTTTATAACTCAAATATAAATTGATTTGCAAAATATTTAAATAAAATATCGCGTAATAATTTGTATTTTAAAACTTACCAATTAATATGTAAAATAATTATAAAACGCTAAATGACGGAGAAAACGAACACCACGCGGAGCACAGAGACGGAGACCGAAAATGGGAGACTTAACCTCCCATTTTCCTTTTCTTTCTTTTCATTTTCACATATCTCACACTCTCTCTCTTCTTTTTCTCTTTCATTTTCTCTCTACACATTAAACCACCACCACCATCATAAATCGACAAATAACATAATCAAACGCACTCGGATCATCAATATTTTTAGAGATTCACGACCACCTCGCAACGATCTACATTTCTATCTTTCCGGATTTCCATTTCGGCAAATTGTAAGTTTCCGACAAAATCCCGAAATCTTTCGATTCTTAGTATTTTTCACTTGTTAGATGTTTATATAACTATATATGTCCATTACAATGTAAAGAACACGAATTTATAGCTTGAAAACGGGTTTAAAACGGATTTTTGGCCAGAAAAATCGTAACAGCCGGACTTTCTGGGCTGGTGTTCTTCCATGCGACACAAGCCTTGTGTCGCATGTTGTGTCGTATTTTACCCTTTGTCTCGCACGTTATGTCGTATTTCCCATGTTATGTCGTATAAAACCTACTATGTCGCACCTTGTGTCGTACCAAAGAATTTGTGTCGTAAGTTTTGCGACACAACCACTATGTCGTATTCTATGTCGTATTTTCATACGACACAATCACTATGTCGCTGTTGAATCAGCATCTCGCATCTATGCTACACAACCATTGTGTCGCATAGACATTGTGTCGCATTCCTATGCGACACAACCCTTGTTTACTAAGTGTTGAGACTCGAAATTTATCACTCGATTTTACCCGAACTCAGATTTTTACTAAGTGTTGAGACTCGAAATTTATCACTCGATTTTACCCGAATTCAGATCCCAGATGCGTTTTTCACCAAAGCAATATAGTAGAAATAAAATTTTTTTGAGCTAACCTGGCATCTCGACCCCAGCCAGGGGCCAGCCCCTTGGACCCCGCCAGGGGCGCTGCCCCCGGACCCCCGTACTTAGATTCCGTAACGGCTTCTAAAACACAATCAAAACACATTTTTTCAAGTAAAACGCCACGAAATTAAAATAATAATAGTTGAGATTATTATTACAAATCCGTCACCAACGGGCCGTACATGTTTTCAAACACTTAACAAATCAACCAAATCGTAGTAATTTGGACATATATATAGTTGTGTAACAACTACAAGGGTGATCTTTTGAGATACCCAATCATGTTTATAACCATCGCGTGTCGTGGACACCCTCAGGTTACAAGTCCTTGGACTTCATACTCGGCTAATCAACTTACGTTTGTTTAAACGCTTTCAGACTCAGGTGAGTCTCATAGCCCCTCTTTTACTGTTTTACTCAGGGTTGTGATATATTGCTCAACTTTTAACATGTGAACGCAAGTACAAACATTTCATATACTACATGAGTTTTCCGAAACTAATCATTTAAAGTCCTCCGTCAGCATAGTTGTTAATACGTTGTAGCGTGAATATTAGTATATGGTACCATATAGGATTGACCCACCTCGTCCGGGTTAGCAAGCACTAACCGGGTAAACGGACGTACTAATATTTGGGAAGACGAATGTTGATTAGGCATTCGTGGAGGCACCTCGCCCGGAATTCTCTATAGGGGACCCGGCCCTCGAGTTAAGCTCAACTATGTGCTCATGGCTGTATACACGATTTCTATCATTTAATTGCTGGATGCAATTCATTATTTAAATCTTGCGGTTCATAATATATTAACTGATTTCAAACCTGTGAGCTCACCAGCTTTTAGCTGACCTTTTAGCATATATCGCAGGTACCAAGCAGTAAGATGTTTCTGCTTCAGGACTTTAGCTCGAGTCAGCATACAGACGATTGAGATTTTCTTGCATTAGTATATTTTGTACAAGCACTTATGTACTAAAATCTCATTTTATTTAAACTCGAGCTATGTAAAGCTTTAAATGTTGTAAACATTTCCATTATCAATATATTTTGTTAAAACGACGCATATAGAGTCGTTTACTATATATCTTTGTGCTTTGTTATTGATTAGTAACACCCAAATCAAGCTTCCGCAAATCATTAAATTTGGGGGTGTTACATAAGGTCTAAACTTCCAATCAGACAAGGAAGGGTAATACTCCCAGGGTCTTTCACTTTCGGTGGAAGTTTATTTTGCATAACTGCTGAGCATCTCTCGTTCATTGTCACCGTGGTTGCCTCCATTAGTTTTCTCTTATTTGTTAAAAGTTCTTTCAGATACTTTGCATACTTTGGCATTTGAGCAATGGTTTCCACGAATGGGATGTTAACATGCAGTTGCTTCAGATTCTCTAGGAACTGGTGGTATTGAGCATCATCCTTACCTCTTCGCAAAGCTGCTGGATATGGTGGTGGCGGAGCATGATCCTTTGCATATTGTTTATCTTTAGCAATTCTTTCAGCCTCAGTGTCCACTTTGGGACTTTCCACAACTTCTACTTCCTTCTCTTTTTGCGGTAGGGGTTGAGAAACAGGTTTCTTCTTGGGAATGGGATCTTCAAAATCCCTTCCACTCCGGGTGATCACCGCTTTCGCCTGATCCCGTGGATTGGTCTCAGTGTATCCAGGTAGGGTCCCAGGGAATCTCTCTTGAAGAACTTTGGCTATGTTGGAAACATCCCCTTCAATCTGCTTAATCGCAGCTCCTTGGTTTCTCAATGCAGCGTCGGTGGCATCCATCCTTTGTCCAGAGCTCGTAATGAATTTCTCATTGGAGGTGAGAAACTTACCCATCATTTCTTCTAAATTGGCTTGCTTGTCTGAAGATGATGCACCCTGTTGATCCTTGGTGAAAAATCCTGGTTGAGTTTGGCGAAACTGTCGCCCTCCATCTTGGTATGCTCTCCTGAAGAAGTTTCCACCGCCCTGACGATATGGTGCCTGAGCTTCTCCATACTTGACTTCCTCAGTCTTTTCTCCCGTTCGCATCTCGGGGCAATCCTTCACTAAATGGCTTCCTCCACAGTTGTCGCATCCCACTTGGATAGCATGGATAGTCTCGGTAACCTTTTTAATATCTCTGCCCATGTTGTCCAGCTTAGCGGTGATGGCTGCAAACCCATCTTCATCATTCACAGACCTCTTCCGTCTAGAAGTGCCATCATCCCATAACTGAGAGTGTTTCGCTTGGTCGCGAATGGCAGTCAAAGCATCACGAGGGATCTTCTTGGGAATAGGCCCTTGGGAATCCAGTTGCTGTCTTGTGGCGCGATCTACTCCTTTATAGAAAATACTCACGATTTGCTTATCGTTCAGGTCGTGCTGCGGGCACTTATGCATCAGGTCCTTATATCTCTCCCAAGCTTGGTGTAGCGACTCATCCATTTCTTGCTTGAAATTTCTGATCTCGTCAATCATCTTTGAAGTTTTGGAAGGAGGACAATACATCTTAAGAAACTTCGTGTGAAGGTCTTCCCATGTGGTGATGGACCCAGCTGGCTCGTTTTGAATCCATCTCTTAGCAGCTCCCTTGAGTGTGATTGGGAATACCCTGAGCATAACTTGATCGAGTGTGATGTTAGGAACGTTGAACATATCGGCTATCTCCACGATTCTCTCCACATGATCATTAGCATCTTCCCTTTCTTCTCCTCGGAAAGGATTCTCCCTAAGCTCCTTGAGGAACTGTCCTTTGATTTCAAACTCCACATCTTGTGCAATCGCCGGCCTTACTACTCCAGTGCCACGGTCATTACGCATCCGACTCGAATACTCCTCGAGCGTTATGTTGGCGATATCTTCTGCCATTGTGTTATCTGGTTGATCGTTAAAAAGAAATCGTAGGCACTCTCCAAAATCGCTTTCTAGATACGAACGGTAGTTCCTGGTTCGTGGGGTAAAAAGGTTATTGGTAAAAATCTCGAAGTCGTCGCTAAGAAAAGTATTGATTAACGGTGAGTTCGGTGGTGCGGAAACGGCGCGTCTTCTTTGATGGAATATACGTTCGGGTTCTTTAAAAGGGTCAGTTGGGTCTGGAACAGTTGATCGGGTCATAAACTCCTGTAACGTACTTCACAAGTCAGCAGAACAAGCTACCTAACTACCTAATTATGAACTAAAGTGAAACGGAAATTACCTAAATAAAATACCAAACAAATAATAAACTAACTAAAAATAATAAACAAAAGACAACTTCCAATTTATTTAGTTGAAACAAACCGCTCCCCGGCAGCGGCGCCAAAAACTTGATGTCGTGTAAACGGGGGTTTAGTTTTTAAAATAGGAAATACCTAACTTACTACACACAACACAGGCAAGAATACCTGATCATATATAGTATAGCTCAGTAAGTCCGAGTCGAACACAGGGAACGGATGTCAATCTTAACAAATTGGAAATTGTTACAATTAATTAAAGCAATAAAAAGTGGGGACGTTTTAGTTCCGATCGAACAATTGATAAACAATTATAAAAGAAATGATTATTTTAATAAAACTAAATTATTAAAATAAAGAAATCATAAAATAACTTAATTAAAGAAAAGATTTAATTCAAATGGTAAAAGAAATGCATTTGCTTAGATTACTTTCCTCAAAATCTGGAAATCATGTTATCAAGAATTGCTCATGTATGGATTTTATCGTGCTATAACAAATGTATCAACCCTCCTTACAAGATAAATTGAATCAACACAATTAAGAAAGACATGAAGTTGTTTTCAACCCGCTAACAGTTCAATTTAACGTTGCCCACCTAATTGTATTTTATATTAATTCAACACCGTTTATATGATTTATTCTTATAACTTGAATCAACAAAGTCTATAACTATTTCTAGTTATCTTGTTCTTAAACAATTACTACCAATTATTGACCTTAACCCGTCAAACTCAATCTATTCGGTGATAATTCTCAATTAAAACCAACAATCATCAATAATCTTATGATCAAAAGGAACTCAATCTCAATTAATCATAAAACCACGTTAGGTAATTAGCAATATTCATTCAATAACCAAGGATCAACGAATAAACACATAAACATGAATAAAATCCAATACGATTTGCAATTTCAATAATCAATCCGTCAATTAAGTATTATCATCTAAGCAAATACATAAGAGATTTAGCCAATCATAATTTCACAAGAAATCAGATTTAATAACAATTCAATACTCATAATAAAATGAAAGAAAGAAACGTATTCGAACCGAAATAGCGAATCAAAGATTGAATGAACGAATCCCCTTGATTATCCTTGATCTTCAACCTTCAAAAACCTCTGGAATTAGGGTTTGGGATCAGAGAAAACGTCTGGAGAAAGTGGTAAAAAGTTGTGTGCAAAATGAGGGCAAAATGAGTTTTTAGGGTTTCTGTCGAGGCAATCCATACGCCGTATGGATTTCCATACGCCGTATGGATTGAAAAGCCCATGGGTTTGACCCGCGTATTCTGGCGGCCCGGCTCACTTCATCCATACGCCGTATGGATTCCATACGCCGTATGGATCGATTTTCCCAGCTTTTTCACCATCGAACAAATTCTTCACTTTTCCTCATTTTAACTTCTTTTCTTCAATTCTCGCTCGTTTTCAGCTTCTTTTCCGATTCAAGCTCCAGATAATTCCTAAATGCAAATATGAACGAAATGAATATCGAATTCAAATAAAATGCATAAGAAATTAATCTAATTAAGGGGTAATTAGTACTATAAAATAGCACATTTTGGCGTTCATCAATAAGTGAAGCGGATATTCTAAAAGATGTTCCTCATAACCTTAGAAATTCTAAGATAAGTTTTGGGGATATTTTGGGAAGTAGGGTTTAATGATGAGGGTTTTATGAAACGAAAGGTTTAGGCTCAACAGGGTTTACTAGGCGGATCATCGATACTAAAAATGAGTATCGGAAGGGTTTTGGGCTTCAAGAGATATGTAAAAAGTGGTTTAATTCCTAGGGAATGTCAAGGTCATCTAATTGCACATATACCGCGTACGGTACACACCAATGTGGTCTCAAAGCGTATGTCAAGAGCAAGTTCTAATTCAGAGATACATGCATCAGCACACACAAGAAATGAATAGTGAAGCATTAAAGATGAATGCTTTTAGGCTCAAGATACCTTACTGCAATTAGGGTTGTATGTGCTTCGTCATGCTTCCTATTAGATTATCATTTATTGCTTAAGAAATTTCTACCTTATTTTCCCTAGATTCCAAAATATTTTACTCATATTTGAAAATAGCTCCTCTCCAAAGACATTATGACTCAAAAATAGCAGAGTTAATCAGATGATTTAGCTCATACTTTTTAATTTTCTTGAAAAATTTTGAAAAATTTGAGGAACATTTTCTGAGTTTGCTATTTCAGACATTAAAAATCATAAAAAACTAACCAAGGTATTCTATACCTGCTATCCCACACTTAGAGGAACATTGTCCCTAATGTTCTCTTGAGTTGAGATTTACTGAAAGTAGAATCCCACACTTAGAGTTTAAACATGTAAGAAAATGTTTCTCAAGTGTTTGTTTTGGGTTGGAATCCCACACTTAGTAATAAGTTTAGGATATAGTATAGACTACTTTAACAAACTTAACAAGGAAAATAATATACAGAATCATAAATAAAAGAGGGTAAAGGGTTAAGACACTCCCCAGATAGCGAGCTGCACTGAAGTTGAGAGTCTGAATTTGCTGAAAAGAGACGTTGCCAAGATCTTTTTTTCTGCATCCATGAAGATCGGCTCGGCTTCAAGCATCTTGCTATTGGTTTATTCATTCATCATTCTCTTATGAATCAATCTCGCAGGTGTGAACACGTTGGACGTAGCCTTTTTCAAACTCAATTTTTATGCAAATGGAAAGAGAAATCACTGTCTCAGAATTTGAAAATATGTTTTCTATTACAAATCAGTTTTATAAAACATGTGTTTTGTAAACGAGTTCGAGCATAATGCATAAAAGTAGTATGCAAGTACCTCAAATGCTCGAAACACATGAATTATCAGTTTTCAAAGTTATTTCCTATTTTCTGAGACAGTGATTTATTTGCAAATGAGTTGTAAATCTGCAGAAGTTTTCATAAAGTATTTCTGGTACGTCTAAGTGTGAAGGATAGTCGGAGATTTTCTTCACTTGTTGACACTTTCTCTCAACACGTCTTATTCCACGGGTTGCCTCCCGAGCAGCGCTGCTGTTATAGTCGAGAGCTCGACTTCCAAAACGACAGAAAATAATGTGAAGTGATGTCATTTTCCGGACACAAGCAGAGTCAACCTTGAAACACGAATGTTGGATAGAGATAACTGGACGAGGATCCTAATCATTAAGAGATGATGATGTAAATGACTCTCTAATGATCTGAAAGTGCTGAATCCAATGACCATAAATCTCTATCGCCCGAGATCTTTGCTGACAACTGATGCAATGAATATGATTGTTGTTCTTATCAGCAGAGATCAATCCCATATCTAATCCTTTGATAGCCATTCCTACGTCAGCCTATATCTCTAAGATGTTTCTGTGTATACTTGTAGGCGGTGACATTACTATAGCAGATGAATGGTTCCCGATGGTGGTGGTGATAAGTCTGAATGAGTGGATGGATGGGTGAATGTGGGTGGCTATTGTGATGACGGATGATGTTTTGGGGTTCCATACAAAACTATGCTAGCAATCAAGGACGTGCTAAGGTTTAGCTCTAGGATATGGGTACATGTTGTGAATGTTGTGAATGTTGAGCTGATCTACTTAATGAACTAGTCATAGACAACTAGAAATCATTTATGTGTCTGAAAGAGGTATCTCTTCTCCCTTCAAAGCAATGCTCCAAAGATTTCCAAATTTAATGAACTACAAGATCCCCTTGTTGCCTTTCCATTATTCTCAAAGATTCTTTACCCATAGGCGGCAATCCCTGTTTGTTTGGCATTTGAACAAGTAGAACAAATAAATGTGATCTAACAAACAAGTGATTATTCTCCAAATCATAGATTCCCTGGTTTGCGAATGACCTATCAAAGTGAATGCTTTGAAGATGAAACAAACCAGTGTATGACTTAGAGTCTAATCGCACACTACAAGTGTTAGTTGCCTATAATTTCACCGCAGCACAAACATCAGATGTGGAAATACCAGTATTATCAGTTGAATCAGGTAGCCAAGTATAGAGATATCCAAAGAACACATTTTTAAACGAGTTCGAGCATAATACACATATTGACATACAAATCATGTTTATCAGATTAAGCATCAGTATTTCATGTTTGTTCACACAAATATATGTAAGTACCTCAAATGCTCGAAACATGTCAGTGGGTGTGTAAGATGACTAAGTGTGACACCCCGCAAATTTAAACGCAATTATAAACGAAATTTCATGCATTATTAGGCTAATTCCCTACTTTGAGTGAATTCACAACTACTTTTAGAGGTAAGCCTAGCAAAGCCCAACTAGTTAAATAAGCGTAGTATTACGTATTCGTAATTAGTTGTAATTACGTACGAGACAATTGGAACAAACGCGACAAAGATATACGACTGTTGGTGAACAAAAATTATTTAATAAAACGAAATTATTAAATAACGTTAACGTATATTAAATATTATGTCGATAATATTTACAAAGTATTTTATAACGCAAAACGTTCATTGCGCAAACTGAAATGAAACAAGTTATAATTTTATAAACTTAACTAAATTATTTAATAAAATATCTCAACTAAAATATATTCTAAAAAGGTATTTAACAAAATTTAGCAACTAAAAATAATTTAGTAATTAACGATCGAGTAAACAAACACGGGTAAAATACCACAAAGTGGGACAAAGTCCCCTCCTCCTTTTTGGACCACAAAACCGGCTTCACCACCACCTTTCCCACCTCATTCATCTCTTTCACTCTTTCTCTCTATCTATACTTTCTCTCTATTTCTCTCTCTAAAAACCGAGCAAAAACCCCCAAAACTACTACAAAAACGCAATAAATCACCGAGCTCCTTTAGTGAAAAACGATCACCACGACGAGGGCTACACAACCATCTTCTCGGATTTCTCTCGCGTAAACTTTGTAAGATCCCGACACTTCTCGAAACTCTTAGATTTCGGTTTTTCTTTGATATTTCATGTTTAAAATACTTAATATACCATGTATCAGTGTTACATTAACTTATTATGTCCAAAAACATCATTAAAAACGCTTTAAAAGTCGAAATTTGCATAAAAATCGCTGAACAGCCAGTTTCGCGAGCTGAGATCCAAATCTGACGAATTTCGCGAGTCGAGATTTGGACTTGCGGGTCGACTTGACTTGCGAGTCGACTTAACTTGCGAGTCGACTTGACTTGCGAGTCGACTTGACTTGCGGGTCCACTTGACTTGCGAGTCCACTTGCGAGTTGACTTTTTGACTTCGAGTTGACTTTTTGAAAAAGTGCATTTTTGATCCTAAACGATGAATTTTGACACATTCGGACATATGTACATATATATATGTATACTTTCGGATAAAATAACTATAAATTTAAGGATACTTTCACGCTAATCATTAGACATCTTCAAGAACCAAACCTTTATGATATAACTCGCACATGAAACACATATACTTTGGGTAGTATACAATACGATAAATATAATAATAATACTTTGAATTATTATTACGAAAACTCACCAACGAGCCGTACATATTTTCCAAAACACAAACGTATAAACCAACACTTTGGACATAACTTAGTTGTACGAACACTGACATGGATGGTCGACTTAGACATCCACGCACTTATTAAATCTCATGCGTTTAGGACGTTAGGAGATTTCGGACTAGACTTGGGTTTTAGGCTTTGCTAGCACTCGCACTTTACTCAACTCAACATGTGAGTTCACAGCCCCTACTTTTACTGTTTTAACTGCTTTTGAACAGGGGTGGAAAACATAGTCAACGCTTTTGCTACGTGAGCAAACTTTTTACAACTGTTGTGATATACATTGTGCTAACTATTTGTGACTGCGGTCAAACGATTATAACTGTTAATTATGAAATGGCATTTCATACGAAAACTGAAATTGGGAATACACGGGAGAACGACCAGCCAAGCACGCTTTTACAAACTGGTTTTTATGAAACAACATTTTCATAAACGTATTTGAAAAGTCCCTACTTCTTGGGCACACACACACAGAAAGTCCCTACGTCTTGGGCACCCACACAGAAAGTCCCTACGTCTTGGGCACACGCACAGCAAGTCCCTACTTCTTGGGCACATTTATACAAGTCCCTACGTCTTGGGCAAACAGAAAGTTCCTACTTCTTGGGCAAGGTGCCATCCTACGTCTTGGATGAAGGCTCTACTTCTTGAGCAGATGGGTCCTACGTCTTGGATGCCAGTCCTACTTCTTGGACACAACTTATACAAGTCCCTACATCTTGGGCACATACATAGAAAGTCCCTGCTTCTTGGGCAACGCTTTAGGTCCTACTTCTTGGACAAACGTTTTAGTCCCTACTTCTTGGGCACGCTTGATAAGCCCCTACGTCTTGGGCAAACATTTTAGATCCTACTTCTTGGATAAACGATTTAAATCCCTACTTCTTGGGTAAACTACTAGGATACTGTTTTCCTACGACACATTAAGACATGCTTTTGGGTAACATCCCAACTTAACAAACTTTTGGACGACATTCCACGAGACGTTATTTAATTGCTATGGCAAAACGTTACAAAACCTTACTTGATCGTGATGACGATAACTATTTGGTGAAACATTTCGAACTACCAACTATTATTGTAAACATAAAACCTGTGAATTCACTCAACCTCGTTGTTGACTTTTTACTATGTTTTTCAGGGAATTAGCTGCACACGTAAGGACCGCCTGCACAAATGGAAATTTAGGTGACCCGTGAAGCTTCAGGATGCCAACTTTTGACAACTGGATTACTTTTGTATAACATTACTACTTTTATATGATTCGATGAATCGTCAACTTTTGTAACAAATACTTTTGGCATCTTAATATATATGTTTGTTTGTAATCATAAGCTCTGATATGTATGCATGTACATCGTTATTGTGGCACCCCCGTACTTAACTAAAATGCTTCCGCTAAACAAAACCGACGAATTTGGAGGTGTTACAGATTGGTATCAGAGCCATTGGTTATAGCGAACTAGATTTCTTAGGTGACTTAGAGACCTTAGAGACCTAGACTATAGCCTTGGCTAGAACGCGCATGCATACACACATTTGCATACGACTAAACTATCGTTACTACACATCGATATGCGTAATCCGCTATTTGAACTGTACAACGTTCGATTCATTCATACACACTCTGATCCCATGCGAACCTGATCATATTGAACGGTTGATGAAAAGAAGTATGTATTTAGCATCATATAATGACGCCTGGCCAACGTGATTATATTATACTAAGTACATATGGGTGTTTCATAGTCGTGAGATATGTGATGGGGATCTTGTCATTTCTTCTTAAGTACTCGATAACTGAATTATGTGAAACTTAATCCTTCACATCTCTTTCATTGGCATTGACTTCTGCATTTCCTTCCTCGCAGAACGTCAACATGCCGCCTAAGCAAAGAAAGACCCGCAACAGTCGCCAAACGAATACACCTCCTATCTTCGAAACCACCGAACAAATTATCGAGCGACGTGTAGCTGAAGCTATCACTCAATACGAGGCCAGCCGCAACCGTGAAAATGTGGTAAACAACAGTGGAGCCACACCTGTCAACAGCGAAACCCCAGCGAATACCCAACAAGGGTGTTCATACAAAACTTTCCAGGCTTGTAAACCCAACACCTTCACCGGGACTGAAGGGGCCATCGGCCTAGTCCACTGGATTGAAAAGATGGAATCCGTGATCGACATCAGCGACTGCGCCACTGACAAAATAGTAAAGTACGCCACCTGTACTCTAGCTGACAAAGCGTTAACCTGGTGGAACGCTCAGGTCCAGATTATTGGACGCCCAGCTGCTTACTCCATGACCTGGGAGACATTGAAACGAATGATGATGGAAGAGTTTTGCTCTCAGAATGAGCAACAGAAACTGGAAACCGAGCTTTGGAACATCCAGATGATCGGTGCTGACATCACCGGGTACACGACAAGATTTCAGGAACTTGCACGCCTGGTACCCCACATGGTGACTCCCGAAAGCAAACGCATCGAGCGTTACAACAAGGGCTTGGCCCCACAGATCCGAGGCATGGTGATGTCCTCTAAACCAGCTACCTTCCGGAGCGCAGTGGACCTGGCTCAAAGCTTGACCGATGACGCGGTCCTGATTGGAACTTTGAAAGTTTCTACTGGGAAAAGTGAACCCCTCCGAATCGAAGCCGGTGACTCTGGAAACAACAAACGAAAATGGAACAGTGAGAACAACGACCATCAGAGTCAACAAAACAGGAACCCAGGGAACACCCGAGCATACGCCACAATCACCCACACCGAAACGAAACCTTACCTAGGCAAGAGGCCTAAATGCGGAAAATGCGAAAGGCATCACGAGGGCGAATGCTCTCTCTGCGGTAGATGCAGCCAATGGGGACACCGAGCCCATTCTTGTAGAAACAATCCTCCCGCTCAACCAAACCCCGGGCGACAAAACACTGGCTGCTTTGAGTGTGGTGAACCAGGACACTACCGAAACCAGTGCCCACAGCTCAACAACGCCAACAACAATCAAAACAACAACAATCGCAATGCCAACGCTCCAAATGCTCGTGGACGTGCATACATCCTCCATGCACCGGAAACGGTTGCGGACCTCGGCTAGCACGGTATGTCTTAACAGCTGTTGCTACGATTTAACATTTCTTTTATACGGATGCCGATTCGAACGTAACGCTTGGTAAACTTTGACCACGAAACGAAACACACAAGTTATTGAACTATGCCGCGAGCATACTTAAACTGATTGAACTTTTATGGCAACAATTGAGCGCCACGCAAACTATTATTATTGTTAACAACATGACTTATAGGAGAACATACGCCGCGGGCGATCCGACTTGATTTTAAATCTCGGGACGAGATTTCTCTAACTAGGGGAGAATGTGACACCCCGCAAATTTAAACGCGATTATAAACGAAATTTTATGCATTATTAGGCTAATTCCCTACTTTGAGTGAATTCACAACTACTTTTAGAGGTAAGCCTAGCAAAGCCCAACTAGTTAAATAAGCGTAGTATTACGTATTCGTAATTAGTTGTAATTACGTACGAGACAATTGGAACAAACGCGACAAAGATATACGACTGTTGGTGAACAAAAATTATTTAATAAAACGAAATTATTAAATAACGTTAACGTATATTAAATATTATGTCGATAATATTTACAAAGTATTTTATAACGCAAAACGTTCATTGCGCAAACTGAAATGAAACAAGTTATAATTTTATAAACTTAACTAAATTATTTAATAAAATATCTCAACTAAAATATATTCTAAAAAGGTATTTAACAAAATTTAGCAACTAAAAATAATTTAGTAATTAACGATCGAGTAAACAAACACGGGTAAAATACCACAAAGTGGGACAAAGTCCCCTCCTCCTTTTTGGACCACAAAACCGGCTTCACCACCACCTTTCCCACCTCATTCATCTCTTTCACTCTTTCTCTCTATCTATACTTTCTCTCTATTTCTCTCTCTAAAAACCGAGCAAAAACCCCCAAAACTACTACAAAAACGCAATAAATCACCGAGCTCCTTTAGTGAAAAACGATCACCACGACGAGGGCTACACAACCATCTTCTCGGATTTCTCTCGCGTAAACTTTGTAAGATCCCGACACTTCTCGAAACTCTTAGATTTCGGTTTTTCTTTGATATTTCATGTTTAAAATACTTAATATACCATGTATCAGTGTTACATTAACTTATTATGTCCAAAAACATCATTAAAAACGCTTTAAAAGTCGAAATTTGCATAAAAATCGCTGAACAGCCAGTTTCGCGAGCTGAGATCCAAATCTGACGAATTTCGCGAGTCGAGATTTGGACTTGCGGGTCGACTTGACTTGCGAGTCGACTTAACTTGCGAGTCGACTTGACTTGCGGGTCGACTTGACTTGCGGGTCCACTTGACTTGCGGGTCCACTTGACTTGCGAGTCCACTTGCGAGTTGACTTTTTGACTGCGAGTTGACTTTTTGAAAAAGTGCATTTTTGATCCTAAACGATGAATTTTGACACATTCGGACATATGTACATATATATATGTATACTTTCGGATAAAATAACTATAAATTTAAGGATACTTTCACGCTAATCATTAGACATCTTCAAGAACCAAACCTTTATGATATAACTCGCACATGAAACACATATACTTTGGGTAGTATACAATACGATAAATATAATAATAATACTTTGAATTATTATTACGAAAACTCACCAACGAGCCGTACATATTTTCCAAAACAAAAACGTATAAACCAACACTTTGGACATAACTTAGTTGTACGAACACTGACATGGATGGTCGACTTAGACATCCACGTACTTATTAAATCTCATGCGTTTAGGACGTTAGGAGATTTCGGACTAGACTTGGGTTTTAGGCTTTGCTAGCACTCGCACTTTACTCAACTCAACAGGTGAGTTCACAGCCCCTACTTTTACTGTTTTAACTGCTTTTGAACAGGGGTGGAAAACATAGTCAACGCTTTTGCTACGTGAGCAAACTTTTTACAACTGTTGTGATATACATTGTGCTAACTATTTGTGACTGAGGTCAAACGATTATAACTGTTAATTATGAAATGGCATTTCATACGAAAACTGAAATTGGGAATACACGGGAGAACGACCAGCCAAGCACGCTTTTACAAACTGGTTTTTATGAAACAACATTTTCATAAACGTATTTGAAAAGTCCCTACTTCTTGGGCACACACACACAGAAAGTGCCTACGTCTTGGGCACCCACACAGAAAGTCCCTACATCTTGGGCACACGCACAGCAAGTCCCTACTTCTTGGGCACATTTATACAAGTCCCTACGTCTTGGGCAAACAGAAAGTCCCTACTTCTTGGGCAAGGTGCCATCCTACGTCTTGGATGAAGGCTCTACTTCTTGAGCAGATGGGTCCTACGTCTTGGATGCCAGTCCTACTTCTTGGACACAACTTATACAAGTCCCTACGTCTTGGGCACATACATAGAAAGTCCCTGCTTCTTGGGCAACGCTTTAGGTCCTACTTCTTGGACAAACGTTTTAGTCCCTACTTCTTGGGCACGCTTGATAAGCCCCTACGTCTTGGGCAAACATTTTAGATCCTACTTCTTGGATAAACGATTTAAATCCCTACTTCTTGGGTAAACTACTAGGATACTGTTTTCCTACGACACATTAAGACATGCTTTTGGGTAACATCCCAACTTAACAAACTTTTGGACGACATTCCACGAGACGTTATTTAATTGCTATGGCAAAACGTTACAAAACCTTACTTGATCGTGATGACGATAACTATTTGGTGAAACATTTCGAACTACCAACTATTATTGTAAACATAAAACCTGTGAATTCACTCAACCTCGTTGTTGACTTTTTACTATGTTTTTCAGGGAATTAGCTGCACACGTAAGGACCGCCTGCACAAATGGAAATTTAGGTGACCTGTGAAGCTTTAGGATGCCAACTTTTGACAACTGGATTACTTTTGTATAACATTACTACTTTTATACGATTCGATGAATCGTCAACTTTTGTAACAAATACTTTTGGCATCTTAATATATATGTTTGTTTGTAATCATAAGCTCTGATATGTATGCATGTACATCGTTATTGTGGCACCCCCGTACTTAACTAAAATGCTTCCGCTAAACAAAACCGACGAATTTGGGGGTGTTACACTAAGGCTCCTAACTCTAATAAGTTTCCATGTTTGTGAGTGAAAGGGATACTAAGAATAAAGTTCAAACAAGTAGGAGTAGGATGTTTTAAGTTTTGACAAAAATTTCAATGAAGTAATTTCGCAAAACATCCTTTTTGTTCATAAAAATAGAGAAGACTTGGCACATTCATTTTAGGGATCATTCTCTACTTATTTGGGTTAGCTTACGACTTATCTTAAATTAACTACTATTACGACTACTAAAACTATGTTAGACACGGGTTGCCTCCCGAGAAGCGCTTGTTTTTGTTCGAGTCTCTAGCTTGACTCTAACACTATTTATCAGGCAATCCTAGCGGCTTCCTTGCATCCATTAATAGACACAAGTGGTAATATTGGTACATACCTAACAGTTTAAGGAAAGTTAACGTCACGGGATGTCCAATATGAGGAGATGATTCAAAGTAAGGGAATTGTTCTACCGGAGGTATAACAAATCTCTCAACTTCTAATACCTCCTGGGGTCGGGTTGACAGAATGGGTTGGTCAGAGGTGTCCATATCACTCCATGACGTATACGTCATTATGTGGTGGAGAGATGGTTTGTAGGGCAACCCTGACGCAAAACCCACCTTGCTTCCTATGGTCTTTTGGTCAATGATAATGTTGTACTCTAGGCATGGAGGTGGGACATTATCCGTTGACGTCTCCAATCTCGTAACAACATTCTCATCGACTACTTGGGTAACGGGTTCAATTAGATCACTGCTTAGAGTTGAGTGCAAGTCTATGTTGAGTGTATTAGATGTGGAGTGTGGGTTGACTTCGAATGATAAAGATTGAGATTGATATTGAGTGGGGCTATAGGGGTTTGATTGAGAATCTAAGTGTCCTATGGCTAACATCGTATGTCCCTCACATTCTCCGTCAAAGTGGGGAACACCGCATATCCTACATCCAATTTGAATTATTTGAGCAAGACTTTGCAATTGATCTATTATTGTTTCTACCCAAGTATTCAGTAAAGACGACATTTGAAGAAGGTTTAAGAATTATATTTGAGGTGAGAAGTGTTTTAAATCTAAACTAAGCTAAGCTAAGCTAATCTAATCTAACTACGCTATTCTACGGTCAAAAAGTAAAGGGATAACTTAAAAACTAATTTATCTAAACAGGCTCCGAATCGTACTACCGTCCCCGGCAGCGGCGCCAAAAACTTGACGTGCACCCAGCGGTCGGTTCAGGAATTGCTTCCTATCGTTGCAGACCTTTCCACTAGGCGCGGCGTCAGGTGGTAGTTTTAAATTTATAATAGTCGGGGGAGCCTAAACCTCCGTACTACCTACTGGTACTGGTACGAATACCTTGATACGAGTATGCGGTAAGGATGATCCAGGGTCGTTCCTCACGACGGTAGAATTGAAACAGAGCTCGTTCCGATAAACTAACTTTCAAGCTAGGGTTTGAATAAGTGGATAGGTGATTGTTTTTGGTTTTTATCCAGTTAAACTACTAAAACTTATAAAGCATAAAAGTAAAGGGAGACTAGCATATGTAACACCTAAGGATAACAAAGACGTGGTTCACCATGATTTAGGATAGTGTATGTGCAGAGATGATGATTATATGGGAACACATTCAGTTGACAAACAAATAAACTTAGGTGTAAACACTAGGACCCTACTTATTTAGTTCCGGTTCTAAATTAGTATGTCACTGAGTACCTAGGCTATGGTGATTCTGATAAGAACAGGTTGCTCAACCCCCCAACACTGCCCTTGTGATGGTACAGTGACCCTTGCTCAGCTACCCTGTTACGGAATAGTGAGTCTCTGGAGATAACTCCGGGGTGCATGCATGAGGTAACAAACTGCCATTAAGGATACTCTGACCTTTCTTAACACCTAAACCTAAATGTGTAATCTAAATGTGTACTGGTTATTTAACTATGTTATTCTAAACTATCGGTTATGAAGAGTTAAGGGGTTTAAGCATCTGGGAATACAGCCGACTCCTTGCTTTCTTTTCAAAACTCATATTCTATTAGTTAAGCTCAAATACTTCCGTCTTGAATTAGACCCTCCTTTACAATCAGACGTTCATCCCTAGGTATACTTACGATGTATAGTGCATTAAGTATTTCCACAGCTTGTATAAATCTAAGTATACTCACGGTGTACAGTACTTTTAAGGTTTAGCATTTCCACAGCTTTATGTATCCTAGACCATGTTCTAGAAGGGTGGCTTCTAGGTAATTCACGATGAGATGATCCTACGGCATTTCCTTAGCTTCCACGTATTTGTACTCCACACGAGGTGTTTCCAACGCTATACGAAGTACAGTGCCATTTAACGGAGTCTCATAGCTTCATACTGTAACACAGATAACTATGTTTACGTAGTATTCGGGTTTGCAAAGTCCTATCCTAAGGGCAATAGTCACGTGAAAGACCGGAAAGGGTGAACGATAAAGTCTATATTTAGGATAAGTTTAGACTGATAACAAAGTATAACAACTCCCATTTATATAATAATCGGGAACATTATTCCATAACGGATTGTGCCCACGACTTTTATAGCTTCCACGTTCCGTACTCCACACATTAGTGATGTTTCCGACGCTATACAAATGAAAGCCGTATAACGTTACCTTCGTTGTTTCATAATGATGTTATCCCAATATCATATATTTGGAGTAACATCATCACTACTATTTAAATCATGGCAAACATACAAGCAACTAATCACAAAGCATATCAATAAACATTTCTAATATTAATAAATCACAAACATCAAACAAGAACATTATGACAAACTAATAATAGAAAGGATAGATAATACCGATACAAATTGCGAGCAGAATAACACTTGTATTTCTTCATAAAATCCATGCATTACATAAGCTAGCCTCTAATAATTAATTACATAACTAACCTACTAGAAAAGGAAAGATTTCCCTCTACTAATCTTATCACTAGTCCAAGGGTTTAAAACCCTAGTAAGAAACTAGAGAAAAAGACTAGAGAGAGAACCTACTACAAGACTAATTCTCCTCTAACTCCTAAGAGTAGTGCTAGAGAGAGAAACTATACTAGAGAGAGATGAGAGAAATGGAATGAGAGGTGTGTATGAAATGGTGGAGGAGGCCATCTATTTATAGGTGATGATCACCTTGGAGCCAAAGCAAGATTTCTTGGAGTCAAAGGAGCAAGCCATGGAGCCAAACTTGGAGCCAAAGGAATAATGCTTGGAGCCAAAGAAGAAATACGTACAAGCATCAAAACGCATCGTACAAGCGAACCAAGCATGAAGGGGGATGAACGGATGGACCTTAGCCTTGCCAAAACAGTATATGGGGTCAGAAGGGCCGTATACGGTCTTAAAAGGCCGTATACGGTCTTGTGGGGCCGTATACGGCTTGCAAAGGCCGTATACGAGGTGTTTCGGCTTTCCTTCGTTGCTTAAATTGCCCGTATCTCCTTCGTTACACGTCCGTTTGACGCGATTCTTGCGCTCACGCTTTCGTAATTCCGTTACGATTCTAATGGTACTAATTTCACAGAAATTGGATGTGTTTAACTCAAGCATGTTTGGAATGACTTTTAACGATCTGTAGAAGCCGTATCTCTTCCGTTCTTCACCCAATTTGCATGATTCTTGATTCTCCCGTCTCGTTTTTACCTATTACAACATATCATATGGTTAGAATGTGCTTATCATAAGGTAAATGAGGGTGTGAGAATTGGTTGTTGTTTTTCGCTCTGTTTTGCTCGTTATTTAGACGTTTTTAGTGGTTTTTGCAGCAACGCCCATATTTGGAGCACTTTAGTGAATTTTAGTAAATAATGATTGTTTTGGAATGTTTTCACTAAAGATGTGTCCAAAAAGTGTGGAATATCATACTTAAAAACATGACTTTTTGCGTCACATCAAATGCCAAGTCAACACTAGTTAGTACCAGCTACGTCAGCGTGAGTATTAAGGTAACAACACTATGCTAACCGCAGTTAGCGATCTGATCTACACTGAATCTCTACAAATCACCCATTTCACATAATCCACGAAATCTTCCACATATCAACAAACTCTGTCAACACTAATCATATTAGCACATAATCAACATAACCTTCCATAACAACAATAATCAACGATTAGAAACAAGATAATACACTACTTGATTGTATGAATCTCTTGCTCAGAAGCAATCCGGAACACACATATCACAAGTTTTATCAACACAAATCATCTAGCACGTATTCAACATAACGTGTCACAACAACCTCATAATTAAACAACAATTATAAACAACATAAGAAACAACCATTCACCACATGATTGTATGAACCTCTTGCTCGGAAGCAATCCGGAACACACAATCATTACCCATTTAACCCCCATATCACTCACCTTTGCTTTTTAGGCAATTACACAATTTCACACTTGATTATTGATGCTACCACTCTTGATCACCTAGCATATAGCATATCAACACAACAACACATTTAACACCTAATAATCATCAAAATCAATTAATCACAATCATCAATCCATCACCCTTTTAGATTGATCAAACTACATGTAATCTCTCTTTACATAATCATCTTTGTTTCAACTATGTAACCATTTACATATTCACTTTGATTATGATTAACTATCATAATAATACTTAATAACTTTGGTGAATTAAACATACTTATATCATTTCATATAATTAGATTACCTGTATTATCACTTTAAACATCACTAATTCATCATGTTCCTCATTTTATCAACAAACCATAATTACTTCCATAATTACTTTTAGCTAAAGTCATTAACTACTTGATTCACTTATTCAATTTTCACTAATAATGCTCCAACAACATTTCTTACTACTAATTAAGGTGAGTTAACACCAAATCACACTCATTTGATCAAACCTCATTTTAATCACTAATCTCACAATTCAAATTAACCACTTTTAGATTGAATTAGTGTTAACAACCATCATATATACACTTATACACCATTAATCAATCATAATCAACCCTAATTTCGTTTTAGAATTGATCAATCACTCAAAACCCTTAAAACCTCATGAAACTCAAAGTTTCAAATCAAAATTAACCAAGAATCATAATTACCTTGTGTTAGAAATGATCAATCAATGATTAACTCAAGTTCTCTAGCTTCAATTTGTTGTTTGAAAGCTTGATTCTTGTTTTTCCTTCACTCCTTACATTCTCTCGTTCTTTCTGGAATTATTTTGAATGAAAATGGTTCTTTCTGGAATTATTTTGAATGAAAATGGATATGTATGCATACGTATATGTGTAACTGGATAGATATAAGTGTTTTAATTTTATTCTCCGTACTTATCATTGTCTGAAACTTAAAAACAGACTACAATTCTTATTTTTTTATATTCTCTACCTAAAATAATAATAACTTAAAACAATTATTTACACTTTTGTCACAATAATACTTTTAGATTTTGGGCTGTTACAGGCAAAGTGAAATCGTGGGTTAGTTGGCGTTGGCAAAGTAAAATCGGAGTTTCAACATCGATCTACTTTGTATATATATATTTTTCTTTTTTTTAACGCTTGGTAAAATATGATGTACAATTTTCTAATAAGTAAAAAGTAAAAGTGATGAAAGTGACTAACAGTGGTGAATAATAAGGTAAACACATGATAAAAAAAAATAGTTTGTATCAGGTTTGTCAAGATCAGGATCCTACGTAAGATCGTTTTCACCTTTGCAAGATCGGGATCGTAAGATCCTACTAAAGTATCATTATTTATTGAAAGATATTCAAATTCACGTAGAAAACTAACAATTAGAAAAATTAATATAACATTCGTACTTTTATATTATAAATATGTTGAAATATGTCAGACATAATTAGCGAGAAACATACTAAAACAAAGAATATTAACAATGTAGCATAATACAATTGCACCAATATTCATAATAAGTTTACGAGCCTACAAACGAAAAATATTACTTCAATAAATAGGGAAACTGATATTACTTTAATAAATAGGGTAACTGATTGATTGAATTTGGGAAATGAAGGTGTAGTAATTTTGTAGCACAGATTGGGCTTTAGAATATGGTTATGGGCGATATGAATATTTAACCCAATTGGTAAAAGAAAAAAAAAAAGGTAGCTTATTTGTGGGATTGGATCGTTCATCGATCTTACGTGTGATCCTACGATCCTACTTCGATCTTACCTCCTGAGCAAAACCTACTTGGATCCTGCACGTTTTAACTTGGTAGGATCGTCTGATCTTACGATCAAGATCGCGATCTTGACAAATATGGTTTGTATAGTAGAGAAAACTGAAGTTACATTGATAATGAGGTAGACATATCTAATAAAAAGTAATGTGTTGAAAAAACTGATATGATGTTGATACGACAAAAACAATAGAAAATTGTGATTCTTCTTCGTTCATAGCGAACGGTACTTTTGCTTTTACTGTTTGCCCAATTGAAATATGAATTCAGCTTGTCCAAGATCCCATGTCTTGATTAACCCATAATCGTCATCATGTTAAGGAACAAATCTCAAAACAAGCTCCAAACGTTCAACAACATAAGTTTTGTAGTAAATCTCAAGTACGTATAGTAACCATCTATGGACAAAGAATTGATTGATTAATTAATTAATAATACGTACTTTTTTCTTGCTACATATCTTTACACACATATACAATCTACATATATACTAGCTACTATACCAAAACATATTGGACGTACTATTCGATTAAATCCACTTAATTTACAAAGTCATTCGGGCGATTCGGTTGAATCCCGTCTCTTCTGTTTGTCGAGATTTAATTTCTTCAGCGCATCGTAAAGTCTTTTCGATATAGTAACCACCTCCGATGCTAACTTCTCTTTCAAGATGACTACAATAGCTCTCAAAAACACTCACATTTACATGCATTTTAAAGTTCATCAAGAATAGAAAATCGAGCTCCAAGCTATTCATTTCTTTTGTTGTTATTCCACCAACTCTTGCAAAATATGAATTTCTATAATTCCTACAAATTAACAATCACAAAAATAGTCAGAACAATCATTAATTAGACAACCCCACATAAATGCCAATAATTCTCTTATGTTAATTAAAGTTATATATTAGAGCTTAATTATATGTTAATTATGAATTTCTAAATTATCCTCATTGTTTACGACAAAAGAAGACAAGAAAAGATTTGACTAATTGAGACCTACCAAATTAAAAAACACCAACCTCAATTATGTATCTTGTATTTAAATACACAAAATTTGAATATTGTTCAACAAACGCTAATCGCATTGAATACATTAATATTATATGATCACAAATTTCAAATAAAAGATTCTAGATTCATTATATTTACAAGAATCTAATTTAAAGTAATTTTAATTTAGTGTCATTTTGCATAAACCAAAACCACTTGACCTCAAAAAATGATTTTAGAGCATGAAGTTGATTGTAATTAAAATCCTTAAAATGTATACATAGTAAGAGCCAAAAACTTACATGTCTTCAACATATTTAGAAGCCACCATAATAGTTGTAATAAGAAGTCTATGAACATTCCGGCCAGTTATTCTGAACTCCGGTTGTGATTGACAAAACCTATCGATATACACATACGCCACAACATACACCGACGGTCCGGCTTTAGTATACTTAAAAATCCGTTCAAGATAAGATTTTATTGTCATGTCCGGTGTTTCATGGCAATCAAAAACCCTAATCTTTGAACAAGTAGTTTTTGATGACATGTTATAATAAGAACCACATTTTCTACTAATCCTTTCATTTCTAGCCAAGGTTCTTTCGATCAATGAGGCGAGAACCGAGATGACCAGAGGGGTATTTGAGTCATTTTGGTAGGAGTATGAATACACATCATTTCTAAGCTTTCTTGGAGAAATGGCCATGAGAAATGGGATTACAAACTTAACCTAATGTATTTGTTTTAGAAAAATAATGGATTTTTGATGGATGTGAGAAATGGGATATGGTGTTTGTATGAATTAGGAGGAGATTAGTGAAGATTTATATGTGTAAAGAGTTGGAAGAGGGAGAGAAGAAGGGGGTATGAACTTGACAAATGGAAGGTGGAAGGAAGGGGAGTAATTTAAGGAATATTATAAATAAAAAAATTTAGTTTTGTGTGTTCTTCATTGTAAGGATAAAGTACAGACATACCAGCTAATTAATCTGATTATTATAGATTAACCCTAAAATATAGAGTTTGTCGTGTTATGGTGAAATTGGATATGGCCGGATTTTGTTTTATAAGCTTTCATTTTTACATGTTTGATCAAGTTGGTATTAATTATTTAGTTTTAATTTTCATCTCACTGTTCGATTGGTAATTTCTATTTTATTTACACGGAGATTCATCGATAAATTATCATGGTTAATCCATCTAATTGAACACGAAAATATGACACTTCATTGATACGGATTCTTCCTAAAATCCCTTTGAAAAAATACTTCACCGGAGATGCTCTAATATTCTCATCAATTTAAAAAGGAGATTCAACCATAACCTTTAAGACTATGATTAAAAATTTTATATATTTCAAATTTAAATTAAGTTGTATCAGTTACAAAGTATGAATATTAATGAAGATCGATAACAAAAAGCCACACAAACACAAGAACTAAATCGAATTTCACAAGGCGAGAAAATCTCTTATTCAATAATAATTCGTAGGTCTCAACAACTGAAAAATAATAAACCCTAAAATTCGTCCATATAGGTAGGGCAAGTTCTAAAAACATCAGGAAACAAATGCCCATGCAAAACGTAATTAAAAAGTCCAAAAACAAAGCCCGAAAACAGTTGAACGCCATTTTCAGGCCCTAAACGACCCCCCGAAAGGCCTAAAAGTGACAGGGCTCATGGCAAAGCGATGAGTCTTGATCGTTGGACCGTTTCCGAGTGACCATGCGAATTTCAGCCCAATCCGCCACAAAAATTCGTTGCTGCAAAATAAGCTCCAAGTGTGTTTGTCGCATTGACTTGTTTGTTGAATGCCGCTTTGACCGCATCATTGACCACGTCTGCATCATCCTCCCCTTTTTGAAATAGACTCGACCTCGAGTCTGCTTCATCATCACTATCTCCTTTATACGGGGACAAATCTGCAACATTAAAAGTAGCAGAAACATTATAATGACCAGGAAGCTCGATCTTGTAGGCGTTGTCGTTGATCTTCTTGAGAACTCGGAATGGACCATCGGCTCGAGGCTTTAACTTCCCGAAATGACCTGCAGGAAAACGCTCCTTTCAGAGATGAATCCAAACGAGATCTCCTGCTCGATACAAAACCTGTTTACGATTCTTATCAACATGTTCTTTGTATTGCTCGTTATGAAGAACAATCTGATCACGAACTTTCTGGTGCAGCTCTTTAATCTGCTCAGAATGATCAGCCCCCTTAGGTTTGAACTGCTCAATGACTGGAAAAGGCACCAAGTCGAGAGGTGTAGTCGGATTTCTGCCATACACAATTTCAAAAGGACCCTTACCAGTTGTCCGATTGATAGACCTGTTTGTAACACCCGCATAATTAGGATAATTAGTTATGCCTAATTGTTTGTAACTAGTTGTAATTAGTATGTAATAGGACTAATTACAGACTCTATTTGTATATATGTATAAGGTGATTTATATATATATGTGTGTACTTACGCGATTTGGATGACTCGTACGCATTAACCGGACGGAGTCCGACACAGTTATTTGGACGTTGGTGACATAAATTTACTTAAGTTATGAGAAAGTATTTTGTTGTATAAAATACGCAACTGAACGGACATTATTTACATATTAGCGCGACGACATTTTAAATAATGCAACAAAACGTAATAAACGCGAATTAATAATTTAAATACTTCGACAAATGTTTTTATCATTAATTTCAAGGTATTTTATTTAAATACTCCAATTATATTTTAAAAATATATAAACGTTTGGTCAAATACTAAAAACTAGTGATTTATCGATTAGGACACGGAGTAAATACCGGGTTTTGATGGATATTTTCCCCTCCCTTGCCTTTGGATCAGCCACCACCATCCCCCACCCAACTCTTTCATTTCATTTTTCATTTCAAAAACACACACTCTCATCCCAAAACTCTCTCAACCTCAATTCACACCAAAATTTCGGAATCAAATCTCGACCACAAAAATTACATATTCGGAATCACCATCATGAGTGGAGCAAGAATATCAAGACCGTTTTCATCATTTCATCCTCCATTTAGCTCGATTTGCCAAAGTAAGAAATTTCTAAAATCTTAGATCTATTCAATTTGGTGTAATGTTTTGATGTTTTGATGTGTACACAACATAGTTATAACCTAATACATGAAGAAAACACGTTTTTATAGCTCAAAAATGGGTTAGATTTGCGTTTTTTATCGGAAATTCTCGAAACCCGAAAGTTTCTGGGTTGGTGTTCATCATTGCGACGTCGTGGGCGACGTCGCACAAATACTCAACGTCGCATATAGCGATGCCAGCCTTTACGTCGCATTAATTCGTGAGGTCGCATATAGCGACGCAGACTCTAACGTCGCAGACTCAAACAGCGTCGCACTTAGCGACGACCCATATTACGTCGCATTAATTTGCGAATGTCACACTTAGCGACGTCGTACTCAACGTCGCAATCCTTGCCTGCAACGTCGCACCCAACGTCGTAGAAATCAGAATTTTTAAAGAGATTTTCACTAAAACTATGTAGAAAATGTGCATTTTTCCCTCCGAGCTGACTCGGCAGCTCGACAACCGTCACCAATGGGCCAAACATATTTTCTAACAAACGAACAATTACAAACATACGGATAAACACTGGATATACTAGTTGTGTACAACTAAACGAAACGTCTCGTGAGACGCATACTTACATAACTTCATATGATTAGGCATTTGAAGGTTACGGGTTCGGAGAACCTACTTGCTATAATTACTACTTGCTATTTTCTACAGCTTATTTCAAGACTCAGGTGAGTCTTACGGCCCCACTTTTACTGTTTTATCGTATTGGGGGAGAAACATGCTACTACTTTTCCTTGAACACAAGTACTAAAACTGTTTACTATACCAAACGGAATTGCATGAGTTGTTTACTATTTACAGAAGTCTCTCCATCATATATCGTTAGTTATGGACTTAAGCGCGAACACTAGTTAATGGATCCATTAGGGAAATGACCCTCCCCACCCGGGGCAGTAGCGCTGCCACGTACTGATTTACACGTAGAAACGGGTGACTACTTATTCGTTACTGATGCTTGCTCAGTTACGAGCATGTCACAGGAGCAACTTATTACTTACGGGTTAAGCTTCGATTATGAGCCTCATGGCAACGGTATAAACTTACTTATTTACATTTGCTGGATTGCAAATACTGGTTTTACGATTGCTGGATTGCAATTGCTGATTTTACGCCTACGGGTATTACTAATGAAATCTCGTGTTCAAAGCTGATATTACTTACAAACCTGTGAGATTCACCAACCTTTTGGTTGACACTTTTTAGCATGTTTTCTCAGGTACCCGGATGGAGTAGGATTACTCCAGGATTTAGCTAGAGTCGCATGATTTCAACACAACTGCATTAACGGAGATTCTTAGCATTATCTTTTGTATATTACGATTATGAAATAGAATCTCCTGCTATACGCGTGGACTCTAGGGGAAACTACATTTTTGTATACGAAAACACTAAGTTTTCAAACATTATATCTATGGAATGTAACTAATTTACAAACGTTGCATATAGATGTCGTTTGCTTTATCTTTGTGCTGTGATATTTGATTAGTAACACCCCAAACTATGCTTCCGCAAAATAGTGAATTTCGGGGGTGTTACACTGTTGTAGGCAAACTCAGCTTGTATAAGATCCCATTGTTTTGTATTATCACCAATCAAACGGCGCAACAAATTCCAAAGACTTCTATTAACAACTTTCATTTGTCCGTCAGTCGGTGGATGATGAGAACTACTAAACTGTAACTTAGAACCCATACGATTCCACAAATTAAGTACGCCAAAAGTGACTCACGAATTTAACATCACGATCAGAAGTAAGGGTCTTTGGCACACCATGCAATTTCACAATTTGAGCAAAATATAACTTAGCCACCTGACTAGCATCAAAGGTTTTCGAACATGGTACAAAGTGTGCCATTTTCGAAAAATGGTAAACAACCACCATAAGAGAATCCTTAGCTCGTTGAGTATGAGGTAATCCCAAAACAAAATCCTGACTAATGTCTTCCCGCGGAGCAGTAGGAACAGATAAAGGGGTATACAAACCTGCATTACTACTATGAGTCTTAGCAATATGGCATGTACGACATCTTTCAAGGAGCCTATTGACATCACGTTCCATCTTGGGCCAATAAAACTGTACACGAAGAAGGGCCAATGTCTTGTCACGCCCAAAGTGACCCGTAAGTCCACCTGCATGACTCTCCAGAACAATTGCTTCTCGTAAAGAACTCTGAGGAATACATAATCGCATACCCTTAAACAAATAACCAATTAACCATCATGCTTGGAAAACTGCTAAAAAGGCCCATTGTCACACCCGAACCTGCATGGTTGTAATTAAAGAATGGCGACGACTAAGCGCATCGGCAACCTGATTTTGAGAACCTGCTTTATGCTTGATGACTGATAAACGCTCAAAAGTACTATATTTCAGTAGTATTTCACCCCTATTCTTGAATGTTTTTATTGCATTTTGTTTAGAATAGATATTGATTTCATTCATATTTGAAATTAGATGTGAAAATAGAGCGTTTATGAAGAAAGGAAGGAAAACAGTCAATAAAAGAGTTAAATGATGCGTATTTGAAGAAATAAGTAAAGCCGAAGTCGAAGAAAAGAATAAAAGAAGAAAAATCAAAAATTCGGCTAGAAAAGTCATCCATACGCCATATGGAATTCCATACGCCGTATGGATTGCTGCAGTGGAGGCCCAGGTTACGCGGACATGGGCTGGGCTTGAATTCAATCCATACGCCGTATGGAAATCCATACGTCGTATGGATCAAAATTCCAGAAATATAAAAACGCGTAAAAAAACCCTAAAAAGGGGTGTTCGATATATTTTTGTTTCCAGACGATTATATTCGGTTCCTAGGTTAGTTTTACGAATTTCTTTAGTATTTTGGAGGTACAAAGGCTCGGGATTGAAGTTTATTGATCGCGGATCGTTGTAATTCATCGTTTTCGATTCGGTATAATTCTTTTATTCGATTTCATGGAAGAATTTGTTATTGAATAATCTGATTATTTCTGTTTTGATGATGAGTTGAATATCTAAAGTGATTGTGTAGTTGATTTAACTTAGATTATGATTATTGAACGATTATAATTGCGTATTGAATAAGTTATTTAATTGAAAACGGTTATATTGCTCGTGGACACTTGGTTATTGGTAACTAGTTATTATTGTTGCTTCACGTGATTAATAATTTTAATGAGATTGAGTTCCTTTAAGATTATTGATTATTGCTAGTACTACCTTAGGGTTTTGGACTATCACTAAATACGTTGAGTCTGATATGTCGAGTATACAATAATTATCTACTTTAAAATGAACAAGACAATAAGTTAATTATTGGGTATTGTTGAGTCATACCACTAGAGTTAATTATAATGAGTTGTGAATGTTTAATGCATAATTTAGGGAAAGGCACACAATTGACTGATCATCTTGTGACATTGGAACCAGTGTTTCATGTTGGACCCTAGATTATAGGAATTAGTTGGACCCGAAACGTTGGCTAGTTCATATTCGACTTAGTATTCATTGAAGAATTTGGTATTAAGTTGATCTAAAAGAATCACAATTAGATAATCAATACGTAATAAATCGGAAAATATGAATCTAAGTGACATTAACTATACAATTACTTATTCCTTCCAATTAGGATTTATTGCTATTATTTATTTATTATTTTAATTTAAAAGTTTTATTTAAGTTTGTTTATTCTAAATTAGATGTTTTCTTGAATGTTCGTACGGAACTAAAACGCCCCCCATATTTACTGTTTTCTAGTTAATTGTTAATTTCTATTTTAAATATTCCACCTTTTCCCTGTGTTCGAATCTGACTTACCAAATCTATATTTACAATTGATCGGGTATTCTTGGCTGGTTGCTTGAAAGTATTTATTAGGTATTTCTATTTATAAATTGTAAAACAAGACGCGCTTTCATAAGCGACATCAAGTTTTTGGCGCCGCTGCCGGGGAAAAGCGGTTGTGATTATTTAAAGAGGAGTTAGTTGTTTGTAAACTTTGATTTCTAAAATTATTTTATTAAACGAATAATTCTGTAAAGTTGTTTAAAGTAAATTAAGTAATTGTGTAACAAGTTTTCATTAATTCATTGGTTGAAACTAATTATCCTTTAATTGGTTAAACTTTTGGGGTTTTAGTTTCAACCGGCGGATGGAAATCCGTCCGCCGGTTGGAGTTCCAGATTATTTAAAGTTGTACATGTTATTTAATTTTTGTTTATTTTGTGTGAACTAATTTGTTTTTCGTTAGTGGTGTTTTGTATTTCCAGATTTATTTTTATTTAGGTTTGTCCAATGGCAAGAAGCTTTGAAAGTGATGCAAACAATTACGATTTGGTTGGTATTTATGATTCTGAGAGTTTGGAGTCAAGAGTAGAAAGTGAAATTCCATCATTCACTCATTTGGGCCGCAAGGTTGTGCCTATCACATCATCATGTGAAGAATTATTGGGTGCAATTGCGAATGTGAGATGGGACATTCCTTTTACAGCTGAACTAATCAGGATATCCCATGTTTATTTCTCCGACTATCAACTGGCACTAGTACAAAACTTACTAGATAGTGCAGAAGTGGAAAGACAATTTGGGGATTCTCAGCAGTTTCTGGATGATCTTTTAGATTTTGAGGAATCAGTAACATTAAGGATCGAAGAGGAGAAAGTATTCTTTGCCAATCAAAAGAGGCGATATGTTGAGATTTATGAAATTTTAAGACAACATTCGTTTCCTTATTCGGCTAAACAGACCGCATGTCTTAGTCGTATGATTAAAGCTTTGTATGAGTTAACAGGTCATCCAACTTCCGAAGCTGATAAGGAATTTTTAGCTGGTTTAAAGGATCTGGTTCAATTGTTAAAAGTAGATGATCATCTCAAGGATGAGACACCTCATTGTTTTGTAGTGAGTAACACTATTCACTATCACATGAATAGAATGGTTGAACAGTTAGATCGTCTTGCTAAGGAAGAAGGAGGAAGACCACGCCCGGATTTTATTCACCCAATTGATGAAATTGATTTAGCAACATATCTAGTGGCAACTATGAGAGAGTTAGTGGATGAGACTAAGATTCTGTACCCTAAGGAACATTTCCACTATGGAATGGTGGAAATTTACATGAGATTTGTTGAGATATTCAGGAGTTCAGGTTTGGGTTTCAACATATTTCAAGAGCAAGTTTTGGGTGAGATCGAAAGCTTAGTTAGAAGTTTGAAGGAAACTCCATTGATGAGCAATCATCATCAGATTGGAGAGTCATGTTTAGAATTTATTGGTGAGCTTGAGGATGACAGTCCGGAGCGAGAGGTTAAGTTAGTTGGTAATGATGAAGTGTGGGATGAAGAAGGAGAAGTAACTAAGTCAGTAATGAAGATTAGCTGGGATTTAATTTATCTGCTTCCCGTGGTTAATGAGCACTTGGCAAATTTTCCAACTTTTGGTCATGGGATCATTAACGTCATTCCCATAATCACTGAACGTTTCCTTGCTCTCTATCCTAATCAGTGATTCTAATCATTTCTTTTATATTTCTTATGCTATTGGATTGTTTTTAACATTTTGGTTTGATTTGGATTATGATTAGACTTTTGTTTGTTTTGAATTTTTGTTTTTGAATGTGTGATTCGAATATTAAGTATTATTTTGAATATTATTCTTTATTATTGTTTGTTAATTATTGTTATTTATTTTATAGTGTGGAATTGTGAAGATTTTGAAGTCGTGATTATCCTCCAGGTTTGAGATTTATTTATATAAAGTTAGTGATGAATTTGGGTTAAAAATGGGTTTTAAAATCGTTTTTGAAAAAAAAATTCTGAATTTTCAATCCATACGCCGTATGGAATCCATACGCCGTATGGATTGGTTGGGCCGCTGGACCGGGCCGTTGACTGGGTTTAATGAGTTGACCTGGGCCTGTTTAATCCATACGCCGTATGGAATCCATACGCCGTATGGATCAAAAATGCAGAAAACCGCCAGCAGCCTCTTTCTTCCTCATTTTTCACTCCAAAACCTTTTTCTTCAAAACCACCTACGGCTCTAACACCCATAACCCCCAAACGGAAATTCCGGCCACGCATTCATCGCCATTTTTGCGTATTCGTGTTACACGCACTTTCCTCTACAAGGTATAACTTCCCGTTTTCATTTTCATTGGTTAAATCACTCGTTTGGAAGTTAGGGTTTATGATAGATTTTTTTTTTTTGGGTATTTTGGATATGGGTATGATTATTAGCATGTTTTGATTGAATTATGTTCTAGTTGCTATATACATTGCAATGTCATGCTTGTTTTTCAATTGTATTGCATATTTTGTGTTATTCGAATTATTCGTTCGTAATGATAAAATGTGAATATGAGAAACTCAATTGTGCTATGCTTATTAATTTTCTGACCACATGATGATTAATGCAAATATTTGTTTGGTACACAAGTGTTTGTGATTACGGTTATGTGATAGGTTGTTATTTTGATTAATTGTGTTACAATAATTCATTCTGATATTGTATTGATGTTTACTAGTTGCTAATACTCGAGTTTAGTGATTGTGCAATTTCGTATATTCATAATGGTACCAAGTTATTATAATGCATTTGATTAGGCAATTGTCATGAATATTTAATTAAGTATATACATGTATGCAATTTGAGTGATTTATGTTTAAAAATTGCAATTTAGGTTCATGAAATTGGTTGTTGCGGTAGTTTTAGGCTAAACCTTTATGGTGGATTATTCAATTTTAAGCCGAAATGCTGCCGAAATTTTTATTAACCTTTTTGCAATTAACTGCTTATTTAGTATTATTAACAATTGTTTTGTTTAGCAGTTATCATGTCTAACAGGAGAGCACGAGGAGGTGAAACTTTGGGAAACCCGTTGATTAGATCTCATAGATACCTCACTTTTCATGGGTCATATTCTGAGACTGCTAGGATGCAGTTTAGAGATCGTCTGGCTTCCAATATTGGCCAGTCAATTGAGGTGTTTGATGCGGTTAACTGGAATGTTTTGGAGCATGTGATTGCTAGAGAAGGGTTTACTAATTGTGCTGAAGCCATTAGGAATTTACTTGCTGTTCCATATGTACTAGAGGATGGAAACATTGGATTTGTTTCCTATGCTTGGTCCCGGTTATTCAGTATCAGGGAGGATATCTACAGAGAGCTGGTTGTTGAGTTTTATAGCACTTTTAGGTTTGACGCCAGGTCGACTCAATGGACTGAGAATTCCATTTTCTTCCAGCTAGGGGGACAGCCCAGACAGATGACCTTGGTTCAGTTTGCTTTGGGATTGGGGCTTTATGAGCCCAATGAGCTGGATAATCCTCACTTTTTAAACCACATTTCTGCAGGTGCTGTGAAGAAGCTCACTGATTTGGAAGTTGAGCAGGAGTGGCAGTTTATTGCCCAGGGTAGTTATGGCAGTTCGACACCTTCTTACACGCGTATTTGAGATCCTCGTCATCGACTCATTCACAGATTGTTGACTTACACCATTGTTGGTCGCAAGGAGGGGCCTGAGAAAGTTTCGAGGCCTGACTTGTTTTATTTGAGTTCGATTATCAGGAAGAGGTTAGTGAATGTACCTTGGAGGTTGGCGAAGTGGATGTCGAAGAGAGCTACTGGTACTAGAGATGGTAGTAGTTTGTGTGGAGGTCACTTTGTTACTCGATTGGCTAGATACTTTGGTTTGGCTACTCAGGATGAGATGGGGTCATGCACGATTGTTCAGCCTAGCATGGGATGGTTGACTGCACGCCGGTTGGAGGCATTTGCTCTCATTGAGCCATGCATTACCTATGGTGGTCCTGCAGAGATGTATTACTGGGTTCCGATTACTCCGGTAGGACAGACTTTGCAGTCGAGGCAGGCTAGAGCTAGAGGAGATACGAGTGGCAGTGATAGAGGTCGAGGTACGGTACGAGGCCGTAACAGAGGTTATGCTACGGAGTTTGATCAGTTGTCTCAGCAGATGCACCAGATGCAGTTACATCAGACTCAGAGGTTTGATCAGATAGATCTTATGCAGAGACAGCATTTCCATCAGACCAGTGCACACTTGGACTACCAGGATGGCTTGTTTGAGCAGCTGTTTGGTCAGTTTCCTTCTGGACCCGCGTATCAGCCATTCCAGTACCAGATGCCACCAGAGTTCATACCACGACCACCACCACCATCGCAGTCAGAGTATGGAGCGCCTTCTCATCTGTACCAGTACCGCCAGGATGATGACAGTGACTAGGATGATGTTCATCATATTTGGTTTATGATTCCAGACACTATTATTATTATTGTTTTATTATTATTATTATGACTGTTTTTATTTGTAGGAGTTATTAATTGTGTTGGATTGGTAGTTTTAGGATTCGGTAGTAGTTATTTTTAAGTAGGATGTTTATATTTGGTATTGTTTAATCTTGTGTGTTGATTGATCCCTCAGAATTGTGTTGTGAGTACGTGTAATGCTGGCAGTAAGTTCAGCGCAACGAAAAATTGAATCGAGAGGATGTGGGAAATTCGTATCATCCTTGTCATTAAACTGCACACTATTCCAGGGGAGTTTTTCTGTTCTAAGTTCTTTTCTCTTTTTTCCGTTTTAAATATTTCATTTTTTGTACAATGAGGGCATTGTACATCTTTAAGTGGGGGATGGGAGAGAAAAGAGTGAATGAGAGAGAAAAGAGTGAAATTTCCACATAATTGTTTTGTTAATAAGTAGATGATTTTGTAATTTGGTTAATAGTTATCTTATTAAGATGAGTAACTAGGAGGTTATGAGTTGCCTATTTTTCAACCAAATTTTTGCATTTAAAATTTTGTTTTCTAGAGATAATTATTTTGTAACTATGTAGGTTAAATTTAAAATTTTCTACACTTTTAATTAAATACTAAAGCTATTAAAAAAATGTTATTTAGCTTCATTATATGATGTATTGATAGGCGATTTATATGAGAATGTTTGAGCTGTTAAGAAATGATAATTAAGGAGTAAATGTTACTTGTAGATGAACTTTAGCTATGTATGACATATGTCTTAATTTTCATATTAGTAATGTGTGATATGCCATATTTTTGGGAATTTAATTAATATCATTTGGGGATATACTGGGTGTTGTTTCCTCTGTTGTACGAAAGTACAGACCTGGTTTCCGTCAGTATATCTAATGAAAAAGAGCAAAAGAGTTTAACAACTCATGATTTTAAAATGTGGTCAAATTAAGTCGCTTTGTTGTACTGAGGTACAGACCTGTCACCAATGGTTTGACTAAAAACATTATTGCTAAACCAAAATCAAGTTATGTTGTTTTGTTGTGTTGAGGCACGGACCTGTCACCTCTGTCTTGATTTGAAAAATGATTGTTTTGATTAAATTTAAAGATATGTAATATTGGCATATTATGAGTATGAAAGTATATAGTTTTGGGAGTCTAAGGGAATATTTACACGAATAATAATAAGTTGAGCTCGAATATTCAAATATAGATTGTTTAAGTGGATAGCAATATCAGTAATCATTGTGAACTATTTGATGTTTAAGAATAATAACTCTATGTGTAGATCAGTTTTTGTAAATCTCGTAGTTTCTTAATAATTGTTTTTAGAATTAACAGATTTTTAAATTTAAGCATTTGAGTTGAAGATGGGTGATGTTGTGTAATTCCTATCTTAGTTATTTGGATTAATAGAGATGAGTGTTTTCTTAAGAATTTGATTTTTGAATCGATAGTCTACTTGAGGACAAGTAGGATTCAAGTGGAGGATGTTTGATAAACGCTCAAAAGTACTATATTTCAGTAGTATTTCACCCCTATTCTTGAATGTTTTTATTGTATTTTGTTTAGAATAGATATTGATTTCGTTCCTATTTGAAATTAGATGTGGAAATGGAGCGTTTATGAAGAAATGAAGGAAAACAGTCAATAAAAGAGTTAAATGATGCGTATTTGAAGAAATAAGTAAAGCCGAAGTCGAAGAAAAGAATAAAAGAAGAAAAATCAAAAATTCGGCTGGAAAAGTCATCCATACGCCGTATGGAATTCCATGCGCCGTATGGATTGCTGCAGTGGAGGCCCAGGTTACGCGGACATGGGCTGGGCTTGAATTCAATCCATACGCCGTATGGAAATCAATACGCCGTATGGATCAAAATTCCAAAAATATAAAAACGCGTAAAAAAACCCTAAAAAGGGGTGTTCGATATATTTTTGTTTCCAGACGATTATATTCAGTTCCTAGGTTAGTTTTACGAATTTCTTTAGTATTTTGGATGTACAAAGGCTCGGGATTGAAGTTTATTGATCGCGGATCGTTGTAATTCATCGTTTTCGATTCGGTATAATTCTTTTATTCGATTTCATTGAAGAATTTGTTATTGAATAATCTGATTATTTCTGTTTTGATGATGAGTTGAATATCTAAAGTGATTGTGTAGTTGATTTAACTTAGATTATGATTATTGAACGATTATAATTGCGTATTGAATAAGTTATTTAATTGAAAACGGTTATATTGCTCGTGGACACTTGGTTATTGGTAACTAGTTATTATTGTTGCTTCACGTGATTAATAATTTTAATGAGATTGAGTTCCTTTAAGATTATTGATTATTGCTAGTACTACCTTAGGGTTTTGGACTATCACTAAATACGTTGAGTCTGATAGGTCGAGTATACAATAATTATCTACTTTAAAATGAACAAGACAATAAGTTAATTATTGGGTATTGTTGAGTCATACCACTAGAGTTAATTATAATGAGTTGTGAATGTTTAATGCATAATTTAGGGAAAGGCACACAATTGACTGATCATCTTGTGACATTGGAACTAGTGTTTCATGTTGGACCCTAGATTATAGGAATTAGTTGGACCCGAAACGTTGGCTAGTTCATATTCGACTTAGTATTCATTGAAGAATTTGGTATTAAGTTGATCTAAAAGAATCACAATTAGATAATCAATACGTAATAAATAGGGAAATATGAATCTAAGTGACATTAACTATACAATTACTTATTCCTTCCAATTAGGATTTATTGCTATTATTTATTTATTATTTTAATTTAAAAGTTTTATTTAAGTTTGTTTATTCTAAATTAGATGTTTTCTTGAATGTTCGTACGGAACTAAAACGCCCCCCATATTTACTGTTTTCTAGTTAATTGTTAATTTCTATTTTAAGTATTCCACATTTTCCCTGTGTTCGAATCTGACTTACCAAATCTATATTTACAATTGATCGGGTATTCTTGCCTGGTTGCTTGAAAGTATTTATTAGGTATTTCTATTTATAAATTGTAAATACGCGCTTTCATAAGCGACATCAATGACAAAAGAGAAGGACTGAATAAACTCCACCCATTTAGCATGTCTCGATTTCAACTTGTGTTGCCCGTTAATATAATTTAAAGCCTCATGATCAGAAAAAAGAACAAACTCGTTGGGAAGCAGATAATGCCGCCACGTATCCAAACTGCGAACGATGGCATAAAACTCCTTATCATACGTCGAATACTTGCGCCTAGCCTCATTTAATTTTTCGCTAAAGAAGGCGATAGGTCGCTGTTTTTGGCTTAAAACATCACCAATACCAACGCCAGACGCATCACACTCAACCTGAAAAACCTCATCAAAGTTAGGCAAGGCTAAAACAGGAGCCTCGGTTACCTTATATTCAGAAGCTCAAAGGCTTTGGCAGCCTCTTCCGTCCATGTAAAACATTCACCCTTCATACATTCAGTCACAGGTGCTATGATGGAACTAAAGTTTCGAATAAATCTATGATAAAAAGATGCTAACCCATGGAAACTCTGAAGATCATGAATGGTAGTCGGCATAGGCCAACTAGTAATTGCCTCAACCTTGGATGGATCCATTTTGATTCCAGTTCTGTGACAATATAACACAGAAAGGTCACTTCAGTTACAAGAAAATGACACTTCTTCCCATTAGTATACAACTTTTGCTCACGCAAAACAGTGAATATTTCTCGAAGATGAAACAAATGCTGCTCAATACTGCTACTAAAAACCAAGATATCATCAAAATAAACGACAACAAAACGACCAATAAAAGGTTTGAAGGCCTGGTTCACAAGGCGCATGAAGGTGCTCTACGCGTTGGACAGCCCGAATGGCATAACCATCCACTCATACAAACCATCTCATTTTTTGAAAGCCGTCTTCCATTCATTTCCTGGTCGCATCCAAATCTGATGATACCCACTCCTTAAATCAATTTTGGAGAAAACTGTGGCACCATGTAACTGGTCGAGGAGATCATCCAAACGCGGAATAGGAAAGCGATACTTAATTTTTATTTTGTTCACAGCCCGACTGTCAATGCACATCCGAAACGTCCCACCTTGTTTTGGTACCAACAAAGCAGGTACTGTACACGGACTCATACTCTCACGTATCAATCCCTTCTCCAATAACTCTGTAACTTGCCTCTGAAGCTCTTCATACTCTTTTGAATTCATCCGATAAGCATGCATGTTTGGAACAGACAACCCGGGAATGAAGTCTATACAATGCTGAATGTCTCTCATAGCAGGTAAACCAGGAGGGATGTCATCGGGAATCACATCAGCAAACTCCGTAAGCAAAGGTTGAACCTGTATAGGAGCTACACTTATAACCTCATTTGATTCCACAACCACAAGAGTAAGAAAGTACGGACTATTTTTCGCAAGTCCCTCGAAATCAGCCAGTTTCATAAACAAATTTGAACCCTCTTCCGGAGCTTGATGAGAATCAAAAGGAACGAGAATAATATTCACACCTTCTTTCTTAAAACTATAAGTATTATGGAATCCATCATGCTTGGTCTTTCTATCAAATTGCCAAGGCCGCCCTAACATAATGTAAGCCACATCCATTGGTATAACCTCGCACCAGACTTCATTTTTATACTTGTTACCAATAGAAAACTAAACAAGACAACGCTTACTAACCTTGACAGTATTCCCTTTCTTTAACCAAGTAAACTAGTACGGATCAGGATGGTCTTCTGTTTTCAGCCCTAGTTTCTCAACCATATAGGTAGAAACTACGTTTTTACAACTACCCATGTCGATAATTATATAACAAATCTTACCCTTCGAGGTGCACTTAGTCCTAAAGATGTTGTTGCGTAGCCAGGAATTGTCATCAATAGACTTTGAAACAGCAACACTTAATGCTCGTTGAATGACCAAAGCCTCACCACGATCAGGATACACCAACTCATCACCTAGTTCGGATAACTCGGGTTCGGCATCAGTATCATAGGTGGGGTCTTCATCATCCTGGATGAAAGTTAGCGTTTTTTGATTTGGACAGTCTCGTGCAAAATGGCCTAACCCGCTGCACTAATAACACCTAGGTGCACTAGTAATACGCTCCTTATTACCGCCCGTTGTTGCAGGGGTAATTTCTGGAGCCGTTGTTTGGGTGGTTCTCGTATTGGGAATGAAATGACTAGAAGTACTTTTTCTTTTAGCTTTAATCTGTTTTCAACCTTTAACGCCAAACGACAAATATCTGTATAATTCTAATAAAGTTGAAGGCTTACGATATCAGAAATTTAAGTCCTAAGGACCCCCAAAAAACATGCTATAACCTGCTCCTCTTCTTCAACCACATCACACCGCATATGAAGCTTATCAAACTCATTAATAACCTCTTCCACATTTATGTTCCATTGGGACAGATTATTATAATCTAGAAAGGCATCTTGACGATGATTTTTAGGTAGAAATTTAGCCCTTAACAGTTTCTTCATCTTTTCCCAAGTCTCAACTTTCGATTTTATTTCTGCTTGTCGCCTCTTCTTAACATGATCCCACCATAGCGAGGTATATTGTCGAAGTTTGATGGTCACAAGTTTCACTTTCAGTTTATCAGGAATATCACGCACATCAAACACTCTTTCAACCATACTCAACCAATGTTGAGTCAAAACTAATCTGGGTTGAAATTGCAACTGGTGAGAAGAAGACTATTGTGTACAAGTGATAAAAACTGATAGTGTTAAAGATACAAATGTCTTCACAAGGTTACAACTGATAGAAGAGAATTGAAGAGAAGACGAGAAGTTACAACTGCTTGAAGATAGATTACAACTGAAAGTTATGTTTGTAAGTAGTTATAACTGTTTATGAAATAGTAACTGTTAGTTATATATATAGCAGTTGATACTGATTGTGTATTAGTAAGTCTTATATCACAATTAAAGTAGTTACCACTGATAGTAAATTAGTTTCAACTGTTAGCTTCAGTTTGGTAGTTACAACTGTTTATGATATTGTGATAAGTATGAGTCGGTTATGGAAGTTATCTTATTCCATATTTGTAGGAGATTGTATAGGACTCTATATGTTATAAATAGAGATCCTTTAGACCTGGATTAGGTTAACGATTTTGCGCATCTTCAAGGTTTTCTGTAACCCTAATACATTAGGTGTATTCGTCTTATATCATTAATAAGATTGAAGCTTTTGGTATTAATCGTGTTCTTAAAGTTATTAAATATTCTTAAACATTATTGAGTGTGATTCCGCAACTGCTCAATAATAAGTTCAAAGCTTATTATTATCGCTTGTTTATTAGTTTAAACAGGGACTAACAACCAATCAATAAAATCATCCGGATGAACCTTACCTGTAAACTCGGGGATCTCAATCTTCAATCCCATACTACGAATAGGATCATCGGGATAATGATCGTCACGATCCACAGAATGATCATCACGACGAAAACGATGACAACAATCATGATACCTATGATTTCTTCCGTCTAAAGGATTGACGTCATCTGCTCTATCGTCCCAGACGTTAGACTCAATTTTAGTCTCTTCTGCCGGCGACTCCTGCTGTAACTGCTGGAGCTCGAGTTCCTGAATCCGCTACTGCAGCCTTTCGATCATCTCTATATCACGAGGATCACGAGCAGTTGTGGTGCTTAGTTCCGCAACGACTTTCTTTGGTCTACTACGTGTGGCCATGATCACCTATGCTCTAATACCAAATAATGAAGATCGATAACAAAAAGCCACACAAACACAAGAACTAAACTGAATTTCTCAAGGCGAGAAAATCTCTTATTCAATAATAATTCGTAGGTCTCAACAACTGAAAAATAATAAACCCTAAAATTTGTCCATATATGTAACACCCACCTTAGGGGTCTAGTGGCATTATGGTAATTTTCTAGCTTTAAATTATTTAAAGTGTTAGGAATATTTTTATTTTATTATGTTCTTTGAATAATGTTAGGTCAAAAGGCCAAATGTTTTATTGTGACAGGTAAATAATTGATCGTTTTAAATTAATATGGTTGTAGGAAAAATAAAATAGTTAGAATTGCAAATGGTTTTTAAGTTCCAGACAATAGGTTTAGAAGAGGCTAATTAAAATTGGATACTGGGTCGGTTAAGGGGGAGCCGACCTATTTTTTTCTTTTTTTGCTTCTACACCCAGTAAACTAAGAAATCTAAAGAGAAAAAGAAATAAAAAAAAAAGGAAGAATTGTTCTTGAGGTTTGGATTCCATCTCATCAACATCAGATTCTCATCATCATCATCTTAAACTCCTTCTTCCTCCTTGATGGTAAGTTACTCTTTTTGCTTTGTTAATCTCCAAAGTATGATTTTGATTAAAATTTGATGGGTTAGTGATGTATGTATGAAATTGGAGTTTGAAGAAGTTGTATTATTGTTATTTGATGTTGTTGATGCTAGTTGAGATATTAGTGATAGTTAGATACCTGAGTTTGAAGCTGGATGTGTTGATTGATTGAAAAATTCGGGTTTGAGTTATTGCAGAAAGTGCAGGTTGCAGAAATTGTCATGGTCGCGATGCGACCTTAGTAAAACGCGACGCGATTTGCTTAAAATCGCGACGCGATCTATGATAAATGGCGACGCGATTCTGTATATATATCGCGACGCGATGTGGGAGGTTTGGCGACGCGATTTAAAAGTTTTGTTTTGCAAATTTTCATTTTACATGGAATGAGCTGAAATTCGCATAGTCACTCGAAAACGGCCCAATGATCAAGGCTCTCTAAAATGAGCCTAGGCGGTTTTAGGCCTTTCGGGGTCGTTTAGGGGCCGAAAATGGCTTTTTTTGGTTTTTGGACTTCGTTTCGGGATTTGATTACATTCCGGATTGGACTTTTATTTTCTTAAACCTCAGGGATTACTTGCTTGAGTAAATATGTTATGATGAAAATTTGAAACTAGACAATTGAGTAAATGGTTATATAAATTGATTGGTGATAAATTGATTTAAACTGTTAGTTGTAAAGTAATATGACTATTGTTTACAACCCGGTAATTGTTTGTTATTTTGATACTATGTATTGAAATATGATTTGATTGAGTAGTTATGATTGATATTATAACTTGGTGATTGTAGTGATTTGAGGTTATGAATTTAAAATGAGTTATATGTTATGAACAGGGTTCTAACTCATTACTTATTTGTATTCTCAGACACGGAGAAGACTCGGTAATATTAGACTTCTGAGTTAACGGCTGAAGTAACGGTGAGTGGATCTGTAATCCTCAGTGTGATTTAGTTGTAACAATTTTGGTTACAACGGGTAAGTGTAGTACTACTATTGATAGACTGTTTAGTCTGCCATGATGATTATGGATTATGTGATTATGTGATACATAGCCATTGGGCATTACGTGATACGGAGGTCAACACTGGTTGGACTTGGTTGCTATTTTTGGGCCGGCGGGGGTTCCTTGTACATATCGTTAATAGGAACCTGTGTCATGTGAAGATAGCAATAAGCTATCGGTTAACCTTTGTATGGGCCTACAGTTGGTTGATAAAGTGTTCTTGGAGGGCCACCGCGGCATGAGGGCACCTCAAGAACCACCGATCCTCTGTGATGTTATGTGTTTACGATGCTTTGCTGTAACCAGATTTGTTATGCTAAGTTGGGCTGTTGGTTATTTATTCACTCACTTAGCTTTATGCTAATCCCACCACCCTACTTCTTGCAGGTTATGATTTTGATATAACGGGCTGGGCAAGAAGCTTTGTTTGGGACAGAATGTTTAACCAAACTTTACTCTTATATTTGTTTTGGGATGAGTCCAAGTTGTATTTTGAATTATATAACACCTAGTGGGATATACTATGTTTGAAATAGTATAACTTTATATACATAATGTGTAATGTAAATTATTAATGTATGTCTGACCTGCGCTTCCGATGTTTAGTATAATATAAAAAAAATGGTTGTAAAAATATGGGGTGTTATAATATAGGTAGGACAAGTTCCAAAAACATCAGGAAACAAAAGCCCATGCAAAACGTAAATAAAAAGTCCAAAAACAAAGCCCGAAAACAGTAAAAGGCCATTTTCAGGCCCTAAACGACCCCCCGAAAGGCCCAAAAGTGACAGGGCTCATGGCGAAGTGATGATTTTTGATCATTGGTCCGTTTCCGAGTGACCATACGAATTTCAGCCCAATCCGCCACAGAAATTTTTTGCCGCAAAATAAACTCCAAGTGTGTTTGCCGCATTGACTTGTTCGTTGACTGCCGTTTTGACCGCATCATTGACCATGTCTACATCAAATATCTTTTATTAATATCCACTATCCTTATATAAATTGGATTTTGTTAACATGTACTCCAGTAGTACACGATAAGATGTATTTAATGAAGTAGTACGTACACGATAAGATGTATTTAATGAAGTTGAAATTTTCTTAAATATTAACAATTACACTTAATACTCATTAATCTAATAATTACTATTTTATGCTTATATAATAACTAGTTTTAATATTTAAGGAAATTTGGGATTCTTTAAATGCATTTTAACGTATGTCACGGGGCATACATTAGCAAAACACATAAATTTCATAATTGTATTTATTTATAATAATTGCAATTTATAAGTATGATATTAAATTAAACAAGCCAATTGCCTGAGATGTATAACCACGGTAAATGATAGATATAGTAATTGAGAGAGACACGTACACGTTACATGCAACTCATAAGTCAAAATGTTTATTACTTTTTTGTTCAACTTACAATATCGCCCTTTTGCATGGCGCCAACTTTTTGACAAACCGTCGTCAAACTTAATTTCAAACAAAATTCCTCCGCTCATCCTCATCATGCATCTAATAAACAAAGTAACAACACGATAATGCGTATATTATTTAACCATAAATAATAAAAAATATAATTACAATAAAAATTCACCATTCTTCTCCGAGATGCACCTGCAACACAATCAAAAGACTTTCGGTTTCAAATTACTATGTGAGTACACTTGCTTAATAAAGATTAGTTTATATATATAAGCTTTGTATTGCTTTTAATCTTATTGTGGATCATTGGATGATTGTAAATATTTTTGCATTCTATTTCATACCGGACGTTTAGTTTTTCTTTCTCGATTCACTTTCATCTCTTTACACCACAAATCGATTGCTAAAATGGTTGCTTTGTAGAAATATTTAATTACATTAGCTTTCATGTAAGTTTTAAATGTATGAAAAGACTTGCATGATTAGTTTATAAAGCAGGATCATGGTCTTCTGTGTTTCAGTACTTTTCATACTTATCAAGCTTATATCGCCACACTACCCCACCACCACCACAATGGATGATCCAGTACCAGTAGCAGTAAATAGAGCATCAAAATTCAACCAAGTTATACGGCTGCAAGTCTGCTACGCAACTGTAGTTAGCATCATCTCTATAGCATGCGTCTTCCTAGGAACTTAAAAAGCTTGCTACATGAGACTAACAGGAGTAAGTTATACATAGAGGCTACGTACTCTATTCTATTTGGTGGCTAAATTCATAGGGATCTTTGTACATGCAGAGATGATGGTGAAGTGAACTACTTCCCCAAGCTTCTGAAGACGGCGGCGGCGGCATTTGCAGCTTTTGTGGCTGCAGCGGTTGTCCCCGCCGCCATGGGTATCCTAACGAAGCCATACACAGAGAGGATAGTCGTTGTGCTTGTAATTGTTGTTGGAATGCTTTTCCTGCCGTCAGCCATCATATCTTTGGAGGGAGACATCTCTTTCCGGAAATGCATGCTGGTGATCAACATTGGTGGTACCTTGGTGGCGTGCTTATGCGTGGGGATATACGTATTATTGGCCAGACTCAATTGGGGTAGCTATTAGATTAGTGTTTTGTTGTTCTTGTTATATTTTAAGTTTAACTTGTAATGTGTTGATTTCTAAATAGATAAAAATGAATAATTTGTTAAGTTCACTTTATATATTTTGAGTTGTTTTTATCATTATCTTAATGATTGCCTCTAAATGTGGTTGTTTGACCGATAAAGGTCAAACAGAAATTTCGATCAATCTGTGTAGTCTGTGATATGGTATGGATATGATATGCTGTTTATTGGCATATTTAAAGTCTGTGTATGTTGGATGTGGTCAAAAGGAAGATCGTTGAGTTTTCAAAGTCAAAGAAAATTATTGGCTTTTCAGAGTCAAAAGGATGATTATAGACTTGCAGCGTCAAAACGATGATGTGAGTTCAGAAATGATACAAGAGTGTGTTGTTTGGTAAGATTAAATGATGGTGGAGAATGGAAATGAATTGATTTCCATCATGGGTACGGGAAGGAAATGAAAAACACGTAGAACTTCGTGTTCTCGAGTTTGTTTTAGAGTTGAAAGGAAAGGAAAGGAAAGGAAAGGGAAGGAAAGGATTAAATACAAAATTGTGTTCTTGTTCCCAAGTTTTATGAAGAAAGAAAAGAAGAGAGATGAAGAGAAAGTGAGAGAAAAGAAAATAAGCTATCTTCAAATCTTCCCAATTTGGGAGGAATGATCCGAGGGAAAATTAGACAAAAATTATCCATATATTTCTTTCCCCTTCCCTCTGAAATGAACTTGGGAACACTAGAGCTTGCTTACTTTCCGTCTGCTTCCCTCCCTTTCTCTTAAAATTAGAACTTGGGAACAAAGCCTAAGTGTTTGTTTTTGGTGGAAAGAAAAGAAAAAAAGGTGAAGGGAGGGGAGCGGAAGCTCCAACGTAATCTTCTTTCAATATGTTCCTTCTACTATTGGGATGATTAGGGAGGAATCACTTTCATTCCCTTGTTTTCCTTCCAACTTAAAAAACACAACTCACTTCTTATTCTTCCTTCCTTTTTCCTTCTTTTCTTTTCCTCTTTATTCATTTCTCTTCTTTTCCACTTATTTTTCAACTCGGGAATAAAAACAAATGACCTTCTTTAGTAATACGATTTCCTTCCAATTTCTCGTACATGAGACACATGCCATTCACATTCTGTTCTATACAAATATATTAAACAATTGTAAGTTCTAACTCTAACTCTCTGGTGGAATTTTGTGGGTGAATTTCTGGTGATCCATCCAAATAGTTACTACCAGTGACTTTTCTTCATCTTCTCATTTACATCCTTCTGATTTTACACTCATTAAAGTTACAAAATATATTTTTATTCGTATTCGTCTGATATAATCGCACATCTTCGTTCGTGGAGTACCCGGTTCTTCATACTATATGCTTTAACACTCTCGATTAGGTAAATAATTTGCGATTTTGTTTTCTTTTAAAACTTGATTGGTCAAAAAAAAAACTTCGATTTTGTTTCCTTCATGTGTTGCCCAAGTAAATCCATTGTAGTTTCTCAAGAAATTGTTAGTATTCTTCTGGATCCTGATTTAACTCGTTATGTTGTGATAGCTGAGTTATAGCTTGATTTTGGCTTGAATGTTGTAATATATATATATATATATATATATATATATATATATATATATATATATATATATATATATGGATGGGTTCTAGTAAAAACAAGGAGTTAATATAAAAACAGTGAAAAGGATCTTAATTTTTATTCATAATTTTTTTTAGTTATGAACTTTTATTTTTTTTCCGCTTCATATACGTTTTTTTGTAAACTCTTATATATTTTTTTGTTTTCCAGAAATTTTTCGTTGTGAACGTTTGTTAATTTTGCTTTGCGGAAATTTAGAAATTTTTTAAATGTGAAGTTTAATTTTTTTGGCTTCACATAAATTTATGAGTGTGTGAAACTTAAGTCTTTACCTTCACAATTCATAAATTTTATGTGAAGCCAAAAACAATACGATTCACGTTTAAAAATTAAGGGTGAACAAAAAAAAAAAATTCAACTTCACACTTTATAAGATTGTGAAGGTCAACTGTTTTTCACCGTTTCTATTTTATCTCCACCACTTAGGAATTAGGTAGCGGTGCGAGAGATTTAATTTATTACTCCGTACCTTCTTTTTAATGTCTTTTTTTAATGATTTTGTTACAAAATTACTAATGGGTTATTTAAAGCACACTGATTCATTTTCGTTCACAATATGCATGCATTTTTTTGTATGTTTGTTCAATCTTTGAATCATTTCACGATTAATAATTCATTATAAAGAAAGTTGTGATATGTATTTATATAATTTGAATCGTTTTTTTGAATAAGTGAATCAATTTCATGGTAACAATCTCAATAATAGCTGTACATTAAAATATTTAAGCAATAATACAAAATCATAAATCCACCAGGAATATTATTATTGAATTTATGAATCATAATGTAAGTTATGTGATCAACACAAACTATGTATGATGATGGATAAACTCTTGATGTCGGAGATGTATAATTGAATCATATGTTTACATACTACGTGAATCAAATATTTATTAATGAATCATCATGATGTCAGATATGCAAAATTGAATCATCTGTTTATTATACTATGTAAATCAAATATTTATTAATGAATCATATTCTGAAGTAATGAATCATAATTTGAATAATATTGAATTCTAGCATGATTGAATCGAAGTTTCAAAACATTGAATCACAATATGAAGTTAATGAATCATAGCTTAAAATTTCAGAATCGTAGTATAATTTTATTAAGTGAATCATGGTATATTCATTCGTTTTCATGTTAGTACTTTAATACTTAAACTTCGTAATCAATATTAGCGTTTTACGAATCAATTACATTATATAATTGAGAATCATTGTCATGCACATAAAAGATGGTGTATTATTTCTAGTACTAAATTGCAATAAAATAAAATAGTGACGTAAATCAATAGTGATTAAATTATGTATCTATTGCAAAATAAATTCAAAGAATATGTGAGTCTAATTTCATCACAAGAAACATGATTTCATTTCAATTTCCATTGAAGGAATTAATCTACAAAAAGCGTCCGTGGATTGAAGACATGAAAGTATAAACATAATAATCAAATTAAACTTGTAATTAATTGAGTTGCTTATACACTGTAAACATTGGCGTATATTGATTTTGTTATGATTTGAAATACGAGTAATAATTAATTAGTTTTTCAAAATGATTAACTGCTCCACCATAATTAAAGGAAAGCAGATGGAGAGATAAGAGAAGTTAGTGTTAGTAAAATACCAATCATGCCCTTTTATCTTATTTTGAAATGAATGATCCAAATTGTTTCTCCCACTTATCCATCAATTTATATATATATATATATATATATATATATATATATATATATATATATATATATATATAGGTGGGTTCAAATAAGAAAACTAATTTTCGAAGAAACGTAAGAAATACTTCAAGATTTACTTTTTAACCTTCCAAATCGAATGTGGGCCTGTATTATATAGTATAAGAATTAGCCCAATACTTTACATATGACAATTTAGTTCATCTTTAAAAAAACCGCCTCATATTTTATATATTACTAGCATAGAACCCGCGTTATAGAGCGGTGATGATAGTGATAGTGGTGGTGCAAGGTTGATAAAAAGATAATAGTGTATGTATACATACGTTTAAAGATTAAATTGTGTTTGAAATTTGTTTATTCATAATATCATTTAATGCTAATAAAGAGAAAATAGAATTTATATATGGTATAAGATTTATTTTGTTAATCTACTAGTTTATAGCCCGCAAATTTTGCGGGGCTCGTTTAAATTTCTCTTATTCATTTGATTGAATGAAAAAAGATACACATTTACTACATAATATGATAGTGTTACAAATTGTGGTTATGTCATACTTGACGTAATATGCGTAGTTAGTATGGTTTTTCTTTAACTTTTACAATAAAAATCTCATATTCACATAGCCGAAAAAATGTAGACCAGAGAAAATATCTACATGTTAAGGGTTTAATAGGTCACAGTGTCACACGACACACTAAATGTGTATTTTTGAAAGTTAGATACATACTATAAAGTATAGACGTGTTTTAACTTTTAAGTACAATACACACTATAGAGATTCATACAAAGTTAGATATATTTTCACATACTAAGCCTTATTCATAATTCTAAATTGAAATTTTTAAAATTTAATAAGAGAGAGCAAAAGTATACTTAAAGCTTGGAAATGATTTCATGTTAATAAGGCATTGAAATTCTACCGAAATGACATGTCATTGGACTAATAGGAAACATTTTGTACATGAATAAGAATAAGAATGGAATAAAATTGTTGTAACTTTCAAAAGTCTAGGAAACTAATTGATTGAAGAAATCAATTAATGAAAATTATGAGTGGATTTTGAATTTGAATATTTGGTCAATCATGTATATCGATATATTAAATAAAGTTGATTTTGAATTTTGTATAGGTAAAAAGAAATTTTTAATAAATTAGCAATAAATGTAAATTTTAAACCGGCTATACATATCCATATTTCTTGCTCGTTTTGTTTTATTCATCTAAAAAGTATTAAGAAGATTATAGTGTGCTAAATGGCACATGAAAAATGAATTTCATAGAAGTCATTTACATCAAAATCGATTTTATTATTATTATTATGTATACATGTAAATGTAAATGTGAATGTAATAATGTAATATGTATCTATATCTAAACTTTATAGAGCATTTTCCACTTTTATTTTTAATACCCTTAAAACTTGAAGATTTTTATTTTTAGCTTTTAGTATTTACATTGCTATTTAATTTCATTATTCCACTTACATATTTTTCCTTAATTATTTACTTTACCATCGTATTTCAATTCAAAACAGGGTTCTTAATCAACATACTAATACATATTTGAATCACCACATAAATCATCTAAATACATCTTGAAAACTTTAGAATTGTAAGATACAAATTAATGAGGGGATAATTATTTGTAAATGTATTCAACTTCAGTAAAAATCTATGGTATGCATCCAACCTCTAACATTTAATTTTGTATGTATTTAACTTTCAAATATCTTTATTTTATTAATCTGTTGGATGGTAATTTTAATGATGTGTTAAGTTACATGGATGACACGTTACACATTTTAGAAATGACACATCATCAAAAATACCGATCAATACACGCAATAGAGATATTTAAAGTTAAACGTATTTCAGTTCAAAACTTGGTGCTTAATCAACATACTAATACACATTTGAATCACCACATAAATCATCGAAATACATCTTGAAAACTTTAAAATTGTAAGATACAAATTAATGAGGGGATAATTATTTGTAAATGTATTCAACTTCACTAAAAATCTATGGTATATATCCAATTCAACTCTAACACTTAGTTTTGTATGTATTCAACTTTCAGATATCTTTTTTTTATTTGTTGGACGGTATTTTCGATGATGTATTAAGTTATATGGATGACACGTAATACATTTTATAAATGACACATCATCAAAAATTCCGACTAATACATGCAATAGAGATATTTTAAAGTTAGACACATAAAATGGAAGAATTATAAGTCGGTTATCAACTTTAGTCATTTTAAGATATTATCGTTGTGTTGCATAGGTAGAATCGTAGTGTGTGTGTGTGTGTGTATATATATATATATATATATATATATATATATATATATATATATATATATATATATATATATATATATATATATATATATATATATAATTCTTACATAATGTCTGATATGTATGTAATATGGATTTGTAAATACTAAAGATTCATTTTCAATGCATTAAAATTTTAAGTCATTTGTTAATAAATATTAAATACAAATTTTTTTTAAATAAATAAATTGAATAATTTAATTTATTTGACCAAAATTAATGCTTTAATATTTCAACATAAATACTAATACTAAATATGGTAATTAATTAAGTCACATTTTCAAGGGTATTATTGTCTTTTATCTCTAATTCATTTTGCTATTTAGGTAGTCAACTTGAACAAATGAGATCAATGGTTATAATTAATTACTCCTATACATTTAATGGTCAAGATTAACCTTAAGTAATTTATTTTTAGAATGACTACCTAATTTATGTTTTCTTTTAAATATATAAAGAGATTAGTGGTTTAAGTGGAAAGATTGAGATAATTATTGAAGGGCAATATAGACTTTAACCAGCGTTGAATCTAATTTTAAGAAAAATTTGAAGATACTTTATATATAGTTAAGATATAAAATTTATTTTTGTTAATCTATTAGTGGTTTAATTGGAAAGATTGAGATAATTATTGAAGGGCAATATAGACTTTAACCAGTGTTGAGTCTAATTTTAAGAAAAATTTGAAGATACTTTATATATATTTAAGATAAGATATAGTAGTCTTAACAAATAGATCTTTAAGGTGCAATACCTATCGTTCTCGATTAAAATACATTTTGACATGGGCTAGACAGATCCATATAAAAAAAAGCCTTGTGCACAAATCATTATATTACTTATTATTACTTGTATCATTCAAGTATGCAACCCGTTCAAAAATAAAAGGTTTTGTAGGTGATCATATATAATAAAAATTAAAATGTCCGTGCGTTAGAATTTTTATTTTATTATATACTAGGTGAAGGAGCCGCGACAACGCGGGTTTTGATATTTTTGTTTGTGAATTTTTTAAATCAAATGATGACTTGATCTGTTTTGTTACATTTAGGATATAATAAGTAAGCTAATTCATTTGAGTGATTTATACGATAATGTGGTAACGTTGGAATCGTCTTTTAACGGATACTATATTAATGCCAATACAAAAGACCAACATCTAAATAAACATCTGCGCCAAAGTATGTTGAACAAATAAACAACACAACAATAAGTATATAATGTAACTCAACCTTCTCATCCATGGAAGGATTCCTTATTCGATGATAAATGTCAATCGAGGGCACCCTCATTTCCAGAGAGAGAATCAGGCTGCACAGAAGGGGGAAAGCCCTCCTACTGAGCAAGATCATTAATTAATATTAATAAGGAAGCACTTAACTTAGGGCAGCCAGTCTCACTTCACACAGTACAGCGCCTTGCTATTTGCATCCATCCTTGTAACTTACCGAAGCGAGGATCTCGTGCTATCATTGAACGGCTACCGAACCGCCATACTCAGGTAACCGGTCTAGGTTCCAAGTACATCAACACCCCATAGCTACTTAGGGTCGCAACGCAATAAGGCTTTTCGCTCTAGTTGGGCAATGCAAGGAGGCCTCTTTCGCCATTCTTTCTAAATGATAATGTGACAATCCTCCAATTAGGGTATTTACTTAGCCTAATTTCATGCATTACCTAGAGTAATTCCCTGATTAAGTGAATTCAAACTATTTTGTGTATAAGTTTTTGATAAACTTACTATGTGTTATGTGATATATTTGATAGTAGTTATATGTGTATATATATAATTACGTACGAAATAAATATATCAAACTCTACGAATTGAATACAATTATGTTAGTGATACAAAATAATTAATAATTCAAAAATTATTAATTACAACTATTATATAATTATATTATTGAAATAATATAATACATTATACGTTTTATATTAAACGTATTAAATCGCGAATAATAAAGTTCCGAACTGAACTTCGAAAATACTTTTGAATAATTTTTAGTTTGAAATTATTAGATAAAAGTATTACAACGAAAAGAAAACGAAAGATTTAGACGATTTTGTTACGCATATTTCGAACAGAAACAATTTTAAAACGCGCCTAGAGGTTCCAAATAATAAAAGTATTATTTCGTAAGTTACTGTTTTAATGTGTAGAACATTTCCTCAAAATATGATTTCCAAATTTAACTGAAATCTGGCACGCGTTTTTGACTATACAGTATTTTTACTGTAAACAATTTTAATCATACTTGTGATAAAGTAGTTCACATTCCGATTTCAAATTTCTAAATCTGAGATTTAGAGAAACATAACGCGAAATTTTATTATACATAAAGTACCACAAATTATACCCGTACACGGAATTAACGGGCTAAAAACTACCAATATTACACATTTCAAAATATCTGGCGACAAATTGCCACTCCCTCCATACTCTCAGTTGAAAAACTCGACCATGATCTTTTCCTTATACACTCCCTGAGAACACCTAACTTCAATAATTCATACCCACCTCATTTCTTCATCTGTGTGTTTGTGCGTGTGTACTGGAGAACAAGCAGAAGCAGAGGAGTAACAACAAGAAGAGCAACACCAGTTCATCATCATAATCTCAAACACAAACATCAAACACTTCACCAAAAATGATCACGTAATCATCCTCATCATCATCGATCGTCATTATTATCATCATCACATCAGAAATCATCATCAACCTCCATCTTTTACTCATTGTGAGGAAATTCTCCATTTTATTTCATTTCAATAATTTCTTCAAACTATTATGATTGTTGATGATTATTGTTGTAAACTTGTTAAAACATGTTATAATGTAATTATACAATCTATTGTGATGTTTGATCATGTTAAAAACGAAGCTAATATCAAAACCCGTATGAAATTGCAATAACAGAGAACGAACTCGCTGCTGAAAACTATGGAATACGACGTATTCCGATGAATACGGCGTATTCCCACTTTGTAAAACTAGATGATCCGATGAATTTAGTCGAATACGGCGTATTCCTTCGAATACGGCGTATTCCGCATTTAAAACTCGTACACCTTGAATCAACTCAGATGAATCCGGCGTATTCACGGGAATACGGCGGATTCCCAAATTCTTAAACTTCGAATACGGCGTATTCACAAGAATACGGCGTATTCCCACTTTTGACCCGCATACAAACTTTCGACAGAAACGATGAACGAGTAAAAGACACGTTGATCCGGCGGTGATCCGTTGGATCCTCCTAAACTCGAATGAATACGGCGTATTCATCAGAATACGGCGTATTCCCCTATTTGTCTCGAATACGGCGTATTCACCAGAATACGGCGTATTCCCCACTGGTCCAACTTCTGACTTTTGTATTTTTACATATGTACAAACAAACAAACGTTACACGGCTTACGTTATTTATTGTACGACAAATGGTACAAAATTATGCGACAACGAGACTTTGTAAATTGGACATGACTATGAGACATTATTTAATACGGACAATTAGAATGCGGCAAAACTTAATACGATTACAAATATTATATATATACTAACGGACAATGTATATATATACAACTAGACGTATAAAAAAAATGGAACGATTTAACTTATCTAGTACAAACAATATACGACAAACATAAACGATGTAACAAAGTTATTTTGATAACTATTATATTTATGTTTTGAAAACATAAACGACGACAAAGACAACTACATTTATATCTATATACATACACTCGGCATTTATGATGTATGTATATATGGACATTAACAATGACGACAACTAATATATATATTAGAATATATATATTCAACTAATATGTATATAAATATACATACTTGAACTTAACGACTAATTGAAACGCAAACCTTATCAACAACTGAAATATTATAAACTTTACAACTTAACAAATAATCCGTATACTTATACAAGTATTATTATTTGCGTCTAGGTATTTGATCGACGCTGTGGGATTATTTGCTAGCTGTATATTTTGCTGAAGATTGCAAAACCGTGAGTTCACAGCCCCTACCTTTTACTTGTTTTAAATGCTTTTAAAACCAGGGGTGGAAAACATAGAACTATGTGCTATTACATGCTACTTGTTTATATAATTGCTTGACATGCTTTTATATCAAATTGAATTGTATAAATGCTTTATGCTTTATAAATCAACTGTTAACTATATGAAACGTTTTCACAACATTTTGGGAATAAGACAACGAATCTTGGTACGATCCTAGGTTTACGTGAGGTAGTTGTAGTGCACATAAGTCCCAGTGCTTGCAACCTATAACCATTAGCTAGGTGACTCTAGCCACTGAGTATACAGATAGTACTATCGATTTGACAACCCTCCCAGGATATTACTCGTTGGTCATTCCAACCCCATCGACGGCAGTCGTAACGAGGAGTGTATACTTACCGTGTTACTGAGGCAAAAACAAAACAACTAGTCGTGGTTTGGTTATAGTACTAGTGTCGTTACTTTAACTCTAAAGGTTTAGCTCACCTTGGAGGGATTATAGTCTATATTTCCCACATCTACAACTAAACAACAACTTGGTTTGGGAAGGGTATTCCCTGTGATGACTAATAGGACAGGTGTTCCTTTGAGAAACTATTCTAGGAAACGTTTACCTTAATTGGTTAAACTTGGTTTTCCACAAAAACAACTATTTATAGGAAATGTTTACTTAAATGTTAAACCTGTGTTTCCTGCAATGATTATTATTGGAATGTTTACTTTATCGTTAAACTTGAGTTCCTGTTAACTATCTGTTGGAAAATGTTTGCTTGACTGCTAAACCTGATTTTCCTTAACTACTGAAATGGATATGTTTATTTAATTGATAAACCTGTATATCCTGCAACTACTTGTTAGGAAATGTTTATGATTAAACTTGTGTTTCCTACACTACTATTATTTATGTAAGAATGACATTCTTACATATTTAGGAAATGTTTTCTTTAATTAGAATACTTGTGTTTCCTACTTACATATAAATATTATGTTTGTGTACATAAATGATTTATACAAAACTAAAACCTGTGAATTCACTCAACATTCAATGTTGACAGTTTACTATGTTTTTCAGGGAATTAGGACTCAGGTACTCCTGCATGCATAAAGGACGTAGGCAACCTGACTATTTATGATGCCACTTTTGGGACACTTGGATTTCCTTTGTATTATCAATCCGATTGGTTATACTTATGAAATCCCTTTTTATTAAACTTGTATTTTCAAATACTTAAGTTGTCTTTGACAACCCTACTTATGTACGACTTTATAGGTCGTATCTTTTGTAATAACTTTAAACTTATGGCATCTTAAATATATATGTATGTTCTGTATGATCATATACTCTGATACAATGAATGCACTATCGAATCTGTCCGCCCCCAACGCTTAACATTTATTGAAAATGCTTCCGCTAAATAACTAAAAGCTTCCGCTAAACTGTTAATAAACACGATTACCGATTTGGGGGTGTGACAGAGATTGGTATCAGAGCTATTGGTTATAGAGAACTAGAAGTCTTTAAGTGACTGAAACCTTAGAGACCTAGACTATAGCCTTGGCTAACACATTTCAGCATTCATACTATTGCATACGTCTGATACGTCACACACGTTTCTTTGACTAGGCATGTCGAGACACGCACCTATTCACATCACTGATTCTGATACTGAGGAGGATCCCATGGAGGGACCATACGACGGGATTCCTACAGCAGTGTCTGTGGAGGTTTACCCGCCTACATTTCCTAGAGATACTTCCGATGGTTCGATAGCCACTCCACCATTGCCATCCACTGATCCTGCTACCCATATGTTAGGATCTATGTCTATGTCTAGACGCCATCTTATTGGAGAGTTTGATTTTAGGCCTATACCTAGGAGGACACCGCTGTCATGTGTCAGGGATTTTCCCATAGGACCCTCATCATCTCGCGGCAAGGAGCCGATGGTTGAGGAGCGAGAGATCCGCTGTGATCAGCAGACACCGAGAGCTAGGGTTCCGCATCTGGACTGGATGCCACGTATTTTACGCCATTGGAGGATCATTGAGAGGATTCCTTCCACCTATGAGACTGGGGAGTCATCTCACACATCTACATCTCTACATTTGACCGAGGAGCCTCTGGAGCTTACGGTCCCTACTGTGGTCGCCGTTATTCGTACCTTACTGGGATTTCATTTTGGTACGCAGTCTGCCCTCCGAGTTATGCGCAGTGACACCTCTCGTGTTGAAGATGATGTGTTGGCGATATATGGACGCCTTGCGACTTCTGAGTTGCACATCGAGGTAGACAGGGAGTCTGCCGATGCTACTAGAGCACGTCTGATCAGATTGGAGCGTCGTTTGGAGACTATAGGTGCTGCAGTTGGGTTATGTGTGTTGATGGTTGCTGTTAAGATGTTTGTGGGATGGAGTCTACCGTATTTCTTTTAGACCATATGTATGATGTATTAGGACTTTGGTTATGTTGTATTTGGGTTGACTTTTGACTAGATGGATGTATAGGTTAAATCCGTCACATTTTGTAGATCATGTTTGATCCAATGGGTATCTTTTGTAGTAAATCCCATCTTTGTACAAAACTTATGTAATAACAATTAACCCATGATTATGATATATAACTTATGTTTAGTTTACATCGCTGTATCCATTATGAATGATATCAATTGGTGATTGACTTCATGCTATATCTACATTTATCACTTACTTTATGAGTGATGACTTGATTAGAAATCTTATACGTGTTTCTTGTGTGTGATTAGGACTGAATCATGCCGCCTAAACGTAGAAATACCAGGAACAGCCAACGAAACCCCACACCACCTCCTGCTGTTGAGGAGACTACTGAACAAATGGTTAACCGAAGAATTTCTGAAGCCCTTGCTCAGTATGATACTGACCGAAACCTTAGCGGTAGTAGAGAAACCGAACCAAACGCTTCAGGTAGTAATCCTGAGAGTACTCAGAAGGGATGTTCATATAAGACATTTCTAGCTTGTAAACCGAGCCATTTCCGTGGTACTGAAGGTGCCATTGGAATAATCCATTGGATAGAGAAAATGGAGTCTGTGCTAGAGATTAGCAAGTGTGCTCGCGAAGACATGGTAATGTATGCTACATGCACATTTAGTGATAAGGCTTTGACTTGGTGGAACGCCCAAAAGCAAGCAATGGGTCGTCCAGCCGCTCATTCAATGTCTTGGGAAACTCTGAAAACTATGGTCATGGAAGAGTTTTGTCCCCGCAGTGAACTGCAGAAGATTGAGTCTGAGCTCTGGAACATTGCTATGGTTGGTGCTGATATCACAGGATATACCACCAGATTTCAAGAACTGGCACGTCTTATACCTCACATGGTTACTCCTGAGTACAAGCGCACTGAAAGGTATATTTGGGGCTTAGTGCCACAAATTCGAAGTTTGGTAACATCAGCGACTCCTGCTACTTTTAAGATTGCTGTGGAACTAGCACAGCGTTTGACTGATGAAGCAGTAAGGATGGGGAATCTTACTAAGAAAGCTTCTACTTAAAAGATTGAATCCGGCAATGCTGATGCTGGGAAAGGAAAGCGTAAGTGGAATGACCGTCAGGGTCACAAGAATAAGAAGCAAGCTAGTACCACGAAAGCCTACGTTACCACTACTGTTGAACAAAAGACTTATATGGGGAGTAAGCCCAAGTGTGGCAAGTGTGAACGTCACCATGATGGTGACTGTACTTTCTGTGGGAATTGCAAACGCTGGGGGCATCTGGCCCAATATTGTAGAGCGAACCCTACCACTCAAACAAATAGGGATCGACCAGCAAACGGATGTTTCGAATGTGGCGAGCAAGGTCATTTCCGAAACAAGTGCCCTAAACTAAACCGTGGCAATCAAAACAATCAGAACCGCCCTGCAAACCCGAACAACAACAATAATCGTGGGAACGCCAACAACCAGCCAGCTAGGGGTCGTGCATTTGTCGTTGGAGCGCAAGAGGCACGCCAGGACCCTAACACTGTCACTGGTACGTTTCTAGTTAACGATCATTATGCATCCGTATTATTTGATTCTGGCGCCGATTTGAGTTTTGTGTCTAAGGACTTTAGACCACTATTAGACGTTAGATCTCGTAAGCTAGACAACAAGTACACATTAGAACTAGCCGATGGTAGGTTGATTGAATCAGGAGAAATAGTACCAGGATGTACTCTAGCATTGGAGAGTCATCTTTTCGAAATAGACTTACTACCGGTTGAGTTGGGAAGCTTTGACATCGTAGTCGGTATGGACTGGTTGTCGAAGAACCGTGCAGAGATTGTTTGTTTTGATAAAATGATACGTATACCATTGTCTACTGGAGAAACTTTGGTGATACAAGGAGACAAGAGGGCGAGTGCCATCAAAACTATTAATTGCTTAAAAAACTTGTAAATATCTCCGCAAAGGATATCCAGCATTTTTGGCGCATGTTGTGGAAAAGAAACCTGTAGAGAGACGCTTAGACGATATACCTGTAGTACGAGACTATCCGGGAGTGTTTCCTGATGATCTTCCAGGATTACCACCTCCGCGACAACTCGAGTTTCGCATTGATCTGGTGCCTGGAGCCGCACCAATCGCTCGATCACCTTATCGTCTAGCTCCATCAGAAATGCAAGAACTGTCTACACAGTTGCAAGAGCTTTTAGACTTAGGATTCATCAGACCGAGCTTTTCACCTTGGGGAGCTCCGGTTTTGTTTGTCAAGAAGAAGGATGGATCTATGCGCATGTGTATAGATTACCGAGAGCTGAACAAGGTAACTATTAAGAACCGATATCCGTTACCTCGCATTGACGATCTGTTTGATCAACTACAAGGATCAAGTTACTACTCAAAGATCGATCTGCGTTCTGGTTATCATCAACTGAAGGTTCGAGAAGAGGATGTGCCGAAGACAGCGTTTAGGACTCGTTATGGACATTATGAGTTCCTAGTCATGCCGTTTGGATTGACTAACGCGCCAGCAGTATTCATGGATCTCATGAACCGAGTGTGCAAACCTTACTTAGATAAGTTTGTCATTGTGTTCATTGACGACATTTTGATTTACTCAAAGACGAAAGAGGATCACGAACAGCATTTGAAACTTATCCTCCAACTACTTGAGAACGAGAAGCTGTATGCTAAGTTCTCCAAATGCGAATTTTGGATTAGAGAGGTTCATTTCCTAGGTCACGTAATCAATGATAAGGGAATTCATGTGGACCCATCCAAAATAGAGGCGATTAAGAATTGGAAAGCACCGGAAACTCCCACAGAAATTCGACAATTTCTTGGTTTGGCTGGCTATTATCGACGATTTATAGAGAACTTTTCAAAGATAGCCCAGTCACTCACCACCTTAACTCAGAAGGATAAGAAATTCGAATGGGGAGAGAAACAAGAGAACGCCTTTCAACTGTTGAAACAAAAGTTGAGCACCGCACCGATTCTATCCTTACCTGAGGGAACAGAGAACTTTATTGTTTATTGTGACGCCTCACATCAAGGATTAGGTGGTGTTCTCATGCAAAACGACAAAGTTATTGCTTATGCATCTCGTCAATTGAAGATTCACGAGAAGAACTATACGACTCATGACTTAGAGTTGGGAGCAGTCGTTTTTGCATTGAAAATTTGGAGACACTACTTATATGGCACAAAGTGTACAATTTTCACTGACCACAAGAGTCTACAACACATATTCGACCAGAAAGAACTCAACATGAGACAAAGACGTTGGGTCGAATTACTGAATGATTACGACTGTGAGATTAAATACCATCCGGGCAAGGCTAATGTAGTAGCAGATGCCTTAAGTCGTAAAGAGAACGTTAAGCCTCGCAGAGTTCGAGCTTTAGTGTTAACGATTCACTCGAATCTTATTACTCAAATTCGTGACGCACAACAGTTAGCTTTCACCGCTGAACGTATGAAAGACGAATCCCTGAAGGGAATGGAGAAACAGCTTGAAACAAAAGAGAATGGAGTTTTATACTTCATGAATAGAATTTGGGTACCGTGCGACGATGAACTCCGTAAGCTGATTCTGGACGAAGCTCACAAGTCCAACTACTCGATTCATCCTGGTGCAGATAAGATGTACCAAGACGTGAAAGGTTTCTATTGGTGGCCTAATATGAAGAGAGACATCGCTACTTATGTCAGCAAATGTCTAACTTGTTCAAAGGTCAAGGTTGAGTATCAAAAACCTTCAGGACTTTTGCAACAACCAGAGATGCCACAATGGAAATGGGAGCACATAACAATGGATTTTATCACGAAGCTACCAAAGACATCAACTGGTGTTGATTCAATTTGGGTGATTGTCGATAGACTGACGAAATCAGCCCACTTCATTGCTTTCAAAGAGACTGACAAACTCGAGAAACTGGCAAAGATCTATATCAAAGAAGTCGTTTCTCGGCACGGTGTGCCACTATCGATTATATCTGATAGAGATAGCAGATTCACATCTCGTTTCTGGCAAACACTACAACAGGCCCTAGGTACTCGACTCGATATGAGTACGGCCTATCATCCGCAAACAGATGGCCAGAGTGAACGAACGATTCAAACGCTCGAAGATTTGCTACGAGCATGTGTGATTGACTTTGGAGGAAATTGGGATACTCATCTCCCATTAGCTGAGTTCTCCTACAACAATAGTTATCACACCAGTATACATATGGCACCGTTTGAAGCGTTGTATGGACGCAAGTGCAGATCTCCACTCTGTTGGGCAGAGTCGGATGATAGACAACTATCCGGACCCGAACTTGTCCAAGAGACCACAGACAAAATATCTCAAGTGCTTAACCGATTGAAAGCTGCAAGAGATAGACAAAAGAGTTACGCCGATAACCGCCGTAAACCTCTTGAGTTTCAAGTAGGAGACAAAGTTCTACTCAAAGTATCGCCTTGGAAAGGGATAGCACGATTTGGCAAGCGAGGAAAACTGAACCCACGATATGTTGGACCTTTTGAAATTCTTGCTAGGATTGGTCCTGTCGCTTATAAAATCAAACTACCACAAGAGCTTAGTAGTATTCACGACACTTTTCATGTGTGTAATTTGAAGAAGTGTCTTTCCGACGAAACATTAATCATACCTCCTGACGAAGTCTTCATAAACTCGAAGCTTAACTTTGTGGAGGAACCAATCGAAATAGCTGATATGAAAACACAAAGACTGCGAAACAAACGAATCAAACTTGTCAAAGTTCGATGGAATTCGAAGCATGGCCCAGAGTTTACTTGGGAACGTGAGGATGAGATAAGAAAGAAGTACCCTCACCTATTTGAACTAGCGACCCGCACGAATAATACAAATTAAATCTCGGGACGAGATTTAGCTAACAAGGGGAGAATGTGACAATCCTCCAATTAGGGTATTTACTTAGCCTAATTTCATGCATTACCTAGAGTAATTCCCTGATTAAGTGAATTCAAACTATTTTGTGTATAAGTTTTTGATAAACTTACTATGTGTTATGTGATATATTTGATAGTAGTTATATGTGTATATATATAATTACGTACGAAATAAATATATCAAACTCTACGAATTGAATACAATTATGTTAGTGATACAAAATAATTAATAATTCGAAAATTATTAATTACAACTATTATATAATTATATTATTGAAATAATATAATACATTATACGTTTTATATTAAACGTATTAAATCGCGAATAATAAAGTTCCGAACTGAACTTCGAAAATACTTTTGAATAATTTTTAGTTTGAAATTATTAGATAAAAGTATTACAACGAAAAGAAAACGAAAGATTTAGACGATTTTGTTACGCATATTTCGAACAGAAACAATTTTAAAACGCGCCTAGAGGTTCCAAATAATAAAAGTATTATTTCGTAAGTTACTGTTTTAATGTGTAGAACATTTCCTCAAAATATGATTTCCAAATTTAACTGAAATCTGGCACGCGTTTTTGACTATACAGTATTTTTACTGTAAACAATTTTAATCATACTTGTGATAAAGTAGTTCACATTCCGATTTCAAATTTCTAAATCTGAGATTTAGAGAAACATAACGCGAAATTTTATTATACATAAAGTACCACAAATTATACCCGTACACGGAATTAACGGGCTAAAAACTACCAATATTACACATTTCAAAATATCTGGCGACAAATTGCCACTCCCTCCATACTCTCAGTTGAAAAACTCGACCATGATCTTTTCCTTATACACTCCCTGAGAACACCTAACTTCAATAATTCATACCCACCTCATTTCTTCATCTGTGTGTTTGTGCGTGTGTACTGGAGAACAAGCAGAAGCAGAGGAGTAACAACAAGAAGAGCAACACCAGTTCATCATCATAATCTCAAACACAAACATCAAACACTTCACCAAAAATGATCACGTAATCATCCTCATCATCATCGATCGTCATTATTATCATCATCACATCAGAAATCATCATCAACCTCCATCTTTTACTCATTGTGAGGAAATTCTCCATTTTATTTCATTTCAATAATTTCTTCAAACTATTATGATTGTTGATGATTATTGTTGTAAACTTGTTAAAACATGTTATAATGTAATTATACAATCTATTGTGATGTTTGATCATGTTAAAAACGAAGCTAATATCAAAACCCGTATGAAATTGCAATAACAGAGAACGAACTCGCTGCTGAAAACTATGGAATACGGCGTATTCCGATGAATACGGCGTATTCCCACTTTGTAAAACTAGATGATCCGATGAATTTAGTCGAATACGGCGTATTCCTTCGAATACGGCGTATTCCGCATTTAAAACTCGTACACCTTGAATCAACTCAGATGAATCCGGCGTATTCACGGGAATACGGCGGATTCCCAAATTCTTAAACTTCGAATACGGCGTATTCACAAGAATACGGCGTATTCCCACTTTTGACCCGCATACAAACTTTCGACAGAAACGATGAACGAGTAAAAGACACGTTGATCCGGCGGTGATCCGTTGGATCCTCCTAAACTCGAATGAATACGGCGTATTCATCAGAATACGGCGTATTCCCCTATTTGTCTCGAATACGGCGTATTCACCAGAATACGGCGTATTCCCCACTGGTCCAACTTCTGACTTTTGTATTTTTACATATGTACAAACAAACAAACGTTACACGGCTTACGTTATTTATTGTACGACAAATGGTACAAAATTATGCGACAACGAGACTTTGTAAATTGGACATGACTATGAGACATTATTTAATACGGACAATTAGAATGCGGCAAAACTTAATACGATTACAAATATTATATATATACTAACGGACAATGTATATATATACAACTAGACGTATAAAAAAAATGGAACGATTTAACTTATCTAGTACAAACAATATACGACAAACATAAACGATGTAACAAAGTTATTTTGATAACTATTATATTTATGTTTTGAAAACATAAACGACGACAAAGACAACTACATTTATATCTATATACATACACTCGGCATTTATGATGTATGTATATATGGACATTAACAATGACGACAACTAATATATATATTAGAATATATATATTCAACTAATATGTATATAAATATACATACTTGAACTTAACGACTAATTGAAACGCAAACCTTATCAACAACTGAAATATTATAAACTTTACAACTTAACAAATAATCCGTATACTTATACAAGTATTATTATTTGCGTCTAGGTATTTGATCGACGCTGTGGGATTATTTGCTAGCTGTATATTTTGCTGAAGATTGCAAAACCGTGAGTTCACAGCCCCTACCTTTTACTTGTTTTAAATGCTTTTAAAACCAGGGGTGGAAAACATAGAACTATGTGCTATTACATGCTACTTGTTTATATAATTGCTTGACATGCTTTTATATCAAATTGAATTGTATAAATGCTTTATGCTTTATAAATCAACTGTTAACTATATGAAACGTTTTCACAACATTTTGGGAATAAGACAACGAATCTTGGTACGATCCTAGGTTTACGTGAGGTAGTTGTAGTGCACATAAGTCCCAGTGCTTGCAACCTATAACCATTAGCTAGGTGACTCTAGCCACTGAGTATACAGATAGTACTATCGATTTGACAACCCTCCCAGGATATTACTCGTTGGTCATTCCAACCCCATCGACGGCAGTCGTAACGAGGAGTGTATACTTACCGTGTTACTGAGGCAAAAACAAAACAACTAGTCGTGGTTTGGTTATAGTACTAGTGTCGTTACTTTAACTCTAAAGGTTTAGCTCACCTTGGAGGGATTATAGTCTATATTTCCCACATCTACAACTAAACAACAACTTGGTTTGGGAAGGGTATTCCCTGTGATGACTAATAGGACAGGTGTTCCTTTGAGAAACTATTCTAGGAAACGTTTACCTTAATTGGTTAAACTTGGTTTTCCACAAAAACAACTATTTATAGGAAATGTTTACTTAAATGTTAAACCTGTGTTTCCTGCAATGATTATTATTGGAATGTTTACTTTATCGTTAAACTTGAGTTCCTGTTAACTATCTGTTGGAAAATGTTTGCTTGACTGCTAAACCTGATTTTCCTTAACTACTGAAATGGATATGTTTATTTAATTGATAAACCTGTATATCCTGCAACTACTTGTTAGGAAATGTTTATGATTAAACTTGTGTTTCCTACACTACTATTATTTATGTAAGAATGACATTCTTACATATTTAGGAAATGTTTTCTTTAATTAGAATACTTGTGTTTCCTACTTACATATAAATATTATGTTTATGTACATAAATGATTTATACAAAACTAAAACCTGTGAATTCACTCAACATTCAATGTTGACAGTTTACTATGTTTTTCAGGGAATTAGGACTCAGGTACTCCTGCATGCATAAAGGACGTAGGCAACCTGACTATTTATGATGCCACTTTTGGGACACTTGGATTTCCTTTGTATTATCAATCCGATTGGTTATACTTATGAAATCCCTTTTTATTAAACTTGTATTTTCAAATACTTAAGTTGTCTTTGACAACCCTACTTATGTACGACTTTATAGGTCGTATCTTTTGTAATAACTTTAAACTTATGGCATCTTAAATATATATGTATGTTCTGTATGATCATATACTCTGATACAATGAATGCACTATCGAATCTATCCGCCCCCAACGCTTAACATTTATTGAAAATGCTTCCGCTAAATAACTAAAAGCTTCCGCTAAACTGTTAATAAACACGATTACCGATTTGGGGGTGTGACAGATAAACTATTATTAGTTCAGCTCGGTAGAACATCGATGAGAGGAGAATTTTTTCACAACAGAAGCATATGAGAGGAGAACTATTATTAGTTCAGTTCGGTACTCAGTTGTGGAAGGGCACTGCCTCACATTAGTCTTTGTTACTCAGAAGTTGCGTCACTACTTCATGTCCTTCACAGTTCATATTGTGACAAGATGTGACCCAATCAAACACTTAATGTCTCGAGCTATACTATACTCATAACTCATAGGGAGAGCTGCTCGGCGGTTCCTCACTCTAGCAGGCTATGACATGAAATGTGTAACTCCCAACGCAATTAAAAGTAAAGCCATAGTTGATTTGCTTGCCCATTTCCCGAGTTGAAAATATGAATATGCACCTCCATCAAAGCGGAACTCTCTGCTGCAGTATTGGAGGAAGCCAACAAATTTAAGAAAACTTGCCTCCAATGTCAATTCTACCCATGTCCAGCAGAATGTGCCTTAGATCATTATATTATGAAGACTGGAGAAAGCCCTATATTTATTTCTGGATCATCCTCCCCTCTGAAACAAAAGATGTAGTTGGAATAAAGAAAAGGGCATTTTGCTTCTTTGCTAAGCAAGGATAACTTTACAGGAAGGGCTATAATGGCCATCATCTCCATCCCTCGAGAGGATGTGCAGCAGGTTCTCGAGGAAGCCCGCGCCCCAGGACATATTAGCGGCACAAAGATATATGATCACCTGATGACCCTGGGGCCAGAGCAAGTTGGGTTGGGGTATAGAGCCGTAAGCGCAGTGGGGGGTGACAAAGGACGTGCTCGTACGGTTCATATAAGGAAATTAAAAAGTCATTGATTGTTGGGAACCCATTCCTCAATCTCCCGCACTGCTCAAGTAAGTGTGCTACTTCGTATGAGGACCTCCTTCCCTTCTGCCCACTCTCCGTTCACACGGTTCTCAAAGCAGAGGAGGAAGGGTAGGCAGCAGGTACCACGAGCCCTCTGTCCCACACATCTATCCAGAAGAAAGTGTAGTTCACCGGTTCCACTGAATGCTCCTATCTGTCGGCAAAGATCGTGTGAGTGTGCAGTTATGCTTCGGATGCTTCGACATAGAATAGATCGACCCAGTTCCCGTTCTTACGGGAATGAATCGCATATGTTGGTTGAGAATTACTCGGAAATTCATTGATAATGATAATGACTTTGCCAGGTTCTAGGGGGCTACTATTCTTTTTTGTCGATCGAGCCACTCTCCCTCATTCCACACGTCCATCCCTCTTCACGAACTTGTACAATCAATGCCACAGAGATAGCCAACTCTATTTTCGAAAAAATAAGGAAAGGGGCGACGATTTGGCACCAGATATCCGGAGGTGTGGAAAGAGCAGCCGTGAGAAGCGGAAAAACCATCAAAAAACGACGATTGTTCGTGGAGGTTTCCACAGAAAGACCCCTTGGTTCTGGCAAACGGATCACAATTACAGGTACCTGGGAGCATACCGATGGAATGAACGAAATACGAACAGTTAACATAATATGGTCATAGATCTTAGGTTGTAACTTGATCATGAGCGAATTTGTTGATGTTGCACCCATCAAGTATGGAAAGTGCCAAACATTGGGGACTACCCGGGGACAAGTTAGGAACAGGAACAAGGAGAAGCGAGAACCACTTAAATGGAGGAATCGATTATATTTCGTCCTTTGTTCCCCATAGCAACTGGGGATCAAAAAGCACCAAATTTGATGACTTATTAAGGGAAAGACGAAGTAAGATCATGCTATTAAAGACGTTGCAAGATATGTCGGGGAGACCTCCTTTGATTGTGTACCATGTACTTAAGAGTAAGTATAAAAGAACAACTTTACATGATTAAATCATAGTTTTCTTTTCTATTAAAAATTTAGTGATGGTACAAATTAATTCATTGGTGTGGAAGATTTGTATGTTTTTTTATTTTACCACGAAAAATTTAAAGATCTTTAATAAACTTTTATTTAATATATTTGTGGTTTGATACATAGATGGAGAGTGCTCTTAAAATAAAAAAAAATAATAATAAATGAGATAGAATAAAATATTAAAGTTAGAAGGCCCATTTACCGTTATAAATCTCATGACATGTTAAATTATCATAAGTTTATGCCAATGTTACATAAATGCTCTTTATAATATCGTGATAAATTGCTTGTTTGGTTTGTGAATTGATTATACAGTATAAGATAATGGAACCAAGTACGGAGTATTAATCAATGTTTTAAAAACCGGTTCGAACCGGCCGGTTCGACCGGTTCGACCGGATCCGGAGGAAGTTCCGAGTTAGAATGGACCGGTTTTGACCTTAAGTTGACCAGTCAACGAACCGGGGGTTCGACCGGAAACCGGACGGTTCGACCGGAAACCGGACGGTTCGACCGGAAACCGGACGGTTCAACCGGTTTTTTTTTTTTTTTAAATAATGGTGACGTGGCCGGTTTTGGGGGTGGTTGGACCGGACCGGTTGAACCGGTTCGACCGGAATCGGTGGAGTTTCCGAGTCGATAAAAAAACCGGTTTTTAAAACATTGGTATTAATGGAGTCACTGCACCGTCAATTATTTATGATGCAACTGTTTGTCAATCATGTTGTATTTTAATAAATGAAAGGGCTCAATATATTGAATTATACTCCCTCCGTCCCAATATAAATGTCTCAATTACTATTTTGGGATGTCTCAAAATAAGTGTTCAGATTCCCTTACAGCCAATCAGAAAAGAGTTTAGTGGGTAAAGATGAGATGTTATTGGTAGATAGTGACTTTCCTTAAATTGTGTATATTTTTACATGGGACACTTATTTTGGGACGGAGGGAGTATCTAATTTTAATTCACAAATAATTAGGCTGGTGATTCGTACACCACCTTATTTTAGCCATACACCACTAATGTGCTTTACAGTTTTGTAAAGTACAACATCCTGAAGCACATTTGGTGGTGTACGGCTAAAAAGAGATGGTGTACGAATCATCACCCATTAATTAACATGTAACGTTAAGTATAATTTACATCAAACTGTGCTAAATATCTGTTTCGATTTTGATCAATAATCACTTCGAATAGGAATACTTTTTTTTTTTTGGAACAAAAGGCCGAAGCCTGAATTTTTATTGATAATCGTAATCACTCCTCAAAATTGAGGTAATCTGAAATAGAATATGAATCCACGGATTACAATAATAGTAACAACTTCAAATTGGCAATAAAAGAATAACATACAAAATGTATAAAATTAACTCAAATTGCTGTCTAGAAGTTGAAATCAAATCCAAAGAAATCCGAGGAGAAGAGACTCTTAGGCAAATGTGGCATGACTCTATCAGAAGAAGAAGAACCACGCACCAATATATCACCTTAATAATGTGGGGGGAATTCGCATAAGTGAATCGTGCAACTGTTGAACTCCGTTATGAAATAGAGTTTGAAGATGCCGTTGAAGATAATAACCAAACCAAATCCTTTTCTTCTTAAATATCTAGATCTGGTTGCAAGAGACCCTTGAGAAAAATAGGAAGAACTTATAAAGGTACATGAGATGGATGATTCCAGGATCCCAAACCTTGAACTTGTAACTAATCTTTTCCGTCAGTTTACTGGAAAGAAAAGTCACAAATCTTTCAAAAGAAAGAAGTGTACTCACAAAGGAGATGATAACCGACGGATGAGGTAATTGATCTCCACCATAGAAGGAGAGATAGAAGATCACAGCGACGACGACAAGAAAATTAGAGTTCTTCGAGCCGTCATAGCGTGATGGAGAGACTCTCATAGGAAAACCCTGGAGAGAGATTTTTTAAGAATTGAATAGGAATACTAATTGTCTTCTAATTAAGAATAAGGAGCATTGACCATTTTCCTTGTATATCTTTTATGGTGTGGGATCAGTGATGCACCTGCATTTTGAGGGAAAGGGCAGACATACAATATCATTAGTTAAAATATGTGATTAACGATTCAAATTCGCAACAAAGCATTTTACATGTACATTGTAATTTACGTAAAATGCAGCGTTGTTAAGATGTAGCAAATCTGCACCGCTGATAACTTAAATCAATGGCTGAAATTGCATGCCTCTCGTTTCCTCGAAATGCTGCTTCCAAGTGGTATCAGATGGCAGCTGCATCTTAAGAGGTAGGATGAGCAGCCGAAGATAATGAGTCTGGTAAGACCTGATAAACATCTTTGGTTTTACGATATGTCAAACTGAATTTAGATTGTAAACTATTTGTCAACAAAATAATTGATGTAAAAAATGGATAGTGAGTTACTGAGTTTACTGTTTACACTCGCTGTAAAAAGTGCGGGATGAATTTGCCGACGGTGGGTAAAATGGAAAAATATGTACGGACACATAACGGGTCCTACAAAGCCGGCAATTAAAAAAATGAAAGATTTGGGAACTACAAAGATTATTAGCAGATGGTGAATACTACAAGTTACACGTGCAATGGGTATTACGTTCATTGAACGTAGTAGCTACTTTGACTCTTAGTCAAAGCATGTCTGTTAGCTCCCTTTAAATTCGGCCTTCGCTAAAAAGTGATAGGAATATACGGTCATGAAACGCATAAATAGTTTCGATTTTTTTTTTATATACATATGAAATGATTGTGGTAATATAATGAAGTTTGATAAATAGTTAAATATATTGTAGTTGATGCAAAGACTTAAATCTTTTATTTGGGTGTTAAATAGATGTAAAAAGAATAGGTTGAAGCTCGGTTGGTACTTTTAGAGTTCAAAACCAAGGTGTAATTTTTTGAGTTTTTCTTTCAATAATGTATTTGGGTAATTGGGTTAGGGTGTTTGTAGTTTCTTTGGAGTTGTTTGTCTTTCAGGTTAATTTCGTGTTTTCTTTCTTCGTCTAGTTTTTGCTAGCTTTGAATTTACTAATAAATTGGAAAATGATAAAAGAAGCCCTTAGAGCTTTCATTAAGCCTTTCAAACATGCATATAAAATTGTACCAAGGTCATAACAAACTTTATGTCTCCTCCTGAAATAATGTTGACTCCCTGAATTTCGGTAAGTCAAACCCATAGATTGGCATAATTGACCCCCTAAATTAAGTGGTATATTTAATTGTTAACAACAGCCCTTGAGGCTATCAATAACGTGTATAAATCAATTGTACTTTAATTGACATTTATGGGCACTCGACCAAAATTCAGAGGATCAATGAGTTTATTATGATATATAAACACATATATTAATGCATGTCTAAAACTTTTATTGACAACCTTTAATGCTGGTGTCCGTTATCATTTTTCAATTTAAAATCACATATTGCATTATTACTGTTTTTAGTAACCTGTTAAATTAAGACGTTGAATACTTAAACTGACTTGCCGATTGAGGTGCTGCCGGTCGGTGGGCAATAATTGGAAAACAAACATAAATGTCGTGCTAAATTATGAGATTCTTTTAGACAACAAAATCTTCTTACAATGAATACCTGTCGAAAAGTGTAAGTACAGTTTTGTACAATATCTTAACTTCCAAACTCATAAATATCCTTCCAATTTCCTTTTTTATTTTCACCTTTTAAATTACTCCTTGATATAGTAGAAATTCTCTCCGGTCCCATGAAAAGTATCTCTAACTTTTTTATTGAAATGAACATATATATTGCATAAATGTCAGTTTTATCCTTATATTCAAAGTAAGTTTGACTGAATTTATCGAAGGAAATAATGATTTGATGTGGGTACGTAACATGGGGAGTGTAATGATTTTTAATTGTTTACTATTTTTAAGTGAACAATTATTTTGGGACAAATATAAAAAGTAATGTGGACATTTATTTTGAAATGGAGAGGGTAGTGAAAGGGTTTAACTAACTTATGTCTTACATGCGTATGTTAATCTTCGTTAAATACATCAAGACTTTTAGATGATAATTTAATTCGATAAATATTTCATAACCTATGCTCATAGAGTATAATTTAGAAATTACCAATTTCACTTACTAAAAAATAAGTAAAACGGAAAATGACACGTAAAAAGATTTGGTTCGACACTAGACAAAAGAAATTTAAGAAGATATATCGGAAAATGTTTACAAACTTAAACTAAATCAGTTTTGGAGGCATGTTTTAGCTCATTCGGATTATGCAATTTTTATGTGGTGTAACTTGAGGCTTATAATTTATATGAATTATAGTTGAGATAATGTATCCATACCTCCCAAATGATCTCACCATACCCCCTTTTGAATTAAAAAAAAAAAGTGATGGAATAAAGTACAGAAAAGTACAGAATGTAAGAAAAAGTTATAGAATAAAGTACAAAATGTAAAAATGAGAGGTATGAAGAGTAGCAACCTTACAGTTTATTATATACTCCATTTTAAAAAAGTTTAATAAAATATATATATTTTTTTTTTGAAATATTATAAGTTTCAATAATTGACAAATTTTGTATTATTGTTGTCAGTTGTTGGCTCCACCAAACAATCCACACGAGCATTTCCTCATTGTCATATCCTATTCTTCCTGATTTCATGATCTTTTTCAGATTATATATTATGCTAATGCTGGAGTATTATATAGATTATATACTATATATGTATATGTTCTATACAAATATAAATATATTAGTTAGTATTATAATTTACATGTTAATGTAAAATAACAAGAAATGAATTCCAATCCTTTCTTCTTCTTTAGAGGTCATCTTGTCGCAATGAAGATATTACGAGACCCGCAAACTCTTTTACCGTGATTTTTTTTTGGTTACCTTGCTTCATCCTGGAGAAAAGCAAAGACCAGATAAAACTGGTTTTCAGTCCAGTTCAAAAAAGTCCAGTTTTTTAACAGAAAATTAAAAACCAGTCTTTTCTAGGACTGGTTCAGTTTCAGTCCAGTTTTTTACCAGTTTTGCCAGTTTTTCTTAGAATTTCAGTCCAGTCCCAGTCCAGTTTCAGTCATTTCCAGTCTTTTTTTTCATGATCGATAATTTTGTCAATAGTTACAATAAAATTTTAAAACCAATAGAAAAAATCAATAAATGTGAAGTATGATTAAATTAAAATGTATATAATTGAAATTGTTGATGTGAAAATAAATAAAAGTTTATAAATAAAGAAATAAAAATGTATCAAATACAATTTGACCTAAATTTAAATTTTATAAGGAAAGAAAAAAGTTAATAAACAATAAATAAACATAAATAGCTTATAATACATTTCAGTCTTTTTGCCAGTTTTAAACCAGTTTCAGTCTTTAACCAGTTTAAACTGATTTCAGTCCAGTTTTTAACCAGTCTTCTGACTGAAAAGTAGGACTGAATTAGGACTGTCAGGCAGTCCTAGGACCAGTCCAGTCTTTTTCCCAGTCCAGTTTTTCAAGGACCGGTCCCAGTCCGGTTCAGGACCAGTTTCAGTCTTTAGACTGTTTTGCTCATCTCTACTTCATCCTATGAACTGCATTTCGTAATTGAAAATAACTTGACAGAATAGAAGGTATATATTGCTTATTGGTCATCAACTTCCAATAAATATACATTAATTTAAGTCTTTAAATCCTCTTATTTAGGTTATATTTAACACATATGTTAAAAAAAAATAGTGAAATATTATCACAAACTGTCACAACTGTGACAAGAAGAAGAGTACTTTTTTAGCAATGATAAAATTCAATATAAATGTTGAGTATACTTAGGGAAATTAAAAAAAATACCACTTTTTTTTAAGGTATATATCGTTTTGCCCTTCCGAAAAAAAATTTGAGGATATACCACACGAAATCGCAAATTTGCGATTTGCGATCCAGCCTCTTGCTTTTGCGATCCGTTCACTGATCGAGCCGTGGCCAGGATTTACGTGCATTCGCAAATCGCAAATCGTAAATTTGCGATTTGCGATTTGCCTATGCCCGAGATATTGGCCCGTGAACGATTTACCTATGCCGTGAGCGGAGGTAAATCGCAAATCGCAAATTTGCGATTTGCGATTTACCTCCGCTCACGGCATAGGTAAAGGGCCAATATCTCGGGCATAGGCAAATCGCAAATTGCAAATTTGCGATTTGCGATTTACCTCCGCTCACGGCATAGGTAAATAGTTCACGACTCGGTTACGGGCCAATATCTCGGGCATAGGCAAATCGCAAATCGCAAATTTGCGATTTGCGATTTACCTCCGCTCACGGCATAGGTAAATCGTTCACGACTCGGTTACGGGCCAATATCTCGGGCATAGGCAAATCGCAAATCGCAAATTTGCGATTTGCGAAGGCACGTAAATCCCGGCCACGGCTTAATCAGTGAACGGATCGCAAAAGCAAGATGCTGGATCGCAAATCGCAAATTTGCGATTTGCGATTTCGTGTGGTATATCGTCAATTTTTTTTTCGGGAGGGCAAAACGATATATACCTAAAAAAAAAAGTGGTATTTTTTTTAATTTCCCCCATACTTATCTCAAGGTAAATTGTACAAGATGGCATACTTGAATTTGGGTCGATAAATATTATGACAAACTTATTTCACGGCCCAACTGAATCCTTTTTATGGGAACCCATTTAACGCATAGAAGCCCGTCTTAGAATCCAAACACTTTCTTTTTCTTTCTTTTTTGAAAAATCGATTATTTTTTATAAACCTTCACAAAATTGGTAATGATCCATAATTATGGACTACAAGTTTGTGACAAATATAGTTAAAAATTCACTATATATTAACTATTATTAAGTGCTTCGCACTAAATTTTAACCGGAGTTCATCGAGTCAACCGTTATTCTTTTAACGATTTCCACTTGAACATCAAATTTTTTCCCAAATTTACAATGACCTTCTATAACAATAGTCGATTGTATAGAACAAAGCGAGCATTGTAGTTTGGAAAGGGTGCTACTAGTTCTTACTCTTTTTGTCTTTAACCCATGAATTTTGGTCCCAAACAAGAACGGCCCATTTTTCAGTTTTCATCCTAAAATTGATGAATATTTCAAAAGTTGTACAGTAGTAGATAGTGATATATGTCCGTCGTTATAAAACAACATAAACCTTTTAAACACTTGATCATTAGGTTACAACCGAATCAAACTCACAATCCTACGGTGTGTATCGATGAGTTATACAGTGAAGGTAAATATTGTCAGTTGTTAAAAATTGCTCAAAACAACCAAATGAATTGTGTTAATTGGGCACAGAAACAACAATCGTAAAGTTCTCTATAACAAACACATAATTTAACTGGAAAGCTGTAGAGTTATGTTACTTCTTTGGAAGTGGACCATAGGATTGATTTTGCATGTGTTGATACAAAGCTGCCATCCTATTATAAGTATCCATGTTCACTGGCTGCAAGAAATGTACCAAATTCAATGTGTCATCAGATGATTAAAGCAGAAAACTAATTCAAGTTTATCTACCTATTGATTTTATTGTATGAAAAAAGGAAAGTATATAATATTATTGTTGAAACGAACCTTCAACAAAGCCGAACCGACGAACACGGAATCGAAATCACTTATGTTAATCGCACGAGATCAAACCAAGAAGTCGAATGACTTCTCCACGAAGAAACTTAAAAAACGACACCACAAAGTATAACCGAAAGTCTAGCGTTTATTAGAACACAATCGGTTCAAGGGAAAGAACAAAAGATGGGATGATCGTTGCCTTGCCCCCTCACCTTCTTTTATAGGGTGAGGGGGACAATACATGTACTCCTAAACCGACTACAACTCGTATGGCAACATCCTAACCAACCTAGAACAAAGCCACGTTAACTTGTCTTGCAAGGCAAGTTCAACTTACATAAGGAAACATTAAAACAACCAATACTAATCCTAACTAGACTTGGACACTACTAATACTAACAATTTCTACGTTAGTGACAAGACTAGTTAGCCCTGACACCAGGTATCTTCATGCAATACTTGAACTTCGGACCTGGAACCACCTTTGTGGATGCGTCAGCTGCATTATCTTCCGTGTCTATCTTTACCACTTCAATCTCTTTAGACTCCACGATCTCCCTGATGAAGTGATACCTCACGTTGATATGCTTTGTCCTCTCATGAAACATTGCATTTCTTGAGAGATGAATTGCCCATTGATTATCACAATTCACAACCACTGACCCTAGGTTAACTCCCAGCTCGATTAGTAGTCTTTAAGCCACATTCTTTCCTTAACAGCTTCTGTAAGTGCCATATTGTAGAGTCGCTTTCCAACTCACAACACAACCGTATGCCATAAACACGTACCCGGTTATCGACCTACCCTTGTCAGGGTCTTTAGCAAAATCTGCTTCCACGAAACCGTCAACATCCACGTGCTTCCCTTGATGTCTACCATATACTAGACCCACATTAGCAGTACCCTTTAGATACCTTAAAATCCTGGTTCTTCCCTGGATTTGCCAAGTACCTGCTCACAATGCTAACCGCATATGCGATATCCGGTCTAGTACATATCATCAAGTACATTAAACTACCTACAGCATTCACATACAGGACCTTACCCATTTTTTCCACATCCTAGTCACTCAACGGGCAATTCTCCAATGATACCTTGAAGTGTGCTCCTAATGGCGTAGACTTTCCATCATACACTCTGAAATTATTCAGAATTTTCTGCACATATCCCAACTGAGACACCTTCAGGGTTCGGCTACCCCTATCCATGACAATCTCCATACCAAGTATCTTCTTCGCTTCACCTAACTCTTTCATGTCGAACTCTTTCTTCAGCAAACCTTTGGTATATTCAATTTCAGTCTTGCTCTTACAAGCAATCAACATATCATCTACATACAGCAGTAGATATACGTACTCACCTGGTGCAAACTCCTTGTAATACACGCAACTGTCATAGTTGCTCATGCTAAACCCACTGCTGAGCATATACACATCAAAACGCCTATACCACGGCCTTGGAGACTGCTTAAGACCATATAGGGATTTCTTCAACAAACATACCTTGTTGCTCGTTCCTTCCTCAAAACCAAGCGGCTGCCTTATATAAATGGTTTCATCCAAATTATTGTAACATCCTGTTTCTGGGCCTGGAAATAAATTGTATTTTATTAAGTTCGGTTGGTTTATTTAATAATAAACAAGTAAAAGAGCCTCAGTTTTTATAGTGACTAATAAATTATTGCTTGTTTTAATTTATTAAAGTTGACGGTAAAATAAAAGTATTTTGACTTACGGGTATTTTCGGGTTCCAGACAATAGGTTAGGAACGGGTATAATTTATACTAATAATAAAAGAGTTGGGGCGGTGGAAAAGCTGGATCATTTTTACACCTAACTTATTTCTTTGTTCTTCTAAAACTCTCTCAATCCTTCTATCAACACATTCAAAGAAATTGTATGAACCAAATTATGAACTAGTGTTTGTGGATTCAAATTACTTGAAAGAAGTTAGTGATTTTATTGTTATCATCTTCATCTTTCCATTTCTTTGTAAGTGTTCTTCATTTTTTTGGTGTTCTTGAGGATTAAATTGATTATTAGGGCTTATGTGAAATTGAAGTTAGAACTTGGTTATATCATGATTGAAGAATGAGATTTGTTGATAATATGCAGATTGATGTTAGGGTTTATATATGTTCTTCCATGTTTGTGTTTATAGGTTAGGGTTTAGTCAAATTATGGTTTTGATGATGATGCATGTTAGAAATTCATGATAGAATTACTTGTTTGTAGTTGTAATATGATTATAGTTCAAGTTTATGGTCTTTTCCTTGATAATTTCGAGTTGCAAATTGGTTTTGGTGAAAATATGAGTTAGAGTTCGAGTATGCAAGTTGCAGGTCTGGCTTTGCTGAAAATCGCTCGAACGCGATCCCGGTGGCCTCGGCCGGATCGCGTTCCACAGTTATAATTTGATGTCGAGTCGTTTTGTTCTGATGAACGCGATCCTGAACCTCTATTCCGGATCGCGTTGCTCTTTGTATTTTGAGTCAAATTGGTTTTGTTCTTGTGAACGCGATCCCGTCTCATCTCCTGGATCGCGTTGCCTAGTGTAATCTCGCAACATAATATTTTTATAAAGAGGAACGCGATCCAGCCACATTTTCCCGGATCGCGTTTGCATGAATTATTTTGAAGGATTTTGTAAATTTTGAAAATGCATAAGTGTTTAGAAGATAGCGTATTTAGTGGCACTTTATGCTTAGAAATATATGTTTTGAATGATGATTATAATGTGGATAATATTATGATTAATATAAGGATTCGTGATAAGTGTTAAACCGTTACTGACTTGATGTTGTTGTTGTTCTCAGATAAGCGGGCGGCCACTCAGTAAGATTAGACCACTGAGTTGGTGATCAGACGATAATATTTGGTGAGTGGAATTGTAGTCCTCGGTTCCACCCAGTTGTAACGGGTTCGGTTACAACGGGTAACCAGGATAGTTTATTTTAGTAGGTTGTTGTTATTGGTCGTACCGGTACCAGTCTTGTCTGTTTTGTTTATGTTGCTGATTATATGAGTTGTTGTGCGATTGTTGTTGAATTGTTGATCAGTTGTGAACAGTTGTGAACTGTTGCTTGTTGTTGTGTGCTTTTGCATTGTGAATGCAACGTGGTTGTTTTCAGAGGTCAACTGCTGTCTGGGTTGGGTTTGGGTACTACTGTGTAGTTGTCGAGGTTTCTTTGAGACACATAGTTGAGAACAAGCCTAGTCAGTGAAGGTAGTACTCAAGCTATCGGTTGATTACTGGGATTGGCTTGGCGCCCAGTAGTCGTGGTTTCTGGGTTGGATGGATACCAGGAACCGCCGGTCCTCTTGACGTTATGTGCTTATGTGTTTAATTGTTGTTGTTGCTTTGTTGTAAGACTTGTTATGAGTGGGTTGAACCGTCGGTTACGGTTCCATTCACTTAGCATTGGCTAATCCCTCGTTGTTTGATGTTTTTTGCAGATTGTGGTTAGTTGATGTAGATGTAGATGTTCGGGTTGTAGATGTTGACTGGGAGTTTGACTAAAGCTTGGCGCAACTCTGACCTTTTGTGAATGTCTTTTGGAAAACGTTTTATATAAGCCCGTTTGTGTTAATATGGTTGTAAATGTTAAACTAATGTTGTTATATGTTGTAGTCGTTAAACTGGGAAGCTTTGTAAGCCGGTAAATGTTTTGTTTTGGGGACTTGCGCTTCCGAATTTTCGAAATATAATATATAAATGATATATTTTGGTTCACGTAAGGACCGGGTTTTACATTATCATGCAAAAACGCTGTCTTTACATCAAGTTATTCTAACTCGTAATCCCTACTAGCAGTCAATGATAGTATAACCTTGATAGAAGTATGTCGAACCACAGGAGAAAATACTTCATTATAGTCAATCCCTGCTCATTGTATAAACCCCCGAGTACCAGCCTTGCCTTGTACCTTGGTTTTTGAACGCCTTCAATCCCTTCCTTGATCTTATACAACCATTTACAGCTAAGCAGTTTCTGACCTTTCGGATGATCGACCAGCTCCCAAGTATGATTCTTCTTTAAAGAACTCATCTCATCCTCTATAGCACGAATCCACTTCGACTTATCCATCGAATTATTCGCCTCATGATAGGTAAGTGGCTCATGTGTATCCTCCTCTTCCGTAATGGCAAAAGCATAAGCATCCTTATTACTCTCATCTCTAAACCTTACCAGTGTAGTAATAGCTCTTCTACCTCGATCCCGAGCAAGAACATAGTTATCTAGATTCTGCACTTGAGGTCCCACAACTTCATCTTCTCCTTCATCAATGTCCTCCTGATTTTCCTCAGCCTCATGATGATGATGATGTATGATCGGTTCAACCTGACCACCATGTGATTCTACCTCAACCTCGACATGCTCCCAAAATCTGCAGCACCAGCACCTTTGAGAATGTCGTTATACATAAGATTCTCATTAAACACGACATCCCTGGTTAAGATTATCTTCGGCTTGACATCATCACACCTCCATAATCTGTATTTATTCACACCCTTAGGATACCCCATGAATATGCACTTCACAGCTCTAGGCTTGAGTTTATTTCCTTGATTCATGTGTGAATAAGCAACACAACCAAACACTCTCAACATCACAAAATTCGTCGGATGTCCTGACCACATATCCATAGGAGTTTTCTTATCCAATGATATACTTGGAGATCTATTAATCAAATATGTTGCTGTTGTTGTCGCTTCTGCCCAGAAAGTATCCAGTAAACCATACTGAATCAGTAAACACCTAACCTTGTTCAAGAGCGTCCTATTCATCCGTTCAGCTAAACCATTCGATTGCGGGTTTCCCGCAACTGCCAAATGCCTAGCTATCCCGCTCTCCTTGCAAAGCTCATTAAACTCGTGATTACAAAACTTAACCCATTATCCGTCCGGAGCTTCTTCACTTTTCTACGTGTCTGGTTTTCAACTAACACTTTCCATTCTTTAAACCTACTAAACGCATCATGTTTGTGTCTGAGAAAATGAACCCAAAACCTCCTAGAGTAATCATCAACAATCGATAGAAAGTACCTGCAGTTCCTCATCGATTCTACTCTACTCGGTCCCCAGAGATCTGCATGAATAGAGTCTATAATTCCCTCTGTCGTGTGTTGGCTTCGACCAAAACTAACCCTAGTCTACTTCCCCATAACACAATTTTCACAGAATTCAAGCTTTCCTAGACTCTTCTTTCCAAGTATCTCTCTTTTCTCTAGTTCACGTGATCCTGTTTCACTAATATGTCGCAGCCGTTTATGCCAAACTTGTGCAAGACTTTCCTTCTCTGCAACACCAACATTAGCTTCACCAGCTTCTTCCGCCCATCCTTCCAAAGTGTACACATTATTTGCTTTCCTAGTTCCAGACAAAACCATCATAGAACCCTTGATCACCTTCGTTCTGCCGTTTTGAAGCTTCACTGAATAACCCTATTTCTCAAGAGTCCCCAAAGATATCAAAATGTCTCTTCAACACGGGAATGTAACGCACATTCTCAAGCACAAAATTTGAACCAGTGTTCAACTGTACTCTCACCTTTCCTATCCCTTCGATGACACATGGCCTATAATCTCCTAGTAACACTGTGCCACCATTAAACTCCTCAAAGTCAAACAAGTATTCTCGCTTAGGCGTCATGTGGTACGATCCTCCAGAGTCCATAACCCACTCACTGCCATAAGCAAATCGCCATTGTCATAACCCTCAGAACATGGACCAGAACTTGAAGCCACATCCTTCGTGACAAAAGTGGATTTTCCCTTGTTCCTCTTGGGACAATCTTTCTTCAGGTGATCCTCCGAATAACAGATGTAACACTTTTGTTTATAAGTTCCTTTACCTCGTGACTTAGATCGCGAATTACTCCGACGCTTTTGATTATGTCTCTGATCGGGCCTCCCTCTCACAAATAACCCATCGCCAACTTTCCCCTTTGCATTTTCCCTTTTCTTCAACTCCTGTAAATCGAGGGTAGACAAGACATCCTCCAAAGTGAGTGACTCCCTTTTATAAAGCAATGTCTCCACAAAGTTATCGTATGAAGGTGGTAACGATGTAAGTAACATGAGTTCCTGATTTTCATCATCAATATCAACGTCTATATTCGCCAAGTCACCGATCAACTTATTAAACTCATCTACATGTTCAGATAGTTTCTTACCTGAATGCATGTAAAACGTGAACTATTTCTTCTTCAAGTACAATTTATTGGCTAATGACTGTGTCATATACAAAGTTTCTAACTTTAACCAAACTCCCGCGGCCGCAGTCTTTTCTGCGTCCGTCATGATTTCCGGGAATGGATCTAATGCAGCCTCCCAACCTTGTTAAATTAATAAACACTGCATCTTAACACACCACAACTCGAAGTCATTAGACCCGTCTATTTTTTTGACGTCAAACTTCGCTATCGACGACATATTCTTTCAAACCTTGTTGCTAAAAATCCTTTCTTGCAAATCGAATTAATTAGAACCCTAAAACCTCGATCTCGAACAAGCAAAACCCGATCTAAAACTTGTAACCCAAGTAAACCACTATCGAAACTTAGAACCACAAGAAATCCCGCAAACAAGAACCCTTCAATTTAATCGTCTTTTAAAAATAAAGACGACACCCTGAAGTTAACATTTTGAAATAATCAAAACCCTTTGACGAAAAACAAAACTTATCGTCACCTTTGTAGTACTATGTATGTTTGGTTTAATATTATAATATGATTTCACCCTTTTTCAAATAACAACTAAAATCCCTACGTCACCTTACATTACTCTTCACGTGAGATTCAATATTATGATATTAATTCCCCTTTGTCTAATAGACAAATCAAGAACCCCCACATACGCCACCTTCCTTCTTCTATTTCTTCTTCCTGTAATTAACCTGCTCTTTCAAAACAGAGAACCTAAATTTCGATCAGAAAAAAAACCTCGAACGAACTCAGAAAACGAAACCTTGAACGAACTCTGAACCTCTAACTAACTCGAAACCTCAAACTTGCAATCGATTTTCAAGACCACGATACCTGTGGCTTTGATACCACTTGATGAAATGAACCTTCAACAAACCCGAACTGACAAACACGGAATCAAAATCACTTATGTTAATCGCACGAGATCAAAACAAGAAGTCGAATGACTTCTCCATGAAGAAACTTAAATAAGGACACCACAAAGTATAACCAAAAGTCTAACACACAATCGATTCAAGTGAAAGAACAAAAGATGGGATAATCGTTGCCTCACCCCCTCACCTCCTTTTATATGGGTGAGGGGGTCAATACATGTAATCCTAAACCGACTACAACTCGTATGGCAACATCCTAACCAACCTAGAACAAAGCCACGTTAACTTATCTTGCAAGGCTAGTTCAACTTACATAAGAAAACTTTAAAACAACCAATACTAATCCCAACTAGACTTGGACACTACTAATACTAACAATTACGGAGTACATCATTAACTAAACATCTACTTATCGAATCTAAACTACTGCAAACACGGGTTACCTTCAAAGAAGAAAAAAAATTGGAATGGCAAGGTCATACAAGAAGTCCTATTTCAAAAAATATGCAAGTTGCGATCACTCATCTTATGGTTAAATGAACAAATTAGTGGACATATAGAGTCATATTTTAGCGCTCATGTATGCACAAAGTTACCTGAGTGTGACTAGCGAGAAAAGCAGACATGGGATCAGCAGGATGACTGTTCCAAGAAGGTATAGGCATGAACATGGAAGGGTGAACACCGGAAGGATTTATGCCAGGTAGACCCAAGCCCATCTGTATGCACATGGAGTTCATCATGGACATCTGCTGGATTTGTTGTTGTTGTTGCATTACTAATGGCATCATCAGCGGTGACATGTTCATGATATTCATCATATGAATTTGTGCTTGTAATTGTTTCAAGTACTCAATTACTTCATCCAACATTGATGCTTTATCCATCTGTAAAATCAAATACGTACAAACTTAAGCCAATACACTTAAAGTACACACGTACTGCAGTCTGCATACATAAATAAAACATTCATGTATATGAACATACTTGTTACACTAACATATGTATGAGTGAGTACAATGGTCATAAACTATCAGTCTATTAGTAGCTTGTTTATATCGAATTACTGTATTTAAAAGAACCACGAATACGTTCCAAATATGAAATTCAATCGCCCATAATTCAGTGTCTTTTTTCCATAATACAATTCTTGATACTCCACTGATGGGTATATCCATAAATGTTCTTAAAGGGTGTTTGGGATTGCATTTTCTCTCTAGTAAATTACAAATAATCATTGTTTCCGAACACTTTTTCCATATTATTCACGTTCCGCAAACGTGATAATTATAATCACTTAAATACACAATCACGAACACCCCATTAACTGATTGTTTAGCTTGATCTTGTTACCATTACTATATAGAAGTAGATAACTCGATAAAAAGTGATATACACAAACTCATTACACACCTTGCTCGAGTTTGGAACCAATTTTTGTAGCGTTTTCATCCTCTGATTAATCTTGTCTCTTTGTTTCTGATCACAATTCGTAATGCAAAGTTACTTGTTTAATTAATCTGTTCATATAATTATTACAATTAAACATATTTGAGAAAAAAAATTTAAAAACGATTAGATACGTACCAGTTTGGATTGATTATGACTCGCAACAGTCCTTTTATTCATAATTGAAGATTTCGCTTTGCCCTTCTTCTTTTCTTTTAATGCATTTCCCTCCCGCTTTTACACCAAAAAACCAATAAAAATTAAAATTAACGTGTTATAAATAAACACATCGAATACGACTTCTTTTGTTAGTTTATGTATCATGATTTGATACTTAAACCAACTTTAACTATGCACTAAAATTCCAATTGATGTTAAAACACATATCTTCAATAAGGATTTGAAGACATTAAAATGTGTATCAGTTTGGTTTTGACGAGATTAGATATTGCTGTTGTTGTAAATTGTGTATCAGTTTACACCAAATTTAAATAATTTCATTTTATCACAATTTGTCAAATATAAAAAAGATTTACACGTAGGCGTGCTCTAAAGATTATGTGCGCAATATTAGTATATATAAATATCACATCCAGCTTCACATGAACACCGCAGGGTCACACCGATGTAACAACTGAATAAGTAGTGTAATGCTTATAAAAGATATTTGATATTTTTCATTTAATAGAAATGAATAGGTTGGTTAGACACAATTAGAAAGTTAAAGTAATATTAATATAAGTGATTCTATTAATATAAATAATTAATTTAATTCTTAATATATATATATATATATATATATATATATATATATATATATATATATATATATATATTAAAAAGGATTTATTTATAATTAAATTTATAAATAAATTAAATAGTTTAATTATCATTAAAGTACGAGTATCTAATTGTAAATTAATAAGTTTTGGATAGTTTAATAAGTTATTAAACTAGAGGGATTAAAGTGTAACTGTGTTACTTGTTGAACAAGTTAGACTAAACCTATAAATAAAGGGTTAAGGGTTTATTAGTTGGAAACATCAAATTCATGTAAAGTCAATTTTATTAAGTTTAATTAATGATTGGTCATAGTCAATGCTTTGTATGAATGATATCATGATCTAATATGTTTTACTTCGGTATATATATTAAATGATCATTGGATAACTTTAACAAATATTCAAATTGTGATTACAACAAACAAAACTATAAAGTCCTTAGATTTTAAATTAGTGGGTAAATATTTAATAAGATATGTTTGGAATATATCTTAGTAAATATAGTTGATATGGATTGATTAGAAATAGTTCTAATTATATTCATACACGACAACCCGATTCTGAAACCATGAACTGTAGCGTGTCAAGATTGGATGGCTCATTGAGATATGACGAGGTCTTCATGTTGTTTATATTTAGTATATTTTAGTATCCATAATAATGCAAGCTTATTCTAAAGTGTATGGGACATATGTCCATAACTGCTAATTGTCGTGAAAATTACAATAGGGTGATCGATTATAGTGAAAGATGGTATTTTACTGCTTAAAAGCGCTTATATACGATAAGGTACAGTCACTTTTAATTTGTGATGCCTGATCGCTAGCATTTAATGCGATTAAATGTTGGACTGGCCCATATATTGAGTGAATACTTTGTGGACCATAGTCATGAGTATTCTCAATCGTGGCGCACTATCCTCTGACCTGAGCAAGCTAGATTTTCGCATGTGAACCTAGTTGATTACTAATGAGATCTAATGGTGCTTGTAAATGAGCACTTATCCGGGTTATTCATTAGTTGACGAAGAATGCATATTGTGATTTCTAGTTTAACTTGAAAGATGGGACTTTGCCACTCTTGTTTAAAAACAAGAAAGATATCTCCTAAGCCGTCGATGATTTGTACTGAAGAAATGTACGGCCATACTCAAGTGATAAGTCAGTACTTATCTGTAATCGAAAATAGGAATTGAGTATTGGAAGGTTGATACAGTCCATGCCTTATACTCTAAAATATCTTAAGAAATTGCAAAAATGATATAGTCATACCCTCACCGTTTTAAATTTTGTTTCAGCTTGACTGTATAACTACGAGGAGTGATTGCTTCATTGTTCTGGTTAACCTAAGTGTCCTAGTAGGAACCGCCTTAGGCCCGTGACGTTTTACCGATATTAATATTTTTTCACAAGTGGGAGTCTGAAAGATTATGTAAATATTAGTATATATAAATATCACATCCAACTTCAAATGAACACTGCAGGGTTACATCGCTGAGCACAAAACAAGTAGTGTAATGCTTATAAAAGATATTTGATATCATTTATGTAATAGAAATGAATAGGTTGGACGGACACAATTAGAAAGTTAAAGTAATATTAATATAAAGCGATTTTATCAATATAAATAATTAATGTAATTATTTATTTAATAAATATTTAAATTAAAAGGATTTATTCATAAATAATTTTATAAATAAATTAATTAGTTTAATTATCAATAAATTACGATGTTCCAATTGTAAATTAATAAGTTTTGGATAGTTTAATAAGTTATTAAACTAGATGGATTAAAGTGTAATTGTGTTACTTGTTGAACAAGTTGAACTAAACCTATAAATAAAGTGTTAAGGGTTCATTAGTTTTTGATCAATACCCTAATAATTATGACATGTTTTATTATGAAAATTATGATCTTGATTAAAGGGATTTATTTGATAAGATTAAATTGTTTTATAATGCTTTCGCACCATTAATTGTATTAATTGTTAATAAATATTAAAATTTTATAACGTATAATTCTAATAAAAAAAACCTTCATAATCATAGATTTAATAGGATTATCAGTCTCTCTTGTAACATAAAAATATATCCATTTTTCCTCGCAGTAACAAAATGAGTCTCAGAGTTTAAAGTTAAAATGAAAATTTTATGTAACGTTAACATTTCGTATTGTACCAATTTGGCGTAAATTACCTGAGTTCTACAATGACAAGTAGAGTCATCAAGAAACGTCGACATCGAGCCATCTCCGCCGGAGCTAGTATTTTCCGGCGACCACTTTGAATCAAAAGTCAACCGTTGACCACCCAAATGATCATCATCATACGTATCACCAATTCCAAAAGTCCCACTGCATGAACTGACGCGTGTTGAACAACCCGCTTCAATTATTCGGTTTTTAGAACTCGGTACTAGTGCGTCGGCTGTCATGGTGGCCAACGCCTTTAAATTGCCGGCGGCGACTGTGGGTTTGTGGCAGTTTAGCCACGGGACTTGGTCGTTGTCGTTGACCTTGACTTGTGGTTTGTAGCAGGGTTTGTCGGTGGCTTGGTTGACTATTGTTTCGAGCGTATCGGCGACGAATGGGTTGTTCCATGATGTTGTCGGCTGGAATTCGGTTGGCACGCGCAGGTGGCCTAATTCCTGCATGTCTAGCTGACCATTTTGCCATTTTAAATCCGTTACTTCATAATCTAACCTGCAAAGTAAATAGTTTTAGTTTACAAATTAAATATATAATTAATAAACGGTTTATTATTTCGTTATATATTAAACTTTACAATTTTTTACTATTGTATGCGATATATTTTTATTTGTTCTATTGTATGCAGTGAACTTGTAAATATGTTTTATTGTATGTATTATTTCCTTTTTTGGTAAGCCAAAAAAGGAAACTTTCCTATTCGGGTCTTACCCAAAAAGGAAATTTATACATACAATAGACCATATTTACAAGTTCAATACATAAAATAGAAGTTTTCAAAGTTCGATTCATATAATAGTAAAAAGTGTAAAATTTAATACATAACGAAACAATAAACCCATTAATAAATCGAGAGTTAAATTAATGTTTTAGTTGGTCAAATTCATTAATACTAGGATAAAAATATGTAACGTTGCACGAAATTATATATGTCGACTTATTTTACACCAAATAGGCAATTTCTTATTTTTCGTAACTATCTTCATATAATAAAATTAAAAATGCAAGTTTATGTATACAAACATGGTGCTGATTTACAATTTACGTGAGTGGTGAAATTTATATTGTAAAATTTTGGAATTCTAGATATATGACATGTATATAACTTAAACCCCCCTATAAATTGTAGAGTTAGAGGGAAAACGTTTATCTACTCTACTAAAAAAAATATATAAAGAGAAATATCATCATTCTATATATATAAAGAAAACTATATAGCCTACAATTTTGCCACATCATCATACTTAAGCAAATCATTTCAAATTTATTTCAAACTTTATCTAATACTTATTAATTAAATTTCTAATGATAATACATTAATATATTAACTTCTTAGCAATATCTCATTCATATTAATATGTTAACTTTTTAATAGTTTTTCTTTTTCATTTATATTTAATCTCAACTCATTCTTTCATAATATGATATTTTCTTAATTAGAGAGACCTAAAGTAGACAAATATGAAAATTACATGTGTTTATATGTTCAACTTATAAGATTATAAGAGAAAAACAGGGTTAACCAATGAATAAATTAGATAAACTTTTAAGTTCATACTATCTAAGTAGATTTACATATCATTAAACATTAACATTAGTTAAAACAAAATAGGGTTGTGCATTAGCACAACCATTGAATTTTCTAGTGTCCTTATATAAAGAGAGAAAGGTATTCCAATTTCGCCTATACGTTTTAAAATAAACAATAAACAACAGATAAACACTTAAATAAGTAAGCAATCTCAATCGTTAGTACAATATACTAGCGGCCGGGCCGGACTTCCACTAACTATGCAATTTACATGGGGTTTATTGTTTCGTTTTGTATTAAACTTTACACTTTTTATCTTTGTATGCAATGTATTTTCATTTGTTCTATTGTATGTAGTGAACTTGTAAATATATGGTCTATGTATGTATTATTTCCTTTTTGGGTAAGGTCAAAAAAGGAAACTTTCCTATTTGGGCCTTACCCAAAAAGGAAATTTTACATACAATAAACCATATCTACAAGTTCAATACATATGATAGAAGTTTTCAAAGTTCGACTCATACAATAGTAAAAAGTGTAAAATTTAATACATAACGAAACAATAAACCTATTTACATAAATTACACAAATACTAAATCACCATAAAACTCAAGAGCAACATTTAATCACAAGGATAATGAAATATACAAGTAGAAAAAAATATTACTTGAAAAGGTCTTGATTAGGGTTGATGTCTTCTAGATCCCAACTCGGTACACACTGACTCATACCTTGAATCGGAAGTTCTTGCCAAAGATGGTTCAACTCAACGGATAAGTATATATGTAGATATGTATAGAAGTGCACGTATGTTTGTGACAAGAATTGAAGTTAGTTATGCATTAAAAGTTATATATGGACGTTCCAGACAATATTTATGGTGCCTAGCTATAAGTCTATATATAACTATGAGTATATGGAATATATATTAAAGAAGTTGCCTCTTGTGGTGTAGTTTGCATGCGTATATATGGACTAGAAATATCCTAGGGCCACTTAAAGAAAATTTGAACTTTAATACCATACAACATTTATGCCTTATCTACCAAATTAAAGTTGTTCTTATCTTACTTCCCTTTTTTTCTAACAGAAAATATAATATTAATAATAATAAGAATAATAATAATAACAGCCGTTGTTCACGTTGGGGCTATAAGGTGGTCTCGCACAGAAGTTATAAGGCGGTTTCAAGTGGTTGTCGGTGCGTTTCGGTGGTCTCGCACTGAGGTTATAAGGCGGTTTCAAGTAGTTGTTGGTGCGTTTCGATGGTCTCACTTTGGGGTTATAAGTTGGTTTCGAGTGGCCGTTGGTTGTGTTTCGGTGGTCTCCCATTCGGGTTATAAGGTGGTTTCAAGTGGTCATAGTACTTGCTCATGTGGTTTTGTTTTGTTTGGAATTGAGTTTCAAAGTTGCTTTGGGTAGGAGGTTATAAAAATCGATATATCGGGTATAACTTGTAGGGTTATTTTGTTTGTTTGAAGTTAAGTTTATAGAGTCGTTTTAGATGGAAGGAAGTTTTAGAATCAATCTCACTTGTAGGTTCACTTGGTAGTCATTTTATCGTTGTAGTTTCTAGCATCTTATTATTTTCTTCTTCTTGTAATAAAACTATCTATCTTTAAAAAAAAAATAAAATAAATAATAATAATAATAATAATAATAATAATAATAATAATAATAATAGTAGTAGTAGTAGTAGTGAGTTTTTTGTCATGTAGTTGAGGTTAATTACTACACGATAGACATTTTGAAAATTAAACATCAAAATTTTCAAGTTTAATGACGTAGTGTGTTTCATTTTTAGTAGAAAATGTTAGTATTTTATTAGTTATTAATAATTTAATAATAATAATAATAATAATAATAATAATAATAATAATAATAATAATAATAATATTACTAATAAGAAAATGGAAACCATAATATGTCGGTAACAAACAATAAAGGAAAAAAAACGAATTAAAATAGTCCGTATATATCATAATAAACAATTTGGGTATGGAATCATATATGGATCTTCTTGGGCCACCAATCCACGAGGTAAGAGAGAGACAAATTCAATCAAAAAGGGGTTGGAGTTTTATTAAATCACCATTCCGATAAATAAAGAGTAACTAATTAGTAGTAGTGATAATGAACTTGTGTACATGTAATTGAAACTCTAACAATAGAACAATTTGAATATGGATGCATATAAAAGAATTTTGGAACAACTTCGATACATTTACAAATAATAAGCCCTTATAAATAAGGTTTTATTTCCATTGAAATCTAATTTCGTAAGTATATGTTGATAAATGACTCCATAATATAATCTTAATGTCATTGATTGAAGAGTCAATGTTGGTCAACGTTGTCAATTATCAACCTAATACAAGGGTCAATTATCAACTAATTACAAGAACGTCACTAAAAGGTCAAAACCTACATTAAGGTTGTTTTGATGTAATGTAATGATTTTTTAGGGCCCGCACATTAAAAACATTTTGTTGTAATGTTGAGCGTACAATTAGGGATGGCAATCGTCATCCAACTATGTGGTTATGTATTCGATCCATCCATAAAAAATTGGATATGAATTATCTAAATGGATGTAACGATTACCATCCGAAATCCATATATACATACTATTAAACTCTAGGTTGTGCATACGCACAACCAAAGTCCCTGGTTAGCTAATACGGTAGTTTTAAACACTAGAATGTGGTGCTTAATATATGTGATGTTAAGTGTTGTTTTATAAAGACCGTAATGTTTCTACAGCAAGATTGCAATCTGCAATAGCATTAGGAACTCACCCAAGGCTTGGTTTGCAAGAGCATAATTGCTAAGCAAAAAGCAGTGAAGGACATATAATTATACTTTGTATTATAGCCAATGTTTTAAAAACCGGTTTTTTTATCGACTCGGAAACTCCACCGATTCCGGTTGAACCGGTTCAACCGGTCCGGTCCAACCACCCCCAAAACCGGCCACGTCACCATTATTTAAAAAAAAAAAAAAAAAAAAAACCGGTTGAACCGTCCGGTTTCCGGTCGAACCCCCGGTTCGTTGACTGGTCAACTTAAGGTCAAAACCGGTCCATTCTAACTCGGAACTTCCTCCGGATCCGGTCGAACCGGCCGGTTCGAACCGGTTTTTAAAACATTGATTATAGCATTGCTTAGGCTATGCAATGCATATCCCATACTTAAAACAATTTAATGCAAATTTTTAAAATGTTACATCTATGTTATCTTCAAAGTTGATGATTGATCAAAACAGAAACAAACTATTATCGAACACCAACACACAAACATAAACACTTTTGATAAGTGTGGCTTATCGATTGAATCTTGAGTTAAGTGGAAGGAAAAAAAGTGAAATAAATATATTGTTAGATCATTAGTAGTCCATCAACCTCTAAAGTTGAGTGATTCAAATGTGAGTTTTAAGAGACTTATTATTTTTGGAAATTCACATATATATGAATGACTTCTCAATAGAAATTAACAAAAATGACTTCTCAATAAAAAAGAATTGATTAGTCAAGCTTTGAACTTACAACACCTCTAATTAATGTTTTTCCTAAACTTATTATGTGTAAAAGAAACTTACGTAAAGTTTTTCTTGTGAAAAAGTTTTTCATTTTATTTTTTAGATACTTAGATTCATCAAAATATTCCTCGGAAAACTTTTAGAAATCTTATGTGTGTAGTGTTTAAAAGAAAAGCTTTTGTAGAACATTTTATCAATGGAGCGAAATACTTTTTTGAAAAAAAATTAGTACAAATAAATTTAATTTGCAAAAAAAACTTTTAATTTTTTTTTAATTGTTAATGCTCTTACATGATTATTTTTGTATATTGAAAAATAAAATGATAGTCACCAAGTTGGTTATAAAAATTAAAATTATTAATATGAGGTTAACCAAGTTAGTTATATAAAAGATTATGTTAATTAATAGTTATTATGACAATAAGAAATAATGTTAAAATAGATTATATTAACAAAGTGGATGTTATATATATATTTTTTAATTTAAATGAACGATGAGGTGTCAAATTTATTACATGATTATTTTTGTATATTGAAAAAAAATGATAGTCACCAAGTAGATAAAAATTAAATTTAATTATATGATGTTAAGCAAATTTAGTTCTATTGAAAAAAATATGTCAAGTAATAGTTAATTTGATAAAATGAATTACGAAATAATGTTAAAGTAGATTATCTTAACAAATGAATGTTAAATATTTTTTTTAATTTAAATGAATGATGAGGTGTCAAATTTATAAGACACTTTGTTTTCTTTATATATAAAGTATACTAGCAATATACCCGCGTAATACAGCGATGCAAATGCTGACGGTGGGTGGAGGTGCGAATGAATGTTTTAAAATAAAAACATATTGTACTCCGTCCGTCCCATTTAAAATTTCACATTTATATTTTGGAATGTCCCATTATAAGTGTCCAATTTGATATTTAACCAATCAAAAAAGATTTTAGTGAGTAGATTTAATATTTGATTGATGAAATGTATAGTTAGTGGAGAATAAGTAGTAAGTGGGACCCATTTTACTTAGTCTTAAATTTTTTTGAGGAGAGAGAGTGTTAAATGTATTACGTAGTATATAGTAGTATAGATAAGATATAAGATACATATACCCGCTTTATACAACGGATATGGATGTGGACGGATGATTTGTAAATTTAATGGATATGGATATGGATGATGAGAAATAAATAAATATGGATATAGCTCCACCCGGTCCATATCCTATCCATTGTCATCCCTCGGTAGGATACAAATGTGACGTTGACCAATGAGTATTTGAATAAGATTATATATGTTATATTTCTTGTCCTTCAACTTTTCTGTATACGCATAAAAAGCCCATCTACAAAAGCTAATTGCACAATAGCACCGAGCCACCGAGTATACCCGTGCAAGATAGCACCGAGCCACCGAGTATACCCCTATGTACACATAAAAAAGGTTATTTTGGGCCTTTTTGAAGCATGTTTTAAGACCGAGGCTTTGAATATAAGCAATGATACATAGCCCTGTAAATCTGAAATACGGACTCATGGATCAAAACCACTAAATGCTCCGTATAAATTGTCTAATGTTTACATTTTATGGCTAGCTATAACGTAATATGAATCATTATCAAAATAAAGTATTCAAAATGAAAATATGAATTTGTGTGAGAATGAGAGAACCAATGATATTGTGTCATGTGTACAAAGAGAATGTTCCAAATGTACAAAACCCATTTACCCACAACATCAATTATCTCACAAACGACAAATCGAAAAATTATGAAAATTGCACCATTAAATTCAGCGTTTTCTCCTATTCGATTTGCCGTCCCTCAAGGCATAATTCCGATGAGTTTTATTCCATCTTTTTTGGTGGGTTTCACATTTACTAACACATGTGTTAAAGTGTTGCGTTTAGGGTTTAGGGTTTGGGGTTTCGCCTCGAAACCCCAAACCCTAACCCCTAAACCCCAAACCCTAAACCCTAAACGCTTTACAAAACTCTAAACCCTAAATCATACTAAACACTGCTAAACCCTAACCCTAAATCCTAAACCCTAGCCCTAAGCCCTAACCCTAACCACAAATCAAATGTACAACTAATCACTAATACATGTGTTACAAATTTGTAAAACCCACCAAAAAATGAAGAAGAAAAAAAGTTGTCAAAAGTATGCCTTGAGGGACGGCAAATCGAAGAGGAGAAAACGCTGAATTTTATGGTGCAATTTTTTATGATTTTTCGACTTACCGTTTGTGAGATATTTGAGTTTTAAAAATGTGGGGAAAATTAATATTTGATAAAAATGAGTGGTTGAGATTGATTCATCTATTCTCACTCAAAATTGATATACTCATTTGAACTCTACTTTTCAAACATAATATCGGCTACAAGAAAACTTTGATCAAAGTATAAAATAATATGTCTAATTATATTCATATTTTTCAAGTTTTTCTCAAAGATATACTCATTATTACAATTAATAAATAATTATCAACGTAATTCAATTCACCGTTCAATTTTATCACATGTAATCGCTCAAAGACAATGTTTACTCAAAAAGAGACATGGGAAATGAAAATAGTTTTGGAATGAAGCAAAGGTTGGTGTCAATGATGAGATACAAACACGGGGCAGCATGTTTGTGACGGGGCAGCATGTTTGTGATTCATGTTTAGCCACGTAGACACCAGCTGGCAGCTGCCAACAGGTACCCCTTTCAGCAGCCACCGTGTCACTGCCGTGGGTCCTACTCATCAAGGCTGTTTACGGTAAGGTTGATCCTTTTAACCAGACAATTTACAGTTTTACAAAGGATTTGATACTTGCGTCCATAGTTTTTACAAGTTATAAGTCGACTCTTACAAGTCAAGTCAAAAATTCAAAAACGAGGCGACTCGAACCCCGACTTTTAAATGACTTTGAATCTTACAAGTCATTCTGAGTCGTTGGTGACTCTTCCGAGTCGTGTACAACTCTTACGAGTCAGAAAATCAGACAAACTTTTAGTGTAATGTAATTAAAAATATAAAATGACAAGCTACAAAAAGAAATGACTGTAATCTATTTTAAACTAGCTTTTGTGTTGATTGATGGTCAACGGCTTAATGATCAATTATCAGCGTGTTTTACTTTTTCAAGAGCAAAAATCTTAAACAATGATACACATATACATATAGATATACATATTGTAAAATAGTGATTATTACGAGTCGAGTCGAATCACGAGTTAAGAACTGTTACATCAAAGCTCATACACCAACGTGTATGCAGTAAATTGTTGTTCGAGTAAAAGTCACATTCCTTAGGAAAAGAAAGAGGATGTGTTTAAAGTTGCATTCAATAAGATGTACACTTGCAATAAATTTGGGCATTTCTAATATAAAAATGTATATGTTGATTTGTATCAAAACAATTACGCGCGCTTGTAGCAGTATTTTGAATATCCGCATCGATCAAGACGTTGTGTATCATATACGTAACGACTAACGTGGTGTGAACTATAGTTGTATGATGCGGTAATAGACGTTGTGGGTTCATGTACTGAATTTTATAAATATAGAATATCGACATGCATGCATGAAAAAGTACACAAGTAGACAAACAATTAAACATAGATATTGGATTCTGTCGCAAACGAAAACGGGTCCAATTATTAGACTTCAGGTAACGAATCTTGTGTTTTGGAGTATATGGATAACTCGAAACTCGTAGAGTTGATATACTTCTATTATTTAAGAATCCAAAGTTGGGAATAATTTGGGAAAACTCGTGTAGGAAACTAGGACAGCCACATCAGTTCACCTCCACGATGACAACTACATCTTACCGTACGTACTTCAAGACCTCTTCCAACCGTAACACAAACTAAAAATGAAACATCAGTTTATGTTACATCAGCATCACACCAGCATTTTTTAAACTAACACACAACTAACTCAACACTGCCAACCATAACACATCACTCAGTTTTTCCGAACTTCAAATTTACCAATTTACCTTTATTTTTATAAACTAAACAAAAAACTATCTATTAATCGCGTGGGCCACACACTTCCCATCACTTAACCTTCAGATAACCGAAGTGGAAATTAGTGATGCTAAACCTGATGGGGGTGTGCCAATGGCTTCCCCAACTGAAGCAAAGCGAAGCTCTCAATGAATTACCATTGCACTGAAAAACCAGAAGGGGAAAAAGAAAAATATTTCTCAATTAATACACCGTAGTTCCACCCACGTTGGTTCTACCACCTCCGATAGGCAACAATCACACAGAGACCGGTGTGGTACAGGGGGCGGAGCCATGTAGAAGGTAGAGGTAGCAGTTGCTACGTGTTCATTCTCAGTACGTAGTGTAATTTCTATTGAAAAATCGCATTTTTAGTTGCATTTCTTGTTTATGCTACATGTTCAGAAAAATTGAGATACCATTGCTACGGGTCACTCAAAATCCTGGATTCGCCACTTGTGGTAGGTGGAACGTTGAAAAGCTGTAAACGGATAGACTAATGGAAAATCATTTTGCAAATTTGGGTCAAGCTAGTCTTTCAAAAACAGGAAGGCTTGTCAATACAAAGTCAAATGGTTGTTCGTGGTGATTTATGTAATGAAAATAGATTACTACTTAATGATTAATCAAATCTTTAATGATTAATCAAATCTTTTTTTCAGGAATAGGATGAATAATTAAGGGTGCGTTTAGTTACAGAAAACTCCCCACTTTTCTAGAAAAATTCTCTAAGAAAACAAGAAAATTAGAAAACGTCTTCAAATTTGAGTTTTTCTAAAAAACTTTTCTAAGAAAAGGAAAATCCTTGTTTTCCATTTTATAACTACAAATTTGAAAACTACTTTTGATGGTTTCCATCTCTACTCTTCTTTGGAAAAGGAAAACTCCACCCCTTGCAACTAAACATGTTTTCTAGATTTTCCATGCTTTTCTAGAGAGGTAAAACACTTCTCATTCTCTAGAGAAACAGAAAAAGAAAAATGGAGAAATTTTTCTGTAACCAAACGCACCCTAAATGTGATGGATACTTATACCTAAAAATGTAAAAATAGGTAGAGCTATTTTTCATTAAAGCTTTTCTTCATGATCTTTTAAAAATTCCTATCTGTTTATGGGTTTAATGGTATGACCATGCGCCTTTTATTTGTACTTGGTAGGCACAAGTACCATTTTCAAAAATATATAAACAGATTTATATTATTTTATCTTATCTTGTAAAAGTATATGGTTCAAAACTTCAAATGTTCAGTATCAGTATACAAATAGTTCGTTAATAAGTAGTCAAGACTCAAGAGTATTAGCCATTGCCAATTTGCAAGCCCGTGAAAGGAAATGTTGATCACCAGTAAGCCTAAAACTATATTGGATTAGTCGGCCTCGCATAACTTTACCCAGACTTCGAATTAGTTGCTTACCAATTGGTGCATAACTCTTACCATTGCGATTTTCATTTATGAAAACCTTGAAGTAATCTACAGAAATACGCAATAACTGATCTTACTACAACAAAACAAAACAAGGCATAATCAGAAGATGATTGCTACAGCAAGGCATAAGAAGACCCATGTAACAATTTGGGACATTTCATAACCGGAAACAATTACAGTATGATGGTGGCTAGAGAGAGATTGCTTTTAACCAGCAAAACTTTATGGCTTTATTGGCCATAGACAATTTAGGATCCATGGTAAACTTCTCCGGATAACATTTTGTCCCTCAAATGCTTGCATAATAACTAACAAAAGCGGCCATCGAAAAAAGACATACAGGAGTACAAAACATCAAGAAAGTGTTCGCTACAACTATAAATCTGATCAAAATAATACAAATTACATTAAGAAACTTATTCATGTACAGAACCACAAATGGATAGGACCTTACATTTCCTCCATTTTAGTATCAGTGAAACATAATAAGGGAGTAAATTTTTTCCCTGCTGCCCTTTAACGCACCCATAGTGATTCATTGGAGATAAAAATGTATCTGATTATAACGCATAACCTCAAACTCATCATGAGCAAAACTAACGCGATTGATGTTAACTTTATAGCATTCATATGTGGAAAAAAAGTAACAAAATGAATTTAGATAGAGAACGTATACTGACTTGTACTACACTTGTTCTCTAAGTCCTAAGACTACTCTTCATGGAAAAATTAGAACAGGTATAATCTCAGGTTACTGTGTTGTAATCACGCTAACAAAATAAAATAAAAAAGGGAAAAAGATCAAATCTTGAAACTTCTACCACCATTCTGCCATACTCCAGTGCCATCAAGGCCCGATGAGAGTATAGACTTGGAATCTGGGCGCCATTTCAACTCTTTAAGAACAGAAAAAAGGGTCGCTAATTCCGGTGTCATAGCACTGTCTTTTATGTTGTTACACGAAACTACCTTAAGTCTCTTGAGCTCTTTCCATGAAAGAACTACCGGCTCAAACCCATCCATTGTAAGTAACGAGCAGCCTTCCAAATACAGAGACATCACTCTCCTATAAACCATGTAAAAAAAAGTCAGCCTTTATTACTTATTACATACCATTACATCTTTCTAGATGAAGTTAATGTCCGCCTTTATACTCGATCCATATCATTATTAATGAACTTTCACTGGCTTCTCACTAGCATATAAATAAACAAAAAGGATCGACAACTCACATACTTGTACAAATACAATCATATCATTTACAAAATTTCCGTTCAATCATCATCCAAGTGACACATTCTACTTTATCGCAACGTGTAAATATGAAAAGTAAACACAATACGCACTTTTTCAAAAATAAATTTAATAATAAGGTCATACTCATACCTACAAACAATTGCAGCACTGAAAGAGTTGTTATCTAATCCCCAACAATCCTCAAAAACCAACTCCCGAACAGCTTCACACACAAAAAACAATGCTCCCAACCCCTGTTTATCTCTCAATTGACACCTCTCCATATGCAATTCTTCAAGGGTAGGACAAGAACCTAAATGCTCATCAGGTCCTGGACTTGGATCAATAAATTTGCAAGATTGAAACTTTAAAGTCTTCAAATTCGTACAATACGACAAGGCAGCTAACCACCCACCTTCCAATCTATGATCACAAAGGGTCAATTCTTCCATCATTTGACAGCATTGGCCAATAGCTTTGATCCCATCATAACTGCCTTCACAACCAACAAGCTCAAGCTTCAATAATCTCGGGCACCCTTGAGCCAAAATAGTCAACCCGATATCCGAAATCACGGAATCATACAACCCATCAACATAACCAATAATTTTCAAAATCTGCAAATTCCTAAAACCTGCAAGCCCTTTTAAATCAAAATCTGTACAGGAACATAACTCTAATTCCTGCAAAGCTAAACACTCATTTGCAACAGAATCCAGCCCTTCATTACTCGCACCAAACAACACAAGCTTCCGCAAATTACAACACCCCTGAGCGAGAATTCGAACCCCTCTGTCAATTATCCGAGCACCCAAGAAATCAGGTTTCGAAATAAACTCGGTATCCGATACAAACGAATTAACATGAATAGACACAAATTTATTACTCAAACAAATACCCGAATTTCGAGGGGATATTATGCAAGCTTGAACAATATCAACATCAACAAGATTAGGAAATCGATAAGAAAGTCTACCAGATTCCAAAAAATCCCAATCTAATAACTTCAAAGATTTCACTAACCCGCCACTAATCTTTGACCACCGTTTACAAACTAAACTAGTTGAAATTAACTGCGATTTATTGAAATTAGAGAGTATAAGAATCAGAATTTGATCTGAAAGCAAAGAACAGAAATCTGGAGTTACCAAATTGGGAGTATTACTCGTATCTAGGGTTAGGGTTTCGTCAGGTTCAGAACGAGGAGAGATTGAATTCGAATTCGAATTCGAATTCGATACAGAGTTGGCCCTCATTTTAATAATTTCATTCTTGAGAGCTTGTGCCGAATTCAAACGAGCTGACTAATCTGTTCTGCAATGGCGATTTGGTAGAGATAAATTAGGGTTAGGGTTTGAAATGAAGATGAAAAGTTTTCCCAAATTGCTAAATTTTTATTGCCGAATTTGCCCCTTGTTTGAAGCTTCAAGATGAATGTGGTGAATAAATATAATAAAATCAAAAGGTCATTTTGAAGCTTCCAAGTACATTACCAGCAATCATATCATATCACTTGTGTGAAATTTTGTCTTGCTTTCTCTCTCTATATTTTTATTTTCATTTCTCTATATTTTTTGGTTTATTTTTATAAATAAATAAATTAATAATATATGTGTTTGTGCAGTCTCGTGAATGGATCAGATTCGTGGGACGCACAAAGTTTCTCCTCTTTTGATTTCTCAATTCTCAATTATTATTAGAAAAAAGGTGAGGTGTGGGTCAGTCAGGTACAATGGATGATAAAACATATATTGTTTGTTAAACGATTATTTTCCGTTCACTGAATAATCATGACAATCATAATATTAATACATAATAAGAGATAAATGGGTTAAAAGCATGTCTAACTAATGGTTCAATATAAACCAACAGCCCCCTGCAGTTGGAGCGGGAGATGGGCAAACGCTAAAACTGGCTCAAAACTCGTTAAAGAGAACATACGGCAATCCCTTGGAGAAGATATCGGCAAACTGATAGCGAGAAGGAACATGCAAAACGCGAACCTAAACAGCAGCAACCTGATCTCGAACAAAATGTATGTCAATCTCGATATGCTTCGTGCGTTGATGTTGCACAAATTTAGAAGAGAGGTAAACAACACTGACATTATCACAATACACCAAAGTAGTATTGAAAAGTGGAGTGTGAAGCTCGTGAAGAAGATTCCGCAACCAGGACGTTTCAGCGACTGCATTAGCAACACCTCGATACTCTGCTTCTGCACTTGAACGAGAAATGGTAAACTGCCTCTTAGAAGACCAAGACAATAGGTTGTTGTCAAGAAAGAAGCAATACCCAGAGGTAGACCATCGAGTAGTAGGGCAACCAGCCCAGTCGGCATCCGAATAGGCAACGAGTGACGACGTTGGAGAGGAATACAACTAAAGACCTAAGTCAAGAGTACCCTGAACATAACGCAGGATCCGCTTAAGAGCTGCAAGATGTGTGGCTCCCGATGATCATGCATAAAAAGACATATATGTTGAACCGCATAAGAGAGATATGGCCTGGTAAATGTGAGATACTGAAGTGCACCAGCAAGGCTCCGGTAGAGTGTCGGATCAGAGACTGAAGTACCATCGGGACCAAGCTTGGTCTCTGTGTCAACCGGTGTACGGAAAGGATGACAATTAAGCATACCAGCCCGCTCAAGAATCTCTAATGCATATTTCTTTTGAGAAAGAAACATGCCGAAGTCAGTGCGCGTAACCGAAATACCCGGTAAATAATTTAGAGGACCAAGATCAGTCATCGAGAATTCCTGATGCATAGAAGATATGATCCGATGTAGAATTGCAGCGGAAGAATCCGTCAGTAGAATATCGTCAACATACAGCAAAAGATAAGCAATGCCTGAACCCTGACGAACGATAAACAGAGATGAATCGCATCTGCTGTGATAGAATCCAATACGAGTAACATAACTTGCAAACCGCTGAAACCATGCTCTGGGGGCCTGTTTGAAGCTGTACAATGATCGCTGCAAAAGACAAACATGATTAGGTGGTTGTGGGTACAAAAGACAAACATGATTAGGTGGTTGTGGGTCCCGGAAACCAGGAGGCTGATGCATATAAATCGTCTCGGATAGGGAACCATGTAAAAATGCGTTCTTGACATCAAGCTGATGAACAGGTCAGTGTCTGGTGACTGCAAGACTGAAGACAGAACGAATGGTAGGCGGTTTAACAACCGGGCTAAAAGTCTCATCACAATATGTCACACCCCGCCAAACGGTAATCACGATCAGTGACGGGGCGTGAGCAGTTAAATCAACCAAACAATACATACATACTCAGAGCGTATGGCTATTGCGCAACATAATAGATAACGATGCCAGTTTAAATAGTTGTTACAAAAGTAGTACGACCATGTAAGTCGTACAGTAGTAATAGAGTTTTAGAACATTAAGTATTACAATACATATGTTTATAATAAGATTTCATAAGTATAACTGCAATGTCTGCAGTAATACAGAGCAAATCCTCAAAAGCTGTCCCAAAACAAGTGGAATCCTAAGTAGTCCAGGGTTGTCCATCCTGAATGCATGCGTTGCTTACTTACATAGCTAATTTCCTGTAAAACATAGAAAGAAAATCGTCAACAAATATGTTGAGTGAATTCACAGGTTTTGTATAAATGTAAGGTATGTTAAACCATTTATGTTTGTGTTATTGAAATGTCATTCAATAAACAAATGTTGCAGGATTTGCAAAATACAGAATTTTAGGGTTGTTACCCAAAATACAAATTTATGTGGGTTGTCACCCAAAAATATAAGTCTGGTTGTTTACCAGTATTTGAAGGTAACCAAAATGTTTTTCTGGTATAAAACAGTTGTAGGATACGTTAATCCTATACGGTATGTGGGAATACTTAGACTTAAGATCCCCTGAAAGGTGAGCTAAATCTCGCAGGTTAAAGTAACGCGACCTAACCCTATAACCAAACCACAACCAAAACTTATGTTGTTTGTCTGAAGGACATTTAAGTATACGCTCCAATCATAGGAGGGTCGTCACGGCAATAGTACTATTCGTATACTCAGTGGATAGAGTCACCTAGCTAATGGTTACAGTTTGCATGACATAAGGACTTTTCATGCATACATTGTGAGTCTGGGTCCGTACTAGGATTCGTTGTCTAATTCCCAAAGCAGTTGTGAAATGTAATTTCATATCAAACAGTTGTATTAAGCAATAAAGCATTTATATAATTTGCTGCATGTGTTCGCATGCAGTTTCTATGTTTACACCCATATGTTTAAAAGCATAAAGCATTTGCAAAGTAGGGGCTGTGAACTCACTGTGATTTGCTCGATAAGGAAAGCTAGCAGCCGACAGGTAATAGCCCAAGGTGTGTTAACCTATATACAATAAATGTATTAACATAAGTACGCTTGATTTGTTTAATCACTTATGTTAACAGTTTGTTTGTTTTGTAGAAATTGTTGATTTCTTATTAATATAAGTCGTTGAATTCGTTGGTGACGTTGTGTTGAAATATTGTTATTATTTCTCACGTCGTATACTTTGTTAAGTGTATATACAAATATGTAATCGTATATATATTTGAATGTTGTTTCGACCCCATTGTACATATACTTGTTGTATACTATTAAGGCGTACGTTTGTTAAACGTGTAATTTATTTATATGTATATATGAAAATATATAACTATAAATGTCATATGTACACATATATATATCTTTGTATATAAGTTTCGAATACGTTGTTTACGTAAGAAAATATGTAAGTTTTCATTTGTATATATATATATATATATATATATATATAATTCCTAAGGGTCGTTTGTGTATATATTTACACCTATGTTCTTGTATATATTTATACGTATATCGTAATACGTAGTTTACGTATTTAAAACATTATAAGTTTTATTTGTTATAAAACTCGTTAGTATATTTATTCCGTTTATGAAATACATATGTGTTTTCGTTTCGAAATTTGTCATTTGTATGTATATATGAAATATATATATAGGTTTGTCGTTTGTTATTAATTATGTATATATATATATATATATATATATATATATATAAAATCATAAATGTTCGTTATTATATATATAAAGTTTATGAGTTCCGTTTTATAATTACTCGTTCCGTTAAATGTCTCGGGTCACGTTTTATGTTTTAATTGTTTTGTAGGTTATTGGGCTCGGCCCAATTTGTTGGCCCAAAAACAATATACAAGTCTTGGCCCAATGGCCCCATTAACGGTTTATAGAACCCGACCCAATTAATTTAAACGTCCGATTCATTACACGCTCGGCCCAGTTTGTGATCCGGCCCAGCCCACAGCCCAGCCGTTCGGCTTGGGCCAGCTGTTCGGCTTGGGCCTTCAGCCGTTTGGCTGAAGCATTCGGCCCAGCCCGCACCATTCATGTCCATGAGTTTAGTCCAAGTGTTTAAACCCGCAATCTAGTTCGGCCCAATTCACACAGCCCAGAAGACCCGCATACAGCCGATCGGCTTTGAGCTCTTAGCCGTTCGGCTTTGGGTTCTCAGCCATTCAGCTTTGGCCCTTAGCCGTTCGGCTCTGGGCTCGAGTCCAGACCCCCTGTTCGTTTTTCAGTTTTGCAACTCGATTTCAACATGAACTTTGGCTATGTTTCGACTGATCTCAGTGTTTATACGTTCCATAATATCAATATATAATGTTATATCACTTTTATAACAACTTTTACATATATAATTTGTGATTTCAAGTTTGGTTTCCTAAAAATCATTTTCAAGAACAACTACTTTAAATCTTCAAATATATATGTTATTTGTATGGATTATGTTATATAAACATGTTATAATACGAAATTTGAGTATAGAAATCAAAGAAAAATTGAGTTTCTTACAATGAGGTAGATGGTGAAGATGATGATGCCACAAGATGATGATGATGATGTTCTTACTAGTTGTTGCCTCTGCTTGTTGTTGCCTCTGTGGTTTTTCTTAGTGAAGAAGAAGAAGTAAAGGAGGTGATGATGATAGTTTGTGTGTGTTTGTGAATTCACAGAGAGAACGGAGGGAGTATGAAATCAAACGAATATGGAGTAAATGGTAGATTGTCTCCTGCATTATTGAAGTTTGGTGGCAGTTTTTGCCCCGTTAATTTCGGGTACGGGTATAATTATAGCAGTATAAAATAATACATTTTATATTTTTATTTTGTAGATGCTCTCCTGGTCCTTTATTTAAATTCAGAATAATGAGATTATCATTATTTTTGATTGTTGTACAATTTTGTACATTTTACTGCGCGCAGTTAATTGGGCGCCAATTTTCAGTTAAATTATGATTTCATATTTTGAGGTAATGTTCTAAATACTTTCAAACGTATGAGAAAAATAGAACTTTTATGATTTGCGATCTCTGGGTATGTTTTAAAATTGTTTCTGTTCGTTTTATAATATGTTTTATATAAAACGTATATCTAAGTCGTTTTATCTATATGTTATAGATATATTAATACTCGTAATTAATAATTGAATTATCAATTATTTTTGTGTCACGAACTTTTGATATTTATTTTTTCGGGTTCGTTCTGATACATTTATACATAACTTTAAATAGCTACGTATTAAGTAATACTTTTTGTCTAAAAGTATTTAGGCTTGCTAGGCTTACATCACATCAAAAAGTTTTGTTTAAACTTAACCAGGAAATTAGCGTAAGAATGCACATGCTTAATGTTTAATTAATACCTAGATTGGAGAGTTGTCACATTCTCCCCCCGTTAGGGAAATCTCGTCCCGAGATTTAAGTCATGTCGTGAGTCGCGGTCACGCTCTCGAATAAGTGAGGATATTTCTTGTGCATTTCGTCCTCACGTTCCCAGGTAGACTCTGTACCGCGTTTTGAGTTCTATCGAATCTTGACTAGTTCGATCCGACTGCGTCGGAGTTTATGTGTTTTCCGATCAATTATTTCGATGGGTTCCTCCACAAAATTGAGTTTTGCATCAATGAAAACTTCGTCAGGAGGGATAATTAGTGTCTCATCCGATAGACACTTTTTAAGGTTACTCACGTGAAAGGTGTCGTGAATATTACTAAGTTCCTGCGGTAATTTAAGCTTATAAGCTACGGGACCAATCCTTGCTAGGACTTCAAAAGGTCCAACGTAACGTGGGTTCAGTTTACCGCGTTTCCCAAATCGTACAACTCCTTTCCAAGGAGATACCTTGAGTAGGACTCTGTCACCTACTTGAAACTCCAAAGGTTTCCGTCTATTGTCTGCATAACTCTTTTGTCGGTCTCGTGCTGTTTTCAAACGATTAAATACTTGAGATATCTTGTCCGTTGTTTCTTGGACTATTTCAGGACCTGATAACTGTCTGTCATCCATCTCTGCCCAACAGAGTGGTGATCGGAACTTGCGTCCGTACAACGCCTCAAAAGGTGCAATTTGTATGCTCGTATGATAACTATTGTTGTACAAGAATTCGGCTAAAGGGAGATGAACATCCCAGTTTCCTCCAAAATCAATCACACAGGCGCGTAGCAAGTCTTCAAGCGTTTGAATCATTCGCTCGCTTTGGCCATCAGTTTGAGGATGGTAGGCAGTACTCATATCAAGTCGAGTACCCAGTGCCTGTTGCAGTGTTTGCCAAAAGCGAGAGGTGAATCTAGCATCTCTGTCAGAGATAATGGATAGTTGTACTCCATGTCTGGAAATAATTTCCTTTATGTAGATTCTGGTCAGCTTTTCCATCTTATCCGTTTCTTTGATGGCTAGAAAGTGAGCTGACTTGGTCAGTCGATCCACAATCACCCATATGGTGTCCATTCCAGATGATGTTTTGGGTAGCTTTGTGATAAAGTCCATCGTGATATTTTCCCATTTCCATTGTGGCAATTCAGGTTGTTGCAAAAGTCCCGAAGGTTTCTGATATTCGACCTTTACTTTTCCACAAGTCAGACATCTACTAACGTAGGTGGCAATATCTCGTTTCATACCAGGCCACCAGTAGAAGCCTTTCAAATCATGGTACATCTTGTTTGCACCAGGATGTATCGAATAGTTGGACTTATGAGCCTCGTCCAATATAAGGCTACGCAGTTCATCAACACAAGGAATCCAAATTCGATTCATGAAATACAATACTTCATTGTCTTTAGACTCAAGTTGTTTCTCCATTCCCTTGAGGGATTCATCTTTCATACGTTCTGGAGTAAAGGCCGCTTGTTGAGCGTCACGAATTTGTGAAATTAGGCTCGAGTGGATCGTTAATCCTAACGCTCGAACTCTTCGAGGTTTTACTCTTTCCTTACGACTCAAGGCATCCGCTACTACATTAGCTTTGCCCGGATGGTACTTGATTTCACAGTCGTAATCATTCAGTAGTTCAACCCAATGTCTTTGTCTCATGTTGAGTTCTTTCTGATCAAATATATGTTGGAGACTTTTGTGATCGGTGAAGATCGTACACTTTGTACCGTACAGGTAGTGTCTCCATATTTTAAGTGCAAAAACGACTGCTCCCAATTCTAGGTCATGCGTTGTATAGTTCTTCTCATGAACTTTCAACTGTCGAGACGCATAAGCAATGACCTTATCGTTTTGCATCAATACGCAACCTAATCCTTGATGTGAAGCATCACAGTAGACAACAAAATTTTCTACTCCTTCTGGTAGTGACAGGATAGGTGCGGTGCTCAGTTTTTTTTTTAACAGTTGAAAAGCGTTCTCTTGCTTTTCGCCCCAACCAAATCTCTTGTCTTTTTGCGTTAGGGCGGTAAGTGGTTGAGCTATTTTCGAGAAGTTCTCGATGAATCGTCGGTAGTAACCGGCTAACCCAAGAAATTGTCGTATCTCAGATGGCGTTTTCGGGGCTTCCCAATTCTTAATCGCCTCAATTTTGGATGGGTCCACGTGAATTCCTTTGTTATTGATCACATGACCAAGGAAATGAACCTCACGCATCCAAAATTCGCATTTAGAGAACTTAGCATAAAGCTTCTCTTTCTCTAGTAACTCCAGAATCATTCTCAGATGTTGTTCATGGTCTTCCTTCGTTCGTGAGTATATCAAGATGTCTTCGATAAACACAATGACAAATTTATCCAAGTAGGGTTTGCATACTCGATTCATGAGATCCATGAACACTGCTGGCGCGTTTGTCAGCCCAAACGGCATGACCAAGAACTCATAATGACCGTATCGAGTCCTAAACGCAGTCTTAGGGATATCCTCATCCCGTACCTTCAGTTGATGGTAACCAGATCGCAGGTCGATCTTTGAGTATTAACTCGACCCTTGCAGCTGGTCAAACAAATCATCGGTGCGTGGTAATGGGTATCGGTTTTTGATAGTTACTTTGTTCAGTTCTCGATAATCGATACACATCCGCATTGATCCATCCTTCTTCTTGACAAACAAAACCGGAGCTCCCCAAGGTGAAAAGCTCGGTCGGATGAATCCTAAATCCAAAAGTTCTTGTAACTGTGCAGACAGTTCCTGCATCTCTGATGGAGCTAGACGATAAGGTGCACGAGCAATTGGTGCTGCTCCAGGCACTAGGTCGATATGAAATTCAACCTGTCGCGGGGGTGGTAATCCTGGTAACTCGTCAGGAAATACTCCTGGGTAGTCACACACAATGGGCACATAGTCTATGCGTCGCTCCTCGGTTTTCTTATCCACAACATGTACCAAAAATGCTTGGTACCCCTTTCGTAGATACTTACTCGCTTTCATGCATGTAATCGTTTTCACCATACGATTACTCTTTTCTTCTTGAATCACTAACATTTCTCCTGACGGTAATGGTAGACGTACAATCTTTTCATAACAGATGATCTTCGCACGGTTTTTCGACAACCAGTCCATGCCAACCACTATATCGAAACTCCCTAGTTCTACCGGTAGTAAGTCTATTTTGAAAGAATGTCCTTCCAATGTTAAGGTGCATCCTGGTACTATTTCTCCTGATTCAATCAACTTACCGTCGGCTAACTCTACAGTGTATTTGTTATCTAGCTTAAGGGATTCGATTTCTAATAGTGGTCTAAACTCAGTGGACACAAAGCTTAAATCAGCACCGGAATCAAATAACACAGAAGCAAAGTGGTTGTTTACTAGAAACGTACCAGTGACTGTGTTAGGATCCTGACGTGCTTCTGGTGCTCTTAGCATGAACACATGTCCACGAGCTGGCTGGTTGTTGTTGTTGTTGTTAGCCCGATTGTTGTTGTTGGCTCGGTTGTTGTTGTTTCCACGGTTGTTTCCATTGTTGCTGCGGTTGTAGGCGTTGTTGGCAATGCGGTTTTGATTGTTGAATCGAGGGCAACGGTTCCGATAATGCCTCGTGTCGCCACACTCAAAACACCCCTGGTTTTGGCGTACAGTGTTATCCTTAGGGGTAGGGTTAACCTTACAGTTTTGGGTTTTGTGACCCCATCCCTTACAGCTGTCGCAAAACCAACATTCACACTCATGGTGTTTGCTACACTTATCACACTTAGGTTTGTTGCCTAAGTATGGCATTGGTTCCACAATGGTGGCAACATAAGACTTCGGGTTTCCAGATCCCTTTTTGTTGGCTTGACCCTGACGGTCGTTCCACTTTCATTTATTATCTCCAGAACTACCAGCTTCAGCACTGCTCGGCTCAACCTTACCCGATATAGTTTTCTTGGTAAGTGTCCCCATTCTGACTGCCTCGTCGGTCAGACTCTGCGCTAAGGTAACAGCGCTCCTGAATGTGTCAGGCTTGGAGGACGAAACCAAACTCCGAATTTGTGGTGCCAGACCATATACATAACGCTCAATGCGCTTGTACTCGGGTGTTACCATATGTGGCACAAGTCGAGCTAGTTCCTGGAACCTGGTTGTATAGCCAGTGACATCAGCCCCAATCATGGCAATGTTCCACAGCTCAGTCTCAATTTTCTGCATCTCACTTCGGGGGCAGAATTCTTCTAACATCATACGTTTCAGTGTTTCCCATGTCATGGAGTAGGCAGCTGGTCGTCCAAGTGATTGGACTTGACTGTTCCACCAAGTCAAAGCTTTATCAGCTAAGGTGCAGGCGACATATTTCACCGTAGTGTCTGGTAAACAATCACTGATATCCAACACAGAATCCATCTTCTCTATCCAGTGTATGATACCGATAACACCCTCGGTGCCACAGAAAGGAGGTGGCTTACAAGCCTGAAAGGTTTTATATGAACACCCACGTCGAGTGTTCACAGGTGTCTCGCTGTTAGGAGGGGTTGTTCCACTGTTATTTACTCCCTGATCGCGGTTGCGGCTTGCCTCATACTGGGCAATGCCTTCAGCAATCCGCCTCGTAATCATCTGTTCAGTGGTTTCTTCGATGTTAGGTGGTGGAGTGGTTTCATGAGCTGGTGTTGTAGACGTTCGTCGACTGTTCTTAGTGATTCGTCGTTTTGGCGGCATGATTTCGTTCTGCGATGAATAAAATGCAGAAGTCAATGCCAAGATAATGAATGTGATGAACAAGATTTCACATTGCTTTAACAAAGAAACCGTATGGAAGGTTAAAGAATAAGGTTTCACATGGTATGTCTCACGACTTTGAAACGCCCATATGTACTTTGTACAATATAATCACATTGGTCAGGCGTCATTATATAATGCCAAATACATATTTATTTTCATTATCATTTAACACAATCAATGTTCAATAGAATCCAAGATAAAAATCAATAATTCAAAGTGTGGTATGTTTCAAAGTTTGCAAGAAATGATTACAATAATTGTTGAGTGGTTATTTTTCAATCACAAGCATATAGGCCTAGATAAAACACTATGGTTGTAGACGAATAAAATGAATACAAAATACAACCAAACATAAGTTATAGTATATCAAATGGGTGCAATGCTGATACAACAGTTTCGTACAAACAAGATGGGATCCCTAATACGCCCATCAACGGTTAGCGCTATACAAAATACAATGGGTTTTCCTATACATACACCCATTCTAACATCAGTTTTCCTAATACAAGTCTAATAAGTACATACACATGCCCACCTGATACACATCTACATAATACGCGATGGGTCTCCTAATACACCCATCAACCAAAAGTATATAACCTAATCTGATCGCAACCCGAACGGTCGGTTCAGGAATCGCTTCCTGTCGTCGTCGGACCTCGCGCTCGAGGCAGGTGATCAGAGGGTTTTAAATTTATATTTTGTTGGGAAGCCTAAGCTTTATTACTACCTACTGCTCTAAGGGTATTAGGGTAGTAAGCGGTAAGTCTGACTCAGGTGTCGTTCTTAAAATCGGAGCGAATCGAAATGAATTAAATACCTCAGAGAATAGTAGCTAATAGGATGAGTTTAAATAGAGCAGGTAGGGTTTGTTTTTTGGTATTTTCTAATTTAACTAAGGTGCATGAAAGTAAAATACTACACTACGGATAGGGTAAGCAGATAGATAGAGTTGTGATTGCTGAAGTTTCAATATTCAGATTTCGGGATGATGTTCATTATAAAAGATGATTGGAGACTTGCCTTAAATACTATCAACAGAGGTTTGGTGTAAACACTAGCACCCTACGATTTAAAGTGGAAACCTTAAGTCGTATGTCACTGAGTACTAGGCTATCATGATTCTGATCAGATCAGGCTGATCAACCCCCAACACTGTCCGATGAGGACAAGTGACCCTTCTTGGGATTAACCCTGGGCGCATGAATAAGGTAACAGACCGATATTTAAATTCTGACCGTTCTTAACACCTAGTTCTAATTGATTTTATTAAGGTTTGTACTAATTGCTTGCTATTGTATGTTAAACTGTCGGTTATGTTGGATAAGGGAGTTTAAGCATCTTACACTACAGCTGAATGTTTGCTTTCTTTTTCAAATCCCTTAAACTTAGTTGAGGAGCACAAGTACTTCCGTCAAGGTGTAGACCCTCCTTTGCGATCAAACGTTCATCCCTAGGTTTGTTTCACGGTGTATACTACATTTTTCAGCAGTTCCACAGCTTTAATATATACCTAGACCATGTTCAGGAAGGGTGACTTCCAGGTATCCACGGTGTCATATGCTTACGACCGGTCCGTAGCTTCCACGCATTTGTACTCCACCAGAGGTGTTTCCAGCGCTATACAAAGTACTGGGCTGTTTTACAGCATGTCCACAGTTTCAACAATAACACAGATAACTATCTACCGATACTAGGGTTGATCAGGTCCTAATACTAAAGTAATAGCCACGTGAAAGCTTGGAAAGGGTGTATATGGTGGTTTAGATCTACCGCTTGAAAAGTTTAACCCGATACATAACATAACAATTTCCAATCACATATTTAATTAAAGATTAATTTAACATCATCCCTACTCCTAAATATCTACATTCCAACAATCACAATATTACACTACTCAATAAACATGGCAACAAATAAAGCACATACCATAATATTACGCATGGATAATTCAGACATAATAACAGTATGAGGGAATAGATATCACTGGATAATAGAGCAGCGTAACAGAGAGAAAATAATTGCAATCCTTGAATACCAGCTTGAATAGCAATACTCCTTTATTACAAAGATTATCTCTCCTCTAATCTACTAGCTACCCACTAATTTCTCCTCTAACTCCTAAGAGTAGTGCTAGAGAGAGAAACTAGAGAGAGAAACTAACTATTACAAGTGTGTGTGAAATGAAAGTGAAGAATGAATTATGTTGTGAATGGTGTGGAATAAGGAGGTTGATGCCACTATTTATAGGCTCACAAGTTTACAATTTTACACTTAACACCCTCGCTCCAGATTTACACTGAAATACACCCCTGAGCTATAAAATTCGACACCGTAAAGGGGGTATACCACCCTAAATAGGGCGTATTCGGTAGCAAATAGGGTGCATTCGGTAGCAAATAGAGCGTATTCGGTAGCAAATAGGGCGTATCCGGCACCATAGAGGGGGTACACCACCCCTAGAAGGGGGTATACCACCCCAAAAGGGGGGTATACGGCCTCAATAAGGGGGTATACGGCCCCTAAGGGGGTGTATACGGCCCCTGGGGTGTGGTGTGATCTTGGTCCGGGGTCTTGTGTGCTGGATCGTAAGTCTTGTGTGCTGGATCGTACTCGTTTAGCTCTAACTTATTCGTTCTTGATCCGTTTTCAACGTTCTTTATATCCACACGTTCGTATTCTCCAGACCTATATTTTAAGATATTTATTAAGTCCCAGATTGGAGTTTTATGATAAAATAGCGTGTCGAATGATTTATGCCTATTTAAGTGTGTTTTTGGTCCATTTATCGTTGTTTTTGAAATATTTATAAAGTTTAGACCTTTTTAACAAAATGTGGTAAATGTGAACTTTATTGGTATGATTTTGTTAATTAAGTGCTAAATATGAGGTAAAAGATGTGCGTAAAACATGACTTTTTACGTCAAATCAAATATCCCACACTTAGACTTTGCTTGTCCTCAAGCAAACCGTATCTCATTTTGCTCCAGGTTTTGAGAAGATAGACCTTTTGACGAGAACGAATATTTCCTAAGAACATCAACTCCTCAAAATAAGTAAATTATTTCAAAAAGTAAGCATCAGTAGAATAAGAAATCTTAAAACTGAACTGGTTGTCCCTTTAGCATACTTTTGCAACCCTCGAGATGTAGAAGTACATGACTGGGCGATCCTCACAGGTGGTCACTCAATTCACTCAAGAAGTGTATCGGGTTTCCTAACATTCTAAACAAATGAAATCGCTCAAAGCCAGTCATGCAGCACTTATTATCATAGGCTTGGTCGAGAATCGCATCTCCACCACTTCAAATGAGGACGGTGCTAATTATCCCAAGGCATTTTTGTTGGGTTTTATTGTTTGGGTTAGGGTTAAATGGGTATGGAAAAGGGTTGTTTTAAAGTTTAAAAAGGGTTATGCTTATCTCAGGAATCTTTAAACTTTATGAAAAACTCTATTTAGACATTCTTTTTAATGAAAACGGATAACGGTAAGGAAGGAAGATAGCTATTATGACTTCTATCTTCTTGAAAATACTTGGAAGATTTAAATATTTTAGAGATCAAAGTTTTCGGGAGATTTTGAAGCACTTAGCTTTATTTAGATATATATATTTTTGGCTTAGAATTTCTTTGCCAAGGAATTTCTAAGGATTTTTTATTTTCTTACTACCTTTTTGAGATCCTTTCATATTTTTCACTTTTCACACTTTTTGTCATTTCGAATTTTTCTTGGTGCCAATTTTTCGCACCGCAAGATTCTCGATCTTTGGAGATTTAATTTCTGAAACGCACACGAGAAGTTTTAAGTAAAACACGAATTTTGTGATTTTTTTTGGAGTGAAAGCAAAAAGAATATCTAAATAGCATTTTTCAAAATTTTAAAAATTCTAAGATAAGGTTTTGGTGGGTAGGGAACGGAATGGATTTTAAAATATTTGGGTTTTGAAGAAATGAAAAAGGTTAAGGCTCAACATGGTGTACTAAGCGGATCATCGATACTAAAATTGAGTATCGGAGGGTTAGGCTTGAAAAGATATGAGAAAAATGGGTTTAATCCTAATAAATGCCAAGATCCTCTAATTTCACCTATACCGTGTACGGTACTCTTTGGTATGGTCTCGAAGCGTATACCAGGAACAAGTTCTAATTCTAAGACGCATGCATCGGCACACACACAGAAATGAATGGTGAAGCATTAAAAGTGAATGCTTATTAAAGGCTCAAGTTCCTCACACAACAATATATGGTGTATGCGCAAGTCATGCGATGCTTCGAAGATGACCATTTCATTTTTAAGGGATTCTTATTCTGCCTTATCGTACTTTCCAAAGTAATTTATTTATTCTGAAAAAGTGATTATCCTTAAAAAGTATTATTCTTACCAAAAGATTAAAGAATTTTCAAAAGTTGACTGATAAATCAGTCGAGTTTTCAAAAAAAATTTGAAAAATTTGAGCAGAAAACGAGTTACAAGTTATCTTTAGAGGACAAAAGGTCAGAAAACTTTACGGTATAACATACCGTGTATCCCACACTTAAAGGAACATTGTCCCTAATGTTCACTACTAAGGCGCAGATCTTTTGGGGGATCCCACACTTGGAGTTTGATCATAGGAAATGCTCACTTTATTGTGTTTTTAAGATGGTGGAATTAAAAATCCCACACTTAGAGGTTAGGCATAAAGGATATGGTATGAATATTTCGGGAAGACAACGGAAAAGAACGAAAAACTCTCCTCATGGATTCACGAGATGAAAATGATTTGGCTGAAGAAGATGTATTTGCTTGCTGGAGATTCCGGCTTGCTTCCGTCTAAGAACAGCCGTCCATTTTAATGTGCGCCATCTAGTCGTGAATTGTTCCCATCATTCTCAACAATTAATTCAACCACATTTTATTCTACTAAAATAAACAAAGAAAACGTAAGCATAATAATAAAGATAGATAGATAGATCATCCAGCTGAGTAGCAAGCTGGGTAAAAAGTACCAAAAATATCAAAACAAGTTCACAAGTCACCCCACAGTAATAGATAGTGTAATACTGTGACACCCCCAAATTTGATGATTTGCGGAAGCTCGGTTTGGGTGTCACTAATCAATATACAAAGCACATAAGATATAATGAACGACCACTATATGCGTCGTTTTAAACTTGCATTAATATAGTAAACGTTACATCAAAATAATGTTACATTAGCTCGGTTCCTGAAATTTAGAGATTACATAGCATAATTACTTTTACAAAATATAATAATGCAATCAAATCTCTAGTTGTATAAATGCTGACTCGAGCTAATAATCCCTGCTTGTGCAGCCAACCTACTGCTGGGTACCTGTGATACATACTAAAATGGGTCAGCGAAAACGCTGGTGAGCTCACAGGTTTGTATGTCAATGTATAGTTGTAAGAACCGCAAGATTTATATTGAAGTTAAATTGCAGTTAAGCAAAATAAAAGTTATACAATCCATGAGCACATAATCTGAGCTTAACTTGAGCGCTAGGTTCAATTAAGGAAACCTAACTTGAAATGCCTCCTACGAGTGTCTAATCCACACTCGTCTTCCCAAATGCTAATACATCCGTTTGACCGGTTAGTGCGTGCTAACCCGGATGAGGATTGTCAATCCCATATGATATCATATACTAACATTCACGCTAAAATATTAGAGACTATGCTTATGGAGGACTTTAATTGATTAGCTTGAAACTCATGTAGTGTTTGAAGTTTGGCACTTGTGTTCTACTTGTAAAACAAAACATAGCAGTATTATCACACCCCTAGTTGAAAAGCAGTGAAAATGGGGCTATGAAACTCACCTGAGTCTTGAAGTGTTTAAGCAATTAAACTTGAAGTGTATTGATGTCCAAAGACTTGAAACCTGAATGTGTCCACGACACTTGATTTGTTATTAATTGTACTGGTATCTCGAAAGACTACCATTGAAGTTGCTATTTAACTATATATATATATATATATATATATATATATATATATATATATATATATATATATATATATATATATGTCCAAATTACTACGATTTGGTTGATTGTTTTGTTACAAGTTACTACGACTTGTTTGATTGAATTGATACAAGTTACAACGACTTGTTTGATTGTAAAGTATGTTTTGAAAACGTGTACGGCCCGTTGGTGATTTAGTTGAAATAATAATCTCGACATATCTATATTTGTTTGAAGTGTTAGGCTTGAAAAATAAATTCCATTATGTTTGAAAAGTTGTATCGTATAAGTGTTTTGAAGTTGTTCAAGTTTGACACATGGTGAAGAATGTGCTTACGGAATCTAAGTACGGGGGTCCGGGGGCAGCGCCCCTGGTAGCGGGGTCCAAGGGGCGGCAGCCCCTGGCGGGGTCCAAGGGGCAGAGCCCCTGGCTGGGGTCGAGCTGCCAGGTCAGCTTGGAAAATTTTTATTTCTACTATATTGCTTTAAGGAAAAACGCATCTGGACTTAAATTTAGGTGAAATCAAGTGATAAAATTTTGGTCTCGACACTTAGTAAAATTGTAGTTTGAAAACCTGCTGTTTTATGCGACACAATCATGCGACACAAAAGTGGTTATGCGACACAAGGGTTGTGTCGCATATAGGTGCGACACAATATCTATGCGACACAAGGGTTGTGTCGCATAAATGCGAGATGCTGATTCAACAGCGACATAGTGATTGTGTCGTATGGAGTTTGCAACATAGTGGTTGTGTCGCAGGACTTGCGACACTAATTATCGGGTACGACACAAGGTGCGACACAGAGGCTTTTATATGACACAAGTGCCAAAATACGACACAACATGCGACACAAGGCTTGTGTCGCATGGAAGAACATCAGCCCAGAAAGTCCGGCTGTTTAGATTTTTCCGGCCAAAAACCCATTTCAAACCCGTTTTTAAGCTATGAAATCGTGTTCTATACTTAGTAATGGACATATACATGTTATATAACTCGTAAATATGTAAAAACAAGCTAAAACGAGAAGTTTCGGGAATTTGTCGGAAACTTACGCGGTGTCGGATTGAAAATCCGAAAAGATAGGATTGTAGATCGTAGCGTGGTGGTTCCGTTTTTGTAAAAATCTTGATGATCCGAGGTCGTTTTGTATATTTATTTTGGTGATTTGTGAGTTGGTGTGGGTTTTTGATTTAGAGAGAAAAAAAGAAAGAGGGAGAGAGAGAGAAGATGAAAAAGGGAAATGGAGAAAGAAGAAGAAAAGGAGGTGGTTTTGGTGGAACTCCTCCATTTTCAGTCCACGCAAAGCGCTCCGTGCGGTGTTCGTTTTCTCGATTGTTTTAACGTTAATTAGTATTTAAAGGCGTTTAATTATGCGTTTTGAAATACGAAATATTATTCAATATTTTTGTTGAAGTATTTTATAAAGTACTTAATAATTGCGTTATAAAACGTTATCTCGATTTTGTTTGTTTGCGCGTTCACATTTAATCGCGTTGTTCTCGCTTGTACGATATGGAATGAATACGACATATTATAAAAATAATATTATTGAGATATGATAGTTTCATTAAATAATCTTTATGTTATTTAATTAAATTGTTCACCAACGTCCGTATTAAATTGAACCGAATTATATTCGATTTGAAACTTGTACGATTTAAACAAACCGCATAATTGTGTAGATATATATTCAACAATATATATAATAATTGATACATTAATTAGCCTAACACAGAACTAATTACATGTATTAATACTTGTTTAGGCACAAAGTTCTAGTCCTAAATTGACGGTTGTCACAAATACAGACCAATCATAATAATAATAGTACTGATGATGAAAAAGTCTAAGGACGAGGAGACCCCTGATCAGTCACACGAGGATCAACAGCAGAAGTGAACGGAGGCATGCCAGCAGCTGAGTGCTCCCCGCTAGCAGCTCTCCCAGATACAGACTCTGATACAATAACTCTGTGCTGTCTGAGGATGGCCTGCATAACATGGACAGGCAAGTCCTCTGTACTGTCGAATCCCCACTCCTGCAAACACTGCTGTGTCATGTGTGTCTCCTCGAGTAATATCTGGTATCCTTTCCTGATGTCGCTCTCATTTGGGATCTCAGAGTCAGGGATAGGCTCGAGGTTTGACATCCAAGAGAGTCCTGAGAGTGTGAGGCCCTGAGCACTAGTGGTGGTCATAGCTGGGCGATAAACATGTGGGTCATCAGGTCTCAGGATCTCATAAATCAGAGATAAGACATGGGTAGCTGATGGTGGCTGTCGTGAAGTGGATGGAGCAGCTGAGGTGTGTACAGAGTATACTGGCTCATGGTGAGATGTGGTGGGTATGGTGAATGGTGGAACAGTGGTGGTGACTGGTGGAATGGGAAAGACTGCTGGTGGTGTCTCACATCTGTACATCAGTGGCTCTGGTATCAGCAATCCAAACTTTCGTGCTACATTGATGTCATGAGCATGTCTGACCTGAAGTGCATGAAAAGTCCAATACTGAGAAAGTTGAGTCACTGGTGTAGTCCAGTCAACAACACTCTGAACCCTAGATGTAGAGCCAGATGCCCTAGTATCAACTTGTGGCGCTCTAACATCACTGTCATCATCCTGTATCTCAATCGGCTCATCATCCTCAACATCCCTGTCTCTCTTACTACCCTTCCTCTTCAGAACACAACCAGGAATGGCCTCTTTGGTAGCTTTCCAGAATGTCTGCCCGCTCGAATCAGTAGTGATTAACCAGATAGTCCGAAAATAGTCCAAGTCGAACGGCAGGGATCTAACATGAGGTGAGCTAGTGTACTCACTCATGTGATCCTCCGTGAGCAAACCCATACGGCTACAAATCCTAGTGATGAAAGCTCCCATGTAGATATACTTTGTCATCTCAAATGTCGTCTCTCTCTGAATCCTCTCAGCTACTAAGAAGGCCACATTCACATTCTTCTTCTTAATCATAGCATTCATCACAAAGAGATCATCATCTCCCACAGCTCCTCCTGTTTCTTTCTTCCCATGTAGTGATACAGCTAGTAGCTTGTGCAGAAGGCGATACTCAACTTTGAAGAACGCAGAGGCTTTCACATTTGAATGAAAACTAGTACCCGTTAGATTATCCCAAATCAGCCCATGATCTTCATTACTTGAAACACCCCGTGAACTATCGAAGAATAACTGAGAATGTGTCTGCTCCTCAGTGTAGAAACCAAGATATACCGCTAGCTCAGCCAAAGACACATGCTGCTTCACCCCTCTGTAATTGAAGCTAATCAACCGCTTATCTGTAACATTGCTGATGTAGGGGTTGAACTCATAGGTCAACATGAACTCAATAACTAGCTCTCGATAAATGTCTTCATTGAGGGCGAACATTTTGTACCAAGCATCCATTTTCTCATGATTGATCTTGAACTTCACTAATTTTCTCAACTCTTTTTTATACCCAATCGCCTTTACATCTCTCCAAACGATAAATCTGTTTTTACCAAGTGGTCGGCTCATCCAATCCCTAATCAGTTTCTTCTTTTTGGCGGAAGTGGCCAAGTATTCCAAAGTAGGATGGATAACTGTAGAATCAGACCTCATCTGTCAAGATAAAAAGGTAATTAGCGTGCATCATGATCATAGGTATATGAATTTGCTAAGTCTTCCCAAATTTTTAACAAAAATTCGAAATGTAGGCTTTAAAAATCGAATAATCCATAACCTAGAAAGATACATATTCAACCAAACCGCAATCATCAAACCGTAATCAAACCTCAAATTTCACACCAAAAAGTTTCTTAAGCTATGGTAGATGTCACAAGCATGTTTCTAGGGTAAAAGATCTTACTTTGTAGGTAATTCCTAGAAAAGGCTTTAAACATATAAAAATGCATTAGTTAGTAATTAAATAAGCATTAAGATTTTAAGAAACCTTGTAATTACCTTACTTTAATCAAAACTTTGCATTTTAACATAGACTTAGAAAACTAATGATGAAGCTTTGACCATATTATGTATTTAAAGATGTCAATCATTAAGTGTTAGTCAAACTTTTGCAAAATGATTTATAAAATCAACCAACAACTTAATGTTTAATCTATCAATGACATAATTTTAATATTGGTTTTCAAAGAGCATGACTTGTCATTTAAAAGCTTCATACATTTTAATTAATAAAATGATGCTTCTTTTAAAATGAAACTAGTCGTTTAATACCATTAAAGCAAGGTTTTAAGAATTCAAGCAACCATTTGAAGTTAATACTTGCATAAGTACCATTTAATTTGAAAGATTTTTATTGAAATAATGATACTTTACAAATACTCATAAAAATGCTTACTTTAATTCTCAAAAGTCATTAAACCAATCAATTAACTAATTCAAACTAGTTTACTTATGTTCAACACATCATTATAAGCACATTTAATCAATAAAAGTCAAACATAGGTAATTCTAGCTAAAAAGTCAACAAAAAGTCAAAGTTCATCACTTTGAAAATCCAAGTTCACAAATCTCACATGAAATCACTATATTACTATTATAGATCATCATACAATCATTATAAGCAATCAATAACACCAAAAGCCCTAATTTTTAGCCCTAAATTTCAAGTTTCAAATTGAAACCCTAACTTTTTGGGAAAAATTATGAACTAGAGATTTTAAGTTAGTGATTTACCTTAGAAATGATGCAATAATGATAGATGAAGCATACAAGTAATGAAAATGGAGAATGTAAAGCTTGAAATCTTCAACAATGGTGGAAAATTGATGGAGAAATGGTGGTGGGGGTGTGGTTCGGCCGAAAAAAGAGAGAGGAGGAGGAAGAAAGTGAAAATGATTTTCATTTTTTGCTTATTTAACCTCCTTCCCATTTTTACTTTTTTACCTTTTTACCCTTTTGAGGTAATTTAGTGAAAGTAAATGGTAAAAATTGGTAATTAGGTCAAAAAGGGTTTTATTAAAAACTTTAAATATTTTTTTGTGTACTAAAAATTTTAATCTCATTTAAAAGTTGTTAAATTTTGTCAATTGTTTAATTGAAGTTAAATAATTAAACAAAACTTAAACCGTAAGTGATAAATGATGAGACAAAATTTAAAGAACGTTTTTTAAAGATAAGTTTTTAAAACGTTAAAAATTTAAAATTTTAAAATCCTAACTTTTACGCAGAAAATAAATAAACTGAAAATTTTAAACTACTATGCGATTAACTAAATTAACTACTTGATTTATTTATTAAAATTGGGTTGCCTCCCAATAAGCGCTTTGTTTTAAAGTCAATGGCTCGACTTTTCCAAAAAGATTAATTCGGGGCCCGAGGCTGAGGAAAAGTGTAACTAGGAATAAATGAAAATCGGAGCACTTTAGTGATATGATAGATTAGGTCGGCGGAGTTTGAGAAAAATAGTTCAAATTCGTTCAGAAAACTTCTCTCCTCGTATCCTAATTCTATAAGTGCATCAACGAATTTATTAAATTCCCGTTTAACTTTCTTGGGGTTTGAAATGCCATCTCGTGGTCCGTCGTCTAAAAAATTAAGATCATGAAGTAATTTTTCCAATATTTTTAAAAATTCATTTTCTTCTTTTGAATCAGGATTTCCGGTAGTAGCGTGAACTGCTATCGACAATTCTTTAAAAAGTGATTTTTGTTGAAGCGTGAAAGGAAATTTTGATGTTTGAAATAACTGAATTAGCATAATGTGAATATCTTTCAGTTTTATACAGAAAGATTTTTCAATAGCTTCCTCAGTTGCATTTGGAAAAATTTCTATCATTTTATTGATTAAATAGACGGCAAGATCAACAAAGAATGGTATTTTCCCAGGAAGTAAAGTTGGAATTATAGGGTCACGCTCTATCCAAAATTCGAGTTCACTAACTAGATCCGCAATATACCGATTAATCCGTGTTGATGAAACAGGGTGATAATCTGTATTAGCAAGTAAATTCATTAACAGGTCTAGATCTGATTTTAGTAATAACTCATCTTTTCTAGCATAATTAGCGCGGAGTCCTAAAATTCTGTGTTCGATAGTCACGAAGGTCTTTCTTTGGTCAACCGAAAAAGGGAAATCATATATTTTAAGATATTTCATAAAATTGGCACATATATATATTCTCCTATCTGGTTTAAAAGAATTTCCGACATGACGCCCGGTTTCAGTCTCGGGTGGAATTTCTGTGATTTCAATGATGTCAGTGGGTGGTCCTTCCAGTATAGTTTTAGCTATGGTGTACCTAGGTTGGACTGGACATCTTTGAAATGGTTTAACTATGTAGGTGGCTCCTGATTTGAATGTATGATCATCCGAACATGAGGGTTTCTTATCCTGTGTGGTAGGATAGGATTTCAAAATGTCAGGGAGATCATATTCAAAGTATTCATCCAAGCAGTGAAGGCGTTCATTTTTATCTAATCCTAACATAGGTGGATAAAAGTAAACCTCAGTGCCGAATGGTACTTCTTTGGGAAGGTCAGGTGGCCTAACATAGTGTGGGTATTTGGCCAGAAATGAAGAAATCTCAAGGTCAATGGTAAGTTGACTACTTAAAGTGTGAGTAACAGAAGTTGGTATCTTCTGCTGAGATTCCTCTAATTCTAGGTCAAAGTGTTTTTGCCTGATCCCGATTCCTTGGACATTTGAGATTTCTTTGACTTCGGGGAATGAAGAACAAGAAGAGTTATCCTCTAATTCTTTTTCCATAAAATCAAAAAATTCAGAATCATCCATTGCCATCATCTCATCTGCTGTCTTGTAAGAGAACAGAGAAACTGGGCTAGAAATAGAATCAGATGGTTTTTGATTTTTCATATTTTTATGATTTTTGTATTTAAACTATTATATTCAAAGAAAGCAGTAACTTTCGAAAAAGATAGGCTTAAACGAAAGGTTCTCCTAAGGGCTTCTAATTCTAAGGTATGTTTATCAAATCACAACGCTCTGCGATCGCCGGCAGCGGCGCCAAAAACCTGATCGCACCCCGAACGGTCGGTTCAGGAATCGCTTCATGTCGTCGTCGGACCTCGCGCTCGAGGCGGGTGATCAGAGGGTTTTAAATTTATATTTTGCTGGGAAGCCTAAGATTTATTACTACCTACTGCTCTAAGGGTATTAGGGTAGTAAGCGGTAAGTCTGACTCAGGTGTCGTTCTTAAAATCAGAGCGAATCGAAATGAATTAAATACCTCAGAGAATAGTAGCTAATAGGATGAGTTTAAATAGAGCAGGTAGGGTTTGTTTTTTAGTATTTCTAATTTAACTAAGGTGCATGAAAGTAAATACTACACTACGGATAGGGTAAGCAGATAGATAGAGTTGTGATTGCTGAAGTTTCAATATTCAGGTTTCGGGATGATGTTCATTATAAAAAATGATTGGAGACTTGCCTTAAATACTATCAACAGAGGTTTGGTGTAAACACTAGCACCCTACGATTTAAAGTGGAAACCCTAAGTCGTATGTCACTAAGTACTAGGCTATCATGATTCTGATCAGATCAGGCTGCTCAACCCCCAACACTGTTCGATGAGGACAAGTGACCCTTCTTGGGATTAACCCTGGGCGCATGAATAAGGTAACAGACCGATATTTAATTTTTGACCGTTCATAACACCTAGTTCTAATTGATTTTATTAAGGTTTGTACTAATTGCTTGCTATTGTATGTTAAACTGTCGGTTATGTTGGATAAGGGGGTTTAAGCATCTTACACTACAGCTGAATGTTTGTTTTCTTTTCCAAATCCCTTAAACTTAGTTGAGGAGCACAAGTACTTCCGTCAAGGTGTAGACCCTCCTTTGCGATCAAACGTTCATCCCTAGGTTTGTTTCACGGTGTATACTACATTTTTCAGCAGTTCCATAGCTTTAATATATACCTAGACCATGTTCAGGAAGGGTGACTTCCAGGTATCCACGGTGTCATATGCTTACGACCGGTCCGTAGCTTCCACGCATTTGTACTCCACCAGAGGTGTTTCCAGCGCTATACTAAGTACTGGGCCGTTTTACAGCATGTCCACAGTTTCAACAATAACACAGATAACTATCTACCGATACTAGGGTTGATCAGGTCCTAATACTAAAGTAATAGCCACGTGAAAGCTTGGAAAGGGTGTATATGGTGGTTTAGATCTACCGCTTGAAAAGTTTAACCCGATACATAACATAACAATTTCCAATCACATATTTAATTAAAGATTAATTTAACATCATCCATACTCCTAAATATCTACATTCCAACAATCACAATATTACACTACTCAATAAACATGGCAACAAATAAAGCACATACCATAATATTACGCATGGATAATTTAGACATAATAACAGTATGAGGGAATAGATATCACCGGATAATAGAGCAGCGTAACAGAGAGAAAATAATTGCAATCCTTGAATACCAGCTTGAACAACAATACTCCTTTGTTACAAAGATTATATCTCCTCTAATCTACTAGCTACCCACTAATTTCTCCTCTAACTCCTAAGAGTAGTGCTAGAGAGAGAAACTAGAGAGAGAAACTAACTATTACAAGTGTGTGTGAAATGAAAGTGAAGAATGAATTGTGTTGTAAATGGTGTGAAATGAGGAGGTTGATGCCACTATTTATAGGCTCACAAGTTTACAATTTTACACTTAACACCCTCACTCCAGATTTACACTGAAACACACCCATGAGCTATAAAACTTGACACCGTAAAGGGGGTATACCACCCTAAATAGGGCGTATTCGGTAGCAAATATGGTGTATTCGGTAGCAAATAGAGCGTATTCGGTAGCAAATAGGGCGTATCCGGCACCATAGAGGGGGTATACCACCCCTAGAAGGGGGTATACCACCCCAAAAGGGGGGGGTATACGGCCCCAATAAGGGGGGTATACGGCCCCTAAGGGGGTGTATACAGCCCCTGGGGTGTGGTGTGATCTTGGTCCGTGGTCTTGTGTGCTGGATCGTACTCGTTTAGCTCTAACTTCTTCGTTCTTGATCCGTTTTCAACGTTCTTTATATCCACGCATTCGTATTCTCCAGACCTATATTTTAAGATATTTATTAAGTCCTAGATCGGAGTTTTACGATAAAATAGCATGTCGAACGATTTACGCCTATTTAAGTGTGTTTTTCGTCCATTTACCGTTGTTTTTGAAATATTTATAAAGTTTAGACCTTTTTAACAAAATGTGGTAAATGTGAACTTTATTGGTATGATTTTGTTAATTAAGTGCTAAATATGAGGTAAAAGATGTGCGTAAAACATGACTTTTTACGTCAAATCATAATCCTACGTAGGCACAATCCGCCATACATGGATCTAACGGAAATACGGTAAAATCCATCTCACGGCTGTCCTCAGCACAGCCATAAGTACACAGACTCAAACAGCCATCCCTGCTGCCCTGACACGCCCCTCAAGTGCCCTAACACGAGCACGTGCAGTCTCAGCAACCTCTGTGGCAACAATCATGACGCCCATCAGGAAATGACAAGTCTCATGCAGGTGTATCATATCTGCATCTAAGCGTGCCACATCACCCCGTAACTCCATGAGGCGATAGCCTCTACCAGAAGAAATGCGAAATATAGTGCGCATCATAGAGACCAGAGTAGGGAGGGTCAGCTCTACCGGCTTACCGGTGGTAGGAAGTGGAACTGGTGCCTGTGAAGACTCCCTAGTCTCGAAGGTAGAGGGAAAACCCTCTAGTGATCTCCATCGTGCAAGCATGGGAGTCATCCACTCTAAGTGAGCGAGTCTAGGCGCTCTCAGCGGTGTCTGCTCAACACAATGGATCACTCTCTCCTCATCCTCTGGCGACGAGTCGCGGGGCGCGAGTGGTCCAGTGGGAAGTACCCCTACTGTCTTCCTCGGAGCCCGTACCAGTCGGGACCCCCGGGAAGACTCTCCAATGTGAAACTGTGACCTGGTAGTAGGGTGTGTGGTAGCAGGTGTAATGTCAGGATGTGTGCACGGCGGCACATAGGTATCATCAGATGTGGCCCAATCATGGACAGACGGGCTCTCGGGCGCTGAAGTCGCAATACCCTCGAGATCCTCAGTGGGCTCCTCGTCAGAAGCGTACACGTGAATCAGGTTTTGTCTCGACATGCTGAGACAAAAGAAATCGTAGTGACGTGTCAGTCGTATGTTAGATGTATGCTAACGTATGTATGCATGAAGGCATAAATGTTTCTAGCCAAGGCTATAGTCTAGGTCTCTAAGGTTTTCAGTCACCTAAAGACTTCTAGTTCGCTATAACCAATGGCTCTGATGCCAAGTCTGTCACACCCCGCCAAACGGTAATCACGATCAGTACTAATTAAACATGTGGAAGCTTAGGTATCGTGACGGGGCGTGAGCAGTTAAATCAACCAAACAATACATACATACTCAGAGCATATGGCTATTGCGCAACATAATAGATAAGGATGCCAGTTTAAATAGTTGTTACAAAAGTAGTACGACCATGTAAGTCGTACAGTAGTAATAGAGTTTTAGAACATTAAGTATTACAATACATATGTTTATAATAAGATTTCATAAGTATAACTGCAATGTCTGCAGTAATACAGAGCTAATCCTCAAAAGCTGTCCCAAAACAAGTGGAATCCTAAGTAGTCCAGGGTTGTCCATCCTGAATGCATGCGTTGCTTACTTACATAGCTAATTTCCTGTAAAACATAGAAAGAAAATCGTCAACAAATATGTTGAGTGAATTCACAGGTTTTGTATAAATGTAAGGTATGTTAAACCATTTATGTTTGTGTTATTGAAATGTCATTCAATAAACAAATGTTGCAGGATTTGCAAAATACAGAATTTTAGGGTTGTTACCCAAAATACAAATTTATGTGGGTTGTCACCCAAAAATATAAGTCTGGTTGTTTACCAGTATTTGAAGGTAACCAGAATGTTTTTCTGGTATAAAACAGTTGTAGGATACGTTAATCCTATACGGTATGTGGGAATACTTAGATTTAAGATCCCCTGAAAGGTGAGCTAAATCTCGCAGGTTAAAGTAACGCGACCTAACCCTATAACCAAACCACAACCAAAACTTATGTTGTTTGCCTGAAGGACATTTAAGTATACGCTCCAACCATAGGAGGGTCGTCACGGCAATAGTACTATTCGTATACTCAGTGGCTAGAGTCACCTAGCTAATGGTTACAGTTTGCATGACATAAGGACTTTTCATGCATACATTGTGAGTCTGGGTCCGTACTAGGATTCGTTGTCTAATTCCCAAAGCAGTTGTGAAATGTAATTTCATATCAAACAGTTGTATAAAGCAATAAAGCATTTATATAATTTGCTGCATGTGTTCGTATGCAGTTTCTATGTTTACACCCCTATGTTTAAAAGCATAAAACATTTGCAAAGTAGGGGCTGTGAACTCACTGTGATTTGCTCGATAAGGAAAGCTAGCAGCCGACAGGTAATAGCCCAAGGTGTGTTAACCTATATACAATAAATGTATTAATATAAGTACGCTTGATTTGTTTAATCACTTATGTTAACAGTTTGTTTGTTTTGTAGAAATTGTTGATTTCTTATTAATATAAGTCGTTGAATTCGTTGGTGACGTTGTGTTGAAATATTGTTATTATTTCTCACGTCGTATACTTTGTTAAGTGTATATACAAATATGTAATCGTATATATATTTGAATGTTGTTTCGACCCCATTGTACATATACTTGTTGTATACTATTAAGGCGTACGTTTGTTAAACGTGTAATTTATTTGTATGTATATATGAAAATATATAACTATAAATGTCATATGTACACACACACACACACACACACACATATATATATATATATATATATATATATATATATATATATATATATCTATGTATATAAGTTTCGAATACGTTGTTTACGTAAGAAAATATGTAAGTTTTCATTTGTATATATATATATATATATATATATATATATATATATATATATAAAATTCCTAAGGGTCGTTTGTGTATATATTTACACCTGTGTTCTTGTATATATTTATACGTATATCGTAATACGTAGTTTACGTATTTAAAACGTTATAAGTTTTATTTGTTATAAAACTCGTTAGTATATTTATTCCGTTTATGAAATACATATGTGTTTTCGTTTCGAAATTTGTCATTTGTATGTATATATGAAATATATATATAGGTTTGTCGTTTGTTATTAATTATGTATATATATATTTATATATATAATCATAAATGTTCGTTATTATATATATAAAGTTTATGAGTTCCGTTTTATAATTACTCGTTCCGTTAAATGTCTCGGGTCACGTTTTATGTTTTAATTGTTTTGTAGGTTATTGGGCTCGACCCAATTTGTTGGCCCAAAAATTATATACAAGTCTTGGCCCAATGGCCCCATTAACGGTTTATAGAACCCGGCCCAATTAATTTAAACGTACGATTCATTACACGCCAGGCCCAGTTTGTGATCCGGCCCAGCTCAGTCCACGGCCCAGCCCACAGCCCAGCCGTTCGGCTTGGGCCAGCCGTTCGGCTTGGGCCTTCAGCCGTTCGGCGGAAGCATTCGGCCCAGCCCGCACCATTCATGTCCATGAGTTTAGTCCACGTGTTTAAGCCCGCAATCTAGTTCGGCCCAATTCACACAGCCCAGAAGACCCGCATACAGCCGATCGGTTTTGAGCTCTTAGCCGTTCGGCTTTGGGTTCTCAGCCGTTCGGCTTTGGCCCTTAGCCGTTCGGCTCTGGGCTCGAGTCCAGACCCCATGTTCGTTTTTCAGTTTTGCAACTCGATTTCAACATGAACTTTGGCTATGTTTCGACTTATCTCAGTGTTTATACGTTCCATAATATCAATATATAAAGTTATATCACTTTTATAACAACTTTTACATATATAATTTGTGATTTCAAGTTTGGTTTCCTAAAAATCATTTTCAAGAACAACTACTTTAAATCTTCAAATATATATGTTATTTGTATGGATTATGTTATATAAACATGTTATAATACGAAATTTGAGTATAGAAATCAAAGAAAAATTGAGTTTCTTACAATGAGGTAGATGGTGAAGATGATGCCACAAGATGATGATGATGATGTTCTTACTAGTTGTTGCCTCTGCTTGTTGTTGCCTCTGTGGTTTTTCTTAGTGAAGAAGAAGAAGTAAAGGAGGTGATGATGATAGTTTGTGTGTGTTTGTGAAATCACAGAGAGAACGGAGGGAGTATGAAATCAAACGAGTATGGAGTAAATGGTAGATTGTCTCCTGCATTATTGAAGTTTTGGTGGCAGTTTTTGCCCCGTTAATTTCGGGTACGGGTATAATTATAGCAGTATAAAATAATACATTTTATATTTTTATTTTGTAGATGCTCTCCTGGTCCTTTATTTAAATTCAGAATAATGAGATTATCATTATTTTTGATTGTTGTACAATTTTGTACATTTTACTGCGCGCAGTTAATTGGGCGCCAATTTGCAGTTAAATTATGATTTCATATTTTGAGGTAATGTTCTAAATACTTTCAAACGTATGAGAAAAATAGAACTTTTATGATTTGCGATCTCTAGGTATGTTTTAAAATTGATTCTGTTCGTTTTATAATATGTTTTATATAAAACGTATATCTAAGTCGTTTTATCTATATGTTATAGATATATTAATACTCGTAATTAATAATTGAAATATCAATTATTTTTGTGTCACGAACTTTTGATATTTATTTTTGTCGGGTTCGTTCCGATACATTTATACATAACTTTAAATAGCTACGTATTAAGTAATACTTTTTGTCTAAAAGTATTTGGGATTGCTAGGCTTACATCACATCAAAAAGTTTTGTTTAAACTTAACCAGGAAATTAGCGTAAGAATGCACATGCTTAATGTTTAATTAATACCTAATTTGGAGAGTTGTCACACAATCAACGCCGACCTCCTGACTGCACCCATTAGCGACAAGGCGAGCCTTGTAGCGGCTGAGAGATTCATCTGCAAAATACTTGTACTTGAACAACCACATGGAACAAACAATGTTTGTATCAGGTGGTCGCGGCACAAGGATCTAAGTATTATTTTTTAATAAGTGTATTATATTCATCAAGCGTAGCACTCTGCCAATTTGGGTCGTTAAGAGCATGGGTGTTAGATTTAGGTGAAGGAGAGATAGTGGACACATTAAGGTTATAATGCGGATTAGGTTTATTAGTGCCAAGATGAAAACGTTTGACCATTGGATGAGTGGAGACAAGATTGGGTCGTGATTATGATTAGGCAACGGAAATTGGAGGTGGACCCGACGGTGGAGGAGGGGTGGCTTGATCCATATGTGTGTGGGCTGAAGTTGTGCGAGTTTGTGGGCGGTATCAAGATGAGGGTAACACAAACAACCAAAAACGCGTAAAAAGGCGTAGTTGTTTTTGGTCTTATAAAGGCGAAAGTGTGGAGTGTTGTTGATTGAGGTAGAGGGAAGTATGTTAAGTAGAAAAGTGGCCATATGAAGTGCCTCAACCCAAAAGTGAGGTGGTAAATTTGCTTGATACAGTAGAGTACGAACAAGATTATTAAATGTGTGAATCATTCGTTTGGATTTTCCGTTTTGTTGTGACGTGCGAGGGCAAGAAAAACGCATATGAATGTAATGTTTGGTAAAAAGTTGGTTAAAGGTATCATTATCAAACTCACCACCGTGATCATATTGAAATGCTTTAATTTCTTTATTAAATTGTGTTTTTACTAGAGAGCGAAATTGTACGAACTTAGCAAATGTATTAGATTTGTTACGCAAAGGATATACCCATAAATAATGTGAATAATGGTCCAAAAAAATAACATTATATACAATACCAGTATGACTTGGAAGTGGAGAAGTCCACGAATCCGAGTGAACAAGATCAACACAGAATTAACAATAGTATCAGAAGTTGAAAACGGAAGTCTCACGTGCTTGCCAAGTTGACAAGCATGACAAAGCAAAGGAGACTTTGTCTTATTACATAGAATAGCATTACTATAGTAGAAAACATAGAGCGTCACTTCCAGGGTGTCCGAGTCGTTGGTGCCACGTGTGTTGACTGGTGATAGGGGCTGGAGGATAGGTGGCGGATTTATTTGGTTCCGTGACAGGCAAGACAAACCATAAATAGCACCTTTCCAATTCATTAAACAATTGCCCGTCAAAAAACAAACCATTATGTATTATCTATATGAAATAAATCATAATAATCATTGAGACTTGTTAATCAGCCGCAAACTCACTTTTTATTTGTATCACAATCAGTGGCGGATCTAGGAATGCGAGAGTGGGTATGCATTAAATAGCATGAGCGGATTTTTTTTTTCTCTTGTTTTAGAAGAGATACATTTTGAGTCTGGTTTCGGGTTAAAAAATTTTTACCAGGTAAATCAATAGCAAACTAGATCATTTTTTGATTGAACTGAAACAACCTAAATCAACTCCGATGTAGCTGCAACTTAAAACTTAAATTTTTTTTTGAGTTTGCAATCCTAGTTTTAAAAAGTATTACATTTTATATTTGTATAAAAATTACCGAAATTTATATATTTAGAGTTCTTTGAAAAGATGTAAATCTCATTTCTAAACAACTCAACTTTTTTTGAAGACGTAAAACTAATTCTTAAATATCATCTTTGTTAATAATCAAGTCACAGTAGTTAAAGTAACAAATTACTTCGTTTATCATCTGGTACGTGTAAGTCACCATCTTCTTTTTGAAAGAAATGATAAAAAGTGAGCTCAAGTCATTTCTTCTTCTAATATTGATTTTAATATTGTAAGTATTTTTATTCCTAGGAGATATTGTTGATTCATTGTTATTTACATTTTGAGTTAAGTGATGATTGCATTACCCCTGTCTCTTTTTATATGGTCCCATGAAAAATTTTGTTGGATTTAAGATTGGTTCGATGAATATCAATTTTGCTCTTATATTCAATGCAAGTTTGACTGGAATTTTTTTGAAATAAACGATTAAGATTAATAAATTATGGTAAATTAGAAAGTTTAATGATTTTTAATAGTTATTTTTTGGTAGACAATTTTTTTGGACAAACATAAATCGTAAGGTGGACAATAAAAATTGGACGGAGGGAGTATTTTGACAATATTGGAATAGAAAAAATGTGTAGGGTGTTCACCATCTTTTTATAGGGTGTGCATTCTTTAAAGACTTGACTAAAAACACCTAGAAAATATTTATTTACATTGCAAATGCATACCCTTCTTTGCATGTATGTCCGCCACCGATCACAATCCTTCTTTGTAGAACTAGAATTATCACTAAAAATTAAACATTGGATGATATATTCAAACCTTGCCACCTTATATTTTATATTGATGAGTTTTCCTATCGTTCTTTTCATGATTACGACCGCTTGTGTAGGAGTATCATCATAAAAGACAAATATATAAAATGGTACGAAGAGAGGAGAATTATGTGACATTTACATCTATTGCACCAAAATTTCTAGATTTAGTCTTTTTCTCACGGGTTAATAATGTTTTAACCACTGAACTTTCAATTTTTTTTCGTTTTAACCACTCAACTTTTTTTTAAATGTTTTAACCACTCAACTTAGGGTCAATAATGGTTTATCCCTGAACTTTCAAAAATTTTTTCGTTTTAACCACTTAACTTTGTTTTAAACGTTTTAACCACTCAACTTATGAGTTGATCACATTTTAACCACTAAAGTTCATTTGACCATTTAAAAAAACCCTTTCGTTAACTTATAATGAAAGTTTAGATCGGTAAATATAAACTTTAAACTGATTTTTTTATCGACCAAGGTTGTCAAGATAGAGATTATACCTAGGATCGTTTTTGTCTTCACAAGATCGAAATCATAAGATCTTACGATCCCGATTTGATCTTACGATTTTGATTTGATCTTACGATGCCGATTTGATCTTACAATTTTGATCTTGTGAAGACAAAAACGATCCTAGGTAAGAATTTTATCTTGACAACCTTGGTCGATAAAAAAATCAGTTTGAAGTTTATATATCTCGATCTAAACTTTTATTATAAGTTAACGAAAGGGTTTTTATAAATGATCAAATGAACTTTAGTGGTTAAAATGTGGTCAACTCATAAGTTGAGTGGTTAAAACGTTTAAAACAAAGTTTAGTGGTTAAAACGAAAACAAATTGAAAGTTCAGGGATTAAACCATTATTGACCATAAGTTGAGTGGTTAAAACATTTAAAAAAAAAGTTTAGTGGTTAAAATGAAAACAAATTGAAAGTTTAGTGGTTAAAACATTATTAACCCTTTTCTCACCGTACCTTTTGGCAAGTTACCCTTCCTTTAGTCTTAAGATCTTTGATTTTTTGCACATTTTTCCTAAATGTAGTGCAAGAAGAATGACATTTTTTCCGAATGTATTGGTTTTCGTTGAACTCTTTTTGGATTTGAAGCGTTTCCATCACATTTTGCACGGGAATACCTTCTTTTGAAAGTGTATTGCAATGAACAATAGGTGTGGTATATGTGTCTAATGTAGCCATGTGTGTACCATCTTCCCCGACTTCTATTATCGGGCTATTTGTAACCCCTTAACTAGTTAACAGTCGAACCTCAGGTGTTAAAGTCTTTTTTACCATTTCAAAATTGTGAGTACATAAGGTACTTTGTAAATCCATATAGGGTTTATTGGTTTCATTTTCAACCCCTTCCACCAAACTAAACAAATTGAAATTATGAGATTCTTTTGACAAGTGTAACTCCGCCGCTAAGAAAGTGTGTACCATTTAAAAGTTGAATTCAAATTATGAGTTACTAAAGGTTCCAAAAGCGGTTCTAACCGAGACACATTGTTAAAGTGTAAGTCGTTCCAAATCCGAGATCCAACATAACTAGTAGTAGTATATAGGAACAAATCCATCATCTTCAACGATCGCATACCTAAGTAATGAAATTACTTAGTTTCTAACATAGTAGTATATATTTAGGACTTATGTTAGCTAAAAGGAAAAGCATTAAAAGTCTTAATTTTAATTTAACAATTAAGAACTAATCAGATTAAATCTTGATAGGTATAAATTAGTGGTAAATGTGTCAAGAGCAAATTAATAGTATGAATGATCTGTCAAAGCCAACTTATTTAAATGTAACAAGATTTAAAATGCCAGTCGCAATGCGAATGGATGAATACTTGTATGCCGCACAATCGTTAAAGATATACGAAGTAAAAGTTATTACGCAAACAGATTTCAATTCCAGTCTTTCAACGTTTACCAGTATGATATTCAAATTGAGTTTTCCTGTGTTAACGTTCTAAAAGATGAGTAACCCTTTTTATATGCTTCATATTGCTAAACACATCTATCATATTTGAAGTAACCCAATTCTTTCCCCCACAAAATGGAGTTGGGCGAACAACCATAGCTCCAGTCTCTTACGAATGTATCAAATGGATAATTAGCATAACCCCTTTTCTGATAATATCTATAGTTCATAGGCGGATTTCAGTGCCTCTATTTTTCTTGGGGCCCAAATTTCTAAGTTTTATGCTATAAGTAGGTTGAGTTTTGTACTTTTCAATCTTATTATACAAAGTTTTATGATGCTAAATACGATAATTATTGAATGTAGACAAAAGATCAAGTTTTATATATGCATTTCAATTGAGGAAGTGTGGTTACAGGTCCGGTTTGGGGAAGAAGACCATTTTTCAAATTTTTCTCTAATTTTTAAAGGGCCTATAATTTTTTTGCGGCACATGGTACCTAAAATCAACAAGACGGCCATGCTATAGTTTCAAATCACTTGAAGTAGCAATTTAACCTATATCTATATCTATATCTAAGTCTATACTCCCTATAAAGGGTTTCCACCTTTTCTTAACAAACTTACTATTTTTAAGATGCGAAATGTCGATTATACCCTTAATATTAATTTACTATATGTGGAAATTAAGAAGGCATTTTCAAATGACACCTACTGATTGATTGGATAAATATGGAAATCAATTATCAAACGTAATAACACATTTATAATGCTCACCTTCTTCTTTTGCATCAAGCTTTTTAAGTTTCATCAATAATTATTAAAAGTTTTCAATTAATTTTATAAAAATTATTAAATGATGCAAGATAATATAAAGATCATTATACGCACATTTAAAATTTCATACTTGTTAGAAAATCAACTTAAACTCTTAAAGTAAAAAAAAAAAATGAACGAATTTAATGAATCAATCATGATAAAACATAACAATTGATAATCGATACAAGCCAATATTGCTAACATCAACGTCAACAACTATCACTCTATTTTTCATTAATATTATTGTCAACTATCACCGTCGATCACTGGTACCTATTTCTCATTTGTTACCGCTGCAATGCGCGGGTAGTTTACTAGTGACAATTAATGATTATATATCAATGTATAAAAAGTATTTAATCATTTTTGCTAACATCAACGCCAACAACTATCACTCTATTTTTCATTAATATTATTGTCAACTATCACCGTCGACCACTGATACCTATTTCTCATTTGTTACCGCTGCAATGCATGGGTAGTTTACTAGTAACAATTAATGATTATATATCAATGTATAAAAAGTAAAAGGCACATCCATTTAATCATTTCTACGGTCTGCCCGAACTCTTTAATAACAACATTTTCCATTTGATTTCACTATTTTTTTTTAGAAAAAAAATCGATTAGGATTTTATATTTTCAAAACTTAGATTTATGTTGGATGAGGGTCAATATAGTTGACTATTAAAACCTACATCGATAATTTTAGCCCGAAGCACAATGGTCCGGTTTCGCTTCTATCTTTTAGCTTTAATGGTTTGCGATCCTATTCATAACTAGAACCGGTAAAATCGGTTTGAACCGTCAGAACCGACTCTATAGGACTAAATACATATAGAACTGATACACATGTGTTTTAATGTTGATTAGAATTAAATTATTAGATTGATGTAAATTGTAATTTTAATTATAAATATATACGTTTTCTTTATGTTTTAATTTATACTTTATGATGCCGATTATTGAACATCTGCAGTTTTTTATATTTTTCTTTTTTGTTGAAAAAACTTAGATATCTTACGTTTGAACTGCAGTAACGTTGTAGTTTTTGATTATTAGAGGATTTTAAGTCTTATATTTACGTTGATAACTTCATGCTTTTAGACATTTTCTTCTTTATAACATATATATGAATGTATATTATTCGGTTCGTGATTTTGAGTCAAATCGCAAGAACCGAACCATATCATACCAGATTAGAACTCAATAACATGGTGCGATTCGTGATTCTTTATTTTTTTATTTATTGGTTCGCAGTCCGATTCGATTCTGATCCGGTTTGGTGCGATTTTTGGACCAATTACATTCCTAAAAAGGAAAAACAAACTCTGACACATTTTTATTTTGGTTCAAACTCGAGCCGCAAAAAATAGCAAGCGTTTATTTTTTAGATAAATATACATAAAACGTTTCTCCAGGGCCGTTTTAGAGTAAATGCAACAGGGGTATGGAAAGTAATCTGTGATCTTGACAAAGATTTTGAAAAGAAAGGTTTTTCACTTAAAGAAGTAATCAAGCAAAAGGTTGGTGATGACAATGAAATCAAATGGGTTTGGGATCCGAATCCAGGTGGAATCTTCACTGTCAAATCGGTCAGATCGCTGTGGTTAAAAGATGATGATATGCCAAGGGATCAGGTTTATACTTGGAATAAATTGGTACCTAAAAAAGTGAATGTTTTTGGTTGGAGACTATGGTTGGATCGATTGCCTACTAAAACGGCCCTGGAGAAACGTAATGTTAACTTAATCTCTAATAAGTGTCCGTGGTGTGAAGAATATCAGGAAGATGTAGCTCATTTATTTACTGGATGTATGGTTGCTAATCGGGTTTGGATGATGATCGTGGAATGGTGTAACATCTCACCTATCTTTGCATTTTCGGTGAGAGATTTGTTAAGGTTATATGAATCAATATCAGGAAGCAAATCAAAAAGATTCATTGTGCAAGCAATTATTTTAATAACTTGTTGGGTGCTGTGGAAATCAAGAAACAAGCTAGTGTTTGATGGGAAAAGAGCTGCAATTGAAGAAATGGTGTATGAGGTGAAAACTTCGGGACTGCTTTGGATCAAGAATCGGGCCTCATCAAAATTGGAGGTTGAGAAGAATTGGACTGAGTTCGATTTTGGGCCGGATCAAGATGTATGCGGATAAAGGGCTGGAGCAAATGGGTCTAAACATGACTTAGAGCTTTGGAATATAATTGATGTACTTTCATTGTTGGTAATATCTGGTCCTGGTGCATGTAATTGATATTCCTTGTTTAAAATCCACATGGGATGCTATCAAAAACGATATAGGGTGAAAACCGGTGGCGCGGCCTCTATTATCGAGGATTTTTCCTGACATTCTTTCAGGTTTTTTCATCCTTTTTAGCATCCTTCCAGTTCGGTTTTTATCAAGGTATATCATATGGTGTATTTTATATGGTGTATGTACATGTTGTGTCTAACTAGCATCTTGCTATTAGACAAAGTTATATAATATAATTAGCCTTTAAAAATAAAAAAAAACGGCATTATATTCCTCTCTATAAAGATCCGATCTTCGAGTAGCAGTTGAGGGATCTAAATCGCTAATCTATTTTCAACACTAAAAGGTTCGTTTGATCGTTTCGTTGTTTACTTCATAATCCACAGGATTCTTCTTTACTTTTATTTTGTTAATCTCAATTCGTACCAAAATTTATATCCGTTTCTGATCACATACACATGAAGATGCATCTATTATCGATATATGTAGATTCAGAATCAATTTAGTTGATACTTTTGTGATTTGATTGAGATGCTTGCGATCTGATCTTCCGATCTGCTTTTATGATTCAGTTCGTGTGCTTATTGGAATTCGTTATTCTTATTATGTGCTATGATCGATTTGATTTTTATTAGGTTCAGTGTATATAATTGAGAGCTGATAAAATAAGAATGTTCGGCTGAATTTGTAGTTAGATTACCAGAATTGCTTGTAATTCTCAACCAAAGTGAAATTACTTACTTTGATTGCTGGAACAAAACATAAGTTTGGTGGATAGAGATAATATATCGAATTCGTTTAGGTGGATTAGCTAGATGAGGTCATTTCTGGAGAAAAATTACTATTGCTTGACCTAGGGTTTTAGATGTTGCAACTTCTAAGTTTTCGTTGTTGAATTATGAACTAAAAAGAAGTATTTCACAAGAGTAATTAGTTTCTGTAAAAATTTCTTTGTGTTATCGACTTATCGTAGTTTGTGAATTTGCCAAAAGCTCAGAACAAATTTTATACTATGTTTTTTCAAGTTTACAATAAAATTTCTTGTTTTAAAGCTAAGCTGATAACTTTTGTGATAAGTAAGAGATATTGCCTATTTGCCTCAATCAAGGAATATAATTATGATTGTAGTTTGCATGTTGTGTTCAAATTAGATGGTCCACTTTGAATAATACGAGTAAGATATAAATTTAACCACGAATTATGTCACAAGTTTAAGTTTCTTTCAAGACATGGATGCATAAGCCTATATACCGTTGCAACACAAAATGATAGTAGTTTGTTGATGAGATACAATTATCGGTTCTGTAATTCCTAATGTTTATATCTGTATTGCTTTTTGTTTATTAATTGCATTACATTATAGTTAGCTGTAAACAGTAGTAGACTCGTGACTGCTCTTTGATTATTTGCAAGATCATTTCATTTCTCTTATGGCCTTATGGGCAATGCCCCCTTTGCCGTAAAGAGTAGCAATATCCACTTATCCAGTGCGATATCCTCATACTCAGGCGTCACCTCAAATCCCAAAATATCTTATGCTTCTGTGAAATTGGGAAGAAAAGCATGAGTTTATCTGCGAATAGGTACTTAAACTGATGCATTTGTTTATTATGAACAATATCAGGTACAAAAATGGCATTGAATGGAGCAGCTCCACCACGAGGAAGTGCAGCTGCAACTGCAGCCAACTTGCGAAGGAGGAAGACTAGTGGAACCGGAGGAGCGGCTGGTGGCACAGCTGGAAATATGCTCCAGTTTTATACCGATGATGCACCTGGATTGAAAATCTCACCAAATGTCGTTCTCGTTATGAGCATCGGCTTTATTGCTTTTGTTGCTGTTCTTCATGTCATGGGCAAGCTTTACTTTGTTCGTAGAGACGCTTAAGAGAAACTATTGTTTGTAGTCCATGAGTTCACTATAGTCATTTACTCCGTATTAGGTTACTATATTGTTTAGTTTACGTTGTACATTTTTATCGGTTATATCCGGAGAAGTTATACCTCTTCGTTGTTTCTTAAACTGTTTTTGGATGTATTGAATGGGGTAAGAAAAGATGCATGATATTAAGATGTGCGGATAATTGTAGTGTAATATGATTATCAGTCTAGTTTTGTTGCAGCTAATGTAACAAGAAAAAGTTGATTAATATGATGAGAGAAAACCCTTACGAAACTAAAATATATCAGGAACTCACTTACCAGGGGGTATTGGACTATTGGGGAAACAAGCTTTATTTTCAGGGATGCATTTCCTGTAATAAAAATTGATAACCGACCTCCGGCGGCTCTCATTTGTCGGTCTCACATCCAACATAAAATTATGGTAAACAATAATGATATTAAGGTTGCAAATAAGCTAAGGCAATTAATCACTCAATTTGATAAATCCATCATATATATGCATTAACAGGTTATATTGGTACAACTTGTTAATACATATTTGTGGTGGATTTGTGACTCGAGTTAGAACTCAATATCTGCCCGACTTGATAAGTGTGTCTAAAATGGGCAAAATTGTCTACAATAAAAATGAACGATTGTCTGATTATTTTCTGGAAATCAACTAGTACCAAAATTATTAGGAATTAATTTTCAATTTTTTCATATTTATATGTATATTTTATATGACATGTGTATTTTCTCAATTTCGAGTCAAAATATTGCTATAATTATAAACGATATGTTAGCAAACTTCTTCATGGATATTTTCGATAGTTGCTTTTTAAAGTTGATAACAAACAATTGTTGATTTCTATTTAGGACATCTTACCTTTTATATATTACTACCAGTAAGTATTCAAGCCGTGTTATGCACGGCCCCTCATCCAAAAAAGTTAATGTTAGTTTTTGCGATGTTACATGTATATTCTTTAAATTGAAGTTTGTTAATGTCTTATTCAACGTTAAAGTTCTCTCAAGGTTTCATTCGTCTTGAGTTTACATGTTCTTTAGAGTAGTATCTCATTCTCAAGTTAATATCTACGGTTGCAATTCAAAAGATCTCAAGGTTTAGATTCACAATATATATATATGGCTTTAAATTGAAGAAATCTTGTTAAGATTTTAGGGTTAATAATGATTTAATACCCAAACTTTCAACTTTTTTTCGTTTTAACACCTCAATTTTTTTTTTAACGTTTTAACACTCCAACTTACAGTTTGACCAATACTTAATACCCGAACTTTCAACTTTTTTTCGTTTTAACACCTAAACTTCTTTTTTAACATTTTAACACTCCAACTTATAGTTTGACCACAGTTTAATCTCTTTAGTTTGTTTGGCCGTTTAAAATTAAACTTCTAGATTTTTTTGATACGTACATATATATGATTTAAATGCTTATAAATTAATTGTAACGTGTCATCACATTTAATTTTATAATGTTTTATTTTGATAGCGATATATTTTTATAATGTTTTCGTGTATAATATTTCTAGTTATATGAAAAGCTATTTATAATGAATGTATGTTGCTAAAAAATGATAAATGGGTATTAAACGATAAATGGGTATTTCTAGTCAATTATTTCAACATTACCTATTCAGCAGGTTACTGGTTATAAATACCCTGATTAAAATCTGACCAGGTAATAAGTTAGAATTATAACAATAATAAACTATAATTAACAAGATAATAACATTCGAGATCACGAGGTTAGCTAAACATTCGAGATCCCGAGGTTAGCTAATCTTAGTATTCTTTGAATGATTAATAGAATACATATTAAATAGACAACACATAAGAAGAATTTCTAGTGTATTCAAATCGAATCTTGATTATTTCAAACTAAAGAGTTAACAAAAAAAAATCCAGAAGTGTAATTTTAAACGGACAAACAAACTAAAGGGATTAAATTGTGGTCAAACTATAAGTTGGAGTGTTAAAACGTTACAAAAGAAGTTGAGGTGTTAAAACGAAAAAAATTTGAAAGTTTGGGTATTAAGTTTTGGTCAAACTATAAGTTGGAGTGTTAAAACGTTAAAAAAAAAAAGTTGAGGTGTTAAAACGAAAAAAAGTTGAAAGTTTGGGTATTAAACCATTATTAACCCAAGATTTTATTCAAAGTTGAAGTTCTCTCAAGGTTTCATTCGTGTTGAAGTTAAAATGTTATAAATAAGAGAATTAAGGATACCCACCAGAAAGACTAATCCAATCCATAGTGATGTACCTGAAAATTCAACATTTTTGTTACGTGACCAACCATCAGGAGAAGCAAATACAACTGGCTCGCTAATCAATAAAATTGATGAAGTAGCAATTAGAGCAAGAACAACCAATTGAAAAACAAGAGTCATGCTTTTAATCTTCCATTTGATCCCTATATCAATTGTACTAAACTACGTAATACATAGACTTTACCACGAATTCCTTTGATTCTATATGATTTATGATATTACTATCGCTTTCAATTATAGTTTGTAAGTGATAATTATTATTATAAGTATTTGATAGTTGATGTGGACATAGTTGTTAAACTCTTACGATTCACGAGTCGACTCTTACGAGTCGGCTCAGAAATTCAAAAAACGGGGCGACTCGGACCCTGACTCATAAATGTCTTTGACTCTTCCGAGTCGTGGGCGACTCTTACGAGTCTTGGGCGACTCTTACGAGTCATAAACCGGACACACAAAATATAAAATGACAAAATATGATAGGAATGACTAATAATCCATTATAAATTAAACATTTGTGTTATTTAATGACTTTCATCATGTTTTACTTCAATTAAGGATAGAAATCTATATATTAATATACATATAGATATAAATATATGTATTTATTGTAGAATTATGACTCTTACGAGTTGAGCCGAGTCACGAGTCACGAGTTAAAAATCAATACTCCGATTCACGAGTCGAGTCACGAGTTAACAACTATGGATGTGGAATGTTTAGAGATGGTTAATAGGTTAATACACATATAATTAGTAAACAAAATGGAATATTATTGTAAAATTATTAGGTTTAGAATATATATATATATATATATATATATATATATATATATATATATATATATATATATATATATATATATATATATTAATAGCATCTACATATTTATTTTATATATTTTTTTATAAGTTCTTGATGAGGTCATTTTAGAAGTGTATGTATGCTATTTTAGGGTGTTAATGTTTATATATATATATATATATATATATATATATATATATATATATATATATACACACGTACGTATTTAAGATTATGGTTAAGATGAAAATAAAATTATCATTTTGAAAGGAATAAAAATAAAAGAAATTAGGACCCATGTGACCCATGTTAAGTTCTTACATGTTTATGTGTCACATTAAATATAATTATTGTAGTATTAATTAAAATTAGATATAAGATTAAAATGATTGATTAAAGTTTTTTCTTTCTTTCTACAAAAGAGTTTTAAAGTGTTTGATGAGTTTATTTGTAAACTTAATGTATGTAATTTAAGGTGTTAATATCTTTTCCTATAGTATAAGTATTAAGATTATTATCATGATTAAGATAGAAAAAAATTAAAAATTTTAATGAGTATAAAAATGAAAAGATTAGGATACTTGTCATGTTGTCACGTGATTATGTGTCAAACTAAAGAGTTTTGTTCTTTCTTATAACTAGATAATAACTAGATACCTTTTTTGGCCGTGTTAGCACGGCCCACTACAAAATACACTTAAGACTAATGTAAGAATTGATGATTTTCATGTTTAGGTTACATTAGTAGAGCTAGTTTTATTTTTTGTTCAATTAGATGCGACGCGGCCTAATCCGAGTAGTCCGTAACCGTTTTCGACATTTTCCCTAACCATCCCCAATATGTTTACATAGTGAAACAAATTTATCGTTATAAAAGTTGATCTAGTATCTATCTACCAATGCTCCATATTATTTTTTATAAAATATATGTTGAAGTAAGGTTGTTGTTTATTGTAAACATAGTAAGACAAGAAACTAATTTAAGCAAGTTATAGCAAAATGAGTATGGAAATGTTGAAATGGTTTTTATATATAATTATCTTGAATATATGTAATAGGTTAATATAAGGTTAATATTGAGTTAATATTCTTATTTTATTTCATAGTTGGAGACACATGGCAATGTTTTAAGTGTTTATGTGTCCTAATTATAAGATTATATAATAAAAAAATAATGATAATGATATATATATATATATATATATATATAGGGTTTGGATCAAATAAAATAATGTTTATGATAGAATAAATAGAATAGATATTTTTAATTGACACATAAATTAATTAGTCAAATGGCTTAAAGGGTAAATTAGTAATATTCTTCTTAAATGCAACTAAAGTATTTCTCTCTCTCTTTAGCCGTTCAACACAAAAGTAGCCAAAAAAAACCCACTCGATATTATCCCAACCTGCTGCCTTCAAGATCCTAACCAGTCCCCTCACTTTTAATTTATCAAATAATTGATTTGGTTAACAAACCGATAAATACACAAAAATAATTGAATGTGCATCATTTTTGACCCAATGTGAATCACTATAAATGAGTGTGCATCAGTCTGAACAAACCAGATCAAGTGCGTAAGTATATTTAGTGTCCATCAAGTTATGTTGTTAGCTGTTTTGTGAATAATCACAAGAAAAAATTCGTTGAAATAAACTTCAATTTTCTAAGAGTAAAATTCGTTTATCAAGTACTAAGGGTTTCGGTATCAAATTTAAGTACGTGCATCAGTCTTCAATAAGCATGTGCATCAATCTTTTTGTATGCATGTGCATCAATCAAAACATAGCAAAATCGGCACTAAATCAAAAGGCACTAATTTTATGAGTTTATTGGTATGTGTTTCACAATATACAACTCAAAATTTTTTAAGATATGAACCAATTTTAGAAATGGGTGAAAAGAAGTTTGACGAGTCTGGCCGAAGAAGAAGAAAAAGTACGTTTCTTTTTCTTTTAGTTAATTAAATTTGCCCTCATCTTTTAGGTATTTACCATAATACCACTCATTAATTTTTATGTTTTAATCTAGTCAAAGATTTGGTCAATGTGCGTCCAACGGCTCATATTTTATTCTATTTATTTCACTCTAAGTATTATTCTACAATAATCACTCCCTATATATATATATATATATATAATGTGCATCCAACGGCTCATATTTTATTCTATTTATTTCACTCTAAGTATTATTCTACAATAATCACTCCCTATATATATATATATATATATATAGAGAGAGAGAGAGAGAGAGAGAGAGAGAGAGAGAGAGAGAGAGAGAGAGAGAGAGAGAGAGAGGGATATCAAATTAAGTTTCTATTGAACTATGAGACCTATTTAAGTGTGTGAAGTTTTTGGCCATGATAGAAAAAGAGAAAATAGGTGATTTTATTGATTCAACCTACAAAGTGTCATGCACCTGTTAGTCCGTTACTAATCTTAGAATTTTAGATTTAATTATTATTTTAAAATGTCAATGTTACAATTTCAACATACATGTGTACTTATAATACACCAAACAAATCTCTGTAACATAGTGTGTGCTTTCATATGAAAATAAACTTGTAGGTACATCTAGCAACTTATTATATAGTTTACCTTTTTAAACCAAAAGAAAAAGACTAATTAATAAGCTCCAGGTTATTGATGAACCACATAAATTAAGCTCTACGGGCATCATACAAACAATACATTACAAAACTTACATTCGCCGTACAGTTCACATGATTCCGTAAGGTTGTTCGATTTACAAATGAATTGGTTTGAAAATCATCAAATTCCTTCACTCACACGAATTCACATTCCTTGAAGTTCCAATTCCATCAAAAAGATTTCTACGAACCAAACGCTCTGAATACGCATTTGGACAACATTTGTGATCATCAATCATTTAACACCCAATACTGAATTTAAATATCAATTACGACAAATATCAACTACTTAATCAAGTACAGCTTATAAAGTTTGAGCTTTTATAGATCAACGAAAGAGAATTCCATATTCTACTGTGTCAAATATATATTCTGTTCACTTTCTAAGAAAAACTAAAGGAAAAATATAGTAAAATACCAAGGAAAACAAATCTAAAGTGTCGAATCAAAATGGATTATAGAAGTAGAAACAGATGGAATCTAGAATTTACAAAAAACTAGTAAAAGGCCTAAAAGGATTATCTCACAACATTAATCTAATTTACAGTTGCATACTACAAAGTTGATAGTATCTATACTAAAAGGAAAATGATTGGTGAAAGAGCAATCCTCCTAATGCAAGGTATCAGATATCCCTCCAGCAACTACATTGTCATCCACTGGTTTCGGTCCACCACACGATCTTGAAACCGATTCAAACAGTTTCTCGATTTCAGGGGCACACCTTGTGAAAGATCGGCTCCAGAAGTTGTACCTTGGATTCTGCTCAATAATAGATGTAACAAAGTTAAACGATATTACGAACTTAGAATCCCGAAAAATATCAAACTTAACATATGGTTAGGTTCATTTGATAAGGATGATTACTACCAATTTACCTAGCTTTAGTCTTTTACTTTAATAAACCTTCGTCTAAATTCAAAATGGGTCAAATATACATAATAGCTCATAGTGTATTTCCGGAGTTACAACCTTTATAACTGCCTTTAAAAATAAAATTATTAATAGAATATATAAATATATATATATATATATATATACACACACACACATATATATAAACATCTTTCAAAGTATAGCATCTGTAAACTATCGAAATTATTATACCATTAAAAAAAAAATCTGTGGGTAATGACCCGGTACAACCCCTTTCAACCAGTAATAAGTTGACCTATAGGGCGATGAGATGAATACCTTGATAAGCTCAATGAAAGTGATCAGAAGTCCCCAGGGATGAGGTCGATTAACAATCAAACGCTCCAGTAGAACTCTCGTAATCTGTTCCTGAATGGCCTCCTACATATAGAGGTGATATACGGTCAGCTTGAAATGAGTATGGTAAGTTTAAAAGTCAATAAGATACAGATAACAAGCATAAATGTCATCAAACCTGGTTTGTCTCAGAAAACAAGTAAAGAAGGATGAACGAAAAGTAATGTGTATGGTTGTTGGGATAGCGCAATTGGTTCGCAACCGCATTCAAAAAGAGGTAACGTCCTTCTGTCTCTAGCTCAGATATTAGCGCTTGAAAGATGTCCAAAGCAGCACCCACAAAGAGGATTTGCAGTGAAGCATTACTTGTCATTGGTTGTCCATGAGGGCTTCTTGCCTGCAGCTGCTGGATGGCCTGCGTGATTTAAGTATAATGTTTACAGTTTTGTGTTTAAATATTATAGTCATAATAATAGAAAAGGGTAACGATGGCTCCAAATAGAGGTGGCATCTTAAGGATATTGTGGCAATCTGCAATTTCAAATCATTCACTTCGAATTTATGATGGGTTATGTTTATACTCTAAGGGGTCAAACGAATAAAAAAATAAAAACGAGCCAAGCGGGTGAAACGGAATGAAATTCGCTCAAAGTGTAATTTTAATGTATAAAACCTCGTGAAACTACTATTTATAAAACTATATTATTATTATTGATCAAATTTCTGTGATCACTTTTTCACACTAATGATTTACTAAAAGCGAGAAGCAATGAATAGCGTAAACAAACCTGCATCCCAACATAGAGTACAAGGGAGTTCATCAAAGGCACGTTGTATCGCGTTCCTGCTCTTGCAGCCTCAGTCGGTGAAAGAAGCAGTTTCTGTTTCAACTCAGCTGGAAACTGAGTTCCTTGTGGCTTTAACTGTAAAGATAAAAAGATTTTTAAAAACCGGTTGCAATGATAGACCAACACTAGCATGATTTCATAAGTATCAATTCAAAAGATCAGAAAAGGAGTCATCTGTTTCACCCACTACACATTTCCTAGCTTTCATGTAAAGTGTGTGTATGTACATAGAACATGTGCGAAAGAGTTCTAAGATTTCCAATTTTACAACATTAGCAAACATATATCTGTACCTTCAAAAACTCATCCACATCATTTTTCAATTGCTTGGCTTTTAAAGCTGCATCCACCTCTGAGAGAATGCGGGGTGATTGACTAATCTCAGCTAGCAGATCAATCTGAGAAAGAAAAAAAATGCTTGCAGTAAGAACTAACTCTAAACATCAAGAGCTACCAACCATATTTTGAAGATTCAACTTAGGATCAGTTACATATAAATACTATGAATTTAATATGTTTTCTCTCTAACAGGTCAAATTGGTTGAACTAAAGGATTAAACTTCAAGTAACAGGCCTGACAGGCTCAACAATTCGAAGTCATCAGAAGTGAATTCATATGTTTTAGAAGTCGTAAATCATTTATTACAAGAAAAAAATTATTTATATATCTTCCGTCAAATTTAACACATGCTTTATTACATACATATATATATATACATATATATATATATATATATATATATATATATATATATATATATATATATATATATATAGTGGAATGATCCAGAGGGAAGTGCATTTTTTGGGGGAAGGGGGGAAGCGTTAGTATTCATCAGGAAGCATATTGCCTTCACCCATACAAATCTCGAAAAAAGCAAACTGAAATTTAGTAAATGTTAATCAGAATCGATGCTATGAATGTTAAGCTTCCTTAATAAATTCTTTATGCAAGTTATAACATCGATTTATGAATATTAGATCCAAATCCGTTAATATGCATCGCGGTGAATATTAGTTAATATGCATTGTGATGAATATTAACAATAAAAATATTTTTCAAATAATGTGAAGTTTTAATATGCATCGTGATGCATATTAGTTAATATTCATCACATTGAATATTAACAATTTATTAAATAAATATTCATCAACTAATGTTATGACTTAAATATGAAATTCATTCGTTAAAATATTCTTTATAGCATCGATTTTGATTACTATTTACCGGTAAAAATAATTTTTTGTTGACGTTTTGATTGATAATTGTAATATGCTTCTTGATGAATACTAACGCTTCCCCCCTTCCCCCAAAAAAAGCACTTCCCTCTCGATCACTACCCTATATATATATATATATATATATATATATATATATATATATATATATATATATAGAGAGAGAGAGAGAGAGAGAGAGAGGGAGTCTGTGTGTACCCATTGCGTTTCAACCCTTAATCAATTTGGCACCACTATATTCATGCTCAACTAAGAAAATAAAATCACCTTCAAGTTGGGAGTGGATGGATCGGGAAGCCTCATGTTGCGCGGAAATGCACTGAGTACAATATTCCGCATCTGAATGCAGCTAGGAGGAATGATATCACAGAAACTAAAATGATAATCACAAAGAAACTCTGGAAAATCATGAAGCAACACCAGAAGCACTCTGAGTGTTCCTTTGTACAGAAAACGAACCTGGCAACAGAAAAATAAAACGTGAAAAAAAAAGATAATACATTCTTCCATTTATTGTAAGGTACAAGTAATGAGAAAAAATGCAAACCGGCTCGCCAAGTTCAGCGTTCCTCAAGAAAGGCTCCATGAATTGAAACAAGTCAACCAGCAAGCGTTGAAAATATGGCCATCCCTTCTGAGCATTTCCACTGAGCAGTTTTGGCATGAAACTTCTGTGACTTACCAGCTCAAGCCATACAAAGCTGAAAAAGATCAATACAATCACATTAGACACACACAGCAAACTTTTAAAATGACTAGCATCCTAGCCATGATGGTGGGGGTTAGAGGTGACTTTAATGGCAGTTATTTTAGATAGCGATAAGGAAAAATAAAAAATTGCTTGCACATGTCAAAAATGTGTGATATGTGTTTTATGTGGAGTGTTTGTTTATGTAGTAACAAATATAGTGTTTGGTTATAAAAGGAAAGAGAATAGGTTAACCAAATTTGTATATACTAGTATAGATTAACTCAATGACTGAATATGCCAGTAACCTGAATGCGGGAACTTTCAGAGGCTGCAGGGCATGAAAGGAAGTTGCTAGAGCTGTCAAAACCTGTAAGAGGCCAAGCAAATTCGTAACTAAACAAAAGAGATTGATTGAGATGAACGGATTCCCAAATTCAAAAGAAAACTGAAATTACCTGGAAGTTTGCACCTTCAAAGACTGGATCAAGAGTATTAAGGTCAAGAAGCCAATCAATGAATAACCTAAAATATGGTCTAGGATTAAATGATGTTTTCCTCTCCTCTGCATCCTTTTGAATAAATCTCAGAGTCACAGCTAACACCTGAATCATAATATTAGGATTAATACACAGTTACCATGTTAAAGTCTTAAATAATCGTTAAAAGAAGTTGACATAATTTAAATTGTGAACCTTCGACAGAAGTGCCAGCTTGCTTAATCCATGGTCAATGGAGGAGAACTACCAATTCCAACATAAAATAAAACAAAGAAAAAGAAAGACACCATGTTTAGCATTATAAAAATTCAAGATATTTCAAAAGAGTCAATGGGCCATACCTTCAGTATCGCAAAGACAAGTGACGCATACATATCAATGGCAAGGAACGATAAAGTCTGAGTTTGTTGATGAGATTGGACAGCACCTTCAGAAGTTATACAGTGAGAAACCGCTATATCCTGGTGAACGCAGAGAACACAACTATTTTCAGCCTGATAGAATATATAACTTTTAGGTGCATGCACTTTTTTATTAAAAAAAAAAAAGTTACCAGGAGACGGCGGAAAAAGCGATCTGATATATCATCCGCTTTCAGCAACCCAGTTTGCTGCAGTTGTAGAACAAAACGAGCAGCTGATTGATCATTCCCACCAGGCAGTTCATATATCCGGTACCATTCCGCAAATAGCCGAGATACCTGTTAAATACAAACGTTTACTTAGCTACCCATCATCAAATCAATTGAAAGATGCTACACAATATCGCGTAGAGCAGTTTCATATACCTGCTCACGGAAAGCAGGATCCGGTTCTGAAGATTCCAGAACATTGGCGTCATCCCTGCTTGTTACAGAATGGCTAGTCACCTGTTCCATTAAACAAAAAAGTTAGGATCGCAGAATGTTATCTTGTGACTGCAATAAGAACAAGAGGTAATAAGTAATTACACCTTTTTGTCTTTTAACTGTCTGATAGAATCATCCTTGCCAGTAGGAATGCCAGAAGAGGATGCTGCTGGATTCCTAGCAATTTCAACAAGCTGTTGTAGGGCCTCAGAAGCATCAGGCCTTGTTGCAAGCTGCAGCTTATTCTTATCAGAATGGATGATGACTATAATTGAGTAAAGATAAATTTATAAGTACGAACGAACCTTTGCCAATGCATCAACAAGATTATGAAGTTCAGATATTACTCTTGCGTCACTAGCTACCAATGCTTGGATCAACGAAACTGCAAATTCTGTTGCCACTTCTGCATATAAAATAGAGATTACTCTTATCTACTTTCTACTTATGATGTTTTTATTGAAAGTGTGAATTTGGTAAATATGCTGCATAAATGACAATATAGGTTATATCATGCGTACAGACATACACACAAATATATGCCCTAAAACATGCCCCAAAAGGTCAAAAATATTTCATCAAAGCATTGTCTAGTAGTAACACCTAAGCATGTAATCAAGAAGTTATGATTAACCAGTCAAAGTGTACACATACTGTTCTTTCCCGCATCAAGAAGCTTTGCCATGTGAACATTATACTCCGCAAGGTTCAGCAATTCCCTGCGGATCAAGCCAATAGTAATATCTTTGTTGAATTTCCTATCTTCATCGGAATATATTACCTGCGGGATCAAATGTGAGCGACAAGTAAAGAAATTAACCAAAATAACAAATTGTTGTCCCAAAAGAAAAAGCAGAAGGTAGGGGAAATATACATACCCAAGTAGTCAGTTCTTTCCCAACAAGCTTGCTAACATCACGAATGGCAGATAACATGGCAATATGAGCACCAACATGAGCAGTGTTTGCTGCATTTTCATACAAACCTTGGAAGACCTATGACAAGGTTGGATACAATGTCAAAAGCCATTTTGGCAAAATTGTAAAATAGATAAACAGCAAAATAGAAGTAATGAATTCACCTTCTGAGCCACAGCTGATGCAGCCTCATCCCGACTAATGCATCTAAGAATGACCCCAGGCACCTCACCAATAACAGACTGAAACAACCTCCTCCCAATAAGAACTTGATGTGCTTTGCAAATTCAAATATAATCCGAAAAGCACTCAAAGAAACAGAGTTGACGAAAAGGACTCAAAGGACCAACTCCATAAAATTAGATTTTGTGATCACACTTAAATGTAAATGCTTTCCAAAAAGAAGTTGAAACATAATATTTTCAAGATAAATGAAGAAACATTACCTGAATTTCGGCTTCGCTAGCGTCGTTTGCTATCAGAGATTCCAGCTGAATAAAAATTTGATAGGTTTGGTAAGCGCTAAAGCATTATATTTTCAAGTAGGAAAAAAAAGAGAGAAAAAAGAGCATGTAAAGTTTCCTCATTTAAAAGATTCCACCGCATGGAAACAGGAAGCTTCACAACAAAAGAAAAAAAAACAAGAGTAGATACAAAAAGTATCCTATCATGCCTAATCGAATCATTCACATTCTCCATATCAGTCTATCAGAGTTTTAAGCCACACCTTATGTAAGCAAGCAAGTATACTATGAACAAACATGTAAAGATGGTGAAAGGAAGAAGTAAAGTGAGGACAAACCTTCTCTGAGATAGACTGGTATTTGTCCACTGCATCTTTGGTAGTCAATGACGGTTCGGCTGAGGCATTCGTATTGCGATCTGAACCAGAAGGTGAAGGTGAAGGCGAAGACGAAGGCAAAGGCTGTGCATAGAGTCCCGGTTCCTAGCAATACATAGAGAACAAGTGTTAGGCAAAAGACATGAGCAACGAATCTCACAAGCTTGAGCTCCAGCATATAACAATTTACTAACTTTGGAAACACCAGAAGATTCTGATAAGTGCAGTTCAGGAGCTGACACTGAAGAAAATGAAGAAAGAACAGCTTCGTTCTCAAAGTTGTGCGGACCAATACCACCACCCATACTGCTGCTATGTACCGATGAACCACTAGGAAACCAAAAGAAAAGATTAAGAATAAGAAAAAGCTAAGCACGGGCCTTTAATAAAGAAAAACCATCTGACCAATCAAACATATAGAAAAGAAAACATAAAAGGCCACAAACCTAAGGAGTTTGACTGAAGTAGACTCCATATCTTCAGTATCCAAGGAATGTGCTACAGCGTTGATACCAGAGTTTCCCAGGCTAGATGAGAAAATGCCAGAGTTAAGTTGGCCTGAAGCTGAACTGTACCCACGGTGCACAGCGCCATTTCCTGGTGGACCAGAAAGACCAACAGGCACAGCACTCGAGCTCTGGTTGGACGGATTTTGCCAGGGTAAGCGAACAAAATCCTGCCAAAAAAGAGTCCATTAGTATTAAGTTTAATACCTCCTTATAAATCAATGTTAGATAAACAGACATACCTCATAAACCCGCTGTTGAGAATGGGATAACCGACCAGGTTTAGGACGCAGAGCTTCTGGTAGGACCCCTACGTGACCTTGTGTATAGACGTTTGCATCAAAATAGGCAGGCCCTACCCCTTCTCTCTGTTTCCTTCTTATCGAAAGTTGAGGTGCAAGTTCACTATCTATTGTTTGTACAGCCTGCATGCAACAACATTTATCAGTACCATTCAAATGTAATTCATTATATGAACAATCCCAGTGTGCTGCCAGCACCTGACGCCACTCACAAAATCAAAACTTCATCAGCCATTAGATAATCTAACCTTTTCAGTTGCAGCCTGCTCAATTAATGCACAGCCCAAGTCGAGGTTGTCATTAGTAACAAGCTGAACGGCCTGTTCAAGCAGTTCGCTTGCAATATTCAAACTCAGAGCCTGAAGATTATTTCTTAGCTGACTTGATATGGAACCACGAAGAGGTTCCTAATAACAGGGCAGATCATCGTTAGATACAAAGTAAGTTACAGGAGAGCTCGTGAGTTGAAGTATTAATTAACAGTTAATGAGATACCTTGCACGTCACATGAGCTAGACTTCCAGCCAAACTTGCAACCATCAAGTGAGCTGCACTGTGGATACGGCTCTCATCTGACTCCATAGCATAGTCCTGAAGTTGTGTGTACAAGATAATCAGGAACAATTTTAGGACCTAGTTTAGAGTATCTCCAATGTGCGCACAATTTTAGGGCAGCAAAATTGCATTATTTTAGAGCGAGCGAATCTTTAGAGAGTATGCTAGCACTAAAAAAGTTTCTACAATGTGTTACACTAATCTTGACACAATCTTTATTATTTGATACAAAATACACAATTCATCAATACAGAGTATTATAATTTTTATATGATCATTTAATTCTAGTAATATAAGTCATGACAATCATTATATTTCAAAATTTCAAAACCATTAATGAAAATTTTATGAAAATTAAGGAGTTTTTATATAATATGATAGCAAATGTTATATTTGGTAGTTTTAAAAATGTTAATCGCAAATTTATAATCAATACATAATATAAATACATTTCAATTATTATATATAATATAAATATAATGTGAATAGTGTTTAGTGCAGTGCTAAACACTATTTGTCATTGCAATAAAATAGTGCAATGTTTAGTGCCAACATTGGAGTGCATTTTTTATAGTTATGCACTATTTTAGTGCAAAAAGGTACGTTTGTAAAAGCTAACAAAACACATTGTGCTTTCTAAAATGTACAAATGTGCGCAATATACTTTGTAAATACTCAAAGTGCCCAAAACATACTTTCAAATTTCGTCCCAAGGTGCACACCGTACAACCAAATACAAGTGTTTTCAACCTTTTTATCATGCTTTATCTTGTTTGTACTTTATGCTTTATTGGTTGTACATTGTGCACTTTGGAACAAAATTTGAAAGTATTTGCTCACCTTGGAATAGAATTTGAAAGCTCGAGGTGGACATTGAGTATTTACAAGATACATTCCGCACTTGTGTAAATTTAGGAAAGTACAATGGGTTCTTTGGGCTTTGACCCAAAATTAAAACACAATAAATAGACTGGAGTAGCATAAGATCACCTTTAAGACAAGTTCCTTTGTTGTCTGAGTTGCTATGGACACACTACGCTGCACGATACTGACAACTATATCTTTGATAGCCAGCTCCATGGACACTCCAAGCACACTGAAATAAAAACAATAAGTTGTATAAACCAAAAAATATTTAGTCTAATAATTGCAAAGAGGTGGCAAAGCATAGCAAGCATTCAATAGGTTAAGATGGGTTTGGAGCGGATTCGGCCAACCAACTAGCACTTATTTGCCCATTTTGTCAAAGTGTTGCAAATAGTTCGTGTCTTAAGTTAAGAGTGAAGACTCTTAACTCTTAAATATGATCACGATAACTAGTTTACTACCATGACAATATATACTGTAAACATTTAAAGACATATTGTCGGACTTTTAAAGCATTTCAACTTTTTCTTACTTTTTTATTTTTTGATCAAGTACCAATATAACACGGCCTGAAATAAACTATTCTCATACAAATGGGTTGAAATTGCCACATCTATAATCATAAAGTCAGGGGAAAATAGAACCTCTGGAAGTGCATATGCAGGCCCAGAGCTTGAAGCTTAGGATTAATAATAACTTGCTGGTCCATACTCGATGAGGGTAGCTGCAAAGAGGACTATAATCACAACAACGAAGAAAAAATATTCCACAAGACACATATAAAAAGCTCCACCACACCTGTCCAACTGTAAACGGCATTTGTGCTTGTAGATGCCCTTGAGCAGATGGAAGCTTATCTGGTAAACCTAAAGCTGCCATCTTCTCATCCTCACTTAAAGTAGCAGAAGGAAGATGGGGAGGAGCAGCATACTAGCCACCAAAACAAAACCAAAAAGTCATCATTAGACCACGAAGGCAGTTATGCAGAGAAATATCTTCAAATGTACACTTTAGGGCTGCAAACAAGTCAGACTTTTATCAAGTTAATCAAGCTTGATATCAGTTTGAACTAGCTAGTGCCAAACTCTATCAAGCTCAAGCTCGTGTACAAAAAATAGCTTAAAACTCTTAACAAGTCAATTTAAAATTTGAAAGATAAAATGATAACTTATCGAGCTTTTTGAGCACTATGCAATATGTCAGACAGTTGTATATGTGATCAGGGCTGAGAATGAGTTGAGCTTTTATCAAGCTATTTTAGCTCGAATGCTCCCCAAGCAAAAAAATTTTTGCCTTACAAAGGTTCATTAAGCTATAAAACCAAGTTTGAGTTTCGGCCGCTAGGATGGTAGAATATGACCTGAGACAGGTAACAAACCTGAGACAATATTCGCGAATGACCACCCGGATGAGATGAATTACCAACTTCAACTGGTAATTCGACTTGATTGAGACTCGATACCATGTTAGATTTCACTTCCCCGACCATCGGTTGCGGGACCGATCCAACATCTTTGTTGGAGAAGTCAGGGTTGCCTTCAACTTCTCTCACTCTGTCCTTGAGAAGGGATGATGGGTTTACTACCTTAAGATCCACATTAAGATTCTTAAACAAAACCTGAAAAACCACAACAGCAAAAGAGAATGTGTGAAGTTGATAACTACAAGAAAAAGTATGCTTTACAAGATACTTTCAAATCAATTATTGTTCATTGGCATTTACCATCACCACGATAGTGTTTTCTGATAGATTAATTGCCAGTCCACATAAAGCATGATAAGACATACCTCAATTTCAAACTTGAGATTCATTTTAAGATTTGGCATTGCATAAATTTCAGCAAGTAATCCGAGAATTCCCATTGTCCAAGGATTAGGAGGTTGATATGCTAGACTGTTATGACAAGCCTCTAAAATCTACAGAATGAAGTAAAAATTATATATTACCCCACAGTGCTTTGATCAGAGAAGAAAAAATAAACCAACTGGTCTATGTACCTTGGAGGTAAATGGAATCACTGCAATCATTAAACCCTTCTCATATGCCTACGGAACATGAAACCTGAGCGTCAGCATTTTAAAATGACCATATCCATCAAAGCATAACTACGTCAGGACATAAGAATTTTTATATAACCTCGATAATTAAAGCCTTTGGATCAATCTCCCTAGCACGGAGAACATGGTTTCTACTAATTGTGATCTTTCCCAGCCACCCTCCAAGATTCTTCAACAATGAACGTTCTTCCGAACTGGACTTTATAAGTTCAGATCCTAGAAGAACCTGCCACATCACCATACAATATTATAAGTTCCAATGGTGAACAGATTATCGGCATTTAAAAACACCAAAATAAATATTGAAATGTACCTTGCAGTTCTCATAGGTAGCCTGAACAATCTCTCTGGTTAAAGGTTTTGAGTTCGCTTTCTCAAGAAACTTCAAGTACAAGTCATGAAAATTTGGTTCAATACTCGCTCTGTCAATAAGAGCATTTAGTCAATAACAACTAATACGGCATTACTAAGCTGCCTTATTAAATACTCCCATCAAAGAAACAACACCCAACTTCGACACACACACACACACACACACACACACACAAAAAAAAGCATGTTCATCATGCTAGCACATTTAGATGCAATCAAAGATCTCAAAGATAATGCAAATAGAAAAAAATAGGTAGGATATAGGAAGGACAGCCACCAAACATACAAATCAATTTCTCCTTTTTTGTGAAGAAAGAAAAGAACGTTGAGATGAACAACATGCATTGATACTCATTCAAGCTCTAATAAATAGAAAACCTTTGTGATAAGTTTGATGGTCATCAGATCACTGAATACCTTGATATCTCAAGATCAATTTCAAGTTAGTAATGGAGTTTCTCACCTTTTCATGACCATGTACTGCGCAAACCAAGGATAGTACTGTTCTTTCAGAACTTCTGTGAATTCCTTAGCTTTAGCTTCAATGTTGGCAACCGATAAATTATTGATTATAAATGAGATCTTATCCTGAGTTTCTGATGGTGGGGCCTGTAATGGAGATGCATATTAGGGAAGCGTATGACCATAGAACCACAGATAAACTTTAGGCCAAGCATTGACTTATAATTTGCTTATAAAGCCAAGATGATAAACACAATATACATGTAATTATCACAGCCAAACAAATAAATAGTGAGCATCACATTCTGTAATAGACCCTGTAGTTGATTAGTATTTGAATGCAAACATAATCCTGCAAGTTAGTACCAGAATTTATCATCGTTACCTCTATGGGAGTTTCTCTGCGTTCAGCGGCAGCAACAAGTGTTTCAATATTCAAAGCAGACCCAAACCCTGCATCAGATAATAAATGACAAATCACCATAAACAGAAGGTAAATTAAGCAAGACCGACAGACTCTGGGAAGCATATAAATCCTAAGATAAAAAGCCTCAAAAACAGTTTAAAACGCAGCAACTTACTTGCCGAAGTAACTGATCGAGATGGACGAACAAACGCAGGAGAAGAGGCCAATGCTGATGAGGAACTAACTACACTTTGAGGCTGCATTTAATAATCATAAACCAGAAAAGATCACAAAGAAAGATCTGAAAAATGGTGATCAGCAATAAAAAGAAAAATGTCTCGTTAAAATTAAGTTACAGTATACTGGCTACCTTTGGGACGCTAACAGGATCGTTAGATGGAGCAACTGAGACTTGTCCTATGGTAACTATGTTTGGCTTCATATAGTTGGATGAAGGCACAGTGGCTCTTTGTCTTTCATCTAAATAACTCTGGTTCCTCTGTTGAAGCTGAATCGGGGAAGATATTTGAGAACCAAGCTGGGCACCACCAGATCCAATCCCAGGAAAAGATGAACCCGGAATCTACAATAAAAACATGCAAGTGAATCCCCATCTACCAAACTCCATCAAGTGAGCATATAAATGAACCTTCTGATAGGTTATATTGATATAAACAATCAGCAAAAACCTATTCATATGTAACATAATGTACAGTTAAAAATGAATTTAATTTGATGCACATCAATAATACACATTTTGACGTATTTAACAATTAAAATTTGAGCTTTGAAAGACTGCATTGAATTGAATGCTAATATGTTAAAAGGCCACTTGTTTGATTAGTATAAGATGAAAACCATCTGAAGAAAAGTTTTCAAAGTACACTTAAAATAACAGAAAGATGAAATATAGAAGTCGAAACAAAACTTTTTTTCAAATTGGAACATAAAGACTCCCAGTCTCCCATATTACCAACTATTCACAAATCCGAGATTTATCTAAAGGTACTAGCATGTACCAACAAAATATTATATACACCAGGATAACATGAAAGATCTACCTCAACATTTGCTAGTGGGATAGAAGAATTATGGTGTTGATCATTTGCATCAGATTCAGGGTGGCCTGATGAAATTCTGCTGAGTGCCCTTTCAATGAAAGCTACAAGGTCAGGATGAGCACCACGTAGATGTGATATTTGTAAGATATGCTGGCAGTATTGTGGCCACTCAGTCAGGCGATCCACAAACTTCTCCAGTGCCTTTGTACCAAACGCAAACATCTACATACAAGCAACTTTAATCACAACAAAACAAACACTTTTGGAGTGAATAACAACATTGCCAGATGTTAATACTAACTTTGGAGTCCGCAGGTTTACGCAATGCATCCAAAACAGCTCGTAAGGCAATACCAAGCGTAAGATGCGTCACCAGTTGATTCTTAATAAGCAATCCTGCAATTTTTTATTATATAAACCGTACGTAGTAAATGGTAACTTAAGAAACTAAGGCTTCACCTTAAAATAAAATAAACCAACAGTATTCACAGTAACATATCTAAATCTAAATGAAAGATATATTAAGAGGGTGTTTGGGGGAGCTTAGTATACCGCTAAAAAGCCCATCAAGATGTTTAGGGAAGTTTTTTTGGCCGGCTTATGACTTTCTATAAGGGTGAAAAGCTAAAAACCCTAAGCCCAAAATGTGAGGCTTTATCATACCGCATAAGTCATTATTGAAAAGCTTAGCCAAACACCCCCTAACTCAAAAATTTAGACCATAATATATCAAGATAAGCCCTTACCGAAGAGAACCGCAGCGAGTTTGAGTTGTCTGTCAGGGTATCTGTTAAAAAACTTGTACTCTTCGAACAGATTCGCAATCATACACTCAAATATCGAATGTTCCCTGTGAGGTAATACGGAGTAGAATGTAAGTACTCAATATCATTGAAAGCAACTGTCATAACAGATTTATTCATACAGAGGACTCAAACAATCAGGGGATGTTCAAAGCTAGGCAAAGGTCTTCCCATTAGTCAATGCAATTAGTAGTATAAACGAATCAGTTGTTATTTCAACTATAGCTACTTTAGAAACTACAGACTTAAATACAACACTAAACTTCTTGAAGTCACAAGACCTTTTACAACTTTCATGATATTCAAAGTTTACAATATTGTAACTGCAAATTACTATATCATAAACAATAATAAAGTAATGATTATGTCTAAGAAAATTCCAAGTGACAAACAAACCTTTTTTCAGACGATTCCTTGAAACGAGCCAGCATTTGAATCATTTCATCAACCGTCAACTGAGTAGAGAACATTTGCTGGAAATAGGAGTTAGCCTCTGTCTCTATATCATCTGCATATACTTCGGATGTAGATGAAGTATTACCACCATTGTTTTTCATCTTTGAACTACTATTCGTGAACTTCAAAAGTAGTCTTTCCATTTCCTTAGCACGTAGGTTAGAGGAGAGCAAGCCTGCATGTGGTTGAACGACCTAAAAATAAGATGAAAACATTATCAGTGTTTATGCTAGAGATGAAAAAAAAAAAAAAAAATCATGCGAGTAAAACCTTTGAAAACACGGGAGCTGTCTCCATACATAGACTCCAGATGTTACCAGAGTTATGCAGATTGGACGATTCTTGAGCACCAAATTCCACCTCCTTCAGGAACCGAAGGCACTCCTAAAAAGATAACACACACATACAAGTATCATCTTATAAACCATGTCCAACAATGTATATGTAATGATGCTTAAATGTACAACAATCATTACTAGCTACCTCAACGAAAGTATCTCTGTAAGTACTTAAATTTGAGCTTAACCACTTCTCTAGATCAATGAGTTCTTTTCGAGAAGCCAAAGCAGCCAGCTTAATACCCAAAGACATGGGTACCATATCCAATACAGGAGTAACAATCTGTGACGGAGAAAGATATTTTAGCACATACCAAAGATAACATTTTCTTCATTCTGCTCCTAATGAATGTACATCACAGATGATATACAGTATTGAATAGTGTGTTTAAAACAAGTTGCTTGCAATAAAACAGATCATGCGCATTCTACATAACCTTAGACAATTAAAACTGGATCCTCACCTTCAACAATCTGTGATTGAGAAAGATATTTAGCACATACCAAAGATAACATTTTCTTCATTCTGCTACTTATAAATGTACATCGCAGATGATATACAGTATTGATAGTGTGTGTATTACAAGTTGCTTTCAATAAAACAGATCATGCGCATTCTACATAACCATAGACAGTTAAATCCTGACCTTTAACTCCTGGCATATATCCAAGACTCTGTTAATGTTTTCTGCATCCATGTTCAGGGCATCATTTAAGACTCTCAAGAATAAAGAAGGGTTAACATGCCAAAGATGGAGCAGAATGCCACCCAGAGATGCATCTTTAAGTATCACAGGAAGAACAGCCAAAGAAACTTCATGTTGAATGAGATTATATGATGTCTGCATAGTTTGAAGATGCATCAAATTAACCAAATACATCTTTATGGAGAAACAGAAACATAAACTAGTCAACAACATGAGAAGACAATACATTAACATGGGCCATCCCAAATAGTAGTACTTCAGGGCAATGCTTAATAGGATATTCAAGCAGCGATCGAACAGACTTTGCAAGGCCTCTCTCAGCTAACTGGCACAAGACCTCCAAAAGATCAAGGCATAACCAAGCATGATTTGCATGACCAGATTGAAACTTGTAGCTATTAACTGCATCAACATTTGCCTGCAAGAATAGGTGTAAATAATTCGATGATGGATAAATCACTCAGTAAAAGTAAAAATGAAAAAATCGATCACCATACCAATTGCCGTTTGCAGTGTGCAAAACTGAACACTTCAGGGGGTGCAGAAACAGCAAACTTCAGAAAAGAAAGCTGACCCTCAGTATTTCTCCAAACATTGCCACAAACAGCAGCCAAAGGAAAGGGATCCTGGATCGTTATTTGCTGAGTGAGTACAATATCAGCTTCAGTAACAAGATTAAAAGTAAAGAGCAAAAAGGCAGACCTGGGACGCATGTTTGTAACACGAAATCAATACTGAAAATGCTGCCTCATCCGGGATGTAGAACCCATCATGATCAAGGCACTCGATTACAGTAGACCAGCGAATTCCAGGCGCCTATATTTTTACATATTAGTATTGGTATTTGGAAACTGGAAACTGCAATGTTCATCCAAAACAGAAAACAAAAGTAAACAAGGAAAACTGAAGCTGGAACTAACAAGCTGCTTAATTGATTCTATCAGGACATCAGTGTTCCAAGAGGTTAATGAGGGCAAATCAGACGGACTCCCTCTACCAAGAGCAGAACAAAATGTTGAAAATGCATTTTCATGGTCTTGAAGACCAAAATCAGATCGAACAATTGTGCCAATTATCCTGGCGACAGTGACTTCGGTTAACGGTAAAAACGAGGATAACAAGTCTTTGCATAGTGATACGTCTGAGGTACACTTATAGCCCAATTCTTTCAACATATCAGACATGTTCATCTCCCTCTCCATTTCTGCCAGGATAGCATCAAACTCATTGTCATTTCCTTCACTGAGAAAATCCATATTCCTGCAATTTCAAATTTTTAAGAAAGGTTATTATTAGTCTCCAATTATTAAAAAAAAAAAAGGGAAAAGGAAAAGGTAAAAACATAAGAAATATGATAGCTTCACCTAAATAACTCGGGGTCTTCAAATTCATCAGACATAAGAGGATTTAAGATAAACCCTGAATCCTTATCGAATGGAACCATAGATAACAGTTGCATAAATGAATCCACGTGTTTAGAAAGGACTTCAGATTTATTAAGGAACAGTAATACATCCTGAACAAAGTCAGAGGCATGCAGAGAGGATTGGGTAGCACACAATTCCTCAATCTGCCGCATACAGAAGTTTTTTCCTGCAAAATAAAATGTAATTCTCATGTGAGCATACATGCAAAAACTCAAGCTAAACAGCATTACGTAGTTGGGAGAAAAAAATTACAGTACCAGCCGTTCTGATGTCATTATTATCTGATTCGGTCAAAGCTAGACCAAATCCAAGCTTCTCATATGCTGACAATTGTAGTGCAACAGATAGATTATCCAAAAATTCTTCAGTGATTGTTGCTGGCCTTACCGACACAGAGAATACGGTACTAAACTGTGGCTTTTCCAACAATTTTCTAAAAAGTGAAGCAACTACAGGCTCCAGACGAGTACTTTTCAAGTCCCTTCCATAAACATTAAAGTGATCCAAGCAGGTCTCCAGAAGCAAAATACTTCCATCCGTTCCATAATCAACATACTGCATAAGATGACACAAAGTGAACAGAAAAATCCCAATTAGATGAGCATTAAAATTATCAAACTAGGGTTCACTAAAACCAAACCAATAACAAATTGGAAGCCTGATACAACGAGATTTGCACCCAAACCAAAGTATGACTTAATAGCCACCTTTATCGCTGTACATGGTATTAGCAAGATTATATCCCCATATCACAACTATCCACACATACATAGGTGACCAAAAATCCATTGCAACTGACAACATTCCACACATTAAAAAATTGTCAGCAAAGCACACATTCCAAGCAACGAGATACCAGAACATCGATTTTCATAAAACAAACATCCTTTTAATTTTCAGGGAAACCCAGATAGTCAAACCAACAGCTCCTCACGCTATTTTGGCAACAACAAAACATTAGAGTGGAAAAATCATCAAGAAGTATCAATGATGCCACTTTTCCGATTTGCATTGCGGTCAGTATTTTCATTTTTATATCTTTATCACGAACTTCTATTTCTTATTTCACATACTTCTGTCTTTAGACGCAAGAAAAGCATGTACAGAAACTTGTTTATCCGAAACAGAAATGTTGGTTTGACTACTTTTTTCTTTGATATTTACCCCCAAGTAAATTGTTAGTATCACAAAGTGGTTATCATCTCATTATGTTCTCAGCTTTAAGGGCCTTATAAATTTGTGAGCATCCATAATAAGGTCGCTAGTCCAAGTTCTGCGGCGTGTATAAGCATGTGTTTTCTACATATAATTATAAGTTATATTGTACATTATATATAAGTAAAAGTAATACACACACATTGCCGTTCGTAACTTTCCAAACAATCTCATTTACAACACAATTCATACTCACTCCACTTACAGTCATCTTTAGCATTTATTCACCTAGGGTTTTATCTTTCAAGTAGATCGATGGCTAGAAAACAAACAGATAAAAATATAATACAGAATCCTTTACCGATTTATAAGAAAACATAACTTAATTACAACTTATATATATACCTGAGAGAGTTCGCGAAGAACGGACTCGGAATTGGATTCGTTCAAGCTCTCGAATAACAACCGAATTTCAGTTGAAAGTCTTTGGGACAACGGAATCATTGTGAAATTATCAGATTGATTAATCAATTTTGCGATCAATAAACTAGGGTTTCTGAAAAAATTGGGGATTTCTTTTATAATGACTGTGAGAAAGCAGAGTAAAAAATCTTGTGGGTGTTATAAGCGTTTTATATATATCGACGATTAGAATTAGATTAGATGGGTTTTATTATTTTACCCTTTTTCTTTGTAGACTTTACAACTTTGTCCCATGGCTTTTCATTTCTCGGATTAGAGTGATATAATTTGATTTTATAAAAATGATTAGCATAAGCATATTATATGGCTCAACTTCTAATATTAAAGTTTTAGTAATGGCAAAACAAATTCTAAAATAATAACAGTTACATGTTTAAGTGTTGAGTTTTCTAACACTTAAATAAATATTCTTTTGGTTTAATGTTGTTGCACCGAAATTTAAAATTACATGTTACTAACATTATCCATCAATTTTCGGTGGATGAAAAATTTAATGAAGGTTCGTGTGTCTTCAAGTTGTCTAGTCAACTCAATATTATGCTTGGAGGGGTCCTTTGTGTCTTTCTCGCGAGTCACGTAGATTTCTTATCAGTGATACCATAAACGAAGTGAGAATATGCCCCTTGAAATCACAATTACTTGAAGGACTTACAAGAATCCTAAATGAGAAAAATTGTCTAGTCGAACTTTTTTGAAGCATACGGGATTACATATACATATGAGGAGATTCCACAATTTCAAATTTTATAGTTTAGTCAAACTACCGACTTTTGATGCTCTTGGAGATATAGTATAAAAATTCTCTATATTAACATTTACCATGAGGTAAATGATACAGTTAAATCTATAGTTGATGAATAGTATTTTGCTTCTACCTCATTACAGTTGCTGTCTCATTATTAATATTAAACGGCTCACACCCATACTTTGGCTCTCCCATCGACTTCCACTATAATTTATGCTTACACCATTGTTGACTTGTTGTCTCCCACCACCATCCTTTAAACCATTCACTTCAACCTCATTACAGTTTTTATGGCGCCCAGTTTAAGGTGTGTAGGTTTTATTTTTGTGTAGCTTTATATATAAGACGATGGTGTCGGTTTTTGTTCTTGCTATACGTAAACCTTTATAGATATGGATCCACTAAAATCATGCTAATCAGATGGAAAACTTATCATATGTGCATTATATTGAATGTATAATTGCTTATTTGCATTTGATAACATCTTTTTGAATTGTTTTGTAGATGAAAAACATCCTTTTGTTGAAGATCTCAAACCTTCAAAAACTTTGGAAGGTATTATATATTGATGTTTTATGTTACAAAATCTATTTTTTTTAATCTGTATTGTTTAACTTATTTTTAAATTGCTTTGTAGATGAAAAACCAACTCTTTTTGAAGATCTCCAGAGTCCATAAGTTTTAGAAGGTATATTAACACAGCTATAGCCTAATATGTTTATGGAAATTGAAGTTTACCAACACTTTATCTACATTACATATAAAGCATCTTCACATGTGTCTTAATTTTGTACTCAACAATGGTTATTGTCTATTTTACCCTCAAAATCAAATTTTAAAAAAGTCAAACATCTTAAATTGTTTAATCATTAATTCAATTTTTTAATTACTTGACAAAAATAAAAAAAATTGAATAAAATCTATATTATTATTTTTTGGAATCATACAATTCTATCTATTTAAATTTAAACTCTATAAGTTAATTAATTTTAATCTCACAGTTATTGTTTTATCTAATCAAATTATCTTGATGCTCGATTCTTACAGTTTTTAAATGTGAACTTTTTTAACCCGAATCAAACAAAAATACCTAACCGAACAACAACATATAAGTAATAACACGCTGCATTACGCGGCACACTGCTAGTTAATATTGATTTGTAGATGTATTTGATCAATAAGATTTCATTGATTGGATAAAATTCAATGTCGCCACAGTCAAAGACGGTGAAGAAGCAGTAAAAAATCATGGGGAAGGTTCAAAAGGAGGCTCATAAGTTAATTATATGTCACACCCCAAAATCGGTCAACGTTGGTCAGCGGAAGCATTTGTGTACGGAGGTGGGGGCGTGACGTAAGCATTGGATCATACATTCACAGACTATATGATTATCGCAGAACAAATATTATTAAGATGCCATAAATAAAAGTTGTTACAAAAGCTACGACTTATCAAGTCGTAGGAATAGTAGTGTTGTTAAAATACAACTGTTTTAGTGAATACAATATTCAAAAGGAGATTTCGTAAGTATGACTAAAAGTATTAGTTATACTAAAGAAATCTCATTTGTTCCAAAAAGTGGCATCCTAATCGTCTCGGGTGATCGTTGTTCCAAGATGCATGCAAGTCTTACATGATTGCTAATTCCCTGAAAAACATAGTAAAACGTCAACAAGATTGTGGAGTGAATTCACATGTTTTTAATATATAGTTGTTAAACCAAATTGTTTGTAATTGTTGTCGTACAAGTCAAAAGTGATCAATTCATGATCAAGTAATAGTTTTCGTAATTCGTTGGAAATCATCTAAAAGTTTTGTTGGAAATGCATTTCCAAAATAAGTTTCGTGAAAATCCCGCAGGAGATACCAAAAGTGTAGTTTCGTTATCGTGATGTAAACACATCCATTCGTATACGTTTAGAAAATTATTCTAGTGTATAAATCGTAGGAAAATCATTCCTATAAAGTTTGCAGGGAAAATATATTTCCAATATAAATGTTTGTAAGGAAAACATAGACGGTGATCCCCCAAAGGTTAGCTAGACCTTACGAGTTAAAGTACGACCCCTAATTCTATAATCCAAACCACGACACCATTCGTTTGAGTACTTGTTTATGCCTCCGTAACGGGACATGTAAATATACGCTCCGAGTCTGTGGGAGGGTTGTCATTTCGATAGTATTATCCGTATATTCAGTGGCTAGAGTCACCTAGCTAATTGTTATAGTTTGTAGTCCTGAGGACTTATATGCACTACAAAATGTGTAAACTAGGTCCGTACCAGGATTCGTTGTCATGTTCCCAAATAGTGTATGAAAATCATTTCATGAGTAAACAAGTTTTCGTGTAATATATGAAAGCATTCATAAGTATTCAAGTTTTTGTTGGGAAATGACCACGTAAAATAAACGCATGTCTGAAAAATATTTAAGCCTATGGGGTCACACGTATAGACACTTATGCTCAATATAATTAGTTGATATATATGTGAGATATATTGATTAATATGTTCACGTTTATTGAATGGAATATTCTAGAAACCCGATCCAACCGTCGGTTGGATGTGTCAACCGCCGGTTGGAATCAAATATGGTAAGGCGGTGGAACACGCGGGTCGTGGAATGGTTACTTGGGTCAAAAGACAACCCAACTGGCGGTTGGAGGTCGGCTCTAGCAAGTATAAATAGAGGCTAAGCCTCAGCCTTAAACCATACGATTTCTTGAAAGCTTAATTCGATCTTAGGGTTAAGATTGCGAATTAAAGTGCGACTTAGGAGTTAGAAAGCTAGGGTTTGAAGGTTTTCAACCCTAACGAAGATTGGTTCTTGTGTGGTTTGACCAAAGAAGAAAAGCACAAGGGTTGTAGGTGTTGTGAACGGCATACTAGCATACCTATTGAGTTGTTATCGTGTGTGCGATCGGTTTTGCTTTAAACCTTAATATATATACGTGCTTATTCACTTTCGCAATTGTGTGACAATATGATTAGTTGTATGCTATACTCTAACAGTTTTTGTATAGCGTAGCAAAACAGTTGCTATGTTTTTCACCCCTAGTTTTGAAAGTAGTAAAACAGTAAAAAAGGAGCTGTGAACTCACCTTGTGAGCTTAAGTGTGAGAGCTAGCAAAGTGGTTGCCCAAGTAAAGTCTCTTAACGCCCTAAACGTAAGGAATGGTTTGCATAAGTAGCTGGCTAACAGCCAAACTATGTTAGTTGTTCACTCATTTCGAAAGATCATTGTGTTTAAAATGCGTACGATTCGTTGATTATGTTTTCGTAATAATAACTCTTGATGATATTATTATTATGCTTGTTTCGTTGTATACTTTGTAAAAGTATGTGTTTAGTGTTTCCAAGTGTATAACATATATATAGTTATTTGTTATTGTCATCGAATCAAATATGTTGTGATAACTCGAGTGACCCAACTATTTGTTGCGATATTAATTGTTGAAATATTGTTTGTGAGAAATTACTATTCATGAGATAGTTGCGGGTTACTATTCATGAGACAATCGTAGTTTACTATTCAGGAGACAATCTTAGTTTACTATTCAGGAGACAATCGTAGTTTACTATTCATGAGACAATCGTAGTTTACTATTCATGAGACAATCTTGCTGTGCGAGAATTAGTACGTGCGAGAATGTATATATGTTCGACGGTCTACATGTGTGCGAAAATCAATAAGGTTGCGACAATCAATAAGGTTGCGACAAAGGCATTGTCACAAGTGTTGCGAGAATTTAGACTTATGCGACAAAGAGGTATTGTCGCAGGTCTGAAGTTTTTCATTTTCGTCTAGCTGTTGGATGAGAAAGTCATTTTTCGCTCGAGTTTTATTAATGAAGTCTTTAATTTCTCTTTTTGACCAAAACTTTAGTACGAATAATTTAGTCAAAACATTTAACGCCTTGCGTCGTTTTTGTTGACTTGGTCAAACATTCTCGGTTTGACCCGAAATTTTTACACGAAAAATCTCATCACGTTTGAACCTGTAAAAAGAGAGTTTCATAATTTTTATCAAACTCGAAGTCATTCATTTTCGCTCACGGGAACACAAAAACAGTTTGGACAGATTTATGCTTCAAAATACGCCCTTTTCCGAGCTCGTTTTGACTAGTCAAACCTTTGCGAAGAATTCCGAAATAATTACCCAATGTTCCCCCGCGTGTTAGCTTTCCGAAAATGTATTTTTAACAATTTTTGGCCAAGGATAAGTAGTTCAAATAGATACAAACATCAACCTGTGTCCAGCAGCTCAAAACATAGATATAGGTTCAAAGATTAAATTATATCTCAAGCTACACTTAACTTCAAAAAACGTGATCATACAATAATTAAAGCTAACGAAATTTGTGGTCTTTAGGAAAAGACCTCATGTCGTTTTGATTTTTGTACACGAAGTTATGGCCTCGTGAAGTTGGTGCAAAAATCTGTCATCCGAAACAGATCGGCTATGTCATTTTGTAAATTCGTTTTCGGGTATCAAACGGTGTCGAAAAATTACGAAACCACTTGGATCTTTTAGCTAAGATCTTGAACTTAGTTTTTGACACGAGATTTGACCATTTTGGTTAAGTTATGAGCTCGTTATTTACTGGAGAAAATCGTGCATTTTTCTGTCGGAAAACATTCATCACAAAAAGTTATGTTTTGTTTGTTTTAGTTACGATTTTGAGCAAGATCTTTTGAGAAGTGAACATTAACATGTTTGTTTACTAAATCCATGAAAGAAAAGGAGAAGAAATGGTCCTTACAAAGCTTTGAAGGATGATCTAGAGAGAGATGAAGATGGTGTAGCTTGTTTGCTTGTTTTCTTGCTTTTCCTTTGCAAAAATCTTGTAAATAGAGATGGTGGTTGTATGGTGGTGCAAGGTGGTTGAGTTGTGGTGTGAAGGCTGCCCCTTGGGCCGAATTAGAGAGAGAAAGAAGAGAGTTAGGAGAGTGAGGGAGTGAGTAGAGAGGTATGGGAGAAGTGGAGTGTGTAAGTGTGTTTGTCTTGAGTGTTTGTGTGTTCAAACAAGTGAGGGGGAGGTAAATATGGTCTTTGGGCAGACTTTTCATGGGGCCCATATGGTGTGGGTGTTTAAATCTTGTTCCCCAACTTTGCATTTAATTCTGTGGTCGTTTACCCGTTAATCACGTGTAACGTTTTAACGCGTTTATTCGTTTAATTTGTTATCGGTTAATTCACGGTATTTCCTTTCGAAGTATTATTTCAAATACTTTATTTTGAGTTTTCAAAATATAAATTTTGCTTCGTTTGGTTGTCGGGTTCGATTCGCGTATTTTTCATTGCGTACGTTACGTTTATTACAAAACGTATAATTGTTAATCGTATAATCGTTTACGTTATGCTTTAAAGTTAGCATAAAAATTCAAAATGTAATAACTACTGTTATTACACAATAGTTTTACGTTATTTATATAATTTGTATCACCAACGGTTGTATTTGTTTATCGGACTCGTCCGATAGTTTTCGTGAAATAATAAATAATTACATATTTTGTAATACCTGACGTATAAAAATTTGTGGGCTTTCTAGGCTTATCTCATTAAATAGTTTAGTTTTCATTTAGTAGGGAATTAGCGTAAGAATGCACGTGCTTAAATGTACGAAAAAGTATAAAATTTTGAGGGGTGTCACATTATAGAACTTCGCTTTCTTGTCCATGAAATCGATGATGACTACGTGTTAGAACATGTGTTTGTTTGATTGGTTATCCTAATTTTGTCTAAGTGTTAGATTGCGAAAGTAAGTGATTGCGAAAGTGTCATTATTGCGAGAGTGTCATAGTATGCGAGTTTTGTTAGTTTGCGTTGACTGCGAGACTCAGGAGTCTCGCAGGTCTTGACTCTCGCAGGGTTTGACTATCGCATGTAGTCTCGCAAGGCTATGTGTTGGTGTATAAATACAACACTTAGGTCATTGTGTCATTGTACACTTTTTCGAAAACACTTGAGCTGTGATTCTCTCTGTAACAGCCTGGTGATTAGTTTGTAATTCTCATCTCTACTCCTTTATTAATCATTTACACTTCTTAGGCTTAAACTTAGCAAAGGGATATGGGAAATCCCCATAATACCACTCACTTTGAATTTAGACTCAATTTAAATTTCTTTTACAACCTATTAACGTGTGCAACTGTCAGTGACTCACTATGCAGCTGTTTTTTTTTGTAAAGTCCACTATGTAAATAGAGTAAGTATTAGTTTTTTTGTAAAGTCCACTATGTAAATAGAGTAAGTATTATGTACGATAAATTACATTTAATACAAAATCAATTCATACATACAATCATGATTACTCATTTTCAATACAATATCAATTTCACCATTAATACAAAATCACAAGATAAAATCAAACAAACTACTAACCCTATATAAAGACTGCTATATTTCATGGTGAAATTACCACGGCAATATCAACACACCAACTATACCACATCAATATCAACACACCACCTATGGATTCCGAAATCAACATGATTGATGCTCTCCTTGATGCTGAATAATATCTGGAACTTTGTAACACCCCGCAAATTTAAACACAATTATTAACGCTAAACATTTGCATTATTAGGCTAATTCCCTACTTGAGTGAATTCACAACACATTTTAGAGGTAAGTCTAGCAAAGTCCAACTAGATAATACGCGTAGTATTACGTATTCGTAATTAGTTGTAATTACGTACTGAACAACCTGAAAACAAACGCGACAAAAATATACGACTGTTGGTGAACAAAATTATTTAATAAAACGAAATTATTAAATAACGTCGTAAACAAATAAATATTATGTCGATAATATTTACATATCATTTTATAACGCAAAACGTTAACTTGTATAATTAAAATGAAACAAAGTTTGAAATTTATAAAATTAATTAATTTGGTTTCATAAAAGATCCTAATTAAAAATATAATGAAATATGTAATTAAAAATATATTAGTTAAAATAAAGTAATATTTAACGATCGGGTAAACGAACACGGGTAAAATACCACAACACGGGACAAAGTCCCCTCCCTTTCCCTTTTGGAATCAGTCATCACCACCTACACCCTCCCCACCCTTTTCATTTTCACTTCATCCTCACCAAAAACACACACAAACTCTCTCCACACCCACACACAAATTTTCGGATTTCACCTCAAATCGACCTCAAAATCACATTTTCGGAATCATCTCAAGCTAAGGAACAAGAATATCAACACCAAATTCAACATCTCTAGCTCAATCTCTCTCGATTTGCATTTGTAAGAAAATATCAAACTTTTTAGATCTACTCGTTTTTATGTTATATATTGGTGTAATATTGAACATACAACTTAGTTTTAACTATATAATGGAAGAAATCAAGGTTTCATGGCCGGAAAACGTGTTAAAATCGGGTTTCTGGTCGGAAATTCACGACAGCCGCTGGGTTCTGTCTGGGTGTTCATCTTTGCGACACAACCATTGTGTCGCATATTATGTCGCATAAACCATCCATGCGACACAACTCTTGTGTCGCATGTTGTGTCGTATAAACCGTATTATGTCGTAGTTTATGTCGTATCATGTGTCGCACCCTTGTGTCGTAAACTTCATGCGACACAATGCTTATGTCGCTGTTGACTCAGCACCTCAAATCTCTGCGACACAACACTTGTGTCGCAGAATTGTGTCGTACCATGCGACACAACCATTGTGTCGCATACTGTGTCGCATAAAACAGAAACTTTACAAACTATTTTTACACTAAGTGTCGAACGTAACCGATAACGAATACTTACATACAATGCCATATGTGAACTTTACAAACATTACAAACACGCTATTTTATTGAAATTATGATTTCAAACTATCACCAACGAGTCGTATACCTTTTCACAAACAACGAAATACAAACGTAAACGTTTAACAAACACTTGTACATAACTTGGTTGTACAAATACTAGCATGGATGATTAACCTAGACATCCACATACTTATTAAATCTCGTACGTTTAGGACGTTAGGAGATCTCGGACTGTACTTGGGCTTAGGTTTGCTAGCACTCGCACAACTACTTAACTCAACAGGTGAGTTCACAGCCCCTACTTTTACTGTTTTAACTGCTTTGAACAGGGGTGGAAAACATAGTCAAACACTTTTATACAAACATGGTTGTATACTATTTTACTCAAACAAGTGGAGTACATTGAACTGGTAAACTGATAAACAAACTGACGATTTCAACAAAATATGTAACACCGCCCGCACGTGGTCCAGGTACGGGTCTTAGGGGGGTGTTACATAATACTTTCATACTACCAACGCTGTAAACACATGAACATGTTTTGAGAACGCTGGAGGATAACCAGCAACACTTTATATAACGGACTGGGTAAATGAAAAGTCCCTACTGACATGGGCAATACTATTGAAAAGTCCCTACGAACATGGGCAACACTACTGAAAAGTCCCTACGAACATGGGCAACGCTACTGAAAAGTCCCTACTGACATGGGCAATACTATTGAAAAGTCCCTACGAACATGGGCAACACTATTGAAAAGTCCCTACGAACATGGGCAACACTACTGAAAAGTCCCTACGAACCTGGGCACTAGATCCTACGAACATGGGTCTACTAATGTTATTCGACTGATGAGAAGTCCCTTATGACATGGGCACTGGGTTCCTACTAACATGGACCCACCAAACGAATAGGATACCAACATTCCTACTATAACTTGAACTATACTTTTGGGCAATTATCCCAACGAAACATATCTACAATTAGGATACGTATATTCCTACAGAACATACTTGAAAATAGGATACTGATTTCCTACAACTACTAGGATACGAACTTTCCTACAAACAACTATGTGGAAACATATTTGGTTTTACGAACAACACTTTTTGGTGACATCCCAACGATACATTATAAACAACAGTGATTTATCAAAACTGAACTTGTAAACATAAAACCTGTGAATTCACTCAACCTAGTTGTTGACTTTTACTATGTTTTTCAGGGAATTAGCTGCGCATATAACCCTCGCCAACACACATGGAGAATTAGGCGACCCGTGAAGTTTAGGATGCCAACTTTTGGAAACACATGGATTTCTTTAGTATAACTGAAACTGTTTTAGTCATATTCCAGAAATCTACTTTTGTAAACTTATTACTCTTAACTTGTACGATTCGATGAATCGTAAACTTTGTAATTAATACTTTTGGCATCTTAATATATATTGTTCTGTTGTAATCATATGCTCTTATACGTATGCATGCTTTGTTATTGTGGCACCCCCGTACTCAAACTAAATGCTTCCGCTAAACGAATTTGGGGGTGTTACAGATTGGTATCAGAGCCAATGGTTATAGCGAACTAGGAAACTTTAGGTGACTTAGAGACCTAGAGACCTAGACTATAGCCTTGGCTAGAACGCACGTGCATACACGCATTTACATACATCTAAACTATCATTACGATACCTCGATACGCGTGAACTGTTCACCACATTCGACTAGTTCATTGTACTCAGAGCTCATGTGAACCGGAGCGTGTTAAACGGTTGATGAAAAGAAGTATGTATTTAGCATCATATAATGACGCCTGGCCAACGTGATTATAATATACTAAGTACATATGGGTGTTTCATAGTCGTGAGATACGTGATGGGGATCTTGTCATTTCTCCTCAAATACTCGATAACTGAACTATGTGAAAAAAATTTTATCCTTCACATCCCTTTCCTTGGCATTGACTTCTGCATTTCCTTCCTCGCAGAACGTCAGCATGCCGCCTAAACAAAGAAAGACTCGCAACAGTCGCCAAACAAATACACCTCCTGTCGTCGAAACCACCGAACAGATTATTGAACGTCGTGTAGCAAAGGCAATTGCCCAATACGAGGCAAGCCGAAATCGTGAACACGTGGTACATAACAGTGGAGCCACTCCCGTCAACAGTGAAACACCGACGAATACCCAGCAGGGGTGTTCATACAAAACATTCCAAGCCTGCAAACCGAGTACCTTCACCGGGACTGAAGGGGCCATTGGCCTAGTCCACTGGATTGAGAAAACGGAGTCAGTAATCGACATCAGCGACTGTGCCGCTGAAAAAATTGTGAAATACGCCACCTGTACCCTGGCTGACAAAGCGTTGACTTGGTGGAACGCTCAAATTCAGATCCTCGGCCGTACAACCGCTTACTCCATCTCGTGGGACACACTGAAACGAATGATGATGGAAGAGTTTTGCTCCCAGAGTGAGCAACGGAAACTGGAAACCGAGCTATGGAACATCCAGATGATCGGTGCTGATATTACCGGATACACAACAAGGTTCCAGGAACTCGCACGACTGGTACCCCACATGGTGACACCCGAAAGCAAACGCATTGAGCGTTACAACCGGGGTTTGGCCCAGCAAATCCGAGGCATGGTTATGTCCTCCAAACCCGCCACTTTTAGGAGCGCAGTTGACCTAGCTCAAAGCTTGACCGACGACGCGGTCTTGATTGGAACCCTGAAAGCTACCACAGGGAAAACTGAACCTACCCGTACTGATGCGAGCGAATCTGGATCCCACAAACGAAAGTGGAACAATGATGGTAACGACCGTCAGGGTCAACAAAACAGGAACCCGGGAAACGCCCGAGCTTACGCCGCAATCACCAACCCCGAACCAAAAACATATCAAGGCAAAAGGCCTAAATGTGGAAAGTGTGAAAAACACCACGAAGGGGATTGTTTCTTCTGTGGTAACTACAACCGATTTGGACATAGAACCGAAGCTTGTAGAACTCACCCCACGAACAACGAAACAATGGCTGTTTCCGATGTGGCGACCCGGGACACTACCGAAATCAGTGCCCCCAACTCAATAACGCCAACAACAATCAGAACAACAACAACCGCATTGCTAACGTCCCACCAGCTCGTGGACGTGCCTACATCCTCCGTGCACCAGAAACGGTTGCGGACCTCGGCTAGCACGGTATGTCCTAACAGCTGTTGCTACGATTTTCTTTTATTCGAATGTCGATTCGAACGCAACGTTTGGTAAACCCTGACCACGAAACTAAACACACCACTTATTGAACTATGCAGCGAGCATACTTAAACTGACTGAACTCTTATGGCAACAAATGAGCGCCACGCAAACTATTGTGATTGTTAACAACGTGACTTATCGGAGAACATACGCCGCGGGCGATCCGACTTGATTTTAAATCTCGGGATGAGATTTCTCTAACATGGGGAGAATGTAACACCCCGCAAATTTAAACACAATTATTAACGCTAAACATTTGCATTATTAGGCTAATTCTCTACTTTAGTGAATTCACAACACATTTTAGAGGTAAGTCTAGCAAAGCCCAACTAGATAATACGCGTAGTATTACGTATTCGTAATTAGTTGTAATTACGTACTGAACAACCTGAAAACATGATAACACGCAAAAAGTCATGTTTTTGTGTGCCATTATCTCACCATTTTAGCCCAATTATTAATGAAAACACTTAAATATGAACTTAAATGTCACATTTCATCATTAGGGCTAAAATATAGACGATGTTTCAAGATTCAACCAAAAAGATCTAAAAACGAGTAAAATAGAGCACAAACGGTTAACGAATCTTCCGTTCACGCATTTAAGCACAAATTAAGCTATACTTGGAATTATGACCTCTAACTTATGTCATTTTCTTCGTTAGGAAATTACGAAACCGTGAGCGCGAGAATCACTCAAAACGGATAAACGACGAAGAAGTTACGCCCGAACGAAGAAACGAAGAACCGAAGAATCAAGATACGGGAGAGCTAGACCGTATACGGCCAAACTAGACCGTATACGGCCTAGCACAGACCGTATACGGCCTAGCACAACCGTATACGGTCTGTGTTCTCCCGTATTCACCCTATGCTCAACCGTATACACTCCAGTTCTCCCGTATTTGCCCTAGCTCAACCGTATCGTGCGTTTGGGCGATAAAAATCAGGTTTTTATTCAGGTTTGCGATACGGTTGTGCATTTGAAGATTTGGATACGGTCTACGGATACGGTTGTGCGAATTCTATATATAGAGGCTTCATTTCAACATTTCAACACACTTTTCTTTCACACTTCTCATCTCACACACACACTTTCTCTCTCTAGAATAAATTAGTTGGTAGTTAGTTTAGTTAATCTAGTAGGGTACGAGCTTTAAGCTCTTTTGTAACGGAGGTGCTCCGAAACTGCGGTGTCGCACGATTTGTAATAACGCTTTGTCAGGTTTTATTATAATCTCTATCTTGTTATTTTAAATAATGTTGTGCTGTTGCTATGCTTGTTTAGAATTACTTGCTAGGATTATTGCCATGCTTAGCTAGACAAATCTGTGTTTGCTATGATAGTTGCCATGCTAGGGTAGTTACACTTAAATCATGCTGTTATTCTGTCTGTATGCTATTGAAATATATTTGAATCTATGAATTGAATCTCAAATGTTTATCTATCCAACTTATGCTGTGGTTAGTAACATCCTTCTAGGCTTGGCCAATTGCTAGTTGTATGCCGCTAATTATTCTGTGTCTGATGATCGTTGAACTCGACATGGCTGGTGTTCTCCTGGTTGAAATATTACCGGAGGGAGACACGGAGCGTAGGATTAGAGATAGATTAGATTCAAGTCATTTAACGAGTGTCTTTGAGAGAACTTTCGGGACACTTGTGACTTAACCATGTACCCCGTCACTCTGCATAATTGATCCCTGCTATGCTGCCTTTCTGCATATTCTTGTTTGATTGTTGCTTAGGGTTTGCATGCTAGTATCTGTTATGCTGATTAGTTATATGATTAGGTTTTCGAATATTTATCAATTGCATACACCAGTTTAACATGCATAGAATAGTTAAAATGATTTATATGAAATAATGATGAACAATTTAATCAACCGTTAGACCAGATCATCCCAACTTGTTCCGGTAGGAAACCCCTGTTCATGTTTTTGTTTATTCAACAATTCATGCCATGATTCGGATATCTCAAATGTCCGAGATTGGGGAACAAGACTCGAGGATGGTTGTTGGTTAAATTGGTTGCTACATTTGGGACAACTTCCGGTGTAGTTTACATTCCATAACTGTTATCCATGTGACATGTTATTTATCTGATTGCGGACAACTCTACGTTAGATAGATAATAGGCTAGGAGTTATGGCTCATTAGGAAATATAGCTATCATCTTAACTAAGGCTTTATCCCATTAACTACCCCTAAATAGCATAAGTAATTATCATAGTAAACACTCGCTTCACCTATAAGTTCTCGTTGCCACCTCCCCTCCACTTTACTTTATTTTAATTTAATTTTAGATAATTAGTAGTTAGTTAAAACCAAAACAAACTAAAAATCTCTTTTAAACCCCAGCTAAATCCACATAGATAACTGAAGTCCTAGATCCCATGCCCGTTGTAGTTTGAAGAACGACCCTAGGTCATACCTATCGATGTACTCACCCATAGCTTTAGTATACTTAGGCCCAGCAAAAACAAATTTTTAAACCCTCTGGTGGCCGTGCCCGGAGGAAGGTCCGCAACGTTACGAGTGAAATCGCATCCGAAAGTTCCTTTTCTGTTCTTTCCTTTCCAAAACTCTCTTTTCTACCAAACCCGAACTTCAGCTATGACGAATCGTATTACTCTCGCCTCGACCTGCACACCATTACTGGAGGGAAGAGGAGGACCTATCGTGCTGCCCGACGAAAACTTTGAAATTAAGCCTAGCGTTATCAAGTTACTCAAAACCTTCTGCCAATTTCACGGTTTTCCGCTCGATGATCCAAATTCACATTTGGATAGATTCATCAATCTTTCTGATTCCTGTGAGCAATCAGGGATTGCAAGAGAAGTCTCCCGACTAAATCTTTTTCCCTATTCTTTGTCTTCGCGTGCTCGAACCTGGTTTGATGAACTCGAACCCAATTCGATTCATACTTGGGAGGAGTTGGCTACTAAGTTTATGGCTAAGTTTTTCCCTCCTTCCAAGCAAACCAAGCTCAAGGATGACATCGTCAGTTTCCGACAAGAAACCAATGAATCATTATATCTAGCATGGGAACGATTTAAGAAGATGCTTAACAGATGTCCGAATCATCAAATGGGTAAGACGAACTTAATCTGCATATTCTACAATGGTCTGACTCCTCAGCACAAGTCAACCCTCGATGCTGCTTCTCAAGGGAATTTCATGTTACACACTTCTGAAGAAGCCTGGGAGCTAGTTGAGACGATAGCAATGCATCAACATGACTGGGAGTTTGGCGAACCGGCTAAGGAAGTAACCAGTACTTCAAGCCTATCCTTGGAAGCTCTGCAAGCTCAAGTGGACAATCTCTCCAGAGTCTTCAAGGATCTTCAATCTTCTACACCTCGTAAAGGTACGGAAGAAATTTTGGTCACTACTGTTAAAAACCTTGAATCGAACTTTCATTCTAAACCTTTCATTCAGCGGCCGACCAATAACCCACCTACTCATTTTCTGCAACTTTTATCCTCTAATATGCCAGTTTCCCCCATGAATTCTCAACAACACTATAATGAAATTTTGACTGATTTCATGGTTGAACAAATGAACATAAACAAACAAGTAATAGCTTTTCAAGATAAAATTGATGCTTTACTTAGAATATCAGAAGATTTGATCAAAAACTTGGAAATTAGTCTTAAACAACTGTTTTTAAAAGTTGAGAACCAAGGAGGAATCATGGTCATCACTAGAGGAGGTAAAGAGACCAGAAATGAGAAATCCTCAGATAATTCTTCAAATCAACTTCCTATCTCTGAACCGACCACTGATCCAGTGCCTAGTGACACCCCTGTCACTGCACCAGATCCAGTATCACCTAAAGCCTCAGAAATCATTCCACGAACTAGGATACCCTTCCCTGGTAGGCTTAAGAAAGAGAAACAGGAAGCACAATTTGGGAAATATCTTGAGATGTTTAAAAGCCTGCACTTAAATGTTAGACTATTAGACGCTTTAGTAGAGATGCCTAGTTGTGCTAAGTTTTTCAAAGAACTCATTTCAAATAAGGAAAAATTAAGACAGATAGTTAATTTACCCTTAGATGCTGAATGCTCAGCAATCATGTTACATGACCTTCCACCCAAACTAGGAGATACTGGCCGTTTCACTATTCCCTGTTTTCTTCAAAACGTCCAAATTAGTAACGCCTTAGCTGACCTAGGTGCTAGTGTCAATCTTATGCCTTACTCTCTCTATAAGAAACTAAGATTAGGTGAACTGCTACCCACTCGAATGACCATCCAATTAGCTGATAGATCAGTTAAACTCCCCCGAGGAATTGCTGAAGATATAATGGTCCGAGTCGGTAAATTTATCTTCCCAGTTGACTTCGTCATTATGGATATCGAGGAAGATGCCCACGTTCCCCTCATCCTTGGTAGACCTTTCCTAAACACTGCCAAGGCTGTGATAGATGTAAACGAAAAATCTTTAAAACTGAGGGTCGGAGCGGAGGAAGTCACCTTTAATATCGATAAGTTGATGAAGCATCCTATGGGAGAAGATCTTGGTCTTGTGGATGCCATGCAGGAAATATATGACGAGCATTTGGAGGAGATTCTAGCAGTTAGCAGTAACGAACCTTTCTCCAGCACTGTCATCACCCAAAGAAGACTTTGCCAGGACGACATCGGACTCTGCTCAGCTATCTCTGACCAACCAGCACCTTCCGGAGAGATGCTATTTCCCTTACCTGAAATGAAGAATCCTTTAGCACCGCCTAACTACTCTCCCACGAACAACTCCGTTGTTGCTGTTCCTTTAGGCGAAGGCATCCCTATCCCACTTTTAAGAAGAAATCAGTTTTTTCCGATACCCGAATCGTCTCCGTCTGTAGCTGAGATTCTCAAATCTTTCGAGGAGATGGATTCCGGTACTTTGCCACAACTATCTGAAGGTTGTGAGAAATCAAATCCAGAAATCACCATAAGTACTTCTTCTAAAGCTCAATTTCAGAAGTTCGCACTCACCGACAACAATGATGTCATCATCACTGAGGATAATGCAACTTCTTCATCATCTACCTGCAAATACGAGTTAAAGAAGAACGCGCTTTCCAATGAGACAGAACTAGTAGAAATAGCATCAGCCACTACAGCCGACTCATCTCCAGAAGAATCAGAGTTCCAAAAGGAGTATGACGAATTACAAAGAGACGAGATCGCTCGAATGAAACCCTCTATCGAAGAACCGCCAGAATTGGAGCTGAAGGAATTACCCTCTCACTTGGAATATGCTTTTCTCGAAGGAACCTCACATTTACCAGTCATAATTGCCAAAGGTCTTTCACCTGAAGAGAAAGCAAGACTTATCCAGGTCTTGAAGTCACACAAGAAGGCGATTGCATGGAAGATTTCTGATATACAAGGGATCAGTCCAAATTACTGCACGCACAAGATACTCATGGAAAACGACTTCAAACCTTCCATACAGAGACAGAGGAGAGTAAACCCGAAGATTCAAGACGTGGTCAAGAAAGAGGTTATCAAACTTTTGGATGCTGGCTTGATCTATCCTATCTCAGATTCCCCATGGGTCAGCCCAGTTCAGGTTGTCCCAAAGAAAGGAGGAATGACGGTTATCGCTAACGAAAATAATGAACTAATTCCTACACGAACCGTCACCGGTTGGAGGGTATGTATCGACTACAGGAAATTAAATGAAGCCACCAGGAAAGATCACTTCCCTCTGCCGTTCATCGATCAAATGTTGGAAAGATTATCGGGGAATGAATATTACTGCTTCCTCGATGGTTTCTCCGGCTATTTTCAGATTCCTCTCGATCCAAAGGACCAAGAAAAGACGACATTCACATGTCCATATGGTACATTTGCCTACCGCCGCATGCCATTCGGTTTATGCAATGCGCCTGCAACATTTCAAAGGTGTATGGTGGCAATATTCCATGACATGATTGAACAATGTATGGAGGTATTCATGGATGACTTCTCAGTCTTCGGTGATTCCTTCACATCTTGTCTTTCCAACCTTGAAAGGATGCTAGCCCGATGCGAAGAATCAAATCTTGTCTTAAACTGGGAAAAGTGCCACTTTATGGTGAAAGAAGGAATAGTTCTTGGACATCGAATTTCAAAATCTGGAATCGAAGTTGACAAAGCCAAAGTTGAGACTATTGCCAAACTTCCGCCACCTACTTCTGTTAAAGCCATTCGCAGTTTTCTAGGTCACGCCGGATTTTACCGTCGCTTTATTAAGGATTTCTCTAAGATCTCTCGACCTATGACACACCTTCTCGAGAAGGATACTCAGTTTGTCTTTTCAGATGACTGTCTTAAAGCTTTCAACTTTTTGAAGGATCAACTCACACATGCACCGATCATGGTCGCCCCCGATTGGAGTCTTCCGTTTGAGATCATGTGCGATGCTAGTGACTTCGTTGTTGGAGCTGTCTTAGGGCAAAGGAGGGAGAAGCAGTTTCAGCCAATCTACTACGCCAGCAAGACACTCACTGATGCACAAGAGAATTACACCACGACAGAGAAAGAGCTTCTTGCGGTAGTATTCGCTTTTGATAAATTTCGTTCTTATTTAATATTGTCCAAAACTATTGTCTATACAGATCACTCAGCCTTGAAGTATCTCTTCAAAAAGCAAGACGCTAAACCAAGACTGCTTAGATGGATTCTCCTCCTCCAAGAATTTGACATTGAAATCAAGGATAAAAAGGGAGCCGAGAATGTCGCAGCAGATCATCTTAGTCGATTGGAAAATCCGTCGATAGAGAAGCTTGATGAGAGAGAAATTCAAGACCAGTTTCCTGAAGAACAACTCATGAATATCGGAGGATACCAAAAGGGATCTCAATTCACTTATAACCCTTGGTATGCTGACTACGCTAATTATCTGGTTGGAGGAATTGTGCCAAAAGGAATGCCCACCTCTAGAAGACGCAAATTCTTTAGAGACGTAAAGAACTACTATTGGGACGATCCATACTTATTCAAAGTATGCCCGGACCAAATCATCAGAAGATGCGCAGACGAGAGGGAGGCAAGGAACATTCTTCACCAGAGTCATCACGGACCAACTGGAGGACATCATGGAGCAAATATGACTGCAAGGAAGGTATACGATTCCGGATTCTATTGGCCATCTATATTCAGAGACGCTCACGACTTGGTAAAACGTTGTGATGCTTGCCAAAGGTTTGGAAGTATCTCACGGAGGAGTGAAATGCCACTTACTAACATCCAGGCCTGCGAGATCTTTGATATATGGGGGTTAAATTTTATGGGACCATTCCCAAAATCATATGGGAAAGAGTATATTCTAGTTGCTGTCGACTACGTCTCCAGGTGGGCTGAAGCTCAAGCATTTCCTACAAATGATTCCCGAGTAGTGGTGAAATTCTTAAAGCAGCTATTCTCACGTTTCGGTACTCCAAAAGCGATCATTAGTGATCGGGGCAAGCACTTCTGTAATGCTCAGTTTATGAGGACATTACAATATTATGGTGTCACCCATAAGACCTCTACGGCTTACCACCCGCAGACGAATGGGCAAGCTGAAGTGACGAATCGAGCGCTCAAGAGAATTTTAGAACGAACCGTGGTTAATCATAGGGAAAGATGGGCTGAAAAATTAGACGATGCTCTATGGGCGTTCAGAACCGCATATAAATCACCACTAGGAACCACGCCCTACAGACTAGTCTACGGAAAAGCGTGTCATCTGCCGATAGAGTTGGAGTATAAAGCTCACTGGGCGCTGAGAGAATGTAATTTAGACCCTTCTACAATTGGATCACATCGGAAAATGCAACTGAATGAACTAGCCGAATTAAGAGACCAAGCATACGATAGCTCTCTGCACTTCAAAGAACGAACAAAGAATACTCACGACGCTAAACTCAAATATTCTAAGTTCAAACCCGGAGACAAAGTTCTTCTCTTCAATTAGCGCTTCAAGAAATTCTCCGGCAAATTCAGATCAAGGTGGAGCGGACCATTTGTTGAATCAAAAGTCTATACCTTCGGAGCAGTCGAACTAGAAGCCCCGGACGGTAATTTTAAAGTCAATGGCCATCGCTTAAAGCACTACATCGAAGATTTCCCCTCTGGTGAGGAAGTCTATATCTTTGAACCACCTTGAGCCGACTATTAGGTACAAAGAGTCAAGCTAGAGACTCTCTAAACAAGCGCTCTTGGGAGGCACCCCATTGCTTATCTTATTTTATTTTATTTCTTAGTTATTTTTGCTTTAGTATTATCATCCCTAAACTAATGATGCAGGATAACCAAAATATCTGACGATGCCACACTCCTACATATACATCAGATAAGTTTTATTCATAGTATACAAATGTGAATGAACAGATGACCTCACAAAGCTTTAACATTTAAAACAAACATTTCTTGAAGTCATCTGATTATTTTGTATTTGTATACCCATTTAAAACTATAACATTACCTGTTTATCTTTATGTTTCAGGATGGACGCTTCAGCTGAGACTTCAGGACAAGCTACTCAGAAACAACAGAGGAAGAGGACTCGCAGAGGAAAAAGAAAGAAGACGACCACCACTACTGATGAGCATGCTCTGACTGCTCCTGTATCTGCCCCACTTTTTGACTTTGGAGTTACCACTTCAGACCCAAGGGTGATTTGGGCGATGCTCAGTGAGCTTTCGATTCAGCGTAGCTCTCAGTCCGAAATCAGAGAGGTGATGGGACTACCGAGACTCGCCGACCAGCCGTATCAGCTTGGTCAGGGTCCCAGGCCAGCTCTCCCACATTGGTCCTTCTTCCCAGCTGCCCCAACACAGACTGTTCCTCCCACTGCTGTTGCTCCTTCAAGGCCACCTCGGATTCCCGCTGATGCATCCATGATGTCTGATCGCACTGCTGGCTTGTCACTCACTTCAGATCCTGATCCTGACGCACTTGCAGCATTTGATCCAGACATGGATGATTTACTAGATGATCTCTAGTTTATTTTATCTTTAGTTATCTTTATTTATCGTTAGAACTGTTGTGTTGTTGAACTGATGATTATGATGGTATTTTATGACATTGCAGACCTTATCTTCGTAGGAATTGGATGAGCTTTGAAAAGAGTCTGGTCCTCACAATCCAGCAAATTATTTACACCAACCCTACACGAATCTGGTCCGATATCCAGTGCCCACTGTCCGTAGGGAAGTATCTCTCCTAAACCCGTTCTTCCTATTTTAATATAACTTCGATATGCCAATTGACCACTTAAATCTCTAAGTGTGGGATCCCCCTCGCTTATAACTTTTAAATTCACATTTTTCCTAAACCAAAACCCTAAGTGTGGGATTTTCTCCCTACTTAGTGTAGAAACATTGGGGACAATGTTTATTTCTAAGTGTGGGATAGCGGTATATCTCTCGTCTGTCAAAATATCTGTTTAAGTTGATCTAGAAACATGCTAGTCCTCAAAATAATTTTTCAACCCTTATTTTGCCAAAATTTTCAAAAATTTTAAACTTTCATGAGTCATAAAGTAAGATGAAGTACAGACTTTTTTTACAAGTATGTCAAAAGTTGGTAAATATGAGGTCGAAATCATGTCGGATTCTAAACAATTTAAGACGAGGATCTAAGAGGGGCATCGCACGACTGGACACATATAACCCATTTTTGCGGTGAGGAATTTGAGCCTTATAAGCATTCATTTTAAATGCTTCACTGTTCGTTTGTTGTGTGTGACCGGTGCACGCATTTCTGAATTAGAACTTGCCCCAGGTATACATTTCGAGATCACATTGACAGGTGTCATACGTGACATAGGTACGATTAGAGGACCTTGACATTCCTTAGGATTTAAACCCCTTTTCACATATCTCTTCAAGCCCAAAACCCTTCCAACACTCAATTTTAGTGTTGATGATCCGCTTAGAAAACCCTGTTGAGCCTTAGCGTTTTCATTTCTTTCAACCCATATTATTAAACCCATTTATTCCCTTACCTACCAAAAACTTATCTTAGAATTTTTAAATCTTTTTGAAAAACGATATTTAGTTATTCCTTTTTGCTTTCACTTCAAAAATCACAAATAATATTTACTAAAACTTCTCGTGTGCGTTTTATTGATCTATACTAAAGAATCGAGAGTCATGTGGTGCGAAAAATTGGCACCAAAGTAAACTCAGAAATCATCAAAGGATTGAAAAAAATGAAAATAAGAAGGGATCTCAAGAAGGGAAATAAAAGAAAATCCCTTAGAAGTTTCCTGGCCAGAAAAATCTAAGCCCAAAAATAGAAATAGAAAAGCAAAAGAAAAAAAAAAAAAAAAAAGAAAAAAAAGAAAGAAAATAGCTAAAATAAAGCTAAGTACTTTTACTCTCTCGAAAACTCGATTCTTCAAAGAAATATCATTCCGTGTGTTTTCAAAAGATAGAAGTCAAAATAGCTATCTTATCCCCTAAAGGTGTTATCCGTTTCCGTTTTCATCAAAAAAGGATGCCTAGATAAAGTTTTTCGAAAATTTAAAAAGTCCCAAGATAAGCAAACACCCTTAAAACCTAGATACCCCCAATCTATCCATACCCCTTAAAAACCCACACCAAACACTACAACCCATTTGAATGTCCTGGGATAATCAGTACCGTTCCTGTCTAAGTGATGAAGATCTGATCCTCGGGCAAGCCTATGACGACGAGTGCTGCACGTCTGGTATTTGAGCCATTTTTTTCATTTGGCTTTGGATAATAGGAACCCCGATACACTTTGAGTGAATTGAGTGACCACCAGTGAGATCGCCCAGTCGTGTATATTCCACAAATTTGAGAATTGAAAGTTTGCCTAAGAGAATCATCTTGAAAACCTTTAGATACTTCATGTGAACACCTCTTATTTATCTAACAGGCAAATACTTGTTTTCAATCTGTGTGAATTCTTCTTTGTGGGTCAGAATCAAAAATCTTTTTGCATGGAAAATTTTTGGCAGGTAAGAAGGGAAGTTTGCTTGAGGACAAGCAATTGTCTAAGTGTGGATATTTGATAACACGCAAAAAGTCATGTTTTTGTGTGCCATTATCTCACCATTTTAGCCCAATTATTAATGAAAACACTTAAATATGAACTTAAATGTCACATTTCATCATTAGGGCTAAAATATAGACGATGTTTCAAGATTCAACCAAAAAGATCTAAAAACGAGTAAAATAGAGCACAAACGGTTAACGAATCTTCCGTTCACGCATTTAAGCACAAATTAAGCTATACTTGGAATTATGACCTCTAACTTATGTCATTTTCTTCGTTAGGAAATTACGAAACCGTGAGCGCGAGAATCACTCAAAACGGATAAACGACGAAGAAGTTACGCCCGAACGAAGAAACGAAGAACCGAAGAATCAAGATACGGGAGAGCTAGACCGTATACGGCCAAACTAGACCGTATATGGCCTAGCACAGACCGTATACGGCCTAGCTAGACCGTATACGGCCTAGCACAACCGTATACGGTCTGTGTTCTCCCGTATTCACCCTATGCTCAACCGTATACACTCCAGTTCTCCCGTATTTGCCCTAGCTCAACCGTATCGTGCGTTTGGGCGATAAAAATCAGGTTTTTATTCGGGTTTGCGATACGGTTGTGCATTTGAAGATTTGGATATGGTCTACGGATACGGTTGTGCGAATTCTATATATAGAGGCTTCATTTCAACATTTCAACACACTTTTCTTTCACACTTCTCATCTCACACACACACTTTCTCTCTCTAGAATAAATTAGTTGGTAGTTAGTTTAGTTAATCTAGTAGGGTACGAGCTTTAAGCTCTTTTGTAACGGAGGTGCTCCGAAACTGCGGTGTCGCACGATTTGTAATAACGCTTTGTCAGGTTTTATTATAATCTCTATCTTGTTATTTTAAATAATGTTGTGCTGTTGCTATGCTTGTTTAGAATTACTTGCTAGGATTATTGCCATGCTTAGCTAGACAAATCTGTGTTTGCTATGATAGTTGCCATGCTAGGGTAGTTACACTTAAATCATGCTGTTATTCTGTCTGTATGCTATTGAAATATATTTGAATCTATGAATTGAATCTCAAATGTTTATCTATCCAACTTATGCTGTGGTTAGTAACATCCTTCTAGGCTTGGCCAATTGCTAGTTGTATGCCGCTAATTATTCTGTGTCTGATGATCGTTGAACTCGACATGGCCGGTGTTCTCCTGGTTGAAATATTACCGGAGGGAGACACGGAGCGTAGGATTAGAGATAGATTAGATTCAAGTCATTTAACGAGTGTCTTTGAGAGAACTTTCGGGACACTTGTGACTTAACCATGTACCCCGTCACTCTGCATAATTGATCCCTGTTATGCTGCCTTTCTGCATGTTCTTGTTTGATTGTTGCTTAGGGTTTGCATGCTAGTATCTGTTATGCTGATTAGTTACATGATTAGGTTTTCGAATATTTATCAATTGCATACACCAGTTTAACATGCATAGAATAGTTAAAATGATTTATATGAAATAATGATGAACAATTTAATCAACCGTTAGACCAGATCATCCCAACTTGTTCCGGTAGGAAACCCCTGTTCATGTTTTTGTTTATTCAACAATTCATGCCATGATTCGGATATCTCAAATGTCCGAGATTGGGGAACAAGACTCGAGGATGGTTGTTGGTTAAATTGGTTGCTACATTTGGGACAACTTCCGGTGTAGTTTACATTCCATAACTGTTATCCATGTGACATGTTATTTATCTGATTGCGGACAACTCTACGTTAGATAGATAATAGGCTAGGAGTTATGGCTCATTAGGAAATATAGTTGTCATCTTAACTAAGGCTTTATCCCATTAACTACCCCTAAATAGCATAAGTAATTATCATAGTAAACACTCGCTTCACCTATAAGTTCTCGTTGCCACCTCCCCTCCACTTTACTTTATTTTAATTTAATTTTAGATAATTAGTAGTTAGTTAAAACCAAAACAAACCAAAAATCTCTTTTAAACCCCAGCTAAATCCACATAGATAACTGAAGTCCTAGATCCCATGCCCGTTGTAGTTTGAAGAACGACCCTAGGTCATACCTATCGCTGTACTCACCCATAGCTTTAGTATACTTAGGCCCAGCAAAAACAAATTTTTAAACCCTCTGGTGGCCGTGCCCGGAGGAAGGTCCGCAACGACGCGAGTGAAATCGCAACGACCTCTTGGCACCCATCAAAACAAACGCGACAAAAATATACGACTGTTGGTGAACAAAATTATTTAATAAAACGAAATTATTAAATAACGTCGTAAACAATTAAATATTATGTCGATAATATTTACATATCATTTTATAACGCAAAACGTTAACTTGTATAATTAAAATGAAACAAAGTTTGAAATTTATAAAATTAATTAATTTGGTTTCATAAAAGATCCTAATTAAAAATATAATGAAATATGTAATTAAAAATATATTAGTTAAAATAAAGTAATATTTAACGATCGGGTAAACGAACACGGGTAAAATACCACAACACGGGACAAAGTCCCCTCCCTTTCCCTTTTGGAATCAGCCATCACCACCTACACCCTCCCCACCCTTTTCATTTTCACTTCATCCTCACCAAAAACACACACAAACTCTCTCCACACCCACACACAAATTTTCGGATTTCACCTCAAATCGACCTCAAAATCACATTTTCGGAATCATCTCAAGCTAAGGAACAAGAATATCAACACCAAATTCAACATCTCTAGCTCAATCTCTCTCGATTTGCATTTGTAAGAAAATATCAAACTTTTTAGATCTACTCGTTTTTATGTTATATATTGGTGTAATATTGAACATACAACTTAGTTTTAACTATATAATGGAAGAAATCAAGGTTTCATGGCCGGAAAACGTGTTAAAATCGGGTTTCTGGTCGGAAATTCACGACAGCCGCTGGGTTCTGTCTGGGTGTTCATCTTTGCGACACAACCATTGTGTCGCATATTATGTCGCATAAACCATCCATGCGACACAACTCTTGTGTCGCATGTTGTGTCGTATAAACCGTATTATGTCGTAGTTTATGTCGTATCATGTGTCGCACCCTTGTGTCGTAAACTTCATGCGACACAATGCTTATGTCGCTGTTGACTCAGCACCTCAAATCTCTGCGACACAACACTTGTGTCGCAGAATTGTGTCGTACCATGCGACACAACCATTGTGTCGCATACTGTGTCGCATAAAACAGAAACTTTACAAACTATTTTTACACTAAGTGTCGAACGTAACCGATAACGAATACTTACATACAATGCCATATGTGAACTTTACAAACATTACAAACACGCTATTTTATTGAAATTATGATTTCAAACTATCACCAACGAGTCGTATACCTTTTCACAAACAACGAAATACAAACGTAAACGTTTAACAAACACTTGTACATAACTTGGTTGTACAAATACTAGCATGGATGATTAACCTAGACATCCACATACTTATTAAATCTCGTACGTTTAGGACGTTAGGAGATCTCGGACTGTACTTGGGCTTAGGTTTGCTAGCACTCGCACAACTACTTAACTCAACAGGTGAGTTCACAGCCCCTACTTTTACTGTTTTAACTGCTTTGAACAGGGGTGGAAAACATAGTCAAACACTTTTATACAAACATGGTTGTATACTATTTTACTCAAACAAGTGGAGTACATTGAACTGGTAAACTGATAAACAAACTGACGATTTCAACAAAATATGTAACACCGCCCGCACGTGGTCCAGGTACGGGTCTTAGGGGGGTGTTACATAATACTTTCATACTACCAACGCTGTAAACACATGAACATGTTTTGAGAACGCTGGAGGATAACCAGCAACACTTTATATAACGGACTGGGTAACTGAAAAGTCCCTACTGACATGGGCAATACTATTGAAAAGTCCCTACGAACATGGGCAACACTACTGAAAAGTCCCTACGAACATGGGCAACGCTACTGAAAAGTCCCTACTGACATGGGCAACACTATTGAAAAGTCCCTACGAACATGGGCAACACTACTGAAAAGTCCCTACGAACATGGGCACTAGATCCTACGAACATGGGTCTACTAATGTTATTCGACTGATGAGAAGTCCCTTCTGACATGGGCACTGGGTTCCTACTAACATGGACCCACCAAACGAATAGGATACCAACATTCCTACTATAACTTGAACTATACTTTTAGGCAATTATCCCAACGAAACATATCTACAATTAGGATACGTATATTCCTACAGAACATACTTGAAAATAGGATACTGATTTCCTACAACTACTAGGATACGAACTTTCCTACAAACAACTATGTGGAAACATATTTGGTTTTACGAACAACACTTTTGGGTGACATCCCAACGATACATTATAAACAACAGTGGTTTATCAAAACTGAACTTGTAAACATAAAACCTGTGAATTCACTCAACCTAGTTGTTGACTTTTACTATGTTTTTCAGGGAATTAGCTGCGCATATAACCCTCGCCAACACACATGGAGAATTAGGCTACCCGTGAAGTTTAGGATGCCAACTTTTGGAAACACATGGATTTCTTTAGTATAACTGAAACTGTTTTAGTCATATTCCAGAAATCTACTTTTGTAAACTTATTACTCTTAACTTGTACGATTCGATGAATCGTAAACTTTATAATTAATACTTTTGGCATCTTAATATATATTGTTCTGTTGTAATCATATGCTCTGATACGTATGCATGCTTTGTTATTGTGGCACCCCCGTACTCAAACTAAATGCTTCCGCTAAACGAATTTGGGGGTGTTACAAACTTGCTTATGAAACTGCTCCACAATTTGCTCCCGTTATTGATCCGGTATCTGCACCTGTCTTAACTACCATTGTTGATCCAGCTTCTGCTTCTTCGGCTGTTGTCCCTGCTGCGGTTCCTGCTAATCCTCTAGCTACCATCATTGATGATGAGGTAATAGTCATGCTCCTGATGATGTTTACTTTTCAGATATCATATGTGCTTGGCTAAATAACATAATTATTTCAATTAGTTGATTCTACTCATATTCATGCTCATACACTTAACATCAATTACAAAACCATAAATATTCATATTGAGAAAATTAATACGATTATAAATAAAGAACGGTAACACCTAGCATTTTTATAGCATTCCCTACTACACTCATCCTGTTCTAATTCCATATACAGATTTCCAATAAAAGAAAACAAGATGAAAAATTAATAGAGTTGAACCCGAATGAAGTTATTTTCATTTCTGATGATAACAAGGTTTTATCTATGGAAAATGTGAGGAGAACAAGGAAAAACCAGAAAAGAATTCTCAGTCATAACAAAGCTTATATTGATGAAAGCGATGAAGATTAACAAAGTTCATTTCAGTTTTCCCATTTTATCTTGATTTTAAGTAACTTTTATGATTCGCCCTGTAATAAAACAGTTACAGGTAATACCTGGAAGTATTACTCTTTGTTTTATCTTATTTTCACAATTGCTTCTTAGTTTCATTTTGTAATAAAACACCATGAGTTTATCCGGAAGTATTACTCTTTTTAATTGAATTACCTATTGTTATCTACTGCTGTTTTTTGTGTGTTCAGATTATACACACTTCTTGCAACAAGGTAACTTATTAATTACCAATTCACCAATTATTATAAGGGGTCATAATACCTGGGATTTAAAGAATACGATCATAAGCTCATTGACTCTGCATTGAACTTCAAATTTAGCCATTCAAGTAGGCCCATAATCTCAGATTTGAACTTCTGTTAACTTACCTATATTATCATCACAAAAATAAATTGTTTCATCATAAGCTTAGTAATCAACAAACACAAACTCAATTCCACAAACACTGCAAAATGTGGCATGCATTTGTGATATTCCTATTCCTATAACTCCCTACCCAACATCTGAAACAAATAAAATTATACATTTGAGTATTTAAACTTAATAATCATAGTATTATTGCCACAAACCAATCAACTTGAATCATCACCTTCATTTCAACTTGATATAATCACCTTCACACTAAACCTGTTTATATTGATTTATCCCCCCAAAAAAAGAAATAAGTAATAAAAAAAACGAAACTTTATTCTTTTGCGACTTATTAATGTTTCTATACGAATTTTGTGTTTCGGGTGTCAATGTGTGAAAAGGCGACCAATAATCTCATCATCATCATAAACCAAGATAATAAAATGATACTTTGATTCTTAATCTTACAGCTAAATGTAGTTTTAATAGAACATCATTATACTATTAAATTAAATGAAAATAATGGATATTTAAAGTCTTTACCCGGAGTGTTGATTTTGATTCAGATCTGAAGGACGAATCGAACAATTGGGATAGAATAACAGACCTAATCACTATAATTCTTCTGAATATTACTGTTACCGTCATCTTCATCGTCACGCCATCGGTACCTTAGCACCATATCACTGCGCCGCCAGATCTGGTTTTCCGGATCCACCTCAACACAACCCTTTTTATTTATTTTTCTTTCACGATTGATTGAACGTAAAAAGTCACGTTTTTGCGTACATAATTTCCACCTTTTTAGCACCAAACTTGACGAAAACACTTAATATTAATACTTTTTCATCCTAAATCATCATCAAGGCTAAAAATGAGGCGTTGCTTTAAAAATCAATTAAAATGGTTAAATAACGTACAAAATAAAGCATAAACGATATAGTCACGTTCTACGGGCACATTTAATCATATTACCTTGAAATTATTTTTAGATTATCTCATTGTGATCTTCAGGTAATTACGAGAACATGGACATAAAGAACGCTAAAAACGGACCAAGAATGAAGAAGTTATGACCAAACGAACTATGACTAGGCGACCAAGACTTACGATCCAGTGCACGAGACAAAGACCAAGGGCATACCACCCCCTAAGGGGCGTATACCACCCCAACAGGGGGCGTATACCACCCCTATAGGGCCGTATACCACCCCTATAGGACCGCATACCACCCCTATGGGGGCGTATACTACCCCTAGAGGGTGGTATACCACCCCTTTTGGTGTCCGATACTACCCTTATGGTGCCGAATTTCCGAGCTAGGGGTGGTATTTCAATGCAAATCGAAAGAATCAGGTGTCAAGTTGTGGAAGCTTGCTTGGTGACCCTAAAGCCTATAAATAGTGGACTAAACCTCCTCATTTCTAATCAACCATTCAACACACTACTCATTCCACCATTTCACACACACTTTCGCTCTCTCTTTATTTTAGTTAGTTAGTTAGTTAGTAGTTAACTTCTCGTTAATATTTAACGAGACTAACGGAGGGGCTACTTTGTAATATTTGTTGGAGATACTTGGAGGGGTGGTTTTGTAATATTCGAGGCTCTGCTCGTTGTAATCTTTCAGCATATATTCAGATTACGCATTTATCACGGTTATCTCTTTCCTTATCTATTATAATGCATGCTATTGTTATTATGCTAGATTTAGGATTCGTTACCATGATTACTGAGTAGTTAGCTTGTGTGTTTGTTGTGATGTAGTTAGCCGTTATGATGGGGGATGATGTTAATTTAAACATATAATTGAATACCATGTTCTGTTTAACTTTTCATCTATGATTATAAACTGTTTTGAAACTCTCGCCTTTCCTCCAATAAACGTGGTTAAAACTCTGAAAGGCAAGGAGTCGCGAACCTTGTTCTGAGAGTAATTAATTATCTGTGCTATTTATGCATGGTCTGATTTCGAAGCTTTGGAAATACTGTTAAACTAAATGTATAGTACAACGTGAATTAATCAGGGATTTATTGGGTAATATTAAGTGAGGGCTGGTTTATATCATAGATGGGTAAACTTTAATACAAACTTAGTTAAACAGGTTCAGAGTTGTGACACCCGGTCAAAAAAGGGTCAAAATTAGCGGCTAATTTAAACCGTAATCATTCGTGCTCGGTACGTATTATAACGAAAATATTCGGATATTATATTTATAACATTGAATGATTATTTAATAATCACATACAAACAAATCTGAAAGAACACGCAAACTCAAATACGGACGTTGGTGCAAAACATTTCTAAATAATATATTATTGATGATAATAATAGTTATTTACTCGATTGAAAAAGTTAAGCACATTTGAATACTGTAAACTATCCGTCAAACCAAAGTGAAACAAAGATATAATTTTATATCTCACTAAAAGTATTTTTATAAAATACTTTGATTAAAAACATATACGATTTCGTATTTAAAAATTTATTATTTAAAAACATTATACTACTTAACGATCGGGTAAACAAACACGGGTATAAAATACACACTTGTATCAATTATTGGAGCCGGATATAACCGACTCCAATAATACAGATTACACACACACGCACAAACACAATCCATCTCATCATCTCTCTCGGCTCTCAATCTCTCGATCTCTTCTCTATCTCAATCAACAACAACAACAAAATTAACAATAACAACACCAATCAGCAGCAACAGTAGCAGGATCACCATCACCATCTTTATCATCTTCTTCACCATTATCTTGGCATCATCATCATCCTCCTTCGACCTCCATTTTTGATTCGTAAGAAAACTCCACTGTTCTTTAATTTGTGTACTTATAATACTTATATTATCATATATTAGTGTTCTATATGTGAGAATTTGGTTAAAAACGAAGTTAAAAACTGATTTGGGAATGAACTGCATGAACAGAACCAAAAACAGAACCCAGCCGATCGGCTATATTCAGTGAACCGATCGGCTATATGGATTGAGCCGTACGGCTTAGTGAATATAGCCGAACGGCTAGAAAAAGGATAGATGATCGGCTGAAATTCCCAAGTCGTTCGGCTAAGAAACCATATTCGATCGGCTATGTGCTATTTTCCAGCAGACCATATTCTGTAGATTTGTAGCCCTCTGAGTTACGATCGTTTGGGCGCCTGAATCACCTCATGTCACACCCCCAAATTCATTGATTTTGTTTAGCGGAAGCATTTAGTTAAGTATGGGGGTAATGACACCAACATTGTACATGCATACGTATCAGAGCTTATGATTACAACCAAACATATATTAAGATGCCAAAAGTATTAGTTACAAGGTTTACAATTCGTCAAATCGTACAAAGCTAAAAGTATTTAAGTTACAAAAGTAGATTTCGTAAATATGACTAAATAGTTTTAGTTATATAAAAGAAATCCAGTTGTCAAAAGTTGGCATCCTAAAGTTTCACGTGTAGCCTAAGTTCCATGTGTGCAGGCGGTTCTTACATGCGCAACCAATTCCCTAAAAAACATAGTAAAAGTCAACAACGAGGTTGAGTGAATTCACAGGTTTTAAGTTTTCATGTACAGTTTGTTTAACCAAATACGTTCATAAACAGTTATTGACATAATTGTTAAGTAATCGTTTTGTGGATTGTTATCCAAATATAGTTCGGTTGGGATGTTGCACAAATTACGGTTTACGTGGGATGTTACCTAAAATACAGTTACGTGGGATGTTACCCAAACTACAGTTTAAAATACGTTGCTGGTCATTCTCCAGCTTTTCCAAAATAGTACCAGTCGTTCTCCGGTCTAAAGACGCACGGGTCGTTCTCCCGTCCAAACACTGCTGGTCGTTCTCCAGTGTAACACAGTACCGGTCGTTCTCCGGTCTAAAGACGCACGGGTCGTTCTCCCGTCCAAACACTGCTGGTCGTTCTCCAGCGTAACACAGTACCGGTCGTTCTCCGGTCTAAACACGCACGGGTCATTCTCCCGTCCAAACACTGCTGGTCGTTCTCCAGCGTAACACAGTACCGGTCGTTCTCCGGTCTAAACACGCACGGGTCGTTCTTCCATCCAACTTGGCCAGTCGTTCTCTGGCACTAATATACGTTGCTGGTCGTTCTCCAGCGTTTCCATAAAAAGTACCGGTCGTTCTCCGGTTTCCCCAAACTAAGTTTAACACGTTTGTAGTATGAAAATTGTTTCATAAATGTCAGTTTTGTGTAAGAGTTCAACACTTCAAAGTACTCTAATCGTTCGAGTAAAACAAGTATACAATCATGTAAGTAAAAGCAGTTATGGCAATCAATAAAGCAGTTGACTATGTTTCTCACCCCAAGTTGAAAGCGGTAAAACAGTTAAAAGTGGGGCTGTGAACTCACCTGTTGAGTTAAGTATGTTCGAGTGCTAGCAAAGCCTAAGGCCCAAATCTAACCCGAAATCTCCTAACGCCCTAAACGTATGAGATTTAATAATTACGTGGATGTCTAAGTCGATCATTCATGCTTGTGTTTGTATAACCAAGTTACGTCCAAAGGGTTTGTTTAACGTTTACGTTTGTATTTCATAGTTGTGAAAATGTATATGACTCGTTGGTGATAGTTTGAAATTAAAATTTCAATAATGTAAGTTTGTTTGTTATGTTTGTATAGTTCGTGTATCGTGTCGTATGTAAATATCCGTTCCCGGTTAAGTTCAACACTTAGTGAAAACATTATTTTTCAACAAACTGTTATTGGCGACACTGGGCTATTGTCGCTATAGGCGACACTAGTTAGGCGACACTAGGTGAGTGTCGCCGGATTCATGATTTTCAGCTGATTAGCGACACTTGGTTAGTGTAGCTATAGGCGACACTAGTTCAATTATGGCGTCACTAAGGTAGTGTCGCTAATATAAATCTGATTAAGTATTTCAGCGACACTGGAGTAGTGTCGCTATAAGGGCGACACTTGGCTTAGCGACACTTTGTTAGTGTCGCTAGCACTGTTTTTGGCCCACTAGCGACACTTAAGTCTGTTCGCCGGATTTTGAGTCGGAAACGAGTTTTCTGGCCACTATTTGGTCCAAATCTTTTACACAACCCATATTTGGACATTTTAAGCTTATAGAAACAATATTTGTGTAAAAATAAACGAAATCGGAGTGTTTTCGAGTTTTGTCGGAAACTTACAAGTTTACGCGGTGAGAATCCGAAAAGATGGAAAGGTAGATCGTTGCGAGGTGATCGTTTTTCTCCAAATGAGCTTCGAGATTTAAGGTCGTTTGGTGAAGGTTTTTGGTGATTTAAGGTGGTGATGGGGTAGTGGTTGTTTAGAGAGAAAAGAAGGAGGAGAGAGAGAGTGAGGAATTGAAATGAGGAAAAAGAAGGGAGGAGGTGGGGGTTTTGCTGAAAGCCTCCACCTTTTTCGTTCCCCGTGATTGCGCTCCGTGCGGTGTTCGTTTTCTCGATCGTTAAATGTTAAGATATTTTAAATGATAAATATTTAAATACGTATTCGCTCATATTTTTGTTTGAAATATTTTATGGAAATAATTTAGTTAAGTTTATAAAATTTTAACTTTGGTTCGTTTCAATTTACGAAATAAACGTTTATACGTTATAAAATACTTTGTAAATATTATCCACATAATATTTAAAAATCGTTAATGTTTTTTAGTAATGTCGTTTTATTAAATAATTTTGTTCACCAACAATCGTATATTTTTGTCGCGTTTGTTCCAATTGTTGTGTACATAATTATAATTAATTATGAATCGTTATACTACGCGTATTAACTAGTTGGGCTTTGCTAGACTTACCTCTAAAATGTGTTGTGAATTTACTCAAAGTTAGGGAATTAGCCTAGAAATGCGTGCAAATTACGTTTACAATTTAGTTGAAAATGCGGGGTGTTACACCTCAATCCGAGTTCGTATGAGAAAGTTATGGCCAAAACGGTGAAACATAGTCAAATCAGCAAAATCCTCCATCTTTTCATATTTTCTTTCTCAATCTTTAACCTTAACACATGAGATCAATTTCAAGCTAAATAAGTATCAAAAGTTCATGAAATCAACTAGAAACAAGTACAAAAATTGATGATATCGCGAGAGATAAACATATACAAAACGAGCGATATCAACGATATAACTTGTACATTTTATATACGTACTTTTTCAAATTATACAGCGAAACGGGTATAAAAATAACATTGTTTTTAGAAATTATTATTTCAAAATCATCACCAACGAATCGTACACAGTTTAAACAAGAATAATCTATCAAAACAAACAAAACTATTGATAAAGTTTAACGACAAACCAATCACTTATATGAGTATGACCTTATGTGCTTAGGGCATTAGAAGGTTTCGGACTGTCCATTCCACGTCGGATATACAATTGCTCGGCTAGACTCAGGTGAGTCTCACAGCCCCACTTTTATTGCTTTAACTGATTTAAAAACTTGGGGTGAGATACAACACTTACTTGTTTTCGTGATCACAGTTATTCGGTTAGTTAATTTAATTATTAACACGGTTAAACATATTTGATTATCATTGTCGGTCTTGATTTTCTTTGTTCGGGTATTGCATGAGTGTTTTAATACGGGAAAGTCCTCATCATTGCATGGTTCGTTAACTTAATAAGGCGCGATTATTAAAAGATAGATCTATCATGGGAGTGACGTCCCCGTCCGGGTTGCTAACTACAACCACGTCCAAACGGGCATTTTAGTAATTGTTATGGGTGTTGACACCGTTCGGGAGGCACAAATCGGGTTAGGCCTCGAACCATGGCTTATTTCAATACAATGTCATTGTCGGTAAATCTAATCGGAAACCTTAAATGGTTTAATCATAGTTTGGTAACCTTAATGGGTTAATCATTGTTCGAAAACCTTAATTGGTTTATCATTGTTCGGTTATGTTGTTTAATCATTGTCGGTATTAAATCGTCGGATAATCATGATGATTACATCATATTTTATGTTAAACCTGTGAGATTCACCAGCTTTATAGCTGACCCTTTTAGTGTTGTATTCTCAGCTGATCAGCAACAGTAGGATGACCTTAGGATAAGCTATCTAATTACGAGTCGCATGCATCTATAAACATATGAAGATTTTCTTGCATTATATTTTGTTAAACGTTATGTATTAAAATCTTCGGAAATCATTTTGCGAACTCGTTATTATGTTTCAAACTTATGACTTAAACTTTGTACTACTTTTGAAATATATTTATAAACATCTCATGTAGAGTCGTTTGCTTGTAACCTCTGCGCTTTGATTATTGATTAGTCTCACTCAAAATCGTCGCTTCCGCAAATCATGAAATCGGGGGTGTGACAAGAGTGACCTGAATGTGCAATACGCGTGGAACACCGTAAAATGTCCTAGTACCTAGTATAGTGCTGGAACCACCTCTGGTGTAGTACAAACGCATGGAAGCTATGGAACGGCCGTCGGTGTATACACTCTAACTTACATTAGTGCGCAAGGCATGGAATGCCGTAAAACGTCCTAGTACCTCGTTTAAGTGTCGGAACCATCCTTCTGGAACGGTTCCCATACACCAAAGCTATGGAACGGCCGTCGGTGTACACATTCTGAGTAGCACTGGGTCAATCACCAGCTCTGAACTCTAACAAACCATCGATGAAAAGTTAACAGACACTTTCCGATTTAGGTCTTAAATGCTCCACTTAGATTAGGTTACTTTATGGTGTTAAGAACGGTCAGAGATTAAATATCGGTCTATTGCCTTATTCATGCGCCCAGGGGTTAACCCCAAGAAGGGTCACTTGTCCTCACCAGACAGTGTTGGGGACTGAGTAGCCGGATCTGATCAGAATCATGATAGCCTAGTACTCAGTGACATATTTTCTGAGAAATCAGACAGTAGGGTACTAGTGTTTACACCATAAGTATCTAAAACTAGTAGAACACAAATACTTAGAAAGAATGTTTTCAAAACATCAATCCAAACATCATCTCCCCTTAAGGCTAACGAAACCACAACAAACACTCCTCTCCATACTGATTATCTCTTATATTTTATTTCGCTGCTTATTTAGTTTAAAATAGGACCTAAGTAAACAAAACTAAATCAAAACATTTTCAAAAACAAACCCTACTAAATTGAATCGAACTTACGAACGACTATGTTTCACAATACGGTTGATCTTAAGAACGACCCTGAGTCATTACTTACCGCTATTCATAGTTATAAGTAAAACTTAGGTCCCCAGTTCTATAAATTTAAAACCACCCACACATTGATCCACGGTCTCGACGGTTGGTCCGACGACAGCCGACCGCTCGGGACCCGATCAGGTTTTTGGCGCCGCTGACAGGGAATCAATCGTAAGACTCGTTGGCATCCAGACGAACTTTTCTATTTAGTACCACCTGTAAATACCCTTAGTTTTCTTTTCCTTGTTCTAACCGACAATTCCTTCCCACAACACACAACGATATTCGACCAGATCATCTAGGACTGAACTACTCATTTCCACACCTGATCCTGAGTCAATTATCCGAACAATCCGCAAAGAAAGACGCTCTCGCTTTCAACAGATGGCCGCACGGATTACTCTTGCCGACCACACAAAACCGTCTATCGAAGGACGAGGAGGACCCATCAGCTATCCGGTGATCGAAGGCGCATCTTTCGAACTTAAACACCACATCGTTTAACTCATCAAAGGCAACTATCAATTCCACGGTTTACCCTGTGATGACCCTAACGCCCACATCGACAAATTTATTCAGATTTCCAACTCTTACAAGCATAACGGGGTTGAGCAGGATATAGTTCGCCTATACTTGTTCCCCTATTCTCTCGCTCTTCATGCCCAGACATGGTTTGAGGGACTTGAGACCGGCTCAGTCACCTCATGGACGGATATGGCTACCAAATTCCTAACCAAATACTTTCCTCCGTCTAAACAAACCAAGTCCAAGAATGACATCACAAACTTTCACCAAGCTTATGATGAATCTATCTACACGGCATGGGAACGATTCAAGAGCCTTCTGAAGAAATGTCCAAACCACCAACTCGAAAAGATTGCCCACTTATGCACGTTTTACAACGGTCTTGTTCTAAACCACCGCGTAACCCTTGACGCCGCCGCTCAAGGCAACTTCATGCAACTCACGGACGAAAAAGCTTGGAACCTGATCGAGAATATGACGATGCACCATCATGACCGGAAGACAGATGAGCAATCCTCATCACTACCTCTATCCTCCTACAACCAAATCCCACCCGAGACGATCAAATCCTTAAGTGAGCAGATTGAGTCGTTAACGAAATAGTTGGGAGAGCTAAAGAAACAACCGCAACAGATCCACCAAGTTCAGGCTTGCCAGAACTGTGCTCACCTTCCCACGGAAGAATATCAAGTTGAGTATGAAGATCCAGCTGACGGCATGGTCTACTAAGCACAATTCCCAGCTCGACCACAAAATCCATCTGGTTTCGCTCGAACTTCTCCACCTAGGACTCGAAGCACTCAATACCCTCCACGAAACAACCAACCAACCTTTCAACCCAGATACCAACCCAAATACCCAACCTACCCATAACAACCATAACTTACCTACAACCAACCTTTATCCTTAACTGCACCATATGTCAGCCAACCTAGTGATACCACAAAGACCATTGTGCCTATTACTAGTCAAGATGATAATCTCACCAAATTTATCAAGGGTCAGACTCTATTCAACCAGAAAACCACTGCAAGGCAAGACCAAACTGACCTATTCATCAGAAATCTACTCTCGGTTCTTAAGAGCCATGAGAACCAGATCGGTCAATTGGCTCAACGTCTTGACACTAGACCCCAAGGAACCCTTCCAAGTAACACTATTCATAACCCACACGTGGAAGAGGCCAAACAAGTAACCTTTAAGGACCCAAAGGTGGCATCGAGCCAGCCTAATATCACTCCTTCTCCAGTGAAGGACGAATCTCCTGTCCCGAAGACAGTTGAGACCCCATCCATACCCACTCCAAAAAGGGAAGTAAAAATCCCATTCCCTAATCGTTTAAAGCAAAGGTACAAGGTCAACTCCTTTAAACTTGATGCAAAATTCTTAGACACCGTGTCTAGAATTCCTACCAGCACCAAGTACATCAGACGAATACTTTCCACCAAAGATAAGATACCTAACGTATCTACTATTCCTCTGAACGCGGAATGTTCAGCCGTCATAAGAAACCTGCCCGAAAAATTAGGAGACACTGGTCGTTTTACTTTGCCCTGTTCGATCTATCAGTCCGGCACGATTCGCTCCTTGGCCGATCTTAGAGCCAGCATCAATCTCATGCCTTACTCTCTATATGTCAGATTAGAATTAGTAGACCTTAAGCCTACAAAGATGAGCGTGCAACTTGCCAATCAATCCATTCGATATCCACGAGGGATAGCCGAAAATATAATGGTTAAGGTTGATAAATTCTTCTTTCCCACTGACTTCGTTGTGATGGATATACATGAAGACATCAATATACCAATCATCCTAGCCATGCCTTTCATGAACACTGCTCGCGCTATCATTGATGTATACTCACAAACTATAAGCCTTCGAGCACAAGGAGAGACTGTATCCTTCCAAGTTGATCAGGCTGATAGTTCTCATCTAGAGCATGCTGAGATATACACAATATCCACTGGCAGAATCACATCCAACGATGATACATCTGATAACATTGAATAATGTTATATTTGTATACTAATATTTCATAGTTTTTATATACTTTTAGTTAGAATTATTTGATAAAATAGAATTATTTTGTTCATATTTATAAAATAGGTAGAAATAGAGTTTGAATTAGTAAGGAACGAAAATGAGTTGAAAGTAGAGTAAATAAAGTAATTTTTGTATAAAAGTTAATTGTACAAAATATGATTGGGACAAAGTGGTTAAAAGAGTGATGAAAATAAATAAAGTTCTTGAATACTTGAGTTTGAAATGTTAAATAGATTGCGCGAAAATAATTAGATTTAAGATTTATTAGAGTTTACGAGTTGGACCAACTAATTAGTTGGGCTAAATAATAATAATATTATCATAATGTTACTAGTTAATAATAAATAGTTAAATAAATAATAATAATAACTTAATAATAATAACAATTATAGGTAAGTAATTAAATTAATGATGATATTGAAGTTTTGCAGATCCACGTGAAGACATGCCAAGTCAAATCCAAGTCAAACGGTCAAACGAAAGTCAAAGATCAAAGTTCACATAGTGGGCCGAGTGGAGGTAAAAAAACTGGGTCCAAAAGAAATAAATGGGTCGGTGGAATTAAAAGGGGCCCAAGTCACTTTGATGATTTATGGAGACGGTGGAAGCAGAAGCTTCTTGTAGCCGCTAAAATGCAAAGCAAATAATGAGTCGGCGGTGCAGCATTTGGTTTTGGTGTACGGAGGAAGTAAAAAACAATCCATCCGCTGTATGGATTGTGTCCCAGTGAATATAAATAACAGCCATCTGTTTACGTAAAAGAGAACTTTTTGATATATTAAAATTAGGGTTACGAATATTAGAGGTATTTTTGAGGGTTTTTCATACTTTTGGAGATCTTTCATTCATCTTAATCATTCGGCTACTACTGATCATTATTTAATCATTGTAATCATTCGTTTACTCTTTTATTTCAATATAATTATGTTTGCGATGATTTCAATTATTATATGTGTTTATTTTAATATGATTATGCGTAGCTAAATCTTAATACACTTGTTTGGATGAAATAATTATTGATTAGGGGTATTATTATTTGATGTTTATACGATTTAATAACGTTTATTCGATAACCTTATATATTTAAGTTTATTTATCAATTCTAATTTATTTGGTAAATGAATAAGTGATTATAGCGGATGTTTGTCACTTATATGTTTATTATCAATTATTTGTCTATGAATGATTGAGCTTTGATTGCGGACGCAGATAAGTAATAAATTAGACTATTAAACTCAAACGTATAAGACGAACATCTTTCACTAGATTAAATTGTAATTTGGTTAATTGAGATTAGGGTGTAGGTGATGGCGAATGTTAAGTCTAGTCTAATCGAAATGAACGTGAATTGCTAAATAAACTGGTTTTAACTAAATACCCCGAAGTCATTAGTGAAATAATCCAAGTAAGTGTCATTTTAATATTTAAAAGTTAACTAAATCAATTTGACTCTTCCTGAGTCCACTTAGTTTATTAAATTTAGTTGTTAAGCAACGTGACAATTCGGTCACAACAAACCCAAGTCTTTTATGTACTAAGTTAATTACATATTTAGTTTTTATTCTTAGATTCACAATCCCTGTGGAACGAACTTGGACTTACTGTAGCTATACTATACACGATAGGGTATACTTACATCAGTTGTGTAATAGTAAACGATCAGTATTTTTTTGTTTAATTTTATAACTAGATTTTACACATCAAATTTTTGGCGCCGCTACCGGGGACTGTGTTAAATTTAAGAATTTAATTAAGTGTGGTTAATTGATCCTTTCTTTGAATTTTATTCCTAGAAAGTTATTTTTTTTAACTTGTTTTGTGCCGGTACATTTGACAGTTTTATTTTTTGTGCTTTTGCAGGTTTAATCAGGTAGTGGATGAGCACGAGGACTTCGGGTAACGAATTTGTTAGTCCATTGTCCGATCCGGAGAAAACCATAAAGAAAAAACGAAAGAAGAAATCAAAGAATACGTCGATGGAATCTACTGAGAGCCAAACGGAAAGTCGATCAACTTCAACAAACGTAATCATTGAAGAAGTTTTCGAGCTTGAATCTAAGTTTGAAGAGGATCTCAAATCAGAAGAAGAAGAAGAGGAATATCAAATGGCTGATGAGAATGATACCCCAATGTTGTCAAGGGCTAGGGATGTTGCCCCTACACCGGAATCCGCCATTCGAAGGCCGGCCATTGATTACAACTTTTCACTAAAGGGAAATCATATGAGTCTGATCAGAGATAGCCAGTTTGATGGAAGAGTGCGGGCTGATCCGCACAAGCATATTGCTAGCTTCTTGGAAATCGGGGACATTTTCAAATATGGGCCAAATACTGATGAAGCCATTCGATTGAGGACTTTTCCCATGTCTCTGTGTGGGGAAGCAAAAATCTGGTACCAAGAACTTGAACCGAACACTATCACCACTTGGAACCAAATGAGGGAGGCGTTTGTTAGCCGATTCTTCCCTCCGGCTTTAGCAGAAAGGTTACTGAATGAGATTCGAGGATTTAAACAGAATGATGGAGAAACAGTAGTGGAAGCTTGGTTGAGGATGAAAGAGATGCTCAGGAACTGTCATGGTCATGGGTTATCTAAACGAGAGATTATTAAGCTTTTCTATAACGGGCTCAATGCCTCACCGGCTTTGGTTTTAGATGCTGCAGGAGGGGGGGTGTTTATGTACAAAACTCCAAATGAAGCATGGAAGATGATGGAAGATAAGGTCTTACAGAATATTAATTGGGCTAATGATCAGAAAACCAAGACTACTCGGAAAACCGTTGCTTCAGCTTCTACTAGCGGTTATGATAATTCTGAGATGATGAAAGAGTTGAAGGCTTTGTCCACAAGGTTTGATGACCAGTTCAAAACTCTCAAAGGAGAGATCAAGGAGCTTCGAGAGGGTTGTGGTAATTGTGGCGGAAATCATGCCACTAATGATTGTGATAGTGATGATCAACCGATGATGATGGCAGATGAGGATGTAAATTACTTGCAACAAAGTAATTATCAAACTGGAAATAATTATCAGAGAGGCGGTTATCAGAACCGAAATCAGGGTAATTATCAAGGGAATAGGTATCCTCGACAGAATCAGAATTACAACAATTAGTACCAGTCGAGAGATAATGTTCCACCACCCGTTCAACAACAGGAAGCTACCGAGTCTCCTTTGGAAAAGATGATGAAGGAATTTATTTCCAAACAGGATGCTTGTACCAAGAGGTTGAAAACCCAAATGACGAATTTGAGGATAAGTGTGGATCAAGGTCAGAAAAATCAACAAGCCTCGATTCAGGATTTGGAAAGGAAAATGGATCGGTTACCTGAGGGGCAGAGTAGTAGACCAACTGGTGGTTTACCGAGCAACACTTAACCGAACCCAAGGCAAACATCTTCTAGCGGTGGTCCAAAGCCATACCAACCACCACCAGCCCGAAATGAGCATGCCAATGCTATTATCACTCGTAGCGGGAAAGAGCTACCACCTCCTCCGCCCAAAAAGGCCAAAGTTTCTAACACTGTTTTGCAGGATACTGATGAGCAGGAGGTTGAAGATGAAGAAGAGGAGGCGGCTCAACCCACATCTATTCCAGTTTTACCTACACCTTCGGTTACTTCACCAGTGGTGAAGGCATATAAACCGAAGATTCCATATCCTCAACGCTTGAGGAAGGAGAAGATAGCGGCCCAATATGGGAAATTTGTTGATATGATCAAGGGCATTCGGATCAACGTGCCCTTGGTTGATGTTTTAGCTGGAATGCCGAACTATGCCAAGTTTATCAAAGATTTGGTGAGCAACAAGGATAAGCTATCGGAGGCATCAGCTACATTTTTGAATGATGAGTGTTCCGCTATCGTTCAGAATCAGATTTCACCCAAGTTGGGTGACCCGGGGAGTTTTATAATTTCTTGTATATTAGGGAAGTTTATGACTTGTGATGCCCTAGTGGATTTAGGGGCTATTATAAACTTAATGCCTTACTCCCTTTATGCTAAACTGTTTTTAGGATTCCTTAAGCCCACACGTATGAGTATAAGACTGGCCGATAGATCATTCCAATATCCCGTAGGGATTGCGGAAAATATGTTGATAGAGGTAGGTCAATTTACTTTTCCAGTTGACTTTGTGATCCTTGAAATGGAGAAAGATAGTAAAGTCCCACTCATCTTAGGACGTCCCTTTTTACATACTGCTGATGCTATTATTTATGTGAAAAATAAGCAGTTGACTTTAGGAGTGGGTTAGGAAAGGATTGCTTTCACGGTTGATAAGGCCATGAAGCATCCTTATTCTACTGACGATTTTTGTTTCAGTATTGATGTTATAAATGAAGCTTTAGATGAGGAGTTACAGGGATTACTTGGTTTGGATGCTGAACTAGCAGAGCTTATGGAGTCAGTAGACGAGAAAATGACTGAATAAGAGTTGCTTTTATCTATGGAAGCTAACATGGATATGGAAGAGCAACTAGCTGAGGAAAGATTTGAGGAGTTAAAGAGTGAGGATCGGTTGAGGATCAAGACTTCACTGGAGGATCCACCAAGGGACTTGGAGTTGAAGCCACTTCCAAGCCATTTGGAATATGCTTTCTGCAAGAGGAGAATTTATTACCGGTTGTAATTTCCTCTAATTTTGTTAATTCTGAAAAATGCATGTTACTTGATGTGTTGAAAGCTCATAAGGGCGCCTTTGCTTGGCGTACATCGGACATACCCGGGATAAGCCCATCTTTCCGCAAATATAAAATAAATTTTTTAGATGATGTAAAACTCGTTGTCCAAAGATAACAGAGGCTTAACCCGAACATGAAAGATGTTGTCAAGAAGGAGGTAGTTAAATTGCTTGATGCGGGTATAATTTACCCCATTTCTGATAGCCCTTGGGTGAGTTCGGTTCACTGTGTGCCTAAAAAGGGAGGTATGACTGTAGTAACGAATGACCGGAACGAATTAGTTCCCACTAGGACAGTCACGGGATGGCGAGTGTATATTGACTATAGGAAGCTTAATGATGCCACCCGTAAGGACCATTTCCCTTTACCTTTCATTGACCAAATGCTAGAAAGACTGGCCGGTAATGAATTCTTTTGTTTTCTTGATGGGTTTTCGGGATATTTCCAAATTCCTATAGACCCTAAAGATCAAGAGAAAACGACCTTTACTTGTCCTTTTGGTACATATGCATATAGGAGAATGCCTTTCGTGCTTTGTAACGCCCCAGCCACCTTTCAAAGGTGTATGATTGCTATTTTTCAGGACATGATTGAGACTTCCATGGAAGTTTTCATGGATGATTTTTCTGTTTTTGGAAATTCATTTGAATTATGCTTGTCTAACTTAGACAAGATGCTTGAAAGGTGCGAGAAGGCGCATTTAGTTCTTAATTGGAAATAGTGTCATTTCATGGTTAAAGAGGGTATTGTTTTGGGACACAAGGTGTCAAGTGTGGGGATTGAGGTTGACAGGGCAAAGATTGACGTCATTGCCAAGTTACCTCCACCCGCCAATGTTAAGGGAGTTAGAAGATTCTTGAGTCATGCGGGTTTCTACCGTAGGTTCATTAAAGACTTTTCTAAGATCACTAGACCCATGACCAAATTTCTTGAGAAAGATGTCACTTTTGTGTTTGATGATGAATGTGTTAAGGCATTTGAGACTCTAAAGGATAGGTTGACCAACGCACCTATTATGGTTTCACCTGATTGGTCTCAGCCTTTTGAATTGATGTGTGATACTAGCGACTACGCCTTAGGGGCTGTTTCAGGACAAAGGGAGGGAAACCATTTTAAACCTATTTACTATGCTAGTAAGACCCTAAATGGAGCGCAACATAATTATACCACGACTGAAAAAGAGCTCCTTGCGGTTGTCTTTGCTTTTGATAAGTTTAGACCTTACCTTGTTCTATCTAAGACCGTAGTTTTCACAGACCACTCGGCCCTTAAGTATTTGTTTGCTAAATAGGATGCCAAACCTCGACTCATTCGTTGGATTCTCTTATTGCAAGAATTTGACATTGAGATAAAAGATAAAAAGGGGGCTGAGAACCTTGCCGCCGATCACCTGTCGAGGTTGGAGAATCCAAACTTAGACAAGCTAGGCGATACTAACATTGATGATTCCTTTCCCGAGGAATTTCTTTTGCAGGTAGGAGACAATGTGGAGAATGAGGAAGAAGCACCTTGGTACGCGGATTTTGCTAATTACTTAGTTGCAGGTGTTTTGAGGAAAGGCATGACCCATCAACAGAAAAGCAAGTTTTTCTCGGACTTGAAGTATTATTTTTGGGATGATCCGTATCTGTTTCGGGTTTGTGCTGATGGGATGATAAGAAGATGTGTATCGGGGGGTGAAACGAGGAAAATATTGGATGATTGTCACCATGGGCCAACCGGTGGACACTATGGACCGTCAGTTACAGCTAAAAAGGTTTATGATGCTGGTTTCTATTGGTCCACCATCTTCAAAGAGGCACAAACACTTTGTCAAACTTGTGATGCATGCCAACGTGTAGGCAACATCTCCAAAAGGGATGAAATGCCACAACAGAGCATTCAAGTTTGTGAGGTGTTTGATATATGGGGAATAGATTTCATGGGTTCGTTTCCACCATCTCATAAATGTGAATATATTCTAGTTGCTGTGGATTATGTGTCAAAATGGACGTAGGCGAAAGCACTGCCTAAGAATGATGCCCGGGTTGTGATTGATTTTCTGAAAAGTTTGTTTTGTCGATTTGGAATTCCTAAAGCTTTGATTAGTGACCGTGGGAGCCATTTTGCAAATCAACAGTTAGAGAAGGTATTGAAGAAGTATGGAGTTAATCACAGGTTTTCAACTTCTTACCACCTCAAACGAGTGGACAAGTGGAAAACATTAATAGGGCGTTGAAAAGGATTTTGGAGAAGACGGTTAAAGACAACCGGGCTGTTTGGGAAAAGAAATTGGATGATGCTTTGTGGGCATTTCGCACCGCCTACAAGATGTCGATTGGAACAACACCTTACCGGTTGCTTTATGGTAAGAAGTGTCATTTGCCGGTAGAAGTTGAACATAAAGCGTATTGGGCGTTAAAGAATTGTAATATGGATTTATTGGAAGATGGTGAGAAAAGGTTTTTGCAGCTTCATGAGTTGGATGAGTTACGCTTACAAGCTTATGAGAATTCAAAGCTGTACAAAGAAAGGACCAAGGTTTTGCATGACCGGAAATTTAAAATGAGAAAAGAATTCAAGGCGGGGGATAAGGTACTTTTGTTTCAATCTCGTTTTAAGTTAAAGCAACCAAAGCTTAAACCTCGTTGGACTGGTCCTTATATGGTTAAACATGGGTATCCGTCGGGTTATGTGGAATTGTACAAGACCGATAGAGGGTCTTTTATTGTGAATAGACACCGATTGAAGTTGTACCACGAGGAAGATGTGGAAAACGAGTGGGAGGCACTCGTGATTTACCCTAGGAACTGATAAATTCAAGGGTTTGAACTTTGTGAGTGTGTTTACTGGAAACCTTCACGAGACTACAACTCGTCCACTTGGGATAACGAGGGGTTTAAAGGCTTATTGCATATGCTAAATGCAATCGTGATTCCAATGAAAGTGAGTTAGGATTTATTTTTCTGTTTTAATTATGTATTTAATTGTTTTATATGTTATGTTTTCTTTTGTTTGTTTTTGTGTGATTTCGGATGATGCTGGCTGATACGGACTTGTACGCTCATGCTGTTGGAATTTTCAAGAGATATAAGGGGAGTTTTACTGTTCTACTTCTTTTCTCTCATTTTCAATGATTTTATTCTGTTTAGTACAATGGGGACATTGTACAACTTAAGTGTGGGGATGGGGGTCGAAAAGAAGTTTACTTGTTCTTAGGTTTTGTTGTATCTTTTTGGATTTATTTCAATTAAAAAAAAAAGTTTTATTTTTAAGTTTTGAGACTAAGTATTTATTAATTAAAATACTTTTATTAAAAGTTTGTTTTTATTTTTAAAGTTTAGACTTTAACATGGATTTAAACTTTTTGTACATTTAATCGTAAAGTAATAATAAATGATGTATAGTTTTATTATATGATGTACTGATAGGCAATCTATATGAAAATTTCTGAATTTTAAGAAAATTTTAAATATGTATATTACTTTGTGGTAAACATTCTATGATGTGTGACAAAGAGTCTTAATTTCTAGATTTAGCATGCATTATTTTATATTTTTAATATTTATATAAAAGCATTTGGGGGTTTACTAATTGTTTCCTCTGTTGTATGAAAATACATACCTGGTCTCATATTAGTATTCTTGAAAATAAGCAAAAGAAATATAAAATCTTTAAAATTAAGATTCCCAAATTTATCAAACTATGTTGCTTTGTTATACTAAGGTATATACCTGTCACCGCTGGTTTGATTTAAAAAGGGTTTGCTTTACTTGAATCAAGTTATGTCGCTTTGTTGCATGAAAATGCAGGCCTGTCACCAATGTCTTGATTCTTAAAAATGATTTTTATATACTTATTATAAATATATAGTAAAGTACATGACTAAATTTTAGGGGTATATCATAGGTAGGGATCATAAGTAATGTACATACTAACAATAAAGTGTTTTCAGAAATATGAGTATAGAATGTTTAAGTGGACAACAATATTAGTAATCGTTGATGAGCTATATATTATGTGAATAATAATAAAGGAATTTATTTCCTTATTGTACAAAATAGTTATCCATGTTAATTAAATTGTTTAAATTTTAGAAATTGGAAACGGATTTTTAATTTTAGTATTTTAATTTTTAAATATTAGTTTTATGCTTATAAGTACTCATATTTGGACTAGTGATGTATAGTTGTATGTAGTAGTTTAGTTTTAGTCTATTTGAGGACAAGTAGAGTTTAAGTGTGGGGATAATTTGATAACACTGAATAATGTTATATTTGTATACTAATATTTCATAGTTTTTATAGACTTTTAGTTAGAATTATTTGATAAAATAGAATTTTTTTGTTCATATTTATAAAATAGGTAGAAATAGAGTTTGAATTAGTAAGGAACGAAAATGAGTTGAAAGTAGAGTAAATAAAGTAATTTTTGTATAAAAGTTAATTGTACAAAATATGATTGGGACAAAGTGGTTAAAAGAATGATGAAAATAAATAAAGTTCGTGAATACTTGAGTTCGAAATGTTAAATAGATTGCGCGAAAATAATTAGATTTAAGATTTATTAGAGTTTACGAGTTGGACCAACTAATTAGTTGGGCTAAATAATAATAATATTATCATAATGTTACTAGTTAATAATAAATAGTTAAATAAATAATAATAATAACAATTATAGGTAAGTAATTAAATTAATGATGATATTGAAGTTTTGCAGATCCACGTGAAGACATGCCAAGTCAAATCCAAGTCAAACGGTCAAACGAAAGTCAAAGATCAGAGTTCACATAGTGGGCCGAGTGGAGGTAAAAAAACTGGGTCCAAAAGAAATAAATGGGTCGGTGGAATTAAAAGGGGCCCAAGTCACTTTGATGATTTATGGAGACGGTGGAAGCAGAAGCTTCTTGTAGCCGCTAAAATGCAAAGCAAATAATGAGTCGGCGGTGCAGCATTTGGTTTTGGTGTACGGAGGAAGTAAAAAACAATCCATCCACCGTATGCTTTTATCCATACGCCGTATGGATTGTGTCCCAGTGAATATAAATAGCAGCCATCTGTTTACGTAAAAGAGAACTTTTTGATATATTAAAATTAGGGTTACGAATATTAGAGGTATTTTTGAGGGTTTTTCATACTTTTGGAGATCTTTCATTCATCTTAATCATTCGGCTACTACGGATCATCATTTAATCATTGTAATCATTCGTTTACTCTTTTATTTCAATATAATTATGTTTGCGATGATTTCAATTATTATATGTGTTTATTTTAACATGATTATGCGTAGCTAAATCTTAATACACTTGCTTGGATGAAATAATTATTGATTAGGGGTATTATTATTTGATGTTTATACGATTTAATAACGTTTATTCGAGAACCTTATATATTTAGGTTTAATTATCAATTCTAATTTATTTGGTAAATGAATAAGTGATTATAGCGGATGTTTGTCACTTATATGTTTATTATCAATTATTTGTCTATGAATGATTGAGCTTTGATTGCGGACGCAGATAAGTAATAAATTAGACTATTAAACTCAAATGTATAAGACGAACATCTTTCACTAGATTAAATTGTAATTTGGTTAATTGAGATTAGGGTGTAGGTGATGGCGAATGTTAAGTCTAGTCTAATCGAAATGAACGTGAATTGCTAAATAAACTGGTTTTAACTAAATACCCCGAAGTTATTAGTGAAATAATCCAAGCAAGTGTCCTTTTAATATTTAAAAGTTAACTAAATCAATTTGACTCTTCCTGAGTCCACTTAGTTTATTAACTTTAGTTGTTAAGCGATGTGACAATTCTGTCACAACAAACCCAAGTCTTTTATGTACTAAGTTAATTACATATTTAGTTTTTATTCTTAGATTCACAATCCCTGTGGAATGAACTTGGACTTACTGTAGTTATACTATACACGATAGGGTATACTTACCTCAGTTGTGTAATAGTAAACGATCAGTATTTCTTTGTTTAATTTTATAACTAGATTTTACACATCAACATCCGAATCAGAAGCTTCTGACACTTATGTACCCGATAACCATACCTGTCTCATCTCATAAACAGAGGAATCTGAGTCAGAATAAGAAGAGATGGAAGCCAATTTAGAAGAAGAAATAGAGGAAGAAGAAGAGGACGAATATCAATCTACACCACCTCAAGAGTACTTCCCTGATTCTCATTTTCCGACAGAGGAAATTATGCAACCCGAGTACATCGAAAACCCAATCACTTTGTTAGATAATGATTCAGAAGGTCCGCTGATTTATTCTTCCCACGATGCTGAGTTTGAAAAACTCGTAGCATCTATGATTGATCCTACTAAACCTCTCATCTCATCTCGGCTCGACGCTCTACTAAACATCGAAAACACCATTTCTATGTCAAGGCAACCTCCAGAGCTAAGAGATAAACTCCTGAAGAAAATTGCAGCTTATAAAGAATCCAGATTACTCGGCCACCAACCATGGAAGACTTTATCTCGTACTCAGTACGAAATAGGAGGAACATCTGGATCCAGCCGCGATTCTGACTCTCAGGAGGAAAGAGACATTAAGATGGACTCTTCTCAGCCGATATCATAAATCACCGACGAAACCCAGCCACCATCCGACGCTGTAGAGTTCCCTGATTCTCAGGATGTTGATAGTCCAGCAGCATACAGTGACGAGGACGACGTCGTTTTTATGGACATTGCGATAGATATCCGCTCCATCCACTTTCATGCATCTCTTGCCATTCCTCACCCTCCTCTCGAGATCATCCAAGTTCAGGTCGTCTCTACTCATGAAGGGATGATCAGTGCCCTCGAAAGATTTGAGGATGATTTTCGTATGATAATGGCTGTTATCAGAGACTCAACTAATAAGTATACCCCGCGACAGAGAGAAATAATCAAAGAAATCAATGCTGAGTATACGTTCTATCGTGCTAATAACTCTCGGAGTCCTCAATTCCTACCAACCGCATTCATGCCTTTGCCGAAGATCTCGCAACTCAACTCCTGCAAGAGCATAATATCAATGACGAACCCACTGCAGACGAGCTAGACTTCTTCCAGGAACAGAAATTTATATATGGCACGGTTTATGAAGCACTGATCAGGTCCGCATTTCCATATTCTAACCATAAAATCGAATTTCTACATTCTCACAGGTATAATTTGGACTATGCTACTGGGAACCCTGATGAGGAAGTAGACATTTAGATGATGAATGATCTTAGGGGATTGATGGATTCCATAGCCGATAACGACCACATTGATGACACCTCACCACATAGGTTTTACATCGACTGTACCATTGAACAACATGCCCACAAGATTATTGAGAAGCTCGAGTACGTGAGTTTCGACAAAAGAATGCGTGCCATCCCTTCTTCTATACCAAATGGAACGATGATAAACACTACAAACTTTGTCACGGAATGAATCTCAGAAATCTTTAGTACTGTTCCCTCAGAAGAGCCCAGGCAGTTATTCCATGATGGTCTACGTGAAGTTTACTAAAGAATTATAAACATCTTCCAAAATTCAAACCTCACGTATTCCGATCATCAAAGACAGCTTCTCCAGGGTATTCAAGGATCCATCCATGCACTAGGAAGAAACCCCAGCAAAGCCGATCATGAAGATGTACATCTGCGCTTCTTTGGTTTCATGGATTCCTTAAGAGGAGAACATCCCGAGCGTGAGGTTATCAGATCCAATGGGATCCTCACCTTTGATCCCAACGGAGTCATCTCAAAATCAGTCTATGATATCACCTGGGATCTCCTTCACTTACAAAGGGTTGCTGAAAAACACTTTGAAAGCTTCCCTCTTCATGTGGAAAGGATCCCAAACATCACTCAGGTCATCACCTGCCATTTCCTAAGGTTCTATTCCAAGGTCCCACCTTCCAGCATCATTGGCTCTGGAAGTTCCTCCAACCACTGATTCTGAAAGAAGGAAAGTCGAGCTCTCGACTCTAAAAGCAGCACTTCTCGGGTGGCAACCCGTGTAATAAGACGTGGTGATTGTGTGTTAATAAGTGAAGAAAGTCTCTGAATATCCTTCACACTTGGATATACCTAAAAATATTTACAAAATATTTCAAAGTTACAAACTCAATTTTTGCAAAAACACTTGTCTCAGAAAAATAGGAAATACTTTCTGTTGGGAATTGAGCTTAATCGATCAAGTGTCAGCCACTGTTAGAGTTGAAGATGTTGCCACTGTTAGAGAGATTGAAGACTAGCCGCTGCTAGTACAAATGTAATGGTTAGCCACTGCTGGTAGTATACTTGGTGATTTGTAATGAACGTATGTATAGCCACTGTTCATATATATATAGCGACTACCACTGTTGATTTAAATATTGAGTCGGTTAGATTGTTAGAGTTATTTATGGGATAGGATACGTATACCATAATAACTAGAGATTGTGTAGGACTCTATATGATATAAATAGAGATCCATGTAACCTTGAATAGGTTAACTTTTACGTATAGCTTCAAGGTGAAAACCCTAATACTTCTGTGTATTCGTATTATTCTCATAATAATATTGAAGCTTTTGGTTATTTTTGTTTATTATTGTTTACGTGCAACTTACTTAATACAAGCTTCTTGATAATTGTTAATACTTATTCCGCAACTATTAACAATATAATTCAAAGCAATATAATCAAGATCTATAAGGGATTATCACTTTCAGAAAATTTTTCATATGTTTCGAGCATTTAAGGTACTTGCATACTACTTTTATGCATTATGCTCGAACTCGTTTAAAAACATATGTTCTACAAAATGATTTGTAATAGAAAACATCTTTTCATTCTGAGACAGTGATTCCTTTTCATTGCAAAAGTATGAAGTTGAATTAAAAAGGTATATCCAATGTGTTCACACTTAAGAGATTGATTCGCAAATGTTGGTTGAAATAGAAGGCAAGGTTCGTATTTAAAAGCAAAGCCCCTTAAAGCTGAATAATCCTTATAGGCTGCCACAAAAACGAAGATTTCAAGTTCAAGAATTCTTCTCGTTCGGCACATATTCAGACCTTCAGCTTTGAGCTATCTGGGGAGTTTCTTCATCCTTTCTCTGTTTTTATCATTTTGCTTTACTTAGTACTGTTAATTAATAAAAGTAATCTATACCATATCCTAAGCTTATCACTAAGTGTGGGATTCCAACCTAAACAAACACTTGAGAAACATTTTCTTACATGTTTAAACTCTAAGTGTGGGATTATACTTTTAGTATAATCTCCACTAAAGAGAACATTAGGGACAATGTTCCTTTAAGTGTGGGATAACGGTATAGAATACCTTAGATAAATTTTTATGTCCAGATAGCAACTCAGAAAATGTTCCTCACTCTAAAAATTGATTAAATTTTTCAAAATTTTTGCATAAAACAAAGAAAAGTATGAGCTTAACTTCGACAGTAGCTACGCTACTCATTCAGTTAGTTCTATTCTTTTTGAATTTTAAATATTTTTAGGAGGAGCCATTTTTAATATGAGTAAGTTATTTTGAGAAATAGTGTAAATAAGGTAGAAATTTCTCAAATTAAGAAATGATAATCTTAGGGGCAGCGCATGACTAAGCACATACAACCCATATTAATTGTGTTGAGGTATCTTGAGCCTATAAAAGCATTCATTTTGAATGCTTCACTATTCATTTGTTGTGTGTGCCGATGTATGCATTTCTGAATTAGAACTTGCTCATGGTATGCATTTCGAGACCACATTGGTAAGTACCGTACGCGGTATAGGTGCAATTAGATGACCTTGACATTCCCTAGGAAATAAACCCATTTTCTCATATCTCTTCAAGCCTAACCCTGCAGATACTCAATTTTAGTATCGATGATCCGCTTAGTAAACCCTGTTGAGCCTTAACATTTTCGTTTCTTGAAAAAAAACCCCAAGTTTTAAACCCACTCACTTCCATACCCACCAAAACCTTATCTTGAATTTTTAATTTTTTGAAAAATGCTATTTAGATATTCTTTTTGCTTTCACTCAAAAATCATAAATTTCGTGTTTTACTAGAAACTTCTCGTGTGCGTTCCCATAATCAAAACTCAAAAAGATTTAGAGTCTTGTGGTGCAAAAACTTGGCACCAAGTAAAATTCGAAATGTCAAAAAGATTGAAAAATGAAAGTACGAAAGGATCTAAAAAAGGGTAGTAAGAAAATGAAAAGTCCTTAGAAATTCCTTGGCAAAGAAATTCTAAGCCAAAAATATGTCATCTAAAATAAAGCTAAGTGCTTCAAATCTCCCGAAAACTCTGATCTCTAAAAAATATAAATCTTCCATGTGTTTTTAAGAAGATAAGAAGTCAAAATAGCTATATCCCTCCCCTATCGTTATCCGTTTCCATTTTCATTAAAAAAGTATATCAAAATAAAAATTTTCATAAGTTTAAAAGTCCTAAGATAAGCATAACCCTTCAGCCCTAAAAACATCCCCTATCCATACCCCTTTAACCCTCACTTCGTATAAAAACCCGATGAATGTCCTGGGATAATTAGCACCGTCCTCAGTTGAGTGGTGGAGATATGATTCTCGATCAAGCTTATGACGATGAATGCTGCATGACTGGCTATTGAGCGATTTCGTTTGTTTAGAATGATAGGAAACCCGATACACTTTAGAGTGAATTGAGTGACCACCTGGTGAGATTGCTCAAGTCATGTGTATGCCAAAGATCACGAGAATCAGAAGCATGCCCAAAGATATTCATTTCTTATTTCTGGAACAAATATCTTATTTGTCTCAATTTTCTGAAACAAGTTACTTGTATGAAGAATGGTTGTTCTTAGAAATATTTTAATTCGCAAAAATTGAGCCTAAAACGTCTTTTTAAGTGAGGATATTTGAAGTATTGCTTGAGGACAAGCAACGTCTAAGTGTGGGATATTTGATTGAACATAAAAAGTCACGTTTTTTCGTACATAATTCCCACCTTTTTAGCACCAAACTTGATGAAAACACTTAATATTAATACTTTTTCATCCTAAATCATCATCAAGGCTAAAAATGAGGCGTTACTTTAAAAATCAATTAAAATAGTTAAATAACGTACAAAATAAAGCATAAACGATATAGTCACGTTCTACGAGCACATTTAAGCATATTACCTTGAAATTATTCTTAGATTATCTCATTGTGATCTTCAGGTAATTACGAGAACATGGACATAAAGAACGCTGAAAACGGACCAAGAATGAAGAAGTTATGACCAAACGAACTACGACTAGGCGACCAAGACTTACGATCCAGTGCACGAGACAAAGACTAAGGGCATACCACCCCCTAAGGGGCGTATACCACCCCAACAGGGGGCGTATACCACCCCTATAGGGCCGTATACCACCCCTTTTGGTGTCTAATACCCCCTCGTGGGTGCTGTATACCCCTTTTTTGGTGTCCGATACTACCCTTATGGTGCCGAATTTCCAAGCTAGGGGTGGTATTTCAGTGCAAATCGAAAGAATCAGGTGTCAAGTTGTGGAAGCTTGCTTGGTGACCCTAAAGCCTATAAATAGTGGACTAAACCTCCTCATTTCTAATCAACCATTCAACACACAACTCATTCCACCATTTCACACACACTTTCACTCTCTCTTTATTTTACTTAGTTAGTTAGTTAGTAGTTAGCTTCTCGTTAATATTTAACGAGACTAACGGAGGGGCTACTTTGTAATATTTGTTGGAGATACTTGGAGGGGTGCTTTTGTAATATTCGAGGCTCTGCTCGTTGTAATCTTTCAGCTTATATTCAGATTACGCATTTATCACGGTTATCTCTTTCCTTATCTATTATAATGCATGTTATTGTTATTATGCTAGATTTAGGATTCGTTACCATGATTAGTGAGTAGTTAGCTTGTGTGTTTGTTGTGATGTAGTTAGCCGTTATAATGGGGGATGATGTTAATTTAAACATATAATTGAAAACCATGTTCTGTTTAACTTTTCATCTATGATTATAAACCGTTTTCGAAACTATCGTCTTTCCTCCAATGAACTTGGTTAAAACTCTGAAAGGCAAGGAGTCGCGAACCTTGTTTAGAGAGTAATTAATTATCTGTGCTATTTATGCAAGGTCTGATTTCGATGCATTGGAAATACTGTTAAACCAAATGTATAGTACAACGTGAATTAATCAAGGATTTATTGGGTAATATTAAGTGAGGGCTGGTTTATATCATAGATGGGTAAACTTTAATACAAACTTAGTTAAAAGGGTTCAGAGTGACCTCAATGTGCAATACGCGTGGAACACCGTAAAACGTCCTACTACCTAGTATAGTGCTGGAACCACCTCTGGTGTAGTACAAACGCATGGAAGCTATGGAACGGCCATCGGTGTATACACTCTAACTTGCATTAGTGCGCAAGTGTGACACCCCCTAAATTTAATGTTTTGCGGAAGCTCGATTTGGGTGTCACTAATCAATATACAAAGCGCATAAGATATAATGAACGACCACTATATGCGTCGTTTTAAACTTGTATTAACAAAATAAACGTTTACATCAAAATAATGTTACATTAGCTCGGTTCCTGAAATTGAGAGATTACATGGCATAATTACTTTTACAAAATATAATAATGCAATCAAATCTCTAGTTGTATGTATGCTGACTCGAGCTAATAGTCCCTGCCTGTGCAGTCCACCTACTGCTGGGTACCTGTGATATATACTAAAATGGGTCAGCGAAAACGCTGGTGACCTCACAGGTTTGTATGTCAATGTATAGTTGTAAGAACCGCAAGATTTATATTGAATTTAAAATGCAATTAAGCAAGATAAAAGTTATACAATCCATGAGCACATAGTCTGAGCTTAACTTGAGCGCTAGGTCCAATTAAGGAAACCTAACTGATTTGCCTCCTACGAGTGTCTAATCCACACTCGTCTTCCCAAATGCTAATACATCCGTTTGACCGGTTAGTGCGTGCTAACCCGGATGAGGATTGTCAATCCCATATGATATCATATACTAACATTCACGCTAAAATATTAGAGACTATGCTTATAGAGGACTTTAATTGATTAGCTTGAAACTCATGTAGTATTTGAAGTTTGGCACTTGCGTTCTACTTGTAAAACAAATCAAAGTAGTAATATCACACCCCTAGTTGAAAAGCAGTGAAAAATGGGGCCATGAAACTCACCTGAGCCTTGTATGTTTATCTAAATAAGCTTGAATTGGTTAGCCTTGAATTGATGTCCGAAGACTTGTAACCTGAAGGTGTCCATGACACATGATGGTTATTAATTGATTAGGTATCTCGAAAGACTACCCTTGTAGTTGTTTGTCCAAATCGTCCCGATTTGGTTGATTGACTTGCCCAAATTACTATGATTTGGTTGATTGAATTGTATGTTTGAAAACGTGTACAGCCCGTTGGTGATTAATTGCAACAATAATCTTGATGTTATCACATTGATTTCGAAGCGTTATACTTGAAAAGTAAATTCCATTATGATTGAAAAGTTGTATCATGTAAGCGTTTTGAAGTTGTACAAGTTTGACACTTGGTGTAAAAATGTGCTTACGGTATCTAAGTACGGGGGTCGGGGGGAAGCGCCCCTGGTTAGCGGGGTCTAAGGGGCGGCAGCCCCTGGCGGGGTCCAAGGGGCAGAGCCCCTGGCTGGGGTCGAGCTGCCAGGTCAGCTTGGAAAATTTTTATTTCTACTATATTGCTTTAAGGAAAAACGCATCTGGACTTGAATTTGGGTGAAATCAAGTGATAAAATTTAGAGTCTCGACACTTAGTAAAAATATGTGTTTTCTAGTTTCTGTTTTGTGCGACGTTGGGTGCGACGTCGCAGGCCCTGACTGCGACGTTGAGCATGGCGTCGCTATGTGCAACTTTCGCAATTTAATGCGACGTTGTGGGTGGCGTCGCTATACGCGACGTCGCAATTTAATGCGACTTTGTGACTGACGTCGCACCATGCGACGTCACGAGGGGTTTTGCGACGTTGAAGTTGACGTCGCATAAATCTGGGTCCAAATGCGACGTTACGGTCTGATGGCCGGAAAATGTGTCGAAAACGAGTTTTTCGGTTTCCGTTCGGTCCAAAACTTTTACCCAACCCTTTTATGGACATACTAAGTTGTTACAAACAACTAAAACGTAAAAATACTAGAAATCGAAAGATGTCGGGATTTTGTCGGAAACTTACAAAGTGTCGGATTGAAAATCCGAAAAGATGAAAGTGTAGATCGTGATGAGAGGAACGTTTTTCTCCAAACGAGTATGGCGATCCGAGGTCGTTTAAGGTGTTTATTTTTATGATTTGTGAGTTATTGTGGGTTTGGGTTTTTGAGAGAAAAGAAAGGAGGAGAGAGAGAGATGAAATGAGAAATGAAAAAGAAGGAAAGAAAGGAGGTGATTTTGGTGGAAATCCCCACCATTTTCAGTCTCCGCCCAGCGCTCCGTTCGGTGTTCGTTTTCCCGATTATTTAAACGTTAAATATTTATTTTATAAATTAAATTTTTCGTTTTAATTTACAAAGTTTATTCAAATATTTTGTTGAAGTATTTTTACTAAATAGTTAGAATTCACGTTATAAAAGGTGATTTATTTCGTTTTGTTTGCGCGTTTACATTTTTAATCGCGTATACATTAATTGTGTGCTAAAACTTGGGTACGAAATATTACAATAATTAATATTTTGAATAAAATTGAGTTATTAAATAACATTTGTATTACTTAATAAAATTGATCACCAACGCCCGTATCTATTGTATCGAAATTCATTCGATTTGAAACTCGTACGATTTAAACAAACCGCATAATTGTGTAGATATATATTCAACAATATATATAATAATTGATAAATTAATTAGCCTAACACAGAACTAATTACATGTATTAAAACTTGATTAGGCACTAAATTCTAGTCCTAAATTGACGGTTGTCACAGCAAGGCATGGAATGCCGTAAAACGTCCTAGTACCTCGTTTAAGTGTCGGAACCATCCTTCTGGAACGGTTCCCATACACCAAAACTATGGAACGGCCGTCGGTGTACACATTCTGAGTAGCACTGGGTCAATCACCAGCTCTGAACTCTAACAAACCATCGATGAAAAGTTAACAGACACTTTCCGAATTAGGTCTTAAATGCTGCACTTAGATTAGGCTTACTTTATGGTGTTAAGAACGGTCAGAGATTAAATATCGGTCTGTTGCCTTATTCATGCGCCCAGGGGTTAACCCCAAGAAGAGTCACTTGTCCTCACCAGACAGTGTTGGGGGCTGAGCAGCCTGATCTGATCAGAATCATGATAGCCTAGTACTCAGTAACATATTGTCTGAGAAATCAGACAGTAGGGTACTAGTATTTACACCATAAGTATCTAAAACAAGTAGAACACAAATACTTAGAAAGAACGTTTTCAAAACATCAATCTAAACATCATCTCCCCTTAAGGCTAACGAAACCACAACAAACACTCCTCTCCATACTGATTATCTCTTATATTTTATTTCGCTGCTTATTTAGTTTAAAATAGGACCTAAGTAAACATTACCAAATCAAAACCTTTTCAAAAACAAACCCTACTAAATCGAATCGAACGTACGGACGACTGTGTTTCACAATAGGGTTGATCTTAAGAACGACCCTGAGTCATTACTTACCGCTATTCATAGTTATAAGTAAAACTTAGGTCCCCAGCTCTATAAATTTAAAACCACCCACACATTGTTCCACGGTCTCGACAGTTGGTCCGACGACAGCCGACCGCTCGGGACCCGATCAACGATTTAGATAAAAGAAAAAAATTAATCCCCTTCTTCAAGATCTCTTTCTGTTTTAGTTGTAGCAATGACAATTTTGAGGATGATAATAGATGAGAGAGAGCTGCTAAAAAAAATAGATGAGAGTGACGGAAAGAAGATAGACGGAAGTCCGGAAATAAGGATTAAAATAATACTCCTTATACTATATAATTATCTTTTATTTTAAATTGTTGACCATACTTTCTATTTAAATATAGACCTTACATCTTTTTTATATTATGGCAACATGTATATATTCTTAGCTTTTTGATGGTTACCACTAGGGGTGTTCAAATGGATGGATCGGTTCAAAACCGAACCATATACATGAATCCAAATGGATTATGGTTTCGAAAATATGAATCCGATCCGTCCAAACAAATTCAAAAACCGAACCAATCCATCCGAATTATTAATTGGATGGATCGGTTTGGTTTTTGGATATCCAAACATATACATAAATATATTCAATATCTACTAAAAATATGTTAAATATTATAATAAAATTATACAAAATAGATGGTTCTCATTTGCATCTCCCAGTACATATATACGTGTGTGTAATATAATAGTAAAATGCAAAACGAAACTATAAATTACCTACATATATAAGTAAATAATTTTGTAAACTATAAACTACCTATTTTATTTGGACATTTATAGAATATTAATAATTTAGTAAACTATTTTGTATGTTCATATATATACATATAATGTTTGAAAAATATATATTCATTTGTTATTTGGTTTGTTTAGATAATCCGATTTGTAATTTACAAACCAAAACCAATCCGTGATCCAAAATAATAAGTTTGGTTTTGATCCGAGCTGATCCAAAAATCCAATTATCCAAACCATATGGTCCGATCCGAGTTATCCAATTGGATAATCCGGTTTTATCCGAACTGTGAACAACCCTAGTTACCACACATCTATTTTATTTATAGGCTGGCAACATATATATTGTTGAACGTAGTATTTATTACGAGTAGTATTATTATAGTTTTTACGATTAAGATTGTTTTATTAGTGCAATATTATAATATTCCCTCTTTTCCAAATAGGTGTCTCACTTACTATTTTTAGTTGTCCGAAAATAATTGTGGACTAGCTATCTTTTCTATTATAAACATACTAAAAAATATCGTATTACTTATTTAGTAATCCTATATAATCTTAATACAAACTCAAGCCAAAACAATTTCATATTCGGCTTAGCTTTGCTATGTCGATAAATAAAGCTTAGGGCAGACAATTCCAAATGTTGGTGTTTATCTATCGGACTCTGTATTTTCGCACGGACAACTTTATGTTGCGTTATCGAGAGGAATATCACGTCATAACACCAAGGTATTAGTGAGACCCGTCAAAGAGTTTGATCATGAAGGTGTCTACACATCAAACGTGGTATATCGAGAAGTCTTGCATGATGAATAAGGTACAGTTAATTGTTTATTATTAAAATTGCAGTGCAATCTGTCATTACAAATGAGTTTTCATACCTTTCATTTTGTAGCAGCATATGGAGATGTTTTTCAAATTACATTAATCGATATGGATTTTAAAATTCTTATTACTATGATATATATATATATATATATATATATATATATATATATATATATATATATATATATAGTTTTTATATTATTTCACTATCCGTAAACTAACATATCTCTTATTATTGCAGATGATTTCAGGCCCGACGATGTGAAACCAATCTATTCATGTGCGCTTGGATTTTGCTATTTGAAGTTTAATTTTATTTTCAACTACCTGTTATCTACTTTTTCACGTCATCATATGAATATGACATTTACAATGCACACATCTTAGACATGCGGTGTTTTTTATTTTGCTATGAATTTTTGTTTAAGTGTTGTTCATCATATTACTTCGTATTATTATTATTTGTTTGATTTAAGCCGTATATTTTAAATCAATTTTACAAGGTATTTCACTATGTTTTATCATAAATTTCAAATATATTCCCGCTGCATTGCGCGGGTTACCAGCTAGTTCAAGCTAATAGATATTCGGTTGTAATCACGATACTCGTTCAATTACTTGTTACGTAGTTGGTTTTGCTAATTCCGCTAGTATAATCGATTCTGATTGTGTCTGATCCTGTTGTAGTTGTGTCTTCACTACGTTGTGGATCTCAACTTCTTCAACAAAGACAAAAAAAAAACTCACCTTTATTTAAAGCATTAATTTGTAATTTTTGTTATTATATGCATTACTTATTATGTAACTTCATTGTTATTGAACTAGAATTTTACCAAATGTATTATTTGATAGTATATGAATACCAAATCATTAATGAGCCTTGGTTTAATTTGTAGTATACTTTCGATCTCGGCCAAATTATATCATTATAATTTTATTAACCCATCAAACTACTTTAATCGGGCCATAAATAAAATCCGTTTTTGTATTTATAATTTATAATAAGTCAATATTAAAATCTTAATCATAAAAAATGCATTAAGTTATAAAATATAACTAAAATATAATAATAATAATAAATACAAAACATAATAAATGATATATATAACATTTTGTATGCTAAATTTGTTAAACTTGTTTTGGTATAACGCAAGTCTTCTCTTTTTATACTTTGTTATAACGAATTTAAACTATTTGTTTCATACTAAAAAACAGGATAAAATCTAATCTTTTTATAATTTACAAAAAATTAATATATATAACAAATTTGACGTAATATTTGTTGACTTAATTGTAATCGTAGTTGTAATTTAAAATGAAAATTACTTACACGTTTTTTTAATATAAATCAAGTGTTATCTTTTTATAGTTTGTTGAATATAAAGAATTTAAACTCAATTTTATCGACTATAATTTTCTAGATTTTGATAATTATAATTTGACGCTTTATTGATTCATCCACATTTATTAAAAACAAATTTTATATACCTAATTTTTTTAGTTTTCCCAAAATTGTTAGATGTAAAAAGTATAATTATTTTGAAACATGTTAAATTTGTTTAAAATACTCAATAAGAAAAATTATTGATTAAATTAATATACATCAGTAAAAAAAGATAATAAACAATCTTTAAAACAAATAATATAAACAAAAATTAATATTCTCAATACTGATGTAAAAATATCCAATCTATACTATATACAATTTGTCAATACCGATGACATCATACTGCTGAATTAGCCCCATACACGGTTGTTTTTTCTACTGACGTGTCTTCACCAGCAAACCTCACTTACGTCAGCAATATACTAAATGAATTAAGGCAAAAAAAATCAAAAAAATACGGTTTTTTTCTGCCCAAAATAACTTATTTGGATTTCTTTTTGAGTTCCAATAAATCTCATGCATGTAGTGTAATATCTTTTGCTTCTTGGAATGGCCAATCTTGCACGCCTGGGCTATGTGTGGAATTTGAATAGGCCTCAACTTCTTATTATAAAACTCAAGTTAGTCTAATAGGTAACAATTCACACAACAAATCGTAGCAACCCTACCTTCAAACACATCGGTTTTACATCCAAAAAATGGAGAACGGTAATTACAATTACATTCAAGATCTGGACACAGTAAATGATTCGTGTAAACTTAAGGTGAGGATTCTGAGTTTGTGGAAGACAAATTATCAGATTTAAATGATTGTAATGGACGAGAAGGTATAATTCATGCATTACTTTGCTCTCGAATAAATTTTTATTTTCCAAGAAAACCTTAAGTTTTTTGTAATTAACAATTTTGTTGTTTTTCATATAGAGTGACAAGATTCATGCAACTGTGAAGAATCAACTGCTGCCCATTTTTGGGTCCGTTCTTGAAGAAGGTATTGTTGGGATAATAAGCAAGTTTAGTGTTGGTGCAAACAATGGGAAGTATCCTATGGTAAAGCATAAGTGCAAGTTGAACTTTTACCGAGGTACTAATGTCAAAAGATGTACACCGTTTGATGGGTCAAGACATGGATTTGATTTTCTCCCGTTCAGTAATATTTTTGACCATATAGACGATCACGATCTACCGGTTAGTAAGCCATGTACACTTCATGTTATCATGTAGTATGTATTAAATTATACTTGAAAAGACTAATTAATTAGTAATATATTTTTCAGATGTTATTGGATGTGTTATACATTGTGGTGATATTGATTTTTGTGAAAAGTCTGATGGCAAAGAAGGCATGCGTATCACATTGGATATAGAAGATTTGCAGTATGTATTTAAAAAAAAACTAATAAATAATAAATGCAAAATGTTGGAGATGAACTTATTAACTGTTTATATACATATTAATTATTTGTTTTGTTTAAAGTGGTTTGAAAGTAAAGTGTACTTTATGGGATGAATGTGCACAGCGTCTTCATGATTATGTTAGTTCTAACCAAAGGCTGGAGGTGCTTCTTCAAGTCAAGGTGGAAGTGCTCTTTCTAGCCAAAAAATCAATTCAGTTCGAGAGGATTTTCTATGCAAGACTAAAAGAAGGACCATTGACGAGATTGTTGATTTAACTGGTGTATGATATTATTAATAAATGAGTTTTAGTAATTAGGGGGTGCTTGGTTAGGGGTATTAAGGGGTGGGAAATGGGAAAGATAATGAATAATGATGCTTGGTTTAATATAATGCAATCGATCATTACCCATTAGTGGCTAATCACTCATTGCCCACCAAATTGGGGGTAATAGGTATCAATACCTATAATCATCATAACATTTGACATTTATATAATCATCTCAACCCGTCAACCCACTAAACCTCAACTCTATAACTCGTTTAATATTCAGGGTCGGACTCGGGTTAAGTTTCGGGTTAACGGGTCGACCAATCAAACCTAAAATTAGCCCATTTAATTTGACTCGTTTTACCCCAAAACCACCGAAACAACCTGAAATTGATCCAAAACCAACATGCCAACCTTCTAACCCGTTTGACCGTTTACCCAAACAGTTATGAATGTCATGCCGAGGTTAGGTACTTTTGACATGTCGATTTGCTAACCCGAAACTTGTAGCGCGTTTAGTTTTTAAGTTAAACTTGTGTCAAAGATTCGGGTTAACCGGTCAACCCACCAACCTAAAAGTAACCCATTACTTTGACTCACTTGACCCGAAACCAACCTACCAACTCAGTTACCCGTTTGACCCATTTACCTAAACGGGTAATAAAGATTGTGTACGGGTTGGGTACTTTTGACCCACAACCCGTTTATCAAATCATGCCGGATTCGTGTCGCGTACTTTGAACCCGTTAACTTGACCCGACCCATCTTTTCACTCCTACACATAGTTATATGAACCAAGCAACATTTATGGCAAAGATAATACTAAGGAATGCCCTTAATTATACTGTTTATATTTGTTGACCTTCATAATACATATTTTGAAATGTATATGTGATGCTGGCGTAGTCGTCGTTTAGTAAAGCGATCAGAGTCCTAAAAGATTTGTAGTTTTGCTGGGCCCAAGTATACTTTAAAGCTTATAGCGATAAGTATCCTCGCGATTCAGCCGTATTGTGAAACGTTGATGTTTAAGACGATCCATCTAACTAGTAAGGGTTTTAAAATTTGTTTTGGGGGTTTTGTTTGATACTCGGACAGATATTTAAAAAGTAAATAAATAAAGCGATAATAAAAGTGGGTAGATATCAGTTAGTATGGGAAGGTGTTTGTTATGATTTCGTTAGCCTATTATTGGGATGATGATTAGGTTTTTGTTTATAAAGAAGTCTTTAAAGATTTGTTATTTTATTTTGTTTCAGATATATGTGAGGTAAGTACTAGATCCCTACCGTTAGATGACTGGACAGTATGTCACTGAGAAACTAGGCTATCAAGATTATGATTGGAGTGGTTTGTCTAGCCTACAACACTGACCTATTACATGCAGTGACCTTTACTGGATAGATATCCTGGGTGCATGAATTAGATGACAAACCAACTCGAGGTCCGACCGTTCTTCACCTCACATAAACACTTGACTTAATAAAACATTTAAGGTCAAGACTTAGTGGGTGCTTTCATTACTTCCTATCGATGGGTTTGTAAATTCTAAAGGTATTAGATTGCTAATGATTCACAAAGTGAAGTAACAACGGCTCTTCTGTGGCTTCCACGTGTTTTTACTACACCAGATGTGTTTCCAACGCTATAGTAAGTATTGAGCCGAATTACGGTACCTACATTGCGTCATACAGTAACCCCGTTAATCCACAAAATGAAGTAACGATGGCTATTCCATGGCTTCTACGTTGTAGTACACCAGTGGTGTTTCCATCGCTATACCAAGTACTTAGCTGATTTACGATACCTACGTTGCTTCATAAATGTCTCTCGAGACTTATTAACTAAGTTTGTATTTGAGTTCAGTAATTATCCATCTATGATATAAACCAGCCCTTACTTTAATATCCCAATAAATCCCTAATTTATTAACAGTGTACTTTGCTTTCATTTAGAAAACAGTGATTCCACAGTTACAGTGTACTTTACGTTCAGATAAGAAAGCAAAATTTCCACGGCTCCGGTGTACTTTGTGTTCACTTTAGAAAACATTATTCCATAGTCGCAGTGTACTTTGCGTTCAGTTTTAGAAAGTAATATTTCCACGGCGACGATGTACTTTGCGTTCAATTTAGAAAGCAGTATTTCAACGGTTTATAAATCAGACCATGCACGTTTATACACAGATAACTAAGTACCTTCATATTGGGTTCGCGGCGTCCCATCCAATAAGGTCGTAATCACGTTTATTGGTTGAAAGACGTTAGTTCAAAAAGTGAGGTTTAAAATCATAGATAGAAAGTTAATCAAAGCACTAAGTTTTCATAATATCATCCCAATGAATATAGCTAACTACATCACAACAAATACGCAATAGTACTACTCGCTAATCATGGCAATCGATCCCAAATCTAGCATAATCAAAACAATAGTATGCATTGTAATTAAATAGATAATGATAGACAGAGTCGTCCCTAGGGCTGGGCACGACCGACCACCCAGGGCATCAACTAGTGAGGGGGCATAAAATGCTCGAAATTTATCGATCGATATAGTTCAAGTTTTAGACGATTTAATAATGTTATAGTGTGAAAAATACATGTTCATATATTTATTTGATGATTACTGGAGTCATGTTGAGAAGATTAAGTTCAAGCTAATCCTTTAATGGAGGAAACTGGAAGGGGGTAACCAGGAAGAAGACACACAGTAGGTTTTGACCTTTTTTTTAGATTAAGCCCTCTATATTAGTCAAGTATACACTTTATACCCTTCCGTTTTCCGGTTTATCAATTTCTATCTTATTTGATGTGCGTACTTTTGAAATTTACTATGAGAAAGGTCAAACAACATAAGTATGTCACCAAAATTTATTTTTATTGATCTTTAATATGTAGAATCTTAATATCTTGTACACATCCAACACCATGTTTTAAAAAATAATGCTTATATTATGGACATCAATATACTTAATTTTGAAATCAAAAAATTCAAATTTTTTTCACAAACAAGGTAATAGCAAAATTGATAAGTTTGAACTATTATTTAGTTCATGCATGAAATCTAGTGTCGTAATCCAAATAATATAACATTGATAATATATGTATTCTTTTATCTTTAAAGGTCTATTATTTTTTTTTTTTTGAACAACAGAAAGCATATAAGGGCCTATTATATTAATAATATAACGACATGAGGTAGGTCTTATTAAGTGCTAATGGCACTCCCAATGGGAGTAATTGGTTGCTAACCGGTTGCAACCGATTAGCAAATTGGCGCCATGGGTGCAACCGGTTGCTCCCCAAACCGGAAAACCGATTCCAAATCGGTTGTGAAAGTGGGCTCGCAAGCTTTTTTTAGTTTAGTGTATAGAAATGGTGGTATATTGGTAAATATGGGGCCCAGAAAAATGAAGTGGTTAATCATCAATGGCAGTGGGTAATAAGTTGTGAATCAGTTAGTGGAAAGCTGACGTGGTGCTGAGGTGGCATAAGTGGTTTGGAAGTGGTTAAACAATGGTTGGGAGTCCCCTAAGCTGAACTCTCGAGCAATTAGAAGTGCTTAATTGGCAGCGATTAATGCATGAACTAGCAAATAATAGTATGTTGTTTGTTTATAGTTTAGAAGGGGCATTATTAAATGACTCGCCCAAGGCAACAAAAATCCCAGGACCGGCCCTGAAGATCAATATAACTGTAATAATAGAGTAGCTGGAATAAATGCAGATAGATTACAACAAGCGGAACTCCAGCTTTTACGAAAGTGCCCCTCCAAGAATCTCTACAGATATTAAAATATTGCCCCTTTCGGTAGGTCCGTTAAATATTAACGGATGACTAACTACTTACTAACTAATCTTACGTAGAGAGAGAAAAAGTGTTTGAGAGAGTGAGTAGAGAGAAGTGTGGATGAGAAGTGATGAAAAATGGTGGAGGATGGCTTATATTTATACTAGTTACTCAACCGTATTTCTCAACCATATTTCCACCTCCAAAATCTCAACCGTATTTCTCGAGCGATTAAAAATCATCAAAAATATGGGAGGGAAGCAAAATACGGGGCATCCGACCTTATTTCGGGAGGAAATCAGAAAATACAGCCGTATACGACTGGGACATGGCCGTATACACCCTATATTGGCCGTATATGGGTCAGTACCAGGCCGTATATTGCATGGCTTGGCCGTATATGGCTTGGCTCGCCCGTATTTTGGCTCTTTGATGCTTCTTTTCTTCGTTTAGGGGTAACTTCTTCGTATCCGTTTTGAGCAATTCTAACGTCCACGGCTTCGTAATTTCCTAACTAAGAAGATGACATTGATTAGAGGTCATAATTCTTAGTGTAGCTAAAAAAGAATTAGAATGAGTGAACGAGAGATTCGTTGATCGTTTTAGCTCTATTTTATACGTTGTAAGTCTGTTTTAGTTGATTCTTGAAGCATTGTCCATATTTTGGCCCCTTTAATGAAATTTAGTAAATGATACTTCATTTCAAATATTTTCATTAATAATAGGGCTAAAAAGGAGGGTTACCAGTACGTAAAAATGTGACTTTTTACGTGTTATCAAGTATCCTACACTTAGACTTTGCTTGTCCTCAAGCAAAACTCAAACTTTTTCACTTGTTCCCGATGAAAACATTTGCCAGTGTCAATGCGTTTGGGGAATCAAAACATCTTTAAGAACAACCATCCTCAGATACATGCAAACTATTTCAAAAACTAAGAGAAAGATAAGGCAATCGTTTCATAAACATGAAATGATTCTTTTAGGCATGCTTTAATTCTCACGATCTTGGAATATACATGACTAGGTGTCGGCGCGACTAATCCGGTAATCACAGCAAAAGGTTACATTGAACGACTCTACATGAGACGTTTTGAAAATACATCAAAATATTACATTGAAACATCAAATGTTACATAGTTTGCGAGTTCGCAGTAAAGTCTAGAGATTCTAGTATGTAGTTGCTATTACAAAAGTAATAAATGCAAAAAATCTCTAGTTGTTTGAAAAGCATGCGACTCGAGCTAGCATATCTGGTAGAATCCTATTTCTGTTGGGCACCTTAGAATACATGCTAAAACAGGTCAGCTATAAAGCTGGTGAGTTCATAGGTTTTGTTAGTTAAATCGTGAAATATAAACCATAAGTGTTTCAAAAGTAGTTTATAAACTATGTTTTTAAGATGTAATGTCATATGATCATTGCTCCAATGTGCAACAATATGAGGTTTATTGTAAACCTATAAACCTAAACCAATAGGTTTCTAATAGTTATACGGGTAAATCATAGTATCATTATCACAAGGTATTGTACTGCTCCACCACCATAATATGTACGTAGGTCATACGATTTCTAAACAGTGTACTGCACTACCCGCAGTGAGGTATTAGTATGTCACCAGACATAGGATATTGTTCCACCACAATGTTGTATGAGTAAGTCATATGATATCAAATAGTGGTACTACTCTACAAGTAGTAAAGTACTAGTATGCCACCACGCATAAGGTATTGCTCTACCGTAATATTGTAGATGTAGTTCATGAGAACTAAATGAGTATTTAACTTAATACTGTATCATAATTGTTTTGTATTGCTTTACCGCAATATCATTTTGTATTGTTATTATGTATATCGTTGTTCGAATACAAGTTCGAGCGAGTGAAAACTTGTGCGAGTGCAAGCTCGTATGTATATCAATGAGTGCGAGTGTAAACTCGTATGTATATCAATGAGTGCGAGTGTAAACTCGTATTGGTATTCGTTTTGTATTGCTTTACCGCAATATTGTTTTGTATCACTTTACCGTGATATCGTTTTGTATCACTTTACCGTGATATTGTTTTGTATTGCTTCACCGCAATATCGTTTTGTATTGCTTCACCGCAATATCGTTTTGTATCACTTTACCGTGATATCGTTTTGTATCGCTTTACCGTAATATCGTTTTGTATCACTTTACCGTGATATCGTTTTGTATTGCTTTACCGCAATATCGTTTTGTATTGCTTTACCACAATATCGTTTTGTATCACTTTACCGTGATATCGTTTTGTCTTTCATGTAATCATGTGTGCATATGTGCAATGACAGTAACATGTCGTGCCATAATAGTGTATCGTATCATCATGTATGCATATGTTTAACGGAAGTGGTACAGGTACTCAATTTGTACTTACGGTTGTCACGTATTACTCAGAAATAGTACAATGTATCTAAGTATGTAAAGTCATCACTTAGATGTCGGGAGTAGCATAATGTATCTAAGTATGTATAATCATCGCTTAGTTATCGGGGAGTAGTAAAATGTACTCAACTAATGTATGCTACCATCGTGTACTTGTAATCTCAAGCTTAGCAAGTAATTTAGTGCCTCTAGTCGGTGTTCACTTGTGTACTAGTCTAACCTAGTTTTTGTAGCACAGTGTTGTGGAGAGGCGTTTAGTCCCTAAAAGGTTGTACATGTAGTAAGCCTAGGTACTTTCCAGCTCTAGTATACTTAACACACTTGAAGTATATTTTTAGGAAACTTATTGATGTTAAAAAAAATCTAACATGTTTATCATAAACGCCAGTTAACTGATTTTGTATTCATTAAACAATGAAAAGAGAGTAAAACGAGCATGCATTCTCACCCCAAAATCAGTAAAACAGTTTAAAAGTGGGGCTATGAACTCACCTGTGGTGCTAGCGTTCCCAACGCACTGGTGTTGTCCCAACAGTAACCTCCTAGCGTCCTAAACACACGAGGTTATATAAGTAAGCGACTAATCAGTCGGTCTAAGCTAGTTGTTCAAATACTCGTTTGTTGTTTAAGTTTAGAATTCGTGTACGGGGGTCCGGGGGCAACGCCCATGGTAGCGGGGTCCAAGGGGCAGAGCCCCTGGCTGGGCCCCTGCTCATATTGCTTTAATAAAAATGCATCGGAATTTCAAATTCGGAGTATCATTTTCGTTACGCGAATCTGACTCGCAGGTCAGTTCGCAAGGTCAGTCCACAGAGTCAGCTCGCAAGACAAAGTCGACTCACAAGTCTCGTCTTGCAGCTCAACTCAGTTCGCAGGTCGAGTCGCTTCGCAACTCGGTTCGCTAGCCAGTTCAGTTCGCAAGTTCGACTCGCAGTCTAAGAGTTCAATTTGCTAGTTTGACTCCGCAAGTCAAGGTTAAGTTCGCAATCTCAGTTCGCAGCATGATCTGCGGACTGAGACGCAGCTTCAGTTCGCAGACTCAGCTGCTAGTGTAAACACGTTTTAAAAATGCATTTCAACTCGGTTTTTGGACATAATTTCGCTAGGTGGACGTTTCTAACATACAAATGAAAGTATTGCTAGTATTTTAAAAGAGTTAGAAGTTCCTTACATCGAAAATAAAATCGAAGAAGATGAAGATGGTGAGCTTGTCGTGGTGATCGATTCTTCTTGAAGCAACCTTGCAAGATGGTGATGATGATACACGATTTTGATGATGATGTTGGCGGTGGTGGTTGTTTACCGAGAGAGAAAAGGGGAAGGGGGAAAATAGGTAGGGAGTTGAGTTTGTTTGGTAGAAAATGAAAACAATGAGGGGTAAAAGGGTATGGGTTGGGGTTTTGTTGTCTCCTAATTAGTGGTGTTAAATCCCGTGTTCGTTTGCCCGATCGTTTAACTGTCTAATATTTTAAAGTTCTAAAATTTGTTAACGTATATTCAAAATATTTTTAACTAAAGTATTTTATCTATATACCTTATTTGAGTTATAAAAATATAACTTAGTTTTAAATTAGTTTGTCGGGCACGTTTCGTGTGTTTTTCATCGCGTACTATTACGTTTTAACAAAACGTAATATGTTTTGAATACTTTAATATAATCCAAGTAAATAATATTTGTTTTTAATAATAACACATTATTTAGAAAAGTTTTGTCACCAACGTCCGTATTACACATGTCGGATTACATCCGAGTTGTTATCGCGCGATTTTAAATTAATTATGTACGTGTGCGTATATATAAATACGCGGAAAGTTGCTCCCATTTAGTTTAACACTAAACTAATTACGTGATATTTTTCTGTGATTAGGCACAAATAATTGTCCTAATTTACCGGGTGTCACACTAGGCGATCTCACCAGGTGGTCACTCAATTCACTCATAAGTGTATTGGGGTTCCTATCATTCTAATCAAACGAAATCGCTCAAAGCCAGTCATGCAGTATCCATCGTCATAGGGATGATCGAGAATTAAATCTCCACCACAGGTGAGGACGATGCTAATTATCCCAGAACATTCTATTAGGTTGTAATGTTTGGTGAGGGTTAAGGGGTATGGATAAGTGGGAAGTTTTATTTTTTCTAAGGGTTTTGCTAATTATCCCAGAATATTCTATCGGGTTGTAATGTTCTGCTTATACAATGGTTTTAGTGGGTTCATTCGGTTGAGCTGCGTTAGGTGCAATCAGTGAAAATGGTTGGTTATAGGTGAGTTGGGGTTGTTGTAGGTAGGTAGGGTATATAGGTTGGTAGGGTGGTTGGAAGGGTGGTTGGTTCGTAGGTGGGAATTGGGTGCCTCTAGTCCTAGTATGAGAGGATCGAGAGAAACCAGGTGGATTTTGAGGGCTAGATGGGAATTGAGCATAGTAAACCGTACCGTCAGCAGGATCCTCGTACTCAACCTGATATTCCTCCGAAGGCAGGTTGGCACAGGTCTGGCATGACTGGACTTGGTGGACTTGCTATGGGATTTTCTTCATTTCGCCGATTTGTTTTGCCAGGGTTATCCGAGCAATAGGGTACTAGTGTTTACACTACGAACATCTAAGCTAAAGTAAGACACAAATCTTAAAAGACGTTTTCATACTTGAACCCTAAGACATCACCCCATGCAAAATCTAACGAAGTTATAATAAGCACTCTCCTCCATATTGATTACATCTCATTTCTTATTTACTGTTTATTTACTATTTATCTGCTTAGCTTTAATTACGGACCTAAGAACAAAAACCCCCCATTCAAATCATTTTAACCCATCACTAAAATAAATCGATCTTCCCGACAACTCTTTTTCGCAATACGGTTAGCTTCAAAGAACGACGGTAGTAGGTCATGCTATTGCTACTGCTTTAGTAAAACTTAGGTATCCAGCAAACTATAAATATAAAACTTACCGCCACGATCGCGACAAGTTTTAAGTTCCGCTGCCGGGGAGTTTAATTGTAAGACCCACAGACGTCCCGACGAACCTTTCTTTTTAGTGATACCCTTTACAACCACCCACAATTCTTTCCAAAATACTTCTCGATATACGACCGGATCAACCGGATCTGAACCGCTCAATTTCGTACCCGATCCTCAGTCAATCATCCGAACCATCATCAAAGAATGACGTTCCCATTTTGCAAAAATGGCTGATAGTGTTACTCTCGCCGACAACATCAAGCCATCCATCGAAGGACGAGGAGGACCGATTAGCTATCCCATGATCGACGGAGTATCTTTCGAATTCAAACACCACATTGTTCTACTCATCAAAGATAACTGCCAATTCCACGGTTTACCCCGTGATGATCCCAATGCCCACATCGACAAATTCATACAAATCTCAAACTCGTATAAGCAGAATGAGGTCGATCAAGACATAGTCCGCCTATACTTGTTCCCTTATTCTCTTGCTTTACATGCTCTGACTTGGTTTAAGGGACTTGAGACTGGCTCAATCACCCCCTGGACAAATATGGGGACGAAATTTCTTACAAAGTACTATACTTTCCCCCATCTAAACAAACCAAACTTAAGAATGACATCGCGAACTTCCACCAAGCACACGATGAATCAATCTATACAGCATGGGAACAATTTAAGATTCTGTTGAAGAAATGTCCTAACCACCGAATGGAGAAGACGGCCCAGTTGTGCACCTTCTATAACGGTCTCGCTCCAAACCACCACATTACTCTTGACGCCGCTGCTTAAGGTAATTTCATGCAATTCACCGCTGAGGAAGCTTGGAGCTTGATTGAAAACATGACAATGCACCACCACGACTGGAAGTCGGAGGAGCATTCCTCATCCTTACCACTCTCCGCCTACAATTCCAATCAAACCGAAGCCATCAAAACCCTAAGTGAGTAGATCGAGACTCTAACGAAGCAAATCGGGGAGCTGAAGAAGCAACTGCAACGAATTCATCAAGTTCAAAGAACGAACCTAGGTCATATTACTGCTACTGCTTTTGTAGAACTTAGGTCCCCAACAAACTATCAATTTAAAACTTACCGCGACGATCGCAACAACGCGTCATATACTTTGAAAGTGTATTAAATACTTATGGCTGATCATCTATAAGGAGCATATTATTAATTGTTTCATTTCTTCACACTATATTAAACTAATTCTTGTATCAAAAGTCTATATTTTCCCTAATGAATTGTAGAAAACGAGGTCAATATATACACAAAACGACAACCATGCCAATCATACCTATGATTGTTCGGTCCCATTTTCTTGGAATTCTTAGGAATTGGAATTTGAATTCCAACCTTTTTTGGTTCAGTAATGAAATGGAATTGGAATTCAAAACATTCCATAAAATTCATTTACCTAAATGAATTCAACATTCCATTGAATAACTGAAGAAAAATTTAACATTTCAAGAAATGTTTACATATTAACTAAAACGCCCCAAATAATTCATCATGTCTTGTTCCCCATTCCTCTCAAACATGCACCACCCACCTCCCATAGTTGCAAGGAACACGGATTGCTTCGGTACGGGATCGCGGTACGGGAATGCAATTCACTATGGCCCTAAAATTTGGTTGGGGGGGAGGGTAGGCTCATTCCGGATCGCTATGGTTCGATTTAACATAAAATTTGGTACGATGTACCCAATAAATAATAAAACTTAATTTCGAAGTTCAAACTTTCTGTACATATAAAATATATAGTGGCTATTGATTTTCAAGAACCCACAAAGCAAAGATATATTAATAGTGAAGTACTAAAGTGTTCACTAAGCAACTTAAACCTCAAAGTGTGAAACAAATAGCCAAAGATAAATATTAAATAAGTTAAAGCTTAAAACTTAAAGCTTCAAATACTCAAATGAAAATAATAACAATCGGATATTCTAATCTTGTTCAAGGTTCTCCCATTGCATTTCCTCCGATCTTGAAGTTGAGCATTCCAGATTTACACTTTCGGGATTCATGTCCCACTTTTTAAATGGTCCCTCTTTGTAATATTCTGAAAATCGTGATTGTAGACGAATATTAGAATGAACAAACACCAACTTGTCAGCCCTTATAGTTTTTAAACAGTTTTGTTTCACACTATGAATAAAAGAATAAGTACTCCGGTTTCTCTCGGGAAATGAATTGCTAATAGGTTGCGTGTAACACCCTCAAATTTCGGTTTGCGGAAGCGGTCGGGTCGGGTGTTACCAAATTAAATATCACAGCATAAGATACATAATGAACGACTCTAAATGAGGCGTTTGAAAATAATTATACATTTTCCAAAATAGAACGTTTACAACGTTGCGAGTTTAATAGAAATTTCAAATACATAATTTGAAAATACAATAGTAAATGCAGAGTAGTCCCAATTGTTTGAAAATATGCGACTCGAGCTAGAATAATCTTGAAGCAATCCTAATCCTGCTGGGCACCTGAGAACACATGCTAAAACGAGTCAGCTATAAAGCTGGTGAGTTCATAGGATTGTTAGTTGAAAACATAAAGTATAAAACCTTGTATGTTTTGGAAAGTTGATCAAAATCCATGATTTTGATAAGTATCATGTTAAAGTTGTAACACCAATGTGTATACGTCTATTCGAGGTATTTCATACCTAAACGGTTTGAGTCGCGTACCTAAGTACATATATATGTTTGGCAATCCATGCCTTGATACCTATCAGGTGGTAATTGTGTCTATAAACGTGAGGTGATACATGCCTATAACTATTGATTAATTGTATGACCACGTCATAAGATAACAAATAATTGTAGTTCCACAGATTTATGATTGAATGTTTAGTGCGTCCGTTTGACCAATTAGCATAAGCTAACCCGGACTTGAATTGAGCTAACGGCCTCGCGTTGAAACTCCACCGACCCGTTAACTTATTGTGAATCTCGAGTAAAACTCGCTGATCCATTGATTGATTGTGAGGGTCACGAGCATAAGCCCGCTCATCCATTGATTGTATTGTACTTGTTCCCACTGCAATACCGTGGCATCGTTTTGTGCCCACTTTACCGTGGCATCGTTTTGAATCACTTTACCGTGATCTCGTTTTGTGCCTAACTGGCATCGATCGAATTGCTCGCAAGCAAAGTTTGAAATTGAGCCGGCTGTACTACGACGAGCCCGACTGGTGAAATGTAGAGCCAGCAGTACTACGACATGCTAGCTAAAGTAATTGAGCCGACAGTACAACGACATGTCCGACTTGAGTATTCGTGTTTGTATAATTGTATGTATACTAATATACATATGTAGTAATGTAGATAGCACCCTGTGCTCAAGATGATGTACAAGTATGTAGGTATATATATATATATATATATATATATATATATATATATATATATATGTCGAATCAGCAACCACATGTAACAATCATGCCACGCATGAAATATTTGATTGTATCTAAATAAGTATAAACAAATACTTAGATATTAAGTAACACATTGAACCTAGGCATGAAGACTCATCACCTAGTTGAGTTGTATTAGTATAAGGAGTCTATACTAACTTATGTTACTATTGTATACTCCTAGCCTTAAGCCTAGCAAGTATATTTGGGGTCTCAGAAAAATGTTCACCTAAGTACAATTCCCATTCTAATGATCATGGAGTGTGTCCACAGTTTTAGTTCCTAAAAGGAAGACTAATCCTGTAAAAGTCTAGTCGTCGTCATGTGGGTAGAACTAATCCGTTCTAGTATAATGGTAGTATTGTCCCGTGACAATATGGTCATTGGATAGTGATAACTTAGTCAAGTTATGTATTGGTAAATGTTTTCCAACCATCTAATAGTGTACGATTGTAACCTATCTCGGTTAGGTATTGACATTGTTCCATAACAATATGATGGGTGTAATTCTTAAGCATTACATATTTGTATTACATAACAGTAATATAAGCAAGTGTGATTTATAAAAGTTTATTAATATAATTCGAAAATAATTGTTGAGCATGTGTTTCACCCCGAAAACAGTAAAACAGTTGAAAGAGTGGGGCTATGAAACTCACCTGAGGAGCTAGCGTCCTAGTGTAACGAGTCGTGCCAAGTATAATCTCCTAATGTCCTAAACACGAGAGATTTTGTATGTTTGTAAGTGCAGTTAGTTATTGATAATTCGTAATAATAATTCGTATTATTATTAGGTTTGAACTTTCGTATACTTTATAAAGTATATTTGTTTTGAGTACAAGTCGTATTATATTTGAATTGTCATTTGAAAACGTTTTCCGACACTTAGAAAGAATTGGTTGTTTTCTGTTTTCTGCGACATAACATGCGACACAAAAAGGTGTCATGCGACACAAGGGTTGTGTCGCATGGAGTGCGACACAAGAGCTCTGCGACACAGTGGTTGTGTCGCAAAGTTTGCGATGCTGATTCAACAGCGACATAAGGGTTGTGTCGCATGGAGTCTGCGACACAAGATGCGACATAGAGTACGACATAAGATACGACACAAATGAAATTTTGCGACACAATATGCGACACAAGCGTTGTGTCGCATAGATGAACACCAGCCCAGAAAGTTTCGGAAATCGCGTTTTTCCGGCCAAAATCGCAAATCAAACGCATTTTTAAGCTGAAAAATCATGTTTTCTTTGTTGTTTAGGTTATAAGTAACTTGTGTAAACGTTATTACACTAAAACATTACCCCAAAATGATTAAATCTAAGAATTTAGAAATTTCTTACAATTACGAATCGAGGCCAAAGGAGGAAGAGAACGAAGGTGTTGCCTTTGTTAATGTTGTTCCACTCTTGATGGTGATTCCGAAAATATAAATTTTGTGGGTTGATTTGTAGTTTCGAAAATTTGTGATAAATGGGTGGAGAGAGTTTGTGTGTGAAAATGAGATGAAATGAAAATGAAATGAAAGAGGAGGGGGTTTGGGGTGGCTGATCCAAAAGGGGAGGGGATGGGTTTTTCCCCACTTCGTTCCTATTTCGCAGTGTAAAATACCCGTATTCTGTACCCGAATAATATATATAAATTTATTATTTTTTTAAATGTATATTTCCGTTCTTTCAGTTATTAATTAATTAAATCAAAAATTGTTTTACTCGATTTAAAAATATATTGTGGCTTCAAATGGATTTATTTGTGATTATTAAATAATCATTGTTCATTATATGAAAATGTAAAATTGTCGTTCGCTAAGTTATAATTGTATATAATAATACGATTTAAATTGGATGAGGATTTTGACTTTTTGACCGGGTGTTACATTCTCCCCCTGTTAAGAAAATTTCGTCCCGAAATTTAAAGTGATGTCGTGGTCGTGTGGAGTCTGGGGAGCAATGTACGTATGAGGAATTTATCGAGTAGGTATCAGACATATCATGTCTTATAACGGAGTTGAAGGACAGTCAATCCATGACTGTGTCGCAGTTTATCGCTGTAGTCACATCTTGACTATATTGCTTGCTCTAGGTATGATTGAGTCATGGTTACCGGGTAACCGTTTGCGTCGTAGTCCATTCGGGACTAGATGGTTGACACATAGTGACCGTTTTGTAAGTCGTCCTATCAGGACTAAATGTTTGGTGAACGTGCTGTAGATCAGTCTGCTGAAAGCAAACATTGAGTTTTATGTGGGCCTAGGTCAACTAGCCCTAAGATGTAATTAGTATTAGTTTGATAAAATGATCACGGGGATAATAAGTACGCGTTTAGCGAAACTATAATTGAAGGGTTTTGTTTTCGAGGAGAAGTTGTACTTACATTATCGTTGGAGATTTATTTGATTTACTTGGAGTCGATTAAGTAAATTTTGCGTCTTTTTGGGCAGTACTTCTTGTAATGACCAGGTTCCTTACATTTGAAGCATATTCTTCGAGAGTCGGGATTGGCAGGAACTCTGCAGTTCCGGATTACGTGTCCATATCGTTGGCACCTTTCGCAGGGTAATCCGCATAATCCGTCATGATGACGTTTACAGCCGTGACAAAATGGTTTGTTACCCGCATAGCCTTGTCTTTCGTTAGGTTCGACAGCATAGTACCTCAAGGGTTCAGGTTGATTGGTTGGATAGTGACTAGTGCTGGAATCCCCATTCCATTTCGTTAGGTTGTTTTCAGTTGCAGTGGCTTCGCGTCGTTCCCTCTGTGCCATAAGTCTGTGAGCCATACGAATGGCCTCTTCAATAGTAGCGGGTTTAGAGGCGGTGACCATTCCCTCAATTAGTAGCGGGAGTCCACCGGTGTACCTTGCGATTCGTTGACTTTCAGGGTTTACGATGGTTGGGCAAAGGTGTGCTAGTTGTTGAAAACGATTGGTGTAGAATTCTATGTCGTTGTCTTTTACGGTGAGGTGCCAAAGTTCGTCCTCAAGTTTGTGAAGTATTTCGATGGGGCAATACTTGTCCTTCATGATTTGTTTCAGGTCTTCCCACGGAAGTTCGTGAGCAGTGTCGATTCCTACAGTTCGGGCGTGAAAATTCCACCAGGTAGAGGCATCATCCTGGAGGGTGTATGTGGCGTACAAGACTTTGCAGTCGTCGGGGCAGTTGCAAACGCGGAATATAGATTCCATTTTCTCAAACCATCGAATTAATCCGACAGCTCCTTCAGTTCCGACGAAGTTTGGTGGTTCGCACCTCAGGAAATCCCTAAAAGTGCAAGGCTTTACTTGGTTCTGAGCAGCTAGGGTCGCAGTCACTGCTTGATTAATGATTTGATCGTGCTTAGCTTGAGTGAAAGTTTATCGTTTAGGAGGCATGATTCTTGAACAATAATGAAACGACAAAGTGTGATATCTTTATTCAAAGATTTTGACTTTTATAGTTGTATACTCGGATGTAAAAGTGATAGTTATCCAGAAACCACTTAAGGTATCCATATGAAAGTCCTCAGACTTTGAAGTTTTAAATGTGTAGTCGTACTAAAGACCTAGTTGTGTATTATATGTAGTTCGACTAGAACTAATGGTATTGTCATAGTCTATCAGACTATAATGTAGTACTAGAGTACTATAGAGGTAATACCACTAAATTAGAGTGTATTCATCGAATGAGGCATCACATGCCTTAGTAGTCGTGGTGTGGCACTTCGTGTCCAGTAAGGTAATCGCGTATGCGTATAAGTGTATAAGTGCCTATAGCGGGTGTTCATACGCAAAGTAATCGAGTGGGACACCTCGTGTCCAGTAGAGTAGTCGTATATACATATATGGTGTACACGTAACTATACAAGTATACGTGCGTAGTAAAAGTCAGGTGTGGCACCTCGTGCCCAATCAAGTAAGTGCATATGTATATATATAATTCGTACATGTAACTATAACAAGTCTACATGCATATTGAGAGTAGCACCAACCGCTGAAATGCAGTGCCTAAAGCACCGGAGTGTAGTAACAACGTACTGTAATGCAGTGCTATCAGCACAGTAATTGAAATACCAATGTATTGTGATTGTAGTACCAAAGTACTATGAAATGCAGCACCATGTGCCGTAATGAAGTGCCCGCGGCACCGTAATTGCAGTACCCATGTACTGTGAGTGTAGCACCAATGTGCCAAATTGTGGTATCAACACACCGTGTAACGCAGCACCACGTGCTGTGAGTTGTTTGAGTGTAGCCCTAAGGCCATCGATTGCGTTGATGTTTTGAAATTTCCAAATTGTAGCACGAAGGCTAACACCGAGGTATTGTTTTGTGATGATCAAAATGATCAAGTTGTTATTTTGATAATTTTTGTGGACTTAGTCATTGCTAATCCAATGGTGACCCTTATAGTCAAGATTGAAAAGTTGTCAGTTTGTTTTAAATTTCGTGGACGTTTAGCATGTGTGGGTTTCCATTCCCATTGAATACGTTTGTACCTCCTTCCCGAGGTTCAGTGGTATGTGTGATATCCTCCTATGCGTACATAAGGAGAAAGTGTCAAGTCGTGATAGTTAGGAAGACGGCGATGTGCCTCTTCACGTGTAAATGATAGTACAGCGGAAATTTTAGTTGTATATACCCAGTATATATTTGATACGTAGAAGTAGTATACATGTAAGGCCTATTAATATATACCTACAGTACATATAATAGCCTAGGATGTCTAGCACAAAACAATCAGAGTCAACTAGTGCATTCCTTCTCCAATATAACCCCTTTCAGATCTTCCATCATCTTTGTTTAATTGTACATAGTTAGCTACGCTATGTTAATTTAAACTCGTATGATGTAATCCCTGAACCAGTTATACCAAATTGGGAATACTGCCTAGCCGTCATAGTCTAGGCCCACTAAATGCAACCTAGTTCACTATAACCTTAGGCTCTGATACCAATCTGTAACACCCTCAAATTTCAGTTTGCGGAAGCGGTCGGGTCGGGTGTTACCAAATTAAATATCACAGCATAAGATACATAATGAACGACTCTAAATGAGGCGTTTGAAAATAATTATACATTTGCCAAAATAGAACGTTTACAACGTTGCGAGTTTAATAGAAATTTCAAATACATAATTTGAAAATACAATAGTAAATGCAGAGTAGTCCCAATTGTTTGAAAATATGCGACTCGAGCTAGCATAATCTTGAAGCAATCCTAATCCTGCTGGGCACCTGAGAACACATGCTAAAACGAGTCAGCTATAAAGCTGGTGAGTTCATAGGATTGTTAGTTGAAAACATAAAGTATAAAACCTTGTATGTTTTGGAAAGTTGATCAAAATCCATGATTTTGATAAGTATCATGTTAAAGTTGTAACACCAATGTGTATACGTCTATTCGAGGTATTTCATACCTAAACGGTTTGAGTCGCGTACCTAAGTACATATATATGTTTGGCAATCCATGCCTTGATACCTATCAGGTGGTAATTGTGTCTATAAACGTGAGGCGATACATGCCTATAACTATTGATTAATTGTATGACAACGTCATAAGATAACAAATAATTGTAGTTCCACAGATTTATGATTGAATGTTTAGTGCGTCCGTTTGACCAATTAGCATAAGCTAACCCGGACTTGAATTGAGCTAACGGCCTCGCGTTGAAACTCCACCGACCCGTTAACTTATTGTGAATCCCGAGTATAACTCGCTGATCCATTGATTGATTGTGAGGGTCACGAGCATAAGCCCGCTCATCCATTGATTGTATTGTACTTGTGCCCACTGCAATACCGTGGCATCGTTTTGTGCCCACTTTACCGTGGCATCGTTTTGAATCACTTTACCGTGATCTCGTTTTGTGCCTAACTGGCATCGATCGAATTGCTCGCAAGCAAAGTTTGAAATTGAGCCAGCTGTACTACGACGAGCCCGACTGGTGAAATGTAGAGCCAGCAGTAATACGACATGCTAGCTAAAGTAATTGAGCCGACAGTACAACGACATGTCCGACTTGAGTATTCGTGCTTGTATAATTGTATGTATACTAATATACATATGTAGTAATGTAGATAGCACCCTGTGCTCAAGATGATGTACAAGTATGTAGGTATATATATATATATATATATATTTGTCAAATCAGCAACCACATGTAACAATCATGCCACGCATGAAATATTTGATTGTATCTAAATATGTATAAACAAATACTTAGATATTAAGTAACACATTGAACCTAGGTATGAAGACTCATCACCTAGTTGCGTTGTATTAGTATAAGGAGTCTATACTAACGTATGTTACTATTGTATACTCCTAGCCTTAAGCCTAGCAAGTATATTTGGGGTCTCGGAAAAATGTTCACCTAAGTACAATTCCCATTCTAATGATCATGGAGTGTGTCCACAGTTTTAGTTCCTAAAAGGAAGACTAATCCTGTAAAAGTCTAGTCGTTGTCATGTGGGTAGAACTAATCCGTTCTAGTATAATGGTAGTATTGTCCCGTGACAATATGGTCATTGGATAGTGATAACTTAGTCAAGTTATGTATTGGTAAATGTTTTCCAACCATCTAATAGTGTACGATTGTAACCTATCTCGGTTAGGTATTGACATTGTTCCATAACAATATGATGGGTGTAATTCCTAAGCATTACACATTTGTATTACATAACAGTAATATAAGCAAGTGTGAATTATAAAAGTTTATTAATATAATTCGAAAATAATTGTTGAGCATGTGTTTCACCCCGAAAACAGTAAAACAGTTGAAAGAGTGGGGCTATGAAACTCACCTGAGGAGCTAGCGTCCTAGTGTAACGAGTCGTGTCAAGTATAATCTCCTAGTGTCCTAAACACGAGAGATTTTGTATGTTTGTAAGTGCAGTTAGTTATTGATAATTCGTAATAATAATTCGTATTATTATTAGGTTTGAACTTTCGTATACTTTATAAAGTATATTTGTTTTGAGTACAAGTCGTATTATATTTGAATTGTCATTTGAAAACGTTTTCCGACACTTAGAAATAATTGGCTGTTTTCTGTTTTCTGCGACATAACATGCGACACAAAAAGGTGTCATGCGACACAAGGGTTGTGTCGCATGGAGTGCGACACAAGAGCTCTGCGACACAGTGGTTGTGTCGCAAAGTTTGCGATGCTGATTCAACAGCGACATAAGGGTTGTGTCGCATGGAGTCTGCGACACAAGATGCGACATAGAGTACGACATAAGATACGACACAAATGAAATTTTGCGACACAATATGCGACACAAGCGTTGTGTCGCATAGATGAACACCAGCCCAGAAAGTTTCAGAAATCGCGTTTTTCCGGCCAAAATCGCAAATCAAACTCATTTTTAAGCTGAAAAATCATGTTTTCTTTGTTGTTTAGGTTATAAGTAACTTGTGTAAACATTATTACACTAAAACATTACCCCAAAATGATTAAATCTAAGAATTTAGAAATTTCTTACAATTGCGAATCGAGGCCAAACGAGGAAGAGAACGAAGGTGTTGCCTTTGTTAATGTTGTTCCACTCTTGATGGTGATTCCGAAAATATAAATTTCGTGGGTTGATTTGTAGTTTCGAAAATTTGTGATAAATGGGTGGAGAGAGTTTGTGTGTGAAAATGAGATGAAATGAAAATGAAATGAAAGAGGAGGGGGTTTGGGGTGGCTGATCCAAAAGGGGAGGGGAGGGGTTTTTCCCCACTTCGTTCCTATTTCGCAGTGTAAAATACCCGTATTCTATACCCGAATAATATATATAAATTTATTATTTTTTTAAATGTATATTTCCGTTCTTTCAGTTATTAATTAATTAAATCAAAAATTGTTTTACTCGATTTAAAAATATATTGTGGCTTCAAATGGATTTATTTGTGATTATTAAATAATCATTGTTCATTATATGAAAATGTAAAATTGTCGTTCGCTAAGTTATAATTGTATATAATAATACGATTTAAATTGGATGAGGATTTTGACTTTTTGACCGGGTGTTACATTGCGAGAGAACCCTTTTAGCCACCTCGGCTATATTTTCAGCATCTGAACCGTACATAGACCACCATTCAGTTGGGTCCATTGTTATGGCATCTATTTGTGCTGAAGGAGTAGAAAAATGTTTACCCTTTTTCATGTAAAACTTCGCAAATTGGGCACGCAACAATTGTTCTTCTTCTTGAGTTTCACTAATTCTCTCAAATGCTTTCATGACACCACTTACCACTTTAGAATCCAGATTTGGAGCCTTTCTAGCAATTCCACCAGGTGTTAATTGACTAAGATAGGACTTGTCATAACATCTTGGTGTTAATGCAAAGGCTAGACAATGTAAAGAAATTGTCATTTTTTCCCATCTAGCCAAAATTATCTCCTTAACCTTAGGGTAACATGTAGGATACACACTTTTCATCACGTCTTTAATTTCACCTACCATATTATGAATTATCCATTCTTTCATATATTTACCCATCTTCGAACCTTCTCCATCACAAAATTTTACCAAAAAAAACCGGTTTAGTTATTTTGAGGACATTAACAACGTCATCCCAATACCCGTCACTTCTTATAGTTTAACAAACAAACTGCCCATTTTCTCGGGTGTTTTCATCCCCCTGTCTAACCCAATCCCTCCATAAATTAAGGACAATAGTAGTCGCAAGAGGCTCCCTACATTCCTTTAGTCTTTTCAACAAAATGTATAGGGAGGCGAATCGGGTTTTAGCTACTTTTAATAATTCCAACTTTGAATTTTCCCTATAACATGTTAATGCTTTTGTATGATTTAAAAAGAACTTCACAACAGCCTTACCTATTTGGTATGTATCAGACAACCAAATAAACTCCTTTGCGAAATCTTTGAAAATCAGGTTCAAAGTGTGAACACAAGATAGAGACCAGAAGATGTGTTTATACACCTTTTCGACCTCCTTTCCAATCGCCTTGCAATTTGCTGCATTATCAGTTATGACTTGAAGAACATTACTCGGTCCAATGCTTTCAATGGCTTCGAGTAAAAAGTTGGCGATTGCTACCCCCGTTTTCTGCTCACCAAAAAAGTCATCAGCATACATAAAAGTTGCACCACGTCTGTTAACCGCAAAACGTTAATCAATGGCTTATGTTTCACGTTTGACCAGCCATCAGAGACAATAGATACACCATGTGTATACCACGTATCTTTTATTGGTGTGGAATCTTTTTCTACGTCTCTTGCACATTCATAAAGTAATTCGGTTCTTGCTTTCTCACTTGATGATGCCTTGTAACCAGCAGGGGCCCCTCTGAATTGTGCTAACCATTTCTTGAAACTGAGAGTTACGCAAAACATTAAAGGGTATTCCATTCGCACGAAGACCCCATATGATTTTTAAATCAACCGCGCTTCTTTCCATTATACCAAATGATTATTCTATGAGTTTTTTAGAAGATGTATTCTGTTTTTTAGAAATAACATAATTTTTAAGAGATTTTGCAACCCCAACATTTTCTGCATCCTTAACCTTTTTCAATAACTTCTCGTACTTCTCGCAATCATTGAGTAAAGCGGTACACCTTCTAATAACAGCCTTCTTTCCAGGTGCAGCTCCAAAAAATGAACGTGAATTCCATAATATGAGCTTGTAACCAGAAACAACAGTGACTTCCTGAAGTAGGAGTTTATCATCATTTGCCTTCGATTTCTTCTGAGTCTGACCTGGTTCATTAAAATCTATTATTGGTTCCTCTGCGTCAACATCATGAACCTCTTCATTATCATGTTGCTCTACAATATCATCTCTGGCTCTTTTCTTACCAAATACCATTCTCAATGAATTTTTTTGGTGGGATTTGGAAATGAAGAAATTGATCAGTAAAGGAGTTTTATTCTCTTGTGGGTTTTTTAGAGTTTTAGTGGTAAATCTTAGTATCATTCATACGTGAGTTTTATTGAATCAATTTAGTGAATTGTGTGAATGTTTTCCCAATAAAAGTTAGTTGAAATTACATATTACTGGGTGATTGTCTTAGAAAAACCAAATAAATTACTTCCAACAAATACTTATTTCCTCAATCATATACTTGATTATAGGCAATTACTTAAAGTAATATATCAAAGTCAATTAATCGTTTCAATTGCTACTTATCTGTATAATTCGATGTACCCGATCATTAAATCGTTGAACCCAATGTGGTTGTACACCGTACCAAATGAAGCTGGTACAACGAACCTGTCGAATCTGGCACACCAAACTTCTCGACTCTGGAACGTTAACTTCGATGATCTAGGCCGCGATCCCAAGTGAACCAGATCACGATCGTACTGCATTTGGGTACATGCGAACCAGTTGTAATTCGTGGGTATCTCAGCGAACCATGTGACTATGCCACCACCCCATCAAACCTGATTGAATTATCATTACCGTCTCACCATCGCCACTATCGAACCACTACTACCGTTGCCGTTACCGTCGCACTTCGTCGATGGCCGTCACCTTCGCACTTCATCAACGGTCGTCACCGTCGCACAACATCCATATTTACACCACCGTTTTCTTTTGTCTTCGATTCTAAGGTTTTCCGCGTTTAATTTGCTTCTTCAAAATCGTCTTTTCTTTGATTTGGTAGTGATAAGGGTTTACCTTTTATGGGTTTAGTTTTAGTTGTGGAAGATGGTGTTTTTAAGATTCATGGTGGTTTTAGGTTTCATGGTGGTTGTAGAACTTGCAGGTTGAATTTTTATGCTAGATCTAGAAGAAGACCTTCAACAAAGATCTGTTGGAGATTCATGTTAGAAATAATGATTCGAGTTTGGGGGTTCGATTCCGTAGCGAACACAGCTTTAATTTGGTAGAGTTCATTGTGGTGGTGAGTAATTTTTTAATGGTTAATCATTGTAACCGTCGATGGTGGTTCTGTATTTTCAAGAATAGCCCAAATTTTGATATTATGATATAATAATAATAATAATAATAATAATAATAATAATAATAATAATAATAGTAAACAAATACTACACTTTCGTGAAAATAATAATAAATATAAATAAAGATATATCTATAACTACTTATAAAATGTGTCTTGTATTAAATATTAGAAGTCTTAAAATAACTAAAATATCAAAACTATCATCTAACATCTAGTATCTATTTAATACTATTCCAAAATTACTTCTTTATATATTTGTCATTGTCATATTTATAATCTATAACTACTTATAATAGGTGACTTGTATTGAATCTTAAAAGTCTCAAAATAACTAAAATTTCAAAACTACCATCTAATATCTAGCATCTATTTAATACTATTCCAATGGTACTTCTTTATATATTTGTTATTGTCGTAATGAGATTAATAACTCTAAATATAGTCTACCTTATACTCGTATTTATTATTCCTTTTAAAATTGGGCAGAGATCAAATGAGCACAGGGAATAAAGTGAGGGACCTTTTTACAATTTTGACAAATTTATGAAAAAGAAGGAGGGACTATTTTGCAAATTTGACAAAATTATGGATTCACTTATAAAAAAACGTGAAAAAATTCTTAAAAATTATCAAAAAAATTATTTAATCATAAAAGTATTTATTATGCGAGATTCCGTCAAAAATAATAAAAAACGTAAGATGCAGTGATAAATATATAAGAGGCAGTAACAAAACAAAAAAAGATGCAGTAACAATAAAATACATGATGCAGTAACAAAATATATAAGATGCAGTAACAAATATACAAAAGACGTAATAACAAAAAAAATACAAAATGCGGTAACAAATATACAAAGATGCAGTAATAAATATACAAGATGTTGTAAACAAAGTAGTACTAATTTTTTAAATTCAAGAATATAATCAAAAGATTTACAAAAATATCAAAATCCTAAAAATATACATAAGATGCAGTAATAATATACAGATATGCAGTAATAAGTACTCATAGTTTTTTATGGATCTAAACAGTACGATGCAGTAAAAAAATGTACGATGCAGTGATATAAGATGCAGTAAAAGAATTTCAAATGGTTGAAGTTATTAAGTGCTACTCGTTAGGACATTAAACTGGTTATGTAAAAAAAACATTGTATAATTTAAGTACGATATGGTAAAAAAACATTTCATCTTAATATCACTGCATCTTAAAAAAGATGCAGTAAATAAGTACGATATGGTAAAAAATGTACGATGCATTAGAAAAAAACAGGGATGCTGTTGCTTTTTTCAGATTAAAAAACATATCTAGATCTGTTTCATATCAACTTTGTAGATCTATATCAAATTATGTACCAACCTAAGCATAAACAAGCATCAAACACTAATCAGATCCGAAACAAACAATAGATATAATAAATTTAATTACAAACAGAGAATTAGAAGATTTTTTCCATTACAATGCAAATGAAGCCCAAACTCGGCCAGTATCCTCTCCAGATTATCAAGTATAGCTAAACTGTTACTCATATAATCCCTCGATTTTTGAATTTTCATCTTCACTTGATCCACAACCATTGATCCCATCTCTTCTAATCCATCCACACACGTCTGTTGATCCGTCATCGCCGAGCTAATCCACGTGTTCAAATCCGCCACTTTCTCCTTCGTCAACAACGCCTTATTCTTCTCACCACCACTCATCACTTCGATTGACTTCGTGAGTTAACTCACCGCGTCATCAAACAAACTCACACAGTCTCGTAACGTGGAACCACTTCGTAAATTGGTTGATTGTGAAATTAGGGTTTTAGGTAACGACGAGATGTTTATGAGCTCCGTTACGGCCAGCTGTAACGTTAGGTTGAATATCATTTCCGGATCGATGAAGTTACCAGAATCGATAGTTTAGATGTCGGTGAAACATGAATCTGGATGTTGTGTGACTGCGCAAACTGCTCTTATTGATTTTGATGATTTTACAGATTTTGATTTGGAGTCTGAAGGTTTTGAGTTCCGAGTGTTGACTACTCCAGCTGTAAGTATTGAAGCGATGATGACGTCGAAGAGGAATAGAGTGACAATGATGGCGACGGTTTTACGTCCTTTTGGTGTCGGTGATTCAGAAGGAACGGCGGCGATTTCTTCGTCGGTGGAATCGATTTTGCCATAGGTTTGTTTGAATGTTCTTCAGAGCGCTTTGTTGAGGACCAAGACTTTATATAAAGTAATTTTAGGTTACATTAGGTGGTGGACGAAGGTGTTGTTGTTGTGTTGATATCTTCTTGTGAAGAGAAAGGGATAGAGAAAAAGTTATCGGTGTGTGTTTTGAGAAATGAAGAAAGTGACTGAGCATTGTATATAAATTAAGAAATTGCAAATTAGTCCCTTGCCCTCTTTAAATGACATTCTCCTCTAATCCTAAATCTTTAAAATTTGAGTGAGCATTAATCATTCAGAGTTACTGTCACACGTCGAAAATTAGAAAATAATTGTTAGTTGTTAATATTGAAATATTGTCTATAAAATTAGAAAACAATATTATCATTATTTAAGGATGACATGTTATACAACAAACGCACTATCACGCGTAACAAAAATTGATAATTGAGTTATTACCGCCGCATTGCGCGGGTAATGTGGTAGTATACAAAAAAAAAACTCCATATCTGATTAGACATATATAAAATATCAAAAAGGTAATTTGGTCACCTATCTTTATTTGAATTCCAAATCCATTGACAAATTTTTGTCAACCAAACACAATAATATTTCTTGAAATTCCAATTCCTTCACATTTCAATTTCTTCAAATTCCAATAGCTTTGACACATTTCAGTTCCTTGCAAAACATTACGTGAAACAAACGGACCCTTACTTTGCTTTTGGTTCGCGGAATAGTTTTGATGGAATTGAAATTCATCAAAGAAATTGGAATTTCATGGAATGGAATGTGAATTTGATGACTTAGACGGTTCCCAACGGTTACGTCGGTATGCCGTCGGTTTCAACCGACGGAACCGACGCCAATGGCATGGGCCGTCGGTTTCGGTCCGTCAGTTGACTCCGTCGGTATACCTACGGAGCGTCGGCTTGGCTCGTGGGGTCCATGGGTGGGGCCGACTGAATAAAAAAACAGTTAGTTTTAAAAAAAAGAGCCGTTTGTTGAATAAAAAAAAAATTAAAAAAATCCAACGGTTATATGGCCGTTTGATTTTTAAAATAAAATTTTGTTTCCCCTTTTTTCCCTGCATACGATTGTTTGGATAACTTTTGTAAGTGTATTTTTCATCTATACTCTACAGAGTACTTACGAAAACCAACATTATCGGATGTGCAACGTTTACACGAGAAGCATGCCCAGGTGCATGATTTCCTGGTATGCTTGGAAGTATTGATTGTATGCACTGGCCATGGAAAAATTGCCCAGTGGCCTGGCAAGGGCAATACACTCGAGGTGATCATGGGCATCTAACGATCATGTTCGAAGCGGTTGCCTCTTACGATACTTGGATTTGGCACGCTTTCTTTGGTCCAGCAGGTTCGAGCAACGACATCAATGTACTAAATCAATCGAATTTGTGCAACGATTTACTTCAAGATAGAGCTCCCCAAAGATACTTCACAATTGTCGGGCAGGAATTCAACAAAGGTTATATGGGATTTATCCAGAATGGGCCACTATTGTGAAGTCGTTTAAGCATCCGCTAACGGAACAGGGGAAGCGCTTCAAGAGATACCAAGAAGCTGCAAGAAAGGATATGCAGCGAGCATTCGGTATCCTTCAGGGCCGTTGGCAAATAATCAAGAACCCGGCACGACCATATAGCACAAACCGGATATCAAGAATCATGTATGCTTGTGTCATTCTACATAATATGATAACCGAGGATAACGGACGAAATCTGTGTGAACTGGAGGAGCAATATCCGGATATCCCACCAAGACGTTCGTGGCGAAAAAGGGTTGAGACTCATTTGCGTATGGACAAGGAATTACGCGATTGGGAGGTTCATCATCGACTTCCAAATGCTTTAATTGACCACATTTCGCAACTCCCTCCAAATTACCATAGTCGTTAATTATTCTAATCTTTTATTATGAATTATTGTAACGTTTTTTTTAGTAGTGCAACATGTTTTTTAATTATTGTAACGTTTTTTTTTAAGTATTGTAACGTCTTTTTTAATTATTGTAATGTTTTTAATTTGAATGAAATGTGTTTTATTTTAATTAATTGTGTATTGATTAATTAATTTAATAGTTGTGGGTCCCTGAAAAAACAAAGTGACGGACCACTGTTGGCACGGGTCTGTCAATTTCTGTCAGTTTGGTGAAAAAGCTGACGTGACGCTGATGTGACGCATCAATTTTTCGTCACTGTTGGGAGTGGTCTTACAACTCAATTCATTTATGAGCCAAACATATTTATGAATACTTCAATTCTATTAAATTCGGTTGAATTCCACATACCACATACCAATCCCAATCCTAATGATAACAAAACCCAACCCTAACTTCATATACATCAAATTGGGACTAAATATGTATTCTTGAAAATATAAAGGGCACAACCTGCAATTCCGTTTAAAGATTTGCTCCAAATAAAAGCCATTGTGGCACCGCGCGGATCTCCGGCGAGCCATGGAGGAACCATCGGAAAACACATCAACCACATCACCACCGTCGGTAGGTGATTACGGCATAATAGAGAAAGTGAAACCATTAGCTGGTGATTCTGCCGTAGAATGGATTGATTACACCGTTCAACAGGCAGTAATCGCACAAAAAACCGTAGTGGAAACCCTAGAATCCACAATTTCTCTCACCAAATCCCGCCTTGATCAAATCAAATCAACTTCTACTGCTCATTTTCACATGACAATCGTAAGTTCCTTTTATTTAGTTGAAGTTATCTACTCTTTGTACCTCTTTTTAATTGCTCTAGCTATGAAAAATATTACACTATAATTACATATTAATATTGAAGTGTCATAGAATGAAACAATTCAAATATACGGAGTACATGATCTTTATAACACAAAAAGGATATGAAAGATGACAAACCCGATTAATGTCGCACAATATTGGATATTTAAACATCAACTTAATGCAGACAATGAGTGAGAAAGATGAGATTGTTTAGGTAGACATTACGAAGTAATACTCGTTCTAGTTGGATATCCAGATATATAAAAATGATGGAGCAATTTGTGTCATTATGATTTGAGTTTGGTAGAAATGAGTCAATGACTTCCAAGGGTTGGAGATTGCAAATTATAGGCTAAAAGAAGTAATCTTTGTGAGAGTGCTCGTAGTGGAGAATGACAACACCGCCATTATATTATATGTAAGTGTTGGGAATTGAAGGGGGTGAGTAGTGCCATATTACACAGTTCGTGTTCTTAATAGTGGCACTTTATGGTACATGGTAAGGTCATTCTATGGTCTGCATCTTGTGGCATATAATGAATGACCTACATTTCTGTTATGTGAATGGTAATACATTGGCATTTCTAGTTTGGCATTAAGAAAAAAATCGATTTGTCTTTGCACCATCTGGAAGCTTTTTCGGAATGTTATCAAAATAGTATGATGAGACAAAGTTATTTCAGACTCAGATGCTTTACACATAACACTTCAGCTGCTAGCGATTGTTTTCAGATAGATGTAGGATGTTGTTTCTCATATCGTTCATGGATATGTTTATTTATACTGTACCTTCTGTATGCTTATTTTTTTTTGTCTAAATACATACCATCTATCTTTCCTCTCAAACATTTTTCTCTACACGTTTGATTTGTTTTTGCATTCTACAAATTTACAATTTTATTGCACTATAAAATAAAATATTAAATAAATCAGTAGGGTTTGGTAATGAAAAGAAAGTGCTATCTTTTCTAATCCCCATAAATCAGTAGGGTTTGAATTTTATAAATTGATTTGGTTATCAATCAGGAGAGTTGGTTTACCTCTCGAAAGCAAACCTAGGAGAGCTTATCGACCTCTCGAAAGTAGATTACCTATCTTTATTTACTGTTTATTCGTCTTTATTACAACTGTAGAGTTCGGTTCATATTAGTTCGAACCTCACTAAGTAAACATCTTGGGGGTGGCGAGGGATTCGGAAACGGTCACGGGGATACCCTGGTTAGGCTATGTACATATGAGTCAAAAAAAGACTCGCCCTCCCCGGTAACCCGAATAGGGAAAACCGCATTTGTTTACCCGTTTGTTCAAGAAAAATGCGAATCTATACAGCGTTAATTTATATATATTATTCTTTCTTGTTATGACTTATGAGAATGACCACCGATCATGCCATGGCTGCATTTCAGTGTTGGTGCCATGCTTCACATAACATGCTGTCATCTTTGCAACAAGTTAAAAAGAAAAGGATGTTACAAAGGCTAAATTGATTTTTGTTTGTTGCTACCAGTAAAACATGCCACAGTAATCTTGAAATCTTTTCCATCTTATAGGAATCCTTGCGAGATCTAAAATCTGATTATGATGTTTATGAGGATATCGTGTTTGGAAAGATCAAAGGTTAGTAGTCAACTGCTTTCCATTTTCACTTATAACATCTATTTTTGTCTGTCCCTACTTGTTGATTAACGATAAGTTTTCATGAATGCTGATCAACAGAGGGTGTTTACTTTACTGCTTCCCATCCGTTTGCTACAAGTGGACTGGTTGTTGGTTCGGGAATTCTGGCTCTAAAAAGTAAGGCTCTTAAACAAATTCTAATTCTGTATAGCTTACGCTCAACAATGTAATGAAATAATCTAAAAGCCACTGCATAAATGTCGGTATTAGTTTGCTCGTTCGTGCTTCAAAAAAGTGCAAAGACCGAAAGCTTCCAATAACGTTATATGTTAACAGCTATTCCCTTGATAACTTGTCTACTGCTGCAGGCACAAGGCGTTCTTTGTACTATAACACAATGCGCTTTTTCATCAATGACGAGGTAAATGACATGTTTTAAAATCCTAATGTAGATCAATTTTATTCCCCTTGATTTGATTTGCAGAGGTGGGCTCCAGCTGTCTTAAGCAATTAGCGGAGAATATATTATATATGTAGTATATAGTATATACGTTTGAATTTTAATATGTTGCATGTTTGTATATTTTCATGTGTAGTAGAGGTTTAATATAATTTCATATATTTAATGTATAATGTAATTATGACTTTTTTGAACATCCTTATGATGTCAATGAAATGGTGCTTCAATTTAATAATGCATTTGTCCGTTTTTTGTTGCTGAAAACAGGCTATGCTTGCTAAAGCTAGTGCTAAGGCTCAGAAGTTACGTGACTCAGTGAGAACCTTAACAGAAGAAAGCAAGAAATTGGAGGTACTCATTTTCAGCTTTGGTCAATTTTCATAATTAAGAGTCACTTTCTGCTGTGGGGTATAGTATTAAATAATAACGTGTTATACTAGCTGAAAATGTTAAATGTGTCATTTTGTGTCGATACAGAATGAGTGAATCTGTTACATAGTATAACATACCCTTGTAAAGTCGCCACAGTTGTATCTATGAATGGGAAGCTAGACGGTATTGTTATATTTATATAGTGCGACTTTCTGTAACACAAAAGATCATTTGATAATTCATGTCACTCCTTGTCATAAGCAGGTCAAGGGAAAATTGGATTATCATTTTACTGATATCTATATATATATACTAGCACGATACCCGCGCAATGCAGCGGTGAAAGTGGTGATGGTGGATGGAGGTGTGAAATGAATGTTTTAAAATAAAAACATATTGTACTCCCTCCGTCCCATTTAAAATGTCCACATTACTATTTTGGGATGTCCCATTATAAGTGTCCAGTTTGATATTTAACCAATCAAAAAAGACTTTAGTGGGTAAATTTAATATTTGATGAATGAAAAGTGTAGTTAGTGGAGAATAAGTGATAATTAAAATTATAGATAATGAGATAGAGGTATTAATGGAAGTGTAGTTAGTGGAGAATAAGTAGTAATAGATATTAGATAATGGGATAGGGGTATTTATGGAAATGTTATAAATAAGTCAAGGGTAATATTGTCTTTTTCATGTGTTGAGTACCAAATTAAGATAATGGTGGAGATGCATTATATATAAAGAAGATAGGGTAGTGATCAAGGGGGAAGTGCAAAAAATGGGGGAAGGGGGAAGTAAATCACCACCATTAATCTCATGAGGTCTATAATAATTGGTGTGGAGGTGCACCCATGTGATCAACTCTATAATTATAAAAACCCATTTACCCCTAAAACAATTTATCTCACAAACGACAAGTCGAAAAATTATGAAAATTGCACCATAAAATTCAGCGTTTTATCCTCTTCGATTTAAGATCCATCATGACATATTTTCGACGAGTTTTTTTTCTTCATTTTTTGGTGGGTTTTACGTATACTAACTCATATGTTAGTGACTTAGTGTTGCCTTTAGGGTTTAGGGTTGAGGGTTAGGGTTTAGGGTTTGGGGTTTAGGGTCCCCAAACCCTAAACCCTAACCCTCGAACCCTAAACGCTTTACTAAACCCTAAAACCTAAAGCATACTAAACCCTAAACCCTACTAAACCCTAAACCATACTAAACACTGCTAAACCATAATAAACACTAAACCCTAACCCTAAATCTAATTTATAACAAAAAAGTAACATATGTGTTTATAATTTGTAAAACCCACCAATAAATGGAAAAAAATAAACTCGTCGAAAATTTGTCTTGAGTGATCTTAAATCGAAGAGGAGAAAACGCTGAATTTTATGGTGCAATTATCATAATTTTTCGACTTGTCGTTTGTGAGATAATTTGTTTTAGGGGTAAATGGGTTTTCATTGTACACGTGGCATATTCTCATTGGTACCTCCATGCTTGCATTAAATTCCCATTAGGTACATACTAAAATAATATGGTGCACCTTAATTTGCTTAGATGAGATGATTGGTTGGATCAACACTTCCCCCTTCCCTCAAAAAATGCACTTCCCTCTGGATCATTCCAATATATATATATATATATATATATATATATATTGCAATTTATATCTAATAGTTATATATATTGGTTCTTTTTTTGTAAGACAAAAATTGGTAGCTGCTCAACCCAACTCGTCCACATATTTACGTGTTACCTAATTTGCCTGACCTGTACATTTTGCCATCTTTATATTATGTGGAGTATATATATATATATATATATATTGCAATTTATATCTAATAGTTATATATATTGGTTCTTTTTTTGTAAGACAAAAATTGGTAGTTGCTCAACCCAACTAGTCCACATATTTACGTGTTACTTAATTTGCCTGACCTGTACATTTTGCCATCTTTATATTATGTGGAGTATATATAACTAATAATTGTTTATTTATTTTTCAGAATTTCTCTTCAAAGGCAGAATTAGAGCTAAAACGAGGAAGGACAAAACTCAGGTTTGCGTATTGTGAATGAAATTGATTGTACACTATATTGTTATAAACCTGTCTTTATTGCTCTATATTTTGATCATTCTTTCAATTTACAGACAAGCAGGGAAGCAAATCCAGGGTGTCATCAACTCGGCTTATAAGATCGAAAGACAAGCAGGGGGTATGCGATGACCATATTCTTTTCGGTATTATGTAAATCTAGTACTATTGACTTATGTTAGTGGTACCATGAACCTCACGCATCTCTCTGTCTCTCTCCCCCTCTCTTTTCTCATATTCAGGCTTGAAAGACATACTCAAAGAGCTTCCTAACAGAGATGCATCAAGATTCCGGTCAGAGGTAATATACCTAGTCAATCCACTTATCTGTTAAATCCTCATTCTTCTTATGAAGTTTGAAATGTAGGGTGTTTATATTTTTGATACGATTCAGATTCTTATTAGGAGATGATATTTAGTTTTATTATTTTAATAGATTTAGTAGGGATATTATAATTAGATAAGTTCTATTATTATTAGGCAAGTATTTTATAATATTATTTAATTAGGGATAGTCTTGATGAATAAGTTAGGGATTATCTATATATAGTCCTTTATGATTGTAATTCTGATCAGGCTGAATATTATGAATGGGTGATTGAATATCATTGGAGAGTTAGTTTACCTCTCGAAAGTAAACTGTGGGAGAGTTTATCGATCTCTCGAATATCGATTATCTATCTATTTACTGTTTTTCTTAGTTTTATAAAGATACGAGCATCAGGTTCGCATCAATTGGTATCAGAGCAACTTTTCTGGGCCAATTTTTGAAATCACTGTTCATAACCGAAACACTGTTCACGCCGGAAAACACTGTTCATCCCGGTAAACACGGTTCATCCCGGAAACGTTGTTCATCGCAGGAAACAGTAATTAAAAAAAACCATGGCCAACAAAAAGGTTACACATCTGGAGATGAAAATCAGTCAATATCAAATTGAAGCTACGGAGTGGTTTTCTTCTCTAGAGAGGACGTCGGATCCTGAATTTTCTGCACAACTTCGTCTCAAGGTCTTGTTGTTTAAACAAGAATTCAATGCACGAATCCAATCTTTCAAGGATAAGTTGAAATCGATAAAGGCAGAGATAGAAGAAGAGAAGAATAAGTGCCAAAAATTATGTTCGTCTGGTGTCCAACGAAGCTTACAACAGCAGAAAAGATTGTTAAAGGCGGCAATGTTTTGGAAGAAATTTGTGGTTGAATCAAACAGAAAGAGAAAAGGGGACAGTAGGGATCATAGCAACAACATTTGCAGTGGGGAGAGAGCCAATGATGCTGTTGTAGAAATCATACCAAAGACGAGCAAAAGACGTGAAATCGGGTCTGAAACAAATCTGGTGGAAAATAGGTTGCTTAGACCATATAATGGGCTGATTTCTGGACACCCTAAGACTCGTTTTAATACGCACAAAGTGCCTACTGCTGCTTATGATTGGGGACCACATTATGAGAAGACTATGAGTAGACAATCACAAAGGAAGATATGGGATCCGGGAATCAAGATTGTCCAATGCAACACCTTGAGGACAAGGTGTTTTTTCGGGAGCGGGAGTATTGATACGATTCAGATTCTTATTAGGAGATGAGATTTAGTTTTATTATTTTAATAGATTTAGTAGGGATATTATAATTAGATAAGTTCTATTATTATTAGGCAAGTATTTTATAATATTATTTAATTAGGGATAGTCTTGATGAATAAGTTAGGGATTATCTATATATAGTCCTTTATGATTGTAATTCTGATCATGCTGAATATGAAGAAAGAGTGATTTAAGTATCATTGGAGAGTTAGTTTACCTCTCGAAAGTAAACTGTGGGAGAGTTGATCGATCTCTCGAATATCGATTATCTATCTATTTACTGTTTTTCTTAGTTTTATAAAGATACGAGCATCAGGTTCGTATCAATTTTGTACAAAACTTGGGCATAGTTGCTTATTGAAAGGTGTTGGTCAATTTGTCAGTTTAAACTTTATCTATAATCTATTTGTTCAGTTTCTAAAAACTATGATTCTTTTGTATGTGCATACTATAGATTATTGGACAGTTTAAGCATATCAGTTGATCTTTTGGCTTGTTACAAGCTGGTTACTCAAAATATAGACCTTGAGTAAATGATAGAACACTTGAAAGTTTCTTATATCAGGCACTGGGTAGTTTAAACATTTAGATTAAGTTTTTGTATGTCTTATGTCTCTCGTAGTTTCTTATTGAGGTTTCGGGCAATTTTTTAGTTTAGTACTAATATATAATCTGTTAATTGAGTTTCTTAAAACTTTGATCCTTTTGTGTGTGCATTCTATAGATAGTTTAAGCCTAGCATTTGATTTTTTGGCTTGTTACAAGCTCGTTATTAAGAATCTAGACCTTTAGTAATTGAAAGAATGCTTGAAAGTTGCTTATATATGGCCTCTGGTAGTTGAAACTTTTATACTAAATCTTTTGTATATCTTATCTCTCTTGAATTTCCGTGCTATCCATCTGAGATGAATTTAAGCACATAACTTCAGTTATTTTTATTATTTCTCATAACTCAACTTATAGTCCTCTGATAATTAGTAGAAAACCTGGCTAAAACTTTTTTGTAAGCCTGTTCACTGTTATAAAAATATGTTTATCTTAAAGTTGATTATGGATGAAAATTATGTTTGTGAAAGGAGATGCAGCTTTATATGAATTTCTCACATACCAGTTAGGCAGTTACCACCGTCATCTATCAAAAAATTGTCATGTCGTCTTTGTGTCAATGAAGGAGGTGGTGTTTAAGTTCGATTCATCTACTTATAAACGGGTGAATTTGAGTTATCTTTAATGGGTCACACAAGTCATCCAAAGTGTATTAATTTTTTTTATTAATACGTAAAACCTCCTAAATCATTTTCCTTACAATGATTATTTTCGAAATGAACAATAATTTTAATCTTGTTTGGGGTCAACCTGTTGTAACCCAATACGTGAACCACTCATTTTATCACATCTAGTCGATGAGAACTTATTAGATGAAAAAGCTTCTTACTAAAAGTATTATGGTTTGTAGGTGTCCCAACTTGCATCAGAAGCCAAAAAGGAAAGGAGGATCCTTAGTAAAGAGGTTAAAAAGATATCTAATTATGGTATATCTGTCTGAACACATCATTATAAGGTGAGGATATTAAATCTGCAAATAGTGATGATCTTGTTAAAAAGTCCTATGACATGCTTCTTAAGAAGGTTTTGTTGCCGACTTGTATTTGATGGTGTACTCTGTACTAATAAGTTTCATATTTTTCGTGCCAGTAAGGACATGATTTTATACTCCTAATTTTGAGAGTTGCGATGTATGACTTTCACTACATTTTTTACAAGTCAATGTAATGTGAGAGTGCTCGATTTTGACATTCTGGAATAATGCTTTAGTTCAAAGAACAGATGACCTTATTATTGAGGCTACTTGTATGCTGTAAGTTTCACGTATTATGGTCTTGGTTTTGTGGTTGTCTACTGTGATGTTTCGTTAGCCTTCTTTTAAAGGTGGCAAAATGTGCTCACTTGTGGGTTTTGGTTGGGTTGAGTTGAAATGACTACTTTTTTCTTTTCTTTGATAAACATTTGGGGTTTCAGCCATGAGGTTCACATTGGTGGCTTTTGGTTTGGTGTTATGAATCACCAAGGACAAGGTGCCAAGGTTCATAAGCAGAGTGGGTATTTGGATCATCTATTAACAAAGTTATTGTGGGTTAAGTCTCACTTGAGACAAATGGACCTAAAGCAGTAGGTTAGTAGGACTAGGAGTGTGATTCTTCACAAGATAATAAAAATGAAAACTTGCAAGGGCAAATTAGATAAAAGGTGAGTAAGATACTTCAGTTTAATTAATGGTTTGGATAAATAATTTAGTAGCACAAAATTGGTAACATAGTTTTTGTTTCGGATAAATCTTGTAAATTGATGGCCGTAAGCATATACAGGTGTTTTGGCTTCTACTGTGCTGTGTTTTTGTAGTTACTGTATTTGAAGCCAGCATAATGCTTTACATAAGTGTAAGCCTATATTTTTCATTCCTAGACACTAGACAGACCCAGTCTCTGTGATTCGTATCACACTTGATCATTGCATATCTAATTGCAGCTTCATCTGAAGGTGCAAGAAATATAGGTTTGTAAAGAGCACACAAGAATAGTCACCGAGTGCCAACATCTTCAACACGCAAGAGGTCAATAACCATCTTATTAGCATATACCAACTGCAATACACAGTAAACCTTGACAAACATATATAGGAGTCAAATTTGGTAAAATGTCCAAGTGTTAAATATGCTTGCTTGATTTGTGCTATTAAAATATGAAATGCCAATGTTTTCTCATTCGGATTGTGTTGTATTCCAACTATAAGAAGAATAAAGACAAACTGGTGTAGCATAAACGAAGATTTCAAGAACAAGGGTTCTAATACCGACGTAAACTCACGAGTGTTCATGAAACACACAGCAGCTACAATTCACTATGTTTTCTTCGTCACCATCACTTTTTTCATAATCCTTACCATCAATATATTTGTTTGTCATGATTTCACTTTTTTCATTATAGCATTGTTAACCATTCACTTACAAGCTACAACACTTGCCAAGCCAAGTACCATTCGAGACGATTTCTAAATTAGTCAATTGTATTTAACACCCTCGTATTTTGAACGCAGCGTGTATGTATATCATCATTATCAATTATCATTATTATTATATTTCGCATGTATACATCATTCTAAGGGCAACTCCAACAAAGACTTTTTACAAAGCTTTTTTAGACAAAAAAGCTTTTGAAAAGCTTTTTTATCATTGGAGTGCAAAGCTTTTCTTTCCATAGCTTGAGAAATATCAAGTCTTTCATCAAAAGCTTTTTAGACATTGTGTGTGTAGAATTTAAAAACAAAAGCTTTAGAAAAGCTTTTAACATTGGAGAGAAAGCTTTTCATAAAAGCTTTTTACATGATTGATGAAGTGGCATCAAAAAAAGCTTTTAAAAGCTTTTTGTTGGTGTGGATGCTCTAATTATTAAATTGGTTGCCGCAAAGTATCAACAGCAAAAAGAAAGCCGGGTTTTTATTATCATATACGGATAATACAGGACCGGCCTATCACGTGGAAAGTCATGACTCTGGTAGTTGAACATTTAAGTAACCCCCCAAAAAGATACAATTATATTCCCTTGATTAATTTTATTCATAAAATTCAACAAAAAATCAATGATCATCATCATATCGCGTACAGAAAATCTGGATCTGGATTTAATTAATTCCTCAAACTATATTCTACTCGATGATCAGAAATGTGGAAAAACAAATACGAAAAACCTGTAAAAAAAATAATCAAAGCCGGTAAGATTCCGACACGTTTACATGACGTCAGCAAACCTCATAGTTGTTACGGTTATGGTGTTGATGTTGATGTTGATGGTGGTGGTGATGATGTCCGCCGCCGTAGAGTTGATACTCCGACGACGGTGACTGTTGTGGTTGACCACCTATCATCATCTCCTTTTGTCTCCGGAGCTCCATTACTTTCCGGTGAGAGTTAGAGTGCTGAGTTAGCACAAATGTCGGACTCGCCGCCGGTCGATACTCCGGCACCAACCGCCCTGACTTATACCTCACGCCACAAGCGTTACACAACGTTTTCGGTCCTAACGGTCCGGTTCTCCACTGCGGCGTCTTCTCCGACGCGCAGTGCGTGCACCGACGGATTACACCTCCTTCCGACGTCGTATCGGAAGATGATGACGTCGGCGATGTGTACGGTTCTATCTTCATCGTCGTTTTTTCAGGTAACGGCGTTGTTGTTGCTGTTGATGTCCATGTAGTATTGTTAGTAGGTGCTCTAGTTCTTTTACTTCTAGATCTGCTATGAAATGACGTGTTTTCCGGCCGGTAGTTTATCGTTCCGGCGATATTACTCGCCGGAAAATCACTGAAGGAATGGTGAACGAAGTTCGACAGCCATTCGAGCTCCGCCACGTCATCACTCTAATAACAAATAAAATAACACGTAACAGATATTAGTAACAAATTCTGCTCCAATCACTATCAATTAAATAATTAATTAAATAATAATAAAATAGAAGGTGTGAAGTGTACTTACAGGGACACAGAGGTCATCGGTGAAGTTAGTGGAGTGATGGTGGTGGTTAGTAGAAATATTATTATCATTGTTGTTAGTGATGACGTCATAATGGAAATGGGAGGGAGGAATGTGGTGGTGTTGATGATGAAGGATGACGTCAGTGGTAGTGGTAGTGGAGGAAGGGGTGATAAGGTCGTCGTTAGAGAAGTCAAGTAGTTCGTCAACGCCGGAGAAATCTTGACCGGACGATGACATTCCGTAGATATCCATGTCTCAGGTAGCAAGCTAGCTAGTTCCTAGCAGTAGAGTTAAATGTTTTAAATAAAGAATAAAAGGAAATTAATAAGGGAAATTGGGGATTTAGGATTGTAGGAAGAGAGATGGAGTGAGAGAGTGGGAAATGAAGGAGGGGTTGATATAAGTAAGAGTAGTACGTAGGTAAGGTAGCGTTGGTGTGAAGGGTTTTGGGGGGCAGGGGAACGTGGGTAGAGTGACCATGCAATGTGAGGCCTCTCATACCATACGATACCCACACCCATTTGCCTTATTTATTTTTATTTTATTTTATTTTTTATTTTTCCTTTTACTCCCTCCGTCCCAATTTTAGAGCACACGGTACGCGTCTATGTAGCATCGGTGTTCTTCTTTGAGAACACTGAGCTTCAGTGTTCTGGCACACCCCATCGGTGTTCTCGTCAGTGTTCTCATCCAATTTTTGCTCCTGCGTTCGATGGGAGACGTTGAACCATTCAATGTTCTCACATTTTTTATTGTTTTTGCTTCCTTTTTCTATTTGAATTAAAGTACTAGCATAAAAAAAATTGTTATTTATTTAATTTATTTGTCAAGAACACTGAGAATTCAGTTTCACCACACCACAAAATCCTCACTTTCAAAATTCTCCATAACACTGTCCCAGAACACCAACACCACACCCTGTGCTCTTATAGTCCAGTATTTTTTTTTGATGTCCCAATTTTATTGTCCACTTTCATAAATAGATAAGAATAATAAGGTAAAGTTCCATTATACCCTTAATCAATACATGTAGGGACAAAAAGGTAGGTAAAAAGTAATGGGTAAAACTGTCTTCTTACCAAAAAGTATTGTAATAATGATGGTTTTTAAATTGCGTATTTTTGTCTGTGGACAATAAAATTGAGACGGGGACTACTTTTTACTAGGGTCATAACACAAATAACTATATTCCCTCCGTCCCATGTAAAATGTTCATACTACTATTTTAGTATGTGCCAAATAAGTTTTCACTTTGATGTCACAAACTATAGGTGGCAATTTTAGACCTATTGGTTATTTATGGCAGGTGATAAATACAACACCTAAGTTGTTTCTTACACCAAACTGTGCAACATTTAAAGCTCACAGTACAATCATATTATAACATAGTTTTGGTACATGAATCATATTATTTGTTGTATCTATCAACTCCCGATTATTTACAACTTAGTTAATATTTATGAGGGGATGAGTTTGTTGGATCTCCCCTAATTTTTTGGATGGGTCTAAATGGGTATTTAATATAACCTCCAATTTTATAACAATTAACCAACGGGTCTAGCGGGTAAAAAAAAAAATTCACCTCATTTCATTTTTTTCATTTTTCACTCAAATAAAAAAAAAGTTTGATGGAAACCCGATGGGTCGACCTGACTCGAAACTCATTTGACCAGGACCCGTTTAGACCCATCATCCTAAATGACACATTTAAACCCGGACCTATTTAGACCCAAACTCATCTAGACCCGTGACCCGACCCAACTCATTCATTTTGCCACTTATATCACAAACAACCAAATGAGATATTAGTTGTTAAGGATGTTATTTGATTGGTGAAAAGTTTAATTAGTGGGGACATTTTGACTGGGATGGGTGATTAATATACTATATATCCGTCCCAATTTTATTTATTGTTTATATTTTCTTTTTGAGATGTTTAAAAATAACTGTTCACTGTGTACAAATTTGTAGTGAATAATTAAATTGGAACAAATGAAGTAATTAGGTTTCAATTGCTACAAGAGAGGATTAATTAAATTGGTGATGGATCAAGAATTTTGATACGAGCGTACCTTTTTTATCTACTTGTACAAATATGAGTATAGTCTCTCTATCTTAGATTCTTAGTGGCCGGTAAGAATTTGAACTAGTATGACTAATAAGGTAAAAATGAACGTTGTTATTGATATGACCAACTAGTTTACGATATTATATGAGCTGTGTTGGAAAAATTGGGATAAAATATGCATTTTTCCCAAACTTTGGACCTAATTATCTATATGTGAATATAGTAATTATATGTAATATATTATATGGTTGTGTAGCTTTTGATAAGAGCTTTGTAACAATGTATATTATATGTCCAAAGTTAATGAGAGATGAATGAGATATCAAGATTCAAAGTAAGGTGTATGAAACTTGAAATGATGGGTGTTGTGGGTAGTGCCACATAGGAAATGGGATACAAAACTTGAGGTGTTTATAAGTTTTTGTGTTTAAGCTTGTTCAATAAGCTTATGACCAATACACACTCCAACTCCTACGCGCCGGGGGGGGGGGGGGGGGGGGGGGGGTGCAAATCTTTGGTTGAAACGGGTCGGGGCTCTTGATTCATGGTGTGCCTGCGGACACGAATGCAGCTTAAAAATAACCGGGCTTGCGCAAGCCGGTTTTTGCTACATATCCGTTTGTTTTTACCCAACCCGTGACCCACTGGTATGACCCGATTTGACCCATTACAGTTTCAGTTATGGAAATGATTTACAAAATCATTACAGCTATAGATCAACAGAATTTTCGTTTTTGATTTCATTTCATTTTGCAAGTTGATATGAAATTAATTACGATTCAGAGGAAAAGATTTGGTTTCTAAGAAAATCTTTCTCTTCTCCTTCTCTCTAACGCACTATCGTTCTATACTATAATTTCAGGCAAGTACTCAACTCCGGCAGTACGCTGCTTTGGCCGCCGTACCATGGGAAACGAACGCGAATTCGTTTTAAGATAATTGTGTTCAACACAAGCTCCGACTCCTTTACGATTTATTAAAATCTTACTGTTTCAGTTTCGTTTATAAATTAATTACCTACAGCTTAAAACGAATTTTTTCAAACGAAATTGAGGTTAATTACGTTCTTTATTTATTGTACATCATTTCTGGAACATAGATTGGTTCTCTGGAAAAACGTATTCGGGTTCATCTATCCCCGTTTTTTGATTTTCAGTAGCTTGTGTTAATAACGATTCAGATAATACTTTTGTAATATATCTTTGGAAAACATATTAAATTCGATACAAACTAGTTTTGTTTTCGAACTGCTTGTGTTAATGACCGATCCAGTAAACAAATCTTTTTCTGTTTCTTAACAGATACTATAGTGATATTAGTAAACCAAGATTTAACGATTTGTTATATATAGCACTTTGTTTAAACAGCTTATTAGAGCATATTATTCAAAGGTTGGCTTTATAAACGGTTTATGATTTTTTTTTTTTAAACGAGTTGTCCTTAGACATGATTATTCAAAGTTAATCATTGTATTGTTGGTAGAAAATTACATCCTTCGGTTCAATATTTTGTCTACTGTATTTGTTACAATTTTGGTTACATATTGTGTATTGATTTGCATATTGTAATCAGTCCACAATTTCGATTTAATCGTTTTTCTATCGAAGATAAGAAACCAGGATTGAGTTTCTTATCGTTTCATAGAAACCAAGATAAAGTTTCATATTGTTTTCAAGAAACCAGGCTAGAGTTTCTTGTTTATTATAACCTGTTACGATTAACTGCTTATTCGTTTCAGTTTGTTGCGAATTTCAGGTTTATTATGGCTGAGGGTCAATCTAGTGCTTCAAAGCAACCAGTGTCTGGTGCTAACACTGCTATTGTGACCGTTCCAACTATTGCTACTCATGCTGAGAGAACGGAAAAATTTTCTGGTTTGCACTTTAAGAGGTGGTAGCAGAAGATGTTCTTCTATCTTACTACGCTGAATTTGTCTCGGGTCTTGACCAAATCGGTACCTCAACTTGCTGAAGGGGAAACCGATGCACAAGCTTTGAGAGCTGTTAAAGCTTGGAACCATTTTGACTTTATTTGTCGGAACTATGTACTGAATTGCTTGGTTGATGGTTTGTACAATGTTTATTGTCAAATCAAGACTTCTAAAGAACTATGGGAATCATTGGATCGGAAGTATAAAACAGAGGATGCTGGAACCAAGAAATTTATTGTAGCTCGGTTTTTGGATTATAAGATGGTTGATTCTAAGACTGTGATCAGTCAAGTACAAGAACCACAAATCATGCTTCATGATATTCACGCTGAAGGTATGACATTAAGTGAGACTTTTCAGGTTGCGGCTATGATTGAGAAGTTACCTCCCGGTTAGGTGGACTTCAAAAACTATCTCAAACATAAGCGCAAGGAGATGTCAGTAGAAGATCTTATTGTTTGTCTCAGGATTGAAGAAGACAATAAGTTGGCTCAAAAGAGTAGCTACACAGCTACTTCTGCTAAAGCAAATCTAGTGGAACAAGGTCAGTCATCCAAGGCAAATAAGAACTACAAAGGCAAACCCAAAAGAAACAATGAAAAGAATGGCAAGGGGAAAACTGTGAACCTTGGTCCGAAAGCTGGGATTGTGAAAAAGAAATTCCAAGGGACTTGTTACAATTGTGACCAACCGGGTCATAGGACTGCTAATTGTAAGAAGCCAAAACGTGAATCTTCACGTCAAGCTAACATGGTGGATGATGATGTGATGGGACTTGTTGCTATGGTTTCTGATCTTAGTATGATGATTTCGGAAGTGAACCTTGTGGATATTGATTCCAAAGGGTGGTGGGTTGATACCGGGGCTACACGTCATGTTTGTTCCGATAAGAGTCTCTTCCACACATTCAAGGAAGTTAAGGATGGTGAAAAGCTCTTCATGGGAAACTCAGCTACCGCTGAAATCAAGGGTGAAGGAAAAGTGATCTTGAAGATGACCTCCGAGAAAGAGCTCACATTGAACAATGTGTTGTATGTGCCCGAGATTCGCAAGAATCTCGTGTCCGGGTGGTTGCTTAATAAGTTTGGTTTTAGTCTTGTTTTTGAGTCTGATAAGGTCGTGTTGACCAAGAATGGTATTTATGTTGGTAAGGGCTATGCCCTAAATGGTATGTTTAAACTCAATGTAATGGTTATCCAAAAGTAAAATGAATAAGACTACTACTAGTTCTGCTTATATACTTGAGTCTTCTTCTAATATGTGGCATGGTCGTCTTGGTCATTTTAATTTTAATTTTATTCGTCATTTGATTCAATTGAATTGCATACCAACGTTTCATATTGACTCAAATTATAAATGTAAAACATGTGTTGAATCCAAACTTACAAGATCAATATTCCAATTGGTTGGAAAAAAAAACCGAACCACTTGATATAATTCACACGGATATTTGTTATTTAAAATCAACTCCAACAAGAGGTGGCAACAGGTATTTCATCACATTTATTGATGATAGCACGAAATATTGTTATGTATATTTACTTAAAAGTGAAGATGAAGCAATTGATAAATTCGTGTTATACAAGAATGAAGTTGAGAATCAACTTAATAAGAAAATCAAGGTGGTTAGAAGTGATAGAGGAGGTGAATATGTATCACCATTTGCTGAATTTTGCGAGCAACATAGTATTAGACATGAATTTACTACTCCTTACTCACCTCAACAAAATGGTATTGCCGAGAGAAAGAACCGTACCTTGAAAGAAATGATGAATGCCATGTTAATAAGTTCTGGATTATGTCAGAACATGTCGGGAGAAGCTATACTCTCGGCTAATTATCTTTTGAATAAGATACCTCGGAAAAAGAAGGATGAAACCCCATATGAATTATGGACGGGAAGGAAACCTTCCTACAAATACTTAAAAGTGTGGGGGTGTTTAGCTAAGGTGGTTGTTCCACCACCTAAAGAGGTAGAGATTGGACGGAAGACTGTGGATTGCATATTCATTGGATATGCTCACCATAGTAGTGCCTATCGATTTCTTGTGCATGAATCTAAGATTCCCGATATACACAAAAATATGATTATAGAATCAAGGAATGCTTCATTTTTTGAAAACGTGTTTCCTTGTCTAACTTCATGTGAACAACCTAATGTGGTTAATCATGATGAACAACCTAACGAGGTTAATCAAGATAGTCAATTTAGACAAGAACAATCCAAAGAAGAGGATGTTGAACCAAGAAGGAGTAAAAGGGTAAGGGTTGAGAAATCATTTGGTCCCGATTTTGTTTCTTTCATGATAGAAACTGAACCCAAAACCTATCGAGAAGCTGTTACTTCTTCTGAAGGACCCCAATGGAAAGAAGCCATCAAAAGTGAAATAGATTCTATTTTACAAAACCATACATGGGAACTAGTGGATCTTCCTCCGGGATGCAAACCATTAGGTTACCGATGGATCTTAAAGAAAAAGATGAATACGGATGGTTCGATTGATAAATACAAAGCAAGATTGGTGTGACACCGTCAAAACTAGGACCAGTTATTAGTTCCTAATCATTTTGTAATACATGTAATTAGTTCTGTGATAGGCTAATTATATGTATCAATATGTATATTGTTGAATATATATATATATCAATACGCGATTATAAATTTACGTGCATTATCAAAATCGGCCAGATTCCGATTCATTTATACGGGCGTTGGTGAAATCAAGTATTAAGTAATATGGAATTATTATTTAATACACTCATTACTTATTATATATTATTTTGATAATATATAAAGTATTTCGTATTGTACAAATCAAACGTTCATGATAAAACATATAAATAATGTATTATTATTGAAAATAATAATTATTATTTACTCAAATGAAAATAAAACATTTTCGTTTTATTCAAATTTACTCAAACGCAATGAAACCATTCGAATTATATCCGTCAATCAAACTTAAAACAAAGTTATATTTTTATTACTCAAAAAGAGTATTTTTATAAAATACTTCATAGAAAACATGTTCGAAATTATATTTAGATAATTTTCATTTGAAAACATTATACTACTTTGCGATCAGGTACAAAAACTCGGGTGTTTTGTACTGCGAATAGGAGCCAACCAACTCCAATAATTGGAGTTGGCCGGCTATACCAAAACGCACCCTTCCCATTTTCATTTCATCTTCATCATCTATCTCGCTCTCCTCTCTCGGCTCTCTTCAACATCATCAACAACATCAACAAGAAGCAGCAGCAACAAGCATCATCATCACCACCATCTTCATCTCCATCATCTTCTTCATCTCCATCAACATCATCATCACCATCCGACCTCCATTTTTAATCGTAAGGAATCACCCACTTTTTCTTCGATAAATTGTGTTTAAATTACATGTATTATCATGCTTTGATGTTCCTTTAACCGATTATGTCCGAAATTTGGGTTAGAACTCGTTTATGCAAAAACCTGCACGAACAGAACTGGAACAGGCCCGGTATAGGCTACCAGCCAAACGGATGGACTGCCTTAGCCGAACGGCTAGGCTACCTTAGCCGAACGGCTGGATTGCCATAGCCGAACGGCTAGGTCACCTGAGCCGAACGGCTAGGTTTCCTTAGCCGAACGGCTAAACTTCTCAAAACCACCCAACCGCGTACCAAAACCTCACCCGTTCACGTGTTAACTTCGAGTAGCACGATTTTTATTAAGTGTTTGAACTAAGATTTTGACGCCTGATTTTACCCCGAATACAAATTTCGAATGCGTTTTCATTAAAGCAATGTAGAAGAAATAAAAAATTTTCGAGCTGACATGGCATCTCGACCCTAGGGGTGGCAATTTGGGTTGGGTCGAGTTGGCGGGTCAGAAATGGTCAACCCGAACCCAACCTGATTCTAAAATCGGGTTGGGTATTTCAACCCAACCCAAAACCCGACAACTCGAACCCAACCCGAACTGCTAATAATTCAACAAATTTTCACATTATTTTCGAGTTTTCAGGTCGGTTTTGGGTCATTTAAGTCACATTGATCAATCTTTTGAAAAAAATAGCTAATCATTTATAAGCATATAATAATAAAATTTCAAAATTAATAAAAATAAATATTATATCAATTTGAATTGATCATCAAAACATCATTAATTCACTAACTTATATCAAAACGTAAAGATATGAAAGAAAAAATTATAAATCAGTAACTGGAAAGGTCTAAATTATGTGTCATATTTAAATTAAAATAAATTTATAATGATATTAACTGAATTTTGGGTTGTCGGGTTCAACCCAAAAATGCATTTGCTGACCCAGACCCGACCCAAAAAAATATCAAGTTGGCGGGTTTCGGGTTGACGGGTTGGTGCCTCAAAAATCCCGACCCTAACCTTATAATATTCGGGTTGGGTTCGTGTCGGGTTTTGGGTTCACGGGTTGGTTGCCAGCCCTACTCGACCCCAGCCAGGGGCCAGCCCCTTGGACCCCGCCAGGGGTTGCCACCCCTGGGACCCTGCTAACCAGGGGCGTTGCCCCCGGACCCCCGTACACAATTCCATACATTATGAAAATACGATTAAGCAAACACGATAATAATGTTTTCATAAATCATTATTTCAAACTATCACCAACGGGCCGTATACATTTTTCACAACTTCAAACATAAACATTAACCAAAGTAATTGGACATAACTAGTTGAGGGAACAACTAGCATGGATGGTCTGTTGAGACCTCTAATCATTAAAACCTTGCGCGTTTAACACGCCCAGCAGGTTTCCACATCTAATCATTAAAACCTTGCGCGTTTAGGACGCCCAGCAGGTTTCAGTCGTTGGAGACGACATCATATCTCTTGTAAACCATCATTTGTGCTTGATAGCATCTCATTAGGCTCAGGTGAGTCTCATAGCCCCTATTTTACTATTTTTACTCTAGGGGTGAGAATACATGCTTGTTTTGTTTTATGTGTGAACGCAAGTATCAAAATATCGCTATAGATTGCATGAGTTGTTTTCTCTAATCATTTTAAGTCCTCTAGCATAGTTTGGTAATACTTTTGTAGCATGAATATTAGTGTATGGTACTATATGGGACTGACAATCCCCGTTCGGGTCAGCAAGCACTGACTGGTCAAACGGACGCATTATCATTTGTTCATACGTGTGTTGATTAGGCACACGCATAAAGGTACCCTCGCTCAGGCACTTGATTGTGATCCTGACACCTCAGTTAAGCTTAGACTATGTGCTCATGGCAGTTATATACATCATTTATCAATTACTTATTTGTTTAATTACAAATATTCATACTTAAATCTTGCGGTTCATACATTACACTTTATCATTAAACCTGTGAGCTCACCAGCTTTTAGCTGACCATTTTAGCGTGTATTCTCAGGTTCGCAGTAGCAGTAGGTCTGCTCACTCGGGAAGCCTATTAGCTCGAGTCGCATACAGACATCATGAGATTCCCTTACATTTCTATATTTTGTATAATTAGATATGCCCTAGAATCTCTATCATTTGGCTTACGAGCTTTTGTAAACTATATTATAATAGTGTAAGACTTTTATAATATCAATGTATTTGTAAACGACGCATATAGAGTCGTTCATTGTATACCTTGTGTGCTTGATTATTGATTAGTCGCGCCCCGACCCGAATCGCTTCCGCATCATAATTTGGGGGTGCGACAATTGGTGATCAAGGGTTATAGGCAACGAGAAGGTCTAGATTATTTCGATACCTACTCGCCGGTGACCCGAATAACTTCCATAAGAATGGTACTTGCTATAGCCGCTATTAGGAATTTGGAAGTTCACTAAATGGATGTAAAAACAGCCTTTCTAAACGGGGATTTAGAGGAGGAGATTTACATGGAATAACCCGAGGGTTTTGTTGCCAAAGGATAAGAGAATAAAGTTTGCAAGCTTGTTAAATCACTGTATGGTTTAAAGCAAGCTCCAAAACAATGGCATCAAAATTTTGATCATGTCATGATAGATAATGGTTTTAAGATCAATGAATGTGATAAGTGTGTATACGTGAAAGACACAATTAATAGATACGTCATCTTATGTCTCTATGTGGATGATATGCTAATCATAGGTAGTGATGATAAGATCAACAAAGGATATGTTGAAAGCAAAGTTTGATATGAAAGATATGGGTTTAGGGGATGTGATTCTTGGTATCAAGATCATAAGGACCAAAGATGGTCTTATGTTACACCAAACTCACTATGTGGATAAGATTCTTGAGAAATTCAATTCAGGTGATTCTAGTGTCGCTAGAACTCCAATTGATATAAGTCAACACCTCTTTAAGAATAGAGGTCAAGGTGTTTCCCAAGTCGAATATTCAAGAATCATTGGTAGTCTAATGTATTTGATGAGTTGTACAAGACCTGACATAGCATATGCAGTGAGTATGTTGAGTAGATATACTAGTAATCTAAGTACTGAACATTGGAAAAGTATAACGAGATTACTAAGATATTTGAAATACACTCGTGAATATGGACTACATTACAAAAGATATCCAGCTGTAATTGAAGGATACACCGATGCAAATTAGATCTCTGACATAAAAGATTCAAGAGCAACTAGTGGATATGTTTTCACACTAGGAGGTGCAGCTGTATCTTGGAAATCGTCCAAACAAACGGTTATAGCTAGATCCATGATGGAATCTGAGTTGACAAATGTGGGGAAGAGGCAGAGTGGTTACGTCAATTTACCGAGGATATACCTAGGTGGCCTAAGCCGGTAACGACCATTAGTATACATTGTGATAGCCAATCGGCAATTGGTAGAGCTCATAGCATAATGTATAATGGTAAGTCTCGGCATATTCGACGTAGACATAACACTATACGACAACTACTCTCAACTGGAATTATCACTATTGACTACGTGAAGTAAACTGATAATATTGCGGATCCGCTAACTAAAGGCTTAAGCAGAGAGGTAGTTTACAGGTCGTGAAGAGGAATAAGACTAAAGCCCTTAAACGAATAAGTTTGTACAAAGGAAAACATCACCTAGTTGACTGGTGATCCCAAGATTTAGGTTCAAGAGGATAACCTAATTGTATGAACGAAGGGAGGTCACTGTGGGGGAAGTTATTTTATTAACTAAACCCATTAAAAGGGAGTTTATTAAACTTCCTAGTCCATTCTTATATTAAAACAATGATAGTTAGGTTAAGCTTAGTGCTTTTAATGATTTCGGAAATCACCTATGTGAGAGAGAAGTGGGGTTGCTTCGAAGGGAAATGTGGGGAGCGCATTTCCTAAAAGCTCTTGCAGAACCAGGCTAGTGTTCAGGACCTTAAAGGACACGACTATGAGGAGTTGACATTGTCAGGAAGAGTCATGTGTGAACATGTATTGTCGTCTACATAAACAACAGATCAGTTCAAAGACATCACAGTCAACTGACAGCTAGAAGGCTAAGAACATTTCACAAGGGAAGGTTCAAAGGGTGACACCTACCTATCCTATACAAGATTCAACTGTTGAGATTTCAGTATGATTGTGTGTGTTATTCTATTGATCTCCATTCATGTGGGGGATTGTTGGAAAAATTGGGAAAAAAACATGCATTTTCCCCAAACTTTGGACCTAATTATCTATATGTGAATATAGTAATTATATGTAATATATTATATGGTTGTGTAGCTTTTGATAAGAGCTTTGTAAGGGTGTATTATATGTCCAAAGTTAATAAGAGATGAATGAGATATCAAGATTCAAAGTAAGGTGTATGAAACTTGAAATGATGGGTGTTGTGGGTAGTCCCCCACCACCACCACCACCACCACCACCATCACCACCACCACCACCACCACGACGACTACTGCTGCTGCTGCTGCTACTGCTGCTGAACCACTACCACTACTACGATGACTACTACTGCCGCTGCTCTGCTGCTGCTGCTACTACTACTACTGCTGCTGCTACTGCTGCTACTACTGCTACTACTACTGCTACTGCTGCTGCCGCCGCCGCCGCCGCCACCACCACCACCGCCACCACCACCACCACCACCACTACTACTACCATCACCACCACTACTACCACCATTACCACTACTACAACCACCACCACCACCACCACCACTACCAACACCAACAACACCACCACCAACAACACCACCACCAACAACAACACCACCACCAACACCACCACCACCACCACCACTACGACCACCACCACTACTACCACCACTACTACCACCACTACCACCATTACTACCAACACCACCACCACCACCACCACCAACATCACCACCACCAACACCACCACCTACCAACACCACCACCACCACCTACCAACACCACCACCAACACCACCACCACCACCACCACTACAACCACCACGACCACCACTACCACCACCACTACTACTACTACTACGTAGATACAAAACTTGAGGTGTTTATAAGTTTTTGTGTTTAAACTTGTTCAATAAGCTTATGACCACTACTACTACTACTGCTACTACTGCTACTACTACTACTACTACTACTACTACGTAGATACAAAACTTGAGGTGTTTTTAAGTTTTTGTGTTTAAGCTTGTTCAATAAGCTTACTAGTTTTTGTGTGTAGTAGATACAAAACTTGAGGTGTTTATAAGTTTTTGTGTTTAAGCTTGTTCAATAAGCTTATGACAACTACTACTACTACTACTACTACTACTACGTAGATACAAAACTTGAGGTGTTTATAAGTTTTTGTGTTTAAGCTTGTTCAATAAGCTTACTAGTTTTTGTGTTTAAGCTTGTTCAATAAGCCTACTACTACTACTACTGCTACTGCTACTGCTACTGCTACTACTACTGCTACTACTACTACTACTACTACTACTGCTACTACTACTACTGCTGCTGCTGCTACTGCTACTGCTACTGCTACTGCTACTACTACTACTACCTCTACCTACTACTACCACTACCACTACTACCACTACTACGACTACTACCATTACTACTGCTACTACGACTGCTGCTGCTGCCGCTGCTACTACTACCTCTACTACTACCTCTACTACCTCTGCAGCTGCTGCTGCTGCTACTACTACCTCTACTACTACCTCTACTACCTCTGCAGCAGCTGCTGCTGCTACTAGCAGCTACTACTACTACCTCTACTACTACCTCTACTACCTCTGCAGCAGCAGCTGCTGCTGCTGCTACTACTACCTCTACTACCTCTGTTGTTGCTGCTGCTACTACTACTACTACTACCACTACCTCTACTACCTACTACCTCTACTACCTACAACCCCTACTACCTCGACCCCTACTACCTCGACCACTAATACCTCGACCACTACTACTACCTCGACCACTACTACTACCTCTACGACTACTACTACCTCTACTACTACTACTACTACTACTACCTCTACTACTACTACCTCTACTACTACTACTACTACCTCTACCTCTACAACCACTACCACTACCTCTACTACCACTACCTCTACCTCTACTACCACTACCTCTACTACCACTACAACTACTACTACTACTACTACCTCTACTACTACTACTACTCTCTACTACGACTACTACTACCTCTACCTCTACTACCACTACCACTACTACCACTACCACTACCTCTACTACCACTACCACTACCTCTACCTCTACCTCTACCTCTACCTCTACCTCTACCTCTACCTCTACCTCTACCTCTACCACTACCTCTACCTCTACCACTACCACTACCACTACCACTACCACTACCACTACCACTACCACTACTACGACGACGACTACTACTACGACTACGACGACTACTACTACGACTACGACGACTACTACTACGACTACTACTACTACGACTACTACTACGACGACTACGACGACTACGACGACTACGACGACTACTACGACTACGGCGACTACGACGACTACGACGACTACAACGACGACTACGGCGACTACGGCTACTACGACTACTACTACTACGACTACTACTACGACTACGACTACGACTACTACGACTACGACGACTACGACGACGACGACTACGACGACTACGACTACGACGACTATGACTACGACGACTACTACTACGACGACTACGACTACTACTACGACTAGTACTACGACTACTACTACGACTACTACTACGACTACTACGACTACTACTACGACTACTACGACTACGACTATTACTACTACGACTACCTGTAACATCCTCTCTTTTGGTCCGGTAATTTCTAATTTTAAATTGATACATTTAATCGTATTAGAAATTATTTGATAAATATGTTTAAATTGCGAAACTTAGTTAAATAAGCCTCAGGACTTATTGTGCTTAGTAAATTATTGTTTGTTTTAATTTACTATAGTTGACGGTGCAATAAAAGAAGTTTCTCGCAAATGGTTTTTAGGTTCCAGACAATATGTTTTAATGGGTATTGTTTTAAGTGGATACGGGTCGGTGTTAAAAATTGACCGACTTATAAACTTTCCCAAATAGGAAAGTTCTTTACTTTCCTTATTTGGAAACTTAACCTAAAACCTCTAAAACCCTCAAATCACTTAGAAATCTTGATTCAAATTCAAATTAGTGATCTTGAGCTGATTGTGATCTTGTGATAGCATAAACATCATCATCTTCACTTTGAAATCCTTGATTTGGTAAGTTTTTGATTTGGTTTAGTTCATAAATTGAGTGAATAGAGATGTTTGATGATTTTGATGTTATTACATGTTGTAATATGCTTAAATGATGATATATAGGCTGAAACATGTTGCTAGAAACGAGTTTGTGGTTGTTTGTTGGTGATATATGAAATTGGGTTTAAGCTGTGTGTTTGCAGGTCTGAATAAGAGCTGAAACGCGTAGGAACGCGATCCTGACCCTTTGCCTGGATCGCGTTGCTATATGAAAAACGGTTACAGAACATTTTCTTCTTGGGAACGCGATCCAGCTCATGTTACCCGGATCGCGTTACCATGTGAAATTTCATCACAGAACTTTTTCAACTGACGAACGCGATCCCACCACCCTTGCCTGGATCGCGTTTGAATGAATAAATTTGATGAGTTTTGCAAAATTTGAAAATGCATAAGTGTTTGGAAGATGGTGTTTTTAGTGGCACTTCTTATGTCATATTCCTTTAGTGGCATTTAGGTGGTACTTTAGTGGCACTTATCCATTGAAAATATATGTTATAATGTGGATAATTCTAATGAGTTATGAGACTTAGTAAAGAAGTTTAACGTCGACTGAGTATTGTATATAATATTCCTTTAGTGGCACTTTATTGATGTTTTAGTGACACTTTTGTAGAAAGATATTATTGTTACTTATGTTTGGAATTGATTAACAATGTGATTACTTATGTAATGTGTTTAATTACATAAGTACCATTAGTTGAAAACAAATTACTAACTTATGATTGATTTTATGTTCTCAGATAATCCAAGGGCTCAGCGAGATAAGACTGCTGAGTAAGTAACTGAGACGAATCAGGTGAGTGGATTTGAAACTCATAGTTTGATTTGGTTGTGTCAGTTTGATTTCAATCAGTAATTATAGGATTACTATTGATAGAATGTTAACTTGGAAATGATATGCCATTTGATTGGTGGTTTGATTAGCCTGTGAGCTTGATTGATGAATACAGAGGTCAACTAGATTGTCGGTTGGACTTGATTGCTAATGTTGGTCAACACAGGGTTGCGTACATGTGTTGATAGAGATTAGCATTTAGTTAGCGGTTAATCACTGTTTTGGCCTACAGTTGATTTAAGTGTTCTGATGGGGCCACCCGGAACAGGGTCCTTAGGAACCACCGTTCCTCTTGACGATATTTGTTGCATTATTGATTGTGAACAGATTGCTAGCTAAATTGAATTGTAGTTGATTATTCATTCACTTAGCTTCGTGCTAATCCCTCAATTTACTTCCTGCAGGTTATGTTTAATTATGTGGGTAGCCAGGAAGGGACGTTTTGATGCTGGGAATGTTTGAAACTTGCAACTCTGATCCAGTTTGTAATAAATAATGTTTTATAGTATATAATGCCCCGGGTTTGTAAACATGTTAACTATGTTTGTTTAGTAGTTAAACATATTGTATAAAGGGTTGCGAAAATTTCTAGCAGGTTTTAATAGAATATGTATTTCAAGTAGTCGCTTCCGCCAAACTTAATATTATATTGTTGTATTAAATGAGGGGCGTTATACTACCACTACTACGACTACGACTACCACTACTACGACTACTACTACTACGACTACGACTACTACTACTACGACTACTACTCTACTACGACTACTCTACCACCACCACCACCACCACCACCACCACCACTACTTAATCTTACCACCACCTACTTTGTGTTTAAGCTTGTTCAATAAGCTTACCACCACCACCACTACTACTACGTAGATACAAAACTTGAGGTGTTTATAAGTTTTTGTGTTTAAGCTTGTTCAATAAGCTTATGACCACTACTACTACTACTACGTAGATACAAAACTTGAGGTGTTTATAAGTTTTTGTGTTTAAGCTTGTTCAATAAGCTTATGACCACTACTACTATCAGTGTTTATAAGTTTTTGTGTTTAAGCTTGTTCAATAAGCTTATGACCACTACTACTACTACTACGTAGATACAAAACTTGAGGTGTTTATAAGTTTTTGTGTTTAAGCTTGTTCAATAAGCTTATGACCACCACCACCACCACCACCACCACCACTACGTAGATACAAAACTTAGAGGTGTTTATAAGTTTTTGAGTTTAAGCTTGTTCAATAAGCTTATGACCAATACACACTCCAACTCCTACGCGCAGGAGGGGGGTGCAAATCTTTGGTTGAAACGGGTCGGGGCTTTTGATTCATGGTGTGCCTGCGGACACGAATGCAGCTCGAAAATAACCGGGTTTACGCAAGCCGGTTTTTGCTACGTATCCGTTTGTTTTTACCCAACCTGTGACCCATTGGTGTGACCCGATTTGACCCATTACAGTTTCAGTTATGGAAATGATTTACAAAATCATTACAGCTGTACACCAATAGAATTTTCGTTTTTGATTTCATTTCATTTTGCAAGTTGATATGAAATTAATTACGATTCAGAGGAAAGATTTGGTTTCTAAATGATTGTGATTTGTTCGGCCTTATATAAAGGGTGTTTTCATTATCGTTTGGGATACCGAAAAAAACAAAAATCGTTCTCTTCTCCTTCTCTCTAACGCACTATCGTTCTATACTGTAATTTCAGGCAAGTACTCGACTCCGGCAGTACGCTGCTTTGGCCTCCGTACCCTGTGAAACGGACGTGAATTCGTTTTAAGGGAATTGTGTTCAACACAAGCTCCGGCTCCTTTACGATTTATTAAAATCTTACTGTTTCAGTTTCGTTTATAAATTAATTTCCTACAAACTGTTGTATATATTTTAAGGTTTTTATCTTTAGCAGGTATAGGTTACAATTCTTGTACAAGGTCATCGAATATAGTTAGCTGATCTTGACATAGTGTTCTCGATCGAGTTTGAATATAAGTGGAAAAAAAAAAGATGATAAATAAAGAAAGAAGGAAAACAAAGAAAATAAAGTGAATAGTTGTATTTTCAAAGTTAGAAAAAAAATGGTAACTAATACCATAATAAACACAAAATCAAAATTGTTTCATATACAATATCACAATGTATTACAGTTAAAGCTCACGTTACAAAGTATCCAACATTATTATAACTTTGATGTTTGAATCAATATATTTGATTTATTTATCACTTTCCAATAGAAATAGAGTAAGGTGAGTTATTTCATACTAATCCAGAAAATAAGAGGAAGGTTTTAAGGGAGAAACATATGGCGCGTTTAGTTACTGAAAAAATTCTCAATTTTTATTTTTCCATTTCTCTATAGAATGAAAAATGTTTTAACTCTCTTGGAAAAGTAAGGAAAATCTAGAAAACGTGTTTAGTTGTAAGGGGTGGAGTTTTCCTTTTCCAAGGAAGAGTAGAGATGGAAAACTTAGAAAACAATCAAAAGTAGTTTCAACTTTGTAGTTATAAAAAGGAAAATAAAGATTTTCCTTTTCATAGAATTTTTTTTAGAAAACTCGAATGTGCACACGTTTTATAATTTTCTCGTTTTCTTACAGAATTTTTCTGAAAAAGTGTGAAGTTTTCTGTAACTAAACGCACCCATAAATTCCTCTCATTTTTCTTCCTCTACTTTGATCTTTTCCTTCGCATAAAAAGAAGATGGAGTAATTTGTAACTACGCCTACTACTGTTTTCACTAATGAGAGTGGCGATGAGCTTTAATTATGAAATCTTAGTATTATAATTATTTCCTAAAGACGTTGAAGCTCGAATAACAAACATCGGATGTCACGTTCCCTTTAAGATAAACAAATACGAAAATCACGTGACCGACACTATTGAATCACGTGATGAGTGAAAGATAGGGGAAGATGATCCCGATGCGCTAACAAACAAGTCACGTGCCTCCTCATGTGCTCACTCGTTAACTACAGCTTTTCCTCATTCATAAATTCCTAATTATCATTAATTAATCCTAATAAGTTACTCTCATTTTCTTACTCTTTTTCACTAGCGTAGTAGCAAGCAAATTTCAATATTTAAGAAAATTTCAGAATCATTGAATACATTTTACCGTGTGTCTCGGGTCACACATTAAGAAAATCCCTTATATTTACTTTCGTAGTAACTTCAACTTTTTAAAAAATAGTGTTTACTAATGACTGTTTAACGCGCTTAACCCTTAGATAAATAATGTAAAAATGGTGAATTATGTGAACAAGTGAGACATAAAGTCATAAGTACATTTAAAAAGGAAAGGAATCCTATCTAGCTATAGACAAAGGATTTATAAATTAAACCAGACTCTAATTTTAAGGATAAATAAAAGCATTATTAAATATATACATTCATTGGTTACGGACTTACGGGTGTTCATTAGAAAATTATAGTTAGCACGTTCAAATTTGGACTTTTTGAGTTATAAAATTCGAATACAGCTGGAGCTGGTCGAGCCAGTGGTTAATTACTCGAATATTTACACAATTCTTCTTCTTTATTGGTATTTAAAATTTGTACTGTAAATGTCTTTATTTGATGTCCTCACTTACATTCAATTGCCCACTAACAATTATTCTATAAAAATAATTTTTAATTAGTAAATATCTTTATTTTACGGCTTTTCGTTTCATTTTTATTGTCCACCAACAATTCTTATGAAAATTAAAATAAACTGGATAAATGTCAATTTTTTCCTTATATACAAATTAAGTTTGACCGAAGATAGTTAAGAGTTCCATGATTGATCGAGAATAGTAAATGAAGTAAAATTGAGAGTTTAATGATTTTAATTTTTTTTCATAATAACTTTAGAAATAACAAAGAGGACGGAGACAATAATGATTAATAAATAAGGGTGAGGTTCAAATGAGAATTGAAATTTGTGTGAGAATAAGAGAACCAATGATATTGTGCCATGTGTACAAAGAGAATGTTCCAAATATACAAAACCCATTTACCCCTAACATCAATTATCTCACAAATGACAAATCGAAAAATTATGAAAATCGCACCATTAAATTCAGCGTTTTCTCCTCTTCGATTTGCCGTCCCTCAAGGCATACTTTCGACGAGTTTTTTTTTTCCATCTTTTTTGGTGGGTTTCACATTTACTAACACATGTGTTAAAGTGTTGCGTTTAGGGTTTGGGGTTTAGGGTTTTTGGTTTAGGGTTGGGGGTTTGGGGTTTCGCCCCGAAACCCCAAACCCTAAACCCTAACCCCTAAACCCTAAACGCTTTACAAAACTCTAAACCCTAAATCATACTAAACCCTAAACCCTGCTAAACCCTAACCCTAAACCCTAACCCTAAATCCTAAACACTAAACCCTAGCTCTAAGCCTTAACCCTAACTACAAATCAAATGTACAACCAATCAATAACACATGTGTTACTAATTTGTAAAACCCACCAAAAAATGAAAAAAAAAAAGTTGTCAAAAGTATGCCTTGAGGGACGGAAAATCGAAGAGGATAAAACGCTGAATTTTATGGTGCAATTTTCATGATTTTCCTACTTACCGTTTGTGAGATATTTGAGTTTCAAAAATGTGAGGAAATTTGTATTTGATGAAAATGAGTGGTTGAGATTGATTCCCCTATTCTCACTCAAAATTGATGTGATTTTTTTGCAAAATTGAGACCTTATTAACCAATCAAATGTTTCAGAAAAATCGTGTTGGATTTAAACTATAAGGTTCCAATAAGTGTCGCACATAATTTCCATTGTGAGCATTCAAGCATCAAATTAGTCATCATAAATCCGGAATACAATGGAATCGGACCAAAACAAAGCCGACAATACGATCCTAATTCAAAAAACCTGTAACAAAACGCCCTCATGTAAAGAATAAATGATGTATGCCGCCATCAGTTCAGAAAATTTTAACAAAATGATTCATTTATATATGTATCGATAATAACTTGATAAATATAAATGGTGAGAAGGTAGTACGTATAGTACAGCCCTTTGGCAAAACTAGAATTGTATAAAAATCGAAGTTTGAGATAGATTTGTTAAGGTAATCAGGGACATATGTGATGAAACAAATGTAGTAACGACTTACGAGTGAGTTGGTACACTATTAACGAGATAATTAACGAATTAATTAGCAAACGGGGAATTTAGAAGTATGATAACGAGGCACATGAAACCATTCAATTTAGAGTCAACCAATGCACGTGTGCCCATATGTTGAGCAACTACACTAGTACTGTATTTTTCTTTATTTTCCTTTTATATAACTCCGTATCTATCTATACATACTAACAAAGGGGGGTTGCGCATATGTCATAAAGCTGATGTGTCACTTCATAAGGTAGGTTTTCATGCTGATGTGTTAAGCTGTGGTTAAACCGCTGATGTCATCAATATGTAATATTGAAGTTTTAAAATGGCTTAAAAATTCATCTAAAGTAATTATTATTACTATTATTTAATTATTAATAAAGCAAGTCATTTATGTATTTCCATAAAATACATTGAGAAAATAAAACTTATTTTATTCTATTGGTTATCCACCACCCTCTTTATTTACTGGGCACTTCTTTTTATCTTCCCTAGACATTTTGCACGCCTTCCTTTTCCCATTGTCCATTTATGTTACCAAGAATCCAAATTTTATGAGTACAAATTATTATCTAAATATATAAATATATCTCATTCTGCACTTTCATCTTCTTCTCCACATATTCCCACTGGATTTCATCTTCTTTGAGTTTCATGAGGAACACTTTTAGGTAAATCGATTTTTTTTCGTGGTTTTTGTTGGCGTTATTTGATTTCATATATCCATTTCAATTATTCACCCTTCACATTCATCTATTTGTTTATATTTTGCAGCTAATTCAGAAGCCAAATTACAAATTAGAAAATTAGAAATTATTAGGTAAATTATTTACACGCCTCTATCTCTGTTTTATTACTTCAGTGCGAATTCAAAATTTATACACCCCAATCTCATCTCTTCATCCCCCACCAGATTTCATCTTTCTTCTACACATGGGCGTGGTTTTTTTTTTTTTTAATTTTCAATAATGTAGATTTCTTCAAGTTTGGATTTTGTTTAAGATTCAAGTGGAAAGGTGAGCCAGTTGTGGAAATATTTCAGTTGTGTTTAAATTCTGGGACTATGGGTTTCGAATATGATAAAGTAAGTTTACGTTCCCATTTATTTTTAGGGCTTATGAGGCTGATTTTATGAATTCTGATCTTTTCTGATTTTTTTCGATTTTGAAATTGTTATATATGCGGGGTTTGATGTAATTTGTGGTGTTATTGCTTATAATTTTCTTTGATGCACATAAGGTGTTCGATGAAATGACTTAGACGAATTTGGTTATAATAATGGTATCATGCAGGTTTGTTCCATACTATAATTGTTGTTATATAGAGATCTAAGAGACATGGAGATGGGGCATAAACTGTGGATCATGTAGGTTTGTTCCATACTATAATTGTTGTTAAAAGTCGTTTATGTTTGATTAACTGATTTGTTGCTTATGTGCTATATAAGTACTCCTTTAGTTAAAATAATACAAAGTTACAAACTGTTTGTTATTGATTTTCTAATGAGTTCTTATTGTGAAGGATCGAAGTAAACCAAGATAAGGGAAGAATGTGCAAGAAACTACTAAGAATACGTGTCTATTAAATTGCAAAGGTATTACTACTTTTATTCTTTTATTCGGTAATTTTACTATATGGGTGATGGCATCTTTCTTAGTTTTCATATTTTGTGTATTTGTTTGGCCAATATTTGTCTAACTGTCCCCATTTATTTATAGATGCCTTATTACAGATGCCTTTCTGCTATTTTATTTAATTCGTCACACAATAAATAACCACTATGCTCTCTACACATGCCATGTTCTCCAAGAATAAGGTGAGGTAACACTTATATTTTGAGGCAGTATAGCAGTTGTACTTTTTGCTCTAAAATTCATTCAAAATACCTTTCTGACATGTTATCTAAAGTTTATATTCCTTCATTTTGTCAAGTTCCCTATTTGGCATATTCAAATGTAGCTAGCATGATTCATTGCTTATAAAGAAGAACACCTGAGCTAACAATTTTTTGGCTTTAGTCTGTCAAAATTGTTCCACAGTTGTTATGCGATTAAGCTGAATAAAAGCAATTATGTTTGACATATACAAGCAGCAGCTTTAGCTATGGATGTATCAAATCTTAGATGTTGATCAAGTATATAATCTTATCAAGTTCCGTGTTACTAAAGAAGAGATAAAGCTTCTCAGGTAAGATTTAATAATAAGACTATTTGGATTTTTAAGGTAATTTTAAGTAGCTTAGATTGAGTTTGGCTACTTTGGGCAAGAATGGTTCGTCACTTAAACGTAATCATATAATCACTTTGTGAAGCATTCTTCTATATGCTTATTGAGATTATTTTGGCCGTGGGACTATTAAAGTGGATTTGACAAAATTCAACAAATGTCAAGTGTTACTTTTCTTTATTTTGGTAATGTTAGTGTCTGCAACCCATTGTTAAATGAAATTGGCGATGGGGTATTACCTTTTATTAAGAAAGGTAATTAGTGGGCTGAAATCATAATAAATATGTGTAACCAGGATTCATAGTAAATTATCTTGATTTAGGTTTTACGATTGGTGAATTTGCTTTGTAGTGTTTGAAATTACTTAATTTACCAATTATATAAATAGTATTTGCAATAACTTTAATAGTTTCAGATTTGCAGTTACTTTGTAATTTTACTCCCAATGTAGTTATGTACTTGTGTTAACAAACTGATGCAGAAAGAATGAAAATGGGGCACTATACTTAGTCTTTTTTCACAACGATTTTTTCTACTTTTTGAACAGCCTATATTGCTGCTTAACGGCATCAATCATGCTTTAGAACTGTATTATTACCGCTTACACTATATTAAGACCTAACATAGGCATGCTAAAGTTTGTATGTGCTGCTTTTACTTTGCTGAGAATCTGCATCACTACATGTTATAGCCTGACCCGCCCCGCCCCTAATGGCACCTTTTTTAGATTACTTGGCACTTAAAAATTTCTTTTGACTTATTTACTTACTATATTGATCTTGGATACTTCTCAGGTTTTAATTGTTGGACGTAGATGCTTAATTCTATTGAACATGAAGATACGAAGATCCAAAGAATATCAAACATTTGATATAAGTGTTAAGTACATGTTTATTGAAAGTATAAACTGTTGAACACCTGTTTTGACTTTTGAACTATTGAGATGGTTGAATATGTTAACCATATGTTTATATAGCTAAGTACAAGTAGGTAGTCAAGGGTAAAGATTTGAATTATTGGGATGCCAATGTACATTGGATAAGTAAAATAATAATAATTGTGTATTGTGTATGTACAGTTTATAACTCTTTCATGCAATGTAATAATGAAGTATCTTTCAAAAATTTTGGTGGCTAATTTAAGCTTAAGTAGTTTATTAACATTGAAGGATGGTGATACTTAAAGATGTTGAATTGTTGTACATGGAATGGATGTTTAGATGGTGGTGAATGTGGGATTGTTTTTTACAAAAACTTTTAGTCATTCATCTAAATTCAACTGTTTCGGTGTATTTGCTTTATAATATTTTTAAGTTTTCGTATGCATATTATTCATCTATAGTAGTAAAATATATTAAATGTTTTTCATCAAACCCGTGTTTTCACGGGGCTTAAAACTAGTACACTATACAAGTATAAATAACTATGTACGATGTCGTATTTGCGTACATACTTTTCGTTAGTTCTATAGAGAAAAAGTAATTTTGTGAGTATGTTTAACGAAAGTAGTCAGCAGTTGTAGTTTATTTTTGAAGCTGAAAAATGAAGCTTAATATATTTTATATAGGTGTTTATCAAATTAGCCGGAGATCGAAGCCTACAGATGTAAATTGACTTGAAAGAACAAAAAAAAAAGATATGATAAATAATTATATGAAGGGTATTTATGTAATTCACCATTTCATAAGTAAGAGTTTATTATAAAAGCTACTTCAACTAGCATTCCTTTTTAGAGCTTTATTTTATTTTTTTTATTTTATTTTATTTTTTTAAAGAGAAAAATAAAAATTAGAAGTTCTATAACTTTTGTCAATCAAACAATGCTACTAACTTCAACTTTTGAAAAAAAAAAACTTAATCTTCTGTAAGTTTTTATAAGCTTGCCAAACACACCCCGTAACGAATATTTTTCTAATGACCAAAACTGTAACATGAAAAATAAAAAATAAAAAAGCTAAACTGACAATGATTACTCGAGAAACAATATTTTACACAAAAAATAGTAAAATAGTGAAAACTAAAAAAGAAAAGAGAAATTACTTTAGAAAATGTGAAATAATCAAAATGATCATATCTAGATTCAACAAGGGAAGTGGCTTACCCGCGCTTCGCTGCGGGATTAGATTGGTACAATACATGTATGTTGACAGTAAAAGTTATGCTATACTATGTAATTATGAAAGTGATGACTAAACATTTTATTAATCGTGGAGTGGACATTCAGGAATTCGAGTCCCAGTGGGTGTTGAAAAAACACGTTCAACACTCAACGACACACCGAGAAAAAAAGTTTATGTTTTCTCTTAAATATATTTGGCTCAAACACATTAATAATTGATACATTTTCACATTATTTCAACTTTCAATAATGACCATGACCATTTATGTTTAAAATGCCACCAAAATTTATAGTTTTGTTAAACAAATTATATATTTGTCTCTAACAATGTAATGTTATTCTTATAATCTTACCTATTGAATCGATATATTTGCTAACCACAATTCTTACATATATTATTATAAAGTTTTTGTAAATAACAAATAAAAATTCACTCCGTATAAACTTAATTCCCTATCCGTCCTTATTCTTTCTATTAAATTTAAAGTAACTATAAGATTAATATAAATGATGATCTTTAAGTTAAGGATGTTATTACACATGAAAAATTAATCATAATTTTTGATGATACAGTTAACAAACTCTTTATTTTTTTAAATATATAAAAGTATCATATAATACCTATTATATAAACAATAAATAAGTAAATAAATAAATAAATATGTAAAAAGTTTCATTATCTGGATGAAAGACACCGCATAACGATTAGAGCATCGTCTTTCAAATTTAGAGCATCGTCTTTCAAATATCAAGAAAACTAATTTCATCTCTTAAAATACAAAATTCAAAAGGGAGCTGTAATGGGAACGTCATCTAATTGTACTATCGTGAGTCTACCGAACCCATTCTGACTCATTACCCACATGGGCCATCTTGACACCTGTAATGGGAACGTCATCTAATTGTACTATCGTATACAAGTTATATGAAATATGCTTATCTTAGAGGTATGTCTTATGAAGATAATTTCCCCGTGGCAGGTTTCCTTTGCAACACGTTTTGATCCCAATATTTTGGGTGATCTTCGAGCAAAACAAGACTATCCAATTAAGAACTACATAAGCTGAGTCATTTCTTGTACTTACCAACTCTTATTAGTTCATATTTGATTACCATTGCAGGACTCATTCCTTGTCTGGCATGTCTATGATCTTAGTAAGGCGTAACAAGTAGATTTGAAATGATCAAATCAATTGGAAAAGTTGGTCCATCTCTAAGTATACAATCGATCTGTGAGGAGTTTACAGGTAAATTTGAGATGTAGTCTGATGAGTTCTGTAGAGAAATGGTTAGGTTTCCACTGCCCTTCTTATTTAGATTACAGTAATATCTATAGAGAAATGGTTAGGTTTCTATTTTCGTAAGACAAGGTTGGAGCTAGATCACACAAAACTGCATACTAATTTCCCATCTACAAGTTGGCATTCCTACTTCAGTCCAATTACCAGTTCGAAGTTTTGAGATAGTTACTTTCAACGAATTAAATTATTAAAATCATGGTGGGAGACTTTATGAAGCTAAGGATTGCAGAGGTATGTTTTTAAATGTATATCATGGATTTCTCTATTACTAGGTTTATGTGTTTCTGTATGTTTTTCAATGTATATTAGTTATGGGTTAGCATTCATATGTTTACTGATATATAGTTTAGCTTATGTTTTTATATTTGTTTCAAAAGTTGTTCTTTGTCAGAAAAAATCAGCTCAAGGATCCCCAATTCTTCATATCCATCTTTTATGTTTGTACAATTATCTCTTCTAAGTAGCTTCGTTTTGTATGCTTAATAGAGAGTATTTGATGGAAGTACCAAATTGTAAGCCTAAAACTTAAGTGAATATCAGTAGCAAGTATAGGGCTTCCACGATGAAGAAAGGTGTGGCTTCTATCTAATATTTATCGTGCTAACATTTAAGATGAAGAGATGGCTGCAGCTGTACTTTTGCTTCTAGATTCTTCTAATTTCAAGATCAAGATTCATGTTGCATCTTTATTTGCCAGAACACTAATGAATCTATACGGTCAATTGCTTTTTTTGTACATGGTGCAGATATGGATTTGTTGGCTTGATAATTTATAGGAAATTTGATGGTTAAGTGAAACATTGAGGGATGGTGATATTAAGAAAGTGTTAAATAGTTGTACATAGCATAAATTGTTGTACATGGAACAGGGAAGGCAATTATTCATCTTTGTTGGAAGATTATGAAGCCTAGCTAGCTTATCAAGTGATATAAAATGTACTAAAAGTACATATACTTTGATGTAACATTTGTATTACAGCAGCTCAAATTCAAGCAATGAGAAGTTGAGCTAAAAAGTAGTACTAAAATAGAGCTGTTTTTGGATATTGAGAAGCCCTTAAAGGTTACAAGCTAATAAAAAAATTCCAAACTATTATTTTTTTATTTAGAACTTTCCAAGAATGTATTGTTTCATCTATTTAAATGTGAAGTATTTATAGGTAGTAAGTAATCTTTTAAAGTTGTATATCACAAAAATGCTTAGACTATACTCCTGCTCAGAGTTATATAATTGGTAGTTAATAACAATGCAAATAAGCTTATTTTAAAAGTATCTTGAAAACAACCTTCTTTGAAAGTCGTTCTACAATATTTGGGTTCAAATTAAAAAGTCACTTATTTATCATTGCACCTTGTATAACAAGACGTGCGTAATCAGGTTAATTGCATTATGTGTCACAAAATCCATTTTCAAAATGTAGGTATTCATGAGTGGATATCTGAGTATGATATGCGTTCGGGGTTAAGAGCACGTTTTATATTTATATAATGATAATGATAATAATGAAATAGTTACAAAATTTGCATGTATGTTTGAGCCAACACGACCCCACTCTTAAAGATCACCCGTTTTTATTTTAATTTTTGACTATAAATGAAATATGAAGAGAGGAGATCGTACCGTCCATAAATTACGTACATGTTAGTATTTTTATTATTATTTTTGTCAAATTCATGCTCCTCTAAAGTGCCAAAAAAGTGCACTAAGAGCTGCATTGCATTCTGATATCTTATGATTTATTTGAAAAGAAGATAATATATATACAACCTTGAAAAAACCCCTTTTAAGTATATTGCAACTTAGAAACTAAGCCAATTGTACCGTTTAGGTAGTATCTCGTAATATGGTGGGCTGATATGATGAGAGGAGTTGTCTCGGCGCTTTGGCATTCAAACATTTTAAGTTTTTCGACTTAAAGTATGTCTCTTTCTCTGTTTCCACATATAGCCAAATCATGCCCTTAAATAAATTTTTGTTGAGTTATATGAATTGTTATCATATAGTCTTTGTCTCAAAAGTGCAAGATGATGACAGGCAACATGGTTTTGGTTAGGGAGCTTATAAGGGAGGTTGAGAATTACAAATGTATCCCGTGACACGGTGTTAGAAATGCTATATTTTGCGAACTATAAAGTTTTTTTCTCAATTTGGTAAATCATGGGGGCAAGTGGTGGCATAGATTGCGTGATGTTACATGTGTAAATTGAAACAATAGGATATATCGATGCAAAGTATTGAATGTTTCAGCAATGTCTTATGCGATACAATTAAGAAACTTTGAAAAAGATCTCAATGAAGTTAATAAAAGGTATATAGTGGCATACAATTTATCCAATACAGTAATATTTTGAAGTAAAAATATAATATAATTTTTGTATTAAAATCAAACGTTGCCTTGTATTATATAACTGCAAAAATATGTGAACTCAAACGTTGCCTTGTACCAATTAAAAGAGATCATATAAATCTTGCCCACAAAAATAAATATCCGATATTAAATGTATCAAAAAGGTATATAGCTGACTGTTAGTCTCTCTGTATGTAACTACTATCGTTGTTTGTAGTTTTGCTATAACGTCGTCAACGCCTACAAAGTCTACCTAACCATAACAATCCTACATTTTAAAATTTACATAGCCCGCAAAATTGCGGGTCTTGATCTAGTTTATGTTTAAAATGCCACCAAAATTTATAGTTTTGTTAAACAAATTATATATTTGTCTCTAACAATGTAATGTTATTCTTATAATCTTACCTATTGAATCGATATATTTGCTAACCACAATTCTTACATATATTATTATAAAGTTTTTGTAAATAACAAATAAAAATTCACTCCGTATAAACTTAATTCCCTATCCGTCCTTATTCTTTCTATTAAATTTAAAGTAACTATAAGATTAATATAAATGATGATCTTTAAGTTAAGGATGTTATTACACATGAAAAATTAATCATAATTTTTGATGATACAGTTAACAAACTCTTTATTTTTTTAAATATATAAAAGTATCATATAATACCTATTATATAAACAATAAATAAGTAAATAAATAAATAAATATGTAAAAAGTTTCATTATCTGGATGAAAGACACCGCATAACGATTAGAGCATCGTCTTTCAAATTTAGAGCATCGTCTTTCAAATATCAAGAAAACTAATTTCATCTCTTAAAATACAAAATTCAAAAGGGAGCTGATAAATACAACAACAAAAATAATTCAAACATCAAAATAATGCAATGGTGTACTTGTACTATATGCAGAAACTATTGTACACTGTGGTGTAAGAATCATTTTTTTTGTTATACTTATCAACTCCCAATTCAAAATAGCTACTACAGTTGACTAAAATAGTTCAAATGCATATTATAAATTTAGTACCTGAGAATTCTACGTAGAAACATAAAAATGTAAAAAAAAAATGCTGTTAAATAAGTGACAGATGTAAACTACTCTACTACTTTAGTACATGGTGTTAGAGATGAGCACAAACCAGATAAAACTGGTTTTCAGTCCAGTTCAAAAAAGTCCAGTTTTTTAACAGAAAATTAAAAACCAGTCTTTTCTAGGACTGGTCCAGTTTCAGTCCAGTTTTTTGTCAGTTTTGCCAGTTTTTCTTAGAATTTCAGTCCAGTCCCAGTCCAGTTTCAGTCATTTCCAGTCTTTTTTTTCATGGTCGATAATTTTGTCAATAGTTACAATAAAATTTTAAAACCAATAGAAAAAATCAATAAATGTGAAGTATGATTAAATTAAAATGTATATAATTGAAATTGTTGATGTGAAAATAAATAAAAGTTTATAAATAAAGAAATAAAAATGTATCAAATACAATTTGACCTAAATTTAAATTTTATAAGGAAAGAAAAAAGTTAATAAACAATAAATAAACATAAATAGCTTATAATACATTTCAGTCTTTTTGCCAGTTTTAAACCAGTTTCAGTCTTTAACCAGTTTAAACTGATTTCAGTCCAGTTTTTAACTAGTCTTCTGACTGAAAAGTAGGACTGAATTAGGACTGTCAGGCAGTCCTAGGACCAGTCCAGCTTTTTCCCGGTCCAGTTTTTATAGGACCGGTCCCAGTCCGGTTCAGGACCAGTTTTAATCTTAAACTGTTTTGCTCATCTCTACATGGTGTAAATACCAAAACGTGGAAGGCACATCCAACCTTTTTCACACATATTTGATCTGATTATTTAATTCATTTTAATATAAGTGATCCTCCTAATGTAAAAGTAAAACCATCAAAATGGTCACCGGTTTTGTAAAACCATAATTGGTATCTTTCTTATTTTTTTTTTTATAATAGAAATGTGAAAGGGGGATTCTAAAGACACCCCCAAAAATCTGCGTATACCCCCTGCCCCACCTTTTGGCCCGCAGTTCAGTACTCCTGGCTCACAGTTCAGTACAGAATCAGTTTCAGTTTTATTAAAAAACATATTTTTTTATAAAAAATAAAATAAAATATGATTGATTTTGATGTGGGCCAGGGGGTAGGAATGGAAAAAGGTGAAAAATGGGTGGGCCAAGGGGGTAGCTTTAATAGCCCCCTAGAAATGTTCTTTCCCCCTCACATTACCCACATCAAACCTGTTGTACTATCTCTCCCATTCTTTCATTTAGCTCAACACTTCACACACAAAAAGAATATGAAAATCATACATAACCACTATGAACTTCCATTCATCAAAAACCAAGATCTAAATATAAACCTTAGAAAGAAACCAAACAAAAATCATCCATATCATCAACATTTTATTTATTATTTTCCATTTGATTAAAGCCAACACCTAAGTTAGTAGCAAAAATTTCAATTTTTTACAACTATTTCACGTTCTTTGATTATATATCCTCAGAGGCCATCGTTTTGATTTTTCCGGCAATGTTTTGTGGTGGCGGTGACCGACGGTGACCAACGGTAAGTGGCGGTGACGGGCGTTTGTTATGGTTAAACCACAAATCTCTCTTTTCTCATATTGAACCCCCAAAACTATGCCGTTTCCCTACCACTTCCGCCGCAACCACGGCCACTACCGACGACCACGACAATTCAATCTCCACATCTTCTTCCACCGACACCACCGTTGGCCTGTTTCACCGGTAAAAAAATTAATAAACAACAAATATATAAGACTTCTATTATTTTCAACCACCACCACCACCACCACCACATCGTCACCACCACAACCAAATCGCCGCCACCAAACCATCATGACCACGACACCGCCACCACCACAAGCAAACCGCCATCAACCACTACCAAAGCTCCATTACCACTACCAAACCGCATTAGCATATATCTATCGATTTGCAATATTCAATTTTTAGAAGTAGCATGATGAAGTCGACAGAAGCTAACTTTGTTGTTGTTAACCGCAAAAAAAAAAAAAAAAAAAATTACGAAAATACCCCTTGTGAACAGTAGAAAACGACATGGGGTAAAGCACAAAACGGCACCGACCACTTCGGCTGATAGTATATTTAGTAATTCCTTTTGCATGCCCATAAGATAAATTAAGGTTTTCACTAGCCAGTTTTGTTTTTTTTCTTTTTTTTCTTTTTTTCTTTTTTTTTTGAGTAAATTATTTAAATCGTCCATGTGGTTTTCAATTTTATCCATACGTCGTCCCTCACTTTCAAAAATTATTTAAATCGTCCCTGTGCTTTTCAATTTTGTTCAACGATAGTCCAAAATGGACTACTGGTGAACAAAAATTTCCGAAAATAAATTATTTAAATAGTCCATTTTGAACTATCGTTGAACAAAATTGAAAAACACAGGGACGATTTAAATAATTTTTGAAAGTGAGGGACGATGTATTGATAAAATTGAAAACCACATGGACGATTTAAATAATTTACTCTTTTTTTTTTAAAGAAACTAATTAATCCGAGTTAGGAAACTAGAAATGTAGGGTGTAGCTGCTAGCTGTAGATGGAACTTATTTTGAAGCTCGAAGCCGAACCATATATACTTTTTAGAAGTGTTTGGTAAAGTAGCTGAAGTTGAAACTTAATACGTGAATAGACATAGGACAAAAAGGTAAAAACATAAAGACATGTAGGGAGGGGTATTTATGTAATTTTACATTCTATAAGCTTGTAGCTTATTTTAAAAGCTAGTTGGAGTAGCTTAATTTTTAAGGACTTACTCCCCCCGTCCAAATTTTATCATCCCGTTATGACTTTTGGAGTATTTCCTTTTCAACTTTGACCTTCAATATTTTTGTTTGTGTTATATAATATTTGATGCAAAATATATGAATGGATTGAGTTTTGAATGTATTTTCATTGGTATGATTTGCATAAAGTATTATATAACACAAACAAAAATATTTAAGGTCAAAGTTGTTAGAAAAAGACTCCAAAAGTCAAAAGAGGACAATGAAAATGGGACGGAAGGAATATTTTTTTTATACGCTCTAACTTTTTTGTGTACTAAACAATGCTTGTAGCTTGAGCTTATGAAAAAAATAAGTTTAAACTCCCATAAACTCTTAGAAGCTTGCCATCCAAACACACCCTTGTCACTAACCTTTATCTATAGAATATGTTAGTTTCATGTAGATAGCCCAAGAGACTAACGTTGCGTTTGGTTCGCGAAATATTTTTGATGGAATTGAAATTCATCAAAGGAATTGGAATTTAATGGAATGTGAATTCCTTTGAATGGGGGAATTTGATTACTTAGAACTCCATTCATTTGTGAACCAAACATGTTTGTGAAATGGAATTGTGATTCCAATTCTATATAAGTCCATTGAATTCTACGAACCAAATGCAACCTGAGGGTATTTGAAAATGCATTTCAAAAATAAATTATCCTTCCCAAAATGCCATTTTAAATGTCATTATATGCTTTTTTAAATTACGTTTTCTAACACAAGGAAAACAATCATTTTTCAGCCACACTTTTGTTCCTAATATTAACGTTTTATGTACGCAATTATCTAATAATTTCTTCAAAACACAATCCTAAACATCCTGTAATGGTCATGATTGTATAATTTCTTTTGGACCTAACTTATTGTGAAGTTGAGCTTACCTTTCTAAGTTTAGATTTGGATCCATGTTGGGTAATTGGGGATTGAGGAATAATATTAATCGTTGGGTTTTCATTTTCCAATTGAGGTTTCTAAATTCAAACTATACATTGTTTGTGATAATGGACGAGTTGGGTGTTATTTTATGAGTTACATTAATAGTCTTGAATAATTTGTTAGAACACACGAAGTAGAGATTCAAAATTCTTAGTGTTCAATTGGTACCGGTTTGATAATATACGAATTCGGTATCGGTATGAAAATGGAGAATCCCTAACACAAAGGGAAAACTGTTACCTTTGAGTAGTTTTGATTGAATTAATCAACATTTATAGTCCGTTATTAACTTGAGATAAAAACACTAGAGGAAAAAAAAAAAAAGAACAAATAATAATATGTCAACCACTGAAAAAACCTTGTTTATACAATTTTATAATCTTAATTTTAATCTTAAATATTTATAAATAGAATAGAAATAAAAAATAAAAATAAAAATAGAAATTCCACCATCACAAGAACACACAATCACACCATACATTTATCATCTCCCTCATTCCCACTTTCATGGCGACCTCATCATCATTCTTTCCCGCCATTTCCAACACATTCTTCACCTCTTTCAATCAACCCCCAAAACCCCTCACCAAAACCCTAATCCATTCATCTCTCACTTCACAATCACAACCACAATCTCTCTCATCTGCTAAATCTCATCTCCTTAATTTAATTTCCGATCAAAACAGAGGAATCACCACACAATCCGACCCTCAAAAGCTCTCCCAGATCACCGAAGCAATCGATACAATCGCGTTACTCAACCGTGATCAGATCACCACCAACGATTCACTCTCCGGTACCTGGCGATTGCTTTGGACCACTGAGAAAGAACAACTGTTTATTATAAAGAATGCTAGCTTTTTTGGAACGGAAGCTGGAGATGTTTTGCAAGTGATCGATGTCGAGAAACGGAAGCTTAATAATGTCATTACTTTCCCTCCTGATGGAGTTTTCTTTGTTCGGTCTGGTATCGAAATCGCTTCATCACAGCGTGTCGATTTTAGGTATATATTTGTAATTTGTATGATCAACACAGGTTACTTAATTTCATTATTATTTAGTATATCTAAAATCTAAATGGTCTATTTACGTATAACAAACTTTATGTGAAATAAATAGAAAGATTGAGAGGACGGCAAGTGACAATTTGTTCATAAAATTTGCCACGTGTACGTTTGTTTCGTTTTTTGCTTATTTGTTATTTTGAAAAAAGGTAAACCTGCCCTCTGGCGGTCCCCCACCGACTGGTCATGAATGATAAATATTGACATTCGAATTCTAACACAACCTATGTTAGATATGCACAAAACTTTGAGTCATTTTGATTTGGGGGCTTGGGGCTATTCGAATATTAATGAAAATGTTAACATAGGGATGAAAGTGTTGATCATGTTTATTCTGTTGTAGGTTTACTAGCGCGGTTTTACGTGGGAAGGATTGGGATTTTCCACTGCCACCATTTGGTCAAGGATGGTGAGTTATTGAATTTTTCCTTGAGTTATTCATGACCTTGTTTCATAAGCATTTGGCGCACTGTTGTGTTTGTGCTTTTGTTACATTTCCTATTGATGAACAATATTGCAATAACCTGATGTATTAGGCTAGCCTGTGAAAGATGTAATATCTTTGTTTCTGATTAGTTTTCAGTATTAAAAAATCACCTAATGTTATCAGTGATAGAACTGAACTGATGGTATTAGTTTGAATTCAAAGTCTGATCTTAGTTGAAGGGAATTCTAGGTACTTAAGAAATAGTTAACTGTTTCAAATTTCAACTTTTAGGCTAAAAGGATTACTTTCCATGAACTCGATATCTAAGTACTTGTACTGGTCTGCTCTTGTATTATTTAGTGCGAGTAGGTTAGGGTTTGGGAATCATATATATCCAGTTTCAATGTGTCTTCTTTGTGATTTTAAATGAAGTTATTATGTTTCTGTAGGTTTGAGTCTGTGTACCTTGATGAAGAGATACGGGTTGTAAAGGATATTAGAGGGGATTATCTAGTTGTCGATCGTGCCCCTTATTCTTGGAGGGAGTAAAGCTTATATACTACAGTATGTATTTACTGCATACCTAAAAACAGTAAAGAAATGTGTTCATTTAAGTCAAACAAACTACGTATATATCTATAATCCAAATTTGATATCGGTTTCAGTTCAAGCTTAACATGATCTGTTTCAGTTCTACTTGTACTATCTGTTTATAAAAATAATTTGTTTTACTTTGAAAGTCAAACTATACTTTTTTCCTTTGGTAAGATATGTGTTGATCTTATGATCAGGTTTGATTCAGTCTACCTGGATAACGAAATTCGAATTGCTAAAGATATACGTGGAGACTACCTAGTTGTTGATCGTGCTCCTTATCAATGGAAAGAATGAGAAGTGGTTGAAAACAACAGGTTCTATGCATAAAGAATAGACTTTGGGCGACTTTTTTTCCTGTTCGTCTCATTTCAATTATTTTCTATTTGAGCTGTTTTACCGGTTAGGATAGAATGTTACGTGAAACAGCCCATTCATATGCTCATTTCATGTTGCATCCTGTATTGGTATTTCCCTTCACTCCCCATGAACATAGAAGCCATTTCTGAACTTATATTCTTGTAGATTTTATGTATATATATATTTGCAATTGTATGTCGTAATACTAAATATGTCTTCTCTGCTGTTATGTCATTTTTGGAGCTCTTTCTATTAGTTTGATCTTGATAAAAGATGTTATAATATGACCACATGGTTGTCATATTCATATGTATCTTGATACTGTGTTTCATTATTTCTGAAACCATGCTAAAGAGAGACTGCCCTTCTAAACTGGTGAGTGATAGAAACACCAACACAAATCGGTTAAGACTTATTATTATTACACAGTAGTGGTAACAAGTACAAAAAGGTGGTTGCTGGTCGATCCAGCCTTGTCTGACCTGTACTAAATGTTACTAGTTCAATTACAATTCAATTTCAATTGCCGACGTCACTGTGAAACATATGTATGTGAATTTTGTAGTAGGTTGTATTTGCTTCAATCTTTTATGTCTGATCCCTACCCTTTTTCAGTCAATAATAAAAATTGCCTTCCCATGATGATTATGTATTTGCGACAATTTATTAGGACACCCCGCGTAGACCCAAACACCTTTTGACCCCTTATCCAACCTGGCCCAACCCGGCCATTTTGCCACCTCTGTCAATCAAAACACTGTTTAGTAAGATCATATGGTTGGATTGGGTGTCATGTGACTAGACTATGCGATTTTAATCATATTTTCATTACGTCGGTTAACAAAACCAAGATGTGATCAACAAATAGAGTTGTTCTTTTGGTAAAGATGCCTATACTAAACATGATCAGGGGTTTGCAAAGCCTAGTATACTCAATCCTTCAGAAACTTCACTGGATTTTGACCAGCTTTTTAAGGCTTTGGAGGTACAAGGCATGGAGATATTACACGAGATCAAATTTCCCTCCAGAATCACACAGCCTTCAGGACTTGATCGAATCATGCACCAGGGCTTATATTTGATAACATTTTCATGTAATTTCTTTGACAAAAACATCAGCAGTGATATTACGGGATAACATAATCTTTAATCAGAATGCGATAATAGATTTCAAGAAGTTCAATCAATAGATTTCTTTAGCACATGGTGGCAAAAGCATCATGATTGATGATACTTCTTCAACATATCTAATACAAGGAATTTAGGGTAAGACTACGAACAAAGAGTTGCGATCAAACCAAAATCGAAAGGACTTCCTTCTTTCGAGTGGATGGAATGCTCTTGTTCCCAGGGAAAGCCGTACATGAAACTTCAACAAGAGCCTTGAAACTATATGGTTCATGTATCGATAACTCAGATAGAACCTTCTGTTTAGTTGGATGTTCTCTTTCACAAGTCAATGCATAAAATCACCATAATTGACCTGAGATTAAGTAAAAGGAACAATTAGTCAATGAATGAACTGACCAGGCATATTTATCACCCATGGCATCAAATTTCATGGCAATGTAGTAACATAAAATAATCAGACTTAACTTAAAAGCTAACAAGCAACCCTTGGTATGATATATTCAACTAAGGAACCATGCCACTAGGTAAATAACAATAATAATTTAATGAAAATAAAACAAGATGTGGAGAGTTGGTTTACATAACATATAAGATGTTGAGTTGTACATGATGTGGGAGTACAAAGGGAAGTTCTAATCTGCAAATACGTCCATCATCAAATGCCTTACTAATCATATTAACAATCACCTGGTGATACTAATTAGATGCAGAAAAGGCATCTAATATGGAGATAGTGTTATAACTTATATTAGCACAGATCCAGTAAAAAACTAACATAAAAAACAAAACTGAACGCTTTATAGCATCTTCAATTTTATAGAGGTCTAACATCATTTAATCCTCTCAAATTTTTACCTTGTAAATCATATACTAATGCACAACCCGCAGCCTATCATACTTGACTCTGTTGTCAGCATAGACTAAAGCTCAATAAACAGAACTTTATCAACTCTTCAGAGTTCAGCCTCAAGATTTTGCAGTATGAGATGAGCAATGCGGCTGCATATTCTAATCTCTTCATTACGGTTTCATTGAATATGTTTAAGTAGACATGTGGAGAGTAGAAACAAAAAATTTATACTAGTAAAGATCCTAAAGATTAAACAAGCACAAGGACACCCACGCTGCAAAATGTATAAACTATAAAGCACAAAAGAAATGCCTTTTTCTAGATAAATGTTGAGTAACAAAATATGGTCATTTGTTTATTCATATAGAAAGGAGAGACAGTAAACATACACCACGTACGCGACTGCCAGCATTGATTCGCTCAATTCAAAGGGAACGCATGCCCCACTTCTTGGTGCGTCGATCTCGATAAGAATATTGAAGTGCTTTTTCCACCCTTTCTCTATAATTAAAATATTTCGTACCCGAATATATAATTTGCAATATATTATTAATATTTATAACATGTAACTCACTAGAGTTACAAACAATTATAAATAAAATAATATAAATAATAAACAAACGAATAAGAAATAATTAAAAGTAAAACACATAAATACGAGAGATAAGTAAGAAAACTTATCTTATAAAGAAGATCGGTGTTGTGATATATTAATAAAGTGTATGTGAAGATTAATTAGGTGGAATGGCACGTGACTTGGAGGATATGTTTGCCGACTTGTGAAATAGAGGCAAGATCTTTTAGGTCGGCTAAATCTAATATATCTTGCTCCCCAAGTTAGGTTTGTCCTATAAATATAACCTATATGTAATTGTAACCCTGAGCCGGATATGAAAAAAGAACTCTCTGGTTTGGCCCCGTGGACTAAACCAATCTTCAAGTTGGAGATTGGACATAACCACGTTAAATCCTTGTGTCGTTTTCGTTCTTGTTATTGTGTTTATTATCTTGTTTGCTTTGTTTAATTGCTTAGTTAGCGATTGGTCTATCCGTTTATTGTTTGTGGGTGTAACGCGATTACACGAGCGTTTGTTGGGTTTGTTTTTTGCTAATAATAAGTGTTGTTAGTTGGATGTTTCCGCTGCAAATTCCTAACAACTGGTATCGGAGCTCTAGGTTGAGCGATTGGGAACAATAGCGGATGAAAGCATGATCAAGATTGTTTGTTGATGATTACGGTTTTATTGGAAGATGGAGAGCTAGGGTTATTGTGGCCAAATAACCACAGCGGATCTAGATTCCGTTGAAGATAATCATCGGAGTAACGGTAGAACGACACGGTAAGGATTTGTTGCAACATGTTATCGAGATCACCTGACTTATTTTTTTTGTTAGATCGCGAAGAACTCGGCAAGTAAACTTTATGCGACGAGTTGTTTTGTCTAGATTAAACAGGTTAGGGTTTTTTCTGGTGGGTTGTAACGTGACGACACGGCGGGAGGCCGATCGCGTTGTGACGGTTATTATTCGCGACGACGATAATGAAGTCGATGATCGGGTTTTTTCGATTGGTGATTTGTTGCGGAGAGAGTTTTGGGATCCAGGTTATGGATTTGTGTTCATTATTCTTTGTGATCCCGTGCAAAAGAATGATGAATGTTATCAAACTTGAGGTTTGATGTTGCGAGTTGTGACACCCGTCAAATTAGGACTAGTATTTAGTACCTAATCAAGTTTTAATACATGTAATTAGTTCTGTGTTAGGCTAATTTGTGTATCAAGTAATATATATATATTGTCGAATATATACAAGTATTATGTGATTTGATTCAATCGCACAAGTTTCAACCCGAATGTAACTCGGTACAATTAACACGGACGTTGGTGAACAATTTTGTTAAATAATATGAAATTATTAAATAACATTATATTATTTAGAATATCATTTCTATAATATTTCATATCCAAATTCATATTGTACAAATAACATATACACGATTAAAATGTTGGACGCGCGAACAAACGAAACAAGTTAACGTTATATTTTATAACTAATTATTAAGTATTTGGCAAAATACTTCAACGGAAATATTGAGTAATTATTCGCATTTTAAAATGTAAGTTTAAACGTATAAAATAATTATTTGACATTTAAACAGTCGGGAAAACGACCACCGCACGGAGCGCAAATGCACGGGAGTAAAAGTGGAGACCCACACCCCGGTGGGCCCCCACGAAATCAGCCCCAAAAAGGGATTCTCTTCCCTTTTTCTCATAATCACCATCATCATCCTTTTTCTTCTTCTTTTTTTCTCTCAAACTAACCACCACTTCCACCTTAAAACACCAAATAACACCACCATACGGCCTCCAATCGTCTCACTCTTTTGAAGAAAAACAACCACCTCTTCACGATCTACAACTTCATCTTTTCGGAATTCCGTTTCGTCACCGCGTAAGTTTCCGACAAAACCCGAAACTCTCCGTTTTCGCTCATTTTTATGTGTTTGTTGTTTATATAAGCTCAAAATGTCCATATAAGGGTTGGGTAAAAGATTTGGAACGAATGGTCGCCGGAAAACACGTTTTCGGCTCAAAATCCGGCGAACAGTTGGAAGTGTCGTTAGTGTGCCAAAAACAGTACTAGCGACACTAGCCAAGTGTCGCTATACATAAGTGTCGCCCCTATAGCGACACTACTTAAGTGTCGCTGAATTACTTAACCAGATTTAACTTAGCGACACTCCCTTAGTGACGCCAAAATTCATAAGTGTCGCCTTAGCGACACTACTCAAGTGTCGCCCAACTATTGAAAATCAAAAATATAGCGACACTTACTAATTGTCGCCTAAGCCCGTAGCGACACTAGCTTAGTGTCGCCAAAAACAGAATATTTACAACTTTTTACTAAGTGTCGAGACCAAAATTTTATCACTTGATTTCACCCAAATTCAAGTCCAGATGCGTTTTTCACCATAGCAATTTAATAGAAATAAAAATTTTTCGAGCTGACCTGGCATCTCGACCCCAGCCAGGGGCCAGCCCCTTGGACCCCGCCAGGGGTTGCCACCCCTGGAACCCTGCTAACCAGGGGCGCTGCCCCCGGACCCCCGTCACCTAAAAGTTTGTAAACATTTTTAAGTACAACACTTCAAAAATCAAAATAATAATATCGAGATTATTATTACAAACAATCACCAACGGGCCGTACACATTTTTCAAAACTCAAATCAATCAACCAAATTGTAGTAATTTGAACAAGTCAATCAACCAAATCGGGATAATTTGGACAAACAACTACAAAGGTAGTCTTTTAAGATACCTATTCAATTAATAACCATCGCGCGTATTGAACGCCCTCAGGTTACAAATCTTCAGACATCAATTCAAGGCAAATCAATTCAAGTCTATTTAGATAAACAAACAAGGCTCAGGTGAGTCTCATGGCCCCTATTTTACTGTTTTTCAATCAGGGGTGTGATATTATTGCTCGTTTTATTTTACAAGTTGAACGCAAGTACAAATCAAATCAAATACTACATGAGTTTCAAGCTAATCAATTTAAAGCCCTCCATAGCATAGTCTGGTAATACGTAGTAGCGTGAATGTTAGTATATGATATCATATAGGATTGACAATCCTCATCCGGGTTAGCACGCACTAACTGGTCAAACGGATGTATTAGCATTTGGGAAGACGAGTGTAGATTAGGCACTCGTAGGAGGCAACCTCAGTTGGGTTTCCTTAATTGGACCTGACAACTCAAGTTAAGCTCAGACTATGTGCTCATGACTGTATAACTTTTATTTTGCTTAATTGCACTTTAAATTCAATTATTAAATCTTGCGGTTCATACAAACATATGTGTTGACATACAAACCTGTGAGCTCACCAGCGTTTCGCTGACCACTTTTAGCATGTATCACAGGTGACCAGCAGTAGGTTGGACTGCTCAAGTAAGGATCAATTAGCTCGAGTCATCATGCAAACAATCAGAGATTTAGCTGCATTATTATATTTTGTATAGATTAATTATGTACTTAAATCTCTCAATTTCAACCGAGCTAATGTAAACAATATTTTTGATGTAAACTTTTGGTTTTATCAATACAAATATAAAACGACGCATATAGTGGTCGTTCATTATATATCTTTGTGCTGTTATTATTGATTCGTAACACCCAAATCGTGCTTCCGCTAAACAATAAATTTGGGGGTGTTACACGAGTGTAGGGACATGATGTCTTGGAAACATCATTGATACGGACTGGGTTATTCAAAGATGCGAGGTTTGTTACGGTGCTCAAGAGGATGGTTAGGTGTTCTCGGTTGGGTAGATTGGGTAATAAACTGTGACACTCCTCCAAATTAGGTATATAATTATACTTAATTCCATGCATTTCTTACGCTAATTCCCTACGATTGTGTTAACATAAACTTTTGATGTGATGTGAGTCTAGCGAGCCCAAAACAATAATACATGAAGTATTACATAAATTGTAATTTATAAAATTACGCGATTTTTAGCTGAAAAGTTACCGAATACGCGTCCGAATGAACGCGACAAAATAAATAACGAAAGTCGGTGACAAAATACATAATTAATAATTCGATTATTAATTACGAGTGTTTATATATCTATAACATATAGATAAAGTGGTTCAAATATACGTTTAACATAAAACGTATTATAACACGAACAGAAACAATTCTAAAACGCGCATACGACGTCAAATCATAAAAATACAAATTTTCTCGTTCGTTTGGAAGAAGTTAGAACATTACTTCAAAATATGAAATCCTAAATTTACTAAAAATTGGCGCTCAATTGAATACGCGCAGTAAAATGTACAAAAATGTACAACTACCAAAAATAATGAAAACCTCATTATTCTGAAAATATATTACGAACCAGGAGAGCATCTACAAAATAAAAATATAAAATGATAAATTTTATATTGCTATAATTATACCCGTACTCGAAATTTCAGTACGCAAACCGGCTACCAACCTCAAATAATTGAGGTGAGCCGAGCCATACTCGTTTAAATTATATACTCCCTCCTTCCCTTCGTCTGATCAACAACACCCACACACATTATGACACCCCTCGTTAAAGTATAAACAATCAATATAATAATAGCGACACGGAAGCGTATTTTTAAAACATACTATCAATGTACTCAAAATGTCAATAAACTTTTTCAAACTTATTACATGACATTTCAACACACTGGGTGTTATTAAACATTTCTATAATTATCAAAATAACATCAGAGTAGCAGCCTGTCAAACATTCCATCCAGTCAAACACTTCCTGCCCTACCCAATATGTCCCATCTATTTTAACCTGCAGGAAGAACTGTGGTGGGGTTAGCATAAAGCTAAGTGAATGAAACTATAAGCAACAGTCTAACTTAGCATAACAATCTGTTTACATCAAATAACAATAAACAGATAATCAATCAATCACTCGACATCCAATCAATGTCATACACGCAACCTCATGAGGATCGGTGGTCCCTGAGGCACCCTAATACCGGTTTGGTACTCAAGGAACTCTTATCAATCATCTGTATTGGCCCATACAGAACTACCGATAACTTGTTGTCAATCACACACGACCTAGATCTCTAAACCAACATGTCAAGTTTCCGAGATCTCCTGTCGTCTACAACAACAACAAGTCCAACCATCAAATCAAGTTGACCTCAAAATCTTACATACTAGCACAATCCGCCAAGTAAACAAATAGTTAAACTATCATGGCAAGATATCTCAACAGATGCATCATATCAAGTAATACTATAAATTACTGGTTGTAAATCAAATCATTACAACTAAATCCCACTGAGGTTACAGATCCACTCACCGACACCTCAGGCCTCCACTCAGTAGTCTAATATCACTGAGCCTTCTCCACATCTGAGAATCAATATCAAATATAAGTTAGTAATCCAGATTATCAATACATAACTTATATCAATCTTTGACATTTAGGAACTTAACATAATTAACATTACAATTACTAGTTCCTAATTGTGTATTAATGATTTACAATATAATCATTAACACATATTAACATATAACATCTAACAATCACATTACTATTAACAATCAAACAAGAAATGCTGTAACAGCCAACCAAGCCGCCGGCTTCTTTATGAAGCCGCCGGCTTCAAACAACCACCCGCCGGGTCACACTACTTAGCCGCCGGGTATTTTACCAATTGTGGTAACAGAACAAAAACAAGTTTTAAAGCTTACACCACCCGCCGGGTCGGGTTTATACCCGCCGGGTCCTACAACGCGACACAAGCCGCCGGCTTTGGCTATGAAGCCGCCGGCTTCCACCGACTAACTACAAGCCGCCGGCTTGAATAAGAAGCCGCCGGCTTCCTCCTTCGTCCCAGCCATCTGCGATCTGCTCAAACTCAACTCTACGGGTTTTTAACCCAAAACCCTCCAAACTCATTTTCAAACAATTATAAACCTCAAACAACATCACATAATCAATATGTAACACTTATAACATGTTTCTAACATCCAAATCTCTCAAATCATCAATTTACCCAATTTAAATCAAAATCAAGTTCTTAAATACACAAGAACACTTACTGATTGAAGAACACAATGATGATAATCTGATGATTAGGAAGTTTCACGAGAATCACAACTTCCTGATTTGATTTCTGGATTGATTTGGAGGTTTTCAGAGAGTTTCTGTGAGTTTTGGAAATAAAAATGAATAACTTTCCTAAATAGGAAAGGATATATATAAGTCGGCCTCACGAACCGCCTTCAATATACGGGTATAATTTAATACCCTATCTCAATCTATTGTCTGGAACCCGAAAACCATTTGCGAGCCCAAACATTTTATTGCACCGTCAACCATATTAATTTACAACAATTAATAATTCACTTATCACATTGGAATATTTGACTCTTATTCCAATTATTTCACTATTTCAAACAATATTATTTCTAAACACATTTAAATATTAATTTAAATCAAGAAATAATACATAAACAACTAGGTCCATTTCGAGGATGTTACAACTCTCTCCCCCTTAAAGAGATTTCGTCCCCGAAATCTAACCTCAATCAATCTGACTAATGTGATATAATCACATATTTCGTAGCATATATTTGTCCTCAATAGCAACTTACAACTATTCTTAGACTAGTTGAATTCTTTCCACATGCACATATCCAAATGTACATGCTTCTATCTTTTCCTATATACACATACAGTGCATCCATCCAACATCTCATAGGAACCAATCATCTATCTAATTCCTTTATCACCAATCAGATAAAAGTTTAAAGCACCCTATCACTTTAACCAGCAACAATAAGTGAAACCTAACATCACTTACTAGGTCAACACAATCAGAAATTAGCAACATGCTAAAATCTTTAACCTACTCTCACTGTTCATCACTGGTAACAATAAAACAACAGTAACAATATCACAACAACAGTGTTTATTAAACCACAATGTACCTAGCAACACTGAAATATAATTCAGTTCACGACCAACAATCAGTCTAATATACAGATCACAATCTTAAATCTCTACCATCAAAGATTTGAAATTCAAATCTAGGTTAACTTTTCATCCAGAAGTTTCATACCTACTCTTGTGAATAACCTACCATATTCACATATCACTTTAATCATATGAAATCCTTTATTTAAAAGTAATCCAGATTCATATCACCTTAATAAGCAAAGCAGAGGTCACACTCAGTAGGTAAAACTACAATCAACAAGTACTTTGCTCAATCAACAAAAGTACCACAATCAATCTTACCTACAATCAACCAACCTCTACATCGACTTATTTCAGTTTGTAATTCCTTTCATTATGGCTTATCAATTGTCAACAACAACAACAATACAAACAATAATCGCAACACTAGTGATTATACACCACAGTATGTCTATCAATACTTACTACTTATCTTCAAAGTCTAACTAACCATCAAGTTAGAACTTATTTATTACTTAAACTGGTAAGACATCAATAATCTTTTCTTAGCAACCAGTTATTTCAATTCAACTTTACAATCTTAAACTACTAATCACAAGCAATTAGAAGTTATACAATTTTAATCACATAATCACTTAGTACCAACTTCCATCAATCTAGCAACTAAGTCAATCCTAATCAACATTATGATACCACAATTCAAGTATCACAATATCACAATGTGCTACTTTACAACACATTTCAACAAAATCTACATCAAGTTAATCACAATTAACTGACCTCCACATATCTTATGGCATATTTTAATTCATTCTATTAAAACTTATCATGCCATTTATTATCATGTATACCACACATACATACCTACACTATTTTAGATATTCTCTAAAATAGACATATACACAACAATTCCATTTCATTCTATATACTAGGCCATTCAGACTGTTAAAGTCTTTATCAAGCCTTCTCAATACTACTATTCATCACATATCCATACCACAGGACATGGAACAATTAATAACTTTATGTTTCACTTATATACTTATCAACTAGTATATAACTTAAACATTTCATTCTAAACTTTCAAGAAAAGTTTGGTGAATACAATCATCACCTATCAATCTCAAGGTTTCTCTTACTTTCTAATACATACAATTATACACATCAGATTTTCAGCCCCAAATGTCAAGCAATCATTATTCTTAAACTATCAAAATAATGATCATTAACCTTAATTTCATACCTGATTTCTTAAAATATGACCAACTATTCAATTCATATTTCCTCAATTATTAACCAAGGTTAAGCTAAACCTTTAATATAATTCATTTTCAGATATACCTTCATATCTTTTCTTACTTGGATCTAATCCCAATTTATCACTTTATCAACTATTTCATCTGTATACTATCAACAAATAACAAAAGAATCCATTCAATTCTTTCCATACCTAAGCAATTCACCATGAGGTACCAGTCAATCTAGGCAACCATTAATAATAACTTTCAATTATTTCTTATCTCACATTCTTATCCAATCAAAGCTATCATCACAAGCTTCATACACTGGTAAGATTTTCTTATCACAATTCTAATCAATGTGACTTAATTTGCACCTTTCAACAATTTACAACTGTCATATCATTCAATGACTTCATATCTGTAAAATTTTCTAACACATATTCAGTTCAAATATCATATATTTCCTAACTGAATACTCAATTATACTTAACACTATTTCAATTACTTAATACTAGCTTTAAGTAATTACTCAAATTTTCACAACTTAATACAATTTAGGAATTCAATCATATTCCACACAATCATAACATTACAATCTATGTTATACTATTTCAATACACACAGTTGACTACTTGTCAACCTTGATTTCAATCAATCAATCAATAAAATCATCTGATTGCTTTTCTCCAGTTTGACCTATCCTCAAACCAATCACAAGCAATTTATTTTATACACAATTCTCTATTCATGGTTTGACTTTCAAAGTTAACATACTATCAGGTTAACTCCCAACAAACCATTTCATCTTATATGTTCACTTTCAAACATATATTTCAAATTATTACTTTCAATAATTTCATCAATCCTTTACTAGGACAAGGTCAACCTATATCAATCTTGGCTCCATACAAGCTATTTCATATTGTATGTTTACTTTCAAACATATCTTCTTATTATTACATTCAATAATACTATAAATTTCTCAAGCAAGGTAATATCAACATATCTCAACTTTGGCATCCTACAAGCCAAATACAAAATAGTGACTCACTTAAACACTATCAAATCCACCTAAGATCAATGTAACACAATCAGTTACAATTACATATTCAACAAAATCAATTTAATCACTTAGGTTTATCATCAAAACCTATATCAATGACAACTATTACTTACACTGACACTGTTCTATTAACCAATTGTTTTCTTATCAAAACAATTATTAAACACTTTAGCATACTTTCATGCTTAGTTACTCCAAATCACATTACATTTATTTTATACAAAGTAGCCTCAACAAGTTCAAGTGACACAACATAATATAACAACGGTGATCAGGCGTTGCAAGATTATGTTCTTCACAATCCCTTCTCAGGCCCCTCCACTTTATAATTATCAATGTGATCTACTCTCATCTTATATTTTAAATACTTCATGATTTCAAATCAATCATACTCTATTTAATAATTTCTATCAACTGATACACACTCAATTCAGTTTACTACTTACATTCTCACACAAAATGTTCAAGTTTTCTACAACTGAATTACTCAGTATGTCACTTGTCTGAAACCTCAAACACATGATAACTCATCATCATAGTTTCAACACTTAACACTAATCAATGTCCCTATTTACCTCAAAATTCAGGACATATCTTACTCAACTATCATCACTTTGACATATGCTATCATATCAAGCATCACTGTCACAACAAGTCTATTTAATCATGTTACTATCAAACATTTCATTTATTAATTTCACAATTGACCAGAAAGATCTATCACTTCCCAATCAATTTCACATTATTACACTCTACATTTCTCTTAAACCTATCAGTCATGGTTTATATCAAGTGTTTAACTATAGTCAACACATATCATATAGTCACATAAACACATATTGTTTCAATTAGCAGTCATTTTCAATTCACTGACACGACCTTCCTTAGCAAGGATTTAGATCACACCTTGTGATTAATCCATTAACATAATACTATCAATTATCTCGTCTCACCAATAAAGACACTTCTTAGGTTCTAACATCAATCTTGCTAAAACCTTAATCAACTCTCTGTCTACTTAAACATATTTCTGCATTTACAATTCAATTCAGAAATAATCACAACAATGAACAACAATGAGCATCTCATTCAATACCTCTATCCTCATATCAACATATAGCAATCCTTAGTTGACTCAAAACTAGGGAATCATATCAGTCTGACTCAAGTAACTTCATAACAAAGCTTACTCAACATAACAGAGTAAACAATTCAAGTTAATGTAAATTAACAAAGGCTTATCAAAGATTACCTGACAAATCTTAAGCCAGCAATGTTGAGGAAACATGAAATATACCAATCAGATACTCATGTTCCTCCGTCTCTGCAATCAAACAACAACTTCACAACTTGTTAAGGGTTAGTATATATTCAACTAATCACTTTCTCATGCATTCACTACTCAACTAAACCCACACCCACTGGAATGTTTGACTAGACTCAATCAAGTTTAGGATTGAACATTCTATCAAGTCCAATTCACCCAAACTATTGCTCTGATACCAACTTATGACACCCCTCGTTAAAGTATAAACAATCAATATAATAATAGCGACACGGAAGCGTATTTTTAAAACATACTATCAATGTACTCTAAATGTCAATAAACTTTTTCAAACTTATTACATGACATTTCAACACACTGGGTGTTATTAAACATTTCTATAATTATCAAAATAACATCAGAGTAGCAGCCTGTCAAACATTCCATCCAGTCAAACACTTCCTGCCCTACCCAATATGTCCCATCTATTTTAACCTGCAGGAAGAACTGTGGTGGGGTTAGCATAAAGCTAAGTGAATGAAACTATAAGCAACAGTCTAACTTAGCATAACAATCTGTTTACATCAAATAACAATAAACAGATAATCAATCAATCACTCGACATCCAATCAATGTCATACACGCAACCTCATGAGGATCGGTGGTCCCTGAGGCACCCTAATACCGGTTTGGTACTCAAGGAACTCTTATCAATCATCTGTATTGGCCCATACAGAACTACCGATAACTTGTTGTCAATCACACACGACCTAGATCTCTAAACCAACATGTCAAGTTTCCGAGATCTCCTGTCGTCTACAACAACAACAAGTCCAACCATCAAATCAAGTTGACCTCAAAATCTTACATACTAGCACAATCCGCCAAGTAAACAAATAGTTAAACTATCATGGCAAGATATCTCAACAGATGCATCATATCAAGTAATACTATAAATTACTGGTTGTAAATCAAATCATTACAACTAAATCCCACTGAGGTTACAGATCCACTCACCGACACCTCAGGCCTCCACTCAGTAGTCTAATATCACTGAGCCTTCTCCACATCTGAGAATCAATATCAAATATAAGTTAGTAATCCAGATTATCAATACATAACTTATATCAATCTTTGACATTTAGGAACTTAACATAATTAACATTACAATTACTAGTTCCTAATTGTGTATTAATGATTTACAATATAATCATTAACACATATTAACATATAACATCTAACAATCACATTACTATTAACAATCAAACAAGAAATGCTGTAACAGCCAACCAAGCCGCCGGCTTCTTTATGAAGCCGCCGGCTTCAAACAACCACCCGCCGGGTCACACTACTTAGCCGCCGGGTATTTTACCAATTGTGGTAACAGAACAAAAACAAGTTTTAAAGCTTACACCACCCGCCGGGTCGGGTTTATACCCGCCGGGTCCTACAACGCGACACAAGCCGCCGGCTTTGGCTATGAAGCCGCCGGCTTCCACCGACTAACTACAAGCCGCCGGCTTGAATAAGAAGCCGCCGGCTTCCTCCTTCGTCCCAGCCATCTGCGATCTGCTCAAACTCAACTCTACGGGTTTTTAACCCAAAACCCTCCAAACTCATTTTCAAACAATTATAAACCTCAAACAACATCACATAATCAATATGTAACACTTATAACATGTTTCTAACATCCAAATCTCTCAAATCATCAATTTACCCAATTTAAATCAAAATCAAGTTCTTAAATACACAAGAACACTTACTGATTGAAGAACACAATGATGATAATCTGATGATTAGGAAGTTTCACGAGAATCACAACTTCCTGATTTGATTTCTGGATTGATTTGGAGGTTTTCAGAGAGTTTCTGTGAGTTTTGGAAATAAAAATGAATAACTTTCCTAAATAGGAAAGGATATATATAAGTCGGCCTCACGAACCGCCTTCAATATACGGGTATAATTTAATACCCTATCTCAATCTATTGTCTGGAACCCGAAAACCATTTGCGAGCCCAAACATTTTATTGCACCGTCAACCATATTAATTTACAACAATTAATAATTCACTTATCACATTGGAATATTTGACTCTTATTCCAATTATTTCACTATTTCAAACAATATTATTTCTAAACACATTTAAATATTAATTTAAATCAAGAAATAATACATAAACAACTAGGTCCATTTCGAGGATGTTACACACATCACCACCATTTTCTTTCTATTTTCTTTCTTTCTTTCTTTTCCTTGATCTGGAGGAACTCAAACAAGATCAGAAGCAAGAAACAGAGGCATCCATCATCACCATCATCATCATCATCCGATCATCATCTTCATCATTTTCATTTTTGTAAGAAAACTTTCAATCTTTGTTTCTTTACTTAAATTTCGTATATATATGGTGATAACATAACATAATCAAAGCATGTAACACACAAACTTGAAGATTGATGATTTGTTCTTGAAAATGGTTTTAAAACCCAAAACTTCAAATGCAAAATCGATACATGAAAACATATTATAATGATGTAATAAGTTGTTAAAAATGCTATATATTGATAGTATAAACGTTTGGGTTTGATGTACAAATGATTTGAAACCCAAAACATTCGAGCTTATTATTGCTCTGCACGAACCAGAACCTGCAAAACCTTTGAATCCGGCGGATTCAAGCGAATCCGGCGGATTCCCAGACCGAAGCTCAGATGAATCCGGCGTATTCACGTGAATACGGCGGATTCCCATTATTAAACCAGTCGAATACGGCGTATTCCTTCGAATACGGCGTATTCCCACCTCTGACCGCACACAAACCTTCGGCTAAAACGATGAACGAGTAAAAGACACGGGTGAATACGGCGGATTCAAATGAATCCGGCGTATTCGAAAGCTTCACACGAACGATCTGATGAACACACACGAATCCGGCGTATTCGATTCAATCCGGCGGATTCCCCCGAACTTGATTGAATACGGCGGATTCACTCGAATCCGGCGTATTCCGATTTTTGACTTAAATCCGGCGGATTCTTTTAAATCCGGCGGATTCCCGTGTCTGGTCAACAACTGGACTTTTAACTTAAAACACAAAGCAATTCCGTTAACGACTACAATTGTTCAAGACATATACGAGACATGATAAATTGTTGAATGACACTATAAAACGAGACAAACTATGATTACAGACATTGGACTTATTTAATGCGTACGAACAATAATATATATATGCGAGAATATATATATGCAACTATATAAGTATATATGTATATATGCTTACACATTTTGGGCGATTCGACAAACAAACATAACTTGGGAAAATATTATTTATTTTCAAACAACAATCATCAACGACATACACAAACTTAAGAAATTGATAATTTCTTCAAACAAACGAACTATTAACGTAAGTAAAATATAGTACTTATAGTTAATACATTATTGTGTATAGGTTGACTACGTTTGGGCTACGCTATCTTATCTCGCTAGCATTCACATCCGAGCACTCACAGTGAGTTCACAAACCCCTTTTCAATGTTTTAATGTTTTAAAACCTCGGGGTGGAAAACATAGAAATCGTATGAATATTTGCATGCGACAACTGATTTAAATACTAGATGTATTTACTTAAACTATTGATGAAATGTGATTTCATACTGTAATTGATTAAATACTGTATGTATTTGCTGAAATTGTTTATGAAGGGGTACTTCATACTTGAACTGTTTGTGAAAGGGTATTTCACACGACAATTTGAACTATGTTTTATGAAATGTTTTTCATAACTATTTCGGGAATTTAGGCAACGAATCTTGGTACGGATCTAGGCTGAACGATGTAGTGCATAAAAGACCTTATGGCTACAGACTATAACCATTAGCTAGGTGACTCTAGCCACTGAGTATACGGATAGTACTATCGCCGTGACGACCCTCCTACGGATTTGGGAGCGTATACTTAATTGTCCAGCATGGCAAACAACAACAGATTAGGGTTGTGGTTTGGTTATAGGGTTAGATCGGGTTACCTTACTTGACAGGTTTAGCTCACCTTTCAAGGGATCACCGTCTAAATATTTCCCACTAAACTATTGATTAGGAAAGGATTTCCTACGTACACTGATTTGGAAATGTTAATCTTTATTTAGGTTAACTTGTGTTTCCTACTGATAACTGATTTAGGAAATGTTATTTGATTAATAACTTGTGTTTCCTATTACAACTACAACTGATTTGGGGAAATGTTATTTGTTAATAACTTGTGTTTCCTACTTGACAAACAACACTATTTGGAAATGTTATTCTTAAATGATTAACTTGTGTTTCCTACATAACAAACAAACTTGTGAATTCACTCAACAATTTTGTTGACGTTTTACTCTATGTTTTTCAGGGAATTAGCAGCGTAAGTAAGATCTGCATGCATATCAGGACGGACTACCCTGGACTTGTTAGGATGCCACTACTTTTGGGACACTTGGATTTCCTCTGTATAACTGCAACTACTGCAGTCATACCTATGAAATCTACTTTTGATATTATGTATTTTATGAAATACTGATTTCAACCACTACTATTACTGTTACTACTTTTCAAGTAGTAATCTTTTGTAAAACTTTAACTAATGGCATCTTAATCTATTTCGTTCTGCGATAACCATATGCTCTGAGTATGTATGTATCTGTTGGTTGTTTTACTGCTCGCACCCCCGCCACGTCACTAAGCTTCCGCAAATCACTCTACGTAATTGTAATTACCGTTTGGCGGGGTGTGACATAAACGGTACCACATCTGTTTGGTAATCGACAGTGGGAGTTATCGAGGGAGTTTGGTTATCGCTCGTGGGTTGAAACGGGAGACCATGCTTTTGGTCGGGTATTCCATGGTATGGAATGAGTAGGAAGGTTAAAGCTTCTACACTGGAGATATTGGTTGTAGAAGATGTCGGATAGAACGTGTTCGACTGGGCTCGAGTATCGATTGAAATTTGGTTCAACGATTGAGCGGATCTTCTAGAGGAATCAATTAGGAATTTTCGAGTGGGTTAGAGGCGGATAATCTTGTAAGTCCTGTTGAGCTTTCGGATATTGTTGAGAGTGTCAGGAACTCTTGGGAGTTTGGAACCGAGGGAAGTGTCGAAGCTAGTGGGAGTTTGGCAACTAGTAGGAATCTTGAGACGGTTGTGCGATTGATGGTTTTCAAGTTTCTACGGGTTTAGTGTGCGGATTCCGGCAACACTAGAGCATTTGGACCTTCGTTTTTTGACTCTCCGATAGCAAAGTAATTTACGACTGACCGGGTGTTATGAACCAGAATCTTCTCAGAGAGCCGCGATTATTTTTTGATTCGTACAGTGGGAGCAGGCTGAGTAGGAGAAGATGTGTTCATAGAATTCATAGCTATGTTTTTGGGTCGATGTACCAGCGGGAAAGCGAAAGTCGGTAATGTAGGTTTCAAGGTTGTGACTGCGTTCTCACGGATGAACCTTGATGATAACCTATGTGTTAGTTCTATCGGCGATTTTCTGATTGCTGGGAAGGAAAATCGGATGGACGGAATTCTGTACGGATGGTCGATGACATGTCGGTGGCAGGATCCGATGTGGTTGTAATCTACGAGTTGAAGAGATAGATGTCTCTTGAAAGAATCCTGTGGTTGGAGTTTCGCACGCTTCAACGAATCTTCTTGGGCCTAGAAGATGATGATGGTGGTTAGAGAGTGGTTCCAGTTTCATGATGTAAGTGTTCTGGTAGCTTTGTGTCGAAAGTCTTCCGACTCTGTGTGGTCGAGCGGCGTGTCCCGAATGGTATTTCGGTGGTGTGAAGTTTGAACGGGTGACATTGGTGAAGGGACGAGATTTGTGGAGGGTTACTGGTTTTGTGGTTTGATTAATCTTCAAGTGGGAGATTGTTGTGATATATTAATAAAGTATATGTGAAGATTAATTAGGTGGAATGGCACGTGACTTGGAGGATATGTTTGCCGACTTGTGAAATAGAGGCGAGATCTTTTAGGTCGGCTAAATCTAATATATCTTGCTCCCCAAGTTAGGTTTGTCCTATAAATATAACCTATATGTAATTGTAACCCTGAGCCGTATATGAAAAAAGAACTCTCTGGTTTGGCCCCGTGGACTAAACCAATCTCAAAGTTGGAGATTGGACATAACCACGTTAAATCCTTGTGTCGTTTACGTTCTTGTTATTGTGTTTATTATCTTGTTTGCCTTGTTTAATTGCTTAGTTAGCGATTGGTCTATCCGTTTATTGTTTGTGGGTGTAACGCGATTACACGAGCGTTTGTTGGGTTTGTTTTTTGCTAATAATAAGTGTTGTTAGTTGGATGTTTCCGCTGCAAATTCCTAACAATCGGCGCCTTAACAAACTTATTCAAAGAAGACCGAGGCCCGTGTTGGACACGGTTCCCTTAAAACAGATTCGCCGTCTACACGTCGTCTGTTTCCCAGGGTACAACGACCGAAGCAGTTTGTACTGCCGGACTTGACTCCACTGCCCGAGATTTCAATTGGAGATTACTTGTATCTCCTTTAATGAAAAAGTTATGGTTTTTGGTGTATTTTAACATTGAGCCTAGACACCTCTATTTATAGTGTAGGTGGTACCTCTAGGTTTAGTTCTTCCACCGATGTGGGACAAACTCAAACCCAATAAACTACACATCAAATGTCTTACTTTGTGAATCGATATCTCATTCACATCAGCTCAGTTTTGGACACACATTATATCATTGCGAAGCTCTTATAAAGGAGAACGCAATTACGTAAACGAATATCTATATATACCACATATACATATAAAATTAGGTGTCCAAAGTTAGTGAAAATTGCACATATTTCACTAAATTTTCCAACATTCTCTAGCTATCCTGATGCAGTTCTTTGCTCTTCCCCTAAAACCTTTGGCTAGCTTAAAAACTTCTTTCTTGTTCATAATTACATTCTTTCCCTCTTTTTCTTCTTCTTCTTACCAGAAACAACGGTCACGAATACAATAAAGTTCGATCGAATCCTATGGCATCAGTAAGTGTGAATATGATAACATTGTTGGGTTAGGTAGTTACTAATTAGTGATCAAATCTATATAAAATTCTACATTATATTACTGAACGGTATTCACTCACTAGAACAAAAAATTAAACACTTGGAGTGAAATATATATGAATATGAACTACGTAAACAAACTTTTGATTAAGTAAAGCTTGTGTAATTATCTGTATTTTAAAATTGACATATTTTAGTTGAAATTTAGGCCCAAATTTGACACCAACGAGTATATTCTTCGGCTCGCGCTTCGCGGCAGGATAATTTTTTTTTATATATTTTCTTAGAAAATATTGTCGTTCATCACTTACTAAAGCATGTTCAAACAGTTGTTTACTTATATCAACTATTTATAATACAAAATAATATTGCATAAGTCAAAATTAGCTAAATCCATGCAAGTTAATTTTTGTTTAGATCAAGTTCACAAATTATTTTCTCCCTAACAACCTATTAAACCGAAAATTTGAAAAAGATAATAAACAATATAGCTTAGTTAACTAACAATACAAACTAAATAATAATAACAACAAAAACTAATTATTGATATATAAAAAGAATCAATATAAAAACAAAAATAAACAATAAAAGTTTGTTAAAATAATAATATAAAAAGTTAATTAATATAATAATAACCATGGTAAAAGAAAGAAAAAATGAAAATAAATATGATATCATGGGATTTGAACCCAGCTCCTCCCACATGTGGGATAACGTCATCAACCATCAAGCCACCAAGGCACCAACAGATTTGTTAATATTTTTATCAAACTTATTATATACATGAAATGTGCGCCTAATAAGACAAAAATATTACTGTTCATTAGTGGACCTAAATATTAGCCTAAGAATATTACAGTGACATCTGTCATCAATTCCAACAACTTGATTCAATATTTATATAATTCCAAATGTACCCTTACTCTTAATAAATAAAGTATTACTGTAATATTTTTTTCTCTGCTGCAACTTTTCTCTCTCATCCTTTTTACATTATTTTATTTTCCCCACATAATATTTTGAACAAATACTAAAAGCTAAAAATAATTTACTACTCCATATAAAAATGAAAAAACTCGACATACACAAACAAATGAGCAAAACATACTCCGCTAAATGACAAAATCAACTTTGGGCACCATATAATCCCAATAACATATGAATTTTATTTTTATAATATTATAAAACCAAGAATTCATACATGCTTTTTATAAACACAAAAACTGGAAATTAAAGCCCACAAAACATCATAATTAGATCATAATCAAAAAAATCATATGTCATTGATTCAAAAAACAAGTTGAATAACTTGGATATCTCGGGCTTCTTCATCTTCAAAAGCTTTCAACGATCATTCGCGTTCCTACAATAAATAATGATTAATCACAACCTATATTTGTCAAATCCATAGATGGTAATTATAAATGGATATAGTAATACATGTGCCTTCTTCCTTCTCTTCACAACTTTTTCTATTTTCGATTCCTTTCTCTTCGAGGGTGGACGACCTTTACTACGTACTTGCAAAGGGGGTAGCAGTTTTCCGGTGGTGTTCGAAACTTGACAAGGAGCCCAACTCGAATCATCCTTTATCTTTTCTTTTGCCATTTGTATACATTGAATTAAATATTCAAACTTTTCTTGAGAATTGGCAATATGTGCAACATCATAAAAGATGGTACACAAGTGATCAAATTGTTTAGCTTGCTCCCCGCAGTTCAGATCATCATAACAATTTGTCACAAAGTAGTGTTGATGTTTAACATCTTTTCTCCATCGATACAAAATATAACGTAAAGGAATTTCTTGAACATCTTTTTCGATCAAGATTTTCACCATATGCCTACAAACAATCCCTCGAAACTCAAACAAATGACAAGAGCATTTGATATCACATCCGACCGTATTATAACTCACGGTATACACAACTCTCCTTTTCGATGCATTTTTCCTTACAACCATATCTGTGACATGAAATATGGATAATGTACCATCAGTTTCGATTAATGAGTAATTGCAAAACAACATACCTCGTAACCATATCTGTGAATGAAAGTTTTTGTTTAAAGGAATCCCAGCATAGTCATTTAACTCAAGTCTTCTCTTAGTGTATGAATCGAGTTCCTTATGAGAGCGTTGATACCGTGATTTCTTGGGACTTTGAATATGATTATGCTCCAAAACAACACTAGATATTTTGCATCTTCCATCACCATAGACAATCACTCTAATCTTAGCCTTACAATCTGTTTTGCTAGATAGTTTTGTCCTACTAGATTCGGGTTTGGGTACATGTACACCTCCTTTAGCACATTGAAGCTTGTAGTATATTTTATCCCCTTCTCTTCTGACACTTGCTTTACTAATTCCAAATCCAACTTGGTAGGCATAATGATTAAAAAAAACCATAAATTTCCTCTTCCGTATCAAACTTCATACCAACTTTAGGAATTACATCAGGAGATGGTTCAGTTTTTATAGGAATTTCTTGTGTAGGAAAAGGTTCAACAACTTCAAGAACTTGTTCACTATGAGAAGATTCTACATATTCATGAAGTTGTTGGGCTGAAAATACATCTTGAGCATTGAGACTTGTAAAATCTTGCAATATCTCGTCGTCAAGCTCCATACTGTTACAACAACGTAATATCATCGGAAAATAAAAGGTTGCTACTACTATGAAAAAGTGATGGTTAGCATATGGGACCCAATAAATTATAGTCTAAGCTTTCTTTATAAAGAACAAGCTTATAAAAATCCACAAAGTCAAAAAAGACAAACAATATTTTATCATCATTTTTTTTTTGAATAATTTATCATGAATAATTGAATACTGCAATTAGTATGGATCATTTGTTTATTTGCAATAGCAGACCCCACAAACAAAATTGGTTATCACCTACAATTAACATTCGACCATTTTAAACAAAAACCACTACTTTATTAGTGTATAGATGAGTACGCATATACGATGTAACATTAGTATCAGTAAAGAATTAGGGTTTTAAGATTAGGGATTTCAGAATACTAACCCATAAACAATGATTAATTGGTAGCGTAAGATCGGATAGGGGATATCACGAAATAAATACGAGGATTTTGCTGAGCATGATGGTAAAGGGCGGGAATTGAAGGAGCCGATCGGAGTCGTCTCGGGAGAGACGAAGATAAGAAAGAAAAAGTAAAATTATACTCCGTAGTAGATTATATTACAAGGGCATATTAGGAATTAAGGTAAAAGTAATCTAAGCCTTTTAGATGATAGACAGATGTCACCACCTTATTTTTAGGTGTGAATTTAGGCGGGTGAAATTAGTCCCGAGTAGCATTTCTCTTGATTATAAGGGGGAATGGTATTACATGGAAATCCTAGACTTGGGCTTCGAAAAAAATGATAATGGACTAAATTGGGCAAATCAGGGACAACAACTACAAGAATTGGGCCCAAAATTATACGTAGTAATTGACTAAATTCAACATGCCCGAATAAATATTAAAAAGTACGGTAAAAGGTAATATATTTCACATATTTCAAATATAAGGTTTTCAATTCTAGGTATCTAACTTTAAATTTGTAATCAAGTTATGGACGTATTTGATGTTTAATTACACAAATGATGAGTTGTCACCGAATTTCTTCTTTATAAGTAACATAATAACTTTAATTGATTAGTATTTCTCAATTAATTTTATAATTTTTTGAATGAAAATAGAGAAATGAAAGTTGAGAGTGGTGATAAGTTTTATTTAATTTCCGTCTTCCCACTCATTTTTTTTAAACTGGTCGAAGAATACAAATCGATTGAAGTTCTATGTTACTTATAAAGAATAAATTCGGTTACAACTCTTATTTGTGTAATTTCACGTAAAAACGTCCCAAACTTGATTACAAACCGAAAGTTAATACTTTAAATTGAAATAAATGAAAAGTATTATACTGTTTTTCCTTACATTTCCCCTAGGCTAATTGTGGGCTGAGGCCCATGACTAACCGAGATCACACTTTTGAGCCCACACCAATGTATGAAACTAGAAAATGGCATAACAAATAACAAAGATGAATGATTTGCAACGGCTTAAGCTCTTTTTTGACGCTAGGTTAGGAGCACTCGTATTGGACCTACTCGTTATAAATTGGATCAATGGTACTTCCAACAAGAAACATATAGAAGAGTTGGTGTCGGGGTTTGTCGAACATAAGTGTCTTCGGGATCGTTATGCCAATCAAAACTAGCCATCACCACTACGTTTGGCTCGTGGAGAAACAACGGACAAGTTCGTACCAGTTTTCTTTACAAGTACGGAAGCGGAAATAGTAGACAAGGGGACCGTAGGGTCCTAGGCCCCCTTAATAGGCCCAACAACGGTGTATCTTTATACCGTAGTTCCATAATGGTGTAAGTAAAGCCTTCAAATTATATTGTAATCTTGCTACTACTCTTTATAAAGTTGGATAAGATCAAATGTATCAATTTTAGTGTTCATATATCCCACTCTATTTTTATCCCTTAATATAGAGTCAGGGACAACCCATACCAAAGACTCACTCTATGTCTATCACAAACATTGAAATTAGACCAACCTTGAGCATATAAGAACCTATCCGTTTTAATGTTCTCTTGTTCTCATGCATATCTTATCTACCATCACTATATGTGTGTCCGCTATGTGTATTCATAGGATAAATTGAGTCTAACAAAACTAAACTGAAAGGGAATTGATAATGACATCCCTTATGGCTGTCAATAAGAGAAATATAATGGATTTATTTAAACTTTAAGTTTCTTATTTATTCAAAATTATAATTAATATACTTACGTTTCGTATTTAATTCACTGAAAATTTCCTTTTATTTATGATGAATTAATTGAAATCTTTATTTATAAGGAAAACTTTAGGCTTAATAAATGAATTATATTTCTCTTATTGACAGCTCTAAATGCCGTCATTATCATTTTTAAAAAAAAAATTATAATGCCACCTCGTACTCTATCATATTGATTTAAACTGATATGGTAACTATCGATATCAAGTTGTTATTGTTTGGTTGTTGTACTTTATGCTAGTAGATACGTTTTTAACTGAAAATTTACTGTTCATAAAAATAAAAAAAGAGTAAAAAAACATATCCAGATTGATAAGTTTTGGGTTTTGCACTTCTGGAAAAATAATTACTACGTAGTACCATAAAGTTTTGATAATGATAGACGCAAGGGTATGTACTATTTAAACATCTTTATGATGATGATGATTGACATGATAATACTTTATGCTTCATATTTAGTGGTTAAGGTACCAACAAAGAAAAAAGTACCACCAACTGTACAAATCATCTAGTCGTGGCCAAGCTGGAATATCTCACGACCATTTCTAACACCTTCACTCTCACCACCCTATGGATGGCAAAAGGACCCGAATCCGATGGGAACCCCGAACCCCATAATTTTTGGGTCGGGTTGGGGAAGACTTATTGGGGATGAGACGGGGTATGAGGCGATAAATGGGGATTTTTATTGGATTCGGATTGGGGAATGAGTACTATCATTCCCGCCCCACTCCGCCCGATATATAGCTATACAAATATATAATTATTACTTTATTAGATATATCTATACATAACTAATATCATCAATACGTCTATAACCTTTTGTATTACTCCAACAATATTTATAATATTATTAATCTTTATAGTCTGTCGGACTTGAGAATTTTCACCCGCACACATTGATGGTTTAGTTATTTATATTTAGTGTACATGTGAAATTATATTAATGTTTTTATTACACTTGTGTCATCAACGAGGCAAATCAATATATGTTATCCTGATCATGTTGGTGATGTGTTTTTTAAACAACGAGGACAAAAACTGTATATCTAGATAATTCTAGTAAGGAAAATCAACAAGTCGTCCAGATTTTGGGTATTATCAATGGGGAATGAGTATTTGGTCTCGTTTGAAGAACCCGTGCCCTAATTAGGGGTGCCCCGATAAGATTCCCGTTAGGATTTGGGGAGGGTTTGGGGGAAGCCGTGGCTCCAATGGGGTGTCCTGATAAGATCCCCGTTGATGTTTGGGGCAAGTTTGGGGATTTCTTAGAATAATGGGTTTGGGGTTGGGGCTGACTCCCCCCACACCAAACCCGCCTCATTGTCATTCACACACCACCCTTAATATATATTTACGTATTAAAGTCCAAACCTTAGAACTTTTGCGAAGATATCATGATGTTTTACCACTAGATTATCTTGATGTTGATTATTAACCATACAATAACCAATTATGAACATATAACCTGAATCGAAACTGAACCGAATATCTTTTACCTAGCGATGGAACTCGAACATTTTTAAGGGCTCCCCTCCTCAAATGTAGTACCGACTTTACTCATTCCGTCCCGGCCCGTTCTGATATTTGGATCGAAACACACCCGGGTCTAAGTGACCCATTACCCCACGGGCCACCCCACCTCATCAAAATGAGAGTTGACCCAAATGTTGAAGTGAGCCACACTCTCGTTGGCTCCCATTTTCCTGCATGTATAGTGGTTGACACCGGGTCCCTCTTGGATTTGGGCTTTTTGCACCTTTAATAATTTCCCACTAATTTTAAATGACCTAACAACTGTACAATGGACTTTTCACTCCTCATATGTCCTGACTCCTGAGTCCTGACCCTGTGGGTGGACCCATTGAAAACCGTTTGTCAAAGGGAGTTTAGAGTTTGTTTACTTTCCATTTAATGGTCTGTTTCTATATACTTCTTAATCCAAACAGATAAATTATTGTTTATTTTTCACTTAATCTGAAAGGAATGTCTGATTCTGAAATAGGTAGAAAAATGAAGCCCTTATCAAAAAGAGGCACTTAATGATTAATATATTTTTTTTCATCATTTTTTCTCCAATAGAAATTGAACACGTCATTTCTTGTTCAAACTTTATATCATTTAACTTCGTCTTTTTAGTAAAAAAAAAAAATACATTTACTTAAACATCACTTGTTATAAAAAGATATGTTTATCCAAATAGATATCACATGCAAAGAGCACTTAATGGTAAAAAAAAAGTAAACAGCCATCATACTCTTTTTTATTTACGGAAACTAGTACAAGACTTTAATCTTAAAGATTACTTGAAAAAAGCTAATAATTAATCGAGATTTCAACATACCAATACATTACTTAAGAATGAATTAGGCTGGGTACGTTGTAAGTTGCTTCGAACTAGCTATTGCTACAATTATTATTCGAGATGGAATTATGGAAATTACTAAGAAATACTAGAAACAAACACAATGAACGTACATGCGTTTTTTTTTTTGCTCGTTAATATATTAGTTTTTTTTGAAAGGCAGTAGAGTGAACCCGGGCGGTTACGGCCACTAGGCAAGCTAGTGGACTCGATGCGCTGGCGAGGTCACTATCCCCCACTGCTTCCAGAAGGAAAAACCCCACAAGGTTCCGAGCGAGGCTCGAACCTGGGCCTTGTGGGTAAAACTCCACTGCATCAAACCAGCTAGGCTGGCCATCATTTGCAAATTGTGAGACCTAGCTAGTACCACCTACTAAGCTAGGCATATATATATATATATATATATATATATATATATTAGATTCAAACCTGTGCATTTTTAGTCTATAGTACATCAAAAGAAGATCAATGTTAAAGAGATTTTAATAAGGAGTACTATTTAATTGAGTAAACAAAATAATCCATACCTTTGAACTAATATAGATCCATATAAAATAGTAGTATACCTACAAAAGATGACAAAAGAAGATGAGAGAATATGCAAATTGTGTAAATTGTGTTTCAAACTACCAACAAAGAGATTAAGTTGTTACAGCAAAAGTAAAGAAAGTAAACGATTTAGAAAAGAACACACATCTATTTATCGGGAAAAAAATAAACCATGAAGTAAAATAAAATATATATATATATATATATATATATATATATGATTCAATAAAAGAAGACCTTTTAAAGAATTGGATACAAAAGTAATGCCAAACTATGCATATTTAAACTATTTGTAAATTTATGCGACTTACTAAATATAATTAGAGATTCTAATGCGAAAGAATAATCTTTACTAGAATGTAACCCCCCAATCCTACACACTTACTACGTATTTATGTACATTGAGATCATAGGTGTTAGCTTCGATGTGATATCAGTTACCACCTATAATGTAAAGAAAATAATGTTGAAGCACACTCAAAAAAGTAAAATTGCGCCAAACCACTTAAAGAATTTTTTTTCCAAGAGAATCATATATATTATTATCTCAAGTGGTCAAATTCTTTAACCGAACTCGTTCATATACGTCAACATATGCCACAATATAATCACTCAACCATTACTTAATCTATTATAAACTTCAAGAGGGTATTAAAATTATAGATTATGAACATACAAATAAAGAGAGATAAACACAATTACTTTAGTGAGGAAACAATGCAATTCATACCTTTGAATTGAAATTGGAAGACAAATAAAAAAGACCTATAATAGATGATGAACAAAGAAAAAGATAAATATGGATAAACGAAGAACTAAAACATACATACTATTATTGTATTTATAGCATAACATACACAGAAGAATCAAAAAATTTAGCCTGACAATATCAATAAATAATCAATACATAAGTTAGTTAACATCAAGTAAAAAAATTAAAAGTGATTCCGCGTCAAAAAGACGATGTGGTTAATGCTATTGGCTATAAACCTAAAAAGATTCGAACGCAATTTATAATCTTGTATACAATATTTTAAATTAATAACAAATATCAACCGATTGCAAATTGTATATACATTGAAAAAGTATTGTTTTATATATTTATAAATTATAATTTATAATAATAATAAAAAATAAGGATTTATAACACATAGATTTAATTTTAATCAATATAATATTCATATCTATATATATATATATATATATATATATATATATATATATATATATATATATATATATATATATATATATATATATATTTATTTATTTAAATTAATTATTAAATCTGATACAAATAAAAAAATACGTTGGAATATATATATTTATTTAAAATTAATAATTAAATTTGATACAAATAAGTTGGAATATGATACAAATACGTTGGAGTTTTAGGTATTATTAAATAGTAATAATAATAATATTTACTACTCCCTCCGTCCCATATTAATAGTCCACTATTCCTTTTTGGGCTGTCCCAAATTAATTGTCCACTTCCAAAAATGGATAAAAATGATGAGCTAAAATCCTTTTATACCCCTACTTTATATATGTAAGACAAAAAAGTAGGTAAAAAGTAAGGGGTAGAATTGTCATCTTATCAAAAAGTAAGAGAGAAGTTGATGTTTTCTTAAACTGCGTGTTTCTTGTCTGGGACAATTAAATTGGGACGGAGGGAGTATTATTTTATTCAATATATTGTTAATTGGAATGATAAGAGGTTGTCACGTGTCATTGTTACCTACGTGGCAAATCCTGGAACCATCTTTACTACTCGCTTAATATATACTTATATATATATATGATCGATTAGGCTGTTAATGTTTTTACGACTTTTAGTAGAGTTAAATGCATTATGTATCGATCAACATACTAGCTTTATACATATTAACTTCACTTTAAACAATACACCACATCATATGATCAAACATTTTTCAGCTTGAGTGCGGATGGAGGGGAATCACCTCAATGTTGTAACCCGGATCGAGATTGCTCTCCTATCTAAGGTTTATGCCTTTATATAAGGGGATGAATGAGCCCAATAGGAAAAGCCCATGGGCCAAGTCATGTGGGAGCCCAAGGTAGGGGTTACGCTGTCATTATATCTATTACATTTTTTTAAATACTTTTTAGTTATAATTTGATAGTTTTTTTAGCAAACTTTACACCAATTATTATAAAGGACCAAGTAATGAGTCCATTTTGATCATCAAACACGAAATATTCACTTAAATGACTTTAAATGACAAAGGATTCAACAATATAATAGCGGAACAAAATTAAAATTAAAAAATATTTCATGCAACAAAACTGTATGAATTAATTAAAAGGTGCAATTACCTTTAACACATAAATATACATTATATTTCCTAAGGTAACACAGAAAAATACGTTATATTTCCTAAAAGTTGCCCCACAAGTCCACAACTATAAATTATATTGCAATTTTATCCTTCCATTTATTGTGATGACGGATGAGCGAGGACAACAACACGTTGAAGTTGACAATTTCCTTCCCTACCTTTAGGAATTGCTTTTCTCAAGTTTTTTGTTGTCACCGGCCATGGATTAAGGCTAAAAATCATATCATATTTATATTTAATTTAATTTAATTTAATTTAATTTAGATTGTAAATCAATCAAAAACTCCTACCTATTATTGTAAATCTATTTTATATAAAGTAAAAAAGGCTACTAGAGTAGAGTTAAGTCAAAAGGTATGGTATACCAGCCTCTTTTTCTCTAGTCTACTTACTAGGCTATTCTAATTGTAATTACTTTACTAACATGTCTGGTTTTTTTCCCTTTAAACGGTTGCAACAAATATAGCGTCGTGAGATGTCCATATATACGTTGTTTACGAATCGGTTTGATTCGGTTTTTTTGGCGAAAATCGAATCGAATTGAATATTTCGTTTTTCCAAAAATGTGACACCCGTCAAATTAGGACTAGTAATTAGTACCTAATCAAGTTTTAATACATGTAATTAGTTCCGTGTTAGGCTAATTTGTGTATCAACTAATATATATTGTTGAATATATATATACAAGTATTATGCGATTTGATTAAATCGTACAAGTTTCAAATCGAATGTAATTCGGTTCAATTAAATACGGACGTTGGTGAACAATTTAATTAAATAACATAAAGATTATTTAATGAAACTATTATATCTCAAGAATATTATTTTTATAATATTTCGTGTTCATTCTATGTCATACAAGCGAGGACAACGCGATTAAATGTAAACGCACAAACAAAACGAAACAAGTTAAGTTATATTATATAACCCAATTAATAAGTATTTGGCTAAATACCTCAACGAAAATATTAAACAATTATTCGTATTTTAAAACATACGATTAAACGTATAAAATAATTATTTAATGTTTAAACGATCGGGAAAACGAACACCGTACGGAGCGCGACTACACGGAGCAAAATTTGGTGAAGCCCACACCGTGGACCCCACCGAAAATCTGCCCCAAATGTGGGGATCCCTTCCCCATTTCTCCCATAATCATCATTCTCACCTCTCTCCTCCTCTCTTTTCTCTCTACAATCACCATATCACACCACCACCTAAATCCCTTATAAACTACCACAAAACGCAACCAAATCGGCAAAATAATTACGGAAAAGGAACCACCTCGACGCGATCTATGTAACACCCTCAAATTTCGGTTTGCGGAAGCGGTCGGGTCGGGTGTTACCAAATTAAATATCACAGCATAAGATCCATAATGAACGACTCTAAATGAGACGTTTGAAAATAATTATACATTTACCAAATAGAATGTTTACAACGTGGCGAGTTTAATAGAAATTTCAAGAACATAATTTGAAAATACAAAAGTAAATGTAGAGTAGTCCCAATTGTTTGAAAATATGCGACTCGAGCTAGCAATTCTTGATGTAATCCTAATCCTGCTGGGCACCTGAGAACACATGCTAAAACAGGTCAGCTATAAAGCTGGTGAGTTCATAGGATTGTTAGTTGAAATCATGATGTAATAAAACCCTGTATGTTTTGAAGAATCGTTTCAAATTCAGCCATTTTGATAAGTGTTATATTGAAGTTTGTAACACCAATTGTGTATATGTCTAATCGAGGTATCTTATACCTAAGTGTTCGAGTCGAGTACCTAAGTACATACATATAAGTGTGGCATTCCACGCCTTGATACCTAACAGGTAGTTGTGTCGATAAACGTAAGGCAATACATGCCTATAACTATTAATTGACTGTATGACCGCGTCATATGATAACAAGTAATTGTAGTTCCGCAGAACTATGATTTAATATACGATGTGTTGCATCCAGCAACAAGTGATTGTAGATCCGCAGATCTATGTTTGAAACGTTTAGCATGTCCGTTTACCCGATTAGCATAAGCTAACCTGGACTTGAATTGAGCTAACGGCCTCGCGTGGCAGCACCACCGATCCGTTAACTTTTTGTGAATCCCGAGTATCACTCGCTGATCCATTGATTTCATTGAAATTTCGTCCACTGCAATACCGTGGTTTCGTTTTGTGCCCACTTTACCGTGGCATCGTCAGGTGCCCGCTGCAATACCGCGGCATCGTTTTTGGAATTGCTCGCAGCAATTTGTGATTGAGCCGGTAGTACAACGACATGCCCGACTAAGTTGTTTGAGAGCCAGCAGTACTCGACATGCCTGACTAAGTAGATCATATAATTGTATTAACGAATACTTAGATGTCAAATTTCACGTTGAACCTAGGTATGGATATTCATCCGGTGTCACCCCCACGGTTGGATTACATCCTGGGCCGGGGGTCCATCCCTGGTTGGATTACATCCTGGGCCAGAGTCGTCACCAGTTGAGTCGTATTGATATAAGAAATCTGTACTAACGTGTGTTGCTATTGTATACTCCTAGTCTAAAGCTTAGCAAGCATATATATCGGAGTCTCGGGGAAATGTTCACTTAAGTCTAGTTCCCGTTCTAGTGATAATGAAAAGTGTCGACGGTTTCGGTTCCCAAAGAATAACTAGAACATGTACAGTATAGATGTTATCTAGTGTAGGTAGAACTAACTAGTTCTAATGTATTCGATGATATTGTTCCGTGACAATATGGCCAAAAGATTGTGGTAACTAAATCAAGTTATGTGTTGGTAATCGTTTTCCAACCATCCAACAGAGTACGATTGCAACCTATCTAGGTTAAGTACTGATATTGTTCTAAAACAATATTAAGTGTGTAATTCCTAAGTATTACACATTTAGCATTACATACAGTAATATAATAGTTGTGAATTAAAAACGATTATTAATAATTCGAAAACAGTAATTGAGCATGTGTTTCACCCCGAAATAGTAAAACAGTTGAAAGAGTGGGGCTATGAAACTCACCTGAGGAGCTAGCGTCCTAGTGTAACGAGTCGTGCCAAGTATAATCTCCTAGTGTCCTAAACACGAGAGATTTCGTATGTTTGTAAGTGCGGTTCGTTATTCATGTTTCGTAATAATAATTCACATTATTATTAAGTTTGAGCTTTCGTATACTTTATAAAGTATATTAGTTTTGAGTATAAGTCGTATCATATTTAAATTGTCATTTGAAAACGTTTTCCGACACTTAGAAAGAATTGGCTGTTTTCTGTTTTCTGCGACATAACATGCGACACAAAAAGGTGTCATGCGACACAAGGGTTGTGTCGCATGGAGTGCGACACAAGAGCTCTGCGACACAGTGGTTGTGTCGCAAAGTTTGCGATGCTGATTCAACAGCGACATAAGGGTTGTGTCGTATAAGGTTTACGACACAAGATGCGACATAGAGTACGACACAAGATACGACACAAATGGATTTATGCGACACAACATGTGACACAAGCGTTGTGTCGCATAGATGAACACCAGCCCAGAAACCAGTGACTGACGCGTTTTTCCGGCCAAAATCGCAAATCTAACTCATTTTCAAGCTGTAAAATCGTGGTTTATTGGTTGTTTAGGTTATAACTAAGTTGTGTAAACATTATTACACCCAAACATTACACCAAAATGATTAAATCTAAAAATTTAGGAATTTCTTACAAATGCGAATCGAGGCCAAACGAGGAAGAAAACGAGGGTGTTGCCTTTGTTAATGTTGTTCCTCACTTGATGGTGATTCCGAAAATGTATGTTGATGATGGTGGTGGTGGCGTTCGGGGGTGATGGTGGTGATTGGTGGTGATATTTTAGAGAGAAAAATGGGGTGGAAAAAGAAGAAGAAGAAGAAAAATGAAGTGAGAAAAGAGATGGGGGTTGGGTTTTGTTAAACTCAGCTCCCACTTTTGTATACTGTGGTCTCCAACCGCAGTACAAAATACCAGTATTTTCGTACCCGCTCGTAGTTCAAAATAATATTTTAAATTCTAAAATTTATTTATGTTATTTCCAAATGTTTATTAGTGGAAGTATTTTATAAAAATACTTTGTTAAAATTTACTTTTTATATTCGGTTCTGCGTTGTCCCAACTAAATAAAATTTTGTTTTAAGACACTAAATGAATGATACCTTCGAATGTTTAATATTTTTCCCAAATTATATAATATTCATTCTAACTAATAAAATATTAGTTTTGAGATTTTTGACATTGAAGTTTGGATGCGTTTTTCTGAGTAATCCATCGTATTATATATACATTATATATAATTTTTAAATTCCGTGGTAATAATGCGTACTTAGTACGAAGATTAAAAGTTTAAATTAGACGCGCAAGTTGACTTTTTGACCAGGTGTTACAATCTACATTTCCATCTTTCCGGATTTTCGTTTCGGCACTTTGTAAGTTTCCGACAAAATCCTGAAACCTCTCGTTTTAGCTTATTTTTACATGTTTACGGGTTATTTGGGTTTATACATGTCCATTACAAAAGGTAAAACACAATTTTATAGCTTAAAAATGGGTTAGATTTGAGTTTTGGGTCGAAAATTGTAACACCCAGTTTTCGGGTCTAGTAGTATTAGATATTTTCTGACTGCAAATGATTATTTAAATGTGTTAGAAAATAATTTTGTTGTGCTTGTTGAAAATAAATGGGTAAAAGAGTCAAATAATTTATTGTGACTAATAAATTATTAAGTGTTTTAAATTAACTTAGTTGACGGTAAAATAAAATAATGGTTCTCCGCAAATGGTTTTTAAGTTCCAGACAATGATAAGTACGGGGAATGAAATTTAAGCACTTCTAGTATACTACTAAATATTGAGTCGGTTGTTTAATTCTTATCCATATATACATACGTACGTATCATATCATACATACATACATGATGAACCCTAAATTCTTGAAGAATCACCAAATTGGAGCCATGGAATTCGAATTCAAGCTTTTAAAACATGGATTATCTTCCTCAAATCCTTCTAATCATCTTGTAAGTATCTATCTCTTGAATTATATAAACCCTAGAAATTGGGGGTTTTGATGTTCTTGACTTTAATCCGAAATTAGAGTTTCAAATGGTTGAATTGATGTTAGTTAAGCTTTAATAACATGGAATAATCATTCCATCATCATCATAAACATGTTGTATGTGTTAATTCTTGAGTTCATGTTAACTTAGAAATTGAGGTTTTGGGTGTTTGAGAAAATAGCTTAATTAATATGAAATTGAAGGTTGTAGTGATTATATTATTGCTAGTTGAGGTTTGTATGAGGATTATAACTTAAATCCTAACATAGAAATGAAGAAAATTATGTATGATCATATAGATAGTTTATGGGTTAGTTGATAAATCATGGATTGAAGCCTATTGTTATGTTATAGTTGTTAGTTAGTGCCTAATTCATGATTACAAGTTGAGTTGTAGCTTGAAATTAAAGAATTTGATTAAGTGTTCTTGAGGCTAATGATGAACTTGATGATGATAATGGATTATATGATAAAATTAGCATTTTGTGGCTAAGAACACTTAATCGATGATTAAAGATGATTGTGTTAACTTAATTGTTAAGTATTCATTAGATTTAATATTGGAAGTTTGATGAATTGTTGATGATAGAGGGTAATAACCTTAGTTGTGGTTTAACCATGTTGATTAGTGATGATTGAAGTGGATTAATGTGATAAGATGGTCATGATAATTATAATTTGAAAGGTGACTATGAATTAAGGATGTTAAGGTGATTATTCATAATCTTGAAATGATACATTTTAAGTGATTAACGAAATGAGTAATAACTCAATGAAATAGAGATTATGAATCATGTTGTATGACTTTAACATGAGTTAATTATTATGAATGAGTTACTAACTCATTTTGTTTAATTATATTGTCAGATGTGAAGAAGGCTCAGTGATATTAGACTACTGAGTGGATGCCTGAGGTGGTCGGTGAGTGGATCTCTAATCCTCAGCGTAACTTGGTTGTAACAAGTTTGGTTACAACAAGTAGCGTGTTATTACTTTATTAGTTGCATTGATGATTATGTTTATAGTAATAATACTGTTGATATGTTGACTAGTTGAATATGTGACTTGTTGATTACGTGATCACCTGATTATTTGGCCTTCGGGCATCAGTTGTTAATGAGGCCAACGAGTTGTTGAATGGTTGGTTGGACTAGTTGGTTATCCAAAGTTTAACACACCTCCTGTGTTAGTTGAGGATAACCACTTGATATCGGTCTCGTCCGTATGGCCATACGGATAGGTTGGATAAGTGTTCTTGGGGAGCCTCCCGGGTTTATGGTTATCCCCAGAGCCGCCGATCCTCATTATGGTGTTGTTGATTAGTTGAATTGTTGCATTGTTGAACTGATGTATTGTTGATGTGTTGTATTGTGTACTTGCTTGTTTAGTGTTAAGTGTTATACACAAAGTTGTTGAGCTAAGTTAGGCTGTTGATTAGTTATCTTCTCACTTAGCGTTATGCTAATCCCCCACATTATTCCTTCTTGCAGGTTTTGCATATAATTTGGGTGGGCAAGAAGTTGGACTAGAAGGAATGTTTGACTACGAGGCTCTACTCTGATAGTTGATTTGTATAAAATAATGTTTCATCATGTTCTTATATAACACCTCGGTTGAAGAAATTATAGTTTTGAAAAGGTTGAATTTTATATGTTTATACAATGAAGTAAATTATGACTATCTATTTGGACTTACGCTTCCGATTTACTATATTTAAATGATTATAAATGAGGGGTGTTATAAGTTGGTATCAGAGCATAAGTTTGGGTGAATTGTACATTATAAGATGTTCAATCCCAAACTTAGATTTGTGTCAAGTCAAACATTCCAGGGGTGGGGATTAGTGGTTGCATGAGAAAGTTGATATTGAATGTGTACTAACCTGTAACAAGATGCTAGAATGTTGCTTTGGGTTGCAGAGACGGAGGAACAAGAGGAACCGTTTGGTATTCTCAATGATTCCTCAATACACGTGGTCCTAGATATGCCAGGTAATTCTCGATAAACTTGGTGAATATCAATAAACTTGAATTATTTACTTTGCTTGTTAGTAGAGTAAACTGAATTATTGGTGATAGTTACTTGTAATGTGAGGATATGAATATTTACGAGTAATTATGAAGGAAATTGAAATTTTGGAGAAAGTGTTGAAACTGTGTAGATATAGCGTTGACTAAGATGTAATAGTTGTGTTATGGGAAATTAAAGGTATCTACAATATGAAAATAAAGTATGTGTGATTATAGATCTTTGTTAATTTGATATATGATAAATTAAATTAATATGACTCGTGAAATTAATGAGATGTTGATATATCTCAACTAATAAGTTTGGAGTTGTGTGGTTATCCAAATTAGAAAGTGCCTATTGAATGGAAGGTGTGCATTTGACTTGGAAAGGTCAAAGTGAATGTGGTTGTGTCAAACTTGATGATAGTTGTGTTATAAAGTAATGAATGTGGCTAAATATTTATGTGTTTGGCAATGATCATGATTTCGGATGAATTATGATCTACGTAATAAAAAGTTGTAAAATTAGAAAGTAAAGTGGTCAACTAGTTTTTATATGTGTTGACAAATTTGTAAGAAGTCAAAGTTGAAAACTTATAGTAATTAGTATAAATTTGATGATTTTATGTGAATTTGGTGTTACAAGGTTATAATGTGACACCGATAGTGGAAGTGAAGTTGTTTGACTTGGTAAAGTCAAAGAAGTGTAAAATGGGTGTTAAATTAGTGAACATATTGGTTTAAACCCAAATGGGTTGTTAAAGTGCCCAAATGGGTCACGTAAAGGTTAAACTGTTAAAACGAGTATTAATTCGTATATATTGAATGTTAAAGTGATTTTAAGTTTCACAAATAGTGAAAATGTGCGTTGAAAGCATTGGGGTAATCTAAATGGTTGACATTTGGTGGAAGTGTCCAATTGGACCCCTAAACGGGTCAATGAGTCAAAACATGATATAATGTGAATATATAGGTGATGAAGGTACCCACACGTCCCAAATATATGTAGAAACATGTTGGCAAAGAGTGGAAGTCAGAAAGTAAGCCATTTGGAATATGGCATGTCCACTAAAATGGTCGGAAATGGCCTAAAATGAGTTACACGTCCGTTTTCTCGTAAAATGTGAAAATTGATAAAGTGTAAAAAGGGAAAGTTTTATTTTGGCATAGTGGAGGTGCTTGCAAAATTTCATGACCTAACTCTTTACGGTTTAGGAGATATGCGCATTTGAAATTCGGAAAAATGCATTTAAGTTTGCTGTTGCAGGGGCTGCTGTGCACGCAAAGGAACCCGGCGGCTAGGGCTATTGAGCCGGCGGCTGGGGACCCAAACCCGGCGGCTTAATAAGCCTAAATGCGGCATTTTGTTTCTGTTGTCAAAAATTTAATTTACCCGGCGGCTGGACCCCTTGAGCCGGCGGCTTATCCTTTTAGCCGGCGGCTTAGCCTTTTAGCCGGCGGCTAATGGCCTTTTTAGGTGATAAAGAGTTTTGTTCGTCGTTCGACGTAATTTTCAACGTAAAAGTTCCGTTATGAAATTTCGGTGTCAGATTAAGACGAAATTTACTTGTCCACTTAAAAAAACGGCCCAACGGTCAAAGCTCATCGCTTCGCCATGAGCCCTGTCAGTTTTCGGCACTTCGGGGCTGTTTGGGGCCCGAAAATCGCGTTTTATTGTTTTTCGAATCTTATTTCGAACTTTTACCTTACGTTTTGTATTGGGCTTTTGTTTCATTGAGCCCAGAGATTATTCCTGTGACTATATGCAATATTAAAACTTGTTTTAAGAGGTCTATATGGTTCATTGTGTATGAGTCGATTGTAGACGGTTTATTTAACTGCAAAGTATACCAGTAAATGGTATTGTTGATTGCTACTACCAAGAATTAGTAAACATTGACTAGATAATCATGTGAGCTATATTATGTGGATTAATTGAAATGTGATGAAGTAGTTGAATTACTTAGAGTATTATAAAATGTTGAATTAAGCATTTTAAGAAATTACGAAATAAGCACCTGAGCTTATATTGATGTAATAGTTGAGCATGAAATACTCAATTGTGATTTGATTAAAGGTATATAGATTGACGATTATGTGTTGAATATTATACATAATATTGATGAATTGTTTAGTACTAATGTACTATAAGTATTAAGTTGTATAAATAATATTTAATATTAAATTGGGTAATAAAGAAATTGCTTGATATATTCGTGTCAGACATTGGTGTAGTATGTCTGTATTGTTAATGTATACATGATCATATGAGTAGTTCACATTAAAAGTGATAAGTTGAAAATAGTAGCAAGTTAATAATTCGGAATATATTTGCTATTACAGGTTGTTATAATTGTGTAGATTGTTGATATTACTGTTGAGAAATATGTAAGAGTAAAGATAATTACTTATGAGATAAATGGTATGAAGTGGCCTGAGAATAAAGTGTGACTGACATAATATGACGACGTCTGGCCAACGTATTTATATTATGCCATTTCACATGGAGTTGTTGAGGCTACTAAGTACCATATAAAGTTAAGTGGTTTTAAAATAACAGGTAGGATATGTTGACCTGTAGTTGAGAAATAGTCAAGGATAGACTAAAATGAAAGAGTGGTAATCCACTAAGTTGTTGTTGTTGTTAATGTTGTATTGTATAAGTGATATGTATAGGTGATATATTGCCAATAGCATGAATTAAAAGATGATTTAAGCAAAGTAGAGGTCATTTGTTTATGAATAATATTGTGGTAATATGGTTGAAAAGATGATTTATGACTACACCTTGTGTTGTTGAAATACCATTGATGATGATACATGGTATTAACGGGTGTTGTCTTAGCATCCTAATTGGTGTAATCGGATGCTAGTTGATTATATAATAGTAGTTTTAACAATAAGAATTGACCTCTACATACTGCTTATTGATTATTCTTATGTGTTGATGATTATATGGTTGTGGATTCCATATAATCAAGTTGTGGTTATAATTATAAGTTGTAAAGTTGTAATTAACTAGTTGCAAAATTGAAAATTTATAGCAAGTGGTTAGATAAAGAAATATATGGTTACTAGCTAAATTGCTAGTTGTGAATATAATTGAACTTTTATTGTTAATGTGCATGTTGTGGTATTCAATACCACTTGTTGTGAATAGTGTAAAGTTGAAATGTTCACATGGATATATGTTACATTGATTACTGGTGATTACATGTTTTAAATTGTTACATGACTAGGTAGGACTGGTCATGTAAGTGGTCATTTAAACTTATCAGAGACAGGATGTAGGAGCAATGCTTGTGCATTGGAACATATAGAAACATGTACATGTGGATATGTGCATGAAGAAAGAATTGAAATTGTGATAACAAAAATTAAGACACAATATATGTGTTTAAGTGAATTTAATTGAAATACACCCTGGTGGTGTGTGAGTTGATAAAATAATACATATTTGTGTAAGTAGATTGGAATGTATACACATTGACGTTATGTAACTAGGGGTATGCATGACGGTTGTATATATATATAAGTTATTTTAACTTGTACTCCTTTCGTGTGCATGTAATAATGAGTAAATATGTGATCAGAAGTGTATGGGAGTTATATTATTAGTAAATTAAAATGGGAGTGAGTAAGTGATCTTATTTTAATAAATTGATTAAGTGTGATCAGATTTCGAGGACGAAATCTCCTTAAGGAGGGGAGAGTTGTAACACCCAGTTTTCGGGTCTAGTAGTATTAGATATTTTCTGACTGCAAATGATTATTTAAATGTGTTAGAAAATAATTTTGTTGTGCTAGTTGAAAATAAATGGGTAAAAGAGTCAAATAATTTATTGTGACTAATAAATTATTAAGTGTTTTAAATTAACTTAGTTGACGGTAAAATAAAATAATGGTTCCCCGCAAATGGTTTTTAAGTTCCAGACAATGATAAGTACGGGGAATGAAATTTAAGCACTTCTAGTATACTACTAAATATTGAGTCGGTTGTTTAATTCTTATCCATATATACATACGTACGTATCATATCATACATACATACATGATGAACCCTAAATTCTTGAAGAATCACCAAATTGGAGCCATGGAATTCGAATTCAAGCTTTTAAAACATGGATTATCTTCCTCAAATCCTTCTAATCATCTTGTAAGTATCTATCTCTTGAATTATATAAACCCTAGAAATTGGGGGTTTTGATGTTCTTGACTTTAATCCGAAATTAGAGTTTCAAATGGTTGAATTGATGTTAGTTAAGCTTTAATAACATGGAATAATCATTCCATCATCATCATAAACATGTTGTATGTGTTAATTCTTGAGTTCATGTTAACTTAGAAATTGAGGTTTTGGGTGTTTGAGAAAATAGCTTGATTAATATGAAATTGAAGGTTGTAGTGATTATATTATTGCTAGTTGAGGTTTGTATGAGGATTATAACTTAAATCCTAACATAGAAATGAAGAAAATTATGTATGATCATATAGATAGTTTATGGGTTAGTTGATAAATCATGGATTGAAGCCTATTGTTATGTTATAGTTGTTAGTTAGTGCCTAATTCATGATTACAAGTTGAGTAGTAGCTTGAAATTAAAGAATTTGATTAAGTGTTCTTGAGGCTAATGATGAACTTGATGATGATAATGGATTATATGATAAAATTAGCATTTTGTGGCTAAGAACACTTAATCGATGATTAAAGATGATTGTGTTAACTTAATTATTAAGTATTCATTAGATTTAATATTGGAAGTTTGATGAATTGTTGATGATAGAGGGTAATAACCTTAGTTGTGGTTTAACCATGTTGATTAGTGATGATTGAAGTGGATTAATGTGATAAGATGGTCATGATAATTATAATTTGAAAGGTGACTATGAATTAAGGATGTTAAGGTGATTATTCATAATCTTGAAATGATACATTTTAAGTGATTAACGAAATGAGTAATAACTCAATGAAATAGAGATTATGAATCATGTTGTATGACTTTAACATGAGTTAATTATTATGAATGAGTTACTAACTCATTTTGTTTAATTATATTGTCAGATGTGCAGAAGGCCCAGTGATATTAGACTACTGAGTGGATGCCTGAGGTGGTCGGTGAGTGGATCTCTAATCCTCAGCGTAACTTGGTTGTAACAAGTTTGGTTACAACAAGTAGCGTGTTATTACTTTATTAGTTGCATTGATGATTATGTTTATAGTAATAATACTGTTGATATGTTGACTAGTTGAATATGTGACTTGTTGATTACGTGATCACCTAATTATTTGGCCTTCGGGCATCAGTTGTTAATGAGGCCAACGAGTTGTTGAATGGTTGGTTGGGCTAGTTGGTTATCCAAAGTTTAACACACCTCCTGTGTTAGTTGAGGATAACCACTAGATATCGGTCTCGTCCGTATGGCCATACGGATAGGTTGGATTGGGGAGCCTCCCGGGTTTATGGTTATCCCCAGAGCCGCCGATCCTCATTATGGTGTTGTTGATTAGTTGAATTGTTGCATTGTTGAACTGATGTATTGTTGATGTGTTGTATTGTGTACTTGCTTGTTTAGTGTTAAGTGTTGTACACAAAGTTGTTGAGCTAAGTTAGGCTGTTGATTAGTTATCTGCTCACTTAGCGTTATGCTAATCCCCCACATTATCCCTTCTTGCAGGTTTTGCATATAATTTGGGTGGGCAAGAAGTTGGACTAGAAGGAATGTTTGACTACGAGGCTCTACTCTGATAGTTGATTTGTATAAAATAATGTTTCATCATGTTCTTATATAACACCTCGGTTGAAGAAATTATAGTTTTGAAAAGGTTGAATTTTATATGTTTATACAATGAAGTAAATTATGACTATCTATTTGGACTTACGTTTCCGATTTACTATATTTAAATGATTATAAATGAGGGGTGTTATAAAAATCTTCGACAGTCGCTGGGTTCTGTTTTGGTGTTCATCTTTGCGACACAAGCCTTGTGTCGCAGGTTGTGTCGCATAAAACCCCTTGTGTCGTATTTTGTGTCGTAAAAACTCAGTTATGTCGGACCTTTTGCGACACAATATTGTGTCGTACCTTATGTCGCAAATACCATGCGACACAATCGCTATGTCGCTGTTGAATCAGCATTGTACGCTTATGCGACACAACCCTTGTGTCGCTAAGCTCTTGTGTCGCATAACAAATTATTATGTCACATATTATGTCGCATAAAACAGAATATTTACAACTTTTTACTAAGTGTTGAGACCTAAATTTTATCACTTGATTTCACCCAAATTCAAGTCCAGTATCATTTTTCACCAGCCAGGGGCCAGCCCCTTGGACCCCGCCAGTGGTTGCCACCCCTGGAACCCCGCTAACCAGGGGCGCTGCCCCCGGACCCCCGTATTTAGATTCTGTAAGCACATTTCTCACTAAGTGTCAAACTTGTACAACTTCAAAACGCTTATGCGATACAACTTTTCAAACATAATGGAATTTGCTTTTCAAGTATAACGCTTCAAAATCAATGTGATAATATCAAAACTATTATTACAATTAATCACCAACGGGCCGTACACATTTTCAAACATACAATTCAATCAACCAAATCGTAGTAATTTGGACAAGTCAATCAACCAAATCGGGGTAATTTGGACAAACAACTACCAAGGTAATCTTTCGAGATGCCTAAACAATTAATAACCATCGCGTGTCATGGACACCTTCAGGTTACAAGTCTTCGGACCATACTTCAAGGCAAATCAATCCAAGTTATTAATTCAAACTTTCAAGACTCAGGTGAGTCTTATGACCCCTATTTTACTGCTTTTCAATCAGGGGTGTGATATTATTGCTTATTTGGTTTTACAAGTTGAACGCAAGTACAAATCAAATCAAATACTACATGAGTATCAAGCTAATCAATTTAAAGCCCTCCATAGCATAGTCTGGTAATACGTAGTAGCGTGAATGTTAGTATATGACAATCCTCGTCCGGGTTAGCACGCACTAACTGGTCAAATGGACGTATTAGCATTTGGGAAGACGAGTGTGGATTAGGCACTCGTAGGAGGCATTTCAAGTTAGGTTTCCTTAAGTGGGCCTGACAACTCAAGTTAAGCTCAGACTATGTGCTCATGGCTGTATAACTTTTATTTTGCTTAATTGCACTTTAAATTCAATTATCAAATCTTGCGGTTCATACAAATATATGTGTTGACATACAAACCTGTGAGCTCACCAGCGTTTCGCTGACCAATTTTAGCATGTATCACAGGTGACCAGCAGTAGGTTGGACTGCTCAAGTAAGGATCAATTAGCTCGAGTCATCATGCAAACACTCAGAGATTTAACTGCATTATTATATTTTGTATAGATTAATTATGTACTTAAATCTCTCAATTTCTAGCTGAGCTATTGTAAACAATATTTTTGATGTAAACTTTTGTTTTATCAATACAAGTCCAAAATGACGCATATAGTGGTTTTTCATTATATCTCTATGTGCTGTGATTATTGATTCGTAACACCCAAAACGTGCTTCCGCTAAACAATAAATTTGGGGGTGTTACAAAAAATCAAAACCGTTCGGTTGCGGTTTTTTTAAGATCCGGTTTTTCAATTTTTCGATTCCGATTCGGTTATTTTCGGTTATTATTTGAATTTTAAACTTTGATCAATATAAAACTTTTTAAGAAAATTTTAATTTTTCTATTTACGTTGTATATTAACTATTTTGTTATATTTTAGCATTTTATAGTTTAATTATAACAATGTAGTTATGAATGGAGTTTTAGTTTAGTTAAGTAGAAACTATGGATTAGACTAAAGCATTAAAATTGATTGATGGAGTATTTGATAAATGGTAATGTACTAATTATATACTCCTTCCGTCCCATTACAAGTGTCATGTTTTTACTATTTAAAGTCTTTCTTTTTAAACTTTGACCATAAATATTTTTATTTATGTTATATAATATCTGATGAAAATTATACTAATGAAAATACATTTAAAACTCAATCAATTCATATATCTTGCATCAAGTATTATATAACACAAACAAAAATATTTAAGGTCAATGTTGAAAAAGGATGACTTTAAAAAGTTAAAACATGACACTTGTAATGGGACATAGGGAGTATATCTATTACATAATGTATAAACATATATATATACAGAAGATGTAACCCCGTGCGATGCACGGCAATTGTCATACGATTATTATTATTATTATTATTATTATTATTATTATTATTATTATTATTATTATTATTATTATTATTATTATTATATATAGATGCGATGTGACTTCATAATCTAGTAATAACTTTTAATTTCAAAGAAGTTACATATAATTAACCCATTTTAAGTTAAAAACAAATAACTTAAGATAATATATCGTATCATTCATGCGATTAAACCAAATGTAAAGGGTAATTTGAAAGTTAATCATAACCTCCGTAAAATATTAAAGTGGTATGTGTCCGCCCTATACATAAACCTACGATTAAATTGAATAGATGAAAAAGAAAGTAATATTTTTTTGTGAAAATAAATATTTACGAAAAGTATGTATATGTATAAGGGCAAATTATCTAAAATAGAAACGAAGTATTACCGTATTTTGCATTCTAGAAACGAACTATCAAAAGTTTTAATATTAGAAATGTAGTTTCAATTTAGTTTCTATTCTAGCAACCTGTTAACTTTTAACCCAACTTCCGTTAACTCAACGCTGATGTGTCACATCTACGTCCATGTAGCAGTTAACGTGACGATATCGCTGACGTGGCAATCCATGTGGCTGCTGACGTCAGCGAGAGAAAAATAATAATTTATTTTTAAAAAAAAATTATTAAATTTTTTTTAAAGGGTATTGTTAATGACACCCCTAAGGGCTGTCAATAACGTGCATAAATTGGTTGTACTTTGATTAATATTTATGAGGGTCAACTTAAATTCAGTGGGTCAAATAGTTTATTAGGGTATGGGTACAAGTATTAATGCGTGTTTTAAATTCTTATTGACAGCCCTTAGGGCTGTCATTATTTTCCAAAAATGTCTTCAAATCGACGATCTTGTATCTTGGATACAGGAGCTTCTTCACACCTTACTTCAGATGCAGGTAATCTCAATTCTCGTGTTAATTCTAGCTTGATATTGTAGGTGATGGATCCCCAATTCCTATTACCTAAATTAAACAGTAATAGTTCATTTCTATTTTAGGTAATATGCCCAAACTTTTTTGTTGACTATTATAACCTTTTTCTTGAAAAGTGTATCCTTCATCTTCAAAGAACCCAGGTATGAAGTATGGGTTTGAAAATTTTAAGGTATAGTGGACGATATGGATTTGAAATTTGGCTATGTCCCATTTGGGTAATAGGAATTGGGGATCCATCACCTACAATATCAAACTGAATAAAGCTAGAATTAAAACGAGAATTGAGATTATCTGCATCTGAAGTAAGGTGTGAAGAAGCTCTCGTATCCAAGATCCAAGATCGTCGATTTGAAGACATTAAAATTTATTTTTTTTTTAAAAAAAAACAATTAAAATTTATTTATTTTTTTTAAAAAGAATTAATTTTTTTCTTTCGTGACGTCAGCAGCCACGTGGATTGCCACGTCAGCGATATCGTCACGTCAGCTGCCACGTGGACATAGATGTGACATGTCAGCGTTGAGTTAACGGAAGTTGGGTTAAAAGTTAACAGGTTGCTAGAATATAAACTAAATAGAAACTACATTTCTAATATTAAAACTTTTGATAGTTCGTTTCTAGAATGCAAAATACAATAATACTTCATTTCTATTTTAGGTAATTTGCCCTATGTATAATAACAAACATAGAAACGCGGAAAGAAAGCATGAAATAATTATAATCAAATTGTAACCATTAGTTAAGGCCGTAAAGAAGGATATGTCATCTCGTTTTCTGCTTTTACAATAGAAATAAGAGGATGCTCCTTATTAAATTAATACTCTTTTGTTGTTTGTTACTATTAATTTTAATTATTATAACATTAAAAATAATATTTTATTCTACTTGGTCGAAGATATGCATTCACTTCTGATGATCTTTTCATGATCGAGTTTAAAATTTATTTATATACTTATTGTTATAAAATTATCATAATTAATTAATTTAATTGTATTTGCAAAAGGAGATAGTGATACGGAATATTCAAGTAAAATTATAATTTAGGTAATCGTTGTATGTTATGTAACACCCCAAAGTTCAGAAAATTAATATCGTACGCGAATATATTTTTATTACGAAATATTATTATGTAGATAACAAGATATAGTGAAAAACGTAAACGGTTTTATCAGTTCCAGACTGTAGGGTTTAAAAAGGGGAATAAAATTAAATCATTTATATCTAATATTACACATACATACGTATATGTTCCAGAGAGATTTAGAGAGCGGAAGAAAAAGGGAGAAATCTCAGGGACGATTCATGCTTCAATTCCCTAGTTTAATTCTTTGATTTAGATTATTCTAAGGCTCAATTCATGATCTTCTTCATTGTTCTCATCAATATGTAAGTGATTTTATGATTCTTTTAACCTAGTTTCATGGGTTTCATGAAGTTATGAGAAATTAAGGGTTTTAATCCGAATTTAGGGTTTTAATTCGATGGAATTGATGATAATTAGTGGTAATATGATTGTTAGTAATCATATAACATGTAGAAAGTGATTTCTTTATGATTTAATTTAGAGTTTTGAGTTTTCATGGGGGTTTTTAAGGGTTGATGGTTCTAATCCGAAAATTAGGGTTTGAATATGATTAAATTAGTGTTAATTAGTGTTTTAATTATGATTATAAACTATGTTTCCACATGAAAGTGGGTAATTAGAAGTATGTGGTTATTGATTAAAGTGGGGTTTTGATGGAGTTTTATGAACTAGTGCTTTTAATATGAAATTAGTGTTTATTATGTTAAATTGATGTTAGTAGAGCTTAATAGTGTATGAATTTATATGTAAATGAGTTAAAGATTAATAAATTAGTAGTATGATCAAAAGGGTTATGATGAATTCTTGTAAATATATGGTTAATCACATGAAGTAGTGTTAAGGAAATAAGATTTATTAAAGTGGGGGAGAAAACCATGTATAATTAACAAGAGAAGTTTATGATTATTAGTGTTTAATTATGTTGTTATGTATGATATGATTAGGTAGGTGTTAAGAGACGTGGAGGCTTATGATGATCAATATGGTGAAATCGTCTAAGAGTTTGTGGTGAGTGATACGGGGGTTAAACAGGTGATGTGATTGTGTAGGACTGAATAGCTTGCGGGCTAGAGGTTTACATAATCAAAGAAATAGTTATTTGTTTATGTTTGTTTAATTATGATTATTGCTTAAATTAGTTGTTGTGTTAGATTACTTGTTATTCTTAATTGTTATGTGATTAAATGTTACTTGGTAATAAAAATAGTGATTTCCTCATTAGCTTGATGTTAGCCAAGTAATGAGTAAGTCACTAGCTTAAAGGTAAAGGAAAAGAATTGGTGAAGAATAGTTTATGATTCGATTGTGTTGGATCCGGATTGCTGTTGAGTAAGAGGCTACACAATCGGGTGGAAGATATATTGTTAACATATGTGGATTAAATAGTGATGATATAGTGAACAGTGTATGAATTGGTTTTATGTGTTTTCGGATAGCTTCCGAGCTAGAGGATCATACAATCACGTGAAGGTTGTTTGTTATATGTTTTGTTTCTTATGTGCATTTTAGATTATGTTAAAGCATGTGTTGATTAGTGTTTTGATTGTTGTTAGTTAGATCATGTGGTATGATTATGTGTAATGATTCAGTGGTGATCATAGAGTTAACTGCGGTTAATTCAGTGTTCAGTGTTCAGTGTTCGGTGTTTAGTGTTCAGTGTTCAGAGCCCAGTGAAATTGTGCTTATGTATTGTGTTGATAGGTGCTAAGTGTTATGTGTATTGCTTGTTTGATTGCCTGTGTACTCACTAAGCAGTTGTGCTTACCCGTTTCAGTGTTTATGTTGTAGGTTGATGTTTTACTTGCGACATGTGGATAGAAGGGTTATGAGATGCTAGTGACATTCATATGGAGCATGCTTATGGTTAGAATATGCTTCTTTCTTTTAAATTGTTGTTTTGATGCCCAATTGTGTAAATCGTCTAAACAATGAGTTTTCGAATTAAATATGTTGGTCAATGTATAGTAGTTGACTTTGAAAGTCAAACAGAGTTATGGTGTCTAGTGTATGTGGTTGTCAAGTGTATGAAGTCATATGATCGGTTTGGTTTGGGTTAAAGTGTTGAATTGTAGAAAAAGGTCAAAAGTGATTAGTTGGTCAATGATGAAGTTGACAAATAGTCAACAATGTTGTAAGAGTCAAACATGTGTGGTATTGGGTAATGTGGTGGTGTTATGTAGTAGATTTGGTGATAGTGTCCAAATGGACACCAAACGGGTCAAAAGGGTTAAATCGGATTAGAATGTACTTATGTGGGTTTGGTCAATGGTGTTAGACTTGTTTTGTTATGTTGATCATGTGTGCAAAAAGTTAGAGTCCAAGTGTTCATGGTTTGTGATTTGAGTTGTAGTCAAAAAGTGGTTAAAATGGTCGAAAAATGGTTATATGTCCGTTTTCTCGTAAAAACGTGAATTTTGGAAAAGTGCAAAAATAGAAAGTTTCATTGTGGCATTATGGAGGTGCCTGCAAATTTTCAGAGTCTAAGTGTTTACGAGTAAAAAGATATGCGCGTCAGAAATTCGTATTTTGGTATTAGTTTGTGTGCAGCCCTGATTCCTGGGGAATCGGAGTCATTCATGAGGAATCTGAACTTAAGTGCTAACAGCAGCCCTTATTCTTGGGGAATGTGAGTCATTCCTGGGGAATCGCTTGTAAATTCAACATTTTATTAATTGAGTCATTATTTGATTAATGGAACGATATAACGAGTCTATAATGTCATATTTTAGATGTGGGACCTAATAGAGTGTGTTCTCAGTGTTAGGTAAAAAAAAAAATTCCGAATTTTGGGGCGCCTCATGTTAGGAATTCTAATATAAATATAACTAGCAGCCCTTAAACCCGTGTATACACACGGGTTATGTAAGGTAAAATTAAAAAAATTTCGTATCGAATATTTTATTCTCATTAGTTAAAATTAAAATGATTATTAAAAGTAAGGATATAATTGAAAGAGAGAAAAATAAAATAATAATCCATATGCGATTATTATTAAGAATAAAAAAGGAATCCTAAATATAGTCAAATAACACTCATACTATATTTAATTATTATTATCATATTATTTATGACATTATTGTATCCCAAATTTTAGCTAATTTGACAGAATTAATGAATTTAATTGGCTAATTAATAATTTGATGACATCATTTGATGTTTCTTATATATAATTTAAGATTGTCATTAATTAGTCATTCGAATTAAATAATATTATTAATTGAAAATTTAAAGAGATTGCTACGTGGCATTTAATTTTAGGTGGCAAAATCTGGAGTTTTTTTTACTACTCGCTTAGTATATACATATATATAGATATATATATACATATATAATAAAGAAAATTTGACTAATTTATTAGTTATTGTTATTACTATAAAAAATATATTAACAATATTGAATATAAAATACAAAATAAATATAAATAATTTACTTAATGGAAAATAAACTGTTCAGTTATTATCGGTTCGATCTTTAAGTATAACTTGAATCGAATCGAATATGTCGGTTAATAACGGTTCGGTTTTACCGTCAGTTCAGTTTTTTCGGACGGTTATTCGGTTACGGTTTAATTTTGTAACACCCCCAAATTCGTCGGTTTTGTTTAGCGGAAGCATTTGGTTAAGCATGGGGGTGCCACGTCAACATTATACATGCATACGTATCAGAGCTTATAATTACAACAGAACATATATATTAAGATGCCAAGAGTAATAGTTACAAAGTTTACGATTCAACGAATCGTATAAGTAGTTAAGTTGTACAAAAGTGGATTTCGTAAATATGACTAAACAGTTTTAATTATACAAAAGAAATCCATATGTTTCAAAAAATTGGCATCCTAAATCTTCAAGGGTCGCCTAGATTTCCAGTTGTGCAGGCGGTCCTTACATGTGCAGCTAATTCCCTGAAAAACATAGTAAAAGTCAACAACGAGGTTGAGTGAATTCACAGGTTTTATGTTTGCAAGTACAGTTGGTAACCCACTTGTTGTTTATACAGTATCGTTGGGATGTCACCCAAAAGTGTAATTCGTAAAACCAAACACGTTTCCAAATAGTTGTTTGTAGGAAAGTTCGTATCCTAGTAGTTGTAGGAAAGCAGTATCCTATTTTCAAGTAAGTTCTGTAGGAATATATGTATTATAACACCCCTCATTATTATTATATAAAATACGGAAGCGAAGATAAATAAAACACATTACTTCATTACATATTTTCCAAAATACCAAACAGTTTAGATGGTTAAGTTACTACCACTTAAAACCTGTTCAAAAGATTAGCATGTCGGGGTATTATATAAACTAAACTGAGTTACAACAAAATAATCAGAGTAGCTTGAATATCAAACATTCCATTCTTCCAAGGTTTGACCTTCCTGCTACCCACCCGCATGCTCAAAACAAAAGTCTGCAGGAAGTAACAACGAGGGATTAGCACATAGCTAAGTGAGTAAATCCAACACTCAACATTTAACTTAGCTAAACCAATTAACAACAACAAGTATTCACAACTACAACAATCAACAACAACTTAATGAGGATCGGCGGATCCGGGGATAACCTTAGTACCCGGGCGGCTCCCCAAGATCACTTATCCAAACATATCCGTATGGCCATAACGGACGAGACCGATAGCTAGTGTTTATTATACTTAGGTACAGTTCAGCACACACAACAAATGAAGTACATCCCTGTACCATTCACACAACAACACACTAGCCCAACCAACAGTTCATCAACTCGTTGACCTCATTAACAACAATGCACAAAGGCCACACAAAGCACATATAGGCATAAGATCAACAATAACAACTAATCAAGTCTACGTTTACCCGTCGTAATCAAATGATTACAACTAAGCCAAACGGTGAGTTTTGAATCCACTCACCAATACCTTCGTCTTCAAAATCTCTGATTCCAGAGATCACTTATATTTCGGAGGATCTGAGAATCAATAATCAACATAAGTTAGTACTTTGCTTCATAATTTGTAAATATCAAAATGAGTATTTTTATAAAATGCCACTATAGCATTCAATAAGTGCCACTATAAACATCACCTTCTAAACACTTAAGCATTTTTGAAATTTTCAGAATCCATCAAAATTTACTATGCAAACGCGATCCTGACTAGGCAGGCTGGATCGCGTTCGTCCTTTATTAAAAATTCTGTGACCGAATAACACTAGCAAACGCGATCCGGATAATAGGCCTGGATCGCGTTTCACAGGCCAAAAACTCAACTAAGGCGTTTACAACAAGGGAACGCGATCCGGAAGCGTAGCCGGGATCGCGTTCATCTGTTCTTCAGCTCAAGAACAGACCTGAACGACCTTAACACCATTTTCATAATTCAAGCTCATCAAACTCGATTCTAATGCAACAAACATCTCTAATAACATCACATATCATCATATATCACAAATAAACATCACATAAACTCAAGAATCATTCAATTCATCGATTTCATTTCTATCTAACATATGAACTTATAAACTATAAGTTTTCTTACCTTACTAAATGAAGAAGATGAAGACTAGAAAAGATGAGAACAACTAACTTGAATCACAACTTGAAGCTTTAAATCTTGTTTATGATCATTGAAAACTTTAGAGGATCATATTTAGGGTTTAAGTGTTTAATGGAATTGGAATGAGAGAGCAAGAAAGAAATTGGGAAAGTGATCCCCAAATAAAGGTCGGCCCCTTTTTAACCGACTTATCATTTTGGGTCTTTAATACCCGTCCTAAATCTATTGTCTGGAGCTTAAAAATCAAATGCGAGGAATTTATTTTATTATACCGTCAACTTTAATAAATTAAAACAGGCAACATTTCATTATCCACAATAAGTCCTAACACCTACTTCACCAAGTTTCACAATTAAACAATTATATCGCCAAACTATTTGAAACAATTAAATACGCAAATATAAATAGAAAATACCAGGCTATTGGAGAGGATGTTACAAATCTCCCCTCCTTAAGGAGATTTCGTCCCCGAAATCTCAGCCCTATCAACCAATCCAGGATATCTGGATTTCATCGATTCTTCGGTCTCCCAAGTTAGGTCGGAACCTAAACTATGTCTCCATTTAACTAATACCATAGGAATTTGTTTCTTCCTAAGTTTGGTAATCTTTCGGTCTACAATTTCAACTGGTTCCTCTACTAACTTCTGGTTTAGATCAACCTTTAAATCTTTCAACGGAAGAATTTGCGACTGATCCTCCACGTTGCACTTTCTCAAATAACATACGTTAAACGTATCATGAATACCAGAGAGCTCTGGAGGAAGATCCAATGCCATTGACTGATCATTTACAACTTGTCGAATTTTGAATGGACCAATATATCTAGGCGCCAACTTTCCACGTTTTCCGAATCTAATCACACCTTTCCACGGAGAAACTTTAAGATACACTAATTCACCTTCAGAAAATACAACTGGTCGTCTTTTAGGATCCGCATACATTTTCTGCCTATCTCTCGCGGCTTTCAACTTCTCCCGTGCAATGGCTACTTTATCAGCAGTTATTTGTACAATGTCGGGTCCAGCAAACTGTTTCTCACCTGCCTCTAACCAACAAATAGGTGTGCGACAACGACGACCATACAACATTTCATAAGGAGGCATCCCAATACTAGAATGGTACGAATTGTTGTAAGTAAATTCAACTAATGGGAGATGTGAATCCCATGAACCCCCATATTCCAAAATACAAGCACGAAGCATATCCTCTAAAGTTTGAATCGTGCGTTCTGACTGACCATCGGTCTGAGGATGATAAGCTGTGCTAAGGTTTACACGTGTACCCAACTCTTGTTGTAGGCTTTGCCAAAAACGAGAAGCAAAACGAGTATCTCTATCTGACACAATCGATAAAGGAATACCATGTCTAGAAACAATTTCGTTAACATACAATTGAACAAGTCTAGTCAACGATGCTGTCTCACTTGTAGCAAGAAAATGCGCGCTCTTTGTCAAACGATCCACTATAACCCAAATCATATCATTGCCTCGAGCGGTACGCGGTAGCTTAGTCACAAAATCCATAGTTATGTGATCCCACTTCCACTCAGGTATTTCCAACTGTTTTAACGACCCATACGGCTTTTGATGTTCCGCTTTGACCTGAGCACAAATATGACACGATCCTACAAACTTTGCAATGTCGGTTTTCATTGTTGGCCACCAATACAACGGTTTCAAATCGTTATACATTCGAGTACTACCCGGATGAATGGACATTCGCGACTTATGAGCTTCATTCAAAATCAAATCTCGAATACCACCAATGGAAGGAATCCAAACACGAGACTGATAAGTCTTTAATCCCCTTGAATCTTCAACTAATTCATCCTTGCGTTTTAACATAATTTCCGATTTCAGATTCAGATCTTTCAAAGCTTCAAGTTGTACCACTTTAATTTGATCAATCAAATCCGAGGAAACATTCACTTTCAAATAGAAAACTCGATCGGGAGTATTCTTTCGACTCAAAGCATCGGCTACCACATTCGCTTTGCCCGGATGGTATCTAATCTCACAGTCATAATCTTTTATCAATTCCAACCATCGTCTCTGTCGCATATTCAATTCTTTCTGGGAGAACACATACTGCAAACTCTTGTGATCGGTACAAACAACACATCGAGTCCCATATAAGTAATGTCTCCAAAGTTTTAGGGCAAATACAACTGCTGCGAGTTCTAAATCATGCGTAGGATAATTCTTCTCATGTGGTTTCAACTGTCGAGAAGCATAAGCAATAACTCTATCCCTTTGCATTAAAACACAACCCAAACCCGAATATGAAGCGTCACAATAAACCACAAAATCGTCAGTACCTTCTGGTAATGCTAAAATCGGTGTCTGACATAACAATTGTTTCAATGTCTGAAAAGCTTGCTCCTGCTGATCAGTCCACACATACTTCTCTTCTTTACGAGTTAACTTAGTTAACGGACCGGCTATCTTAGAAAAATCTTTGATAAACTTCCTATAATATCCCGCTAACCCAAGGAAACTCCTTATCTCAGAAATAGATTTCGGCGCATTCCAATTCATCACAGCTGAAATCTTTGATGGATCTACTTTCAAACCATCTCGACAAATTATATGACCCAAAAACTGAACTTCTCGAATCCAGAATTCACATTTGGAAAACTTTGCATACAACTGCTCCCGTCTCAATGTTTCAAGAACCAATCTCAAATGTGTAGCATGTTCAGTTTCAGATTTCGAATAAATAAGTATATCATCAATGAAAACAATCACAAATTGATCCAAGAATGGTCGACACACACGGTTCATCAAATCCATAAATACCGCTGGAGCATTCGTCAAACCAAAAGGCATAACCAAAAATTCATAATGACCGTACCTAGTACGAAAAGCAGTTTTTGGTATATCCTCTTCACGAACACGAACCTGATGATAACCCGACCTCAAATCAATTTTAGAGTACACTGAAGAACCCTGTAACTGATCAAACAAGTCATCAATTCTAGGAAGAGGGTACTTATTCTTTACCGTTCTTTTGTTCAACTCTCTATAATCAATACACATCCGCAATGACCCATCTTTCTTTTTCACAAACAACACTGGTGCACCCCAAGGCGAGGAACTAGGTTTGATAAAACCTTTATCCAACAACTCTTGAATCTGATTCATCATTTCACGAATTTCCGAAGGAGCTAACCTATAGGGAGCTTTAGCAATCGGTGATGAACCCGGAACAAGATCAATTCTGTACTCTACTTCTCTAACTGGCGGTAACCCAGGCAACTCATCGGGGAACACTTCAGGGTACTCACGAACAACAGGAACATCCGAAACAGTTTTCCTTTCTAATTTGGCATCAACTACATAGGCTAGGTATGACTCACAACCTTTTGATAATGATTTCCTAGCTTTCATCAACGAAATCAAAGGAATAGCTACACCATCCCGTTCTCCTCGAGCCACCACATATGACTCATTGGAGATTGGGATCCTAACCAACTTCTGGTGACAATCAATACTAGCCTTATTCTGACTCAACCAATCCATACCAATTATTACATCGAAACTAGGGATTGGCATCAACAAGAAGGAAATAGGAAAAACATGATCATCAATAGTAATATTAGCTCCAGTCACCGAGGTGGTAACAGGAACTAACTTACCACTAACTATTTCTACTTCTATAGGCTTTGTTATCACAGTAGGGGCTAATTTCCACTTATCACAAAATTGTACAGAAATAAAAGTACAATTAGCACCCGAATCAAACAATACACGTGCAGGTACAGAGTTTATAAGAAATGTACCCGTGATAACATCTTCAGTACGCACGGCCTCATCAACCGTCATCTGAAAAGCCCTACTAGTTGCTGGAGGAGGGTTCTTTCTTTTCTGACCGGAAGATCCCGAACTCCCGACCGAACCCGACCCCGTCGACCTTGCCTCCGGACATTGACCAACCCTATGCCCTTCTTTCTTACAAGTCCAACAAACAAAGTTGGGATAACGACAACTCTTTATCTCATGACCCAATTCACCACACTTCATACATTTGTTTGTCTTATCTGTACACGGACCATCATGCCGAGATCTACACGAACTACACCAGTTTGAACTATTATAACTTCCCGAAGAACTACTTCTTCCAACATACTTCTTACCACCTTGTCGATTCCCTTGCCACTTAGATTTATTCCGACCCGACGATTCAGTTCTTGCCTTAGAGAAACTTGTATCTTTTCCTTGCCATAATCTCAAACCTCTCAAATCACTATCGGCAGACCTCGCAAGATTGAAAGCATGCGATAAATCCTTAGCTAATCTCACAACCGTTCGGTAGTTATCCGGTAAAGCATCCACAAATTGTTCAATTTGAGTTTTCTCATCCGGAACCCATTGTTGCACAAATCTAAGCTTATCCGTAAACTGTGTAATCAATTCATCTATAGTCATGTCCTCCTTTAATCGAAGATTCACAAATTCTCTTCGAATCCTAGCAATGTCAAAATCCGAACAATATTGATTACGAACCGCCTGATGAAATTGAGTCCAATTAATAGATTCCTTTTGTTGTTGTGTGAAATGACCGGTAATTGAATCCCACCAAACCATGGCATCATCCTTCATACATTGAACCGCATACTTGACTTTCAATTCCTCATCACAACAAGTCACATCAAACTTGCGTTCCATGTCCCTAAGCCAATTCAACGTTACTGTAGGATTTTTACTTCCCTGAAATTCCGGTGGTCGACTAGCCATAAACGTCTTGTATGAACACTTCTTTTCAGTTTGAGAGGACGAACCAGAACCAAAGACTGGGGCTTGCTGAAATAACTGTCTAGTCGCAGCTTCCTCAGCTTTCCTCTTAAATTCCCTAAGAAATACCAACTCGTCTTCCATTTCATGAATATACTCCTCTCGATTAGATTGTTGTCCGGTTGGTTGAGAAGTACCATTATGATCCTGTTGCTGAGTAGGAGTCTCAAATTGAGGTGCGACAATCCTGGAGGCATTGTTGGGGTTGGTGGTCGGTGGTTCGTTATCTGCCATTTCTGAAATTCAACACAACACTTGAACTTTGTTAATCGTTAGCATCTAAATACTAACTACCGTCAACCAATACTAATCCCATACCCAAGAATGTTTGATATATCACACTCCGGTTTTGGAATTGATCATTCAACAATGAACAATTATCCCAAAACTATGCTCTGATACCAATTTATAACACCCCTCATTATTATTATATAAAATACGGAAGCGAAGATAAATAAAACACATTACTTCATTACATATTTTCCAAAATACCAAACAGTTTAGATGGTTAAGTTACTACCACTTAAAACCTGTTCAAAAGATTAGCATGTCGGGGTATTATATAAACTAAACTGAGTTACAACAAAATAATCAGAGTAGCTTGAATATCAAACATTCCATTCTTCCAAGGTTTGACCTTCCTGCTACCCACCCGCATGCTCAAAACAAAAGTCTGCAGGAAGTAACAACGAGGGATTAGCACATAGCTAAGTGAGTAAATCCAACACTCAACATTTAACTTAGCTAAACCAATTAACAACAACAAGTATTCACAACTACAACAATCAACAACAACTTAATGAGGATCGGCGGATCCGGGGATAACCTTAGTACCCGGGCGGCTCCCCAAGATCACTTATCCAAACATATCCGTATGGCCATAACGGACGAGACCGATAGCTAGTGTTTATTATACTTAGGTACAGTTCAGCACACACAACAAATGAAGTACATCCCTGTACCATTCACACAACAACACACTAGCCCAACCAACAGTTCATCAACTCGTTGACCTCATTAACAACAATGCACAAAGGCCACACAAAGCACATATAGGCATAAGATCAACAATAACAACTAATCAAGTCTACGTTTACCCGTCGTAATCAAATGATTACAACTAAGCCAAACGGTGAGTTTTGAATCCACTCACCAATACCTTCGTCTTCAAAATCTCTGATTCCAGAGATCACTTATCTTTCGGAGGATCTGAGAATCAATAATCAACATAAGTTAGTACTTTGCTTCATAATTTGTAAATATCAAAATGAGTATTTTTATAAAATGCCACTATAGCATTCAATAAGTGCCACTATAAACATCACCTTCTAAACACTTAAGCATTTTTGAAATTTTCAGAATCCATCAAAATTTACTATGCAAACGCGATCCTGACTAGGCAGGCTGGATCGCGTTCGTCCTTTATTAAAAATTCTGTGACCGAATAACACTAGCAAACGCGATCCGGATAATAGGCCTGGATCGCGTTTCACAGGCCAAAAACTCAACTAAGGCGTTTACAACAAGGGAACGCGATCCGGAAGCGTAGCCGGGATCGCGTTCATCTGTTCTTCAGCTCAAGAACAGACCTGAACGACCTTAACACCATTTTCATAATTCAAGCTCATCAAACTCGATTCTAATGCAACAAACATCTCTAATAACATCACATATCATCATATATCACAAATAAACATCACATAAACTCAAGAATCATTCAATTCATCGATTTCATTTCTATCTAACATATGAACTTATAAACTATAAGTTTTCTTACCTTACTAAATGAAGAAGATGAAGACTAGAAAAGATGAGAACAACTAACTTGAATCACAACTTGAAGCTTTAAATCTTGTTTATGATCATTGAAAACTTTAGAGGATCATATTTAGGGTTTAAGTGTTTAATGGAATTGGAATGAGAGAGCAAGAAAGAAATTGGGAAAGTGATCCCCAAATAAAGGTCGGCCCCTTTTTAACCGACTTATCATTTTGGGTCTTTAATACCCGTCCTAAATCTATTGTCTGGAGCTTAAAAATCAAATGCGAGGAATTTATTTTATTATACCGTCAACTTTAATAAATTAAAACAGGCAACATTTCATTATCCACAATAAGTCCTAACACCTACTTCACCAAGTTTCACAATTAAACAATTATATCGCCAAACTATTTGAAACAATTAAATACGCAAATATAAATAGAAAATACCAGGCTATTGGAGAGGATGTTACATGTATCCTAGTAGTAGGTATGTTTCGTTGGGATGTTGCCTAAAAATATAATTCAAGTTATAGTAGGAATGTAGTTATCCTAATCGTTGGGTGGGTCCATGTCAGTAGGAACCCAGTGCCCATGTCAGTAGGGGCTTTTCATCAGTTTAATAACAATAGTAGACCATGTTCGCAGGATCTAGTGCCCATGTCAGAAGGGACTTTTCAACAATCAGTGCCCATGTCAGTAGGGACTTTTCAATAGTTTGTGCCCATGTCAGTAGGGACTTTTTAATAGTTTGTGCCCATGTCAGTAGGGACTTTTCAATAGTTTGTGCCCATGTCAGTAGGGACTTTTCAATAGTTTGTGCCCATGTTAGTAGGGACTTTTCAGTTGCTTGTGCCCATGTCAGTAGGAACTTTTTAATAGTTCAATTAGTTAAGTAAATAGTGTTGCTGGTCGTTCTCCGGCGTTTTCGAAACAGTACCGGTCGTTCTCTGGTTTATCAAGTATAGTTTATCCCGATTGTAATGGTTTGTCGTATGAAAACGTTATTTCATAAACATTAGTTGTGTAACAGTTTAACAGTTTCAATGTACTCTAATCGTTCGAGTAAAACCAGTATACAATCATGTATGTAAAAGCGTTTGATATCGCTCATTTTGTATAAGTTTATCTTTAGCGATATCATTGTTTTTGCATTCATTTTAAGTGGACTTTATGAACTTTTGGTACTTATTTAGCTTAAATTGAATTACAGGCATCAATATTGAAGAATCGTCGTTTGGACTGCATTTTGGTTATGATTCGAGCAAGTTTGTAAAGTGTTGAAGTCTCGAGCTAAAAGCTGGTCTGCTGGAAAATAGCTTCAAGCCGCCGGCTTGGGGTATGTAGCAGCCGGGTCATGTAATCCTACAGAAGCCGGCGGGTTGTTTAAACAAGCCGCCGGGTTTTTATGGTTACCAGCCGAGTGAGTGAGGCTAGCCGCCGGGTAAATTAGCTTTTCCATCATTTGTTGATCACAGAGAAATTTGGCCGATTGAACCCTGTACAAGCCGGCGGGTGATCCTACTGAGCCGCCGGGTTGTGTTTCTTCGATTGACCCGCCGTGTTATATGTTCAAGCAGCCGGGTTCCTCAAATTTCAAAGGACCCGCCGGGTAATAGCACAACCCGCCGGGTAGTTTGGGCGGCAGATCAATTTTTGGCTAGAAAAGTACCTTTTCACTATTGAATCTCACCAACTTTTCACACACGAAAAACACACACAAAACCAGTCTCTAGGTGGCGATTTTGGACTCCTTGAAGGTTTTCTCTCATTTTCTTGAAGAATTCCTTTAGTGTAGCATCTCTCGGTTACTAACAATCATCATCTCGACATTGTACGAACTCGGTTTGCATTTTTATCTAAATATAATCATGTTTTCCTTGGTTTATTTGTTGTTTTGTGTGTATGATGATGCGATTATGATGGTTGGCTAGGTTTTGTTATACTTGCTTGGATGAACTAGTTAGTGACTAGGGGTGTTATATTTGGTGTTTGATTTATGCTTTGAGTTTAAGATTCATCCATAAATTTGTATGTAACTAGTTGATGTGGTTTAACTTGTGGGTATTTTGACTAAACAACTATGGCGAATGTTTGTTGTTTAGTCAAAATACTTGTCATTTGTATGAAATGTATAAATGAATCTATTTTTGCGAATGTGAAAATTATTACAAGTGAAGCTAGTTAACTAGTATGATTTGAGTTAGCGGATTTGACGAATGTCTTTCGTTTGGATGAATCATAAACTCTTTTAACTTGAACTTGTGTTTAATCAATTATTTGTGTATTTGAGCTTGATGTCAAATAGTTAACTTGTTTGATAATTTGCTAATAGATATAGCGAACGTTTTCTATCTAGTGAATTGTTGTCAACTTTTTGTCTATAAATTGTTGAACTTGATTGCGGATGCGGTTTTGGAATAGGTTAACAAGTTAAGCTCAAATATGCAAATAGGTAACCATGGCGAATGTCCGTTACTAGATTAAATCATGGGTTTGTAAATTGAAGTTGAATTATTAGGTGACGGCGAATGTTAAGCCTAGGTTTGATGGAAAATTGTTTGCATAAAATAACCGGTTTAACTTTACACCCCAAAATCACTAACCATCTAATCCAAGCAAGTATAGTTTTTAATATTTGAAAGTTCCAAATCAATCACTTTGACTCTAAAGAGTCCACTTGCCTAGTTTAACTAAAATTTCGTAGTTTTAAGCAACGTGACAATTCGGTCACACAAACCAACCACATTTTATTTTCTCTTTTTAAATTGCTCACACTTCTATTGATCATCCAATCTAGTTCCCTGTGTTCGAACCCGAACTTACCCAACTATACTACTATACGATAGGGTCCACTGCCCGGTTGTGTATTGGTCTAGCGAGGTTCTTTTTGGTTTACTAAACAACGATAAATTTTAAGACTAGATTTAGCACATCAGCGTTTGACTATGTTTTCCACCCCTGTTCAAAGCAGTTAAAACAGTAAATGTAGGGGCTGTGAACTCACCTGTCGAGTTAAGTTGCGTGCGAGTGCTAGCAAACCTAAGCCCAAGTACAGTCCGAAACCTCCTAACGTCCTAAACGAATGAGATTTAATAAGTATGTGGATGTCTAAGCTAATCATCCATGCTAGTGTTCATACATCCAAGTTATGTCCAAAGTGTTCGTTTAACGTTTACGTTTGTATTTCGTATTTGTGAAAATGTATACGACTCGTTGGTGATAGTTGAAATCATAATTTCAAAAAGTATAATTATGTTTTGTTTCGTTGCATTTCTATAAATTACGAAATTGAATACGGGGGTCCGGGGGCAGCGCCCCTGGTAGCGGGGTCCAAGGGGCAGAGCCCCTTGTTGGGGTCGAGCTGCCAAGTCAGCTTGGAAAATTTTTATTTACACTATGTTGCTGTAGTAAAAACGCCTTCGAAATCCAAATTTGGAGTAAATTCAAGGGGTAAAATCTTAGTCCCAACACTTATTAAAAATCTGAGTTTTCTAGATTCTGATTTGTGCGACGTTAGGTGCGACGTCGCAGGTCATGACTGCGACGTTGAGCATGACGTCGCTAAGTGCGACGTTCGCAATTTAATGCGACGTTAGTTGTTATGTCGCTACATGCGACGTTGTTTGTTACTGCGACGTAGGGGTCGGCGTCGCTATGTGCGACGTTGGCAATGTAATGTGACGTAAAGGCTGACGTCGCACCATGCGACGTCATGATATGTTTTGCGACGTTGTAGCTGACGTCGCATTTAGCCCAGGCCAGATGCGACGTAGCGGACTGTTCGACGAACAGCTCGAAAATAACGAGTTTCGGGTCGATTTTGGACGTTTTTGGTTGTATAAAACACTAAAACATGTTATACTAAGTATATTAAACACAAAATATGAAAGAAAACTTCAAAATCTAAGAGTTGACGGGATTTGTCAGAAACTTACGAGTGTCGGATTTGAAATCCGAAAAGGTAGAAATGTAGATCGTGATGTCGTGGTCGTTTTATTCCAAAGGAGCTATATGATTCTTCGAGTTTTTGGTGTAGTTTTTGTGGATTTTGTGTGATTTTTGGTTTGTTTTAGAGTGAGGAAGAGATGGAGAGAATTGAGAGATAGAGAGAGAAATGGAAATGAAAGAATGAAAGAAAGAAAGAATGTGGAGGTGAGTTTTGTTCCCCTTTTTCTGTCTCCGTGGTTGTACTCCGTGTTTGTTTACCCGATCGTTAAATTTTACAATATCTTAAATATAAGTTTTAATTATCCATAATCTATTTTATTTTTAGTTGGATTATTTTATAAAACTGATTTAATTAAGTTTTAAGTTTTCAAACTTGTTTTATTTTAATTGTACGAAATATACGTTTTTCGTTACGATATATTTGTATATTTGTAAATATTATCGACATAATATTTAGTTGTTCACGACGTTATTTAAAATTTCGTTTTATCAAATTATTTTGTTCACCAACAGTCGTACATTTTTGTCGCGTTTGTTTCAAATCGTTCAGTACGTAATTACAACTAATTACGAATACGTAATACTAAGCGTGTCATCTAGTTGGGCTTTGCTAGACTTACCTCTAAAATGTGTTGTGAATTCACTCAAGTAGAGAATTAGCCTAAAGTGCAAATGTTTAGTGTTAATAATTACGTTTAAATTTGCGGGGTGTCACAAATTTTTTCAGTTTTACTACTTACCCCTTGTGCATAATTTACTTAAGACCGTTAATTAAATGGGTGGTGTAGTTGAAGTGATTTGATCGGTTTGATTAGGGGTTTTGATATTTTCAAAACATCAGTTATAGTTTGACTTAATGACTTGCACTTTGAAGACAAACGATTGTTTAAGTCAATTGAACCGCCCGGGATCACTCTACTGCCTTTCAAAAAAAAAAAAAATTGAAACAATTAAAGAATTTTTGACTGAAGTGAAGAACCCTTAAAACATTAAGTTATAACGTAAAACACGTTTCCTATTTGCTTGATCTATGGTTTCAAAGTGTTTATTTGCAACGACTGATTGTATTTCGGAACTTGAATGATTACATATTTAGCAATTTGCCTTATAAATTAGATACAAAAACAGCAATTAATTGGCGATTTCTTTTGACACCTTAAATTGAGAGGTTTGGCATGAGAAAATCTGAAGCCGTAATTACCAGTTTGCTATGAAATACACGTTATGTTTTCAAACCGGCACTCAACACGAACCATGTGCATCCTAAGTAGCGCCAAGTACTCTGAAAGAATTCTATCAGTCAAGCTTGAGGTTATATGTGGCTTCCAATTAACATATATAGCTTCTTCGAGTGGAAAATTAATCTGAATTTTAGTTAGATATCAAGTACCTGATTTAAAGTTAGTAAGATATTTGTATGATTTTTTCTTGAAAACTTATTATATTGTCGTCGATCTAGCCGATGATATTATTAGATATTTTTGTTGCATGTTCATAAAATTAAGTTAGGCGAACCTACAAAACAGTACATATACATATCCATAAAAGAGGATTTAGTTGTTGGTATCGTCTCGGACATGAGATCGAATTAAATGAGAATAACACCAAAAAAATGTACGTACAAGCTACCAAGTGGACCAAAAGGCTAATTAAAGTGAAAGTGATCCATGGTTCTTGCTATCAAATTCTATCTTCTTTAATTTTATACATTATAATAATATATACATGTATATATCACAAAATGTACGTAAAAGTTAGGAGTTTTAGAATCTACGAGGTTGGGTTCGAAGGAATCTCTTTGGATATATAAAATTTAGTTACGATTAATTACGATATTCTTTTAAGCTTATGAATACCATCAACATCAACATAATGCTTAATTAGAGCTTAATCCAACACATATACAAATTATCAAAATGATAAGAGAAAATATCAAATTTTTACCACCAATTCCAGTTGTCCATGACATTTAAAGAAATATATATATATATATATATATATATATATATATATATATATATATATATATATATATATATATATAGGATTGGGATCAAGGGAGAAATGTTTTTTAGTGGAGAAAGGGAAGAAGGGATCCTGACCACTAGATCTATGATTCAACAGTCTGGATCAGTCAAAGGGAAAAGTCTATTTTTTGGGCGGAAGGTGTAAATGCCTAGGGGTATTTGTGTCCATTCGTTGCAATTTAGAAATAGGAAACAAAATCAAAGTAATAATAAATTTAAAAACCATCGGTTTTCATGAAAAAAACAAGCCAATTGAAAACCTCTAGTTTCTTCTCCATCTACTAGACAAACCAAAAAAAACCCTAACTGGAAATCTTAATCGCTAACTAAATCCGACGTGATTATTACTTGTTTTTCGTTTGTTTTAAGCGGATTGTTTGATCGGCGACTGAATCACGGAATCGAAAGAAATCGATTTTAGTGTTGGGTTTCTGAAAAGCAAGATGGTAAGATCACGAAATCTGAATCAACCAAAAGCGAAAGGTATTTTCTCTTATGAGTTCTGAATGTTTTATAAGTTGGTAACCCAATGATTACGTATAATTGATATCCCAATCCGGTTAAATGTGGTTATGTTGGGGGTATTTTATAGTGGGTTACTGGAAATTCATTGAATCTGAATCGGCACTTTAGTTGATATTTATGTTGCTGAATGAAAGATTAAGTTATCGAATACGGATAGCACAAAGAAGTTGGTTGAAACATATTTGATTCTAAAAGGCATTTTATGCTTAATGGTTTGTCGATTTTTGATGCAATATGTATAAAGTTATGAAGTTTTTTTTTAGTTGGTTTATAATATCCATAAGTTGCATTACTGATTCGCTAAAGTATGCGGTATTAGTTGTTTGACGTTGAAGTGTTTATTCAATAAAAGTTTGGTAACCAAATGATTTATTGGCTATGAAGAACAGTCCATTGTGATGGTTAGGTGTTTTATTTGAATTGGTTTATAGGATATGCAATCAAAGTAACCATGAATTTTGTTTGATGGGTAATGTGGAATCATAGTATAATTTTAGGTGAACCATAGTTTTAAGTTATAGATTTTTCTTGGAGTACATCAGATCTTTGGCCTGATTCGTGGTTTAATTTTATGTTGATGAATCAAAGTTTAAAGAGATCGAATAAGTGTGGCACAAAGTTGCGTATGAAACATAGTATAATATATATGGCATGTACTTATTAATGCTTGATGGTTGCGTATGAATCCACATAAATGCTTATGTAGCTTCTTCTTATGCTAGATGTACCTTTTTTAATGTTTTAGGCAAGACACTAATGCATGATTGTGGTTCGGATGATGATTTTATGACAACTCCTCTAATGGAATCTTTGAGTATAAAGCGTAAAAGAGGAGATAGTAGCAAAACAGAACACGTAAAGGGCAATAAGAAGGTGCGAAAACCAAAATTGAGATCTGTTAATATTAGGAACCCACCAAACATTATATTAGAGTTGCTTCCTAAATTGACTGTAGAACAAAAGGAATCTGTAAGAAGAATCGGTTTTAAACATGTGTTGGAGCTTGGCATTGGCAATTTACCATTGAAGGTTGGATTTTGGTTACTTGAGCACTACCATTCGGAAACTAGCACACTCAATGTAGGGGGAAGAAACTTTTGGTCTCGAAAGAGGCGGTTAATGAAGTGTACGGGTTTCCAATTGGAGAAGAAGAGATAAAAGCTCAAAGAAAGGCGAGTACCGAGGTCCCCATTGTGCAAGAGTTCAACAATCAATTCGTGTGTGGACGTTAAGCGAGTTTGGGTTAACAACATGATTCCAAAAATGCTTGGTGATAAACTTGGTGGTCAGACATTCATGATAAATTTTTTGGTATGCATGCAATACTTTTTGGGTTGTACGGCTACTAACCCTTTTTAATGAGTTATATATATGTTTTAATGAAGTATAGTAAAAAAACACACTCAGTTAGTAAAATGACTGAATCAGTTAGTGTAATGACTGAATCAGTTTGTAAAAATCAATGAATCGGTATGTGTAATGACTGAATCAGTTAGTAGAAAGACTGAATCAGTGAGAAGAACAACTGAATCAGTTCCTAAAAATGAATGAATCAGTGAATAAAGTGACTGAATCAGTGAGTAAAATGACTGATTCTATTTGGTGAACATACGCATAAATGTGTTGAATGACTGAATACTAGGTGTAACTAACGTATTTAATGTTCGGATGTACTAGCAATATCATCGGATTCGTCTGTTGAATACGTCTCAAAAAGTTCCATCACATGTTCTTTGTTCGCTATATCGATTCACCGTATTGTTTCGGTATGTATATGCCTTTTAAATCGAACAAACAATGAAACAGTGGTTTCAAAAGTTCAAATCGTTCTTCACGTTATGTATGAATTGAAGCAAGAAATGAGTTCTTCACGTTTCAAAAACCGTGCAAGATGTTAAATGAAATATAGTATGAATCGCTCCGAGGAATCGTTGCATATATTGTTGATTGTATTAAGCTATGCAATGCAATTATGTATGAATCGATCCAATATATCATTCCATCACATAAGATTAATGAATGCATATCCACAAAATAAAAAATGTGTGTATTTATGATTTGATCTAATTAATTTGTGCAGATCCTTTCTTCTCCCTCTCCACGTGAATCAATATAAAAAGTCGAATGATATGTTTGAATGATTGATCCTTTCTTCTTCACGTGAATCACTATAAAAAGTGGAATGATATGTTTTAATGTTTGTTGTTTAAATTCCTAAAATATTGCATGCACATTCAACGCCTAGCATTTACTAATTCAAAATATATGTTATTTAATTAATTTACTAAATAAAAAAAGACTAGAATACCCTTTGACTTAAATTTGAAATGATTGGTCAGGATTCCTTCTCCCTCTTCTCCACCAAAATTTTCTTCTTTTTAGATCCCCCAACTATATATATATATATATATATATATATATATATATATATATATATACTTGAAAGCTAGCTTGCTAGGTATTAATTAGTATCGATCAATAGTATATTTGGAAAACATACCATGTTGTTCGGGCCTTCGGGCATAGAGTTTCCTAAAAGATAAACATGAGATTGAAGCTTCTATTATTCTTATTATTATTGTATTACTTTAGCCGAATTCTATGCTTTATAAAGCTACCACCCGAAAGAGACCCTCATGTGCCTAGTCAATTACACTTATACCCCCCATGATTTGTTTCCGTTCCTATACAAAATGATATCTTCACTGGTAGAAGATTTTGATTTTGATTTTGATTTTATTTTATGTATGTAAGGATTTACTTTTGTTTAAAGTAGGGTAAACCTAGCTGATGTTAGTTTATCCCTCTTGACAACGTATGAGTCGTTGGATATTAGGTGATCTCCGGTGAGAGTTATTTGATACCCTTCCAAGTTGATCCTCAATGAAGTGCAGATGCTCTTGTTCTTATGGTTAAATAACCGGTGGCGAAAGTTAGTTTCAATTAGGTTGAGTGGGCACGAAATATATATAATTTGAGCTGCAATTTGTATTCACCTGCAAGAGATCGACTAGACAACAAGGGCCATAAGATGATGTCAGTTAGACTTGAGCTTAATTGGTCTAGTATAGCAACTACAATTAATACAACCCCTTAAGTTTTATAACACTATTACATCGACTAGAAATCCATATAAATGACAATAACTTCATCTAGTCTCCTAGAGTGTCGCTAATACCTAAGTGTAGGAGATTGAAAAGTTGCCTCCTTTTGATGTCGATCTCCAAAGAACACAAGGAGCTGAGTCGAATGTCATGTACACCACCCCGGCCGGCCGGCCCAACTGTTGATCAAAATGTCTTGAACCTTCACCATGTTTGGTTCTTGTATGGTCCAGAAAAACGAAAAACATTATTATTACTCCACCGACTTCCATGTATACCATTGTAATTGTATGTCATCATGTCTTCCAAGTTTGTTGATAAGATAAGTACACTACATAACAATCATATCATACATGTTTGAATATATATTAGTTATAATGATGATGAAAATTGACAACATGCAAGGTTTTTGAAGAGTCACATTCATACCACCCATGTGTATGGTGTTGGTTTTTTAAAGTTATTATCTTTTTTTTTCCTTCTTTTAATGTCAAAGTTGAAAAGGACAACGTAATGGTAACTTTTTTAGATTATTATTGATGATTTAATCAATAGTTTTCTACGTGTCTCCATCCATAAACATTGAATAAGGACATATTCGTCATTTTTAATTTATGCAATATTACTCTCTCTCTAACACACACTCTCTCTCTTCTTCCATAACTGAAAACGACTGCAAGCAACCTGTGGTCGACCTGTTCAACCCCACTCCCCCACATCTACGCTTTCTATACACACACGTATACATCTATATCTATTCTATATCTAATCTTCTAATATCTAATCTAATATATATACACACACACATATATACACACCGCCTCATCTCATTAATCAATCTTTTTTCTTCTTAATTTCTCTCGATCAAGAAAAAAATGGTGGATGTTGAAAGAGTTTGTTGTATGTGTGGTGACGTTGGTTTTCCTGACAAGATCTTCCGATGTATCAACTGCCACTTCCGCTTCCAACACTCGTACGTTTCTTCATTTCTCTCATTCTTTCACATGCACTTTCTGTTTATCATCTCCGGCTAAAAACTTACGGTTTATGCATGATAAATATTGTAACTTTATAGGAATCAAGACTTACCCACAAGCTAACTACTTATAAAACTGAAACTTTATATGATTTAAGGCATACCCATTTGTTAATTCCTTTAAAGTTTGAAACTTTTGAAGATTTAAGGCATACCCACAAGTTAGCTACTGTAAATCGTGAAACTTTTTATGATTTTATCGCATATCCACACGTTACTACAACATCAAGTTTGAAACATTTTATGATTTTAACACAAACTTACAAGTTAATTCATATAAAGTTTGAAGTTTTTTGGGATTTAACACATACCCATAAGTAAATTCATATAAATTTTGAAACTTTTACTATGATCTAATGAATTATTTAATACATCATCAAGTGGAAGGAGGTAATAAGTTACTATTACAACAACCACCTTCAGCGCACTTCCACCACCGCCACTTTCAGTTTTCTTCATGAAATAATTATTTTTTTCACTTTATTATAAATTAATTACATCTGTACTATTTTATGTTGACCTTGACCATGACCATTAAAACCAGTATTATAATCCCATGTGTAGCTCCTGCAAATCTTTTTGTTCTCCATAAATATATTCTTATTTCTTAAAACTCTTTTCTTGGTAAGTGCACATCGCACTTATTCAATAAAAACACATATTTTAATTATTTTTTCTTACAACTTAAATAGGTATTGTAGCAACTACTATAGCGAATCATCCGGGCCGCCGGAGCTATGTGATTGGTGCCAAACTGAAGTAACCAGAACCACCAAACACGGTGGTTCTTCAAAGAAATCAAAAGGTGAAGCCAGAATCAGCAACCGGTCAGAATATTCAGGTGAAAAGATCAAGCAACATAACCGTGAAGAGGGTTCTGAAAAAGTCAAGTCGTCATCATCTACCGGAGCTCCGTCACCAAAGACTGGTACTCGAAGGTACAAGCTTCTCAAAGATGTCATGTGTTGAATAAGTAAAGATTAAAGTTTGGTGCCAAAAATGACGTCTTTATGGAATTTAATGTTCCCAAAGAGTGTACTTGTTGGTTTGACCAGTTGAGGGTAAAATGGGAAAAAGTATTGTGTATAGATAATTAAGGTTAAGTTGGATGGTAGTGGAAAACTATGAAGTCGTTGCTACTTTTTCTTTTTTTTTTTTAACCTTTTGTAATATATGTTTGAAGCCCCATAACTTGTTTAATAGTAATAAAAACTAGAAATAATAAGGTTCCAAATCTATGCCTTCTTGCAATATTGCATGCATCAAGCTGTCGATCAGTAGACTTAATAACTTTAAGTTGTGAAAGTTTCAAACATGAGATCGAGTTTGTTGAGCGCTTATAAGAAGAGTCATGGCATGCATTCTTGGATTATAATGTATTGCGTAGATTATATTTAACTGCTTGATTAGAAAACTATATGATTAGCCTACTTATATATTGGTTATGGGTGTGTTTGGCAACAACGGGCTGGAGCTTGTGGCTGGAGCTGGGGCTGGAGTTGGAGTTTTTTGGGTTGGAGCTGGGGCTTAGGTTTCTATTCAAAAGTCACTTCAAAAATCTTCTTGTTTAAGGGCTTGTTTAAGGACTTATGTTGCCAAACAAGACTTATGACTGGGGCTTATAAAAAATAGAAGCTCAAGCCCCCAAAAGCCCCTCATCCAAACACACCTTATGTTTTGTTTTTTAAACTGAATTATGGTGTTAATATGAATATTTACTTGCATGAGATGACTTAGGGTTCATAGATAAAATAATGGGAGATATTTAACTTGTTTGTTGTATTGTAAAAGGTATGATGGTAAACGACATTTTGTTGTGACAATTACCCAAATGTACGTTAGATCTAAGTTAGGTTAACAGTTATCTTTATAAAAAGTGAAACTATTGTATAATATAAAATTTATATATAATAATATATATTTCGTGTAGTTAAAAAGTGCTCACATTGTTCTAGATTTTGAACCTTGTGAATAATACATATATATTTGTCTATCATGATCATGGTAACATTACACGTACTTGCATTAAGATTCAACTCGTCACAATCATAACATTTTGTGTAGAGACTAGAGAGAGGTACTTTTATACAATGAGACTAAATATCCTCTAACGTACATTTGTGGTTGTAAAGTTGATGTATTTTACGTGTATTAATTTTAAAACCTTATCATAATAGCCATAATAATCATCTTCTTTTTTTAACGGCAGAATTACATTAAAACACCAGCAAGAAGCTAGAACAAAATGCATGAAAGAATGGATTAAAGAACTTGGGTCACACGACCAATCAACTCACTTAAGAGAGAAATTCCTACGTATAGATACGATCCAAGAAAATGAGAGAAGCTTTACATCATCACTGCGAGTTAAAGAATCCAAAATCATCTTTATATACGGACTATAAATTATGAATATACAACTAACTACGTACATAAATATTCAAGATCTTTAAATTTAGATAAATACAGACAGCTAAAGAAGGCGAAAACTCATATATGTGTAGGGTTTGAAGTAGGGTTTTGTCTTTAGTGATCAAAGAGAGTGCAGAGCTACAGCCCTCATTTGGTTTGCCTTGTTGAATCATCTAAAACATAATTCAATGTGTTTTTATCCTTCTCAGAATTCAGTGTACGTACCAAAAAGGGTGGTAAGTTTTGCAGGTTCAGTTCATCCAAGTATTTATTATACCCCTTTTTAACTGGTCAACATTAAAAGCTTATGAAATAGTACAGTAATGTCCATCCATATATTTAATAATTTGAACTTCAAGTTGTAAATACATGGGTAAATAAGGTTCTATATGAACCAATTAAAATTAGGGTTTTGTTAACGGAATTCTTAAAGGCTTTCATTACGATGTTTGGACATACATAATACAATTGTACTTTAACTTAACTAAATTTCAGGGGGTCAAACTAAAATTCATGGGGACAGAGAATACTTTTTTTCAAAGTACAAATTTTTATACATGTCCTAACGTTTTAACGAAGCCCTTAGGGCTCTCGTTATCAATTTCCATAATATTAATATCAAATTATCAATTCATGACAATTATGATCTAAATAAACCGAAGATTTGTAACTCGTGCCATGCGTGTAAATAGATAGATCACAATTAGATTTGAGATCTGCCAAAATTAAACTGCAAACCATATTCAAACCAATCAAATGGTGTTTCGGCAGGTGATTAATCGAGAATTATGTATGTACGTCTGTTGCATGAGAAGTGATGCGATGTGAAGTTGTTTTTAAGATGAAGGACATTAAGCTTGCGTTTGTACGTATTGCGATGGAATTGGGATTTCAATCACTATATAAAGGCACGGTGTGTTGTTAAAGAATGATTGAATTGAATTGGAGTTCACGAAAGAAGGTGTGTTGTTAAAGAATGATTGAATTGAATTGGAGTTCACAAAATTCTTTCGTTTAAAGGAATCTACCTTTAATTTATCGAAGTTTTAATCCATTAAAAAGATTTCGTGAACAAAATGCACCATTCAACATGACAAAAATTAAAGGAAGACATCATGACGACCCAATAGTTCGAAGCAACAGTTAATTCCGTATGTACTATTCTTTTCCTTTGTTTCCAAACTATATATCATCAATAAATACCCACATGCTATGCTTTGTGTTTGCTTGCCTATATACTTTCACTTATCCAACTCACAAGCAACTCATGTAAAACTCCAATCAAATTAACATCATCCATTTGATGCTACTTTCTCATATAATTTTATATGCCATAGTAAAAAAAATGTTGCGAATGTATTATATCACATCAAATGTAGGCCCTTTTCTTTTTATAAAATAATATTTCCACCGTCCTGGCCACTTAAACTGTCCACTTTACTATTTTGAATTGTCCCATTGTAAATGTCTACTTTTGATATTTAAGCAAAGTGTGATATTTAATTGGTGAAAAATGAACTTAATTAGTAAAAATTCATAAAACTGTGTGCATAATCAAAGTGCACATTTTAACTGGAACGGAGGAAATACACTCATAACATAACTAGTAAGTTATGTTGAGTATAGGTAAATATGACATAATTTAAGTCTGATCGGCAAAAATATGCATATACATAAGATGTATACATCGATTTTGGATGAATGATGATGAGTGCAACTACAACTCTTATTGTAAAATTTTGTATAATGTAAGGTAGCAGAAGATGCTAATTGATCGAACAAATAGTCATATATAGAAGTACGCATGGGATATACGTACGTCGTACAATTTGTTAAGTGTATGTAGGATCGATTCACCAATTCGAAACAAGACAAAGGAGTTCTAGAGAAAAACATGTTTAGGGTGCGTTTAGTTAAGAAAAAGAAATGTTTGATTTATGATTGCTTACATTTTGTAATTTGAAAAGTGAAAACTACATCTCTTACATTTAAATGCGTTTTCTAAATCTTTTTTAGTTTTCAAATGACACAAAACTCAATAAAATGGAATAATAAAAATAAAAATATATTTTCATAACTAAACGCGTTCTTAAAGGCTATCATGAAACAACATCGAATATATTTCAATATAACGTGAGTTGTGGAAGATTTAGTGTGCCAAAAGCAATTTAAACTTGAATAAATTATACTACAAGAATTTATGCATATTTATTACGTGGTTACTTGATGCAAGTTTTTAGCATTTAATTATTCGGTTCCTTTGGTCAATTGGTTGTCGATAGATAACCCTATACATACATGTTATACGTTCTCCAAAACTAAACAAAAAGTGATACTTAATTTGCACACCAAATAGTTTTTCAAGTTGTTATGTTTTGGTTATATAGAATAGATATATACACGGCGAAGACAGGGCGGGAGCAGCGTAGGCAGCCACCCCCATTAGAATTTTTAAATTACGCAAAACAATAAATTTTTTTGAGGTATTAATGACAGTTTAAATTTTCACCCCCACTAAACTATAAAAAAAAAAAAAAAAAAAATTCGCCTCCTCCACTTGAATTTCCTGGCTCCGCCCCTGGATATATATGCAAATTAGGGAAAATCACAAAAATGATCCAATCACCACACCCCTTTTAACAAAATAATCCTTTGACCAATCATTTTAACAAACTAATCCTTTGACTGGCGCCCCACCCTCAAAAGACGTGCCACGTGGAAAAAGCTTGCATCATTATCGCCAGGGGCGTCACCATGTGGGACCGGCGCCCCAGGCGCCCCACCATTATCGTCGGCGTCCCAATATTAAATATTAATAAATCTTTCCACGTGGCACATCTTTTGAGGGTGGGGCGCCGGGGGCGTCGACTCGGCGCCAGTCAAAGGATTAGTTTGTTAAAATGGTTGGTCAAAGGATTATTTTGTTAAAAGGGGTGTGATGATTGAATCATTTTTGTGATTTTCCCTACAAATTAAGTTAGAATAGTTTACATTTTCTATGTTTAAATTATCGCTCAATTCATATTATTGCAATTTTTGGTCAATTTCTTGATGTATCTTTAGCATAGAACTTCAATTCTAACATGATTAATTAATATTTTAGGGTGAAAACTATTGTTGATCTGTGAGAGAGCTATTAAACCTTAAAAGTTAAAAGTGCGCACTTCTTTTTAGGTAGAACCAACATGTAATTTCTACTAGTATAGTTTATTAAAGGTCGGCTGAATAAAGAATTAAATTATAATCTTAGAATATATAGCCCACCCGACAAAGACATGCAGATTTGTGCAAGTCGGACCATCCGACGGAGCATTCTATAATTAGCAACACTACACCACTTAATATAGTCCGAATATAGAAACATGCAGATATTGCAAGTTCTACTCACATTAAACACATTATTAAAAACGTACGTTATTGTAAGTGCTCGATCTGTAACGAAACAAACGAATCTTTTGTATAAGAGAAAGCTACTATATATGGTCTCAGATAATTAGTTTAATGGAATAATTTGCATGTACTCCGTATTAGAAAGATTCTCTTATATTTTTATTTTTTATGTTAGGGAAAAGTACAATAAAAGGTACTATACTTATTTTCTATTCCTATTTAAGGTATACAATTTTAAACTTTTTAATTTAAGATATCTAACTTTCAATTTGTAATCAAATTAGGGACGCGAATTTCACAAATGACGAGTTGTCACCGAATTTCTTTTTTATAAGTAACATATTTATTTAATCGATTTATATTCCTCGATCAATTTTAAAAAATATTGAGTGAGGAGAAAGAATTTAACAAAAACTCATTACCACTTTCAACTTTAATATCTCCCATTATACTTAATAATTTTTAAAATTAATCGAGGAATATTAATTCACTAAATAGATATGTTACTTATAAAGAAAAAAAATTGGTGACAACTCGTCATTTGTGAAATTCGCGTCCCAAACATGATTACAAATTGAAAGTTAGATACCTTAAATTGAAAAATTTAAAGTTATGTACCTTAAATTGGAATAGGTGATAAGTATACTACTACGCATTTTATTGTACTTTTCCCTTTATGTTATTACGAAATATTTGTAAGTTGTAACATTATTAAATTCATTTCAAAAAATTGAAAGTAGCTACGTAATTAAGCTTTTTACTTACTTTTGGAAAGAGAAAAAGAAACATTTAATTCTAGCTAGATCGACTTTATTTCCTTAATTTGTTTTAATTTCGCAACACAACTGTGACACCCGACGATTTAGGGTTACTGATTAACCTGCTAGAAACCCTAATTACGTGTGTTTAGTTTAGTATTAGGCTAAATACTTGTAATTATTTGTAACTATTTGTATATTTAAGTGAATATACACCCCCGTAATTGTTTTACATTACGCTTACGTGATTAGTTGTAATTATGCTTACGCAATTTGATGAAATTGTGCAAAACAACCGGACGGAGTCCGACACAGTATAAATACAGACGTTGGTGAAAAACTTTTTATAAATAACTTAAATCTATTTTTAGAAGTTATTTATCATTATTTATTATTTTATTTAAAATAATACACGAAAAACTTAGGCGTTTTGGTTAAAACGTCTCAAACGCAACAGAAACGCGTGGAACGCGCCTGACAATCGAACGAAAGACAAAATATATTTTAATACTTTAAAATATATTATTATGTATGAAATTATTTTTGAAAACCCCATATAATAGTTCGTCAATGAAAAACGTCTATTTAAAACGCCACGCGATTAAACCTCCGTAAAACGTGCACGCAAATCGAGGCCGATAAATTAACGGAACATTTTTACAAATGTTTTCAAGTATCTATATTGAATATTTCAAGTGAAAATATCAGAATTTAAACCGTTACTTAAACGCGTGTATTAAACGTTTAACGTCTAAATAAACGTCTAAACAATCGGGTAAACGAACGGGAAACGTAACAAATTAAATTGGGAACAAGAAAATGACCAATATACCCTTGAGTGGGCCCCCCTAGGCCAGCCCCCTCCTGCCCCCATGTGATCCCATGTGACCTCACATGGTCACCTCCTACTACACCACTCCCATTACATGCAACCCTTCACTCCATCATTTCACTCATCACCCTTTTCACTCAATCACTCCCACTTCTCTCTAAACATCTTCTCTCACTAAAAACACAGAGATTTTAACCACCTTAAACCACCACCAAGAACTACCACAACCACCATTAAACACTATCAATTTAAAAGAAGTAATCACAAGAAGGAAACTAGGATCAAGCACCTCACTTTCATCTTCCTCTTCTTCTCATCAATCTCATTGTAAGGAACCACTTTCCCCTGATTAATATACTTAAATGCTACTGATTTTGATGATTTATAGTTCATCTAACTTGTTTATGTCCATAATCCTTGTTAAAATACGTTTTTACCAAACATATACAAAAACACAGAATCTGTCCCAGAAAAATCAGTTTACAAAAACGAGCATATCTGGAGTTGTAGGAAGAATTAGACAACGAATTTTTTTTTAAAAGTTGCGTATTGAAAAGATCTACAACTTTTGTGTTTTACACTTTTTCCAGATCCGTACGTATTTTTGGCTATAAACTGTTCTTTGAGTCTGGTCTGGAAGTTTTCGGAAAATGAGTACGGTTCATACGCGAATTTGTTTAATATGTAAATGGACACTATGGTTGCTGTAAAAATTATATGTTAGACTAGATACATACATGATCAGTTGGTAAAAATCTAAGACCCTAGTTTGGACCATAAGTGGTAGAAATAAAATGGCGAACCAAACCGACAAAAGTCGAAAAATATGAAATCTTGAAATCTTAGGTTGCATGTTAAGAACCAACACTTTGGGTGAACTCCGACACGAACCGATAAATTATTTTGACTCTATAAACTGATGTATGGGTTGGGTAAAAGTTTCGGGTCAAACCGAGTAGGTTTGACTAAGTCAACAAAAACGGCTCGGTGGCTAAAAACGACAAAACTTACTATTTTTGGAAAGTGGTAACAAAAATGTGTTAGGATGGCTTAATTATTGTCCTTGACCAGAAACGAGACTTGAAAAGTTTCCCAAATTAGAAACCGACACTTAATTTGGTAAGTGACTCTATAAATTGGTAAGTGACTCTATAAATCGGTAAGTGACTCTATCAATTGGTAAGTGACTCTATAAATCGGTAAGTGACTCTATAAATTGGTAAGTGACTCTATCAATTGGTAAGTGACTCTATAAATCAGTAAGTGACTCATAAATTGAGAAGTGACTCATAAAATCAGTAAGTGACTCATAAATTGAGAAGTGACTCATAAAATCAGTAAGTGACTCATAAAATCAGTAAGTGACTCATAAATTGAGAAGTGACTCATAAAATCAGTAAGTGACTCATAAAATCAATAAGTGACTCATAGATGGAGAAGTGACTCATATATTGACCAGGTTTGACCAACCTTGACTAGTTTGACCAGGTTTGACCAACCTTGACTAGTTTGACCAAGTTTGACCAACCTTGACTAGTTTGACCAAGTTTGACCAACCTTGACCAGTTTGACTAGGTTTGACCAATTTTGACCAGTTTGACCAGCTTTGATCAACGAGTTGACCAACTTTGACCTACGGTTTAAGGCTTATACAAGCTAAAATAATCTATTTGCAACACACGATTTGTACTACTGAATAACATACAATAAAACAAACTTGATAATAATGTCTAAATGAATTATTATTACAAACTTTCACCAACGGGTCGTACACGCTCTTAATAAACAAACTTGAACAACTAATTTGGACATACTAGTTGATGAACTAGCTCTAGGTGGACATTAACCCTCCACCTACACGATTGGCTTAAGTGGACATTAACCCCCACTTATACAATCGCTATAGATGGTCTTATAAGACATCTACTTACACAACCTTATACGTTTAGGACGTTAGAAGGTTGCGCTTTGGACCTTGCTTGCTTATTTGATATTTGCTTGCTATTTGCTAATCTCAGGTGAGTTTCATAGCCCCTTTTTACTTGTTTTTGAACTGTTTTGGGGGAGAATACATACACATGCTTTTACAGATTTGTACTTAAACAGAAGCAGAAACTTTTACAGATTTTACTTATGATTGCTAGAAACAGAAACATAAACTTAAACAGAAACAAAACATATACTTATTGCATGAGTAGCAGAACTAATCCACCAATAAGACCTCAATTTCATGGTTCGTTAATTTCATAAAGCGCGAATAATTGTGAATAGTACTATTGGGATTGACAATCCCGTCCGAGCTGGTCGCTCCAGCTAACCCACGGGCGCATAATTATTTGAATCAGGATGTGTCCCGGATTAGACACATAGAGGCAGCAGAATTTGTTAAAGCTTCGGATACATGAGCTCATGGCAATACTAAACAGGACTATAGTATACAATACTATAGTATACAGAATATTTATTATACAGAAACTTTGTTATGCAGAACTTGATTTAACACGGAAACTCTGTTTTACAAAACTCTATTTTACAAACAGAAAACCTTGTGTTTACATGAATTCCTTTACAGATTAAACCTATGAACTCACCAACTTTATGTTGACCCTTTTAGTATGTATTCTCAGGTTTACAGACGCAGTAGGACTACCCACAGGAAACAGGACAGTAGGATGCTTTTGGAAAGCATAGCTCGAGTCGCATATTTTCAAAAACAGGAGATTTAAATTGCATTATGACATTTTGTATCAACGATTATGTATTATAAATCTCTAGACTATGTTTGCGAACTTTAGAATCTTATGTAAACTTTTATTTATGGAATGTAACGTTTTCAAACGTCTCATATAGAGGTCGTTTGCTTTAATCTTTGTGTTGTGATATTTGATTTGGTCGGCGCCCCCATGACAACTTATGTTTCCGCTGCCACGTGTTTTGGGGGTGCGACAGATTGGTATCAGAGCCTAAGGTTATAGCGAACTAGGATTGCATTAGTGACCTAGACTATAACCGTTAGGTTAGTATTCTTTGTTTAGTATGACTGGTTCAGCGATTGCATCATTTGAATTTAATTTAACATAGCCTGATCAACTATGTACAATTAAAGGAGATTCGATGTAAGACCTGAAATGGTTATAGTGAATGAGAGTACAGTAGAAGACGTAGACCGAGGATAGAATGGGACCAACCTTTATATGTGCTTATGTGCTAGGCTTTTATGTGTATATATATGTATAACCTTACGTACACTAAACTTACTTGCCACCCTTTACGGCAACCACTCCCACAACTACGTCACCCGACATAGAAAACGAGACTCAACCCTTATATGCCACTGAGGAGACTTCCTCGGTACCGCTCGCCCAACCGATTCAGGCAACGATATAATCGAATAGGACTCACTTGAGGAGAATCCACCTAAGGATTCGCCACCCAAAATAAGTGACGCCTACTTCACCCTCTTCTTTCCGCTCACAACCAAATCGCTCAGGAACACGTAAAGAACTTCAACCGTACGATGCTTCGTCACTTCATACTCTTCATACCCACTTTTATCATAGACCCATGGAGCGCGCGTGCTACACACGACTAGAAGGGCAGACCTCCTCGAACTAGACCTTATCCTATTCACACTACCTACTCGAAATAATATCTCCAACACTTGGATGGATTCCAACGACTTAGCTATGACTCGGTTTATGACTTTAACTACTCTGGACATAAGCCTTGTAATCATTTTGAACTTGCACCTCAGTGTGGTTATAGAAATTTGCTTCCTTGTTTTACTTAATTATTTCGACGTGTCATAAACACCTGTTTTACTTTCCTTTATACACCTGCAATGACCTTAAATCCTACTCAACGACATCTTACGTGCCTCTCATTTTCTTACTTTTAGAATCATGGCACCAAAACGTCAAATGAGCTCCGCTGATATCGAAAGACTCGTCAATCAGAGGGTTCAAGCAGCCCTAGAAGCTGCCAGAAACAATCCCAATCCAAACCAAGGGAACCCTGGAGGGGCAGGCAACAACCCACCTGTGCCAAAGCCCTGCAGCTACAAAGATTTCACAAATTGTGAACCCCTTAATTTCAAAGGAACCGAAGGAGCCGTCGGTCTCATGCACTGGATTGAGAAAATGGAGTCCGTTTTTCGAATAAGTAACTGCCAAGAGGAAAACAAAGTAAAATTCTCTACCTGCACACTAGCTGAGGGTGCACTCACTTTCTGGAACTCATACGCCCAAACCCATGGTATTGATGCTGCCTATCAAATATCCTGGGATGAACTCAAAAACCTGCTGAGGGAAGAATACTGTCCTCGTGAGCAACTCCAACAGCTCGAACAGGAATTCTGGAACCTCACAGTTCAAGGAAACGACATCACCAGCTACACAACCAGGTTCCACCAGCTTGCTCTTCTTTGCCCATCCATGGTGGACCCCGAATACAAACGTATCGAGAGATATATTTGGGGGCTACCTGACTCAATCCAAGGGAATGTCACCTCTTCCAAACCCGGGACCATCCAAAGTGCTGTCCGCATGGCACATGAACTCATGGCCCATATTGTCCGCCGAGAGACAACCACTGAGAAAGCCACCGGGGACAACAAAAGGAAATGGTCTGGCAACAACAACACCCAGCAACAGCAGCAAAACAAAAAGGCCGATACCGTGAAGGCCTATGCTACCGGATCTGAGGGAAAGAGTAGTTATGAAGGACGTAGGCCCTACTGCCCTAACTGTAATCGTCATCACGAGGGCCACTGTGGTGCACCTTGTGGGAAATGCAAGATTGTTGGACATCAGGCTAAAGATTGCAAGTTTCCCACCACAGCCACCAACTCTAATGCACCAAGAGCTTGTTTCGAGTGTGGCGACACAGGGCATTTCATGAGAGATTGTCCACAACGTAAAAACAGAAATAACAACCGAAACAACAACGCGTGACTGGACCCATAACTTTGTTACGGGTACGTTACCACTCAATAACTTGTCTATTTTGATCTTATTCGGTACTAAATTACGTGATCACGCCCCACAGACTTAGAAGCTAAGAATAACGCAGAAATAATAGATTGATTTTAACCGTAAAATCGTAATTCAGAACCTCATTTCGAATTCCATTTCCTTTCTCGATGCCGTCTAAGGATCTCAGCCGAATAGTTGCCATGAGAAACCTATTGTATTCTTACTGTTACCAGTAGAACATCGATCTAACGAGGGGAGAAAAGATAAAACAAGAATTATTTCGTTAAGAAACTTACAGAAACCTTACAACAGAAAACCAGGAACTTAGACCCTGATGGCTTACCCATCAACCAGGCCCGGTGAATCTCAAGACGAGGTCCGAATTCACTTGTAGATAAGAAACTCAGATACACTAGAACCACCCACTTACTCACAGTCCCCACATAGACCGTAACTAAAAACTAATTTCGGGACGAAATTCTCCTAACAGGGGGAGAATGTGACACCCGACGATTTAGGGTTACTGATTAACCTGCTAGAAACCCTAATTACGTGTGTTTAGTTTAGTATTAGGCTAAATACTTGTAATTATTTGTAACTATTTGTATATTTAAGTGAATATACACCCCCGTAATTGTTTTACATTACGCTTACGTGATTAGTTGTAATTATGCTTACGCAATTTGATGAAATTGTGCAAAACAACCGGACGGAGTCCGACACAGTATAAATACAGACGTTGGTGAAAAACTTTTTATAAATAACTTAAATCTATTTTTAGAAGTTATTTATCATTATTTATTATTTTATTTAAAATAATACACGAAAAACTTAGGCGTTTTGGTTAAAACGTCTCAAACGCAACAGAAACGCGTGGAACGCGCCTGACAATCGAACGAAAGACAAAATATATTTTAATACTTTAAAATATATTATTATGTATGAAATTATTTTTGAAAACCCCATATAATAGTTCGTCAATGAAAAACGTCTATTTAAAACGCTACGCGATTAAACCTCCGTAAAACGTGCACGCAAATCGAGGCCGATAAATTAACGGAACATTTTTACAAATGTTTTCAAGTATCTATATTGAATATTTCAAGTGAAAATATCAGAATTTAAACCGTTACTTAAACGCGTGTATTAAACGTTTAACGTCTAAATAAACGTCTAAACAATCGGGTAAACGAACGGGAAACGTAACAAATTAAATTGGGAACAAGAAAATGACCAATATACCCTTGAGTGGGCCCCCCTAGGCCAGCCCCCTCCTGCCCCCATGTGATCCCATGTGACCTCACATGGTCACCTCCTACTACACCACTCCCATTACATGCAACCCTTCACTCCATCATTTCACTCATCACCCTTTTCACTCAATCACTCCCACTTCTCTCTAAACATCTTCTCTCACTAAAAACACAGAGATTTTAACCACCTTAAACCACCACCAAGAACTACCACAACCACCATTAAACACTATCAATTTAAAAGAAGTAATCACAAGAAGGAAACTAGGATCAAGCACCTCACTTTCATCTTCCTCTTCTTCTCATCAATCTCATTGTAAGGAACCACTTTCCCCTGATTAATATACTTAAATGCTACTGATTTTGATGATTTATAGTTCATCTAACTTGTTTATGTCCATAATCCTTGTTAAAATACGTTTTTACCAAACATATACAAAAACACAGAATCTGTCCCAGAAAAATCAGTTTACAAAAACGAGCATATCTGGAGTTGTAGGAAGAATTAGACAACGAATTTTTTTTTAAAAGTTGCGTATTGAAAAGATCTACAACTTTTGTGTTTTACACTTTTTCCAGATCCGTACGTATTTTTGGCTATAAACTGTTCTTTGAGTCTGGTCTGGAAGTTTTCGGAAAATGAGTACGGTTCATACGCGAATTTGTTTAATATGTAAATGGACACTATGGTTGCTGTAAAAATTATATGTTAGACTAGATACATACATGATCAGTTGGTAAAAATCTAAGACCCTAGTTTGGACCATAAGTGGTAGAAATAAAATGGCGAACCAAACCGACAAAAGTCGAAAAATATGAAATCTTGAAATCTTAGGTTGCATGTTAAGAACCAACACTTTGGGTGAACTCCGACACGAACCGATAAATTATTTTGACTCTATAAACTGATGTATGGGTTGGGTAAAAGTTTCGGGTCAAACCGAGTAGGTTTGACTAAGTCAACAAAAACGGCTCGGTGGCTAAAAACGACAAAACTTACTATTTTTGGAAAGTGGTAACAAAAATGTGTTAGGATGGCTTAATTATTGTCCTTGACCAGAAACGAGACTTGAAAAGTTTCCCAAATTAGAAACCGACACTTAATTTGGTAAGTGACTCTATAAATTGGTAAGTGACTCTATAAATCGGTAAGTGACTCTATCAATTGGTAAGTGACTCTATAAATCGGTAAGTGACTCTATAAATTGGTAAGTGACTCTATCAATTGGTAAGTGACTCTATAAATCAGTAAGTGACTCATAAATTGAGAAGTGACTCATAAAATCAGTAAGTGACTCATAAATTGAGAAGTGACTCATAAAATCAGTAAGTGACTCATAAAATCAGTAAGTGACTCATAAATTGAGAAGTGACTCATAAAATCAGTAAGTGACTCATAAAATCAATAAGTGACTCATAGATGGAGAAGTGACTCATATATTGACCAGGTTTGACCAACCTTGACTAGTTTGACCAGGTTTGACCAACCTTGACTAGTTTGACCAAGTTTGACCAACCTTGACTAGTTTGACCAAGTTTGACCAACCTTGACCAGTTTGACTAGGTTTGACCAATTTTGACCAGTTTGACCAGCTTTGATCAACGAGTTGACCAACTTTGACCTACGGTTTAAGGCTTATACAAGCTAAAATAATCTATTTGCAACACACGATTTGTACTACTGAATAACATACAATAAAACAAACTTGATAATAATGTCTAAATGAATTATTATTACAAACTTTCACCAACGGGTCGTACACGCTCTTAATAAACAAACTTGAACAACTAATTTGGACATACTAGTTGATGAACTAGCTCTAGGTGGACATTAACCCTCCACCTACACGATTGGCTTAAGTGGACATTAACCCCCACTTATACAATCGCTATAGATGGTCTTATAAGACATCTACTTACACAACCTTATACGTTTAGGACGTTAGAAGGTTGCGCTTTGGACCTTGCTTGCTTATTTGATATTTGCTTGCTATTTGCTAATCTCAGGTGAGTTTCATAGCCCCTTTTTACTTGTTTTTGAACTGTTTTGGGGGAGAATACATACACATGCTTTTACAGATTTGTACTTAAACAGAAGCAGAAACTTTTACAGATTTTACTTATGATTGCTAGAAACAGAAACATAAACTTAAACAGAAACAAAACATATACTTATTGCATGAGTAGCAGAACTAATCCACCAATAAGACCTCAATTTCATGGTTCGTTAATTTCATAAAGCGCGAATAATTGTGAATAGTACTATTGGGATTGACAATCCCGTCCGAGCTGGTCGCTCCAGCTAACCCACGGGCGCATAATTATTTGAATCAGGATGTGTCCCGGATTAGACACATAGAGGCAGCAGAATTTGTTAAAGCTTCGGATACATGAGCTCATGGCAATACTAAACAGGACTATAGTATACAATACTATAGTATACAGAATATTTATTATACAGAAACTTTGTTATGCAGAACTTGATTTAACACGGAAACTCTGTTTTACAAAACTCTATTTTACAAACAGAAAACCTTGTGTTTACATGAATTCCTTTACAGATTAAACCTATGAACTCACCAACTTTATGTTGACCCTTTTAGTATGTATTCTCAGGTTTACAGACGCAGTAGGACTACCCACAGGAAACAGGACAGTAGGATGCTTTTGGAAAGCATAGCTCGAGTCGCATATTTTCAAAAACAGGAGATTTAAATTGCATTATGACATTTTGTATCAACGATTATGTATTATAAATCTCTAGACTATGTTTGCGAACTTTAGAATCTTATGTAAACTTTTATTTATGGAATGTAACGTTTTCAAACGTCTCATATAGAGGTCGTTTGCTTTAATCTTTGTGTTGTGATATTTGATTTGGTCGGCGCCCCCATGACAACTTATGTTTCCGCTGCCACGTGTTTTGGGGGTGCGACAACAACTTTGCAATCAAATATGAAGAACATATGCATTAGTTAGAAATATATGTGCGGTTGCTATATGGACGTATGGTTCGTACTCATCAACCGAACAAATATTTTGTATAATGATGGAATCAGTACGTGATCGATCTGCAAATTGCAAGTCACTTTCGCTTCTTCAAAATGCGATATATGTATATATATATATATATATATATATATATATATATATATATATATATATAGGATTAGGATCAAGGGAGAAGGAAATTTAGGTGGAGAAGAGGGAGAAAGCAATATGATTCAGTATTTATATATATATATATATATATATATATATATATATATATATATATATATATATATATATATATATATATATATATAGGTGGAGGTTCATATGAGAACCAACAAAACATTGAGAACTAAGGGAACCACTCTTAACCTTTATAATGTAAAGGGTATTATAGTCTTTCCATTTTAAATTGAAATTACTGATATTGTCACCAAATCCCACGTATTACTCGGTCGGTTACTAGATTCATCTTCTAACAACTCAACTTCCAAAAACTAAAACACTATAATAAACTAACAATAAAAAAAATCTCTATATAATTCATGACCAAGAGTTCAAGCGCTATTTTAAAATTACATGTTGATTACATGGATTATATCGAGAAATTCAGGATGAAGGATATGGTGTTGAAATTGTTTTAAACGGTGATGAATTAATGTACGTCGTTTTTGGAGATTGAAGAAGGGTTAATGCACTACAGGATCACTGTACTCTTCAAAAAAGTTCATTTGGGTCACTCAACTTTCTTTTTGCAAAATAAGAATACTATACAATGGTTAATGTACTGTACGATCATTGTACTTTTCAAAAAAGTCCATTTGGATCACTCAACTTTCTTTTTGCAAAATAAGATTACTCAACTTCTGGATCTGAAAATTTGGATGACTAAACTCTCTAAGCATGTTTTTAAAAAATATTAAGATTTTACTTCTTTACATGCGGGTAAAAAAAAACTCGTATTACACATTAGATAGGGTTTGAAGTTTCATTATTTATGTAATGACAAGAAACTTTTAGTCTCTAATATGTGTGTCACAAACATTACTCCTGTATCATACATTTAGTGCCCAAAACAATCTAGAATGCTTATTTTTAGTTAATTAAAGTATTGATCAATTACGTTAAAGTCATCTAATGTGTAATATATGAAAATAAGCATTCTAATTAAGAAAGCATGCTTATTTTGGTTGTTTTGAGCACTAAATGTATGATACATGAGTAATGTTTGTGACACACACATTAGAGACTAAAAGTTTCTTGTCATTACATAAATAATGGAACTTCAAACTCTATTTAATGTGTAATATATGATCTGGGTATTTTTAAAGCAAATAATGACGTGGAAACAATTTTAACGGGCTAACTAGGATTAACTAGGTAGTTAGTGTTCGGAGTGATTTAAATGAAACGTTTAAAAGTTTAGTCATCCAAATTTTCAGATCCAGAAGTTGAGTAATCTTATTTTGCAAAAAGAAAGTTGAGTGACCCAAATAGACTTTTTTGAAGAGTACAATCATCCTACGGTGCATTAACCATTGTATAGTATTCTTATTTTGCAAAAAGAAAGTTGAGTGACCCAAATGAACTTTTTTGAAGAGTACAGTGATCGTGTAGTGCATTAACCCTAATTTTTCTGATCACAATAATGTATGAGTTGGTACCGTGAACCACAAAATTAAGTAATTAACAAGTTTATCACATTTTTAATTCACGCATTTTTTATAAAATTTAATCCGTTCACCGGTGTAGTGGTGTAAATGTTCAATATCATATGAACAAAAGTGTTTTTGTTCATTTGTGAACATATGAACTATTTCAGTGATATTCATGTGAACATATGAACATTATATAAATTTCTTTTTATAGTTACGATTTCATTACGTAAGATAACTAGTATTATACCATACAACTCAACTATATATATGCATCAAACTATACCAATCCATGCGCAAATATTTGCACATCAAAAACAACTTCAATTCGATCACTTAATGCACACACATTATTTTTGTTCACATATGCACGTAGAGTTAATTAATTCGAATTTTTTGTCCACATACATAGTTGATAAAATTTTGGTTACCTGCCTCTTGTAACTAAAAAGTCATAATTTATTTAAATTTTGAATATACATTACATGAATGTTCACTTGTGAACATGAACGACCAAACGTATTATCGGCAATATAATTGTTCCCGGTGTGTCTTCGTATCCCGTTTTCCAAGCAATTAAAATTAATTGACCAGAGTTTTTCACTTTTAGTTGAAAATTCTATTCCCCAAAGTGCCCTTTAGTAATCTCCTCTTATTATTATTGGACGAGGCTAAATACGTATACATTTTGACTTTTTATTCGTTTGACTTAATCTTGCCCGTTAAATGTTTTAATTAAATAAATCTGAACCATTAATTAAGATTACCAGGATTGTTTACGTAATATGTAATTTGTCATCATCTAATTTTACTATATTGCCCATGTCTGTTGCGAGATTTTAGCAACTTATTTAATTTAAAATTTAAATTTTACAAAAAAATTAGACTTTGTAAACGTTTTTTAAATTTAAAAAATTCGTAATTTTTCAATATAAAAATAAGATAAGATTTTTATCCTCATGTTTGACTTTTTTTTTAAAATAGATCACTAATTTGATACGGTTGAATGAGAAATTTCAGGAAACAAACTACCAGACTTTAAATTTTGAATTTTGAAAGATTAAGGTAACAACATTCCATCTAAATAATTCGAATCCAAGGAGGTTTCTTGTATGCAAGATTAAGGTAACAACATTCCATCTAAATAATGTATCTTCAATTATATGAGATGTTAAATTTTTGGAGTTTTTTCTCCTTTTGAATTGAAAGATCAACGATTCAGGTTTTAATTGCCTGCAATTAACAATTTAGGTAAACTATTTTGATGCTAGCCATGATCTAAAAAGCACAAAAACACTTCAAACCCTGAACCGAACTTGAGGATTCAAGGTTTCTTTTCTTCTCCTGTATTTTTGTTCTTATAATTGAACTATCTATTTTTTTTTTTTTTGTTAAACTATATTTGTGTTTTAATTTGATTATTTTGTTTCATTAAAACGTTTAACATTCATGACCGTGTTTGATTCATTTTCCTTTTTATGTTCTTGATTTAGGATTGATTTATTATTATTTTGGTTTCATCATGAAGACAGTTAGTGATTACAAAAACTGAGCTTAAGAATTATAGGAGTGAACTCTTGTCAATGTGAGAATTTGACACCCGATAAACACGTAATATAATTAATTTTCTGTAATTCAATCTTCAAAGTTTCTTGAGTTTTGATGCTATTCATATTTGTGTGCTTGCTAACATCGTGCATCAAGTGCACACTAGGTATTTGATAAAATGCTTCATTACATAGAATACAATTTCTATATCAAAGTGCTAACAATTTGTTGATGCACATTTTATCAGGCAATTGGAGATAATTTACAGAAAATAAAACCCACTATGATGGTGAAAAAGGGGTTTGAATTTTAATATATATGTAGCTTCCACCATAATACAAAAGGTTATGTTAATACGATATTCAATGTAGGCTGATGTCCAAAACATTTATGAATAAATGATCGTTACATCCAAATGATAATATTATGTATTGTGCTTAGATTTCATATTATCAATTTGGTTTAAATGTAGGCTTAAATTATAATGTTTACTCTTTCTTAAATCATGCTGTTTTTTTATCTCATTGTAACAGTTTATTCAAATGGAATATGATTACATATATTGAATTGTGACGTTTTTTGCTATCCAGATTCAAGGAAATGGAACTCAAGATCAACCTACAAAATTTCTGTGATGTACTTAGCTTTACGATTGGATTAATCTTGTGGTTTATCATTCTGATCGTATTATCACTAGAAAATGTGCTATGCTATACTGTTATAGACTGCAAAATTTTAATTTTTGCAAATTTATTAATGTGTGTATGTGTGTGTTGCATTGGAATCACACATTGGTTTGCTAAATATTGAACTATTGAAGGTGTGTCCAGTTAAGTATTTCTTAGCTCATATTTCAGGTTGTTACTTTGTGACAATTGCAAATGAACTACAAATAATGAGCCTTTCAGGTGTCCCATTAGATATTTGTTGTAAGTTATTTGCCTCCTAAAAATTGTTCTCATTCATATGTTCTTAGCAAATTATAATAGATGGTAATAATATTATCATCTAGAAGGAGCTAAGATGATTTTAATCATCTGCAAGCGGCGAGGATCAACTCAACAGTTTAGATCTTTCTATGGGAAACTCAAAGGCTATTACTCCCCACAAGATGATGAACACGTAAGATCATTATATATCTATTCTTTTTAAACTTAGCGCAGTTGCTTCCTTTTTTTGTAGTCTCTGCTGCTGTCATTATGTCTACATGCTTTCGCACTATGAATTAAAATAGAAACTTACATTTTTGAATCACTACATGTTAGCAGTAGGCTTTATCATTGTGCAATTCTGATTTGGAAGATCCTTAGTGCTTAAACTTATAATAAAGATGACCGCATGTCAGAAGTGTAAATTTCAATACATATTTTAACAATGCAGCATGTTATACGGGTTTAAAGGGTCGAGAGTTGTTACATAATTTAGTTCTTAAACGCAGATAGCTGATTACTTATTTATTCAGAATTCAAGAAAAAAAGGGCGACAACATATATTCTATCTGAATTGGCCTGTTTTTAGCCGTACTAAAAATTCCCCACTTTGATTTCGAACTCGACCTACCCATTTTGCCACCTCTACTTTATATAAATTGTTTAACTAATGACAGATATGCATTATAATCGTTATTCAATGAATCTCATCGACTTTTATATTCATATGTCAAGGTGTTTGTATGCTTGAGATCTTGTGTACAACTAACTGCCTTTAAGCCTCTACTTTTTTTTATCCGTATGTAGTTGATTAGTTATTGGATTTTCCAGGTTCCAATAAGCTGGGAACATAATCTTACATAAACAGCAAGCTTATTATGTTTTGAAAGCACAGTAAGTGTATCAAACAGCTGTTGGTTATGAGTGCTAAATTAAGCTATTTTGTAGGTGCTTTTGTAATAGAGCTTATTAACATGATAAGTTCGCTCTATTAACCTGATAAGATGATAAGCACAAGCTGTTTTGTAAGTAAAGGTTTTTCTTTTGTAGCGTCATTCAATTCAGAACTAAAGATGCTGCTCAAAAAAGGCCATCGAAGAGCTACATATCAAAGAATTCAAGGTATAACCGTATATTATCTTTAAGATGTGACTTTTATGTTATTGTGCAATGTGCATCAATATGTATACATCTGTTTGTGGATTTTGGTTTAAAATACTTTTTACTGTTCAGTAAGGGACTAAGTTTGACTCATGTAGCAGCAAGTTCAGTAATAGGATTAAAGGTTTTCTTAACACGGAATCTTTTTTAATTCGTGTGAAACATGTCGCCTATTTTTTTCTTGTGATCTTGGGATCGTTACAGCTCGAGTTTATCCTCAAATTTTTTGTTGCTAATTTTCATTAGCGACCAGATTTTGACCTCAATCATTCTATTATATATAGGTAACTCTATTAACCAGAGGAAAATCACCCAGCACGCAACCCTTGCAAGGTGAATAAGATAAAGCCACAATTCTACTAAGTACAAGTTATGAGTTTCGAAGATTTAACCAATTAAAATTTGTCAAACAATGATGATTACTTTTAGTTTTAAGAGGTTATGGTGGTCAATCCTACTCACAAAACTGATTATTATGTTTTCTCAAGACCTGAGGCAGTAGAGGTGGAGCCTATATGATTCATTGCCAGCTATAGATGAGTAAGTTATCCAACATAAGCTCCCCAAAATTATATTGCATGAGATTTATAGAAGTGGATCATAAACATGTTTTTAATGGGTTTTGATACAGAGATAAAGCCCATGGGAGTCTACTTGGTGATCAGAACGTAGTTGTCAATGTAACATCCGCAAATTGGGCCTAGAAGTTTTATATTATTTTCTGATTTTTAGTTGTTAGGAAATAGTTTTGTTAGATTTGTTGAAAATAAATAGGTAAAAGAGTCACAGGAAATATTGTGACTAGTGAAATATTAATTGTTTTAAATTAATATAATTGACGGAACAATAAAAGGTTTGGACTCGCAAATGGTTTTCGGGTTCCAGACGATAGGTTGAGAAGTAGTATTAAATTATACCCGTATAATTGAAGGTCGGTTAGTAAACCGACTTATTTCTTTTTACTTCCTGCTTCCCTTTTTGTTTTCCTGATGCAAAATCAAAATACACACACACCACTTGTGAAATCAAAAGAAAGAAAGGAAATATTTCAGCTTGTTCCTGTGATTAATTCATCACCTTCACCATCAGATTTCCATCTATTCTTGTTCTTCAATTCATGTAAGTATTCATATATACATATCCATATTATTATGTTAGGGTTTATATTTGTGATAAAATTGATGATTGAGATGATGATATGTGATGTTATATGCTTCATATTAGCTGATACAATCGATTAGAAACTTGAACTTAGTGTTATTTGAAGTTGAATTCGGATTCTGGGTTAAACAGGAACTGGTTCGCAGGTCTGCTGGAGACAGCTGAATCGCAACGCGATTAGGGTAGTTTCGCGACGCGATTGTTGGTAAAACGCGACGCGATTGTTGGTAAAACGCGACGCGATTTTGAAAGGTAATAGCGACGTGATTATAGGTTAGTTGCGCCGCGATTTAAAGCTTAATCAGACCAGTTTCGTTTATTGTCTGCATATAGACATATAGTGGCTGTTTGCTGTTATTAAGTTCCAATAAGGACTTACTACTTATATTATAATTTGATAAGTATGATGAGTGATTATGATAATTGTTAGACAATTAATATTAACATGGTGACTTAAGTGTTTCATTGGTTTCATAATGTGATGCTTATATTGTTGATGTGCATATATATATATATATATATATATATATATATATATATATATATATATATATATATATATATATATATATATATATATATATATATATATATATATACATAGAAATGAGTTGTGATGATATAAGTGTCGGTTACCTATTGATAATTATTTATCATGATTGATATGATATATTGTGCATTGAGACAGTGTGATATGTTATACGATTATAACATAAGTTCATTGTTAATTGATGAGTTACTGACTTGTGATGTTTTGTGGTGATTTCAGATAAGCAAGAGACTCAGTGACATTAGACTACTGAGTGGACGACTGAGGTAACGGTGAGTGGATCGATAACCCTCAGTTTGATTTAGTTGTAACAGGTTTGTTACAACGGGTGATTGTATTATTACTGCTGTTGATTTTCACTGATGATTATGGTTTATTAGTAATAATACTGTGGATAGATTGTTGACCTGATATGATGACCTGTTGAGTGTGTTGAAAAGTGATCACGTGATATATATTGCCATAGTGCATTGATGATTAGTGACTTGATGATTTGTGATAAGTTATATGGAGGCCAGGCATGGGGCTGGGCTTGGATTGCTATTGGTTGGATAACACAGGGTCTTAGTACAAGTTTTATTGTCGTAGCCTGTGTTGTATGAGTAATAGCACCAAGTAGTCGGTTAAACCTCTGTATGGGCCTGCAGTTGGTTTGAAAGTGTTCTTTGAGGATGATACTCAAGAACCACCGGTCCTCTATGATGATAAGTGACAGTGATGTGATAAGTGATAAACAGATGAGTTGCGTGCATATAATTATTTGTTGTACACAAGTGTGTTATGCTAAGTCAGTCTGTTGTTTGTTGATTTACTCACTTAGCAGTTGATATCGCTCATTTTGTCTATATAAATATATCGCGATATCGCTGTTTTGCATTTGTATTTTAGTGGATTTCGAGACTTTCGATACTTATTTTGTTTGGAAATCCATTTCAGGTGAAAAGCTGGAAACGCATACGATTTGGTGTGGAATTGGTGAAGTTTGGATCAAAAGTTGGCTGAGCTGGAAATCTGGTCTAGCCGATCGGCTTCATCATTAGCCGATCGGTTCATGTGCTATAGCCGATCTGCTAAACTTAGCAGATCGGTTTGTCCAGTGCATTTCCGTTGCAGAACTTTGCCTCGTTTGGAGCTTGGACTGATATTCTGAAGAAGCCGATCTGCTGGAGCTCGTGAGCCGTTCGGCTGATCATGAAGAGCCGATCGGCTGGTCATGTTAAGCCGATCGGCTATGTGTGGATCTGAGTGAGAGGTATGGTGGTTGATGAGCTGTTCGTTTCTGATTGGTTGGCATTTAATGCCAACCGTTTTTCCCCATCCGTTTTTCAAATTAAGAAAATAAAAAATAAAAATAAAATGTGAATATGGGGGTGTTTGGTTCGGGAGCTTCATAATCAATCACCATATTCATCATCTTCCATCCTCTTTACATTACACACTCTACACAACACACATTACTCTCCAACTTCCATCTTCATTTACTACCCACATTTACTCCCTTCACCCAACCAAAAATCACCATTTTACTTCACATTTTCGCAAGGATATAGCTAGGAATTTGTGAGGGAAACATCGAGCAAACATCATTTGGAACAATTGTGTAACAAATTTGGTATAATTTCGATTTAATCTAATTTCAAGTTATTTATGGATTTGTTTAGTGTTTATGATTTTTGCTTGATGATTGTGATTATGTGTGGCTAGTTACCTTTGTGTTTGCTTAGATGAGATAACTAGATGATTAGGGGTGTATCTTTTGGTGTTAATTTATGCTTTGAGTTTGTGAATCATCCATGGATTTGAATGCATTTAGTTGGTTGTTGTTATGAACTTTCGGCATTTTAGCTAAACAATTATAGCGAATGTTCTTTGTTTAGTAAAAATACCTAAATGAGTTGTTTGTCATTTGTGGAACAAAGCATTTGATGATTGTAACAATACTAGTTAAATTCATACAAGTTAGCGATTATAGCGAATGTTTGTCGTGTGGATGATTTGCAAACTCATAAATCTAAATTTATGTTTAATTGTAGAACCTTGTGTGATTGAGCTTAATCACTAGAATTTAACCATTTGGTAATTTACTAATTGATATAGCGAACGTTTTCAACCAGGTAAAATGCTATCGATTATTTGTCTATAAATGATCGAACAAAATTGCGAATGTAATTTTGGAATGTGTTAAATGATTTGGCTAAATTGTATAAGATAGTAACCACGGCGAACGTCCGTTACTAGATTAAATCATAGGTTTGTTGATTGAAGTTGAACCTTAGGTCTCAGAGAACTTTGAGCTTAGGTTTGATGAATGTTACCATTTAGCATATGTCTTAACCGGTTATAATTCTACACCCCGAAATCACTAGTGAAATAATCCAAGCAAACATTGTTTTTAACATTTGTAAGTTCCAAATCAATCATTTTGACTCTAAAGAGTCCACTTGCCTAGTTTAACTAAGATTTCGTAGTTATAAGCAACGTGACAATTCGGTCACACAAACCAACCACATTTTATTTTCCCTTTTTAAATTGCTCCCACTTATATCGATCATCCAATCTAGTTTCCTGTGTTCGAACCCGAACTTACCCAACTATACTACCACACGATAGGGTCCACTGCCCGGTTGTGTTTTGGTCTAGCTCGGTACTTTCTTGTTCACTTTTCAACGATAAATTTTATAATTAGATTCTACACATCAAGTTTTTGGCGCCGCTGCCGGGGAATGTGATTGATTGAGAATTTAATTCAAGTGTGGTTAATTGATCCTTTCTTAGAATTTATTTCCAAGAAAGTTACTTAAAACAGTTTTTTTTTAGTTATTGTTCTTGTATATATTTTTAGTGTTTGTTTATTTTGTATTGAGTGGTTACGTTTTACCATGTTTAGTTTTCATGTTGTAGTGATTTTGTCTTAGCTCCAATGTCTTATTACTCGAATTATGAAGGTTATAAACCTTCATTTTATAAGAGTGATAATGATGATGTACCAATGATCTCACAAGAAAGGTATGCACCACCTGGATGCTACCAAGATAGTCAACCTTGGACTTGGAATGAAGAACCTTCGTTCACCAAAGAGATAGAACAACCTGAAATGTCAAATCTTGAAAGGTTGTTGAAAGAGGCTATAGAGCAAACTGAGAGACATAGTAGAGAATTGGATGAAATCTTCGATTGGAATTTTGAGCCAAATTGTGAAGGGCCGTATGACACATTCACTAATGCAATTGAGCATTTGGATGATGATGAGGCCATTGAGTATAATGATTATTATTCTAACGATTATGCTCCATATTCATCTAAATTTGTTTTTCAGGATGATAGTGAGGATGAGGAGGAAGAATATTATGAATATAATAATTACCCTCAAGACACTTCACAAGTTGTTTTGCAGGAATCACACGACTTTGCACCCGAATTGAAGGAATGTGCAGATTTTAAAGATCCGGATTTTGAAGACTCAAATAGAGAGTTGGAGATTGAAGATGAAGTCTTGGTGGAAGAAGTTGTGGAAATTCCTGTCACGCCTATTCTTGAAATGGTTAGTGTTTCGTTTGAATCAAACGCTGTGAATGAGGAGCTGAAAAATGAGATGGAGAGCATCGAGAGCAAGCTCGAGAAAGAACCCATAAAGCTTCAAAATGACAAGCATGATGATGTGTTGGAGAATCAAGTTTATCAAAAGCTTGATTTTCCAGATTTTGATGAAGAATTGTATGCATTGCTTGGTTTAGAAAATGAGGACCTTCAAGAGTTAGTGAACAATGAAGATGGAATGATGACGGAATCTGAGTTGTTAGAGATGATGGAGCCAAAAGTGAACTCTTTGAAAGAAGAAAATGAAAAGTTAAAAGAAGATGATATGTTATGTATCAAGAGTTCACCAGAGGTATCTCTAACATATTTTGATGCTAATTCCTTTTCAAGTGGGTGTAATTTTGAGCTTGTAAAAGAGCCAAAACCACCCGATCCATTTATTCCATGTTTGCAAGAGTTGTCATCACTGAAAGACATTGAGGGGTCAAAGATTGAAATGGACAAGGGCATGAGCAATAATTGTGAAGCAAGTAAGAGCCTTAAGTTTCATGTTAATTTGGTAAATTATAATATTTTAAACGATCCTGGAGATATGAAGGTTCCTGGTAGTATGTTTTTGGCTGTGAAAATTGGGGAATGTACTCTTGAAAAGTGTACTGTCATTTGGTTGATTATCATATTACATGAAGGTTATTGGGTTGTTGGTATCATTGTTTGGGAGAAATATTATTTGAATAGCAAAAAGAAAGAAAATTTTCTCCCAACTGAATATGATTGGAAAGGAGTAGGTATTTTGTTGACGGACCCGCCTTGATAGATGAAATGGGTTGAGTCTAGCTCGGGACTCGGTAATAAACCAAGCAACTTGCGGGAGTTAAAGTGATGGATGTTTGATGAAAATAGCTTTGTGCAATAACGACGATGTACCTGAAAGGAATGGATGTTTTGAAATGATGGTCGAAGGTTTATCGAGAATATGAACATGCAAAAACCCCCGGGGAAGTACTCGCTCCCTTTTACCTTTCACACTTATGCTCATTTCATGTTTTTATATTTTGTTGCATTTAGGGGAATGCAAGCCTTAAGTGTGGGGAGGTTATTCACTTGAACTAGTTTATCCTCATAAAATTAATTGCTATGAAATGTAATTGTTAAAATCTCTTGAAAGTAATTTAATCTTACCTCTTGCATGAGATGTGTCATTAAGCAACCTAATAGGGTGAATTGCATGACTAGCACGCTTGTAGCCTCCACTATGAAAAATTGTGAGAAATTTGAGCCTTATTGAGAAAAACACTTACCTTTAGTGTTTATATTGCTTGATTGCTATGAGTGTGCCGATGATTGTAGTTTGTTCTAGAACTTGCCTTAGTGATGCATTTTGAGACCGCTGTGGGATCACAGAAATGTGATATAGGTGGGGTCGAAGACGAGGAGGTATTCTTAGGAATTTTTGATCTTATTTTCCTTTAAAACCATTTATATCCAGTTTACACAGGTCGTTAGCACTCATTTTTAGTGCTAAGAAACCCCTAGAAAACTTCCACATTCAATCCACTAAATATTAACCTTATTTTTTGTGTAGTCGATTCCCGAACCATTACTTTTCTAAGATGTTGCCTAGTTTGAACTTATGATGGATTTTACCAAAATGTGACTTAAATCGGTTTGAATTGGGATTTTAGTGTTAAATTCCATGATTGAGATTGGAAACAATTAAATGAATAGAAGTTAGCTATTGAGCTTAAGGTTTATGGTTGGGTGATTGTAGTCAACTAAATGGCCTTTGAATTCCTGAACAAGTAGTTCCCTAGGGGTGTTTTACACCTAGCCACCGAAGGCCTTTATCCGGTCTAGGATGGTTGGTCCGAAAGTTCGTTACACAGGGTTCATAGAAAGTCATAGAATGCAATTATTCCAATCAAATGTGAAAAATCAATTTGAGTTATTTGTGCGAAATTGTTAAAGTATGAGTTATAAATGAGAACAAATAATAAGTTGAATTGACTTAGCACGAGAATCCTAAGTTTCATTACTGTCACGTGTTTAAACCATTAGGTAACATTTCCACATTTTTCACGGGTTTTGACTACCACTTTTCACCAACTATTGTGTCTATCATACCCCTATTCCATAATTAGCCTACATTGTTACAACACATGCTAGAATACCTCCTTTGAGATCTCACTTGGTGCTCATGCCAAGTCGGTGGAGATTTGATCCTTTTGCAAGCCTATGGTAACAACGCATCACGACTTGGCTTGATTGAGTGTTAAATTGCTTACTTCCTTACCTTGTAGTCTTATAGGTTGAGAGTGAGTGACTAAACACTTATCCTTATGTGAGGTGCTAGGTCGTGCATTCGGGCTTGACAAACTAAAACATCTCGAGTTTCTAATGCTTATACATATGTTGCTAGCCTAATTGCTTTGATAGTTAGTGTTAGTATTGTTTTGGTAAACTTGATCTTCGCTTATAATGTTGCAAGAGTGGTCTATGAAGTAGTAAAATGATGATTTGCTTGAGGACAAGCAAAGTTCAAGTGTGGGGATATTTGATATCGCTTGATTTGTATATGTTTATCTCTCGCGATATCATTGTTTTTGTACTTGTTTCTAGTCAATTTCATGAACTTTTGGTACTTATTTAGTTGGAAATTAATTTCATGTGTTTATGTTGAAGATTGAGAATGAATGGATGAAAAGATGAGGATTTTGCTGATTTTGCTATGCTGCACCGTTTTGGCCATATCTCCCTCATACGAACTCGGATTGAGACGATCCAGGTGGCCAGACGAAGCTCACTCAGAGCTCTACAATTTTCCAGAAGATAGTCAACTGAAAAGAAAAGGGGTCATAGCAGATCTGCTAAAGAAAGCAGATCGGCTATTTTAGTGCAAAATTCAGTCAGAAGTTCGACCTTGTGTACACACTTCCATTTCCAAGTAGCTTAGCCGATCTGCTTTCCTTAAGCCGATCTGCTTTCCTTAGCAGATCTACTAAGCCTTAGCCGATCTGCTATGATGCGCGGGGAAGTCTATTTATGTACTGTTTTAGGGTTCCACAAACACACACACCCCAACCCCCGAACCAGCAGCCCCCATTGGCGATTTTTAGGGGTTTTAAGTCATTTTTCATCCTTTTAAAAGTCTCTCATCATCCTTACTCATTTGGACACGAAGAATCATCATCCGAACATTGTAAACACTCGGTTTGCATCTTTATTCGATTATAATTATGTTTACTTTGATTTCTCTTATTTCATGTGTTTATCTTGTTGTTATGTTGATTAGTGGCTAGATTATTGTGCTTGTTTGGATGAACTAACTAGTTGATTAGGGGTGTATCTTTTGGTGTTAATTTATGCTTGAGTTTGTGAATCATCCATGGATTTGAATGCATTTAGTTGGTTGTTGCTATGAACTTTCGGCATTTTAGCTAAACAATTATAGCGAATGTTCTTTGTTTAGTAAAAATACCTAAATGAGTTATTTGTCATTTGTGGATTAAAGCATTTGATGATTGTAACAACACTAGTTAAATATATACAAGTTAACGATTATAGCGAATGTTTGTCGTGTGGATGATTTGCAAACTCACAAATTTAAATTTATGTTTAATCGGAGAACCTTGTGTGATTGAGCTTACTCACTAGAATTTAACCATTTGGTAATTTACTAATTGATGTAGGTAACATTTTCAACCAAGTAAATTGCTATCGATTATTTGTCTATAAATGATTGAACAAGATTGCTAATGTGGTTTTGGAATGTGTCAAATGATTTAACTAAATTGTGCAAGTTGGTAACCATGGCGAACGTCCGTTACTAGATTAAATCATAGGTTTGTTGATTGAAGTTGAACTATAGGTCTCAGAGAACTTTGAGCTTAGGTTTGATGAAAGTTACCATTTAGCATATGTATTAACCGGCTATAACTCTACACCCCGAAATCACTAGTGAAATAGTCCAAGCAAGCATTGTTTTTAATATCTGAAAGTTTCCAATCAATTACTTTGACTCTTCAGAGTCCACCTGCCTAGATTAATTAAAGTTTGTAGTTTTAAGCATCGTGACAACTCGGTCACACAAAACCCCCACATTTACTTTTCTGTATAAATTACTTGCACTTGAACATAATTCTTAAACTCACATTCCCTGTGTTCGAACCCGAACTTACCAAACTATACTACTACTCGACAGGGTCCACTGCCCGGTTGTGTTTTGGTCTAGCTCGGTATTTTCTTGTTCATATTTTCAACGATAATTTTATAACTGGATTTAACACATCAAGTTTTTGGCACCGCTGCCGGGGATTTAATGCCTGGAGACCGCCATCCTCATTTGATTTTTGGACGCCATACGTATAACTACCTAGAATACACAGAAGCCTTGTATAAAATTCATAAAAAGGAATGCGAATACCCTCGGGAAATTAACTGGAACCCGTTGGAGGTTGTCGGGGTTGCTCATGATATTCGCAAGACTTTTACTCAAACTGTGAAGTTCGATGACGAGGATTTTGGTGTAAATGACTTAGAAAAGCTTCTTGGGATCCAAGAAAATATCTACGAAGAATTGGTAATGGAATTCTTGGCAACTTTGGAAATGTTCCTTATCAACAATGTCGACGATAAATTCTTGAGTTTCAGACTTGGTGGAGCTCCTAGAAAATTATCCTTGAAAGAGCTTGCGGGTTGTTTGGGGATTTATACGGATGAGGAATTGTCTTCCCATTGGATTGATCGGTATTTTATGACTGGGGCAAGGCTGGATGAGGGGCAGTGTGATGCTGAAGTTTGGGCAACGCTCAGTACATCACGATATCTTGGGGGGAAGAATTTGAACAAACATCTTTCGTCCCCCAAATATAGGGTGATACACAAAATGTTAGCAAACACACTGACTCTTAGGGGAACAAATAGGGAGAAGGTGACCTTGATCGACTTGTGGTTTTTGGATAAGTTGAAGAGTAGGGACAGGATCAATGTCCCATATGCAGTGGGCAAGTACCTTCACGCCTATGCTAGTGGGCATAAACCCACTTTCATGCTTTGTGGTGGTCATCTAATCACCCGGATCGCCAAGGGCTTAAAGGTCAGTTTGAAGCCCCGAGGAGTTCCCGCCTATACCTTAGTGGAAAACAATACCCTTCCAATTGGGGCCGAATCCTATGCCACGGCCCACATCTTGAGAAAGAAGGGTGGAACTTATGTTGCTTATAGTCCCACTCCTCAAGAGGCGGCCACTGTATCTCGGGCCGGGGCTCGGGGAAAAAGGCCCGTCACCATTGAAGATTCTGATGAGGAAGAAGAGGCAGAGCAAGTGCAAGAAGAAGAAGCTGAAGTTAATGTGCATCCGGGTCGTGGTCATTCATCTTATTCTGGAGAGCCCGCGAACTGGAAGAGTTTTATGTCCAGCTTCAACAGTATGCAACTAGAGCAAAATCGAAGATGGGGAGAACAAGAAGCCTGGCAACGGGAGAATGTGGCTTTCAGGGACGAGTCTAGGTATGAGTGGGGAGTTAATCAATACCAAAATGATTGGCTAATTCACGACCATGAGCGAATGGGCCACCATGTGCCCGACCATGTGCCAATCCCGTATACGGGTGGGTGATTATACCAATACCAAAATGGGCCACCATCGCCATCACGAGGTGGGTGATTATACGGGATAGGCACATGGTCGGGCACATGGTGGCCCATTCGCTCATGGTCGTGAATTAGCCAATCATTTTGGTATTGATTAACTCCCCACTCATACCTAGACTCGTCCCTGAAAGCCACATTCTCCCGTTGCCAGGCTTCTTGTTCTCCCCATCTTCGATTTTGCTCTAGTTGCATACTGTTGAAGCTGGACATAAAACTCTTCCAGTTCGCGGGCTCTCCAGAATAAGATGAATGACCACGACCCGGATGCACATTAACTTCAGCTTCTTCTTCTTGCACTTGCTCTGCCTCTTCTTCCTCATCAGAATCTTCAATGGTGACGGGCCTTTTTCCCCGAGCCCCGGCCCGAGATACAGTGGCCGCCTCTTGAGGAGTGGGACTATAAGCAACATAAGTTCCACCCTTCTTTCTCAAGATGTGGGCCGTGGCATAGGATTCGGCCCCAATTGGAAGGGTATTGTTTTCCACTAAGGTATAGGCGGGAACTCCTCGGGACTTCAAACTGACCTTTAAGCCCTTGGCGATCCGGGTTATTAGATGACCACCAAAAAGCCTGGAAGTGGGTTTATGCCCAGTAGCATAGGCGTGAAGGTACTTGCCCACTGCATATGGGACATTGATCATGTCCCTACTCTTCAACTTATCCAAAAACCACAAGTCGATCAAGGTCACCTTCTCCCTATTTATTCCCCTAAGAGTCAGTGTGTTTGCTAACATTTTGTGTATCACCCTATATTTGGGGGACGAAAGATGTTTGTTCAAATTCTTCCCCCCAAGATATCGTGATGTACTGAGCGTTGCCCAAACTTCAGCATTACACTGCCCCTCATCCAGCCTTGCCCCAGTCATAAAATACCAATCAATCCAATGGGAAGACAATTCCTCATCCGTATAAATCCCCAAACAACCCACAAGCTCTTTCAAGGATAATTTTCTAGAAGCTCCACCAAGTCTGAAACTCAAGAATTTATCGTCGACATTGTTGATAAGGAACATTTCCAAAGTTGCCAAGAATTCCATTACCAATTCTTCGTAGATATTTTCTTGGATCCCAAGAAGCTTTTCTAAGTCATTTACACCAAAAGCCTCGTCATCGAACTTCACAGTTTGAGTAAAAGTCTTGCGAATATCATGAGCAACCCCGACAACCTCCAACAGGTTCCAGTTAATTTCCCGAGGGTATTCGCATTCCTTTTTATGAATTTTATACAAGGCTTCTGTGTATTCCAGGTAGTTATACGTATGGCGTCCAAAAATCAAATGAGGATGGCGGTCTCCAGGCATTAAATCCCCGGCAGCGGCGCCAAAAACTTGATGTGTTAAATCCAGTTATAAAATTATCGTTGAAAATATGAACAAGAAAATACCGAGCTAGACCAAAACACAACCGAGCAGTGGACCCTGTCGAGTAGTAGTATAGTTTGGTAAGTTCGGGTTCGAACACAGGGAATGTGAGTTTAAGAATTATGTTCAAGTGCAAGTAATTTATACAGAAAAGTAAATGTGGGGGTTTTGTGTGACCGAGTTGTCACGATGCTTAAAACTACAAACTTTAATTAATCTAGGCAGGTGGACTCTGAAGAGTCAAAGTAGTTGATTGGAAACTTTCAGATATTAAAAACAATGCTTGTTTGGACTATTTCACTAGTGATTTCGGAGTGTAGAGTTATAGCCGGTTAATACATATGCTAAATGGTAACTTTCATCAAACCTAAGCTCAAAGTTCTCTGAGACCTATAGTTCAACTTCAATCAACAAACCTATGATTTAATCTAGTAACGGACGTTCGCCATGGTTACCAACTTGCACAATTTAGTTAAATCATTTGACACATTCCAAAACCACATTAGCAATCTTGTTCAATCATTTATAGACAAATAATCGATAGCAATTTACTTGGTTGAAAACGTTCGCTATATCAATTAGTAAATTACCAAATGGTTAAATTCTAGTGAGTAAGCTCAATCACACAAGGTTCTCCGATTAAACATAAATTTAAATTTGTGAGTTTGCAAATCATCCACACGACAAACATTCGCTATAATCGTTAACTTGTATATATTTAACTAGTGTTGTTACAATCATCAAATGCTTTGATCCACAAATGACAAATAACTCATTTAGGTATTTTTACTAAACAAAGAACATTCGCTATAATTGTTTAGCTAAAATGCCAAAAGTTCATAGCAACAACCAACTAAATGCATTCAAATCCATGGATGATTCACAAACTCAAGCATAAATTAACACCAAAAGATACACCCCTAATCAACTAGTTAGTTCATCCAAACAAGCACAATAATCTAGCCACTAATCAACATAACAACAAGATAAACACATGAAATAAGAGAAATCAAAGTAAACATAATTATAATCGAATAAAGATGCAAACCGAGTGTTTACAATGTTCGGATGATGATTCTTCGTGTCCAAATGAGTAAGGATGATGAGAGACTTTTAAAAGGATGAAAAATGACTTAAAACCCCTAAAAATCGCCCATGGGGGCTGCTGGTTCGGGGGTTGGGGTGTGTGTGTTTGTGGAACCCTAAAACAGTACATAAATAGACTTCCCTGCGCATCATAGCAGATCGGCTAAGGCTTAGCAGATCTGCTAAGGAAAGCAGATCGGCTTAAGGAAAGCAGATCGGCTAAGCAACTTGGAAATGGAAGTGTGTACACAAGGTCGAACTTCTGACTGAATTTTGCACTAAAATAGCCGATCTGCTTTCTTTAGCAGATCTGCTATGACCCCTTTTCTTTTCAGCTGACTATCTTCTGGAAAATTGTAGAGCTCTGAGTGAGCTTCGTCTGGCCACCTGGATCGTCTCAATCCGAGTTCGTATGAGGGAGATATGGCCAAAACGGTGCAGCATAGCAAAATCAGCAAAATCCTCATCTTTTCATCCATTCATTCTCAATCTTCAACCTAAACACATGAAATCAATTTCCAACTAAATAAGTACCAAAAGTTCATGAAATTGACTAGAAACAAGTACAAAAATAATGATATCGCGAGAGATAAACATATACAAATCGAGCGATATCAGCAGTTGTGCTAATCCCCCCACATTACTCCTTCTTGCAGGTTATGATTAAATAATTGATTTAGCAAGAAGCTGTTGACCTGGATGGAATGTTTGAAGAACATACTCTGATATCTGATTTGATTAAATCAGTAGTGTTTGGATTTGTATAACACCTCGTTTGTATTATTTTGATTTGAAATAATAAACTGTGATGTATAAAGTTTGATAAAGTTTTATGTAAATTAGTGTAATGTACAATAGTAGATTTAAACCTACGCTTCCGAATAGAAAATCATTATTATAACGGTTATTAAGTGAGGGGTGTTATAGTCAACTCCTAACTGGTTCAACTTTCAGGTAGCTGTTTCTTATATACATTCATCAATTAGTATTTGGTCATCTTAATTGGATTAATAGATTATCTATAACCGTTTGAGGTAGTCACCTAAGTTAATGTCTGTCAAGTTCAAGTTATCTACACATGTGATTAATGACTTTTACTCTAATGATTGTCTGTAGTATCGTAGTAACTTCACCCAGTATTAATTTTCTAATTTTTGTTCTGTATGACATTTAGATTAGGTTATTACTCATAATTATAACCTTCATGAGATAAAGGCGGGAATATTTTGAGGGATTGAGACCCTTATATAATTGAGCTATGAGGATGCTTCAAGGTACGTACTTTTAAAACTTATAGAAGTATGAATAAGGACTATTTAAGATCTTATAAATGTTAGGTGCTTCGAATCAATGAGCTGGTTGTGAACACACACCTTATCTTATAAGTACCTTTTTTATAAAATTTCGTATGGCTTAGAGACTCATATGCTTGATCATTTTTTCTGTGATGTAAAGTTTATTGGGATTGCACTCATCTGCGTTGGATAAAAACTTTTGGTAACTTTCATTTCTTATATATACAAACTGTCTCTCTTACTTATTTAACACGTATTGCAAGGTGGTATTTTAGTTTTCTCTAATTAATCCATCATATGTGATTGTCTATTTTTAGAACAGGCAAAAATCACCCATGTGTGTCACATGGGTGGTCGGCCAATTCTGAAAAATTTATTTTGGGGTTTTGGTTCGTCTGGGCTGCATGAAATACATGATCGAGTTAAATGTGCTCATTTTCGAACTGTTTATGAAGTACAGCCGTACAGGTCCAGAGAGTTTAACATGATAATTTACCCGAATATTTTATGTAAGATGTTTTGTAAAAAGGTTTAGTTACATGTAATATATTTTACTCACATATTATAAAAAAATTAGTTATCTATGAATTTGAGTTTAAAAGGAAAAATTGATCAACCCCTTTTTACTCGAAACCAAGGCTGGCCCATTATATAAAGAGAACCCGTTTTGACCCATAGCTATTTAAACCGGACCCATATTGACATGTTTCTCAACCCGATTCTACCCACCCGATACACTAGCTGTATTCCTTTGTTAAGTGTACTATATCATGATGTTCATTATATTTGTCATAGGTTTCATAACTTCTATTTCAGCAACCTCTCTATTAATTTCATTATCATAATATTTCTCACTAGAAATATCAAATTATTAGTACCTGAGGATGAGGATGATATTGATGAAGAGCGGGTATTTTTGGTTGTTTTATAGGTTGTAATGTTGAGCCATTTACTTGTGAATTGATTAATATGTGTTATACTTTATTCTAATAGGTTAAAAGAGGGAAATTCTAACGGGTCGAAAGATGCCCAAAGTGTATTTTTACGATATGAAATCTCCTAACCCATTTTTTCATAAAATCAGTTTGGAATACACCTTTCTTTTTAACTATAATTGACACACTAATTGGCTATAAAGATTAGAGCAAAAAGGTGGTCGGGGTCATCCTGACCCATTTGTTTTCAACACACATATTTAATGACATATATTGTCTCATTGCCAAACCAGTCTATTGCTGATTGACTTGAGTTTATGGTGTCATATGTGTAGCATTGGTCATTGGAGATAGCCATTTGAATTGATATCAGTTTTCACTTTTATATCGATACATTCAATTGTTGATATATCTCCTTTTTAAAAAAAAAAATTAAAGTGTCATGTGGCCATGTAATACGTTAAATAGATCATATGCATCAGAACATAAGGTTAAGTAGTTTTTCTCCATGCTTTTGTAACCTGCTCAAATAATACGTTAAACACTTTGGCCAACTTTCGTTTTATGTTACCGGTATGACCAAATAATAAGAAGTCAAATTTCTCACTATCCGGTTGGGTTGCATAGAAAATTGTAACCGGAGTCAACCCATTTATTTATAAATGAATTAAAACTGCCACATCTACTTATGAGGGTTACATTTATATACTTTTAATGATAACTAATAACGGCTTCTTCTTTTTTACTTATAGGGGTCTGATGTGAATGCATAAAATGAAAACAGTCCACATGGAATGAGAACATCACACTGTGATCTAAAAAGCGCCAATTGCACTGAGATTTTGGGCTCTCACACGTAAGAACTGCCAAATACATCAGAGATTCTGCTTATCCGGTGGGCTTGCAGAGAAAATTGTAACCGGAGTCAACCCATTTATTTATAAATGAATTAAAACTGCCACCTCTACTTATGAGGGTTACATTTATATACTTTTAATGATAACTAATAACGGTTTCTTCTTTTTTACTTATACGGGTCTGATGTGAATGCATAAAATGAAAACAGTCCACATGGAATGAGAACATCACACTGTGATCTAAAAAGCGCCAATTGCACTGAGATTTTGGGCTCTCACACGTGAGAACTGCCAAATACATCAGAGATTCTGCTTATCCGGTGGGCTTGCAGAGAAAACTGCCACCTCTACTTATGAGGGTTACATTTATATACTTTTAATGATAACTAATAACGGCTTCTTCTTTTTTACTTATAGGGGTCTGATGTGAATGCATAAAATGAAAACAGTCCACATGGAATGAGAACATCACACTGTGATCTAAAAAGCGCCAATTGCACTTAGATTTTCGGCTCTCGCACGTATGAACTGCCAAATACATTAGAGATTCTGCTTATGTAGGGACTTTAGAGAAGATTGTACCTAAACGCATTCATAAAGAATCTTTTTGTAGAGAAATGTGATATTTTCAGCTTTGGTGTTGTAATTTGGGAACTATGTACTCTCGATAGGCCATGCGAAGGGATCCCATAAGCCCGAGTATATACATACACGTACTGGTAGACAAGAGAATGGCACAAGTTCAATCCTTGACATTGATGGCATAATGGTCTGTTGGGGCAACGGGTCAAAACAGTGAATAATTAGTGTAGTACATAACGGGTGACTTGGGCTGACCTGAAAACTCTATTGACTTAATTATTTGAGTTTGATAAATAGTTGATATGTTAAATACCATTATAGCATGCTTTGGATGACTTTCGACCCATACCACCCATTAACATTACCAAAGAAATCAATTTGATACATTGGAGCCTCTAATTGGTGCTCATGTAGTTTTATTGTTCCAGGTGGTTTGTGCGGTTGGTCATGATGGAACTCGACTTGGAATTGTTGAAGGTCCATTGGAAATATAATAGCAGTTTGATGGCAGATTTGCAATGCCTATTATTAATTAAAATATAAGCTTTAAACTCCTAGAGGATTTGCTCTTAGGCTATTACAAATAATCGAGAATTAGGTAACTAGATACAGTAACAATTTTATAGAATGTATTCTCTATATTATTATTTTTTTTCCCTTTCTTGCCTATGTTTTGCATAGTGATTGGTTTTTATCTCTTTTTCATTCTGTTTTTTCTTCGAATTGTTGGACAGTACCAAATCAATGGCTAAATAGTGAAGAAATCTTCTCACTCTTAATGAGATGTGAGATGTTGATATAGTTTATTGGATTGCAAGTAAAATACTAGAAAGGTTAATAATTTTCTTAAACATCAATCTTCACGATATAGTAGTCTGAGAATGATTATAAAGTAGTATTCTACATGTTATATACACGTATTTGACTTGCCATATAGAAAGCAATTGCGGGATTGAATTTTTAGTGGACTTTTAGGATTCTGAGGAACTCATATAGCCATATCAAGCTCTGTTTTTCTCTGAAGCAGTTACCTCGGTGGCGCTTGAAAAAAGAAGAAGATTAAATCAAATGCGACACAAATACCGATAGGGAATCTATTTTAAACTATTGACTGTTTATAATTTTGTGCATTTTTGTTGTAGAGTTAGGTAATAATAAATTATCTATCACACCTGTGTGTTATTGCCTTTGATTAGATTAGTTTATGCAATCTATTGAATTATACCATTTAAGTTATCATTTACTATGTTTCTACTAAACAAAAAATCATTTATTAATTTTTTTAGTCAGTGTTTCAAGTAATGGATTCTGGTCACCATTAGAAGATACACATGCAATACATGGTTATATTTGAGTCTTGCATTAGAAATGATCACAAACAAGTTTTTACTCGAGAGATATATAGAAAGAAGAAAGATTTATTGGTCTGAAAGAAAGCATTTGACAAACCATCTAACCTGCAATTTAACTTATTAAGGTTCATTATAAACACGATGTGGAAATCTTATCTCTTGATCTTATGTAGGCTCCAATATCAAGGAAGCACATATAAGAATATTGTTATTTACAATTCCATCTCATTTCCATTATAAACTAAGCTCATATCTATGTAAAAGGTTAAAACTGACCGCCTGACAGCCTTCTTCCAACCAGCTCATATCTCATATCTTTGCATAAAGTTCCATCGGCAAAACCATAATTGGCCATCTTAGTTAGGCTATCTAAATGAATTGGATGGATCCCCTTCTCCTCCATTATCATGTGTAAGAGATACGTTCTCCAACAAAAGCGGATCCAATTCCCCCCAACACAATCCCACGTAAATTCCACTAATCCTTGGGTCTACTGTGGTAATGAAACCAACTCATATCTCTGTATAAAGATAATCTATTTTGGTAATAGAAAACAAAGCTGTTTTACTAACCTCACATAAAAAATCAGATGACGAAAATAGCAGTATAATAAAAGAATTATATTTAAATCTTGCGGTAGCCCGCAAATTCGCGGGTAATGATCTAGTTTATAATGTAAATGAAAGACATTTTATTCACCAAAAAATTCTAGCCGTTGATCTACATAATCTAAGGGTTTAAATTGGTTCCTTTGGTTCTCAATTGTTTAATGGTTCTCATTTGAACCATCCCATATATATATATATATATATATATATATATATATATATATATATATATATATATATATATAATCATTTTGGATCACAAAATGCTCAAAATACGTCTGTATATACACGTCAATTGTTGAATTCTACGTATTTAACACATGATATAGTATATTTACATGTGTTGTAAAAAACCGACTTTTTGGCATTATGTATACCATTGACGTTAAATCTTCAGTACGTCTTAGTTAATTTGTCGACGAAGCAACAAGCCGACCCAATGATTCGTTACCATGAGCATTTGTTTATAGACAGATGATAGTGATGATACGTACGATTATGTGTGTTTTTGAATCCCTCATTAATATTACAAATTTGATTTATTTATTAAAAATTAATTAATTAATTAATAGTTTTGTTAAAGAAGGATATCGTTCACGTTTATCGTAGTTCCCAAATTGCCAATTAAGCTTCATGCTTTTAATGTGTGTACGCTTTACTCAATCCATAAACGTGTTCTAGATCCAAGTTAATTTCATGATTACAAAGTTAATTAGTATACGATTTTTTAATCGCAAAATGGTTGCATTTTTTTATACGTTTATCTAACTGTCAAGTTTGTATTATATACCTATGTTTCAAAGATCATGATTTACTTATCTTATTACTATTTAATTAATTATCAATTGGACATCGCTCAAGTAGTACCGCCACCACAAACGCCCAGACCCCACATGTGTCACCGACATGTTAGGGGTTCGAATCCGTACCTCGGTACATGTTGGTGATTTTTGGATAGATGATTTGTCTGACGTTGATGCTCCTTACGGGTGGGGTGGATGCGTACAACTGAAATATGGTACGGAGGACATGAGTACCCTCCAAATTATTATTATTATTTTTTTACTATTTAATTAATTTGATTTACACTACAAAATTGAATACTTATACAAAGAAGTAATAGATATATACTCACACATACTGAACATTTGTTTTATAAATTTGTTTTTAATTACACGCATGAGAATGGTCTTAATAATTTATTTACATTTGAATAAGAATAATGCTACAAATTTAGACATACCTATCTTTTTCTTTAAAGCTTACTAATCCCTATGATATGTGGAACTGAGCATCTTATATTTGCCTGAGATAAAGCTTTTCCTCTATAGGGCCTAGCTTGTACAGTAAGTTAAACACCCTATATATTATAGTGTGTGTTTGGAAGAGGGGCTTCTAGGGATTTTTGGGAGCTTGAACTTTTATTTTTTATAAGTCTCAGCCATAAGCTTTGTTTGGCAACATTAAAAATGAGGTTTCTTGAAAAAATAAGCCCCCAGAAGCCCTTAAACAAGAAGCTTTTTGAAGTAGCTTTTGAATAGAAGCTCCAGCCCGTTGTTGCCAAACACACCCATACTTCGTCGTCGAAAATCACCAACATAAAATGGATGATGTTAATTTGATTGGATTTTTACATGAGTTGCTTGTGAGTTGGATAAGTGAAAGTATATAGGCAAGCAAACGCAAAGCATAGCATGTGGGTATTTATTGATGATATATAGTTTGGAAACAAAGGAAAACAAATAGTACATATGGAATTAACTGTTGCTTCGAACTATTGGGTCGTCATGATGTCTTCTTTTAATTTTTGTCACGTTGAATGGTGCATTTTGTTCACGAAATCTTTTTAATGGATTAGAACTTCGAGAAATTAAAGGTTGATTCCTTTGAATGAAAGAATTTTGTGAACTCCAATTCAATTCAATCATTCTTTAACAACACACCGCGCCTTTATATAGTGACATTGAAATTCCCAATTCCATCGCAATACGTACAAACGCAAGCTTAAAAACAACTTCACATCGCATCAACTTCTCATGCAACAGACGTACATACATAATTCTTGATCAATCACCTGCCTAAACACCATTTGATATAGAGCCGCTGAACCTAGAGCCGCCTGGCCTTCCAATCCAGTTCCAACAATGCACTTCCTGGACTGAGAACGAGGGACTGCTTGACATTGCATGTTAGAACTCGTTAAAGCCCGATTCGCATCATTATGCTCGATAAAAGGAACGAGGGAAGATAGTATCGCTAGTTATCCACATTTGTAACAGATTTTCTTAACAATATAGAATAATAAATTCTCCTTCCATGAAAATTATGTCACTTTTATAGGCAAATACTTTCAAGTACATTCAAATACCTATGTATTTTCATGTCTTCGAAAGTTAATTTCATTTTCTCGTGTTATATTTCTAAGTAAAGATTATTTGTTCGGGGGTAGATCGAGATATGGAAACTAACGTCTGACATACGGTGCTTAAAGGATGAAACATATGAAAAAGGAAAAGCACACAAAATGATGCTCAAAGAAAAATATAATAACGGATGAAATTCACAGCATATTATATACATTTTTCATTAAACTTTGTTCTTTTCTGTTTTGTGAATTGATTCTAAGGCTCGATTTCTCATAATCTTTAAAACAAGACACATGCGGTTTTAGATCTTTTGATTATCATGACCCGAAAGACGGCCTTTGAAAACTACAAAGGAGGTTTTTCGGATTGCTTTAAGCGCTTATCAACTTATTTACCCATCTTAACAGCAGATAATCAAATAAAAACACCCTCTTGAAAAATGCTTATTTGTTTATTTGTTAAGGAAAAAAAACTAAAACATAAATATATCCACACGTACTCATTTTCTAAGCAAATAAATACTTATAAATCAATAAGTAGAGAAGGGATTATGAGAGTACATGAATTTTAGAAAGAATGGAAGTACCAATGGGAGGGTGCCATGTGTACAAAGAGAATACAAAACCCATTTACTCCTTAACTTAAATATCTCACAAACGACAAATCGAAAAATTATGAAAATTGCACCATTAGATTCAGTGTTTGATCCTCTTCGATTTGCCGTCCATTAAGACATACTTTCGACGAAAATTTTTTTCCACGTTTTTTGGTGGGTTTTACAATTTACTAACACATGTGTTAAAGTGTTGCGTTTAGGGTTTAGGGAGAAACCCCAAAACCCAAACCCTAAACCCTAACCCCTAAACCCCAAACCCTAAACCCTAAACGCTTTATATAACTCTAAACCCTAAATCTTACTAAACCCTAAACCCTAATAAACCCTAAACCCTAAACCCTAATAAACCCTAAACCCTACTAAACCCTAAACCCTACTAATCCCTAAACCCTAATCCCTAAACCCTATACTTAAATTAAATGTTTAACCAAATATTAACACATGTGTTAGCAATTAGTAAAACCCACCAAAAAACGTGGAAAAAAAATTCGTCGAAAGTATGCCTTAATTGACGGCAAATCGAAGAGGATTAAATGTTGAATCTAATGGTGCAATTTTCACAATTTTTCGATTTGTCATTTGTGAGATATTCAAGTTAGAGGGTAAATTTGTTTTTTACACGTGGGTATTCTCTTTGTACACATAGCACACTTCTATTGGTACTTCCATACTTTACAAAAATCATGTACTTCCTTGATCTTTTTTCTCGATAAGTAATGCCAAACACCCTCAAACTTGTAATAGTAGAGGGAGCTGCAGGCTTCAGTTGTATAGTTTTCCCAAGCTAGAGATATTAAGCTCAATGGTGGGCTTTGAGCCAAATCAAAGTAATGGGCTTAATTTGGAACATTGGTTCGTTGGTCGTGTTTGATAACACCGGGTCATAATGTCATATGTATTAGGATCCAGATTGAATTAGACCCTAGGCCTGCCTTGGGACGATCGAATTTAAATACTGATCGTGCGTCATCGATCTTTACACCGTTCAAGTAGTATTCATCGGGTTTGAACTTTGAAATAGTAATCAAACTTTTTACGAAGTTATACCTGGAGAAAGAAGATTAATGTACTTGAGGGATAAACAATGGATAACAGTCTTTATGTAGGGGTCACATTAATATCATTTGTCTAATTTACATATGGCGATATAACCTTATCATGTTCACATTTTTTCCACTTTTCACAAACTATATCTCGAATCTTGAATTGTAGTTAGATACGATCAAATTACTAGCCTATGAACTCATAATCACGTTTAATCTATCAGTAAATAACACAAAAAGTATACGACTATCGTTAATTCACTATTTAAAATGAAGTATCAAACTTCAATGCATAGTACGAGTATTGTGTTAGCATTACTGATTTAAGATCAACCTTTATTTTTATTTAGTTGACCGATTGAATATGAATGGGCTTTTTGTGACAATATCAATGGGCCAATCAGCCTCTCCATTTTATAGATACGTCATGTAATGAGTTCACTCACCCATATTCACAACGGAGTGATTTACGTGTATACCAAATAATATTATTAAGGGCAAAATACGTGATTAGTTGATTCCCGATTTTCTAAGCCAACTATGAAAAGTTTGAAAATTAAAAATCTGTTAATAATTTGTGTTTACAATTCTGCACGAAATTTGGTGGCCAGTGCGACGCTAGAAGGTTGGTTCTTTTTATAGAAAGTTTGTATGTATATATGACGTAAACAAAATTCATTAATACTACGAAACTGTCAAAAATATATAAAAAGAAAAAATTTCACAAGTACAAAATGTCTAAATTAACTAATCACAAACGCTTCAAACTATGAGAAAAGCAAACGAAGGTGATACTAATAATACTAATGTAACTTTCGATGGTGGAGGTTTTTCTCATGTCTCAGTGTATCTGTAATCGGCATGAGTTTTTTCACCTTTTTTGCAATCTTTGCAGTTAAAATTTCGGGAAGATTCTAGATTGTGTAGTTGTTGTTTTTCTAGATTTTTGTATTTCTGGTCTCTAGTACCTTGCTAGTTGATCTTTTTTAATGCAATTTTATTTTTTTTCCGTTCCAAAAAAAAAAAATGAAAGACAACTTCAGTATCTATTTACCAAACCTTAAAATGTGTGATGTGTCCAATTAAAAGCTAGTGATAAATGTTAAGCTATCAAGAAATATAGATGAAAAAGAATATCATAAAAGCGCCAAGTCAATACACAGTAAACATGATATTTTTCAAAAGAGAAAATTACAAAAATCATCCTTATGGTTTGACCTAAATTGCATATTCAGTCATTTAATTAATTTAATTACATAGATGGTCCTTTCTTTTGAAACTTGTTACGTAAATAGTCCTTTATACTAACGATTGTTAAATCTCCGTTAAAAAGGACCATCCATGTAAAAAATTTTATTCTTTAAATTTTTTTGAGTAAAATATAAATAATAAAATCTAGCATATGATGCTTTAAATTTTATTCTTTATATTTTTATTCTTTAAATTTTTATACATTATATGATGCATATAACATTATTTTCATTTCACTCATTTTATTCATTATCAAATTTGATCATATTCTCCTCTATAACTAGGGCTGTAGACAAACCGAGTAAATTCGAATATCTTGATGCTCGAATCGACTCGTTTAAAAAATAAGTATATTCGAGTTCGACTCGAACTCGGTTAACTTTTTAAAACCATATCCGAGTTCGGGCTCGGATAATAATTTAGTGTTCGAGCTCGAGCTCTATACTCGTTTAAGTTTATGACAATTTTAAAAAAATATATAGTTATTTGAGCTTAAAATGTTTGTTTAGAAGCTCAAGCTCGATAAAATCGTTTATAAGCTTAAACAAGCTCATTAAAAAGTATACTAACTATTTTATGAAACTTGAAATAAAGTTTGTAAAAGACATTTACACTTAATTAAACTTAAAATGTGTAAGTTTAATTAGTTATCATCAAACACTAATAATAAGTAATTATGTAATTAGATTCTTGATGTTGATATTTATAGTGTGCTCATCTCATCCTAACGAGCCGAGTCGAATTTATTGTTTTGAAGTTCGGCTCGTGAAACTTATCGAGCAATCTTTTTATGTTCGAACTCGACTCGGGCTCGAATAGCATTATGCTCGAATTCGAGATAAACAAGTTCGAACTCGAGTACCTCATTAAGTGCTCGGTTCGTTAACACCCCTATCTATAACATCAAATTTATATTCCACCACCATCTTTTTCCTACCTAAATATACATTTTTAACTTAATTAGTTCCCACTTTTCAACGTCATTTTACTTTAAAGCTAGGGTCATCGAAAAGGATACAAAAGAGAAGAGATGGTAACCACTAAAGTCATTACGAGATAAGATGAATGGGTAACAGAGGGTCCTTGAGTGGTGAAAGATAAATGTGGAAGAGGAACAATTTAATCATTAATTTGCTAAGCGAAATGTGAAAGCTGAAAATGATGTTGTGCACCTAATAATGTATATATACTGTAACACCCCGCAAATTTAAACGCGATTAATTTCGTTAATCACTTGCATTTTAGGCTAATTCCCTACTTGAGTGAATTCACAACACATTTTAGAGGTAAGTCTGGCATAGCCCAACTAGTTAGTACGCGTAGTATTACGTATTCGTAATTAGTTGTAATTACGTACAGAACAATTTGAAAACAAACGCGACAAAAACATACGACTGTTGGTGAACAAAATTATTTAATAAAACGAAATTATTAAATAACGATATTAACAATTAAACATTTTGACAAAAATAATTACAAATCATTTTATAACGCAAAAACGTTAAAATGTATAATTAAAAATAAACAGAGTCAAAAATTGTATAACTAAATTTTATGAATTTTATAAAATTCCTAATTAAAATAAATTTAATAAATAACGATCGGGTAAACAAACACGGAGCGCAAACACGGAGACGGAAAATGGGGAACAAAACCCCATCCACCTCCCCCATTTCCTTTTCATTTCCACCATCACCATCTTTTTCATCTCTCTCTCTCTCTTTCAAACTCCACCACACCACCTTCACAAAATCAAAGAAAACTACCATCAAACGACGCCGAATCAACAAACAAAATAGAGAAAAACGACCACGAGACTACGATCTATCTTCCCATCTTTCCGGATTTCAAAACCGACACTCGTAAGTTTCCGACAAATCCCGTCAATTCCTAGATTTTGTAGTTTTAGTTAATATTTCATGTTTAGTATACTTAGATTAACATGTTTTAGTGTTCTATACAACTGGAAATGTCCAAATCGAAGCTTAAATCTCGTTTTTACAAACCGAACCCCGAATAGTCCGTAACGTCGCATCTGGCTTGGGCCAAATGCGACGTCAGTCCTAACGTCGCACCCTACGTCGCATTTCAACCCAGCGTCGCACCTCACGTCGCTTATGCGACGCAAACCCTTAAGTCGCTAACCCTCGCAACGTCGCATATTGCGACGCAATACTCAATGTCACATTAAGTTGCGAAGTCGCACACAGCAACGTAGACCCTAATGTCGCACGCAACGTCGCATGCGACGTCGCACCTTGCGTCGCACAAGTCAGAACCCTAAAAACATATTTTAAAAAGTCAAAGTTACTGTAGAAAAGTCAAATTTTACTGTAGCAGTACTGTAGCAAATGAGATAATAACATTTTTGAACTATTGTTTCAAAACATCACCAACAAGTCGTATACACTTTCACAAACAACGAAATACAACGTAAACGTTTAACAAATACTTTGGACATAACTTGGTTGTACGAACACTAGCATGGATGATTAGCTTAGACATCCACATACTTATTAATCTCATACGTTTAGGACGTTAGGAGATCTCAGACTATACTTGGGCTTAGGTTTGCTAGCACTCGCACAACTACTTAACTCTAACAGGTGAGTTCACAGCCCCTACTTTTACTGATTTAACCGCTTTTGAACAGGGGTGGAAAACATAGTCAACTGTTTTACTTATTGCCATAACTGCTTTTACTTATATGATTGTTTATCATACGTGTTTTACTCAAACTATTAGAGTACTTTGAACTATTGAACTGTTGTGTGAACCTTGTTTATGAAATAACATTTTCATATTGATACACTGAACAAATGGGATAACTTATTCGACAAACCGTTTTAACTAGACCGGAGAACGACCGGTAAACTGTTTTGCAACCGATTGTAAACTTTTAAACTTGTTTGGTATACCGGAGAACAACCGGTACTTTTGTGTAAATGCTGGAGAACGACCAGCTACGTATCTTAGTGCCAGAGAACGACTGGCCAAGGGACGGGAGAACGACCCGTGCGTCTGGGATGGGAGAACGACCCATGCGTTTGTTGGACGGGAGAACGACCCGTGCGTAACTAGATCGAAGAACGACCGGTAAACTGTTTTTGTTGAACGGGAGAACGACCCGTGCGTATTTGGCCGGAGAACGACCGGTACTGTTTGTCAAACGTTGGGGAACGACCAGCACGTGTTTTAAACTTGAACTTTGGGCGAACAACCCACTAAACTTGAACTTTGGGCGAACAACCCACTAAACTTGTATTTGGATAACATTCCACTAAACTTATTCTCGACTATTATGGCAGTACTATTTGGTAACGTATTTGAATAACAACTGTGCTTACAAACTTGGTTCAACTATTGCAAACATGAAACCTGTGAATTCACTCAACCTCGTTGTTGACTTTTACTATGTTTTTCAGGGAATTAGCTGCGCATGTAAGAATCGCCAACACTGTAACACCCCCAAATTTGTTTAGCGGAAGCATTTAGTTAAAGTACTGGGGTGTCACAATAATAAAGCATGCATACGTATCAGAGCTTATGATTACAACAGAACAAAATATATTAAGATGCCAAAAGTATTAATTACAAGATTTACGATTTTATCAAATCGTACAAGTTAAAAGTAATATGTATACAAAAGTGGATTTCTAGAATATGACAAAACAGTTTCAGTTATACTAGAGAAATCCATATGTTTTTCCCAAAAAGTTGGCATCCTAAAGCTTCACGGGTCACCTAATTCTCCATGTGTTGGCGATTCTTACATGCGCAGCTAATTCCCTGAAAAACATAGTAAAAGTCAACAACGAGGTTGAGTGAATCCACAGGTTTTATGTTTATAGTAGTTGAACCAAGTTCGAGTAAGTTTATTGACTCGGAAGTCAAACAGTTATTTATGTCGTTTGTTTAAGTGTAATCATAGTGGGATGTCACCCAAATCTGTCAGTGTGGGATGTTACCCAATTGTTTTGTATGAAAATGTATTGTAGGAAAGTAGTATCCTAATAGTTCCGTAGGAATGTCTGTATCCTAATAGTCATTGTAGGAATGTCTGTATCCTAATAGTCATTGTAGGAATGTCTATATCCTAATCGTCATTGGAGGAATGTCTGTATCCTAATAGTCATTGTAGGAATGTCTGTATCCTAATAGTCATTGAGTGATCCATGTCAGTAGGATGCAGTGCCCATGTCAGTAGGGACTTTTTATATGTTTAATAGTAATAGTGGATTCGTGTCAGTGGGATCCATTGCCCATGTCAGTAGGGACTTTTCAATAGTAGGGAGTGTCAGTGTCCCTTGATCCATGTCAGTAGGATCTGGTCCATGTCAGTAGGACCCATTTGTTACCCAATCAGTTTCGTAAAAGCGTTGTTGGTTGTTTTCCAATGTTTGCAAAACATGTTTATGCATTTACAGTGTTTATAGTATGAAAATGTTATTTCAAAATCATCAGTTTGCGTTTCAGTTTACCAGTTCAATGTACTCCACTTGTTTGAGTAAAATATTATACAATCATGTTTGTATAGAAATGATTGACTATGTTTTCCACCCCAAAAGTAGTTAAAACAGTAAAGTAGGGGCTGTGAACTCACCTGTTGAGTTAAGTAGTTGTGCGAGTGCTAGCAAACCTAAGCCCAAGTACAGTCCAGAATCCCCTAACGTCCTAAACGTATGAGATTTAATAAGTATTGTGAATGTCTAAGCTAATCATCCATGCTAGTGTTTGTACAACCAAGTCACGTCCAAATCGTTCGTTTAACTGTTTACGTTTGTATTTCGTTGTTTGTGAAAATGTATACGACTCGTTGGTGAAAGTTTGAAATCAACATTTCGATAAAACAAGTATGTTTGTAATGTTTGCATAGTTCGTGTATCGTATAATATGTGAGTATTCGATGCCGATTAAGTTTGACACTTAGTGAAAATTTTGGTTTGGAACCTGCTGTTTTATGCGACACTAGGGGCGTCACTTGTTTTGGTTATGCGACACTAGGCTAGTGTCGGGTTAAGTGGTGATCAGGATGTTATGCGACACTTATGAAGTGTCGGTTAAAATAGTAGTGCGACACTTATGAAGTGTCGGATGTAAGATTGGTGCGTCACTATCGGAGTGTCGTATATAAAGGAAAATCTGATTTTTATGCGGCATTTGGTTAGTGTCGTATAGCTGTGTCGGTCAATGATTAGCGACACTCGAGGAGTGTCGGTATAGTAAAGTTGGTAGCGTCACTAAACAAGTGACGGTATATTTTGGGTTGTATGCGGCACTAATAGCGACACTAAGGAAGTGTCGCTATACTGTTTTCGGTCCCTATGCGACACTATCGGCTGTTCGACGAACAGCTTGAAAAGGACGAGATTTGGTTCGTTTTTGGACATAATCGGTTGTATAAAACACTAAAACATGTTAAAATAAGTATACTAAACATGAAATATCAATTATAACTTCGAAATCTAAAGATTTGCGGGATTTGTCGGAAACTTACGAGTGCCGGATTTGAAATCCGAAAAGGTAGAAATGTAGATCGTGGTCTCGTGGTCGTTTTATTCCAAAGAAGTATGGTGATCCAACGCGTTTTTGTGGTAGTATTTGGGGTTTTTGTGTGATTTTTGGGTGGTTTTAGAGAGAAGGAGGAGAAAGGAGAAAGGAAGAGAGAGAGAAGGAGAAATGAAATGAAAGAAAGTTGGGAGGTGGAAATGGGTTTTGTTTCCCCATTTTCATCTCCTGCGTTTTCGTCCCGTGTTTGTTTATCCGATCGTTAATTATTAATTTTTAATTAATATCTTTAATTACATATTTTTAATTATGATCTTTTTATGAAACCAAATTAATTTAGTTATAAAATTTTAAACTTTGTTTTATTTAAATTGTACGAATTAAACGTTTTGCGTTATAAAATGATTTGTAAATATTTTTGACAAAATATTTATTCGCTACTACGTTATTTAATAATTTCGTTTTATTAAATAATTTTGTTCACCAACAGTCGTATGTTTTTGTCGCGTTTGTTTTCAAATTGTTCTGTACGTAATTACAACTAATTACGAATACGTAATACTACGCGTACTAACTAGTTGGGGTTTGCTAGACTTACCTCTAAAATGTGTTGTGGATTCACTCAAGTAGGGAATTAGCCTAATAATGCAAGTGATTAACGTTAATAGTTGTGTTTAAATTTGCGGGGTGTTACATTCTCCCCTCGTTAGAGAAATCTCGTCCCGAGATTTAAAATCAAGTCGGATCGCCCGCGGCGTATGTTCTCCAATAAGTCATGTTGTTAACAATAGTAATAGTTTGCGTGGCGTTCAATTGTTGCCATAGAAGTTCAATCAGTTTAAGTATGCTCGCGGCATAGTTCAATAAGTTGTTTGTTCGTTTCGTGGTTAGAGTTTACCAAGTGTTGTGTTCAAATCGACATTCGAATAAAACGTATGTTAAATCGTAGCAATAGTCGCTAAAACGTACCGTGCTAGTTGAGGTCTACAACCGTTTCTGGTGCACGGAGGATGTATGCGCGGCTTGGGGTGTAGCCTTTGTTTGCGACGCGATTGTTGTCGTTTTGATTGTTGCGGTTGTTGTTCGGTTGTTGGCATTAGTTTCGGTGGTGTCCAGGGTCACCACACCTAAAGCACCCATCAATTCGCTGTTCATTGTTTGCAGGGTGGGTTCGGCATGCCTGAGTTCTGTGCCCATATCGCTTGCAGTTATCGCAGAAGAAGCAATCTCCTTCATGATGTTTTCTGCACTTCCCACACTTGGGCCTGTTACCAAGGTAGGGTTTCTGTTCAGTGTTGGTGATCGCAGCGAAGGCTCGGGTGTTTCCCAGGTTTCTGTTTTGTTGACCCTGACGGTCGTTACCGTCGTTGTTTCATTTGCGTTTGTGGGTTCCAGAGTCGCCCGCATCAGTACGGGTAAGTTCAGTTTTCCCGGTAGTAGTTTTCAAAGTGCCGATCAGAATGGCGTCGTCGGTTAAGATTTGAGCCAGATCAACTGCGCTCCTAAAAGTGGCGGGTTTGGAAGACATAACCATGCCTCGAATTTGTGGGGCCAAACCCTTGTTGAAACGCTCGATGCGTTTGCTTTCGGGGGTTACCATGTGAGGCACAAGACGTGCAAGCTCCTGGAATCTAGTTGTGTAACCGGAAATGTCAGCGCCGATCATTTGAATGTTCCAAAACTCGGTCTCAAGTTTCTGCATCTCGTTGGATGGGCAAAATTCCTCCATCATCATTTGTTTCAGAGTTCCCCAGGTCATGGAGTAAGCAGCTGGGCGTCCCATAATCTGGACTTGAGTGTTCCACCAGGTTAGCGCTTTGTCGGCTAGAGTGCAGGTGGCGTATTTCACAATTTTGTCGGTGGCACAGTCGCTGATGTCGATCACCGATTCCATTTTCTCAATCCAATGGACCAGGCCAATGGCCCCTTCGGTCCCGGTGAAGGTGCTGGGTTTACAAGACTGGAAGGTTTTGTAAGAACACCCCTGCTGGGTATTGGTTGGGGTTTCGCTATTGACTGGAGTGGCTCCGCTATTGTTGGTCAAGTTTTCACGATTGCGGCTGGCCTCGTACTGAGCAATAGCCTCAGCCACGCGGCGTTCGATTATTTGTTCGGTTGTTTCTGGAGGCGGAGGTGGAGGAGGAACATTTCGTCGACTGTTTCGAGTATTTCTTTTAGGCGGCATGATGACGTTCTGCGATGAAAAGATGCAGAAGTCAATGCCAATGAAAAGTATGTGAGGAATGAAGTTTCACATATTTCAAGTTTTCAAGTATCAAGAAAAATTGTCGAATCCCCATCACGTATCTTACGACTATGAAACACCCATATGTACTCAGTATAATATAATCACGTTGGCCAGGCGTCATTATATGATGCTAAATACATACTTCTTTTCATCAACCGTTTAATACGATCAGGTTCATATGAGATCTGAGTACAATGAACGAGTCGAATGTGGTGAATAGTTCACGCGTATCGAGGTATCGTAACGATAGTTTAGATGTATGCAAATGTATGTATGCATGTACGTTCTAACCATGGCTATAGTCTAGGTCTCTAGGTCGCTAAGTCACCTAAAGTTTCCTAGTTCGCTATAACCAATGGCTCTGATACCAATCTGTAACACCCTCAAATTTGTTTAGCGGAAGCATTTAGTTAAAGTACTGGGGTGTCACAATAATAAAGCATGCATACGTATCAGAGCTTATGATTACAACAGAACAAAATATATTAAGATGCCAAAAGTATTAATTACAAGATTTACGATTTTATCAAATCGTACAAGTTAAAAGTAATATGTATACAAAAGTGGATTTCTAGAATATGACAAAACAGTTTCAGTTATACTAGAGAAATCCATATGTTTTTCCCAAAAAGTTGGCATCCTAAAGCTTCACGGGTCACCTAATTCTCCATGTGTTGGCGATTCTTACATGCGCAGCTAATTCCCTGAAAAACATAGTAAAAGTCAACAACGAGGTTGAGTGAATCCACAGGTTTTATGTTTATAGTAGTTGAACCAAGTTCGAGTAAGTTTATTGACTCGGAAGTCAAACAGTTTTATTTATGTCGTTTGTTTAAGTGTAATCATAGTGGGATGTCACCCAAATCTGTCAGTGTGGGATGTTGCCCAATTGTTTTGTATGAAAATGTATTGTAGGAAAGTAGTATCCTAATAGTTCCGTAGGAATGTCTGTATCCTAATAGTCATTGTAGGAATGTCTGTATCCTAATAGTCATTGTAGGAATGTCTGTATCCTAATCGTCATTGGAGGAATGTTTGTATCCTAATAGTCATTGTAGGAATGTCTGTATCCTAATAGTCATTGAGTGATCCATGTCAGTAGGATGCAGTGCCCATGTCAGTAGGGACTTTTTATATGTTTAATAGTAATAGTGGATCCGTGTCAGTGGGATCCAGTGCCCATGTCAGTAGGGACTTTTCAATAGTAGGGAGTGTCAGTGTCCCTTGATCCATGTCAGTATGATCTGGTCCATGTCAGTAGGACCCATTTGTTACCCAATCAGTTTCGTAAAAGCGTTGTTGGTTGTTTTCCAACGTTTGCAAAACATGTTTATGCGTTTACAATGTTTATAGTATGAAAATGTTATTTCAAAATCATCAGTTTGCGTTTCAGTTTACCAGTTCAATGTACTCCACTTGTTTGAGTATAATAGTATACAATCATGTTTGTATAGAAATGATTGACTATGTTTTCCACCCCAAAAGTAGTTAAAACAGTAAAGTAGGGGCTGTGAACTCACCTGTTGAGTTAAGTAGTTGTGCGAGTGCTAGCAAACCTAAGCCCAAGTACAGTCCAGAATCCCCTAACGTCCTAAACGTAAGAGATTTAATAAGTATTGTGAATGTCTAAGCTAATCATCCATACTAGTGTTTGTACAACCAAGTCACGTCCAAATCGTTCGTTTAACTGTTTACGTTTGTATTTCGTTGTTTGTGAAAATGTATACGACTCGTTGGTGAAAGTTTGAAATCAACATTTCGATAAAACAAGTATGTTTGTAATGTTTGCATAGTTCGTGTATCGTATAATATGTGAGTATTCGATGCCGATTAAGTTTGACACTTAGTGAAAATTTTGGTTTGGAACCTGCTGTTTCATGCGACACTAGGGGCGTCACTTGTTTTGGTTATGCGACACTAGGCTAGTGTCGGGTTAAGTGGTGATCAGGATGTTATGCGACACTTATGAAGTGTCGGTTAAAATAGTAGTGCGACACTTATGAAGTGTCGGATGTAAGATTGGTGCATCACTATCGGAGTGTCGTATATAAAGGAAAATCTGATTTTTATGCGGCATTTGGTTAGTGTCGTATAGTTGTGTCGGTCAATGATTAGCGACACTCGAGGAGTGTCGGTATAGTAAAGTTGGTAGCGTCACTAAATAAGTGACGGTATATTTTGGGTTGTATGCGGCACTAATAGCGACACTAAGGAAGTGTCGCTATACTGTTTTCGGTCCCTATGCGACACTATCGGCTGTTCGACGAACAGCTTGAAAAAGACGAGATTTGGTTCGTTTTTGGACATAATCGGTTGTATAAAACACTAAAACATGTTAATCTAAGTATACTAAACATGAAATATCAATTATAACTTCGAAATCTAAAGATTTGCGGGATTTGTCGGAAACTTACGAGTGCCGGATTTGAAATCCGAAAAGGTAGAAATGTAGATCGTGGTCTCGTGGTCGTTTTATTCCAAAGAAGTATGGTGATCCAACGCGTTTTTGTGGTAGTATTTGGGGTTTTTGTGTGATTTTTGGGTGGTTTTAGAGAGAAGGAGGAGAAAGGAGAAAGGAAGAGAGAGAGAAGGAGAAATGAAATGAAAGAAAGTTGGGAGGTGGAAATGGGTTTTGTTTCCCCATTTTCATCTCCTGCGTTTTCGTCCCGTGTTTGTTTATCCGATCGTTAATTATTAATTTTTAATTAATATCTTTAATTACATATTTTTAATTATGATCTTTTTATGAAACCAAATTAATTTAGTTATAAAATTTTAAACTTTGTTTTATTTAAATTGTACGAATTAAACGTTTTGCGTTATAAAATGATTTGTAAATATTTTTGACAAAATATTTATTCGCTACTACGTTATTTAATAATTTCGTTTTATTAAATAATTTTGTTCACCAACAGTCGTATGTTTTTGTCGCGTTTATTTCAAATTGTTCTGTACGTAATTACAACTAATTACGAATACGTAATACTACGCGTACTAACTAGTTGGGCTTTGCTAGACTTACCTCTAAAATGTGTTGTGGATTCACTCAAGTAGGGAATTAGCCTAATAATGCAAGTGATTAACGTTAATAGTTGTGTTTAAATTTGCGGGGTGTTACAAACACACATGGAGAATTAGGCGACCCTTGAAGCTTAGGATGCCAACTTTTGGAAACATATGGATTTCTTTAGTATAACTGAAATGTTTTAGTCATATTTCAGAAATCCACTTTTGTAAACTTATTTCTTTTAACTTATACGATTCGATGAATCGTAAACTTTGTAATTAATACTTTTGGCATCTTAATATATTATGTTCTGTTGTAATCATAAGCTCTGATACGTATGCATGCTTAGTTATTGTGACACCCCCGCACTTAAACTAAATGCTTCCGCTAAACAAAGTCAACGAATATGGGGGTGTTACATATACATGTTTTAAATTTTATAATTTATATTTACTCAAAAATTATAAAATTTAAAAGAATAAAAAAAACTACACACGTGGTCCTTTTTAACGGAGGTTTAACAATCGTTAGTGTAAAGGACTATTTACGTAACAAGTTTCAAAAGAAAGGATCATCTATGTAATTAAATTAATTAAAGGACTAAATGTGCAATTTAGGTCAAACCATAAGGACTGTTTTTGTAATTTTCTCTTTTCAAAATGTTAAGAGAAATTGTCGATTCAGTCCGTAAATTGTATAAAAGGGATAACTGTCAGACTTGAATGATCCAAATTCATGTTCAAATATGAATAAAAACAAACCCTAAAGAGTAAAAAACTTAAACTTTTATTAAAATAAAGGGTTTAAGTCAGCGATCGCGAACGAACTTTCCATTTTGTCCCGAGATCACCAATCAACCGGTTTTATTACCGTGATCACCATCGAACTTTCAAATTTCGTTCTGAGATCACCAACCATGTACTTTTTTGTGATCACCATCTGACGTGGCATTGCCACGTAGGTATTTTTTAATGATGTGGCATTGCCACGTAGGTATTTTTAATGACGTGGCAATGCCACGTCAGATAGTGATTCTGGTTGTCACAAAAAAGTACATGGTTGGTGATCTCGGAACGAAATTTGAAAGTTCAATTGTGTCGGGACAAAATGGAAAGTTCATTGGCGATCGCTGACTTAAACCCTTTTATAATCAAAAGGAACTCAATCTCAATTGATCATAAAATCACGTTAGGTAATCACTAATAATCAAACAATAATCAAGGATCATCAAATAAAATACACCCGATTTTGACTTTTTTAAAAATCGATTCGGCTCCTGTCACGAGTGGGTAGAAGAAGCAAGAAGAATCGGAGGTTTTTGTTAGTTCATTCATTTTTTCGGTTTCTCGGTTCGAATACGTTATTCCTTTTCATTTGATTATGATTTCGATTTCATTTTCGGGTCTGAGTTTCTGTAACGTTATGATTGGCTAAATTATTTATGTATTTACATAGATGATGATATTTAGATGATGGTTTGATTATTGATTTGTGAAAGATATTGGAAGGGATTATTCTGAATATTCCTTGAATCAGCATGTTTAAATCGTGTTACTCATTTGTAATCTACATCATTGTTCTTACCCTTTGTCTCTAGTGTGTCTGTCTTACTAGTTGTCTTTTTTAATTAATACGTAGTATATAAAATAAAAGGAATTCTGATTGCATCTTCAGATATGAAATAAAATTTCAAATTTAATGCGATTCTTATACACAGTGTGTAGTAGGATTTCCAAAGCAGGGCACTAGTAACTAGTTCATGTGTGGTCACAATCATTCAAACTGGTCTCATCATCATTTTGGCATGTGTACGGTAAGGATTACTGGATTACCTCCGATTCCTTCATTATTTTATATTTGTGAATAATTATTGGTGTACTTTCAAAGAAGATTTTTTTCAATTCAATCTTTAGGAGTTGAAATTTTGAGTCCGGCTTCAAACGTATAACCCAGTTGGTTCTGAATAAGACTGGTCCGTCATTTTTTCTAGAATAGATGAACGGTATCTTTAGCGTAACTTAGGCCATCAAGCATATGTTCCGTATCATACATCTTTCACGTATTGTCATTGAGACACGACTAGCTAGTTGACATACTCGATCACTAATGTTTCACAAGAATAGAAGTTATAAAAGTATATGTCCACGTGAAAATATACATAATATATGTTTTTCATTTACCCTCCATTCATATATCTTTCCAATTATAGATAAAAAAACAGTCGATGTAAAATAATTGCCGTCTTTTATATCAGCACTTACGCCCCTAGCCACCCATATCATCAGACAAACATAAATACTCTCTCTACCTCATCTCCAATAATAATAAACCATCCCAAATTAATTGTCTATCTATCTATCTAGCTTGATTTATCTCAAAATGTGTGTCCATGTTAAAATTTAACCTATCAAAATGTTTTTCAAAATTTATCATGAAATCTTATTGGTGAACAATGTAATGATCCCTACTTTTGTTAAACTATATGCAAAACTTACACGGGATGGAGGGTGTAATTGTTAATGAGTTCTTTATATACACATATGTTTGGCCGTTTGCTCCTTTTGAACACACAAAACACCACCCACATTATATCTTTCCTCACTCACTCTTCTTACATTCACACAACATGGAAACAGGATGGCGGCATTCATTCAGTTCTGGTGGCGAAGATGGTACTATAGCCCGTGGTGGTTACACCCGAGGACAAAACAGTTATATCACAAACACTATTGCATGGGAGGATACTAATAATAAGATCTTAAACATTAGTACGCATCATAATTGGAACAATCACACCGTCACTCAGTGGCGGATCCCGGAAATTTGTTTAAGGGGGCACTTGATGCAAGAGGTAACGATAATAGACGGTTGACTAACCGGTCAAAACGGGTCAGGTCAATATCAGTCAGGTAAAAAACCAAATATAAGTATCAATCGTCACTTTTAGAGAGCGCATACAAAATATACTACCACGAAAATCAACTTAGACTTTTTTCAAGTTTAAGTTATTCAAGTTTGATGTTACACTTCATGTTTTGATCATTTCAAGTATAATGTATTGAGTTTTTTAATGTGTGGGTTCGATTTAAATATTATGATTCATACATAACATTTCATCAAACACTATAAAAAACAAATATACAATTAATAAAATGTGAAAGTACTTATAGCAATATATGCTTAATCGATTATCAAAGCTTAGAAAAGTGGAATTTATATAATCCTTACTAGTTAAGTTTAACGATATTAAAGACCTTATTTAGTAGTAATCTAACACCCTTATAATTTGTTTAGCTCATTCTTTCATTACCTTACAAGTTTAAAGATCGCAAATGACAATGATACCCTTAACATTAACATACAGGACCAAAGTACCCATCGCTAAATATAGAAACGATCCATAGGTTTGGAAACTACCATTTATATTTGTACATAAACAAGGAATGTTTGACCTATATAATATTTGTCCATAATAAACATTTATACATTAAATATAATATAATTTATACTCCTTAAGTAACACACTATTTAGAAAGAGCCTGATAACCTTGTACCATTAATCATAATCGGTAAATGTTAAAATCACTTTGTCATAATTTACTCCATATACGCAAACACTTGATCACATCATTTTTGAACGATTTTAAAATCTTCAGCGTCGCAACGCGCGGGTAGTTAACTAGTATAATTGTATATGTACTTATATATTATTATTGAAATATTAAATTATTCTTTCACTTAAATTTAATAATATTGGTATACTCTAAATAATATTAAGAATAATACTTAAGTACGTCATCATATATAGTTAAATAATAGTGGAAAATGGTTTAAAGATTAAAAATGAAGAAGTAACGTTTGAATTGCTCAAAATACTTAAGATCACGTGACAATTTTGTTTAGCATCTTCTAAAATATTACTCCCTCCGTCCCAATTTTATTGTCCTGTTTTGACTTTTGAATTCTTTCTTTTTCAACTTTGACCTTCAATAATTTTGTTTGTGTTATATAATATTTGATGCAAAATATATGAATGGATCGAGAGGTATAACACATACGAGAGGAAAACAAAGGAACTATGTGATCGGGAGACGTACGAGGGACTTCGAGCCGACCTTGTGGAGCATATTTGGAGGAATCGTGAACAAAGGTGGAATGAAGCGAACGCAGCAAAGTAGTTTAATTTAATTGTTGTTTTTAAATTATGCATTTTAATTTTTAGGACTTGTAATTTTTTTATTTGTTTTAATGAAGTAAATGTTGTTTTATTTAATTTATTTGTTTTTAAAACATAATTTATTCAATTATTTGTATTAAAAAAATCAAAAACTCCATAACTGTCTGTCACATCACAAAATTATCAACAATAACATTCTCCTCAGAACACTGTGAATACAACACCTTGTGCTCTAAATAATGGAACTAGAAAATGTACCCTATTTAGGCCAATTGGATCCTAAAGTGGACTTAACGTCGTTTGACGTTAAAACATACTCCCTCCGTCCCTAATCTATTGTCCAGTATTCCTTTTTTGCTGTTCCAAATTAATTGTCCACTTCCATAAATAGATAAGAATAATAAGATAAAGTTCTTTTTTACCCCTAATGTATATATGTAAGACAAAAAAGTAGGTAAAAAGTAAAGGGTAAAACTGTCTTCTTACCAAAAAGTAAGAGAGATGATTATGTTTTCTTAAACTGCGTGTTTTTTTGTCTGGGGACAATAAAATTGGGACGGAGGGAGTATTTTCTTAAGCGAAGACAAGTCTCTGATTCTGGACCCACAAAATACAGAGTCGAAAACCGTACTAGCTACAAAACGAGTTTAAATTTCTTGTACATAAAAACGGATAAAATCGTTTTGTCAGTTCAAGTCATTCATCAAGATCAGAAAGATAGTTAAATTTGATTTCCATTTGTTTACAGCAAGACAAAGCAGCAGCCTACAAGAGTTAAAAGACTGTTTGTTCCTTATCTCCACAAAATTAACAGCAATATGCTGCTACTGCTAGTCAAGTTCGATTGCACTTGCCTCGTTCATCACAATCTGCAATCAGAGAATATTTTAATGTAAAAACCAACTCAAATGGACTCGAAACAATTTATTCAGGTATTAGACCACGATGAAGGTGCCAATGCAAAAGGAAAAAGAAAAAAAAAACAGAGGTAGAGAGTACTGATGAGAAAAACAATTGAAAATATAGTTAAGTAAATTAGCATAATAAATTCATAGTCACAACTAAGCTACAATAATACGTGGGAAGTAATGATATATAATCAACCAAGGCCCTGGTGTTCTAAAGAAACCCAACCTAGATTGCTTGAGTATCCCCCATTACCTCAATCAACAATTAACTGTTCAATTCGGCATTCAAAAGAGTAAATATTAACTTTAATCGAATTTCTCGACATAGAACCAACTGAATTTTTCCAACTAAGTGCTAATCTTTCAAATTCTTTCGGAATGGTCACAACTGCCACTACTCATTTAGAAAATAGTTGTAGCAAAATAATGCAGTAACAAGTTCCTAATTCTTATGTGTGCACAAAATCAAACACTAACCATAATTCATATATTCAACTATTCAAGTGAACCACTTATGCATATGCTTAAATGTTAAATGCCCACTTAACCCCTACAACTGCCAAGGGTGTTATAGATCAGATAATTCAGAAAAGGATATTTTTGACACACACACACACAAAAAGAATACAAAAGAAAGATCTCGATGATGTTTACCACTTAATGTACTGTAATAATAAGTGGAAATTTAAGATCCACAACCAAAATACCTGTGATATAGTTTCTTTATAGCTACTGCTAGCTGTTGCATTCAAACCTCTCTCTGCAAGCTCATAGTATAGGGTCAATCCTTCAGGACCATTTGTTTTATCCTTCTGCAAATATCTACAACAAATAAAGTTACAATTAAGAAAGTAGGTTCCTTTGTGCAAAAATACAATTATGACTTCCAACTAGATAATTTTATTAATTAATACCTTTGCTGCACAAGTGTTTCGACTGCCTGTTTGATGTTTCCAAACTCAATGTGCCTTTCATCATCTTGAGACAAACCCAATCGTCCCAAATGGTGCCAAAGACTTTCTACAATCCATAACCAAAAAAGATACATATAACAAAATGAATAATTTCTGATCATACTGACTGTATTCTTGAAACATAAATCATGGTCTACTTGAAGCAGTTATGCTACCTTCGGTAATTTTTCCTCCACCAAGATGAACAATGCCAATAACAACAAACGTGAAGCCAGTTAAATGCGATTTTGTAGTATCTTCAATGTGTTTTCTGTAAACTCCAGGATCTAGCTGACTGGTAACAATGTATGTTTTTGCATCTGCAGAACCTGAACCAAAAAAAAAAAAAAAAGAAATCATTTTGACTATCGGACAGAGTATACGTCCTCCAGCCCACAATAGATTCAAACATTTCCCATTACATAAAAAAGTTTAATTATAATAAAGTTCACTAGTTTGATTTACTTTGAATGTAAGAGAGCTTTACAGGGGTATCTTCAACATATAGCTATGATAACAACATTATAACATGCACATATGAATTCAATAGAATCACGAATTAACGCAGATAAGTGATGGATACATTTCATAAGGAAAAATAAATCAATCCTACAAATACCATTCATTTCTCAGCATTTTATACGTTTTATGGTCAAAACTCAAAACTACCACATCAGTAATCAAAATTCAAAACTACCACCTCATACTCATGTTCATGTTAACACCTACGACGAACCATTAAAAAAAAAAAAATCATTAAACGGTATAATCAATAAAAGAAAAGTTCAATCAATATAGTAGTTGCTCACTCTGTGAAGAGCGGGCCTGATTTGTTGAAGAAGGACGAGAACGTTGCAGCTCCTTCATATCATACCCAAAAATACTTGATATCTTCGCAATTGCTTTATTCAGAACCATGGCTGGAAGGGAGCGGTTATTACTATAGTTTTTTGTGATTAGTTGAGTCAGCTCGTCCCTCTTTATCGGACATCCAGAATTCTGATGCGTCTTAAACAGGACATAGCGTATCACTTCTGCGACAAGCTTATCGCCTTCCTACACTCAAAAAAAAAATTATAACATTCAAAATAATTAAATAACAATCAAAATGTGGAAGTGAATGAAAGTGCATAAGAATACATAATTTCAGACCTCTTCAGTAATACCGTATTGGGTGAAAGTTACATCTGAATTTTCCATTCTGAAGCAAGAAAGAAAAACAAGACATATTAGTAATATATTATATTATCGTGTTACTAGTGCTGGCAAATTCTGCCCATTTGCTCTACATCTAGGCAATTCTGGGTATAATGACATAAAGTTTGGGTTCTTATGGACTGGAGAAATTTTAGGAATGGGCTTAATTGGGTAAAACTCAAATCATGAATGGATCTAAATTGGTGGCCATCATGTTATATGTTTTATATTATAGTTAAAAATGTATAACTTATTTTGGAAGATATATATATTTTAGTGAATTAGAACATTTTTTTATGAAATTTTTAAATAGCCCGTTATGACCCGAGCCCGTTTAGACCCGCGCCCGATTAGACCCGAGCCCGTTTATACCCACGTCCGTTTTGACCCGTAGCCCATACCCGCCCAACCCGCCAGCTCTACGTGTTACGATACGATATTCAACATGATTAACTGTTAATGGACAAAGAATGATTACAGTATAATGAAAAAACCCTAATCACAGGTTCAAGGTCATTTGTAGTTTATTGATGATTTGTTCACTAAATAATCCTTGTATCGAGATTCTTATAATAACCTAGAAACACTACAACGAGAATTTTAACAGCATTAATATCATATGTGATCAATTGTATGATTATATCGAAGGAGAAAACTGAAGATAACAATTCGATGCCCTAATCGACATTTTAGCATAAATTAATAAATATAATAGAAAATAATATAACCTAGAAACAAAGAAGACATAGATTAATTCAGTGTTCAGTGTATTATATATAGAAAAATAGATAAAAATATACCTTGAATCGATGATGTTCGTTGAGGATTTAGCTTTCCCTCTTCCTGGTGTTGGCGGTGGGAAGAAGATTTCAGTAGCGGGAATAAAAGTTCTCTCACTTAATTGGAATGTTTAATTTATTTAAATTTATTTGGAAGGTAAAAAATAAAAAAAAAAAAAAAAATAAGCAATGATATTGTCACTTACCTCGTTGATAAATTCACTAAATTTATGGATTAAAACTTGTACCTTACACATAAGCAATGTATAATTTTGATGAATTCATCAAAAGTGAATCATTTTTAAATTTAAAAGTGAACTAATAAAAACTATATCTAAATTAAATGAATCATTTTTAGAACCCCTAGATCTAAATGAATAATTTTTAATTTAAAAGTGAGATAAAAAATATATTGATATAAATTTGTATATCCAATCAATGAAATACATCAATTTTTATTTTTCTTCTTCATCTCAAAAAAATAAAGCAAATATGATAATCAACTAAAAACATAACTCGATAAGAGAGAAGGCAAAAATACAGGCATCAAACTCTAAACAGAAGAATCCATGAACACATCTAAATGACCCTTGAATAGAAATAATGATATCAATGATATATGATTAGTAAATCTCGTAAAGAAAAAAACACTAATCAACTTAACTATTCATATATTTTAGTACATCGTATCACTTCAAATTGACATGTATCCTAATCTCGTAATATATCTTCTTTTTGAGTTGATATAATTACACCCCATGTATCATTTTCTGGGGTGAAAATTGAAGCCAACCTCTTGACCCCTGATATGAGGCAAGACACTGCAAAAGATTTCGACGGTGACTATCATGTAGCAAATGACTTTACTATTCAATGACAACAAATATAGAACAGCGCAATAATACCTTACAAGTGGTACGGTAGAAGTTATTATTCTTTACCGTGAGTGAAGTCCTACACTAATACTTCGTATCATTCAAAGTACACTTACCGCGTAAAGTGTCTTCAAGTGTTACTCAAACGTATAAATTCTATATGAAGATTTATTCGCTTATACAAAATTACGGACCACATCTCGGTCTTGATAAATAATAACAAGCACTTCACGTTGAACGGAAGCAATCAAATCAGTACAAATATGTCCTATGAGAAAAAAAAATATTGCAAAATTGAGCCTAGCCACCATGGTCATTTTATTCAGCGGTCTTGGGTTTATGGGCGTTGATCAATTGTGTTTGCACATCAGAAGAGACAGGAGCGTGTTCTTTGTATTCCATTGTGAATTCACCCTTTCCCTGCAAAAGTACAAGCATACATTTCAAATTTTCATAATTTAGCTTGAATGCGTAGCAACTATGTTTATATATAAAAAAAAATGGCTAGCATTTTGGATCAAAATTGTTGTCAGAATACATTTACAACAATAAAATAGATGACAGCTTTCCCATCTTATTCAATATCTTCTGACCAATTCGTAGCATTAATTTATTCCAGGTAAATCCAACCAATTCTTAGCATCAATTTATCCAACTCAGCCTGTTACCCAACCCGCCATTTTCTGACTTCCAAAATATATAACTGGTGATTACAGACTCAAGCAACAAACATAAAATCACAGCATACCTGTGTCATGGAACGTAGGGCTGTTGAGTATCCAAACATATTGTTCAATGGCACCTGAAAGACAGTGCATAAGTTATAACTAAGCGGGTGATTGATCTTCAAACAGTGCCCATACAAGAGCAAGTTTTCACTATTATAAATGAAACAACTCCAGCACTCATACACATTAATGAGCTCTAAATTGTTTGATATTCCATATAAAGTTGTAAAAGGGAGTACAGTGTACTTACAAGAGCATTTATTACAGAATCATCTCCATCCTGATCGTTTCCAACAATTAAACCTTTTCTCCTGTCATAAAACAAATCATACAGTTTAAAAAACTAATACTTTCATGACAAATTATCACAATAAAGCAAAAGATAGTTGGTGTTACCTGTTCAAGTCCCCAGCTACAGTGCCCTGAAATTCTGTTGGTACTTTCAATTCTACCATCATCACAGGTTCCAATATTACAGGCTTGCATTTTGTATAGCACTGTTCCATCAAGTCACAAAGTTAATCTCTGTACAAACACTAATTTATGGGACTTGCACTAACACATAAACACAAAACTTGGAAATAAAGAGACCTGTCTAAAAGCATATATTGAAGCTAATCTGAAAGCAAGTTCACTAGAATCCACAGCATGAGCTGCACCATCCGTCAAAACCACACGAATATTTTCAACAGGGAATCCAATCAAAGAGCCCCTGCACATGTGAACAGCTTCAGTTTATAACTGTTTGAACAATGACAGATATAGTTAACAATAATAATGATGATGACTACTACAGAACAGTAAAGGCTAATCAATAAGGTCCAAATTTATGCATATGAAGGATGGTTACTTATCAGCTTGCTATAATTCAACCTAAATGACAATAGCAAGTAGGATACTTACGAATTGGCAGCTTCCCTGAAACCCTTTTCAATGTGTGGGATAAAACTGGAGGGTATAGCTTGTCCTATTATCATGTTCTCAAATTCAAACTTGGTTTCTGATCCAGCTGGAAGTGGTTCCATATACCTGTAGATTGCGAAGGATAGAAATGTAAATAACAGTCACTTTCACTTAAGAAAAGACAAAACAACACATGATATACCATAAAACTTAAAGCCGTGAGTTGTTAACGTAAATCAGAAACTAGATAAATTTCATTATTCAAGATATCCGTATGAAATAACATGAAAGACACTGTATTAATCGCAAATGAATCTAATGGAGATAGCTATTCCATCATCAACTAACAGGTCAAACATATCAAATGGGTCGAACAGGTCAGTCTAACAGCTAAAAAAGTCACTCAAGGTGTATTTTCAAAGCAAAAACACCTATATCATTTATTAATAGTTTGATACTTAAAAACTTGGACAAAAGGTTACCCAATTTGACCTATTGCCCAACCCACCTAAACATTCATTTGGCCACTGCTAGAAAAGACAATAGTATGTGAATACATATATGAGTAAGGTCTTACCCACAAACCCTTCCATATTGACCTTGGCCTCCACTTTGTTTCTTATGTAAATAATCAAATTCTGCACGTTGTGTAACTGTCTCTCTGAAGTTGACACGAGGTTTTCCAACAGTCGCATCAACCTTGCGTTGGGTAGATGACATATGTATAAACATGATGGTTAGTTGGTTACTTATTTTAAAGAATGTTATTTTCAATCAAAACGGAAAGTGGTACCTTGTACTCCCTCTTGATGCGCTCCACATAAACTTCCAAATGCAACTCCCCCATTCCAGATATAATTGTCTACGGCAAGAAAACATCCACAAGTTAGGACAACAATTAAGATTTGACAGATAAAAAATATATGATTATGATGAAATAGATACCTGGCCACTCTCGGGGTCTAATCCAACACGGAATGTAGGATCCTCTCTTTGAAAACGATTCAGAGCTTTGGAAAACTGAAATGAGAATACCGAATATTTTATATAATTCAATCACTATACACTAGGTACCCCATATGTTGATGGGAATACATACTTGTTTTCCAGTATCTTTTGAAACTGGTGAAACGGCTAATGACACCACTGGTTCTGGAACATTCATAGAAGTCATGGTGTATTTGACTGATCCGTCTGTGAAAGTATCTCCTGATGCACAATCTAAACCAAATACTGCTACAATTTGACCCGCATGAGCTTCTTGAATGTCCTGTGGTCATCAAAAATAACCGATAGTCATAAACATATAAAAGAAAAGCATCAGGGCTTTGATCATCTAGAGTCAAGGGTGCAATACCTCCATAGAATCTGAATGCATCCGGCCTAATTTAGACACCTGTCAAATTTTGGGCGGAATTTCATTAGATCAAGTATTTCTGCTTTGTTATAAATTTTTAGGTTGTAAAACTCACTTTAATTTTCTTCCCAGTGTTAATGTTGGTTATAAATTCACCTTTCCTGAGCACACCTTCGTAGATTCTTCATTTAAATGAGAGGATGTCAGTCATGTCAGAAGAGATGGGTATATTAACTGATGTGTCTGGGCATGAAATAAAAGAGTACCTTAAATATGTTAATTGCCCAAATTGACGTTCTTCCAATTTAAAAGCCAGTGCAACCATAGGTCCAGCTGGAGTTCCAGACAACTTAACCTGCAGCACTCCAAATGATGCATAAATTTAGTTCTGTAATAGGGTCACTGAAATACAAAATGTGAAGCCATTGATACATATTTGTGAATACCTTCTCTTCCTTCTTAGACTGGTCAAGGGCATAATTATCAACTTCAAGCGGATGTGGCAAATAACAAAGAACGCCATCAAGAAGCGGTTGTACTCCCTGCAGATAAACAAAACAAAAGATCAAAATATGTCAAATTTACTAAAAGCTTAAAACAGGATTGTTAAAAGAATAAAAGCAATTAATACCATACAAAAAACAATGAGACTTACCTTGTTCTTAAATGCACTACCCATAAATACCGGTATAAACTTCCGTGCTATAGTTGCTCGTCGAATAGCGGCCTATTCAAAAGAAACAAACCAGACACAAGAACAGCAATATAATTACATTTATTAGTCTCATATATAAATTCCAAAATGACCAAGAAAGGACCTACTGATGATGTTCCAGAGAACTTTTAAAGGATAAATCTGGCATTTCTCAACAGACCCAGATGGAAAGGAAAAATAAAGGCATCCTGCATACCTCAAGGTCAGCAGACGATATAGGTTCGTCACTGAGAAATACTTCAGCAAGTTGATCATCAACATCGGAGACTGCTTCAATTAACTCGCGTCGCTTTTCGGTAGCCATTGCTTGCATATCAGCAGGAATTTCTTCAGTTACAACCTTTTCACTGATAATAAGTAAAAAGGTTATCATCTCTATTATTACTGTTTAAACATCTAGTCATATGATATAACAAACATAATTGCCACTATATTAAAGGTCAAAGTACAAACCCGCTAGAGCCATGAAAATAATACGCTTTTAGTTGCACAAGATCCACAAGACCCTGAAAGTCTTCTTCCAGCCCAATCGGGATTTGGACCGCAGCACTGTGATGTCGAAGCTTCTTCCTTGCCTATATAAAATTAAGAATCTTTTTAAGACCTCAGTTAAGACTCAATTTGCATAAAATAATAACCATAGATGTACATTACAGTTACAATATAACTAATATGCAAACATATCAGACGATACACTTTATGTCGAGATACTGTGTTTATTGAAGGGAAGATCTGGTAAAATGATGATGCCATGCTGATGAGAGACTGTACCTGATTGAGAACCTTCCATGGATCCGCCCCCATTCGATCAAGTTTATTAATGAAAGCAACCCTTGGAACCTCATATCGTTTCATTTGTCTATCAACAGTAATTGACTGACTTTGCACACCACCAACACTACAAAGAACAAGGATTGCACCATCAAGAACACGCAAAGCTCTCTCAACTTCAATGGTGAAGTCCACGTGACCAGGAGTATCAATAATGTTTACCTGCAGTAACAACATAATTCTTTTGCTAATTAAAATGGAATCTAAATGATCATAGCAAATTTTACTTGCCATATTTTAAATAATCTAAAATAATAAATTAAATTTTAAATAATTATACATTTGCTCAATTGTACACTGAATCTCCTGTTGTTGCCAGTTAAGCGTTAGAAGGTAACTCAACTGCCTATTTCCGCATATCTTTTAAGAGAACTACTAACAGAAGTACCAGATACAAAACAACTATACTTTCTACTAATAGTGAAATGCTTAAAAAAACAAAGCACGAACATCTAATTTTTTGTTATTTACTATGATGACATATGGACCAGATCAACTCTTATTTACTATGATCACATATGGACCAGATCAACTCTGCAAACTAAAGAACAAGAAAAAAAACAAAAAAAACAACACTGGAATCCAAGATGCTACAAAAGTCAAGTCACTTTAACTGTGAAGAATTAACATAAGCAGCTAACTATATATAAGATCACACATACTGCATTAAATTCCACAGAAGTCAGTTAAATAATCAAGCTGATTACTAATACTTGAGTATGCCCTGATGTGCACATCAATACATCATCATCAACAACACAAATCTTTTTGTTTCATATTCCATTTACATCAGCTATCGCATATTTCCGTCTTGAGGAAAAAGAGGGTATTATAGTCATTTCACTACGACTTAACGGATAAATTAACGGAATTTGTTAAGTGGGACGAATGGTTAGCGAATATAGGGATTACTGGTGACATTTCATGAACAATGAAATGTGAATATTTGGACAAACACAAGGACGATTTGGAGAATTTTCTCTTAAGTTTATACATCATGAATCATAGAAATGATCATTTCACCATATACAACACCACTATTAAATCAAATTTAGATTTAGATTTAGATTGAATAAAATTCTAAAAGGAAAAACTATTAATAAAAATAAAATCAGTGTAACTGTTTACTAGTTCAGAAACATGAGCAAACAATTGTTCCCTAATGTACGAAAAACATAACATACACAATTGCTCCAGTATATACAGACAAGAAACCTCAACCTTTTTTACTTTTTTTGCTAATTCGAACCAGATCAGAATTATCCAAGTATGCTCAATAACAGCAATCTTAAAATTATTATAAAACAACTTTACAGTCATAACTGAAAAATATGGTGAAAGCAAAAATAAAAAAAAATGTAGGAGGGATTCTGGTGCTAGGCTGCTGCCACATATCCATATTCACAATATTTTATTCACCCAAATGCACCATCTTCCTTTTCAAATTAAAGCACTAGTTCATTTCACTGCATCAAACTGTAGAGGATGGTGCATCAGATTTATGTCAGCACCTGAATCCTTCCTACACTTCCTACTTTAAGGACCCTATATATTCAATAATGTCCCTGATATCTTTGACAATTTTGGTAAATCGACAATTAGCGTGTGAACTCCGACCAGTTTCACAAACTACGCTGGACACATGGATCTTCCTCCTTCCTACCCTTTACATTTTCACATTAAGCCCCCTATGTACCAGAACTCTACTCTATAGCCCTATAGGAAAAAATTCCAATAAGAACTCAAATATAAATAATTATCAGCAAGAACTAATCTGAACCAATCATTCAAATGAACCATTAAAAATAGATGTATATGCATTTGCATCAATATTGCACATGTACATCTCAAAATGATTGCTCCAAAGTTCTCACTTAATCCAATCCTATAAGATCAAACTTTTTAAGTTTTCAAAACAGTCTCATACCGTCATTCAATCATTTCAAACTAATCAAATCTAACACTATCATTGCACCTAAAATCATCAAATTACGCTACAAAACTACAATCAAATACATTAAAAGGGATAAAAAAAGATACCTGATAGTCTTTCCAAGTACAATAAGTAGCAGCAGACTGAATAGTGATCCCTTTCTCTCGTTCCAATTCCATGGAATCCATCTTCGCACCAACTCCATCTTTACCTCTAACTTCATGAATCTCATGTATCCTTCCGGTATAAAACAATACTCGTTCCGTTAACGTTGTTTTTCCTGAATCAATATGTGCTGAAATTCCTATATTTCTCACTTTCTCCATCGATTCCTTCCACCACGGATCCTTATCATCTTTCGCTCTTACGGCCGGTGCGGCGGCGTAGTGACGGTGGAGATTGAGAAGTGCGGTGATTGGTGACGGTGATTGTGATGGATAGATTGATGAACGGAGGGTGTAGAGTAACCGCGTTGCAGAGGAACGGGATCGTGACATGGTGGTTAGGGTTTTGATGGAGTAGTGATAAACCCTACAAACACTGGTTTATTATTGTTAAGAAGAAGAAGAAGATCGTTGGATGGAATTGGAAAATGAATGCGGCGGGTATAATTTGTAAATATTGAATAGTTTCATTTAGAGCCTTAAAGTATATATGAAGTTCATTTAGGCCCTCCTCCATGTGGTTGGAAGTAATACTATAGACCTACTTAGATAGAGTGGGTAAACATGTAGGAGTAACATTTAATCATTATACTTTATTTTTCTGGTTCTCTTCAACGTCGTTCAACATGAATGAAGATAAGAAAACAAAAAACAAAACAAGTGTGGGACCCACCATCACAGCACAACGGACTTCGTCAAGCAAAACACAACGCGATATTTTCTCATCTTCAACCACAAGGCACTCATAACCATGTCGGCTCGTGGTGAATTAGACGATGAGTCCCACAACCATCGACTACAAGTGCTCTTTAAGTGTTGCAATTTCTATTAATTTATAAGCAATGTGGTACTAAATATATATGGAGTATTACATTACAATTACAATAGTGATTAAAAAGAATAAAAGATAATAGGGGGAGTGAATCTTTTGTTTTTTTTAAATGTGTTGTGTTTTTCTTTTAATTTGTATGGTTTAAATTTTGTGTAAAATAAATCGATTGATTTAAAGTAAGTTGTTTCTTGCTACACATGCGAACATATTATATCAAATATCAAACTATTATTGGGTGATAAATATAATCTTCTATTTCTAGTTTGATGACTATAGTTCTAAAGTATGAGGGTCTCACAATATAAAAGTCCTGGACAATACAATAGAGTAGTGCATCTGTGATTCTGTGTATATGTGTCGTAGAAAATAAAAAATATGCATTCACCCTTGTTTTAATCAATCCAAGAAATAAAAAAAATTGGAACGCCTCAAAAATCCATGTACACACTATAAATATGCATATAAAATATATTATGCTATATTATTTGATGGGTGAATCGTGATGTACAAATCACCTCTCATTAAAAAATGTACTCTTACTTTATTGAATGGTTACTTAAGTTTATTTCATAAATCACATGACTCATACATGAGTAAAATGGTCATTTGATTGATTGGAATTGCAAATTGCAAATTGCAGTAATAAATTGTATGTCCCATTTCTAATGAAGAGTAAGGTTCAAATGAGTACACCAATTTTGAGTGAGAATGAGGGAACCAACAGATTTCTGCCATGTGTCACTTTATTCTCTCTCCTCCACACTTTATTCTCTCTCTTCCACATTTTTAAAAATTAAATATCTCACAAACGGTAGGTCGAAAAATCATGAAAATTGCACCATAAAATTCAGCGTTTTCTCCTCTTCGATTTGCCGTCCCTCAAGGCATACTTTTGACAACTTTTTTTTTCTCATTTTTTGGTGGGTTTCACAAATTAGTAACACATGTGTTAGTGATTAGTTGTACATTTAATTTGTGGTTAAGGTTAGAGTTTAGGGTTAGGTTTAGGGTTTAGTAGGGTTTATGGTTGAGGGTTTATAAGGGTTTAGGGTTTAGAAGGGGTTCAAGGTTTAGGGTTTAGAAAGATTTAGGGTTTAGCGTTTTGTAAAGCGTTTAGGGTTTAGGGTTTGGGGTTTAGGGGTTAGGGTTTAGGGTTTAGGGTTTGAGGTTTGGGGTTTCGGGGAGAAACCCCAAACCTCAAACCCTAACCCCTAACCCCTAAACCCCAAACCCTAAACCCTAAACGCAACACTTTAACACATGTGTTAGTAAATGTGAAACCCACCAAAAAAATGAAAAAAAAAAAAAACTTTTCGAAAGTATGTCTTGAGGGACGGCAAATCGAAGAGGAGAAAACGACGAATTTAATGGTGCAATTTTCATAATTTTTCGATTTGTCGTTTGTGAGATAATTGATGTTGGGGGTAAATGGGTTTTGTACATGTGGAACATTCTATTTGTACACATGGCTTGATATCATTGGTTCCCTCATTCTCACACAAATTCATATTCTCATTTGAACCCTACCCTTCTAATGAATACTTGCTTTGAGACATGTTGAATGATCTAGTTATGAACCGGTCGTTGCTAGTAATTAACGATCTTTTACGCGTAGAAATGGTGGTTGCAGGTTAATCAAAGCTAACTAAATTTACTTTACTTTGTAGTAACGAATTACATATGTGTCTTGAATATATAGAGTACTCATCATATTAAATGAGTATACGACTTGTTTATTTTGTCAAACCTAGCAACAATTATACAAGTGATGGTATAAGCCCAAAGAAACTAAATGTTATCAAATATATTATAGCACAGAGTCTGATAACACTGTGTTTACAGTGTTCTGTAGAACAATGTTGTTGAAAATCTGACGGTGTGGGAAACAGTACTTTGGATAGTGTTATGAAGTTTCTAATTTTTTGTTTTCTTTTTATTTTTTAAATACACATAATTGAATAAAATTAATTTAAATAAGAAATAAATTAAATAAAACAACAATTCATTCATTAAAATAATTAAAAAAATTACAAATCTTAATTAAAAAATACAACGCTCAAAGACACTAATTTGAAAACAACAACTAAAATATATTACTCTGTTACGTTCGCTTCATTCCACCTCTGCTCACGATTCCTCCAAATATGCTCCACGAGGTCGGCCCGAAGTCCTCATGCACCTCTCAATCACGTAGTTCATTTGTTTTCCTTTGGTATGTGTTACACCTCTCGATCCAAGTACCTTGTATGTTCCCAACATGTATATAATATTCTTCATTCTCGGCAATGTTGTAACCGTTGTCTTCAATTATCATGTTATGTAGTATAATACAAGCATACATGATTCATTTTATAGCGTTTAGACTATAAGTTCTTGCCGGTTGTTGTAGTATATCCCACCGGCCTTGTAACACCAAAAGTGCGCTCAACACCCTTTTGGGTGGAAGGTTGTTTCTTACTAAATAAAGCCTCTTTTTGGTCAACCTCACTTGAGAAGCCCTTAACGATGCCCATGACGGGTATATCCCATCAACAAAATAGTACCTTCTATCGTAATCCATATCAGCCACTGTATACGTAACTTGGGGAGCAAAGTCATTTAGCAAATTCTTAAACAAATGAGACGTTTTAAGAATATTTAAGTCATTATTGGACCCCGCAACCCCAAAGTATGCATGTCAAATCCACATGTCGTACGAGGCAACGACTTCAAGCATAATTGTCAGATACCCATGATCTCCTCGTGTGTATTGTCATTTCCATGCATTTGGGCATTGTGTCCAAGGCCAATGCATGCAATCTATACTACCAAGCATGCCGGGAAAACCATGAAGCTCGTGATGTTTGTCATACAAACGATGTATGTCTTCGGTGTGTTGGTTCTCTCAGGTACACATTTGAATATAAATCAATTAAACACGTTGTAAAATTTTGTCAAGTGTCACAAGAGACTCTTTGCGACATTTGTAGATATTCATCAAAGGTATCCAGACTTGTACCGTATGGCAATTGACGAATGGCGGAAGTGACTTTTTAAATGGTAGTAAAACCCGACACGCCACGAGCATCGACTCGTTGACGTGACCACAAAAACTAATCGGGGAGAGGTTTGATAGAGTAAGAACTAATACCTTCACAAATTCAGAGGAATAAATGATGACTCATTCGGAACCAACGTTTGAAATATTCGTGCGGATATTTAGCATTTTCGACAAAGTAATCATTCATTAAGTTTTCTTCCGCCGTTGCTCGGTCACTAGGTATGAAGCGACGTGAACAAGCAGTGGAACTTTTGGCTTCTTGAGAAAATAAAACCTCGTTACGATAATTACGAGCTAGAATGAGAAGTTTTATCGCGGTTTCGTCTTCGGAAGAAGAATCGGCAGACATTTTTAGTGTATAATGTATGTGAAATTCGTATTGAATTATAGAGAAAAAAAATAAGATTGATGTGTGAATTTCAGTGTAAATTGTGTATGTATATATCGAGATGTGAAAAGGTTTGAGAAATGTTTTTTTTTTTTTTTTTAAATAGCCATTCAACTAACTTTTTTTTTTGTTGAAAGTCACCGGAAACAAAAAAAAAAAAGGATTTTACAGTTTTGAACTGAACGCCGCACAAAAACGCCGTCAAGAACGTCGTTCCGGTGCGGCATAATGCCGTCCAACGGCATTCTCGAACCAAGATTTTGATGAGAACGGTTGCACACCGTGTGCTCTTTAAAGGATATACAAAAAATGAAAATTAAATTTTATAGATATAAGTACTCAACCCGTGGACACTAAACTTTTTATAAATAGTTTTTGTAAGGGTATTAATCCGTTAGTGATAAGACATCTTGATATCCAAATAACAAGTCTCGGGTTTGAATTTCTCCAGCTAAATATTTTGAAAAATAGTAAAAAATAGTCACAAGAATACGCCGACTACTTCATACATAGAACTGGCAACCGCATACATCTAAAGTACAAAATAAACTAGCTTTTTGGAACAAGAGAAACCTCATACATTCTTCTCCATAGACCGTGTCCCTTGAAAGCCAAAGAAGATGTAGAAAACGCGTTCAAATGTAATGAATGGAGTTTTCATTTTTCAAAATATGAAATGTAGACAATCATAGATTCATTTTTTTTAGAAAACTATCCAGAAAACTACAATTTGAATATATTTTAAAATTTTATTAGAAAATTATCTAGAAAAACAGAAGAATTTTTCATAACTAAACGAAGATTGCTTTCGAGTAGTTGCATACATCTAACGTATTTATTGTGGCCACATCAGACATAATCCTCAACTTTTAGAAAGAAACAGCCGATTGCAGTAAAAGGCATCTTGGCCATTTTCTATCTATTTTTAATTAATTAACTTTCAGTATATATAAGTTACCCATTAACACATACTAATATAAAATTATATATCACTAAGAAGCAAATTAATAATCAAGAAGAAAGGTAAACTAGCATTTAAACGCAATAACCAATTCACCATAAAGAGCCAAAACTTTAAACCAAAAATTGTAATGTACTAAAACCCGCAACTTCATTCATCAAGACCAGCGAAGTCCAGATATTCAGGTTGCCGGTTCACATATCCAAACAACCTAATTTAAAGATAAAATTGGAGAGGCGGCGCAGATAAAGAACCACAAATTTGATTCTTGATCTAGCAAAATGGGTTCACCAATTGGGATCAGGTCTATATTACTATTCAATTACAGGTATTCAACTCAACAAATTTATACGACAAAACTACATCTATCGAGAGAGCCAAAACTTTGGGGCCATCAGTTCTCGATCAGCAGCAGAACCTTGCTTTGCGAGCTTTTGAATACGTGAAGAGAATTCCTCAGCCTGGTAAACATTATGACAAGAGATCAGCATTTCAGTATCGCGTTAGAAACTAGGAAGTAAATAATATTTGCAATTCTGATGTAAGGAATGTTAGGTTTCAGTGACAATATAAAAAAGAAAATAAATAGGTGGTGGCAGAAAATAGAGTTAGACGTGTTTGAAGGCTTAAAGATATTCAGTTGAAACGGGAACCTTTCTTATACAGATCAGGTCAGGTTGACCTTACATTCATTATTAGATAGAAGATTGTTATATACGTACGAGTGGACCCTAGACATAAAATCGATCTGTAAGAATGATAGTTGAAGGTTTTAACTTTGAAGGTTGTACATAAATGTAACCCAAATCGACTCATCTTTATATAAATGAGTCTAAGTTGCTATCTCTAGACTGTGATCAAATAAAATGGAATGGGGAAATGAGAGTTGTCTAGGAACAAGATGTTGGAAAATGGGTAGGTCAGGTGATCTAGTAAGGGTCAAAACTAGCTTGTGTCAAAAGGGTTACTTGTACTATACAAACAGGTTGTTAGACCTAAAACATTTAGTGCCCAAGGCTCTTTCAAATATGGAAAATGCTAACTATAGCCCTAAAGCTATGGTTAAACATACCATGTTTATTTTAATTCCAAATTTATAATTCAAAGTTACCATGAATAAACACTCTTACCAAATTTGAATAAGGGAAGTCAATATAATAAAGGAAAACTCATACTTTGTAATCAATTCAATCAACCTAGTTTAAAATGCTAAATATAGAAATCTTAACCCTAGCCCTTAGGGCTACGGTTAGCATTCTCTCAAGAGGTCTTAATGCACAAATAATGTACTTGGAACAACTTCCGCCTGTTTGAGCCGTTACCTTGAGGAATATTTTTATTTTACCCGTTCGAGACCAAACATAACCCAAATTGACCCATTCATAAGTAAATGGAGCGAAATTCCCCTCTATAGTCTACTACTTTGAAACAAATTGATCGGCGCTTGCAAACGTTACAGAATTAACAATTAACAATAACAAATAAAACAAGAATTCATTATGCAGAATCAAATAAGATCAGATGAATAGCAATGAATTACAGCATTGGCAACTTAATGAAAAAGAGATGAATAAAACCAGAAGTAACAGCCTAACCTTTTCATCAATCCACATTAGTGAACTTAATTGATTGTTAAGGATCCGAACAACAACATCCAGTGGGGTCATACCATCGGTTACTTCAAGTTCTCCAGCCTAAATGGGGCACAAAGTTAATACATCAACATCAACTCAAAGACCAAAGGTGGTGTTATATATTTGGATAGCAGTAAAAACACTTTCATCTGATAGAATATTGCAGTAAAAATATGTGACAGCGGGAGTACATAACTTTGAAAGTCAAAATGCCAGTGAGATTTAAATCTATTATAATTTGACGTAAAAATGGGAGGGAGGGGGCTTGATTGAAGTTATTAAAACTTCACCTGATTGGCGTTGAGAGTCTGAATAACAGATTTTATTTGTTCTGTCATCTGTTCCATTTCTCTCTCAATGAATTCCGCCTGCTCATACCTGAAATTTAGAGGGGAGTAAAGAAGAAAATTAAAAGAAATTCAATAGTCAGTTCATGCAGTTGGTTTTCTATAAAAGACACACACCAGCACGACAGGGTTTAAGACAATACTTGTAACATTTTCCACATGTACACATTTTCAAAAGTCATGCCGATCACTTGACACCACTGGACAAAGAACTTTACTTAATTCTTACGCTCTTAACCTACTCATGACAAGAACTATAAATACCAGGATGAGAATCACGGATCTAGTCGTTATTGCATGCTCGTTAATAACCATTTTGCCCGAACTTCTGATTTAGAATAATTAAAAACTAACAAGCGTAATATAACCACAGCTACACATTATAATAAAAAACAAACAATCTGACCAGCATAACATACTAACATAGTAGAAAGTTATGATGATGGAGGTATTGAAAAAAATAAAGTAGCTACTCACATTGCATCTCTGGTCGAAGCTGCTTCATCATCAAGAAGTAGACCATGCTCGTCTTTGTATATTCTCTCTGCTTCTTCTTCCACACTTTGTAAAGACTTGTCAACCTAAGTGTCGTACCAAGTGACAGGAACTATGTCAGTCAAGTAATGATAAAGATCCCTAATAATCAAACTAAAGCTGAGCCTGATCCATTCATTGCCTCACACATGGCACAAATAATTTCTCACACATATTTATCATTGTTTTTTTCGATGTATATTGATCTATCTTTATGTTAAATTTTAGGCCTATGAACTAGGCATATCAATCATTTCTCATGTTAGTATCATGATACTCTAATAGCCAAAGAATGAATAACTAGATAGAAAAGTGGCTAAAATATCTGATTAACATCTGTTAAACATATATAACAGAAATTGTACAGAACACCACAAACTCGGAGAAGTGAACGTCATGATTATCATATTCAACCTCCGAAACAAATCAATAAAACTAAATGTAAATTTCAAATAATTGTATATAAAAAAAGGGTTTTTCTACAACATCCTGATCCACTTGACAAAAGCAATCTTTTATTATTATTTGAAATAACCATGAATTTCTATGATCAATATGTTGTTTATATGCAACAAAAGTGAAAACAAAGAACTTCATTATACTACCTCTTGTTGATGAGTCTCAATAAGCTCTAGCTGTCGCTCAAGGTTTGATTGGGTCTCAACAACTTTTGCAACTTCTGCCTGAATAAAAGAAAATTCAGCATAAATGTGAGGCACTAGCAAGAAACAATTCAACATCTCAGTATAATTTTGGTTCACTGGAGGTCAAATGACCCCTTAGAAACATTTTGCTGATCAAACGTACACTGCTCAAGCATCAAAGAGAATATGACGCACCTCAAGTTTAAGTAGAACATCTCGGTTCTGCAAGATTCTCCTGTCCCATTCAGCTATTGCATTAGCTTGCTTCCTGAACTTGCCAGTTCTCTCCTGGAGCTCCACATTCCACTCCTTGATGATCTTTAGAGAAAAATAAATGGAATGAGAATCATCATATTAACAACAGAGAAAACCCCAATCTACGAAGTTCCTAAACCACAAACTGCATTCTTGAGTTTGGAGAGAAAGGAATAGAAAAAGAAAGCTTAATAAAGTTTTTCAGTGTTCTCATGTTGAAAGGACAAGAAAAAAAAAACTGTTTACTTCTAGCTCTTTTCTCTTTAGTATTTGCTCCCAAAAAGAACCCAAAACACAACCAAAGAGAAAAACAGTATTTCTTAGAAAAAGAACACGACCATTGTCAAACGAAAAAGCTGTTGACGTGCAAATTGACAAAACTGAAAGACAATCAATTGCCAATTTTGAACCCAATTGCATATACAGTGATAACAAGAGATAAACAAGAAATTTGTATGAATACCTCTTCAACAGTCTTTCCAATAATTTCAGATGGTAACTTTGGTGCAGAGGCTACAGGTGTACTGACACTTGTAGTTGTCCTGGTGGCAAGGGGGCTCAGGTCAGACATGAAGTACACATAGAGATATCTTGCAAACAAGTTATGTAATACAAGAAAGTTTTTACAGATAAGGCACTATAATAACTACTCGGCATTAAAAAAATCGTATCTATAGGATATACATATGAGGTCATCTTATACTAAACCTGAAAATCACTTTATCAGCAGTATTTTTACACTGGAAATAAACATAAACATTAATAGTAAAAACATAAGTTTATTTTTTAGGTTAAGTGTTGTACTTTATAGTACATAGGAAAGTCAGTTTTATGCACAATCAAAAGACCATTATGAGATTATACTGATGACTGACCCACTGCTGGAAGATACAACAAGTGCAGATGATGTTTGAGCAGTAGTGGTTGTAACAGTCGAAGTGGTTGTTGTGGAAGCAGGGGCACCTGCAGAAAGATTTCACACACAAACATAAGACTACAAGAGTTAAAAGTGAGAGGTTTTCCATTCTAAAAAAGAAAGTTTAAAATCATCAATAATGAGTAACCAACAGGTAACCTGCATAAAGACAACCAAATCTCCCAACCACAAAACACTCCTTAAAATGTAATCAAAGAGCATATGAGCATTACTTAAAGTCCCCTGAATCAGTGACCATAAGGAAGTTTGAAGGCAAAATACTACAAACATTGCCAACTAATAAGTTAGTTGATAACAACATAGTTTGTCTGTCAAAAACCATATGAGGCTCTGTGCCCATTCCCACATGAGTAGATTCACATGACAATTGACAAGAACTCACCAGATCGCGTTGTGAACTACTACAATGTAAACTCTAGAGAATGTAATTATCGGTAACTTCATGCATTGCAAAAGACAACAATAATTCTCTATTTAACAATTCATGACTCAAGTGACCACTAAACATTTTCATTTTCATATATGAGTTATAAGTGAACTGGTAATGTTTACCTGATTCAATTAATTTGGAAGTTCTGACCTGTTTAAAACAAATCTTTATCTGTACTTTACTACCGATAAAATATAATAATAATGATAACAATAAGTACATTTTATCTCAATGACGAGCATATTGTAGAGGGAGAAATATGAGATAATTCACAGTTATTTATGCAATAATTATGGTATGTCAACTTAAAAAAGAAAAAAGAAACTGAGACCGGATGGCAGAGGGAGATAAAGAATACAAAATGTTAGAACTGAAAAAATCAAACAATGCTAGGGGGGTTCTCCATGTTAGTCCAAAATCTAGAGTTATTGTAGAATTGGAATCTGAGGCCAAAACAAGAGGGGTTCTCTGTATTAATTATTGATTCAATAAATATTACACTAAACTATCACGACCATGCATGAGACATACGTTGCCTGTATTTCCCTAATTAGGTGATTTTATGAATGTATTCTATTTTGGAGTAAATCATGTAAACCCATAATTTCATTCGACCATGCATTATCTTAGATAGGAAACGTACCTACAATAAGCATGATCTTGACTTTCATGATTTTAGTCAAACAGGAATAGTTGAGCATCATGATAAACATATTTGTAGACAGTGTTGTAAAAAACGGCCTAGTCGGCCGAGTACTCGGGGTGTACTCGGGAAACGGCATTGGCCCGTGGCGACTCGGGGCTAGTCGGTCAAAAAACGGTCAACCGAGGTCAACGCGGTCAAAGTCGGGGTGTACTCGGATTACACGGGCCAAGTCGGGCCAAGTCGGTCAAACTCGGTCAAATGGTCAAAGTCGGTCAATTTATGTACAGAGGTTTATTTGAAGTGTTTTGTAGCTTTTTTTCAACTTTAAATATTTAAATGGGAATTATTTTGTGCTTTTGCAGTTTTTGCACATGCATTACTACCACCCCCACCCCCTGCAGCTTTTTTCAACTTTAAATGGGCTAATCAGGTTTCTATTTCATATATTTGAACATATAACATTGAAAATTATTAATTAAATGTAAAAAAGTCAAAATCCGAGTACACCCCGACTAGGCCGATTACTCCTTGGAAAGCCCTTGCCGAGTACACCCCGACTAGCGTCTTTTTCAACCATGTTTGTAGAATAGCTAGACAAGTAATTCAGGAATATAATACTTCTGCTGTTTTAACAGGTAATGTTAGACAGTTGGAGTGTATCTAGCATGCTTTTGTTCTGCGTCATACATGGCATATTGGCATTTCATTGCTACTATGACTTCAATACCATCCAAGACCATTCATATGACAAAATCATACAAACAAATAACAATTTAGAACCCCAATAATTTGATGTTATATGAACTCTCATGCATTCATTTACATAAAACATGATGCAAACTAGAATTAACCTCAAATCATAAACAACTGACATTTTATACAAAAAAACTCACCAAACAATGACGAAGCAGCTGTAGATTGGGGCTGTGACGATGGTGTAGGAGCACCAACAGTTTTAGACGATGTTTGAAATCCCAAAAAAGAACTTGACGTTCCACTAGAAGCAGCAGCAGTAGTGGTAGGACTTGCAAAACTTGACACAGATCCAGCTGTTGTAGAAGATGTACTAGCTGAAGACGCTACACCAAATGCTGGGAAGGAAGGAGCAGAAGCAGCAGTACTAGCTGTAGACGCTGTAGTACTAGCCAATGATGGGACGCCAAATGCCGAGAAGGCAGGTGCCGAAGCAGCACTAGCCGTAACAGTCGTAGTCACTGGCGAAGAACCAGCTATAAAACCAGAACCCAAACTCGAAGATGATTGAAGCCCAGTCGTAGCAGTCACATTCGTAAACGAAAAGCTACCAGCAGTACTCAACGATGAACCAGAACCAGCTGATTTCCCCAATGCGGAACTAGTCAAAAACGAAAAAGCTGGTGCAGGTGCAGAACCCGAACCGGAACCAGAAGATACACCAGAGCTTGGAAATGAAAAACTAGGAGCTGAAGAAACAGTTGATGTAACCGAACTAGCACTTGATGCATTAAGAAACGAAAACCCAGGCGCTGCAGACGGATTAGATGCAGCTGTAACTGTACTCGAAATCGAGCTTGATGCCGATGAGCCAAATAAATTATGAAAAGTTGAACCTGCTGATGCTGTTGCTGATGATGCACCAAATGTAGTAGTTGAGGAAAACGGTGAACTAACAGTACTAGTTGTAATTGAAGTAGAACCTGAACTTGAAGAAGCCCCAAAAATGCTACTAGTATTGCCAAAAGTAGAATTCGAACCGAATAAATTAGTAGGAGCTGTTGTAGTTGTAGTAGTAGTACCTGTGGAGCTAGAACTGGATCCAAACAAACTAGATCCACCAAACGGCGAGGAAGACGGTGTACCGAACAACGCTGAACCAGTTGCGGACGCGGTTGACGGAGCACCAAAGCCGAACGCCGGAGATGGAGCGGAAGGAGCGGCGGAAGACGGTGTGGAAGATGAAGAAGATGCGAATGAGTATCCAAATGAAGGAGCTGGTGATGATGTTGATGATGCTGGTGCTCCGAATGTAGGGTTAGGGTTTGTAGTTGTGGATGATGCGAATAGGGAAGGGGATGAACTAGGGTTTGAGGAGAATGGAAAAGGTGAAGATGATGAAGAGAATGGAGATGGTGATGATGATGATGTGGTTGGAGGATTTGGGGAAAATGAGAAGCCGGCCATTGTTGAGGAGTTTGGAGGTTGATTGAATTTTGAATTTGGGTGAAAGGGGAGGGACGATGAGGGTTTATGGAGTTCGTTGAAGGTTTTGGTTTGGGTCTGATCGGCTGTCTTACAAAGTTACAAGCTAATCAATATCAGAATTATTAATGTAATAATTTGTAAATGAAAAGGAGAAAACCTAATCTTAAATAAATTATATATAAGAAACAACTCATGATGTCATCAAAAATTTAATCAACCAATAGAATTACTCAATTTTGTCCAATTAGCTAAATTATAGGATTTAGTGACATCATAAACCATTAATTATTTATTATATAAAAAAAATTAATTATGATAACTTTATCCAAATAGGTATTCGTAAGACATTAGGACTATTATCATATTACAATAGGTATTCGTAATACATTATTATTAGAACTATTATACAGGAAGTGGGGTTATGTCATTCAATTTCAAAATTGAAGTCAATTAACCAATCAGAATTTAGTATCTACTACGTAGTATTTTATTATTATTATTTAATTAATTAAATTAAAACAAATAAACGAATCAACGAATTCAAGTCCTTTCGTCATTTACGACAACTAATTCTACTAGAATTTCAGTGTCTATTATTTTATTATTATTATTTGATTTGATTTATTTTTTTAATTTAATAAATTAAATAAAACAAATAAATGAATTTAACGAATTCAAACAACAACTAATTCTACTATTTTGCTTTACATAATACAAAAAATAAAGACAATCAATGACATCTACTTTCAACTCCTATTGTTCCTCCCTAATATTTATCCAATGGTAAATTTTCAAATCTTTTAATGATTGTGATGTTTATATCAATATCAAAATCATAATATAAACATAAATATATATATATTAATACAACAAGTTTTATTATTTCCACTTACTTTCCTAATCATAAAAATCAAATACAAATTATATGCCCGTGTGTTACATCCAAATTCCAGAGACATCTCTAATACATTACAATTATTTATTATAATATTACAATCTTATTTTAAAATTTATTTAACTTATAATATTAAAATTTTATATACTGACAAAAGTCATAAAATCGTTTGAAAAAAATCCTCACATGTTCTCAAACAATTCAAATTGTGATATTAATTAAGCTAAGACAGCAAGAAAACATGCATCATAGCCTAACCTTACAATCATCATATCAAAAGAATCCATGAATAACTTAGAATATGATTGTTAAACAATTCAAATTATAATATTGATTGAGCTAAGACAACAAGCAAACATGCATAGCCTAACCTTATAATCATCGCATTAAAAGATGAAAAAATTATAACTGTTTCTATTAAAATCTTTATATATATGAAATCTATCATGATCTGTTGGTCTTCCATTATTTATATTTTCATACAAAATGATAGAATTTCTATCATATACATTATCTGCGTAATTATAAAAATAAAATAGGCATTTAATGGCCCGTGTGTATACACGGGTTTGAGGGCTAGTTAAATAGTATGTGACGGTCAATTGCTAATCATATACCGGACTTTATTTTTTATCCACAGTTATTGATACGTATTACTATTAGAGGTGGATCTTTGGATTAGGGGTGTTCACAAAACCGTCAAAACCGTGAAAACCGGTCGAACCGTCTTAATTTACCCGGTCCGGTCCGGTTTGGTTTTTAACGGACCGGTTTGCGGTTTGAAGAATACAAAACCGTATACACCCGGTCCGGTCTACGGTTTTTATTAATATCCGGCCGGTTAAACCGGACCGGACCGGTTTAATAATATTATATATTTATTATTATATTTTTATTATATAATATTATTATTATTATATAAATATTATATTAATAATATAATTATATTATATTATTATTATATAAATATTATATTAATAATATAATTATATTATATTATTATTATATAAATATTATATTAATAATAATATTATATTAATAATAATATTATATTATTATATAAATATAATAATAATAATAATAATAATAATAATAATAATAAAAACCGTCAAAACCGGCCAAACCGGACCGGAAAAACCGGTTTAGTCCGGTCCGGTTAGCTCATCTAATTGGTCCGGTTTGGTTTGAAATTTCAGAAACCGTCAACAACCGGTCCGGACCGAATTTTTTAAAAAAACCGGACCGACCGGACCGTGAACACCCCTACTTTGGATGCAATTATTCCGTTAAATTGAATGGGTTACAATTGAAGAATATAGTATAATTAACTAACAAATAGTACACTTATACACACAAATATATAGAAATAACAAAAAAAATGGCGAGCAGCAACCTCAAGCAAGCTACTGTAACCACGAGTGGTCAAAAGGGTGAAATTAGACTCCTCCCAACAGTGACTAACTACTGACGCGTCAGTTTGTGCCACGTCTGCGCCACATCAGCTTTTCCCACAACTGACACAAACTGACATTTACTGACATTTCACTCCCTACAGTAACACCACTTCTCTTATTTTCAGGGTCTCACACACTATTTCGTTTATTTATTTAATACACAAACTTAAATAAAACTTTTTCAATATAAAATAAAACATTACATTAATAAAATAAAACATTACATTAATTTAAAAAAATATTAAAGTTAAAATAATTAAAAATTTTACAAGAAAACACATTAATTTGAAATATTGAATCATACGTTTAAAAAGGCCCACTAAAGAATTTTTGGCCCATTTTTGTTTTAAAACCCAATCAAGCCCAAGTTATATTTAAACCTAAATATATCTTCCTCATCGTCCCTTCCCTGCTTCATCCTTTCTTTCTCCCCCTGCAACTGAAAAAAAATACACAGCATAAAAAAAAAATTAAAAAAAAAATGAAAAACAAAATATGTTAAAAGCTGGCCCCACTCTCTCCTCACCGACGCTCTCTCTCTCCTCCAGTGGCCAAAGCGAAGTTGCCAACCGACGCCAGCCAACCGACGGACCGTGCCTATGGCGTCGGTTCCGTCGGTTGCAACCGACGCCCCCAACCGACGTCCGTTGGGAGAGGTCTTAGAAACAAAGCGATACACTAAATATTTGATGACCGATTCTTAGTTTTTGTGAGAAAGAGAGGATTAAGAGAAAAGGGGTATAATTGTCATTTAAAAGTTAATGGGTAATTATTAATAAGATATAATATTTTTAATTGTGTAAAAATTGTGATTTTGGATATATATATGTAATTTTTAATTCACATTGGATATATATGATATTTAGGGTGTTTAAGGTGGGGATATATGTAATCATCCCGAGGATGAAAAGCTTTACAATATCTTTCTTCATCAAATTTGTAGATTTTAATTGTTTTATATTGAAGGAAAGCTTTTTATCAATGGAGATAAAGCTTTTTCTAAAGCCTTTTATAAAAAGCTCTTACACCAAATGTATTATAAAACTTTGGCAAATACATATCATTGGGGATGCTCACTATACTTTATCAACTATTCCTTTCTACTACATGATAATGGTAATTATCGTTAATAATGCTACACACTGACTTTGATAATTTAGTTATTGATTTTATCTTCACAAAGTTGGTGATTCACATCTACCTATTTATTTTCCCAACTGTGAATTATCTTGTTAAAACCCAACACAATTTTGCTTATTTAGTTGTTTTATTCTATATATCTTGATATCTTGATTTCTTGCTAAAATTAAATGCTTGTACTGCTTTATCTTATTTGCTCTAGCTGTTATATTCTTGTTTTTCTTCAAGGATTGTCTTTACTAGAAGATTCTTTAAAAGGGGATATAGTAAATAGATTACAACAATAAATGACGGTTTTTGAGGCTGAGACTTACTACTACTATTTTTTCAATTATTTTCAACTTAAACCAAAGACTTTTAACTTTAAAAGATAATCTACATAAGAAGCTACTGAAATGATATTTGTGATGGTTGTATAAAGCTTTTCTTTGACAGATTTGAGGTAGAAGTTGATATATGGAGTTGGTACCATGTCTTCTATCTACTTCATATCATTCTGCCCACTTTAATTTCTAAATCTTTTGTGTGTTTTAGTTTGGCATGGCATTTAGGAGTCCTCACCTATGTTATGGCCTTATGGGAGAACTCAAAAGCAAGTTTGCTCACTTGAATTAGTTTATAACTCAGTTTTTTTTTTTTTTTTTAATAAAAGTAGTATGTTGTTCTTGGTCCCTTTTGTGTGATTGTTTATGCCAATTTACATTCTTTTGATTGAAAGATGCACATATGTAGAGTTTATGTGTTTCGAGAACAGCGAAAGTCCTTGATTTTGAAAGAACTTACCAAAGGCATAAAAAGTCTTAATAACAACTTTTGTAATTAGTTGAAGTCGCTGATCAAATTTGAATATTTGAGTTGCATATGTGGTCAAAATGGCACTTAATACTATTTTAGTTTAGGATTTTGTGATGCTTCATAAAATTTTAACTAACAATTGACTTTTCTGATGACAGCTTCATGCCTATCATTTCTATGAAGAGCTAAATCATTTTAATCTTAAAAGAGTTTTACTTATGATGAATACGAGAAGGAATGGAATACATGGGAGGTCAACTTGAAGCTGTAGAAGATAAGCTTCTAAAGGTTGCAATACAAATTATATTCATTATACAACTATCTTTTTTATCTAATCTAACCATGACACAAGTACATACAATAAGCACAATGTACAAAGGTCCATACTATTTGCAAGCTGTTTAACTACTCACAAATGTTATACAAAGATAGATTTGTGTTTCGGCTTCTTGGTATTAGAACCATGCCTAACAAGACCAACCCCTTGGACCCAAAGGACTACCACATGGTCCTCAAAGTTACCTCGGGGCTACCATATTGTCTTCAAAGTTGCATCGTTTATACGAGTAATGAATGATTGTTGTACGATCTAATTATTGTTCCTTTTGACCATATACGATATGAATAATTGAATATTGTCTGTGACGAATGATTCTATGATCCAACTTATTACAACATGTCTAATTTGTTTACCTCATGCATTTTATATTGAGGTGATATCGGAAATGGTATGCAGTTATATCCGTATCATGAGCTTTGGATTTTAATCTAACCGGTAATCATTTCTCTATAGTTTTTATTCGACAATAAGCTTCACAAGAACACCTATCGGTTTTAGACGCAAACTCTCATAAATACGTGAAAACCACATTAACAATCATGGGCTGTAAACTTACCTAGTATTGTATATATGCAATGACAAATACGATGTTAGTTGAAGGAAAATACGATGACGTTTGAAGGACAATCTACTTATAATAAATAATAGGGAAATTAAAAAAAATACCATTTTATTTTTAAGTATATATGGATTTGCCATCCCCGAAAAAAAATTGACGATATACCACACGAAATCGCAAATCGCAAATTTGCGATTTGCGATCCAGCGTCTTGCTTTTGCGACTCGTTCACCGAGCGAGTCGTGGCCGGGATGTACGTGCGGAGGTAAATCGCAAAGGGCAAGCTTGTGATTTGCGATTTGCCTATGCCCGAGTCGTGAACCAATTCCTGAGTCGTGAACGAGCCGTGCACTAGTCGTGTGCGGAGGTAAATTGCAAAGGGCAAGCTTGCGATTTGCGATTTGCCTATGCCCGAGTCGTGAACCAATTCCTGAGTCGTGAACGAGCCGTGCACTAGTCGTGTGCGGAGGTAAATCGCAAAGGGCAAGCTTGCGATTTGCCTATGCCCGAGTCGTGAACCAATTCCTGAGTCGTGAACGAGCCGTGCACTAGTCGTGTGCGGAGGTAAATCGCAAAGGGCAAGCTTGCGATTTGCGATTTGCCTATGCCCGAGTCGTGAACGAGCCGTTCACCAAACCGCTCGCTCGGTGAACGGGTCGCAAAAGCAAGACGCGGGGTCGCAAATCGCAAATTTGCGATTTGCGATTTCGTGTGGTATATCGTCAACTTTTTTTCCGGGATGACAAATCCATATATACTTAAAAAAAAAAGTGGTATTTTTTTTAATTTCCCTAAATAATAAACGTGTTCGGTTACTAATGACGATTCAAGTCTAGTTTTAATATTTTCTTCCCATTTGCCGTTCTTTCTAAACACGTTGCCACGTGTAGTAACAAATCATCTACCCTCATCACGCGCCACGTTTTACAAGTTACAGGCTATACACAAACACAATTTCCACAAACCACCTTTCTAACCCTACCAAACGTTTAAAAACGCTTCATAATTCGCATTTTCAAACAAGGTAATTTCGCATAACACCTCAATACATATAACCCGAATTCAAATTCAGCACCGTTTCCGCCACATTTTCACCAGTATGAACAACTACGAACAAAGATTAATCGCCGCCGCCAAATACGTATTCGACGGAGACGCACGCGCCGCCGCCGAGTCTCAAGTCAACACTTCCGATATCGGTGTAACCGCGTCGCTTAAGCCTCATCAAATCGAAGGACTTTCATGGCTTATACGCCGATACCTAATCGGCGCCAACGTCATTCTCGGTACGCTTATTATTATCATTTTTATTTTTTTTATTCAATTCTATGGCGTTTATAATTCGAGGCTTTAACTGTACTGTAACTGTAATGTGTTATAAGTAGGATATTAAATTGTTATTATTATATGTATTTGCAGGAGATGAGGTATAGTTACAATTGCAGCTGGAGGCTGTACTCTTCTAAAGTTAAATCGAAATCGTTTAGTTATGTTGTACAGTTGTACTTGTTGACTACTAAAACATTAATGTAGAGCTTAAAATGGTTATTGGCAGATGGGGCTAGGAAAGACATTACAAGCTATATCCTTTCTAAGTTATTTGAAGTTTTATCGAGGCGTACACGGACCATTCTGTAAGTTATAAAGAAGTACTCTGGTAGTCTGGTAATTGTAACATACCATTTGATCAGTGTTTGGTTTTTTAAATATATAGTTTTTTTCTTTTTTGCTACAGTGATATTGTGTCCTCTCAGTGTGACTGATGGATGGGTATCTGAGGTCGCCAAATTCGCCCCAAAATTGAAAGTTTTGCAATATGTGGGCGACAAACAATGTCGACGCACTTTGAGAAGGGAAATGTATGAACATGTGAAGAACCATTCATCATCACCCAATGCAAGTTCATCTTTTAGCTGAACCGTTTGTCAGTAGGTAGTGTAACTAGTTTTTTTTGATTTGGATGCTAATGATTACGTTACGTTTTGTTGAATATTTCAGGTCCAGGCCTTACCTTTTGATGTTCTCCTTACAACATATGATATAGCATTAATCGATCAGGACTTTCTTTCACAAATTCCGTGGCATTATGCTGTTATTGATGAGGCGCAAAGACTTAAAAATCCCTCCAGTGTAGGTTTATTATCATAATAACAATATATTTCCAGTGAGAAGGGCCATAGCCTTGTATCTTATGCTTCAATACTTCAATATTTTACTGATTTAAAGGGAGTAGACATTTTGTGCTTCTTATGGTGCGCTTCCATTTTTCTTGATTCTTTGCAGGTTTTGTATAATGTTCTTAGAGAGCAATATATTATGCCCAGACGTCTACTCATGACTGGAACGCCTATACAGAATAGCCTTACTGAACTTTGGGCACTCATGCAATTTTGTATGGGTTCAATTTTTGGGACATTGGAGCAATTCTCTGCTACATTTAAGGAAGGTCGAGATCCTTTATCAGGTTTCATGCCATCCTTTCATGAATTAATTTATCCGCCTTATATAATGTCGCGTTTGCTTAAATTCAATTGCTGAGGTTTTTCGTGTAAAATTTGTAGAACGCATATGGCGACTTTTCTGCCTGTCTTTTTAACCTAACTAAAATGTTCCAATTGAGTGTACTGCCGTGTAAAGCTTGTAAAAGTCTTTGTGCTATTCGTTCATCCATTGTAGTGATCTGATGTATACATGATGTTATTCAAGTTGAAGTTCATTATAATTTGAATTAGATTCTACCTAACCGTAAAATATTATGTGGGTAATTGGATTGATGCAATGGATATGTTGCTCTTTTGTATCTTTCAATGCAAAATATACGATATACTGTGTCTTTTTAGATATTGCTACTGAATATTCCAATTTCGTTTCTTTAATAGGTAAAGGTGCAGTGATAGTTAAGGAGAAGTTTAAAAGCTTAAAGTATATTTTGGGGGCATTAATGCTCCGAAGAACAAAATCCAGGCTTATTGAGACTGGAACCTTATCTTTGCCTCCTCTTACTGAGATCACTTTGTAAGTTTCTTACAATGGTATATATCTGTACGCAATTTCATCTCATGTTCTCCTTCGTGAAACCCTTTAATCTTTAATCATGTTCATTATAAATCGTGACTACTATATATACGAGGTGAATTATGTTTAACCCACCAAGTGAATGGAGAGCCTATATGCGGCGTGCTTTCGTTTGATAGTATGTTAGAAATTAGATCAAATTAGAATTTTGTTTCTTTGCTAGGATGGCTCCCTTGGTGACCTTGCAGAAGAAGGTGTATATGTCAATAATTCGAAAGGAGCTTCCTAAGCTTCTGGCATTGTCTTCTGGGACTTCAAATCAGCAATCTCTGCAGAATATTGTAAGCCAACTTCTCGCCTATTAAGCTTGTATACCTCAAACATATCCCCTGGCCTAGTTTATGCAATCTCTGCTAGTTCTTCCAAAGGCATAGTATCTTTTGCATTAACTTCACACTTCGTATACCACAGGTCATCAAACAAGTTCTAGTAGTTAATGTTCTTGTATTCTGTTTTCTGTATAAGTGGGTCCTCCCCCCCTTGATGGCGAATCTTGATTGACTGACACTAGGAACCTATTCGGAGAAAGAAGGACTTGACTATCTGTACAACTCCGTGTTTGCTTGGTTTCATGTACTTAGTTGAAGTTTGTAGATATGGTGGTGAATTTCGTTTTATCTTTTATCAGCTGGAAGTAAGTATTTGATTGCATACGTTGCTCTTTTTATGCAGGTAATACAGCTTCGTAAAGCATGTAGTCACCCTTACCTTTTTGCTGGTATAGAGCCTGAACCATACGAAGAGGGTGAACACTTAGTTCAGGTATCAGAAATTTAACATGGTTATTTTTTAGTAGGATCTGGTATTGAACTCCTTGACAAGTATCCTGCCAATTTTGTAGTTTATAGACATTGCTGCTTGATTCACTAGCTTAAGAGGAAAACAAATCATTAATTTAACTTGACTATTATTATAGTTCGCTCATTAAGGGAGCTTAATATTATTCTTTATAGTCTTCAGATATTGCTGCTAGATTCACTAGCTTAAGAGGCAAACAAAACTATTTTTAAATGGACTGTTATTATCGCTCGCTCACTAAGGGAGCTTAATCTCTTTCTTTGACCTTAAGATATTGCCCTTGTTAAATAGTTTGCATAGTACCGGTAAATGCTACAAAGTTATGATTTGTGAGGCTGTTTGTGCTTCATTTGATTTCTTTCAGGCTAGTGGCAAACTTGTAGTCTTCGACCAGTTACTTCAGAAGCTACGTAACTCTGGACATCGTGTTCTTCTGTTTGCACAGATGACACATACACTTGACGTATTACAGGTTTCTTACCTTCTGTTGCTTTTGGATATAAAAAGAACTGCTAACTACGCAGATAAGGCTATTTGCAATTGTTTGAAGTCTTATCTCTCTCTTTTTACTTGAAAAAAACAGGACTATATGGAGTTGAGGAAATATCCTTATGAGCGTCTTGATGGATCTATCAGGGCTGAAGAGCGATTTGCTGCAATAAGAAGTTTCAGCCGACAGTCAGTCTTGGGAATTTCCAATTCTGAAACTGATCCAGACACTGCATTTGTTTTTTTGATTTCCACGAGAGCAGGGGGCGTTGGCTTGAATCTCGTAGCTGCTGACACGGTAAGCTTTTCCAATAGCAAACTCTCTCTCTTTTTTATGATGTTTATTACTGAGTTGAACTTATAAGTCTAAATATCAGTATGCTAAGTCAGGACCATATTGATAAGTAATCCCCCTCATCCCATGCACATTAGATTAGAATACATTTTAGTGAGGAGTTTACTTGATGGTTATTCTGAGGACAATTTCAGTATCATCTGCTGTTGTGACTCTAGAATTTATATTAATAATTGTCGGTCCTATTTACTTACTGAGGAGGATACAAAATGCAGGTTATATTCTATGAGCAGGATTGGAATCCGCAGGTGGATAAGCAGGCTTTACAGCGGGCACATAGAATTGGTCAATTGAATCATGTGATGTCTATAAATTTAGTTTCTGAGCGGACTGTGGAGGAGGTGAGTCATAACTCATGGCGCATGGAAGAATCTTAATAATAAAGTCGGATATGCTTATTTTTTTTATTTTTTTTTATTGTTCTAATATCCATTCATCGATTGCAGGTAATCATGCATAGAGCAGAGAAAAAGTTGCAACTAAGCCATGACGTCATAGGTGATGACACGATGGACAAGGAAGGCAAAGATATGGCTGGAGTTGCAGCTGGTGATCTGCGATCAGTTGTACTTGGGTTACACATGTTTGATCCTACTACTGATAGCAAAGAGAGTGAGGGTCAACTAGACATGTCGAAAGTCAATGATATTGTCAAAAAGGTCATAGCATTCCGTCATGGAGGAAAATCAGAAACAGATGATCGGACGTTTGAGATTAAGTCAAAGGATATATTAGGCGGTAGGTCATCTGTGGAATTAAATCCCCTTCTTGATGAGGCTTCATACAATTCTTGGGTTGAGAAGCTTAAAGAGACATCTGTGCCATGTGGTAACTCATCTATGGAGGAGACAAACAGGAGATTAAAACTTGAGGAGAAACATCTGAAAGCTGAATTTGTTAGGAAGAAAGCTGAGGAGAAGAAATTAGCAAAATGGGAAGCTCAGGGATATGAGTCACTGTCAGTCAAGGACATTGTGCGCCCTGCAGATGACAATATCTTGTCAGACTCTGGTTCCGTAAATCTTGTTTATGGAGACTGCACACAGCCATCTAAAATTTGTCCTTCAGAGCCTTCCGTAATATTCAGGTAGTCACCGTTCCTGTTTTTTGCTAAAATATATATCGAAGTTTGATACGTAGTACTTTATACCACAGGCTTTAGCACAACAATCTCGTTTTTTTTTATTTTTTTATTTTATTTGTAGGTTGTTACTACTACATTCTATCGTATTTTATTGTTGTTGCATCTTGCCTTTTGTTTCCGTATTTATATTGCTATCAGGCTGCTCATTTTGTGCATGTTCTCTTACAGCTGTGTTGATGATTCGGGAAACTGGGGTCATGGTGGTATGTTTGATGCACTAGCTAAACTTTCATCGCACATTCCAACTGCGTATGATCGGGCTTCTGAATTTGGGGACCTTCATCTCGGAGATCTTCATCTCATAGAAATCACTGGTCAGCATCTTAACCTTTTAGTTTTTGATATCTAAAATTAGTACTATGTACCATTATATGCACCGCAAACACTGAGACATTCTTTCTGTTATGAAAACCGCTACAAGTGCCATCTTTGTGATGTACTGTTGTCTCTGTAAATTGTTACACCCTTAGTTGGAAAACCTTAAAGTTAGGATTTCATCTTTTGCCCATTCTAATCATTCCTGCTTGTCAATGCTTTGGGATAATTTATCCTGTCATCTCTTTATTGGAGGGCATTTGAGATATATGATAATGGACAATTTCACAAAACCATGTGCCTAATGGTACATCTTGAATCTGACAGACGCATTGTATTTTATGTGCTGGAGTAGTTGTGTAAATTATACGTGTATGCCTTTCTTATACTATTCATGATGTGAATTGAGCTTTATAGTTCTTTTAAAGGTTCTAAAATATTAAATTAATCATGTAGAAGGTGATAATGAGGAGAATCAAATGGCTAATGCTCGTCAGTGGGTTGCCCTAGCTGTGGTGCAATCGTACAACCCCAGGCGTAAATTGCCTCGTAGCAGTATATCTATTCCAGATCTAGAACAGTGCTTGTCAAAAGCTTCATATTCAGCTGCTCAAAAATCTGGTATTTTTTGTCTCATTTTTTGTAAAAAAATAAAAAAAGATTACTGAATCCGGTGCCTGTTGGTGAAGTTATTTTGCCATGCGGAGTTCTGGTTGATAGAACTAGAGTTGAGGTGTTACTTTATGTAGAGAAGTGGCAAAACTGGTCTGGTTGGGTAATGTGAAAACAGATTTGGGTCAAAACAGGTAGTTTTGTGTATGCATCGGTTCGGGTGGACTAGAACCCTCTGTCCAGATTTTTTTAACTTCTAATTAACAGTTATTATGTCAAATCTGAGTACAAAATATAATATTTCTGTAAAAATACCGGACTGTTGCAGTAGTTATGCACTTTGGTTGCACCACTTCGATAAGGCCGGTGATATTGCCACAGGCAATTTCACTACTTTCACAGGTGATTAATATGAATTGACATCTATGCCCCTCAAATTCTTTTACTGTTTTGCCCCGATTCTATCTTTCACAGGTTGACTTTTTCAAAACACAAACTTGAAATATCACTTCACTTTTCTCTCTCTTCCTCACACAATCCTTTTAGCAGTTGTTAACGTCTTTTTGTTCTTAAAAACCGTTAGATCAATCATCAAAGCCATAAATTTTCCACTTCCACCAAAATCTTCTTACCGATGTCGCCGTAAATTGCGGCATTTTTTCTTTATCGCCGCTGCTAACAAGAATTTTGCAATGGAATTAAAAGCCCTTAAAAATTGGGGATTTTTATTTTCCCCCAATCTATCGTCAAACTCTTGGTTGCAGAAAGAGCTTCATGCTTGACGATCAACACTTATTTCATATCTAATTTTTTATACACTTTCATGAAGAAAATATGAACAATAAAAACTTCATTTATAATTGAATAAGTCATGATTTGATCTTTGTTATTCGGTGTGGTATCAAAATATATATGTGATAAAATTCTTGGAATCGTCCGTGTTCTTGTGTCTTTTTTATTTTTATGGATTTTGTTTGATAATGAGAAAATCGAGAGAGTGAGGTCTGACGGATATGGAGGAGGGCATATTTGTCAAGTGATATTAAATACCTGTGGTAAAAATAAAATTGCCAGTGGCAATATCATGGCCCCTTCGATAATGACTGCTTCATAAGTTATGAAGTTCTTATTGTCATCTTATTTAATTTTGTTCTTGTATTTCCTGGAATTGCAATAGCTTCGATCCACATGCCTCGGATCGGTTATCAAGATGGGTCCGACCGGTCAGAATGGTACTCAGTTGAACGTCTTCTTCGAAAATATGCTGCTTTATATGGCATAAGGATATATGTGTAAGTTCCTCATAACCACTTGGAGTTTACTATGAAAAGTTCTTGTGGCATCTTTCCTCACTTTAGTTGTAAGCAAGTTGCTTCCATTTTCAAAATAAACAGAATTAATATCTGACTTTTGAGTTTCTAATGGGTCAATTTAGACTTCAAAGTTATTTAACACTGTTCTGGTTTGGTACAATTATATTGGGATGCTAAATCATTACCAAGTATTACACTTTGATGCTGGAAAACCAGTAACATATGTTCGATTTTAAATTTGGGGAGTAGCATTTTCTTAAATAATATTTTCTGTAAATAGCAGGAAGCCAGGAAGCCTGCCTTTTTATCCCTAAACTGAAAACCACGTATAGTTTTTGTTCTAACTTTGAATCTACATCCATGAGATACGAATCCAATGATTTTTTATGGTGAAAGGGCAGTCCCTTGGATAAGCTACCATAAGTAGCTCAGAAATGTATTCAAAGTTGTTTGCAAGAGCAAGTACAATAGATGATATATCAGCTGAAAATATAGTAAACATTTTTCTGTTTGTATAAACTTTCCCGTCCTTAATTATTCATTTTATGGATTTTATTTTATATCTTCTCACATCATTTGGGATTTATAATTATTTCGTCATTTCTCTACATTTCATATCCATGGGTCCTGCAAAATAAATTTTGTAACAAATGGGGAAAGTGTTCATAACTTCATATAGAAACATAAAGCGCAAGTAGAAACTGATATATGATTTACAAGATTTCCGCTTGTAATCTGCAGGTATTATTTTAGACGATCCTCTTGAGATTAGACGGCAAGCTATGCATTTGATTTTGGAGGTAAGTGAGCCGATAAACACGTAACTTGAGTCGGCAATCGACTTTATTTGTATATTATACTATTATAATTGTGTTTGTAACATAATGTTTATTCTGATTCTGATGGTACACCCTGATACTCTGATAGAACCATGTATATGAAAGTTACCCTTTTCTAAAGTTGCACGCTGCAAATAGAACTAAATGAACATCCAAAAGATAGGTGTAACTGTGTACGATAGTGCTGTTGATATGTATATTTCCGGGTATCTGCATGCATGAATCTATTCTAGTATCTGTGTGATCAATGTTCACCCGGAGTCGGTGTTTGGCATCTTTAATTTGGGTGTTGATATATACAACAAACTTTTTGATTCATACACCAAAGATATGTATTGCAGTGTTGTACAGTACTGCAACAGGATGCATAAAGATTGGTGTATAGATCAAAGATTTTTTGTATTTATCACTAGCCCTTTAATTTTGATCAAAGTTGACTTCAAATTTCAAAATGTTCTTTAAATATCTAATGCCTGTTTAAGTTGCAACGTTTGTTTATTTGTTGCTATTTAACTTATGCATGTAATACGGGCGGTATACTTGTGGCATATGTTTGTGAGTTTGTCTAGTCATATTTCGTTGAAGATTTTAGTCGATATTGACTAGGAATCAATGCCGAAGAAAGTAAAGGTTTTCACACCATATCATCGTCGTCTATGTTGGGCGTAAGACTTAAACTTCATTTCTATCACGAAATCATGCAAGTTATGTCTAGTATGCAATTCTATCAAGTACCAGCCATTTACATGCGCAATGTGATGGTGACTGATGTAAAGAAGGGAAAAGAGAACGTGGGTGTTTTTTTTCTTTAAATGTGCGTGACATATGTAACCAAATAAATTATTATATGTAATGAAAAGTAAACCTTTTATTTTAGTCATATAACCGTTTCAATACAATTATGAAAGGAAGTCAGTATATAAAAAAGGCTAGTGATATATACATCAAACTTTTTAATTTATGCATCAACTTTTATGCATATTAGTGTAGTACTGTACAACACTGTATTGCATATCTTTGATGCATGAATCAAAAAATGCGTTGTATATATCAACACCCATAAAAAAATGGTAATTTAGAAGATACCCCTGACTTATTTAGAAGATACCCTTGACTTATGTACTATATATTTTATTGGTACGTGTCTTCCCACTCGCAATGAGCATCAACATCAGGCAAATCGTCACAAATCACCCACATATTGTCAAAGCAATTCATCATTTATGCAAAGAAAGCCCATGCTATGCCAAATCAGCAAGGTCTGGTTTTTCTGGTAAAGCTTACTTTGGATTTAAAAACATGAGTTATATAAAACATAAACGGTTATATAAAATGTATTTATCTTACTAGAATGAAATTTTAGGGGTAACACAATTTTTTTTCCATAAGATTTATATAAAACATAAACGGTTATGATCATGCGATATATTCAAGCAATTCTGTATTTATCTTACTAAAACAATCACCAAACTCTTGAAATTGCATATCCAAAACCGTGTTAAAAATCTCAACCTTAAAATGATACTGATTAGTGATTTTGGTCCTTTGATTTCTTGAAGCAACATACTTCGGGCTAATTACCTAAATATACAAAATGTGTTTAGCATTTTACACATTATCAACCAAATTTATTTTTCCACAAAATATCACTTTATTTTCGCAAGGATGGGGAAAATCGCAATACGCAAGTATCATTTCGCAATATAGGTTTCGCAATACGCAATATAGGTTTTGCAAGGATGGAGAAAATCACAATAAGGCTTTAGAAATTCGCAATATTCATTTCGCAATACGCAAGTTTCATTTCGCAATACGCAAATTTCATTTCGCAATACAGCTTTTAGCGACGACGGTGTCGTCTCTATGAAGTCGTCGCTAAAAGCTATATTGCGAAATGAAACTTGCATATTGCTAAATGAAACTTGCGAATTGCAAAACCTATATTGCGAAATGAATATTGCGAATTTCTAAAGCCTTATTGCGATTTTCTCCATCCTTGCGAGAATAAAGTGATATTTTGTGAAAAAAGAAAATTTGGTTGATAATATGTAAAATGCTAAACACATTTTGTATATTAAGGTAATTAGCCCACATACTTATCAGTCATTTTCATCTTTAGAAGATCATGTTTTTGATAAAGAACACCCTTTCTCCAAAATTAATGTGAACCATTTTTTCTAAACACTTGCGATGCTTGTTTATTTCCTCTTACAAAGGAATCCACTTGCAAATTCTTGAAACTTTACTCGAATTTTGATTTCAACAATAATGAAAACCTCATATGTGTTTTGCACCGAGAAGTCCGATAGTTTTTGAATAATTGGATTTTTTGACTTTTTGAATTTTGAGTTAAAACTTGAAAGATACTTACTACGTTAGGGAATATGGATTGCTTATAGATAGGCTTATGAGGTCTTTTTAATTGAGTATAGGGTATTCAAAAAACTTTTTACTTATTATAATATTGGACTACTCTCTTTATATAAAGAATAGATATAGTTTAGTGGTTAAATTTAAAAGAATAGTTGCACATACAAAATGTCACTAGTAGCACTTCAAATATTCACTAGTATCATTTCTCTTATAATAAGGAAAAAATCAGTATTTTATACTACGTCAAAATTTTTGACCAGTAGCACATGCTATCCCGTGCAACCACGTAGGTCCGCCCATGAGTTATAGATTATATCATCTTTAACATCTAATCTAACTTGGAATAAACCAGTTAATGCACCATTTCAAAGTTCATATTTCTATATTTAATTTGCTCTAGAAATGGATGCTTCCATCGGAAAAATAATCAAATTTACCTCTGCTTACATAATTTCACAGATAAATATTATTACAAGACCAGAATATAAACGCTGTCATTAATATAGTGAAATTAATTTCACACGTTTAATTAAGTGGTATCCCTATCCTTAGTATATATATTTTCGGTTTATGATGTGCCAATTTTATTTATGTGCAAGTGTTCCAAGTTAAATTGACCTTTTCATTTAATATTTATGATTAAATTAAATTATTTAAATTTCATCTAATCACGAATATATATATATATATATATATATATAAAAGACAATTGAGAAAAAATTGATAAATTCATGATAGAAGACTAATCACTAGTTTAGGTATTCAACCTAAACTTCTAAAAGTCAAATGCACCCCCGTATTCCTAGCTTTAAAGAGTGGCCGTTTAATCGGTTATAAACAAAAACGTGGCATAAAAGAAACATTGAATCTAATAGTCAACAAACTTTGAAATAAATTATTATAACAATATATTCCCCAGGTCCTAATTTTATTGTCCACAGACAAGAAAACACGCAGTTTAATAAAAGTGTACCAGTTGTACTCTAAAACCAATAAGATTTAATCTCTCACTACATTCAAATGTTTTGATTGGTTGAAGAGTACAAAGTGAACTATAAATTTGGGACATCCCAAAATGGAAAGGTGGATTATAAATTTGGGACGGAAGGAGTAGTATATATGGTATCAAAGGAACTGAAAAAGTAATAATATTAATAAACAAATGAATTAGATAGTCAATAAACTATAAATTTTTTATAGTTGTACTAACTCGAATCAAATAGTCAACAACCAGTAGCAAAACAATAAACTAGCATATTGGAAGGGAAACCATAAGCCATTAGGTGGCTTTGTAGCTCGGATTGAGAGATAATCTTATTTCACACAATAAAATTCGATATGTTAAAAATAAAATTTAATTAATATTATAGTGTATGACCCATTAAATCTGTTCAATCTCCGAACATGATCTCGGAGATCGAATATATAACATATATAAGAGAATTTCCATAGCCCTAAGTGTTTACCATTCTTCAAATCACTCACCTGGATATTAGTGATATGCATGTAAATGAGAAATGCAAGTTTTGTAACTTCTTTATTATTAATTACTAAATTACTAATACTATATATCACCGTTGATTTCTTGGTTTAAAATTTGCTGGCACCCTAATTCCTCCCCTGCTTCTGTTTATTTTATTTACAGGGACGAGGTCATTCTAGTCTTTTTATGCCTTTTATCATAAATTAATCAAGTATTTAGTTATACTTTTGATTAATATTCATCATTGTGAATATTAATATTCTTGAAGATATTAACTTTTTGAAATTCAGCGATGAATCGCGTATATAATTCGATTAGTTCCTTATGTACATGTTTTGGATGGTGAAAGTAGTTTAATTTCAGGTTTCCGTTTGCAAATCAAAGATTCCGCAAAATATCGAAAAATCAGAAAACCCATAATTTGAATTTATATGATGATCTTGAAATACGCATTGTTATGAATCAATTCAGGCCGTAATCATGAATCATGTTATGTAATTAGTGATTATTTTGTGTTTCTATCATCGAATATTACGAATTTTGTTGGATGGATGTGTATTTCTTCATCATAGTGTATTTTGAGCCTCATAAATAACTTGAAGCCCTTTTCCATTAAATGATGAAAATGCCCCTTCGCGTTTTTTAATTAAAAGGCTCAAATGGACAGCTCGGATTTACTTCCCCCTTCCCCCTAGATCATCACCTTCCCGTTGAACCCTCCCCTAAGGGAGGATCCAGGGGAAGCACTTTTTTTTTGGAAAGGGGGAAGTGTAATATTCATCATGATGCATTTTAATTTTCACCAATACAAATGTCAAAAAATAAAAAGTTAAAATTAATAAATGTTGATCCGAATCGATGCTATGAATGTTAAGTTTCCTTGATAAATTCTTTTTATAGTTTATAACATCAATTAATGAATATTAAATCCAAAATCGTTAATATTCACCGAGTTGAATGTTTGTTAAAATTCATCACGATGAATATTAAATTTGTGAAAATGTTAATTTTTTAACATTCATCGTGAATAATGTTAAATTAACATTCATTATGATGAATGTTAACAATTTATTAAATATATTTTCATGAACTAATATTATAACTTAAAAATGAATTTCATCAGTTAATATATTCTTTATAGCATTGATTTTGATTATTATTTACTAATAAAATTAAATTTTTTTTTAAATTTGTATTGACAAAGTTAAGATGCTCCGTGATGAATATAACACTTCCCCCTTCCCCAAAATTAATAATTTCCTCTTCCCTCCCCTGTATATATATATATATATATATATATATATATATATATATATATATATATATATATATATATATATATAGTTTAATGTTCTAGAGGGAAGTGCATTTTTTTGGAGAAAGGGGAAGCGATATTATTCATCAAAAAACATATTATCTTTGCCCATACAAATCTCACAAAAAACATATTGAAATTTAGTAAATGTTAATCAGAATCAATGCTATGAATGTTAATCTTCATTGATAAATTATTTCTGCAAGTTATAACATCAATTTATGAATATTAGACTCAAAATAGTTAATATTCATCGCGGTGAATGTTAGTTCATTGCGATGGATATTAAAATTAAAAATATTTTTCAAAAAAATAATGTAATGTTTTAACATTCATCGTAATGAATGTTAGTTAACATTCATCACGGTGAATGTTAAAAATTTATTAAATAAATATTTATCAACTAATGTTATGACTTAAAAATGAAATCCATTCGTTAATATATTATTTATAGCATTGATTTTGATTACTATTTATTGGTAAAAATAAGTTTTTTTTATGTTTTGATTGATGATTGTAAGATGCTTCGTGATAAATAATAATGCTTCCTCCTTCCCTTAAAAAAAACACTTCCGTCTTGATAACTACCATGTATTTATATCGTATCTCTATTTTCTTCTACAACAAAAGTTAAAAACGCAAGACAGAATTAAAGGGATATATATTACACTTTGTCTTGTCCGGTTCAATTCTAATTCAAAAGTCTTGATTAAACTGGTAAATTTGGTTTTAATTTTGATACTTCCCCAAGTTAAAGTAGGCAAATAAATGATCTATATAGAACCACACAACTCGACCCAAATGGGTACATGTACTATACGTTCTTCATTATATTCACTATATATGTTTCATCATCAGGGATGATTTAATTTCCTTTTTTTGGCTTTTAGGGTTAAAAGAACTGAGAATAAAAGTTCAAGTATAAATGTTTAAGCTTTTGGGTATAATCATGAACATCGATCCGTCCGAACCAGCTATGCATATCTCTCTAAATTGTTGTAGCTTAAAATTCATTAAAAATTTCCCAATGCATATTACATACAATTAGAATATGAACAAGCTAGTGAGTAAGTAATGTAGTTATCAATATCAAGTTGATTAATTAAAGGCGGACAAATATTAGTTTTCATGTATTATATGTATATATATGTTCTAGATTTAACAAGCTCAACTCCTGTCTTTTTGGTTGCTCAAAGACCAAATGTATTTTGCTCCTAAGAGGAAATGGTGGTTGAAATGGAGCTATTGTCATTAGGTCAGCAAAAGAGTGACACATCAATAAACATTGAATACAATAATCAACAACCTTTGAATAAATTTAGTGATAACAAATTTAATTCAAAAACTAGGAAGTTAGAAGAATATAAACCTCCCCTGTCAACCACCTCTATCTTTATATATACACACACTATACTCTCTAGTATATCACAATATAACAACTTCACAAATTAAAAAACACATATTGCTACCTGAAATTAATATCCTCTCATTGGATTCTCTCTCTCTCTCTCTCTCTCTCTCTCTCTCTCTCTCTCTCTCTCTCTCTCTATCTCTCTCTCTCTCTCTCTCTCACACACACACACACAAATAATGGGGTTCGTTGCGAAACATAAGATTCCTGTGATTAACATGGTAGATATGAAGCAAAACATTGGTTTTAAGGCTTCTGCATGCAATGAAGTGAGGCATGCACTTGAAGAGTACGGTTGCTTTTTGGTTGTTTGTGATGAGATTACTGAAGAAGTTAATAGTAACGTATTTGATGCTTTAAAAACCCTATTTGATCTTCCTATGGAAACAAAAGTGAAAAACACTTCAGATAAGGCTTACCATGGCTATGTAGGCCAACTTCCTTTTCTTCCACTCCTAGAAAGCATGGGAATTGAGAATGCTACGACAGTTCATGGAGTTAATAGCTTCACAAATGTCATGTGGCCGTCAGGAAATGACGATTTCTGGTAATTAATTATCGGCTCATATACCAAAGTTTTAATTTAAACAAGAATGGATATATCAATGTGTTAGAAGCATGCATATAATAAACTAATAATTAATATTTAGTTTTTTATTTTGGTTGGATTCTCAAATCCTTAATTTGTTATTGTTTCTTCTCTCATAACAGTAAAATGATTCAGTCCTATGCGAAACTAGTTTCTGAAATTGAAGAAACGGTACGGAAGTTAGTCTTTGAAAGCTATGGAGTGAAGAAGTACCATGAATCATATAACGAATCTGTGACATATCTTCTTAGAGTAATGAAATACAGACCGCCAAGCGCAAATGAGACTAAATTTGGTTCCATATCTCACACAGATAAGACCTTCATATCCATACTTAGCCAAAATCAAGTGAAGGGATTAGAGATTAAAACCAAGGATAACAATTGGATCCCTGTGGAGTACCCTCCTTCGTCTTTCTTGGTTATGGCAGGTGATGCATTCAAGGTAAGATCAATATTCATTTCATCCTTGATCAAACATATCACTGATACAAGCATACTTGTAGTAAAAAAATATATATGAAAAGGTAATATGTATTACATTTGTATCTATTTATAGTACGTAGAATACAACGATACAAACCTAAATATAAGTGGACCCTAGCCCATTTATACAATCAGAGTACTGGTCGGGCCTTATACTAAACCTAGACCACATTGATCTCTAATACTTATATCAAGTTTTATATATGTGTATTATAGGCTTGGAGCAATGACCGAGTACACTCACCTTATCATCGAGTAGTTGTTGAAGATGAATATAGATATTCATTAGGGTTATTTACATACCACAAAGGGATCATAACAATACCAGAAGAGCTAGTCGATGAAGATCACGTGAGAAAGTTTAAATCGTTTGATCATTTTGGGTATCTTCACTTCTATGACAAAGACTCGTTGTTTGAGCAAGAATACAGCCACATTAAGTCATATTGCGGTGTCTGATAATACATCTATCGATCACTAGCGTGTTTAACTTTCTACTGTATGTTTGTTGTGTATGGTTGTCACTTAAGGCCTCATTTGGCATGTAATCTTTTGATGTAATTCATGCTTATCATGCTAGCGCCTTGCTAGTAATTAGTTGTTTAATAAAATTGCTGTTGATAATAAAATTACAACTATGTTATGAAACATATATAATACCCCATCTGACTGAATTATTATACAAAATCAAAAAAGCTGATGGAATTAAGTTTGTCACCTTTTATATAATTTGCATTTTAATGTAAAAACAATATTTATTTAAAGTCATGTAATTATGGTGTACATTTGGACAATGGTTTGTAGCCCAGAAAATGAAATGAGCTGAGGTGACAAGTTGACAAACACTAGTATTTATTTTATAGTAGATATAAAGTATACAATCTATCGATAGTAAAAAACTACTATTTTTGTCAACTACAAATAGAATATTAATTTAAGAATAATACAAGTTTGTTGCATTCAAGTAAGTCCATTAAAAATATTTATATTAATGTTGCACGTCACAAAGTCAGTCCAAGACCTTCATGCTCTTAATTTAAATATAAAAATGATCAGGGGCGGATCCACGTTATAGTCAGTGGTGACACGTCAATTAAGTTGACTTAACGTAAATTTAGTTGAAAAGTTATTGATTTTTTAAGAGTGCTACCACTCATATTTAGGTGGTGCATCTCTTATTTAAATAAACTTAATCAACTGCCAAGTCGATGAAGCTTCAAAATTTTTGTGACATCGATGACTAAATTTTTTAGGTCCGCCTCTGAAAATGATGAAAAAAATTCTTCAGCAACAAGTTGGTGCTTTAATTCCATATCTAATTCTAATTAAACATATATTTTCCCCTTGAAACTCGTATTTCAATTTGCAACTACTAATTAAATAAAATATAATTATTAATCTATCATAAATTGCCCCTTGAAACAATGAAACTAATTGTATTAAATGGACTAGCTATATTGACCTCTTATTTTAATCTATGGTCTTACAAACAAGTTAGTTTACTACTACGAATAATGACTTTAGCGACGAATAAGTCACTTTGTCATCGCAAAACTGCCGTCGTAGAAGCGTCGTGTAGTTTTGACGTATGAATTGGTCTTTGCGATGACTACGTGCCCGCAATTTAATTTCGTGTTTTTAACGAAAATCAAAATTAATTACTTTTGCGATGACAAGTGTCGTCGCTAAAAGTATTTCAAAAAAGGAATTTTTTTTTTTAGAAAAGTGGTTCTCACACTTTTAAATTATGTCAAATGAATTGAACATTATATCACATCAATAATAATCATGAATTGCACTAGGAATTACTCTCACCATTTATGGTTTATTAAGTAAACTAAATATCAACTTTTGCTATTATCAGAACCATAAACCAACAATAATATTCTCTTAAGAAAGTAGTATAAGACTATATATCACATCATAATAAAAGAACTGATTTTTGTTTTTCACATATGTTTCAATTTATTCTATTGTATAATCTTGTAATCAAATTCCGTAATTTGATACGGCGTTTACGTAGATTTATTTATTTCTTTTACGCAATAAATAAAAAATTCAACATTAGTTGCATATCAATGTCACATAAGTATTTAAAAACAACATTTAGTAATGTCAACTTGTACTGATTTAAATCCTCCTTGTGGCCACGGAGGTTCACCCGCGATGACTCCGGGCTGCTCGCAAAGCGAGTAGTCGCCCTGAGATTAGTCAGCTCGCAAAGCGAGTTGGAAACCCAGGTATACCAAAAAAAAAAAAAACTTGTACTGATTTTATGAATGTTTACAATTAATTTCTTATGTAAGCTTATTATGAAAGGTTAAACATATATACGAATATATATATATATATATATATATTTGTTAATAGCTTGAAGTTTCATTTTATGGCAAATAAAACGTGCTATTGGCTGCACCTTTTAATTTCAATGGTGATGTTTGCCAATCATTTTTTACATATAATTATATATTTTACCTTTTTAATCCTTTAATCTTTATATATGTACACAAAATACCCCTTCGATAACACTAATAGCACATTTGTTTTGTGCAGTTCAACAGCACAAAACATTTTCCCTTCATTTTATTGACAAATCTTATTAGAACTTGTTAAAAATAAGCTCCTCAAATAATCTTGGATAACAAGTAGTTCGAAAAGTTATTAAGTACAGAAACTATATATAAAAAATCACAGAAAATTCAGAAGCCCATTTTCATGTTGAAGATTAATTAGTTGTCAATTGTTAAAGCAATAATTAATAAGTCGAATTACGTAGTTCTTTATTTATGAATAACAATGAATAATATAGGACTTATATCTAGAAATGTAACCAACTTTTACAAAATCTCTATTGTGTGTATCGACCTTTAAATGCCCCTATTAAATGTATTTAACTCGTAAAAACACCTAATTAATGTATTGGGTGACCTGTCAAAACCTTAACCGGTAACTTTATCTCCGGTCATCTTCTCCGACGAATTTCCGGCCAATTGACATCTTTTCCGGCCACCTGAAATTAATGTGTATAATTTTTAAGTTTAAAATGGATGTGTGTGTAATTTTCCCTTCAATTAAAAACCCATTATCTAGTACACCACTGGATACAAATATGTTTTCCCCATATGTTAGATCTAACATTCTTTGATTTTGAAAAATAAAAACACCTCTGTTTCCATGTCTTTGTCTTGTGAAAATGGTCAATATTCGTTGTGTTTGGTGTGAAATGGGTCAAATAAAGAAGTGTACAACGGGTCACATGGGAGAGTTGACTAAAGGTTATTTTTCATGCATACAACATCCTAATCTCTTTATTTTAAAGATTTAGATTCATATCGTTTTGTAACTATAATAATGCATCAAGTATTTATGAAGAAATTAAAAAATGGTCAAATACGTATGGAGTTCGCCGGAATTAAGGGAGCTCGCCGGAACTAATGGAGCTCGCCGGAGTAAGTACTTGCCGAGAATGGAGTTCACTAGAATCTCTGATTGTTTCTTATACACACATATAATACGTATATAACTTGTTAAAGATGGTGTCGCCGGAGAATACAACCCCAAAATAATGCTCGCTGGAGCAGATGATCGGGTAATAGGTCTCGCCGGAAAAGATGACCGGAAACTTGATCTTACCGTAGAAGATGACCGGAAAAGTGTGATAACGGGCTAAAAGTTCGAAATTACCTGCTATATCCGGTTGCATACATTAATTAGGTGTTTTTACGAGTTAAATACATTTAATAGGGGCGTTTAAAGGTCGATACACACAATAGAGATTTTGTAAAAGTTTGTTACATTTCTAGACACTAAGCCCAATAATATAAGAAATGTTGTTATCAGCACCAATATCGTGTTATATGATTTGGAAAAGGCCGGTGAGAAGCTGGGGGTGTGTTTATTTACGGAAAACTCCCCTAATTTTCTAAGAAAACTTGAAAAATAGAAAACGTGTTTAAATTTGAGTTTTCCAGAAAACTTTTCTATGAAAAGGAAAATCCTTGGGTGCGTTTAGTTACAGAAAACTCCACACTTTTCCAGAAAAATTCTCTAAGAAAACAAGAAAATTAGAAAACGTGTTCAAATTTGAGTTTTCTAAAAAACTTTTCTAAGAAAAGGAAAATCTTTGGGCGCGTTTAGTTACGGAAAACTATCTCCATTTTTCCTTTTCCATTTTTCTAGAGTTTTGAGTCCCTTAAAAAACTAATGGTGCTTAGAAAACGCGTTCAAATGTAAAGGATGGAGTTTTCATTTTTCAAAATAGGAAATTGAGGATACCATGAATCATTAGATTCATTTTTCTTATAAAACTTCTTTAGAAAATCACAATTTGAACACATTTTCTAATTTTTTAGTTTTCTTAGAAAATTTTCCAGAAAAGTGAAGGAGTTTTCCGTAACTAAACGCACCCTTTATCTCCCTTTTTATAACTACAAAGTTGAAAACTACTTTTGATGGTTTTTTAAGTTTTCCATCTCTACTGCTCCTTGGAAATGAAAAACTCCACTCTTGCAACTAAACACGTTTTCTAGATTTTTCGTGCTTTTATAGAGAAGAAAACAATTCTCATTCTCTAGAGAAATAGAAAAAGAAAAATAGAGAAATTTTTCTGTAACCAAACGCGCCCCTTATTTTCCCTTTTATAACCAAAAATTTGAAAACTACTTTCGATGGTTTTCCAAGTTTTCATTTTTACTATCTCTTGAGAAATGAGAAGGAAAACTCCATCCCTCACATTTGAGTGCATTTTCTAAGTTTTCAATGCTTTTCTAGAGAAATGAAACACTTCTCATGATTTCCTAGAAATATACAGTAATAACTACAAAGAATTTAAGTTCTGTAGCTGTTTAAGTGATCATGTTCTTAATTAGGTTTAATGCTTGTTTTCATACTGAGGAAGTCGATAGTCATTCTACCTTCCTCATTAGTATTGTTATTTCAGCTTGTATCATTTTAGGGTCCAAATTAAATCGATATACTACATTTTCGTTTGTTTTTTCTTTTCGGGTCAAGTACAGTTGTCTGCTAAATACTGTCATTCATATTACATCCTCCATGTCCAAAAATAAACACTAGTAACATGAAGATCGTGTACCTATATACTCAAGTCACAATTCAACTTCTGGACAGCAGTGGAAACAGACATTGACGCGGAAAGCAGAACAGCAGTGGCACTTCCAAACTAGGGATGGCACATACGGGTCGTGGGTATGGATATGCCAGATCCATCACCCGCTTGCGCGGGTGTTTTTATCTGCGGATACCCACTTGCGGGTTTATTTTCACACCTGTACCCACGGGATATAAATAATACAAATATTTTATCAAATATCAGAAGATTTTATAAAATTTTAATATAATAAAAATGTTTTAAAACATGTTCAAATCAATGGATCCTTATTTTAAACGAATTAAATTGTTAAGATTCAAGACATGCGGACTAATAGTTCGATAACTATCAATTTATTTGATAAATTTTTCTTGATCATTTGATTCATGTTTGCTATTCGAAACATGAAAACTATACTTTTTAATATCTATATGAATAGTTTAATAATATATTATTAGAATTAACCATTTTATATACATATATACATGATAAATTATACAAGTCTACTTGTAGGTAACTATAACGTGTTTTGTAGGTTCATGGGTCGGGTTTACCCGTGGGTATAAGTTCATACTATACCCATCACCCGCCCGGGACCCGCCAATGGGCAAAATTTTATACATGTAACCCATCCGCGGGTAAAAATTTCCCGGGTTTACCCATTCATGATGGGCGGGTACCTATGGGTCGCGGGTTTTTCTCGCTCATTGCCATCCCTATTCCAAACTCAGTAATTGCGATTGCAGGTTAATTGTGGTTCCGGTTGTGCTGAAAATGGATGTCCTTTTGTCCAAGACTCGAAATTCTGTTACCGTCTGGATAGAGAGCATACACACGGATATACCACTATATCGTTGTAGTAACAAATTGATGTTCACGCTTCACCTTGTCTCAACTTTATTAGTTTATCCTAATAATATAGCTTAGATCACATATATATAGTTTTGAGCTTTCAAAGATTAGAACATAAAAGGTTAACAGCAACGAAACAAATATAGAGTATATTAAAAGAAGCTCATATATATCATATTGGCTGTTCAACATTGTTTCATCAAGATATAGAGCTATGTAAAGTATATATATCCAAGGCTTCTTGGTTATATCCTTTGACTTAACTTACAAGTTACAACCATAGACAAAAATGACAAGAAAAAAAAAATAAAAATGAGAAAAGTCCAATTCAGGGCCGGTCCTGAGTTCGTTGATGCCTTGGACGAAATGGCTAAAGGTTGCCCCGTAATGTATTTTGTTAACAAACAACACACTAATTTATTGGGAGTTAGAACCAAGTCAATTAAGATGATTCATCTTCACGTCATACTTTGTTAAATAAATGCAATATTACAACTTAAGAAGATACACTTTGAATTAACATATGGTTTTATAATAATAGTTAATAGTAATAGTAATAGTGAAAACAAATGATTCTATTTCTAAGACTTTCAAAGAAAATCGTAAACATCTACAATATTACTTAGTTTTTCAAAGCTAGGAGTCATGTGAATTATTAAAAGTTTGTCATTAGTTATTTTATTCACAAATTAATAGCAATTTGTATGTTTTTCCATAAACTTTGAATCTGTCATTTTTTTCTAGAAAAAAACTTGCGTCCTTAAACCTTTTATCAAAGACTAGCGTAATACCCGCACTATGCAGCGGAGTGTAATATTCTATGGTCAAAAGGTACTTAGTAAGAATAAATACATTAAAGTGAGGTTAAATTAATAAACAATAAATGGAGAGACTAGAAATGTTATTTAAGAAACAACAGGGGTGTTAAACACAAAAAGTACACTAAAAGTCTCAAAAAGTACTACAGGCATTTGAGTATTTGTGTTATCTGTTAAAAATTTCCCCCATTAACATGGTTTAAGCCTTTTCTTCTATTAAAAGTACAGATTTTTGTTCTTGATTATATAAATCATATTTTAGTCATCTGGAAGTCATTCTATGTTACCATTTAAAAAAAAAAAAAAAACTAAAAAGATAGAATATAAACCGAACACTTGATGCCCCATATCGTTTGATGCCCCAGGCGGTCGCCCATGCAACCCATGGCCAGATCCGGCCGAGTCCAAATTTCTCAACGTACTCCGCGCTTTGTTGAAATGACATCTTTGGTAGAATATCACAAGCATAAGACACGCATATTCTTAATTTGTTTGCAATAAAAGGAAGTCTATGTAAACATACATATGCACACACAGATTACATCTCTAACTCGAGCAAAATCACATCAAACTGCGCACTTTATAGCTAGTATCAAAGATGACAGGAAAGCTCAATATTTTCGTGCTATTTTCGGTACTTTCATGTGCCACTGTGCAGATATCACTGGCTGGGGACCCGGATATCCTCTCAGATTTCATTATTCCACCAGTTCCAATTGGCCCTATAGACGGAAACTTCTTCACGTTCACTGGAATAAGGGCACTTGTCAATGCACCATTCCCAAAAACTTTCAAGGTCACAAAAGCAGCCATGACTGAATTTCCAGCTCTGAACGGTCAGAGTGTTTCTTATGCAGTACTCCAGTTCCCTAATGGAACAGTTAACCCACCACATACTCATCCACGGGCTTCAGAACTGTTGTTTGTTCTCATGGGTTCCTTACAAGTTGGTTTTGTGGACACTACTAACAAGCTTTTTACTCAAACATTGCAACAAGGCGATATCTTTGTGTTCCCTAAAGGACTTGTTCACTTTCAGTATAATTGTCCTGCCAATGATCAAGCTTTGGCTCTTTCGGCCTTCGGAAGTGCGAATGCAGGGACGGTTTCTGTTCCAAATTCAGTTTTCAATACTAGTATTGATGATCATCTATTGGCATTGTCCTTCAAAACCGATGTTGCTACCATTCAAAAGCTCAAATCTGGGCTATCGGGCTAATTAAGATAGCGTACTTGACAATGTGTATGTTTTTCTTGTTAACGGATTTCAAACATCAATAATATTGTTCTTAAATGATGAATAAAACTTCTGTCTCCTTTTGTCTTAACTATATAATCCTTTGATTAATTTAATTATTCGCAGTTGAGTGGTTTATCCTAAGATTATAACTTATAAGCTCGTGTGGACCGCCCAATCAATCAGTCCGGTTTCAAAAGCATGGGTCCTAATAAGTATATGATGCATTTGTATATAAACTTTTACAAGATTAAAATTCAAATATGAGTGCCAATTCCATATTAATACGAGCCAATTCCATATTAATACGACCATATCCGATAAACGGGTAAAGGGGTCAGTTTTTCATGTTCAAGTTACTCAAGAGGACGAATCTTTTTGACTCAGATGTACAAGGCCTTGTGTCCATTTCCGACCCTTTTCCCTGCCACCCCTAATACAATTACATATGAAATTTTAAACTTGAGACATTTGTGAGTATATCAGAACGTCTTACCAATAGGCCACCTGGACGATAGTTGATAAGACAATCTCCAATGTATGCTCTCAAACACTTGGTGTCAAAATTCAACTCCACTCAGGATATCATTGTCTTATATACTATATGCATAATATTGATGATTAAATTAGATTTTTGTGTTATTCCAGAATTGTGTAGTTAGTAACTACAGAAAATATTTGCAATCATATAATATAATCATTTCCACAGCATTAAACCATAATAGCGAAGTGTTGAACTTGGATATTGTTTTAAATAATTTCATTGAGGTTAGAATGGTAACCAAGATTAAATTAAAAATCCATTTTTATTCAACAGTGCATATATCACATAATTGGTCTTTGAAACCCACAAATAAGATTCAATTCACATACAATCTGGCAAGTACTTAAAAACTAATTATCCTGCTAGCCCATGTTTGATCTTCTGAATGGTAGCAACATCAGTTTTAAAGGACAAGGCCAATATCTGATCATCAATAGTTGTATTGAAAACCGCATTCGGAACAGAAACAGTCCCTGCATTCGCACTTCCAAAAGCCGAGAGAGCCAAAGCAGGATTCTCGGTATCACAATTATACTGAAAGTGAACAAGTCCTTTAGGGAACACAAAGATGTCGCCTTGTTGCAATGTTTGAGTAAAAAGCTTGTTAGTAGTGTCCACAAAACCAACTTGTAAAGAACCCATGAGAACAAACAACAGTTCTGAAGCTCGTGGATGAGTGTGTGGTGGGTTAACTGTACCATTAGGGAACTGAAGTACAGCATAAGAAACACTTTGACCATTAAGAGCTGCAAATTCAGCCATGGCTGCTTTCGTGACCTTAAACGTTTGTGGGAATGGTGCATTAACAAGTGCTCTCATTCCAGTGAACGTGAAAAAGTTACCATCTATTGGGCCTAAAAAAACTGGTGGAGTAATGAAATCTGAGAGAATGTCTGGATCACCAGCCATTGATATCTGCAGAGTGGCACATGAAAGTACTGCAATTAGCAAGAAAAATTGAAGCTTTGATGCCATTTTTGGATCTACAAATAGATTAATGTTTGGTATCGGATTGAGAATATGTCAGCTATATATACAGATAGAAATTACTCACGGTAACTTAAAGACTATGTTGTCTGCTTGTGAAATATTTACAAATGATTTTTTGTATGTTTGGTAAAGAAATGCTATTTTTCTGTCATTTTAGTTAAAGGTTTAAGATGAGCTAAAAGAAACCTAGAATTAATCCTTGGTTTCTTCACATATCTTGTAGATGAAAATAAGGAGGAATGGCCAAACATGATGAGCTATCCCATTATACTATTCTTTTGTGTGATTGTTTTTTATGTTCTAAACATCGAAATCTCAAACATGTGTGCTGTCATCTGTATTGAACCTTGGGTGGATATCTAGAATAAAGTTGACACGACGTGAACAACAATTCATAACTCCTACGATATAGCAGTATATCCATTTTCTTGTTCTCTGGAAGATCATTTTAGAGCTCAACCATAAACAACACCATCATTTAAGTTCTTTGCAACCTATATATAAACTCAAACAAAGGCACTAAATCATCGTATAACATTTTCTCTCGATTTAAGTCATGGCTCTAAAATCATCTACAACTACAATTCTTCTACTGACACTAACCTTGGTTTTAGCCATTTCGACAACAACACTAGCTAATGACCCTGATATCTTGACCGACTTCATCACCCCAAACACGAGTGCTGTTGATGCTAGTTTCTTCACCTTCAGTGGACTTAGTGGGTTCTATAACCCAGACCCAAAAAACTTTACAGTTATTAAGGCTTCCATGACCCAATTCCCTGCTCTAGACGGTCAAAGTGTGTCATATGCAGTATTGCAGTTCCCACCAGCCAGTGTGAACCCACCTCACACTCACCCTCGTGCAGCTGAACTTTTGATTGTAATGTTGGGTACACTTGAAGTTGGATTTGTTGACACCAAAAATGTGTTGTTTAACCAAACACTTTTAGAGGGTGACATATTTGTGTTTCCAAAAGGACTAGTTCATTTTCAGTACAACAGGAACCACAATAAATCAGCAATTGCTGTTTCTGCATTCGGAAGTGCAAACGCTGGCCTGCTTTCGGTCCCAAAATCTGTTTTCACTGCTGGTATCGATGAAAATGTGCTTGCTATGTCTTTCAAAACCGATGTTCCAACAGTCCAAAAAATCGAGCTAGGTCTCAAGAATTAGGTCATTATTATTCTGTTTAATGTGTTTCTTGATCCTGGTGTTTTCTGTATGACATGAAGGATGTAATTTACCAAAATAAGAAAATTGAGTGATGGTATGTACCTAAAAGCTGCATTTTGACAACCAACCTTTTCTTTCTATTGCATTAATGAATAATGATAATGATAAAACATTACAAGACAGATATCATTTAATCATTCATGCTAAGCTATGTTCACCTTTCTACAGCGATCGGTAAAGTAGTCCAAAAGAACAAGATTCAGAATACTTATAAATTATATCATTCCTGAAAATCCAAATATAGATATTAAAGTCACTCAGTCTGGCATATTTCCGGCTAGATCAGATCCAACGACAAGTGACTGGGATAGGGAATGCACCACTACCATTTGAGATCCTTCTGCAACTCAGCAGCCTCACGACACTAATAAAAACTATCCTTAGACTCTTCAAGATGACACTCCATCAAGACTTCAATAATTTGGAATGAGTACAACTTTCTGTCAATGATGAACCTACGATATAGAATATTTATTTTGATAGGAATTTAGTTTGCGCCAATCATAATTCTCACCACATAAAGATAAAAAATGTGATCGTCTAGGATCGTTCAGACAGACTTCACAGAAAACTTTATGTTGTCATTTAAAACCTATACAAGCATTGGTAGTAGCAAAGTGGCGCTGAAGCTTTGATGTCATTGGTGAAACAAAGCTATCAATGTCTTACTCGTCATTGCAGAATGCAAATATATCAACATGTATAAACAGAGAGAACTCGTTCAAGGTTACAAGCGAATATGTCTTAATTATGCTTGTAATTTTTCCCAAAGATATCACTTATCAACACGATTAGTTTTACAACAAAGTGAACTGCAAAAACAACTTGGGATTTTCTGGTCATAGTCGTTAATGGTTTTAGGCTATGAGTCGAGCCAAAGGAGTAAAACGAAGAAGCCTTGGTTACATAATGTAAACCGGTGATTAATATATTTCTCACGTCAACGGTTACTAAACATCGGCTAGACACAAAATGACAATGAAATCACGTATAACCAATCGGGTCGGTCTTTTGGACCGAACCGAGCAGGACCATTTTAAAACCGAACCGAACCAAACCGATGACATATGATCCGGTCCTCGGTCCAAGAATCTGCTACAAATCGGGTCTCAGGACCGAACCGAACCGAGAAAGTTTGGTCCGGTTCCGGACCATGCACACCCCTAGTTACATTACATATGGACTTGTCTATTTTCGGTTCATTCATAATTATGATGGATACCATGCTACTGCCTAATTGATATTATTCCATTTCCTTTTTGAAATTGATACGAATAAATATAAATCTTTTCATTCGTTTGTGTCAACTGGGTTCATGTATCATTTATCTATCTATCTATCTCTCTATCTATACTAATATAAGTATAAAACATCTTGGCATTTTATTTTTAGAAATTCTTAAAATTAAGACTCATAATTTCCATATTTAATTATTTAATTCTCATTTTTTTTTTAAATTCTATCATTTTCACATATTTTTAGTTTTCACCAAGTGTATCCCGAATATTAAACTATCCATACGAGCAAACTACTATTATCTCACAATCACGGGTAATTCACTGGTGAATAAAAAAAAATACATGACTGTCTTTGAGTAACGATTTACAATCAAAATACTAAACTCTACCGCATAACGCAAGTATTATGCTAGTCATATATTGATTGATATTGACTTTATCATGGAGTAATATTCACATACATTTTGATTACAAGAATGGTTTTTATACTTTTAGTGTGGTCAGACGGTAATAAGGTAATCTCATGGTTTGGCATACGGGTCTTTGTTCGACCCGTCAAGTTCGGGTCCAGGTCAACCGGTCAAACGATTTGCTTAAAAAGTCAACATAGTACGTACTCCTGTAGTATTTTGCGACTTACTTTACCCTTGCAAACCCCTGTTAGTTGTCTACCCACAAATCAACAGCTCCGATCATCGGCCGGAAATCACTTCACTTCTATTTACTTTTACTCCTCTTTTAAAAACTTCCATAACGTAAATGGAAATCTGAACAAAACCGTAGCTCCTTTTTTCTCTCTTATGTCGCTTGCCATTCTGATTGTCTGCTCTTATGTAACACCCCCGAAATTCACTGTTTTGCGGAAGCATAGTTTGGGGTGTTACTAATCGAATATCACAGCACAAAGATAAAGCAAACGACATCTATATGCAACGTTTGTAAATTAGTTATATTCCATAGATATAATGTTTGAAAACTTAGTGTTTTCGTATACAAAATGTAGTTTCCCCTAGAGTCCACGCGTATAGCGGGAGATTCTATTACATAATCGTAATATACAAAAGATAATGCTAAGAATCTCCGTTAATGCAGTTGTGTTGAAATCATGCGACTCTAGCTAAAATCCTGGAGTAATCCTACTCCATCCGGGTACCTGAGAAAACATGCTAAAAAGTGTCAACCAAAAGGTTGATGAATCTCACAGGTTTGTAAGTAATATCGGTTTTGAACACGAGATTTCATTAGTAATGCCCGCAGGCGTAAAATCAGCAATTGCAATCCAGCAATCGTAAAACCAGTATTTGCAATCTCGCAAATGTAAGTAAGTTTATACCGTTGCCATGAGGCTCATAATCGAAGCTTAACCCGTAAGTAATAAGTTTGCTCCCGTGACATGCTCGTAAATGAGCAAGCATCAGTAACGAATAAGTAGTCACCCGTTTATACGTGTAAATCAGTATGTGGCAGCGCTACTGCCCCGGGCGGGGAGGGTCATTTCCCTAATGGATCCATTAACTAGTGTTCGCGCTTAAGTCCATAACTAACGATATATGATGGAGAGACTTCTGTAAATAGTAAACAACTCATGCAATTCCGTTTGGTATAGTAAACAGTTTAGTACTTGTGTTCAAGAAAAAGGTAGTAGCATGTATCTCCCCCAATAAGATAAAACAGTAAAAGTGGGGCCGTAAGACTCACCTGAGTCGAGTAGTAAGCGGTGGAAATCAGTAAGTAGTGAGTAGGTTCTCCGAACCCGTAACCTTTAAATGCCTAAACATATAAAGTCAAGTAAGTAGATGTCTCGCAAGACCATCTAGTCTAGTTGTCTACACAACTCGTTATGTCCAATGTTGTTTCGTTATTGTCTGTTCTTAGAAATCATGGTTGGCCCGTTGGTGACGGTTTGTATTAATAGTCTTGATGTTATCACCTTGATTTTGAAGTGTTATACTCGAAAAGTATATCCCATTATGTTTGAAAAGTTGTATCATATAAGCATTTCGAAGTCGTACAAGTCTCGACACTTAGTAAAAATCTGTGTTTTTGAGATTCTGGTTTGTGCGACGTTGGGTGCTACGTCGCAGGCAAGGATTGCGACGTTGAGTACGACGTCGCTAAGTGTGACATTCGCAAATTAATGCGACGTAATATGCGTCGTCGCTAAGTGCGACGTTGTTTGAGTCTGCGACGTTAGAGTCTGCGTCGCTATATGCGACCTCACAAATTAATGTGACGTAAAGGCTGGCGTCGCTATATGCGACGTTGAGTATTTGTGCGACGTCGCCCACGACGTCGCAATGATGAACACCAACCCAGAAACTTTCGGGTTTCGAGAATTTCCGACCAAAAACGCAAATCTAACCCATTTTTGAGCTATAAAAACGTGTTTTCTTCATCTATTAGTGTCACACCCCCAATTTCATGCTTTGCGGAAGCGACTGTTTTGGGGCATGACTAATCAAATATCAAAACACCAAAGTACAAGCAAAAACGACTCTAAATGAGACGTTTTAGAAACACATTACATTACATTAGTTTTCCAAAAGAAATACAAAGTTTAAGTCATAAGTTTAAAACATAGTAGTGAGTTCGCAAAATGATTTCAGAAGATTTTAATACATAACCATTATACAAAATATAATGCAAGAAAATCTTCATGTCTAAATGGATGCATGCGACTCGTGATAGGTAGCTTATCCTGTAGGCCATTCCTAATATTGATGAGCACCTGAGAATACAACACTAAAAGGTCAGCTATAAAGCTGGTGAATCTCACAGGTTTAAATAAACATTAATGTGATCAACATGATTATCCGACGATAATTTAAACAGTGTAAACCGATCAATGAATAACAATGTACCGAACCATGATTTACCCATTAGGGCTACCGACCAATGATTAAACCAATTAAGGTTTCCGAACAATGATTTACCGATAATGACATTTGTATTGCACTGAGCTATGATTCAAAGCCTAACCCGATCTTTGCCTCCCGATTTGGTGACACACCCATAACAATTACTAAAGTGCCCGTTTTTAACTTGGTTGTAGCTAGCAACCCGGACGGGGACGTCACTCCCATGATAGTACTATCCTTTAGTAACCGCGCCTTATTAAGTTAATGAATCATACACTGTTGAGGACTTTTACCGAATTAAAACACTCGTGCATATACCGAACAATGAAAATCAAGACCGACAATGATAACCGAACCATGTACCAAAATGGTAAACCGAATACAAGTAACAATGCAGTTAATTAAGTTAACAACTAAATTAACTAACCGAATAACAGTGATCACGAAAATAATTTGTGTTGCATCTCCCCCAATTATTAAAACATGTAAACATTGAAAATGGGGCCGTGAGACTCACCTGAGTCAATCCGAGCAAATGAATATATTCGACGTGGAATAGACAATCTCTGAAATTCCTTAGAGTCCTAAACACGCGAGATTCTAATGAGTAAATGGATTGTCCAATGTATTATTTAATGTTTATGTTTGAGTTTACAAAATTTGGTACGAGTCTGAAAACAGTAATCTGCCATTTTCGGCCCCTAAACGACCCCGGATGGCCTAAAACTGACAAGGCTAAGGAACTTAGCATTGATTAATGGGTCGTTTCCGAGTGACCTTGCGAATTTGAGCTCAATCTGTTATAATAAAATTTTCATCGAGAAGCTACCCTGTTTTAAGTTGTTAAATCGTCGACGTTTTCGAAAATTTATTTGTTCTGTTTTTAGCTATAATTCGCAGGGCTGGTTTATTGATCCGTTGGATTATGAAATATAACGGGGGAATCCGCCGTATTGGTTTGAATACGCCGTATTCAATGGTTTCGAAGGGGAATACGCCGTATTCACCCGAATACGCCGTATTCGATGGCTAATCAGTCTGATTGGGCTCAAGATGTGGGGAATACGCCATATTCACCCGAATACGCCGTATTCAGTGGTTTTGAAGGGGAATACGCCGTATTCCCTTGAATACGCCGTGTTCATGTTTTCTGGGCGGGAATACGCCGTATTCCCTTGAATACGCCGTATTCCGAGGTCTGGTTCGAGTCTGTTCTTGCAGAAAACATCCAAAACCAGTTCTAAATCCTATTTCCGCATACAACAACCTAATACAAAGCTAATATATGTTATGTAACGTATTATAAACATAAATTTAAAGGAAAATGTTAAATGATCCTTACAAGTTCAAAAACGAAACCGTGAGATGGTGATGATGATGAACGATGAAGATGATGATGATGTTGCTAGGTGATGATGATGATCCAAGATAAATATGTAGATGATGATTTGATGATCTTGTTGTTGTTTTGAAATTGAAACCGAGAGAAAAAAGATGAGAACCGAGGGTGTGTTTGTGAGAGGGAAATAATTGGGGTCGGTGTATATACACCGGCCTCAATTATTGAGGTGTGTGTGTATTTTCCGTCCCTTGTTCGCGTACCCGATCGTTATGTAGTATAATGTTTTAAAATGATAATTTTCTAAAAATAGATTCGTATAAGTTTTTAATTGAAATATTTTATAAAACTGTTTTCTCGGATGTTTAAAATTGTAACTTTGTTTTACCTAAAATGTACGGATAGTTTTATGTATCTAAACTGTATTTAAATTTCAAACGGATTATGTAATTATTATCCTTAATAATAATACTTGATTTAAAAATGTTTTTCGTTCACTTTCATTTTGAGTTTCTACGTTTTGTTAAATTCGTGTATTCGCGATTATTTAAATAATCGTTTCGGTTTATATATATACATATATATATATATAATACTTGAATGCTTAAGTGTTAACACGTATGTAATACGTGATTTAAAAGTTTAAATTGGCCCCTAATTTTGGCCCTTTTTGACCGGGTGTCACATTCTCCCCTTGTTAGGAGAATTTCGTCCCGAAATTCAAGTGAAACCTAAATCCGCGTGTTTCTAAGGCCGACTATGTGATATGTCTAATACTAAGACATTCCATTTATCCATGTCCTCTCCCCTTGTTATGCTTTGACCTACCGATTATTTAAGAAATGGAGAGGTCCGAATTCTACCCAACCGTTATGTCTACTTGACCAGGTCGTCCCGTATTAGCAAGTGTGACTTTGTTTTGGATGACCAATCCACCGAATTCAGTGAGTCTTACAGTGTTCATACAGTTTGTAACGAGTAGCAGTATCGTCGCTTAATCTAGATTCTATCAGTCTCCTATAGAAACTAATTGATTCAACCTACATTAGCTCTATATGGGATGTGACCCATTGTTTACACAAAATATCACCCGGTATGTTTTCCGGTATAAACAATGTAGGATTTGTTATCCCAATACTTATGTAAGCTAAACCTTGTCTCTTAAAGAAACTATAGAACCTAAATTGCCCCTTTTTCCCTAATTCTATTGTGCACTTAGGATCTAGGGAAAACATAAAAGATGTCAAGCAACAAGTAATATCTATCCATGTAAACAGTGTAAAGCAATTAGATCATTAATGAATGACCGTACCAGTGTTGAGCAAGTCAATGAGTCTAGGGTTCTGGTCGTCTTCCCTAGTTCTGAGTACGTAGGCTCTTCCTCGAGCAGGGCCGATGTTCTTGTCCTTTAAGTTTGGACAGTCACTTCTGAAGTGACCTACAGTTCCACATTCGAAACAAGCTCTCGTTCGACAATCCTTAGCAGAATGACCATAACGTTGGCACTTGTCGCAGGGGGTGCCACAAGGCCCGTCATGGTGACGTTTACACTTTGAGCAGTAGGGTTTGGTTCCAGTGTACTCTTTCTTGTTTTCAGACCCAGAGGTGTTGGCCTTGATGGTTGCAGGCTTTTTGGTAGCCGGACTTTGATTGTCAGCGTTTCCCTCAGGTTTTCTCTTGTTATCACTAGGGTGGTTTACAGTACTCTTGACAACAGACGTTCCTTGGCGAACGATCTGTGCCATCAGCTTATGTGCCATGCGCACAGTACCATGAAATGTAGGAGAGTTGGACGAAGTAACCATCCCTTGAATTTGTGGAGGAAGTCCCCAGACATAGCGCTCAATTCGCTTGGATTCCGTATCCACCATAGATGGACACAGGTGCGCCAACTGATTAAATCGAGAGGAATAACCAGCAATATCGTTGCCTTGAGTGGTGAGATTCCAGAATTCCGCCTCCAGCTGTTGAATTTCATCCCTAGGACAATACTCATCCTTGAGCATTTTCTTCAGCTCATCCCAGGGAGTTTCCAGAGCAATGTCTTGGCCTATGGAGTCAGCATAAGTGTTCCACCATGTCAGAGCATCATCCATAAAAGTGTAGGTGGCGAATTTGACCTTACAGTCCTCAGCGCAGTTGCAGATGCGAAAGACTGCCTCTGTCTTTTCCAGCCATCGTAACAACCCAATGGCACCTTCAGTGCCGTTGAATTTCAAAGGATTGCAGTTAAGGAAGTCTTTGTAGGTGCAGGGTTTCACTACAGGGGCATTTTGTGGTGTTTCAGCGCCGCTGGATCGTTGTCGCTCAGCACTTACTGCGTCAGCAACCAGTCGATCGACCTGAGCTTGAGTGAACTTTTGGCGTCGTGGAGGCATGTTCCTTCAATGAAGATAAGGGACATGTCAGAGTTTCGTATAAGAATATGATTATCGTAGTTGCATATATAACAGTAATATATTACAACACAAATGACAATCAACGGCGTAGAATAAAGAAGATTGTAATCATTTAACATGCGAGTTCAAATGATTACGAGGATTAAGGTTTACAAAAGTGAAAAGGGATATTACATCCGAACATGTATCAGCAGTTATGCGGAACGTGATAAGAAAATAGAAAAGATTTGTACTTAGAGAAATACTGGATTTCGAATGTTAAAACTGATGGGTGAGCGAAGGATGGTCCTCTGATGACCAGTTGTGCAGAATAAGGTGTCGATGTTCTTAATCTCTTCCTAGGGTAAGTCTATTTCGAAGAGACGACCCTCTCTGTCAGGGCACATCCCGGTACTATTTTCCTGACTCGATCAACTTACCATAGAACAGTTCCTAAGGCGTATATGAACAATAAGTTCGTTACCAAGTATCCGAGGATATCACTAGGCCTAATCATATATGTATAACCCATGTATACATACATATTATCCACCTAGTTGTGTCTAGCATAAAACAATTAGAAGTCACGGTTCTCTCGTGGTCAGAGTCTACTAATGCATTCCTGTTCAACATAACCCCTTTCAGATCTTTCATCATCTTCATTTAATTGTACATAGTTGATCAGGCTATGTTAAATTAAACTCGTATGACGAAATTTCTGAACCAGTTATATCTAATGAGGAATACTGCCTAACAGTTATAGTCTAGGCCCACTACATGCAACCTAGTTCGCTATAACCTTAGGCTCTGATACCAATCTGTCACACCCCCAATTTCATGCTTTGCGGAAGCGACTGTTTTGGGGCATGACTAATCAAATATCAAAACACCAAAGTACAAGCAAAAACGACTCTAAATGAGACGTTTTAGAAACACATTACATTACATTAGTTTTCCAAAAGAAATACAAAGTTTAAGTCATAAGTTTAAAACATAGTAGTGAGTTCGCAAAATGATTTCAGAAGATTTTAATACATAACCATTATACAAAATATAATGCAAGAAAATCTTCATGTCTAAATGGATGCATGCGACTCGTGATAGGTAGCTTATCCTGTAGGCCATTCCTAATATTGATGAGCACCTGAGAATACAACACTAAAAGGTCAGCTATAAAGCTGGTGAATCTCACAGGTTTAAATAAACATTAATGTGATCAACATGATTATCCGACGATAATTTAAACAGTGTAAACCGATCAATGAATAACAATGTACCGAACCATGATTTACCCATTAGGGCTACCGACCAATGATTAAACCAATTAAGGTTTCCGAACAATGATTTACCGATAATGACATTTGTATTGCACTGAGCTATGATTCAAAGCCTAACCCGATCTTTGCCTCCCGATTTGGTGACACACCCATAACAATTACTAAAGTGCCCGTTTTTAACTTGGTTGTAGCTAGCAACCCGGACGGGGACGTCACTCCCATGATAGTACTATCCTTTAGTAACCGCGCCTTATTAAGTTAATGAATCATACACTGTTGAGGACTTTTACCGAATTAAAACACTCGTGCATATACCGAACAATGAAAATCAAGACCGACAATGATAACCGAACCATGTACCAAAATGGTAAACCGAATACAAGTAACAATGCAGTTAATTAAGTTAACAACTAAATTAACTAACCGAATAACAGTGATCACGAAAATAATTTGTGTTGCATCTCCCCCAATTATTAAAACATGTAAACATTGAAAATGGGGCCGTGAGACTCACCTGAGTCAATCCGAGCAAATGAATATATTCGACGTGGAATAGACAATCTCTGAAATTCCTTAGAGTCCTAAACACGCGAGATTCTAATGAGTAAATGGATTGTCCAATGTATTATTTAATGTTTATGTTTGAGTTTACAAAATTTGGTACGAGTCTGAAAACAGTAATCTGCCATTTTCGGCCCCTAAACGACCCCGGATGGCCTAAAACTGACAAGGCTAAGGAACTTAGCATTGATTAATGGGTCGTTTCCGAGTGACCTTGCGAATTTGAGCTCAATCTGTTATAATAAAATTTTCATCGAGAAGCTACCCTGTTTTAAGTTGTTAAATCGTCGACGTTTTCGAAAATTTATTTGTTCTGTTTTTAGCTATAATTCGCAGGGCTGGTTTATTGATCCGTTGGATTATGAAATATAACGGGGGAATCCGCCGTATTGGTTTGAATACGCCGTATTCAATGGTTTCGAAGGGGAATACGCCGTATTCACCCGAATACGCCGTATTCGATGGCTAATCAGTCTGATTGGGCTCAAGATGTGGGGAATACGCCATATTCACCCGAATACGCCGTATTCAGTGGTTTTGAAGGGGAATACGCCGTATTCCCTTGAATACGCCGTGTTCATGTTTTCTGGGCGGGAATACGCCGTATTCCCTTGAATACGCCGTATTCCGAGGTCTGGTTCGAGTCTGTTCTTGCAGAAAACATCCAAAACCAGTTCTAAATCCTATTTCCGCATACAACAACCTAATACAAAGCTAATATATGTTATGTAACGTATTATAAACATAAATTTAAAGGAAAATGTTAAATGATCCTTACAAGTTCAAAAACGAAACCGTGAGATGGTGATGATGATGAACGATGAAGATGATGATGATGTTGCTAGGTGATGATGATGATCCAAGATAAATATGTAGATGATGATTTGATGATCTTGTTGTTGTTTTGAAATTGAAACCGAGAGAAAAAAGATGAGAACCGAGGGTGTGTTTGTGAGAGGGAAATAATTGGGGTCGGTGTATATACACCGGCCTCAATTATTGAGGTGTGTGTGTATTTTCCGTCCCTTGTTCGCGTACCCGATCGTTATGTAGTATAATGTTTTAAAATGATAATTTTCTAAAAATAGATTCGTATAAGTTTTTAATTGAAATATTTTATAAAACTGTTTTCTCGGATGTTTAAAATTGTAACTTTGTTTTACCTAAAATGTACGGATAGTTTTCTGTATCTAAACTGTATTTAAATTTCAAACGGATTATGTAATTATTATCCTTAATAATAATACTTGATTTAAAAATGTTTTTCGTTCACTTTCATTTTGAGTTTCTACGTTTTGTTAAATTCGTGTATTCGCGATTATTTAAATAATCGTTTCGGTTTATATATATACATATATATATATAATACTTGAATGCTTAAGTGTTAACACGTATGTAATACGTGATTTAAAAGTTTAAATTGGCCCCTAATTTTGGCCCTTTTTGACCGGGTGTCACATTCTCCCCTTGTTAGGAGAATTTCGTCCCGAAATTCAAGTGAAACCTAAATCCGCGTGTTTCTAAGGCCGACTATGTGATATGTCTAATACTAAGACATTCCATTTATCCATGTCCTCTCCCCTTGTTATGCTTTGACCTACCGATTATTTAAGAAATGGAGAGGTCCGAATTCTACCCAACCGTTATGTCTACTTGACCAGGTCGTCCCGTATTAGCAAGTGTGACTTTGTTTTGGATGACCAATCCACCGAATTCAGTGAGTCTTACAGTGTTCATACAGTTTGTAACGAGTAGCAGTATCGTCGCTTAATCTAGATTCTATCAGTCTCCTATAGAAACTAATTGATTCAACCTACATTAGCTCTATATGGGATGTGACCCATTGTTTACACAAAATATCACCCGGTATGTTTTCCGGTATAAACAATGTAGGATTTGTTATCCCAATACTTATGTAAGCTAAACCTTGTCTCTTAAAGAAACTATAGAACCTAAATTGCCCCTTTTTCCCTAATTCTATTGTGCACTTAGGATCTAGGGAAAACATAAAAGATGTCAAGCAACAAGTAATATCTATCCATGTAAACAGTGTAAAGCAATTAGATCATTAATGAATGACCGTACCAGTGTTGAGCAAGTCAATGAGTCTAGGGTTCTGGTCGTCTTCCCTAGTTCTGAGTACGTAGGCTCTTCCTCGAGCAGGGCCGATGTTCTTGTCCTTTAAGTTTGGACAGTCACTTCTGAAGTGACCTACAGTTCCACATTCGAAACAAGCTCTCGTTCGACAATCCTTAGCAGAATGACCATAACGTTGGCACTTGTCGCAGGGGGTGCCACAAGGCCCGTCATGGTGACGTTTACACTTTGAGCAGTAGGGTTTGGTTCCAGTGTACTCTTTCTTGTTTTCAGACCCAGAGGTGTTGGCCTTGATGGTTGCAGGCTTTTTGGTAGCCGGACTTTGATTAATCGTTTGTTTTTAGTATGTAACCAAACCGTTATATTTTAAAATGTACTGGAGTATTTAAATAAAAATACTTTGAAATTAATAGTAAAAACATTTGTCGCAGTATTTAAATTATTAATTCGCGTTTATTACGTTTTGTTGCGTTAGTTAAAAATGTCGTCGCGATAATATGTAAATAATGCTCGTTCAGTTGCGTATTTTATATAACAAAATACGTTCTCATTATTTAAGTAATTTCTGTCACCAACGTCCAAATAACTGTGTCGGACTCCGTCCGGTTAATTCATACGATTAATCCAAATCGCGTAAGTACGCACATATATATATAAATTACCTTATATATATATATATATACTAATAGAGCCTGTAATTAGTCATATTACATACTAACTACAACTAGTTACAAACAATTAGGCATAATTAATTATCCTAATTTAGCAGGTGTTACATCTTAACACCCATCGATTTTAGGTATGTAATTCCATCTCCTCCTTTCCTCGGTTACTATACATTGTATATTTGTATGGTGCCTGTGGTGATGCATTCAATACTATGTTTAATGATCTGTATTTCATGAATGGATCTGGGGTGGGTTTTATAGGTAAACAACACAAATCACATTGTCAAACAATACATAGCAGCGGAACACAGGATCACATAGAAATAATTAAATTGGATAAGTAGTACCTTATTACCTTGAATTATTAGCAAAAAAACCTTAAGATATAAGAGTAAGATCTTCCTTTGTTCACGTACACGACACCGTCTTTATCGATATACTTGTATGCTAGTACTTGCCAATCTAGTCAATGAATTTGACTTGCTTCCTTTATTTTTGAAAACCAAAAAATTGAAAAACCCTTTGGGTTTTGTGAGGTTCGGCCGAACTCCAAGAGAGGAGTAGAAAGAGATTTTTTTTGTGAATGTTAATTAGGGATTACAAAACCTAATCTATAAAGGTGTATTTATAGATAGGTAAAACTTGGTCCCCAAGTTTATTATTTTCACATTAATCCCTCTAGTTACTTAATTATTAAATTTAACTTTTAACTTTAATAAATAATAACTTTAGGCATATTTAGCAATATCTCAATGTCGATGTGTGCGTTCTCAAAGGCTCACACATTTACGGATACATATATGATAAAATCATTCAAATACTAACAGCTCCCACTTTTGAATAATTTTCAAACAAATATGATAACATCGATTGATGTCTAGCAACATATCAATGTTCCCATAAATGCACGAGTGAAGTTTCGCCAAAGTCACTGTGAGTCTATGTTCAGTTTATATCCTTTTGTTACAGATACTCTAGTTAAAACTTGAAGATAGATCAAAGTCATTCCATTTTAACTTCTGTTTCTCATTTCGCGAATCACTTAAGATTACCGAATACAGTCAAGACAGTTCTAGACTTATTAGGGTCTGGCCAGACAAACATCTTAAGTATTCATGAGTGGCCCAGTAAGTATCTAACTTCAGTCTTTCACTGAAGGAACAAATCCTCTATCGAATACAACTGATAGTCATCATATTTCGCTACATTACCAAAAATAGCCTTTTTGCTACCCTTATCCAGGAGTAGTATTGACTATGATCAAATAATGCATTACGTACATGAGTAGTAACTTGCATCTCAAGTCTAAGGACAACAAACTTTATGAATTATACTTAATGACAAGGATCCATAAGTAATAATTCATGTGGGATAATCCAATATGCATCAGAATGAATATTATGTGAGTTAGTGAGCCAAGCTGACTAAACACTCAGATATTGTCTTAATTCAATCATATTCCCATATAATTGACCGACAACAGATATTTAGAATAATATTACACAACATTATTCAAGGATAAAACATGAGAAATAGGATTTATGAAAATAAAATTCCACAATAAAAATTTCATTAATAAATAAAATTGTTTATTACATCCACATATCCAAATACTAAATCCACGGATTTACATGTGATTACTAGACAAACGAAGTCCTATGCCCTTAATTAAGTGAGTTAGCTTCGTCTTTGGCAAAGCCTTCGTAAAGGGATCTACTAAGTTATCATCAGTGTGAACTTTGAGTACTTGAATTTCACCTTGATTAACTTGCTCACGAACATAGTGAAATTTCCTCTGAAAGTGTCTAGCTCCTTTCTGAACACCGGGTTCATTGGCTATGATAATTGCACCAGTGTTGTCACAATACATATCCATAGGAGACTTGGCTGTGGGAACAACACCAAGTCCAGAAATAAATTTCCGGATTCAAACAGCTTCCATTGCAGCTTCAGCAGCTGCTATATGCTCTGATTCTGTCGCAGACATGGCTGTAGTGGATTGCTTCTTGTTTTTCCAAACTACTGCTCCTCCATTCATGGTGAACACATATCCAGTTTGAGATTTGGTGTCATCATGATCAGTTTGAAATCCGACATCACAATAACCAGTAACTTTTAGTTCAGCCTCAGGAATTTCCACCATACACTAGAACCATATCTTTAGTAGCCCTAAGGTACTTTAGTATGTTCTTTACAGCAATCCAGAGTCTTTCGCCTGGATTCTGTTGAAACCTGCTAACAACGTTTTGAGCAAAAGCAACATCAGGTCTTGTGCATCTAAACGCATACATTATAGACCCTATTGCCGAAGCATAATGTATCCTTTGCATACGTTCCACCTCTTGAGGTGTAGAAGCACAATCCTTGATGCTAAGTTTAAGTCCATCTTGCATTGGTAAATACCCACACTTAGAATTTTTCATACTAAAACGCTTCAGTATTTTATCAATGTAAGCATTCTGACTTAACTCTATCAACCGCTTAGATCTATCTCTTGAGATCTTGATTCCCAAAATAAATGTTGCCTCTCCTAAGTCTTTCATGGCAAAACATTTTCCAGGATAAGATTTTACATCTTCAAGCATTGGAATGTTGTTTCCCATTAGCAATATGTCATCTACATATAAAACTAGGAAAGTAACATTACTCCCACCGGCTTTTTGATATACACATAGCTCATCAAGATTCTGAACGAAACCAAACTTTTTGATTTCTTCATAAAATCTTTTATTCCAACTCCGTGATGCTTGCTTAAGTCCATAAATGGATTTTTTAAGCTTGCACACTTTGTTAGGATGTAATGGATCAATAAAACCTTCTGGCTGATTCATATAGACGTCTTCATCTAGATAACCATTCAGGAAGGCTGTCTTGACATCCATTTTCCATATCTCATAGTCATAGAACGCCGCTATGGCTAAGAGAATTCTAATAGCCCTAATGTCTGCCACTGGGGAAAAGGTTTCTTCATAGTCTATACCATAAACTTGAGTAAATCCTTTTGCCACGAGACGAGCTTTATAGATGTGTATGTTGCCATCCATGTCGGTCTTTATTTTAAAGAGCCATTTGCAATCGACAGTTTTAGCATTTTGGGGTTTATCCACCAAATCCCAAACTTCGTTGTCTTTCATGGATTGCATCTCCATATTCGCAGCTTGAAGCCATTTTTCAGCATTAGGACCTGATAATGCAGCTTTCAAGGTTCGAGGTTCATTAAGATCCCCTGATACGCCATCCTCCTCTAGATTAACGTTTAAGTTCAATCTATTAGGTGCATGTACCATCCTTTCGGACCTACGAATTGGAGCATCAGCAATTTGAGTTTGAGATCGAGGCATATCATGAGGCTCAATCGCAACTTGAGGATCAGATTGAGTCATGACTTAAGGTTCAATTCTATCCCCCCCAAATTGTTGATTGCCAGTATGAGTAGAAGGTGATGTATCTTCCTCTTGAACCTCGTCAAGTTCCACAACCCTCCCACTGTTTCCATCACCGATAAGCCTGGTTTCGAAAAACTCAGCATACCGAGCAATTTTCACAGTATTTTCAGAAGGATTATAGAAGTAGTAACCCATTGTTTCCGTTGGGTATCCTACAAAAATACACTTAACAGATCTTTGCTCGAGTTTGTCAGGCGTATCGCGCTTAACGAGTGCCTCACATCCCCAGACCTTTAAGTAAGTCAGATTAGGGGCTTTTCCATGCCATATTTCATATGGTGTCTTATCAACCTTCTTAGTGGGAACCATGTTGAGAATGCGTACAGCAGTCTCTAAGGCGTAATCCCAAAAAGATAATGGTAAAGTTGTAAGGTTCATCATAGATCGTATCATGTCAAGCAAGGTTCGATTTCTCCTTTCCGATACACCATTATGTTGAGGTGTATAGGGATGAGTAAGCTGTTGGACAATTCCACGCGCTTTTAGATGATCCTTAAACTCTAGGCTTAAGTATTCACCACCTCGATCCGATCGGAGAATCTTGATGGTGTTTCCGAGTTGATTTTCTACCTCGTTTTGAAACACTTTGAATGTTTCAAACACCACATGTTTATTTTTAAGTAAATAAATATAACCATAACGGCTGAAATCATCCGTAAATGTTACGAAGTAGTAAGCTCCTTTCCTAGACATATGCCTAAAGGGACCACATACATCACTATGTATGATTTCTAGTAGGTCGGTTGCCCTTTGATTCTCATGAGAGAAGGGTTTCCTTGCCATTTTGCCCGATACACAAGACTCACACTTATCAAATGAATCATCACTTGATTTCAAAAGCCCTTCACGTTGAAGCCTTTCAATGCGGTGTTTGCCTATGTGTGCAAGACGACAATGCCATAGGTAGGATGAATCCAAGTTGAACTTGGCTCGTTTAGTGCTTATATTATACATTGAATTATTAGTATATGAAAGACGATCATGCAAATCAATTTCAAAAATTCCATTAATAGCAATACTATTAAAATAATGAAACCTTATTCTTTGAAACTGAAATACCAAAATCTGTAAATGTATTATTAAAACCACAATCTTTCAATACTGAAACTGAAACAATTCCCCTAACAATAGAAGGAACATAATGACAATTGTCTAATACAAGAATTATGCCCGAGGGTAAATGTAAGTCATAACTTCCCATGGCTTCCACTGCTACACGTATGCCGTTGCCGACGTACACATACAAGGATCCATTCTTCAGCTTCTTCTTTGCTCTAAACCCCTGCAAGGTATTACAAATATGAGTACCACAACCAGTGTCATATACGCAAGTATTTGTTTTAGAGAAAGAAAATAATTCGATAGTCAAGATACCTGAAGATCCGGCATTGCCGACTCTCTTCTTCTCTTGCACCTCGGATAAATACTTAGGACAATTCCTCTTCCAGTGTCCAATCTGACCACAATGGTGACACCCATCATCTTTAGAGATCTGCACCTTTTTAGCTGGAGGGGTTTGCTTAGGCTTGGAAGAATAAACAACAGCTTGCTTATTTTTACTAGTCTTTGCAATCTTGCCCTTAGCTTGTAGCGGTTGCTTTTTCTTCTTTTTCTGGGCCTGACCCCCACCAATCGCAAGGATTTGGTTGTCTTTCACCTTATTCTTGGAAATGCTCTTTTCGAATTCCACTAGCATAGCATGGAGTTCGTTAATTGACTTTTTCATACCCTGCATATTATAGCTGCGTGTAAACTCATCAAACTCCGGTGAAAGAGAATTGAGGACAATGCTTACAGCCACAGGGTCATGATATGAGTATTGCATTCTATCCAAGCGATCAAACAAGCTTTTCATGACTAGAACATGAGTCCCCACTGGTGTTCCAGATACATGCTTACATGCATGTACATCTCGAATCAAGTCGTTTAGCTCAAGGCGGGCTTGTTTCTCATACAATGCACTCAGCTCAGTGATCATTTGATCGGGCCATTTATTCTCGAATTGCTTACATAACTCAGGAGTCATACTGCTAAGCATGAGACAAGCAACTTCATTGTGAACCTTATAAGTTGCCTTATACTGATCACGCTCTGCTTGAGAAGCAGTGGCATTTGGCTCAGCGATCATAGGTGTAGTAACGATATCAAGTCTCTCCATCACTCTTAGAACAATTCTCAGTGATCGATACCAATCGTTAAAGTTTGGTCCAGAAAGCTTATTGCTTCTTAACGCTGTTTTGGTTTCATTTAAAATCTCATCGGTAGTAGATTTTTGTGCCATTTCTACAAAACAGAAAGAAAGTTCTTGTTAGTACTTTCGACATATAATATCTTAACAGAAATGTAAAACCCATAATTTACTTTCCATTAAGTCTAGGATCCAAATGACATATCACCGTTCCATCAGTTGATCTGCTAGGAACTAAATGATACTCAAAAGGTAAGTGACATTCAATAATTGCATTTACCGATACAATTCCTGGATTATGGGACTTAATGTCAAACTCGATCAAGCATCAAAAATGGTGATCGTGACATTAATCATGTTTCGTCGCATCTTATTGCTATCGGCGTTTACAGTCTCACTGCATAACCCGATTTAAGTCATCCAACTGAAGACTGCAGATAGTCCACCACCGTCTCACGATGAGTGGTAATCCATCTTGGATACCCTTCACCCACGTCTCACGCAGAATGACGAGCAAGTACAAGTTGTCTAAGCAATATGGATAGCAATATGACTTAATTCCATGGGTAATATATATGTACGAAGAGGCGTGCATCCAACTTCGTTACATAATTTTGGTGTTTTAAAAACAAAACGTTTTTATTACTGGTTTTTAAACGTGTTTCTATGATTGCCTAATTCCTATACACCAAGTGTATATAATAATCAAATGTACCATCGTCATCATAAAACCCTTTCGGTAGCTCTACAAAAGGTACGACCAGGAAAGCATGTGAGGGTAGGGGACGTCAAAACATCACTTAAAACCTGACCTCATTTGGAGTAAAATACATCCGCATAACTTTCCTAGACATCGTCCTTTATGTAGGTGAGCCTAGTTGGGAATTATACACTGAGGATGTGCATTTAATTATGAATTACCAATCACACATTTTATAAAATCCGTTACATAATTCTTTAGTCACATTAAAATTTATTTCTTTCAAAAACCATTTGACAAAATAATAATAACATGAAATAAAGAATTAATCTACGCAACAAATTGGGTGAGCCCTAAAGTAAAAAGTCTCTATGGTCATTGTTCACATATTGATTAACTCCCGTTTCAAAGGAAACAGACCACATACATCCGTCCAAATAAACAAGTTTGGATTGCGTAAGCTATCAATATGTGAACAATTCATATATCAAATAAACCACACACAACTTTTTATTAATCCATAATCTCTAGGTGTCACACATAATCAGTTAACAATTAATATTATGTAAATAATTCAATTTTAATTTTTTCTTAACAATATCAATATATCTAATTATGTCCATAAAGTTATGCATGTAACTTTACAAACATAATTTGCATAAAAAATTTAAATATGACAAAAAGGTAACAATTATAAACATCAAATATTGCAAGGTAGATTGGTTTCAAATTAACTCCTTAATTTTATAAACATAAAGGTTTAAACTAATTACGTTTTAACATTTTAACCAATTAGTTTTTAACAAGTTTAACTAAACCTTTATTTTATTTTATATAATCGAAATTAATTTTGTTTGATTTTATGGGATCTTCAAACGTACAAACAAGAAAAGTAAATGGTTTTATTTAAAAAAAAAAACTCCTCGTTGACTTACATGACCAACATACTCGTTTTATTACCTTTTACTTTGACGTGTGGATACACAAACCAATAATTCTTTTTTTATTTTGTTTGCCGACTAGATCACCGAAACATAACAATTTTTCTTTCTATGTTCGACACGATTATATCAAATAATTATAACCAATCCTTAATCCCCCCACAATTTTTGATATTTTGTATCCAAAATAAAAATTAACCTATGTTTTCTCTGATATCACTATAGGTAAACAACACAAATCACATTGTCAAACAATACATAGCAGCGGAAAACATGATCACATAAGAATAATTAAATCGGATAAGTAGTACCTTATTACCTTGAATTATTAGCAAGAAAACCTTAAGATCTAAGAATAAGATCTTCCTTTGTTCACGTACACGACACCGTCTTTATCGATATGCTTGTATGTTAGTACTTGCTAATCTAGTCAACGAATTTGACTTGCTTTCTTTATTTTTGAAAACCAAAAAATTGAAAAACCCTTTGGGTTTTGTGAGGTTCGGCCGAACTCCAAGAGAGGAGTAGAAAGAGATTTTTTTTGTGAATGTTAATTAGGGATTACAAACCCTAATCTATAAAGGTGTATTTATAGATAGGTAAAACTTGGTCCCCAAGTTTATTATTTTCACATTAATCCCTCTAGTTACTTAATTATTAAATTTAACTTTTAACTTTAATAAATAATAATTTTAGGCATATTTAGCAATATCTCAATGTCGATGTGTGCGTTTCCAAAGGCTCACACATTTACGGACACATATTTGATAAAATCATTCAAATACTAACAGGTTTATATGTGAAATTTGTTGTTGCAAGGGGGTCATGGATTTGAGTTATCACTACTGGAATTCATGTACCTTATTAACTTGCCGATGAGAGTGTTTATAATCATTGTTTTTTGCATTTGTTTGTCTACATGTTGTGTGATTAGTTTTAGAAAAACTTATGCTATCTAGCACTCATAAAATTATAAAATTGTGACCAATGGCTCCAAGACTAATGGTTGTTTTATGGGGACCAACAAGTACAATTTGGAGATGTGAAAGGGATGCCGTCAGGTTGGGCTGAAGCCATGGGTAAGGAACCGCCATCTGGTGGAACTGAAACAATAACCCTTCGAGAGCAGTGGTAGACTGGCGGATCTAGGAATCAAAAACAGGATGTACATTATTTAGTACGCACCATTAACATAAAATAAAAAGATACATAAACGATTAGATTTTGAATTCCGTATTCAGATTATACAAGTTTGGTTTGGATTTTCGAGTCGGGGTTACACGAATTTGATTTGTTTTCCTGGGAATCAAGTCATACGAATTTTGTTTAGATTTTAAAGTTCGGGCCAAATATTCGAGATAATATAACTAAATCTTATATAACTCGTGCGTTGTTTTTCAAGCTCTTTTTTTTTCTTCCACACCTTAAACGTATTTGGAAAAATTCCGAAACATCTGCTTTATAGCATTACACAGATATGTGGAAAACATTCATGATTAAAACTGAATCAATACAGCTTAAGGTTACATTCCTATATCCAACAATATAGAGTTATATAAAATACAATAATAGTGAGTCTGGTGCATCAGTAATGCGAAGGCTTAAATAAATTGGAATAAATTATATTGCACACTTGATTGTCTTCGTTAAACGGTTATGCACCCTATCTATTATCTATTATCTATCTATTACTAATATATAATACATTTTGGTGTTTTTTTTAAGATTGAAATAACATTTTTGCCCTTACATCAATCCAATCTACAAAATATTTACATTCAATATAAAATAATTATTATACATAAGCAATCCATAAAATATCCAATCCATAAATGATTATTTTACTTATTATACATATCCATATTCAATATAAAATAAATCAAAAAAATTGCTTTAATAAATCTACAATACGTTCATGCTAAGATCCATAATCCACAATATCAATAACAGATTATTATTATCTATATCTATACTATTATATAAAGTATTTGTGATGTTTTTTTTTAAGATTGAAATTGCTATTTTACCCCTACAATTACTAAAAGATTTTTAAAAAACACAAATAAATGACTAACATACCCTTACATCTATTAGATTCCCATTACATCTATTAAATTTCCATTAATGTTATCATTATAAAACCATAAACTAATTAATATATTACATTAATTTTAACTTCAACTTCATATATATCTATAATATATATATTATATATAAAGTAGTTGTGATATATTCTTTAAGATATAAATTACTATTTTACCCATAAAATTACATTTCTATTAGTACTATCATTATAAATCCATAAACTAATCAATATATTACATTTAATTTTAAGTTCAACTTCTATAACCCTATACTATTATATATAGTATTTGTGATATTTTTTTAAGATAAAATTACTATTTTACCCTTACAATTACTAAGTGTTATGTGATGAGTATTTCTGGAAAAGACATAACTTTTGAACAGTTAATAGTTAGACTATGTGACACTTATGGATGGAAAGGCTGCGACGAGATGAACGCAATAGCATACTGCCAAAGGCAGTTTGTCTATCTTTCGAAGCCAAATTTAGCTTATAAAACTCTTAAAACTTAACTTTTCCCAATTTTATATTGTAAGTTTTAAATAATTAAAAAACAAATGCATAAATACGTTCTTAATGGAATTCCATTTTTACACATTTATTTATCCGTTTAATTTCATTGTTAAGTTATCAATTTTTATTTTGAGAAATTTCATTTTTGTACCAAGTTTTAGGATTACAATTGAATGTAATTAATGTGTAATATCAAAATACAAATAAGCAAACGAATAATGAAAAATTAATGAAAGTCAAACCTCTAGACTCATCCAACGACTTCACAAATCTAAACTGGCCATTTAAACTCGAAAGTCGACATTCGCAACTACGACCATCGAGTTTGCAATGACATATTATGATATTTTTAATTTTGCATATTTTGTAAAAATATTTTCCCATTTAAAAAACAATATTATTCGTGTATTGTCACATAGTTTTTTGATTTAAAAGAGTGCGTCAACCAAGCTCCGACACTACTTCCTTTCCACATCAATGTTGATAATTGCTCGAACGGACCGATTAAGTATATGCTGACCAGATCCGTGTTGTAGGGGATTCAGAAACGTAATATTGGTTATCGGATGAACGTGAAACAAATAAAATTTTTCTGCTGCATTGCTCGGGTATCATGCTAGTTTATATAAATATGCACTATAAGGCCATCTCCAATATATGGTCAATTGCATTAAATTTGGCGCAAATTTTAGTGTATACTAAATATTCGAAGATTGTGCACCAAATTTGGTGCGACACTAAAATTTGCACCAAATTAGTACTATTTCATTTTAGCTCCTATGTTTGAAATATTATTATTATCTAAGTACAAAACTTGAAACTTTGTATTATTCTTTTAACTACCTTATACTTTAGATTAGATCACATGATTATAGAAACAATAAAATATAATTTTTAAACAAATTATGATAATTAAAATATTGATTTATGTAAAGAATTTATTTAATTGAAACTTTACAAAAGTAAATAATTAAAATTTATATTTAAGTTTATAGTTTGGAAGGTTAATTGATCATATAAATAATGAATTGAAGTAAAGTATAATGTAAAAATAGTTTAGAGGACAATGTGTAAAATGTTGGAGTTATTTTAGTACAAAAATTTAGTGCATATGTTGGAGATGAAACACATTTGGTGTAAGCATATTCTTAAAGATTCTTTTATTATACCAAATTTGGTATAGTGTTTGATGTATACGTTGGAGATGCCTTAAGAGAAATTGAGAAAAGAAAGATCAAAATGAAATTTTTTAACCCTACATATAGATTTTCAAGGGTATGCAAGTGCATACCCCTTTCCACTACGTAAGTCCACCACTGTTTGGAGAAAACAAACTGAATCAGTCACATTGGTAAAACTTACCCCAATTGTAAGCACCCGTATTTCTTTCACAAAAGATAGTACAAGGAACGAATGGTAACTAAGATTTAATTTTCTATTTCATTTAATTAATTGCAGAGTAAGAGCAAAGAGTTTCTCTGCTGAAGCTTCAACAGCTCCTCTGTCTAGGGATGTTGTTCGGATAAACTGTTCGGGTTTTGGGTAGTTCGGGTCGGATTATTCGGATTTTTCAAGTTTATAATTTATCCGTAATCCAAACCGAATAAGATTCGGATTATTCAGTTTCGGGTTATTTGGATCCGGTTTGGATTGGTTCGGATTCGGGTATTATGTTTTTATCCAAATAAGAGAATATCATAAACTTTCACGTCTTTAACAAAATCTAAACTTCACAAAATAATACTAAATGCTTTATATAAATCATTATAAGTGATGTATATGTTAATTTTATATAGATATACTCGTATAAATTATAAATAACATATATAAAAAAGGGGATTGATATATCCACTACCTATTTTGATAAATCCACCACAATCATGCTTTAATAGACTGTACAGTACAACCTGTCAATACATGATTGTGGTGGATTTATCAATATAAATGGTGGATTTATCATCACCCTATAAAAAATTATATTTCTATTATTAGTTCCTTCTTTGGGTTATTCGGGTTATTCGGATCAACCAAATTCAAAATTATTTATCCGTAATCTAATCCAAATAAGATTCGGGTTACTCGGATTCGGGTTATTTGGATTCGATTAACCGAATAGTCCAATCCATTTTACCCGGATCCGATTAAAGTCGGGTCGGATTTTCGGATTCAGACATTTTCGACACCCCTACCTCTTTCTCCCGCTCCAGTGGTTGCTCCTGCAACCTGAAATCGTAAGAGCAAGCTACTGTATTACATGTGTATAACTGATTGTTATATATGAAAATATCTTATCACTAACACGTGTATGTATAATGCAGGCCACCGACTGTTCCTCTGCTCCAGCATCAGATCCTATCCAGAATGCTCCATCCGAGAATGTGTATGGTGAAGGAGAGTCAAATGTGGTTGCAGAAAACAATCTGGAGGGTGCAATTCAGCAGATTCTTGATATGGGTGGAGGTACTTGGGACAAGGATACAATTGTTCGTGCTTTTCGTGCTGCTTTTAACAATCTAGAAAGAGCTGCTAACTATTTGTATTCTGTAAATGCATTAACATCTTCGTATTTTTTCTTTTATTTAAATATTAGTCGAATCATCATTAGTGAAGTATAAATATTTATCTTGCATGATAGGGTATACCCGAGCAGCTGAGCTCTACATGTGCCTGCTGTAAACCCTCTGCTTTAACCACCACAAGCCACACAACCAGCAGCTGCACTACCAAGTGGACCAAATGCAAATCCGTTAGATCTTTTCCCCAATTAGCTAGCTATCTATATGTGGTATTTTTATTTGGAGCATTCGAATGTCTGTGTCCGCATCAGGATTTCCAGTAGCGTTATCCAAATGTCTGCAATATGAGTGTAGAAATCTAATCTGCCGGACGGAATATGGAAATGCGGGCCTAATCAATGCGTTTAGATACTTTTCTGTATATGGTTCTTTGTTCCTGGAAGAATTCTAGCTCTAAAGAAGTAGGTTCGTTGTTATGACGTTCATGTAGTAATTGAGTTTAAAGATTTTTGGCAAAGGCATGAAGGGCGTTTCGGAAGAACTGTGGATCTTGGGTACTGCTGTTGACTTGATAAACTGCATATTCAGCTTTAATTTCTTCTATCAAGTCCCTTTGACGTGGTGTATACTCATTGGTAAAGTCAATGATGATGGTCATCATGGTATGGAAGTCATCATCGAATCTCTCAATGGCACTGATCATTTCCTCATGATTGGAGACGATTGGAACTAGGATAAGTTTAAGAGAAGAACTGGGACTAGGTGGAGGTATTAAAAGGCGAATGGAGTTGATACCTAATGGAATATTGATATCGCGTAAAAAGTCACGTTTTTACTACTGATATCTCTCTCATTTAAGACAAATACTTGACAAATACATTCAAATATTGCACTAATAAATGTTATTTTGTCAAGTAGGTTAAAATAAGGAAGCACGAGAAAAATCAAGGAAAACGGATGAAAAATGAAGATTCTTCACGCATTCTAAAGATCCAAGACTTCGAGACAAGCTATCTCGAGATAGAAGACTCATCTCAGAGATTTCTTTACATCAGAGTCTCCGTTTTCGAAAATCGAATCCAACGCAAAAAGAATCATCGCAATCAGATGCGTAACGAAGAAGATACAAAGCAAAACGTAAATAGAAAAGTCCCTGAGTAGGAACCGGCTAGCCGTCGACCGGATCCGGCCAACCGCTGGCCAGGATCGACTAGCCGCCGGCTGGATCCGGGCCAATCCACTGCTCCACTATCCGTACTCGTACCTGATCCGGCTGGATCCAACCGGATCCGGCCCGCTGCCAACCGGATCTGGCCCAAAGTCGTACTTTCGTGTTTTTTTGCTAAAATAAGTCTATTTTCTGTTATCGTGAGCCAGATTTCAACTATAAATATACCATTGGATTCAAAATTTATAAACACACACTCTTGGAACACTTTCACCTCCAAAAACACACTTCCAATTCTCTCTCTAAATTTAGCATTCTTTCTCTCTCTAGGATTAGTTAGATTAATCTACGGATTAATCCAGGAACTAAAAGGAACGATATTAATCGAAGATTAGCATTGTACATGTAAAGAGTTTGTCAATTGTAATAATATACCGCTACGCTTTAATTTCCGGGTGATATCTATGTTGGAATAGTGTCCAATATCATACCTAATTGGTAAGACTATCATTAAAAGTAAAGTCCTTTTTGGGTTGCCCTTAATGAACAGTTAAGAGAAAGATTAAGGAATAATATTAATTGTATTAATATTATGTTTAATTAGTTGATTTATTAATTATGGTGAATTAATTAGAAATCAAAAGTAATTAAGAGGAGGAAAATCTGGAATTGAAATTTAGCCGGCGGCTAAACCAAGAAATGATAAGACGGTGGAGATCGCAGACTTGGAGTCCAAGGCAAACACCTTTAGTCGGCGGCTAAAAGTCGAAATCTGTAAATTCAGGGTTTTCTCTCCAAGTATAAATAGAGGGCAAAGCCTATACCTTAATACATACGATTTTGATACGAATTTTCTGAGGGTTTTGAAAATTCTTCTTTCTCTTAGGTTTTTGGGTGTGAAGCATTAGAGGTATTCTACTTTGGGTACTTGCCTCCAAGTAACGAAGCTCTGCTAGTTGGTCTGCGCGTGAGAAAGTGGTTTTCTCCGAGGTTAGTGTTTTTCTTATTTATCCAATTTGATTATTGTAATATTTATTAAAGTTAGAGATCCCTTAGGGTTTTAGTTTCCTAATTGCCTTAGATTATTAAATTATTATTTTTCCGTTGCGTTATGATAATCTAGTTAGGGAATAGAAAACCCAACAGTGGTATCACAGCCATAGCTTAATAAATAGTAGCATACAATTATCTGCAACAGTATATAGGTAAAGATAAATTGGGAAAATGAATTATCTAAATAGGTAATGTGAATTTATAATTTAGATACTAATGTAGACCACTCAATTTTAAAAGGTTTAAAATAGAACCCTAAACTTCAAGAGATATTATATGTATAATATGATTTATATATATATGTATAATTAAAGTCTAAATACATCGTCAGTCAATTGATAAATCGGCTCACCCATAGTGGACAAACTATAAGAGAGGTATAAGGCGGGTCGCTTTGCTTCCCTAAAGAACAGGTTTTTAATAAGCTTTGCGCTGACCTGCTTATCCGCTTCTTTGTGCATTCGATGGAGCTACCGAGGACTTTTGATAGGATGATGTCAAAATTAAAAGTAGACTTAAAGTACTAAAACAAAATCCCGTTTTAGCTATAGGAAATTATGAATAGTATGCTAACCTATGAAATCCGCACATCTCTCGTATAACTGTAAATGGAGCGTGTGTGGTTTACCGGCATATTAATATGAGGACATAAGCGAGAGGTGATGTGAGACTCGCGATTCTCGAGCCGGGGATCACGCGGGGTTTGCATGGTTAATTCACCATCTTGTTCATGATCCTCGGCATACCAGTCATGAATAGTAGATGAGCATAACCGAGATTAACATGCCATTGATAGGAATCAATGAATCTCAAAGATCTGGGAGTTTCATAGAAATGAAATAGACAAAAGTATTTTAGTTATATGATTACGGCGACCCTTTTCATAAAACTGAAAATATGGATCCTAGCCTTAATATAACATTGGGTAATTAATTAAGGAATATTCAAACTAACTAAAACTGTTTTATCTCATAGATGGATAATGTAAATGGTGCAAATCCTCTCGTCCCCAATACAGCAAATAACCCAAACTTCTCACTACTCTTAGTTCTTGGAAGGGAAAGACTAACCGGTCCAAACTATATGGACTGGATGCGAAATCTCAGGTTTACCCTAAAGTACGAGAATAAGGAGTATGTTCTCGATGAGCATATTCCCGTAATTGATGAGGATTCAACCCAAGAAGAGACTGATGCACACCGGAAACATTATGATGATGCGAATAAAGTATCATGTATCATGGCATCCTCCATGAGCCTTGAATTGCAAAAGACTTTTGAGAATACATGGGCTTATGAAATGAACCAACAACTAAAGGAAATGTTTCAGGCCAAGGCAAGCAAAGAATGCCTTGATGTGGTTAAGTCCCTCATGGCTTGCAAGCCCAAACCTGGAGCTTCTATCTGTGCTTTCATCTTGGAGATGAAAGGGTACTTTGATAGGTTGGAGTCATTGAATATGATGTTTGATACAGATTTTTCCATTGCCATAATTCTGTCCAGTGTGCCATTTGTCTACAATCAGTTTGTAATCTCATATCAGATGAATATGAATGATAGAGAAGGCTCAATAATGGAACTCCATAATTTACTGCAAACTGCTGAGCAAGGAATCAAGAAAGATGAGGTGTCCTCTAGCTCAGCAGCTCCTGTGTTGACAATTGGTCAAAATGCAAAGAAAAAAAAGAGGTCAAATTCAAACTGGAAAAGAAAGACTGCTAATAGAAAGTCCATTCGTGGGTCTAAGAAAGGGACCGATACTAAAATTGCACCTGTAAATGACCCAAAGGAAGCTGTGTGCTTCTACTGCAACACAAAGGGGCATTAGAAGCGTAGCTGCCCAAAGTACCTGAAGGACCTTGAAGATGGAAAGGTCGAAAAGAGTATTCACTCAGGTATGTTCATGATCGAACTCCATAATACTACAACTTCTAATTCGTGGGTTCTGGATACAGGGTGTGGTAATCACATTTGCACTGTATTGCAAGGGCTAAAGGAAAGTAGAAGTGTGAAGCATGGAGAGCTCAACCTAGTTATGGGAAATAAAGGAATTGTGCCTGTGACGAAGATTGGAAGATTTGAGCTCATGCTAAGGAATGGAGTTAGGATAGATCTAAATAACTGTTCACTACATAGCAAATTAATCACTATTGAATTTCCGTGTATCTCCCACTAAGTCTTTCATAATTGACAGTTTAAATGCACGGCGTTAGTAATCATTTACATAACTAATAAATAAGTAAATTACTTAGGTGTTAAAAACGGTCGGACCTATGAGACGATACGCTGCTTTAATCATGTACCTTGGTGTTTCACCAAGATAGGTTGCTTATCTTTTAACTAGGTAAGTATTGGAAGTTTTACGTATTGTTCCGATCAGAATCATGATAACCTAGTTCCTTGTGACATGCCACTTTACTATTCAAATTAATTTGGTAGTGATATCGCGTAAAAAGTCATGTTTTTACTACCGATATATCTCTCATTCTGGAACAATACTTGGCATTTGGACTCAAATAATGCACAAATCAATGAAACTTTGCCAAGAAGGTCAAAATGAAGTTGCACGAGAAAAATCAAGCAAAACGGACGAAAAACGAAGATTTCACGCACAGTTGAAGATTCAAGGCATCCGAGAAAAGATTTGAGATGAAGTACCCATCACTGAGATTTCTCGTATCCAAGATCTTCGTTTTCGAATGACGAATCCAACAGAAGAAGAATCAACAAAAACGGATGAAGAATGAAGATTCTACATATGCCGGAAGATTCAAATGATTCGCACAAGACATCTAAAGATCATAGACACATCTCAGGGATTTATTTTCATCAAAGTCTTCATTTTTGAAAAAAGAATCCAACGCAAAAAGAATCGACGAAAACGGACGCATAATGAAGAAGATACGCATGAAACGAGAAACGAACAAAAGACGGCGGACAGGGGCGGGCGGCAGCCAGCCGCCGCCGGCTGGACTCCCCCCGTCTCCTGGCTGCTTTTCCGTCCTTGCTCGTACTTTCCTGGTACATGTGCTAGACCTTTCCGCGACTTTAGGGTACATGTGCTAGACCTTTCCACGCTTTAGGATACATGTGCTAGACCTTTCACCACCTTTTGCTAACGTGTGCCCCTAGTTGCTAAAGTGCACCAAAACTCAAGTATAAATAGGTGCCTTTGGTTCGTTCGAAACACACACCTTTCATTTTTTCTCTTTAGGCTAATAATACTCTCTAATTATTAGTTCTACTTTCTCTCTCTATTTTCTTATTCTAAATTAGTATTAGGCTAGTTTAGGAAGCTTGTTAGAATAGAACGAAAGCAAGGAACGTGTTGTAATCTTTGGTGTACGCTTGGAGTTATGCTTATTAATTCAAGTCTATTCCATCTCGCATATTAATCCCGGTTCTTTCTATCCTTATCCATCTTAATTAAATATGTATGATTTAATTATGCTAGAGATAGTTTGTGCCATGCTTAGCGAGTAGATTACTATTGTATTACTTTAGGTCTCTCATTTTCTATTTTTATTGGCATTACTATAGTGGGATTTCAAAGAAATGGGCTTCATTTTTTAAGCATCTTATTACCCGCAGGAGTCTTGTTGTGATGTAGTTAGCATAAATAGCTATGGGATGACTTTAAATATGTCGTGAAATAATATGACGGCCCCTATTCGACTGATTACGCGATATAGTGCTGGAAACGCTTTTAAGCGTAGTACAAACGTTCGGAAGTCGGTAAACGACCGAAGGTAGTTGTATTATGGATCGACATTATAAAAATGGAAACTTTATGTACGGACTTATCTTATGATTTTAAACCTAAAACTTATATTCGCCTTTCGATTGACAAACGTGATTGTAACCTTGTAAAGAGGAGTCGCGAACCTTAATACTTGGTCAATAGTTAATGGTGTCAAAACTATGGTTTAATTGTAACGTCATGCAACCATCATAAAATGCAATGTGATTACGTGGAATTGCCATGAGTATAGTACACTTCCAATCACAATGTACTTATCATGTAAACATCGCGAAGCAATTAAATTCACAATGGAAACATCGGTTAACGATAAAATACATTGTGAACTACTATAGTATTTTCTAATATGGTCTGGGTTTGACTTTATGTAAAAAGCTATCAGCATTTTAATTAGATTAGTTAGTTTAGATTAGATTAGAGTAGGTAGGCTATAGGCTAAATAACCATTCATGAAAACCTAGGGATTTGTTAATTGTATTGAGAAATGCAAGTTTAATATCCAATTTAAAATGATACCTTTCCTTTAAAACGATGAAACCTAAAGTAAGGTACGCAAGAAACCATAACGTTTTCCCTTGCTCATCATTCTTAAGTTTCATTAATAGGAATTGGTCAATAAGTCCGAACATAAGCTCTAAGTTAGTTGTTTACCGGATTTGTAATCTTTATGGTATTAAGAACGGTTGGACTCATTATGGACCTGCTACTCTGTTCCTTCGCTCACGAGCGAATGCGTTCAATAATAAGGGCCACTGACTCCCTCATAGGAGAGTGTGGAGAGTTGAGCATTGTCTGTCTGATCAGAATCATAACACCTTAGTTCCTCGTGACATATTAGTTGATAACCGACTAATAAGGAATCTACTGGCTATACCATAAGTTATCAAATCTAGTAAACGTCCTAAATTTAGTTAGATGTTTCCCCCTAAAAGTTATCATCCCATGTTATGAGCTAATGAAATCACAACAAATACTGCTTCCCATTATCTGATTTATTATTATCTTTTATTCGCTTTATTTAGTTTACTTAGTTAACTGAACCAAAACCCCCAAGGCACTCTTATAAAAACCTTTTACTAGAAGAGAAAGATTGATTGGATCACCTCCGTTTCAATTCAGTTTCTCTTTAAGAACGACTCTAGGTCATACTTACTATCTACTAGCCTTTGGTTCAGTATCAGTAAGTCACACTTAGACCCCAACACTTAAAAATTTAAAACACCCACCGATCGGCGTTGTGATCACTCGCGACGACCGCATCAAGTTTTTGGCGCTGCTACCGGGAGACTAACTGTCCGATGCAGAGGCCCAACCAATCCTCTTTTCTAGTAAACCCTTAGGACAAAACCATATAAAAAAACAAAAAAAAATATTCTCTTTATTATTTGCTTTTCTTTAGTGTATGACCTATTCCCCTAGATCTGCACCGCTTTTTAACTTTCCTGATCCAGAACTTATAATACGTACTATTCGACGAGAAAAGAAGCAATCTGCACTTAGACTAGCAATGGCTGATCGCATCACTCTCGCTGACAACAGTAAGCCCTCTATTGAAGGAAGAGGAGGCCCTATTCTCTACCCAGAAACCCCAGGACAATCATTCGAGCTTAAGCACCACATCATCCAATTAATCCAAAACCACTGTCAATTCCATGGATTACCAAGTAATGATCCAAACTCTCACCTCGACAAGTTCATATCCCTTTCAAACTCCTACAAACAGAATGGAGTTAGCCAAGATACAATCCGCTTGTATCTTTTCCCTTATTCGATCACGCATCATGCGCAAACATGGTTTGAAGGTTTATAAACCGGTTCTATCCGTTCATGGACGGTAATGGCGATAAAGTTTCTAACCAAGTACTTTCCGCCCTCTAAACAAACCAAACTCCGAAATGACATCATGAACTTCCGATAAGCTTTTGATGAATCATTATACACCGCATGGGGACTGTAACACCCCCAAATTTGATGATTTGCGGAAGCTTGATTTGGGTGTTACTAATCAATAACAAAGCACAAAGATAAATAGCAAACGACTCTATATGCGTCGTTTTAACAAAATATATTGATAACTGAAATGTTTACAACATTTAAAGCTTTACATAGCTCGAGTTAAATAAAATGAGATTTCAGTACATAAGTACTTATACAAAATATACTAATGCAAGAAAATCTCAATCGTCTGTATGCTGACTCGAGCTAAATCCTGAAGCAGAACATCCTACTGCTGGGTACCTGCGATATATGCTAAAAGGTCAGCTATAAAGCTGGTGAGCTCACAGGTTTGAAATCAAGTAATATCGTATGAATCGCAAGATTTAAATAATGAATTGCATCCAGCAACTAAATAATGAATTGCATCCAGCAATTAAATAATGAATTGCATCCAGCAATTAAATGATAATCATCGTGTATACAGCCATGAGCACATAGTTGAGCTTAACTCGAGGGACGGTTCCCCTATAGAGAATTCCGGGCGAGGTGCCTCCACGAATGCCTAATCCACATTCGTCTTCCCAAATATTAGTACGTCCGTTTACCCGGTTAGTGCTTGCTAACCCGGACGAGGTGGGTCAATCCTATATGGTACCATATACTAATATTCACGCTACAACGTATTAACAACTATGCTGACGGAGGACTTTAAAATGATTAGTTTCGAAAAAACTCATGTAGTATATGAAAAGTTGGTACTTGCGTTCACATGTTAAAAGTTGAGCAGTATATCACACCCCTGAGTAAAACAGTAAAAGAGGGGCTATGAGACTCACCTGAGTCTGAATGCGTTTAAACAAACGTAAGTTGATTAGCCAATATCGAAGTCCAAAGACTTGTAACCTGAGGGTGTCCACGACACGCGATGGTTATAAATATGATTGGGTATCTTAAAAGATCACCCCTGTAGTTGTTCGTCCAACTATAATGTCCAAATTTCCACTATTTGGTTGATATGTTTAAGTGTTTGAAAAGTGTACGACCCGTTGGTGACGAGTTTGAAATAATAAACGTTAAGTATTATTATCAAATTATTGATGTTTTGCACTTACAAAAGTGTCCCAAAGTGTTTTACAAGTCGTATCGTATAAGGATTTGAGGTTATAAAAGTTCGACACTTAGTGAAATTTTAGTTAGAAAATCTGCTGTTTTATGCGACACTATATGCGTCACTTATATGTTCTATGCGTCACTTGTGAAGTGTCGGGTATTGGTGTCAGTGTAAGGGTATGCGTCACTAGGACAGTGTCGTGTATCATCTTATGCGTCACTTAAGAAGTGACGGGTTCCGTAACATAGCGGCACTCAAGCAGTGTCGTATAAGAGAATGATTTTCTGAGATTTAGGCGTCACTTAAAAAGTGACGTGCAATATAGCGACACTAAAGAAGTGTCGGGTAAAAGAATATGGCGGCACTAAGGGAGTGTCGTTAAGTAGTGTCAGGTAACATCGAGGACGGCACTAGGGAAGTGTCGCTAAGTTGTATATGCGTCACTATGGAAGTGACGGTATGAGGTTCGAGTGACGTCATCGGTAGTAACCGGACGTCACTTGTTTCTACCGAAAGTGATGAGTTTCTACCGATGATAGCGACACTTATGAAGTGTCGCATGGTTTCTGCTGAAAGTACGGGTTTCTACTGATGATAGCGACACTTACGAAGTGTCGCATGGTTTCTGCTGAAAGTTATAGGCTTGCGTCACTACCGAAGTGACGGTATATGTGTGATAGCGGCACTTAAGTGACGCTAGTACTGTTTTTGGCATTCCTGCGACACTTAAGGCTGTTCGACGGATTTCGAGCAAAAATCATGTTTTCGGGTTTCCGATCGTTCCAATATTTTTACCCAACCCTTATAGGGACATTATAAGCATAAACAAACAACTAGAAAGTGAAAACACTTGTAACACCCCCAAATTTAATGTTTTGCGGAAGCGAGTTTAGGGTGTTACTAATCTGGTAATCACAGCATAAGATACATAATGAACGACTCTAAATGAGACGTTGAAAATAGTTATACATTTACCAAATAAAACGTTTACAAAGTTAACAGTGGTTTTTAATTACATAAATTGAAATACAAAAGTAAATGCAGTGTTGTCCCAAAGTTTGAAAACATGCGACTCGAGCTAGCATAGCTTGCAGTGGTCCTAATCCTGCGGGCCACCTGAGAATACATACTAAAACAGGTCAGCTATAAAGCTGGTGAGTTCACAGAGTAATTAATATGAAATCGTGTGATAATACCATCCGTATTATAAAAAGCGGTTATCCACCGTGTGTTTAGATTTAATGAGTTTGCAAGGACATTACAAAAGTTATTTACCGGGGTGTAGGTTACTCTAACCATATGATTTACTAGATAGTAGAGTTTAGTATGCATCGGTTATTAGTCTTTACGTAGAGGTACGGGTTCCTAGAATTAGGTCATCTACCCATGTAGGAACCACAACATATATTGATTTGGTTAATAAGTATTCCGAGTCCCAATAATCCATCGGATTATCCTGCAAGTATCTAAATAATGAAAGTAGCACTACGTGCATACTTTATGTTCAAGAGCACCACGTGCTTAAACTGGATAAACAATGAAGCACCACGTGCTTAAGGTCAAATGTAGTGAGGCACTCCGTGCCTGAGATGTGTAATAGGTATGCATATGTATGAAGCACCACGTGCTTAGCAATGTATTAATGTATACATCAACATGTATAGGTAATCAGTAGTAGCACCACGTGCCAAGTAGTGGTTCAGCGAACCCGGAAGTAGCACAACGTGCCAAGTAGTGGTTCAGCGAACCCGGAAGTAGCACAACGTGCCCGGAAGTAGCGCAACGCGCCCAGTGATGGCCCTACAGGCTCGGCAGTAGCATAACATGCCTACTGTGTGATCAAATGAAGCATTACATGCTTGTTTAACGTTAAGGAAGCACTACGTGCTTAATGGTGTAAATAGGGTGTGTACATGTATGCATATATATCAGCGAAGCACCGCGTGCTTGTTAGTGTAAGCGTGTGTACATCATCATGTACATGTAATCGTAAGTAGCACCACGTGCTAAGTAGTGGTTCAACGAACCCGGAAGTAGCACAACGTGCCCGGAAGTAGCGCAACGAGCCCAGTGATGGCCCCACGGGCTCGATAGTAGCACAACGTGCTAAACAGTTTATGTATGCATAAATTAGTGTAAGATATCGACAGATAAACACTACACTCAATTTATGTGCGTTTATTACCCTATGGTAATGTTGAAGGTGCAATCTAACAATCTACACCTATGAATAACGTTTAATGTTCACAATGTATCTAAGTGTGACTAATCACCACCTAGATGATGGGTGTAGCAGGTCATGTCTAGATGCGTATAAACGCCACCTAGCTATTCTGAGAAGTATATAATGCCTAAGTGTGTCATTACATCACTTAGTTGTCGAAAAGTACCTACATCACTTAAATGATGGATACTATCAGTCGGTTCTATAAATCGTGACTTGATTAGTAAGGGTGGTCTCTAGGTTGTGTTTCACGAGTAAACTAGCCAAATCTAGTAATACTGAATCGCCGATGTGACGAAGTGTTTAAATGTTGTTCCTTGTATAATTCTAGTTGTTGTCTTGTTAAGGCACACTTAGTTTGCATAGTATGTACGGTTGTCTCAAGGGCGTTGGGGTCTAACATGTCATTTGCAAACATTTGTAAAGCAGTTGTAAGTTCGTTTATCAACGAAAAGTAAGTAAATCATGAGTATGTATCTCCCCCAAAATCAGTGAAAACAGTAAAAAGGAGGGGCTATGAACTCACCTGAGGAGCTAGCGTCCTAGTGTAACGAGTCGTGCCAAGTGAAATCTCCTAATGTCCTAAACACGAGAGATTTCGTACGTTTGTAAGTGCGGTTCGTTATGGATGTTCGTAATAATAACTCATATTATTATTAGGTTTGAGTTTTCGTATACTTCATAAAGTATATTTGTTTTGGAGTACAAGTCGTATCGTATTTAAATTGTCTTTTGAAAACGTTTTCCGACACTTAGAAAGATTTGGCTACTTTCTGTTTTCTGCGACATAACATGCGACACAAAAATAGTTCATGCGACACAAAGGTTGTGTCGTATGATGCGACACAGAAGCTCTGCGACACAGTGGTTGTGTCGCATAATGCGTGCGATGCTAAGTCAATAGCGACATAAGGGTTGTGTCGTATGGAGTCTGCGACAGAAGGTACGACACAAGAATACGACATAAGGGTTGTGTCGTATGAGTAATTCATGCGACACAGTATGCGACACAAGGCTTGTGTCGCACTCAAGAACAGCAGCCCAGAAACTTTCGGGTTTCGCGTTTTTCCGGCCAAAATCGCAAATCAAACTCATTTTCAAGCTGTAAAATCGTGGTTTCTTGGTTGTTTAGGTTATAAGCAACTTATGTAAACGTTTTTACACTAAAACATTACCCCAAAATGATTAAATCTAAGAATTTGAGAATTTCTTACAAATGCGAATCGAGGTCAAACGAGGAAGAAGATGATGATGTTGCCTTTGTAAATGTTGTTCCTCTCTTGTTGGTGATTCCGAAATGTAAAATTCGTGGGTCGATTTGTAGTTCCGAAAATTTGTGGTAATTGGGTGGAGAGTGTTTGTGTGTGAAAAGAAAATGAGGTAGAAAGAAATGAAATGAAATGGGAGGGGTTTGGGGGGGTTGGGGTGGCTGATCCAAAAGGGTGGGGAGGAGTTTCCCCCACTTCGTTCCTATTTTGCAGTATAAAATACCCGTATTTTGTACCCGAATAATATATATAAATTTTATATTTTTAGATTTATATTTCCGTTCTTTCGATTAGAAATTAATTAAATTAAAATAGTTTTACTCAATTTAAAATCTCATGTGGCTTCAAATGGTTTTATTTGTGATTATTACATAATCACTATTCATTATATAAAAATGTAAAGTTTCCGCTCGCTGAGTTATAATTGTATATAATAATACGATTATAAAAAGTTTAAATTTGACGCGCAAGTTGACTTTTCGATCAGGTGTTACATTCTCCCCCTGTTATGAAAATTTCGTCCCGAAATTTAAATTGATGCCGTGGTCGCGTGGAGTCTGGGGAGCAATGCACGCACGAGAGATTTATCGAGTAGATAGTAGACATATCATGTCCATGACGGAGTTGAGGAGCAGTCAATCCATAACTGTGTCGAAATTTATCGTTGTAGTTACATTCTGACTATATTGTTTGTTCGAGGTATGATTAATTTGTGGTTGTTAGGTAACCGTTTACGTCGTAGTCCATTAAGGACTAGATGGTTGTCACATAGTGACCGTTTTGTGAGTAGTACTATCAGGACCAAATATCTAGCAGATGATAAATTAACTAGTCTGCTGAAAGCAAACTCTAAGCTTAACTTTGCCTTAAGCGTTTGAATTTTCCAAAATGGTGTGAGGGATGACATCTAGATGTTTAAAGAGTTAAAGAATTAAGTTGTTGAGAAAGGACGTAACCTTCCTACCTTAGAGATCCCTCTAGGCGTTATTGTAGAGTCTCGGGCAGTCTCTTTTGAGGTGTCCAGGGTTTCCGCATTCGAAACAGACCTTAGGGCCGTTAGGGTTTGAGATAGTAGTAGGGACTCTGCAGTTCTTAGTTGGGTGTCCATAGCTTTTGCACCTATTGCATGGCGTGCCACACGGTCCTGTATGATGGCTTTCGCATTTGGGGCAGAAGGGTTTGTTTCCCTTGTATTTCTTCTCTCCGGGTTTGATTATATTAAGTGGTACGGGTTCAGGTCTTAAGGTTAGCTCGTGGCTATTGCTGGAATTTCCATCCCATTTCCTCTTGCTATAGGGATTAGGAGATCGAGGGTGTGACTCATTGTCGGCTTTCATCGCCATTAGTTCATGAGCTAAACGTATGGCTTTTCGGATGGTTGTAGGTGCGGATGAGACGACGTTCCCTCGTATAGGCTCAGGAAGACCTAGAATGTATTTTCTGATACGCGTGGGCTCTGAGTTTACTACGTTTGGGCATAAAGGTGCCAATTGTTGGAATCGAGTGGTGTACGAGGTGATGTCATTCCATTTTACAGCGAGGTTCCAGAGTTCAACCTCGAGTCGATGTATTTCCTTGTTTGGGCAGTACTCTTCCTTGAGCATTTGTTTCAGTTCCTCCCAAGGCATCCCGTAAGCAACTTCGGTGCTCATAGAATGAACTTGGGTGTTCCACCAGGTAAGTGCACCTTCCTCAAAAGTGCAGGTAGAGAGTCTGACTTTGCGGTCGTCAGGGCATTCGCAGAGACAGAATATGGATTCCATTTTCTCAATCCACCTAGTTAAGCCAATAGCTCCTTCGGTTCCAGAGAAGTGTAGTGGTTTGCACCTCATAAATTCTTTATAAGTGCAGGGTATCGTTTGGAGTGGGTTGTTTAGTGTGGCCCCATCGTCTGTTCGTAAATTTCGTGAGAGTAACGCATCGGTCACTCCTTGAGCAATGTATCGGGCGAGTTCAGCTTCGTCGAAAGTCAGTTGTCTCGAAGATATGTTCCTTTAAGAAAAGGCAAAAGTGTATGAGTTGTTGATTTCCCCAAGTATTTTATAAGAATGAGATAGGATTCTATATCCGTATCTAAGTTGAGGTTTCCAGTTTTCGTGGGTGGCGAACATCATCCCGCGTTACGTGATTTTGATGTGACAGTTTTCGTTCTTATCGAATTATCCAAATCGTTGTGCATATTTGTTCACTTTCCCAATGATGGGATTTAGTTAAGTAGTTTTGATTGGCAGTCATAATCATGACTAAGTAGTATTATTCCCAATAGTCATTCAAGACTATGCTATGGTGATGATCCTACAGATCATAATGCAGTACTAACCTACCGTGTGTGTAGCACCATGTGCTATAAGTGTAGTACCAACTGTACCATAAATGCAGTACTATTTGTACTGAAATGCGAAGTCAACATACCATGAGTACAGTATCCGAAATACCGTACTTGCAAAACTACGTGTTGTAGATGCAGCACCCTGTGCCGTAAAAGTAGTGCCACGCACTATAATGCAATATTCAAAGTACTGTAGGTAGGTAGGGATCGTATATACATATATGGTGTACACGTAACTATACAAGTATATGTACGTAATAAAAGTCAGGTATGGCACCTCGTGCCCAGTTAAGTAAGTGTATATGTATATATGTAAGTCGTTCATGCAACTATAACAAGTCTACATGAAAATCGAAGTAGCACCTAATGCTATAATGCAGTGCTATCAGCACAGTAATTGAAATACTAATGTTTTGTAATTGTAGTACCAAAGTACCATGAAACACAGCACCACGTGCTGTAATGAAGTGCCCGCAGCACCGTAATTGCAGTACCCATGTACTGTGAATGTAGCATCAACATGCTATTATTTGTAGTATTGACATACTATGAGGTTTGCACTAACGTGCCCATATTGTGGTATCAACATACCATGTGTTGTGCTTGAAAGCATGATGTGACCCCACGTGCCATGTGTTGTTTGATTGTAGCCCGAAGGCCAAAAGGCGTTGCAGTTGTGTGATTTCCCAATTATAGCACAAAGGCTAGAATGTGAGTGCCCGTAGCACTGAGGTGTTGAATCAATTGATCTAGATGATCAAGTTGTGATTGAGATAATTAATTTGTCGTGGACTTAGTCAACACTAATCCAATTGTGACCAGCACGGTCAAAGGTGAAAAATTCGTTTGTTTGTTTTAAGTTTCGTGAAGGTTTAGCATGTGCGGGTTTCCATTCCCATTGATAACGTTTGTACCTCCTTCCCGAGGCTCTGTGATAAATGTGATATCCTCCTATGCGTACATAAGGAGAACGGTATCGAGTCGTGATAGTTAGGAAGACGGCGATATGCCTCTTCACGAAGGTATGATGATACAGCGGAATTTAATTTGTATATATATACTCAATATATATATATATATATATATATATATAGGTATGAAATCGTAATACACATGTAAGGCCTATTCATATATACCTACAGTACATATAATAGCCTAGAATGTCTAGCACAAAACAATCAGAGTCAACTACGCATTCCCGTTTCAGTATAACCCTTTCAGATCTTACATCATCTTTATTTAATTGTACATAGTTAGCTACGCTATGTTAAATTAAACTCGTATGATGTAATCCCTGAACTAGTTATACCTAATAAGGAATACTGCCTAATGGTCATAGTCTAGGCCCACTAAATGCAACCTAGTTCACTATAACCTTAGGCTCTGATACCAATCTGTAACACCCCCAAATTTAATGTTTTACGGAAGCGAGTTTAGGGTGTTACTAATCTGGTAATCACAGCATAAGATACATAATGAACGACTCTAAATGAGACGTTGAAAATAGTTATACATTTACCAAATAAAACGTTTACAAAGTTAATAGTGGTTTTCAATTACATAAATTGAAATACAAAAGTAAATGCAGTGTTGTCCCAAAGTTTGAAAACATGCGACTCGAGCTAGCATAGCTTGCAGTGGTCCTAATCCTGCGGGCCACCTGAGAATACATACTAAAACAGGTCAGCTATAAAGCTGGTGAGTTCACAGAGTAATTAATATGAAATCGTGTGATAATACCATCCGTATTATAAAAAGCGGTTATCCACCGTGTGTTTAGATTTAATGAGTTTGCAAGGACATTACAAAAGTTATTTACCGGGGTGTAGGTTACTCTAACCATATGATTTACTAGATAGTAGAGTTTAGTATGCATCGGTTATTAGTCTTTACGTAGAGGTACGGGTTCCTAGAATTAGGTCATCTACCCATGTAGGAACCACAACATATATTGATTTGGTTAATAAGTATCCCGAGTCCCAATAATCCATCGGATTATCCTGCAAGTATCTAAATAATGAAAGTAGCACTACGTGCATACTTTATGTTCAAGAGCACCACGTGCTTAAACTGGATAAACAATGAAGCACCACGTGCTTAAGGTCAAATGTAGTGAGGCACTCCGTGCCTGAGATGTGTAATAGGTATGCATATGTATGAAGCACCACGTGCTTAGCAATGTATTAATGTATACATCAACATGTATAGGTAATCAGTAGTAGCACCACGTGCCAAGTAGTGGTTCAGCGAACCCGGAAGTAGCACAACGTGCCAAGTAGTGGTTCAGCGAACCCGGAAGTAGCACAACGTGCCCGGAAGTAGCGCAACGCGCCCAATGATGGCCCTACAGGCTTGACAGTAGCATAACATGCCTACTGTGTGATCAAATGAAGCATTACATGCTTGTTTAACGTTAAGGAAGCACTACGTGCTTAATGGTGTAAATAGGGTGTGTACATGTATGCATATATATCAGCGAAGCACCGCGTGCTTGTTAGTGTAAGCGTGTGTACATCATCATGTACATGTAATCGTAAGTAGCACCACGTGCTAAGTAGTGGTTCAACGAACCCGGAAGTAGCACAACGTGCCCGGAAGTAGCGCAACGAGCCCAGTGATGGCCCCACGGGCTCGATAGTAGCACAACGTGCTAAACAGTTTATGTATGCATAAATTAGTGTAAGATATCGACAGATAAACACTACACTCAATTTATGTGCGTTTATTACCCTATGGTAATGTTGAAGGTGCAATCTAACAATCTACACCTATGAATAACGTTTAATGTTCACAATGTATCTAAGTGTGACTAATCACCACCTAGATGATGGGTGTAGCAGGTCATGTCTAGATGCGTATAAACGCCACCTAGCTATTCTGAGAAGTATATAATGCCTAAGTGTGTCATTACATCACTTAGTTGTCGAAAAGTACCTACATCACTTAAATGATGGATACTATCAGTCGGTTCTATAAATCGTGACTTGATTAGTAAGGGTGGTCTCTAGGTTGTGTTTCACGAGTAAACTAGCCAAATCTAGTAATACTGAATCGCCGATGTGACGAAGTGTTTAAATGTTGTTCCTTGTATAATTCTAGTTGTTGTCTTGTTAAGGCACACTTAGTTTGCATAGTATGTACGGTTGTCTCAAGGGCGTTGGGGTCTAACATGTCATTTGCAAACATTTGTAAAGCAGTTGTAAGTTCGTTTATCAACGAAAAGTAAGTAAATCATGAGTATGTATCTCCCCCAAAATCAGTGAAAACAGTAAAAAGGAGGGGCTATGAACTCACCTGAGGAGCTAGCGTCCTAGTGTAACGAGTCGTGCCAAGTGAAATCTCCTAATGTCCTAAACATGAGAGATTTCGTACGTTTGTAAGTGCGGTTCGTTATGGATGTTCGTAATAATAACTCATATTATTATTAGGTTTGAGTTTTCGTATACTTCATAAAGTATATTTGTTTTGGAGTACAAGTCGTATCGTATTTAAATTGTCTTTTGAAAACGTTTTCCGACACTTAGAAAGATTTGGCTACTTTCTGTTTTCTGCGACATAACATGCGACACAAAAATAGTTCATGCGACACAAAGGTTGTGTCGTATGATGCGACACAGAAGCTCTGCGACACAGTGGTTGTGTCGCATAATGCGTGCGATGCTAAGTCAATAGCGACATAAGGGTTGTGTCGTATGGAGTCTGCGACAGAAGGTACGACACAAGAATACGACATAAGGGTTGTGTCGTATGAGTAATTCATGCGACACAGTATGCGACACAAGGCTTGTGTCGCACTCAAGAACAGCAGCCCAGAAACTTTCGGGTTTCGCGTTTTTCCGGCCAAAATCGCAAATCAAACTCATTTTCAAGCTGTAAAATCGTGGTTTCTTGGTTGTTTAGGTTATAAGCAACTTATGTAAACGTTTTTACACTAAAACATTACCCCAAAATGATTAAATCTAAGAATTTGAGAATTTCTTACAAATGCGAATCGAGGTCAAACGAGGAAGAAGATGATGATGTTGCCTTTGTAAATGTTGTTCCTCTCTTGTTGGTGATTCCGAAATGTAAAATTCGTGGGTCGATTTGTAGTTCCGAAAATTTGTGGTAATTGGGTGGAGAGTGTTTGTGTGTGAAAAGAAAATGAGGTAGAAAGAAATGAAATGAAATGGGAGGGGTTTGGGGGGGTTGGGGTGGCTGATCCAAAAGGGTGGGGAGGAGTTTCCCCCACTTCGTTCCTATTTTGCAGTATAAAATACCCGTATTTTGTACCCGAATAATATATATAAATTTTATATTTTTAGATTTATATTTCCGTTCTTTCGATTAGAAATTAATTAAATTAAAATAGTTTTACTCAATTTAAAATCTCATGTGGCTTCAAATGGTTTTATTTGTGATTATTACATAATCACTATTCATTATATAAAAATGTAAAGTTTCCGCTCGCTGAGTTATAATTGTATATAATAATACGATTATAAAAAGTTTAAATTTGACGCGCAAGTTGACTTTTCGACCAGGTGTTACAACACTAGAAATCGAGAGATGTCGGGATTTGTCGGAAACTTACAAAGTGTCGGATGAGAAATCCGAAAAAGTAGGATGATAGATCGTGATGCGGTGGTCGTTTTCTTCCAAAGAGATGATGAGATCCAAGGTCGTTTAGTACGTTTATTTTGCGATTTAGTGAAGTTTTTGGTGATGGTGGTGGTTGGAGGGAAAGAGAGAAAAAGGAGAGTGAGAGAGAAAGAGATAGAGAAATGAGAAAAAGAGGAGGTGGGTTGGAGGTTATCCTCCAACTTTCAGTCTCCGCTCCCCGTGCGGTATTCGTTTGCTCCGTCGTTTAATCGTAAATAATTATTCTAAATATTAAAGGTACGTTTTAAAATACAAATTATTACGCGAGATTTTATTTAAATATTTTAAAATTAATTTATATTTGAGTTATAAAATGGTAAGTTAGTTTATTTAATTTGCGCGTTTTAATATCTAAAATTGTGTAAGGTTTGTTTGTACGATACGAATGAATACGAAATATTATCATAATAATATTTTTGACATGAAAGCGTTATTTAATAAAATTTGTCACCAACGTCCGTATAAAATTGAATCGATATACATCCGATTTAAATTGCGTACGATTTAACCAAATCGCATATTCGTATATATTCAACAATATATATAATTCGATACATTAATTAGCCTAACCAGGAACTAATTACATGTATTAACATATGATTAGGCACTAATTACTAGTCCTAATTTGGCGGGTGTTACATTCTCCCCCTGTTAGAAGAATTTCGTACCGAAATTTTAGTTCGAAGTCGTGTTTGATGTAGGATCAGCGAAAAGTTGAGGATATTTGAGTCGCATTTGGTCTTCCCGTTCCCAGGTGAATTCCGGACCACGCCGCGAATTCCATCTGACCTTGACGATGGGAATACGACTTTGTTTCAGTTGTTTGACCTCACGGTCCATGATTTCAGCGGGTTCCTCAACGAAATGAAGTTTATCGTCAACACGAATTTCATCTAATGGAATAATAAGTGTCTCATCAGACAGACACTTCTTCAAGTTTGAAATATGAAAAGTAGGGTGCACGCTGCTGAGTTCGGATGGCAGCTGCAATCGATAAGCTACGGGGCCAATCCGTTCAAGGATCTCAAAAGGCCCGATGTATCTGGGATTTAACTTCCCGCGTTTGCCAAAACGGATGACGCCTTTCCAAGGCGATACTTTTAAGAGAACTCGATCCCCAACTTGGAACTCGAGTGGCTTGCGTCTCACGTCAGCATAACTTTTCTGACGATCACGTGCGGCTTTGAGTCTGTTTTGGATTTCCACAATTTTCTCAGTGGTGGCGTGAATGAGTTCAGGACCAGTGAGTTGACTATCTCCCACCTCAGTCCAACAGATCGGTGATCGGCACTTACGACCGTACAGTGCCTCAAAAGGTGCAGCCTTAATGCTGGCGTGATAACTGTTATTGTACGAAAATTCGCACAACGGTAGGTGTCTTTCCCAGTTTGTACCGAAATCAACTACGCAGGCTCGTAGCATGTCTTCCAGTGTTTGAATGGTTCGTTCACTTTGGCCATCGGTTTGAGGATGGTACGCGGTACTCATATCGAGACGGGTACCCATAGCTTTCTGAAGTGATTGCCAAAAGTGAGAAGTGAAATGGGCATCTCTGTCAGAGATGATTGAGACTGGAACACCGTCATGAGAAACGATTTCCTTGATGTAGATTTGTGTAAGGCGTTCCATTTTATCGTTTTCTTTTATTGCCAGGAAATGAGCAGATTTGGTGAGACGATCGACGATCACCCAAATGGTATCGCAACCGCTCGACGACTTGGGTAGTTTGGTTATGAAATCCATGGCAATTTGATCCCATTTCCATTCAGGGATTTCAGGTTGTTGGAGTAAACCAGGAGGTTTCTGATGTTCGGTTTTGACTTTCGAGCAAGTAAGACACTTGCTGACATAAGTGACGATTTCGGCTTTCATGTTTGGCCACCAATAAAATTCCTTGATACCGTGGTACATCTTATCGGATCCCGGATGAATAGAATATTTAGACTTGTGAGCCTCGTCCATCACCAAGTCTCTTAGGTTCCCAAAACTAGGCAACCAGATTCGGTTTGAGAAATACCTAATCCCGTTAGGTTTGATTTCAAATTGTTTATCGATACCCCGCAAGGCTTCATTTTTGATGTTTTCAAATTTCAGAGCTTCGATCTGAGCGGTATGAATTTGCATGGTAAGATCGTTATGAATGGTCATACTGAGGGCTCGGACTCGAAGGGGTTTTGGTCGTTCCTTTCGACTGAGGGCATCGGCTACAACATTAGCCTTCCCTGGATGGTACTTGATCTCGCAATCGTAATCGGTAAGCAACTCGACCCATCGACGTTGCCTCATATTGAGATCCTTCTGATCGAAGATATGTTGGAGACTTTTGTGATCGGTAAAGATGGTGCACTTAGTGCCGTAGAGATAATGTCTCCAGATTTTGAGAGCAAAAACGACAGCTCCAAGTTCGAGATCGTGAGTGGTGTAGTTCTTTTCATGAATTTTCAGCTGTCGTGAGGCATAGGCAATAACTTTGTCTCGTTGCATCAGCACGCAACCAAGACCTTGGTGAGAAGCATCGCAGTATACCACGAAGTCATCGGTGCCTTCGGGTAAGGATAGAATTGGAGCACTGCAAAGCTTTTGTTTCAAAAGTTGAAACGCTGACTCTTGTTTTTCGGTCCAATCGAACCTTTTATCCTTCTGAGTCAGTACCGTGAGTGGTTGAGCTATTTTAGAGAAATTTTCGATAAATCGCCGATAGTACCCAGCAAGGCCCAAGAATTGTCGTACTTCAGTTGCAGAGGTGGGTGCTTGCCAGTCTTTGATAGCCTCGATCTTTGATGGGTCCACGTGAATTCCCCGACTGTCGATCACGTGACCAAGAAATTGAACGGTTTGAATCCAGAACTCACACTTAGAGAATTTAGCGTAAAGCTCCTCGTGTCTAAGTAGTTCAAGGATGGTCTTAAGGTGTTGCGCATGTTCTTGCTCGTTGCGCGAGTAAATGAGTATGTCATCAATAAAGACAATGACAAACTTATCGAGGTAAGGTTTGCACACTCGGTTCATGAGGTCCATGAATACAGCCGGTGCGTTGGTTAGACCAAAGGGCATCACTTGGAATTCGTAGTGCCCGTAACGAGTCCTGAAAGCAGTTTTTGGAATATCGGTGTCGCGAACTCGTAACTGATGATAGCCTGATCGCAGGTCGATTTTTGAGTAGAAACTTGAACCCTGAAGTTGGTCGAATAGATCATCAATGCGAGGAAGTGGATAACGGTTCTTGACGGTCAATTTGTTCAATTCTCGGTAGTCGATGCACATTCGGAATGAACCGTCTTTCTTTTTGACAAATAAGACCGGAGCTCCCCAAGGTGAAGAACTCGGTCTAATGAATCCTCGATCCAGAAGTTCCTGTAACTGAGAGGACAACTCCTGAAGTTCGGATGGGGCTAAACGGTACGGTGCGCGGGCCACCGGTGCGGCACCCGGCACAAGATCAATCGAGAACTCAACCTGTCTAGGCGGAGGCAGACCAGGTAATTCTTCCGGAAAGACTTCGGGAAAGTCTCTAACAATTGGCACATCCTCAAGTCGCTTCTCCTCCGACTTCTTCTCCATGATGTGTGCGAGTATGGCAGGATAACCCTTTCTCAGAAATTTTCGGGTTTTTAAGCAGGAGATTATATTGAGTCCCGTCCCACCGGTCTCCCCCTGTATGATCAAGGTTCCACCAACGGCGAGTGGGATACGGACGATTTTATCGTGACAAACGATTTCAGCTCGACGTTTGGACAACCAGTCCATTCCAATAATGACGTCGAAACTTCCGATTTCAATGGGTATAAGATCGATCGAAAAGGTTTCGTCAGCTAGGTTTAAAGTGCAATTAGGTATCACACTGGTGGTTTCTACAAGTTTTCCGTTTGCTAGCTCTACAGTGTACTTAACATCTAAGGCAACAGGAGTGATGTCAAGTAATGGGCAAAAATCATCGGAGATAAAGCTTCTATCAGCACCAGTATCAAATAGAACAGAAGCATTTAAGTTGTTGAGGAGGAACATACCCGAGACCACATTCGGGTCTTGGCGGGCGTCCCCAGATTTGATGACGAAAGCTCTGCTGCGGGTGTTGTTGTTGTTGTTGTTGCTGTTGTTGCGGTTGTTGTTGTTGTTCTTCAGCTTTGGGCACGAGTCTCTGAAATGCCCAGGCTTCCCACACTCAAAGCATACTTTGGGTGGTCTGGTGTTGTTGTTGGAATTGTTGTTGGAGGGAGAGCGGCAGTCTTTGGTGAGGTGGCCGTACCTCTTGCAATTGTTGCAAAAGGGACCACAGGAACCCTCATGGTGTCGGCTGCACTTGGGACAATATGGTTTGCTCCCAGTGTAACCCCTTATGATATCGGTGGTGGTGTTGTAGGCTTTGATGGTGTCGGGTTTCTTGTTTTGTTGGTTGGAGGAGTTGTTGTGGTAGTCAGACCACTTGCGTTTGTTGTTATGGGAGGATGAAGTGGGTGGTTCAGAATCTTGGCTCATGGACATCAGGTCTTGGGCCAATAGGATCGCACCATCAATGGTGGTTGGTTTTGAAGAGATGACGTGTCCCCGAACAGGATCAGGGAGACCAAGGACGTACTTCCTGATTTTATCAGGTTCAGTGCTAACCATAGCTGGGCGGATGGCAGCTAGTTGTTGAAACCTGGTGGTATAACCATCGATATCACCACCCTGAACCTTTAAGTTCCAGAACTCCTCATCTAGCTTTTGGAGTTTGGCGATCGAGCAGTATTTGGCAGTGAGTTTTGCCTTCAAGTCCTCCCAAGAGAGTTGGTAGGCAATGTCAGCACCCACTGATTGGGTATATGAATTCCACCAAGAGTGGGCATCATCTTCAAGAGAGCAGGTGGCGAAGTTTACTTTGTCGTTCTCCGTGCATTTACTAACACAGAAAACAGTTTCCATTTTCTCGAACCATCTGATCAGTCCGATGGCTCCTTCAGAACCCTTGAAGCTCGAGGGTTTGCAGCTTTGGAAGTCCTTGTAAGAACAAGGTTTGACGGCAGAGGTTTCAGCGGCATCGCTATTTCTTGTGGAGTTTGGTGGGGTATTCCGAGCCAAGGCTTCAGTCACAGCCTGGGTTATGAGTGACGTAATCTGAGCATCGGTGTAAGATCGTGTCTTTGGCGGCATGATTCTTCAATAATAGAAATGAAAATACATGAGATTTCGTAGGAAAGTTGTATTTATTATAGATGTACATGTAGAAAAGCAGTAATACATGACATCATCATGGAAAATGACAATTAATATGAGTTGAACACCAGGAATGTTTGATAGTTAATACGAGTTCAAAGGTTACACCCTACGGATGTATTACAAGAGGCGTCGGGAATTGTTACATCCGACCGAATTATAGAGTAGCGCGTAGATAGTTACTAGATTACAGGATAGATTACAAAACAAAGACTACACTAGTCTTAACGTAGATTAATTTGTTCCATCATCATGACAAGACGGTCCACAGTGGTTGCAAGCCTGCTAGCTTGTCGGGCGTTGTCTTCTGCTAGTGCAAGTCGTTGTGTTAGTACACGCGCATACTCTTCTGCTTCATGTGAATGCTGTTCACATTCTTCCATTCTTTGTTGCAGGAGGGCATTTTCCACCCTTATTTCTATAATTTGGTTACGAAGGACATCCATGTTGTTGTTTGTGGTTTCAAGGTCGTCGGAGACCTGTTCAATGCGTTCAAGAGATGTAAGTCGCCAGTTTTCGTTTGTTTCCTGCAACACGACATCCATGGTGCGAAGTCGCCGCTCGTGTTGGTTCACCCTAGCGGCTAAGACCGGTAAGGCGATGTGAGTGGGATACGGGCCAGCTCGAGGCAACCTGTTGTTCCTCCTTGCTACCCTTGGGTTCTGCGACCCGGATTGAGAGCGAGATGAATTTGATGGGATGTTTGCCATTTCTGAGACAAAGCGTTAGTAAGATTGAGGCCTATATTCATATAGCTCCTATATAATATAGCCTATTGAGTGTCTAGCATAAACATGTTCAAGTCTCGGTTCTCTCGAGGTCAGAGTCTTCTATTGTACCCTGTTCAGCCATAACTACTTTCAGATCTTACATCATCTTTGTTTAATTGTACATAGTTGATCAGGCTATGTTAAATTAAACTCGTATGCTGTAATCCCTGAACCAGTCATACCTAATAAGGAATACCGCCTAATGGTCATAGTCTAGGCTCACTAAATGCAACCTAGTTCACTATAATCTTAGGCTCTGATACCAATCTGTAACACCCCCAAATTTGATGATTTGCGGAAGCTTGATTTGGGTGTTACTAATCAATAACAAAGCACAAAGATAAATAGCAAACGATTCTATATGCGTCGTTTTAACAAAATATATTGATAACTGAAATGTTTACAACATTTAAAGCTTTACATAGCTCGAGTTAAATAAAATGAGATTTCAGTACATAAGTACTTATACAAAATATGCTAATGCAAGAAAATCTCAATCGTCTGTATGCTGACTCGAGCTAAATCCTGAAGCAGAACATCCTACTGCTGGGTACCTGCGATATATGCTAAAAGGTCAGCTATAAAGCTGGTGAGCTCACAGGTTTGAAATCAAGTAATATCGTATGAACCGCAAGATTTAAATAATGAATTGCATCCAGCAATTAAATAATGAATTGCATCCAGCAATTAAATAATGAATTGCATCCAACAATTAAATGATAATCATCGTGTATACAGCCATGAGCACATAGTTGAGCTTAACTCGAGGGCCGGGTCCCCTATAGAGAATTCCGGGCGAGGTGCCTCCACGAATGCCTAATCCACATTCGTCTTCCCAAATATTAGTACGTCCGTTTACCCGGTTAGTGCTTGCTAACCCGGACGAGGTGGGTCAATCCTATATGGTACCATATACTAATATTCACGCTACAACGTATTAACAACTATGCTGACGGAGGACTTTAAAATGATTAGTTTCGAAAAAACTCATGTAGTATATGAAAAGTTGGTACTTGCGTTCACATGTTAAAAGTTGAGCAGTATATCACACCCCTGAGTAAAACAGTAAAAGAGGGGCTATGAGACTCACCTGAGTCTGAATGCGTTTAAACAAACGTAAGTTGATTAGCCAATATCGAAGTCCAAAGACTTGTAACCTGAGGGTGTCCACGACACGCGATGGTTATAAATATGATTGGGTATCTTAAAAGATCACCCCTGTAGTTGTTCGTCCAACTATAATGTCCAAATTTCCACTATTTGGTTGATATGTTTAAGTGTTTGAAAAGTGCACGACCCGTTGGTGACGAGTTTGAAATAATAAACGTTAAGTATTATTATCAAATTATTGATGTTTTGCACTTACAAAAGTGTCCCAAAGTGTTTTACAAGTCGTATCGTATAAGGATTTGAGGTTATAAAAGTTCGACACTTAGTGAAATTTTAGTTAGAAAATCTGCTGTTTTATGCGACACTATATGCGTCACTTATATGTTCTATGCGTCACTTGTGAAGTGTCGGGTATTGGTGTCAGTGTAAGGGTATGCGTCACTAGGACAGTGTCGTGTATCATCTTATGCGTCACTTAAGAAGTGACGGGTTCCGTAACATAGCGGCACTCAAGCAGTGTCGTATAAGAGAATGATTTTCTGAGATTTAGGCGTCACTTAAGAAGTGACGTGCAATATAGCGACACTAAAGAAGTGTCGGGTAAAAGAATATGGCGGCACTAAGGGAGTGTCGTTAAGTAGTGTCAGGTAACATCGAGGACGGCACTAGGGAAGTGTCGCTAAGTTGTATATGCGTCACTATGGAAGTGACGGTATGAGGTTCGAGTGACGTCATCGGTAGTAACCGGACGTCACTTGTTTCTACCGAAAGTGATGAGTTTCTACCGATGATAGCGACACTTATGAAGTGTCGCATGGTTTCTGCTGAAAGTACGGGTTTCTACTAATGATAGCGACACTTACGAAGTGTCGCATGGTTTCTGCTGAAAGTTATAGGCTTGCGTCACTACCGAAGTGACGGTATATGTGTGATAGCGGCACTTAAGTGACGCTAGTACTGTTTTTGGCATTCCTGCGACACTTAAGGCTGTTCGACGGATTTCGAGCAAAAATCATGTTTTCGGGTTTCCGATCGTTCCAATATTTTTACCCAACCCTTATAGGGACATTATAAGCATAAACAAACAACTAGAAAGTGAAAACACTAGAAATCGAGAGATGTCGGGATTTGTCGGAAACTTACAAAGTGTCGGATGAGAAATCCGAAAAAGTTGGATGATAGATCGTGATGCGGTGGTCGTTTTCTTCCAAAGAGATGATGAGATCCAAGGTCGTTTAGTACGTTTATTTTGCGATTTAGTGAAGTTTTTGGTGATGGTGGTGGTTGGAGGGAAAGAGAGAAAAAGGAGAGTGAGAGAGAAAGAGATAGAGAAATGAGAAAAAGAGGAGGTGGGTTGGAGGTTATCCTCCAACTTTCAGTCTCCGCTCCCCGTGCGGTGTTCGTTTGCTCCGTCGTTTAATCGTAAATAATTATTCTAAATATTAAAGGTACGTTTTAAAATACAAATTATTACGCGAGATTTTATTTAAATATTTTAAAATTAATTTATATTTGAGTTATAAAATGGTAAGTTAGTTTATTTAATTTGCGCGTTTTAATATTTAAAATTGTGTAAGGTTTGTTTGTACGATACGAATGAATACGAAATATTATCATAATAATATTTTTGACATGAAAGCGTTATTTAATAAAATTTGTCACCAACGTCCGTATAAAATTGAATCGATATACATCCGATTTAAATTGCGTACGATTTAACCAAATCGCATATTCGTATATATTCAACAATATATATAATTCGATACATTAATTAGCCTAACCAGGAACTAATTACATGTATTAACATATGATTAGGCACTAATTACTAGTCCTAATTTGGCGGGTGTTACAGGAACGATTCAAAGGAGCCCTGAAGAAATGCCCCAATCACCGACTCGACAAATCCGCGCAGTTGTGTAACTTCTACAATGGTTTAGATCCTAACCACCGAACCACCCTCGAAGCTGCTGCTCAAGGAAGCTTTATGACAAAAACAGACGAAGAAGGATGGGACCTTATAGAGAACATGACTATGCATCACCATGATTGGAACTCTGGAGATCACTCAACATCTTCAGCACCTCTCGCTGCATCGAATCCAATTCCAGTCGAAGCAATTAAGGTATTAACGGAGAAGATGGACACACTTGTCAAACAGTTTGGAGAACTTAAGAAACAATAGCACCAAGTACACCAAGTGCAAGCCTGTCAAAACTGCACCAACTCGCAACCATCTGGTGAATATCAAGTTGAATATGAAGAAGCAGACGGCACAGTTTAGTATGCTCAGTTTCCCGCTCGACCACAAAATTTTCCACCCGATTTCAGCCAAAACAACAACCAACCTAGAGGACCTCCATTCCCACCAAGGAACAACCAACCTTTCCAACCCCGATACCCACCTAGATACCCACCTTACCCACAACAATCACAACTTGCCTACAACCAACCCCTCCCACTTCCTGGACCCACTTCCAACACAAACCAAACCACTGAACAACCCAACAAGACAAATGCCCCAGCTTCAAGTTCAGATGACGCCTTCACCCAGTTCATGCAAGGCCGACACATACTCAACCAGAAGACATCCGCTAGGCAAGATCAAGCCGATCTCTTTATGAGAAATTAGTTGGCCGTACTAAAGAACTTGTAAGCTCAAATTGGACAACTGGCACAACGTCTTGAGAACAGACCCAGAGGAAGTTTCCTAGTAATACGGTTCACAACCCACATGTTGAGGAGGCAAAGCAAGTTACCACCACCAAGAAAGCAGCCACTACACCACCTGCTGCTGTCCCAGTAAAGGAAGAATCAGAGATCAAGATACCAGCTGTGGAACCCACTCCGACCATGAACAAAGAGGTTAGAATCCATTACCCCGCTAGACTTAAAGCCCAACCTAAGAAATTATCATCCTTTAAGTTAGACGGAAAATTCCTTGATACTATGTCTAGAATTTCCGGTCGTAAAAAGTACATTAGAAAATTGCTATCCACTAAGGATAAACTGCCCGAAGTAAACAATATCCCCATTAGTTCTGAAAGCTCAGCCCTACTTAAGAATAGCCTTCCCAAAAAACTAGGAGACACCGGTAAATTGACACTCCCTTGTTCTATTTACCAATCCGGAGAAATTAGCGCCTTAGCCGACCTAGGAGCTAGCATTAACCTTATGTCCTACTCCCTGTTTAAAAGGCTAGAACTTGAAAATTTGAAACCCACTAAGATGACCGTCCAGCTAGCTGACCAATCCGTTAGATACCCAAAAGGAATAGCTAAGAATGTCCTAGTTCAAGTTAACAAATTCTTCTTTCCTACGGATTTCGTGGTAATGGATATCCACGAGGACATAAACATCCGATTATCTTTGGAAGACCATTCATGAATACAGCTAGAGCAGTGATTGATGTGTATAACCATGCGATTGTTCTACGATCGCACGGTGAAAGCGTCACTTACAAGATCGACCAACCAGAATGCACCCCAAAACAAGAAGATTGTTATGCTATATCAACAGGCAGAATTATCCATGATGATGAATCAGATTCCGAAGAAGAACGACCTTTCACTCGGTCATCATCCTTCATCTCTGACACTGAAACTGACCCAGAAGAGGAAGAGGAATATCAAGAAGCAGAGGAAGACGTAGAATCTGAAGAGGAAGAAGAAGAACCTGAAGAGGAAGAGGAAGAACCTGCAGAGGAAGAAGAAGAAACTGAAGAGGAAGAGGAAGAAATGGACGAAGAGACCGAAGAAGAAGAGGAAAGATCTGAAGAAATGGAGGAAGATGAGGATCAAATTGATTCACCACAAATGGCTGAAGTCAAAAGGATACAGTACTCCGAAGACAACACTTCATCAGACGAATCCGTTGATTATGAATCCGTTCGTAATACTTTAGATCCACTCATCTCAAGAGAATGGAAACCATGCTTGACTCTTATCTCGACCATTCGAAACCTTTTACCTGAACCCGACTCCGAGATATAGATACTTTCGAAGAAGAACTCCTATCATCAAGCCACCCGGACCTATATACTAAACTCCTACAAAGAATCGCTACGTATAAGGCAAGTCAAACGGGTGGCATTATTAAAAAAATACCTTCAAGATTCAACCACGGAAGTCAGGACCATCGAAGTCGATAGTTCCCAACCTTTCAATAACGCGCCCTCAGATGAAGAATTCCACCAATTTCCAGATTCACGTGACGCAGATTCTGAAGACAAGAGAGAGTATGACGACGATTGTATCGACGTCACTCTGGACGAACGCTCTATTCCATCAACTACCCCTGCTCCAGCAAATTCTCCTACCTCCTCGACTTAGATAATATGAGTCCCACTCGTAGACACCCATCAAGAGTTGATAAACATGATTGACGAATACGACGACGTACGCCTCATCGTAGAAGCTATCAGAGAATCAACCAATGACTACACCACCGCCCAGAGACACCTGATAAGGGAAATCAAACGAGAATACGATTCATACATCGCTAGTTATGGAGCGCAAGAATCTCGCACTCTACGCAGACATATCCAAGAACTATCAGATTCCCTTCAAGCTCGAATTACGAGAGAAGCTCAACAGCCAGAAAGACCCCACTACCCGATGGGAGAAGTCGAATTATGCAGCAACTAGAGGCAAATATACCAAAAAGTATATTGTGCCCTAGCTGATCAGCTTTTCTTTACTCATCGAGTCAGAAGGCTACACTAGCATCAATGAGAACCCATCTGGAAAGAGCTACTGGAAACCCGCAGAATTATGCTGATATCAGAATGGTGGGAGATCTTAGAACCTTTCTAGATCTCATCGAAACTGGAGAACACCTCACAGCCTCAGAAAACTACAGGATCGTCATACACTCCACCATTGGTCATCATGTTGAACTGATAATTGATGAACTAAACCACTCAGTATATGAAGAAGAAACTCGTGAGGTACCCAGATTCATCCCGCACTTGTCACAAATTAATTTAGCAACTTATGTGACAACTCAACTACGCGGAATCTACACTGAAGAAGATGTAGAGATTGATGTTTACCGCAATGGATATCGCGAGATATTCAGTAAATTGATCTACGTCTTCACAGACTCGGACTTTCCCTTCAACCGTGAGCAACATCAACTCATCAGACAAGTATGCCAAGCAACCAGATCCTTCGGAGGAGACCCTTTGGCTAGTGATTTTGAAGAAGTTAAAATCCAGTTCATGGCCCTAATCGCCTCGATAGGTCAAAACCACTCCCAGCGTGAGATTGTCCGAACTCACACCTGCACCAGAATTGACCCTAACGGACCAGTCACATGGTCAGTTAGATACATCAGCTACGGGATGACAATTCTCGACCGACTGGCCACTGATCACTTCAAAAGCTTCAGGATGGAATCCACCAACCCACCAACCCTTATTGCTAACATGATAGAGCAATTCCTCCGATACTTTCCTCCATAATACGTCCTACCTAGGAGCCACGAAAACCAATCCAGTGCCCAGGACGCATCCAACAGCATCTGAAGAAAGGAATAAGTCGAGCTCTCGACTTTAAAAGAGCGCTTCTCGGGAGGCAACCCGTGTTTTTACAATTCAACAATTTTACTTTCCAAGAAGTGATGAAATCTCCGACTATCTTTCACACTCGGATATACAAAAAATACCTCCTCCTTCAAAGAAGTATCAGCATCTTATATCCGACGTGTTCACACCTACGAGACCAATCACAAGAAGACTTGATCAAGAGTGAACCCAGCAAGATGAAGTTCGGCAGACGTATACCAAGGAACACTGCAACTACCGGGGAGTATTTCTATACCAGTCTCTTTCCTTCGTTATAAATATACCATATCCAATATGCTTATCACTAAGTGTGGGATTCAAACCCAACACACACTGCTAAAATAATACGTCTTAGATGCTTTTAATCCTAAGTGTGGAATTTTACCCCAGTCAGAGCTTAGAATAACATCGAGGACGATGTTCCTTTAAGTGTGAGATAGAAGTAGTTACACTACCGTAAAATGGATAATGGTATATGCTTGATTCTAAACTCGCTGTTCTTTAGACCATCCTTCTCCAATAAGTAAACAAAATTTTTCAAAATTGAGTTAAAAATATGTCGAAAATGAAAATTTTAAACAAAGAATGATTTACTTTGGGGAAGAAGGATAAATAAAATACGAATCTCTTTGAAAAATTAGATTAGCAATCCCATAAAGAGCATCGCATGACTAGGCGCACAACAACCCAACTTTCAATTCGTGAGGTATCTTGAGCCATATAAAGCATTCACTTTTAATGCTTCACTTCTTCGATTCTTGAGTGTGCCGATGTATGCGTTTAGAATCAGAACTTGCTCCTGTTATGCATTTCGAATCCGAACTGGTGAGTAAAAAGGAGATCAAATCACATCATTCTTAAACCCATCCTTACACCCAAAAATAAATACGTTATCCCTACCCTCTCAAAAGCATCCCTCAAACTTCATAGCAAGTTCCAAAGATGAAAGAAGAGAATCTACAAGGATATGACGTCGAAAAAAAAGAGAAAAGAACTTGAAGAAAAGAAAGTCAAATGGAGAAAAAGATTCCTTCCAAAAATCATTACAAAAGGGCGTCAATCCTCCCAAAACTCCAGCTTTCCTCTTCACCAAAAATAAACCCATGAAAAATCAACACAACCCCCTCTCATATCACCAACACTTCACTCCAGAAACCCTACGTCACTTCTCCTAGAATGATTGTGGTTAGATCGACTTCGCGCTCACTTAAAAGGTAACGATTTGAATCTCGATCAAGCCTATGACGATAAACGATACATGACTGGCGTTCTGAGTAATTGATAATACTAGAATAGGAAACCCTAAACACTGTGAGTGATTGGAGTGACCACTTTGAGAGGATCGCCTAGTCATGTATCCAAGATCAAAGATCAAAAGCTTGCTCCCAAAGATTACAACCTGATGTGACGTAAAAAGTCATGTTTTTAGAAGCTTTATTCCTCACATTTTGGACCTTTCTTTAGTAAAAACATTCCAAAACATTGATTATTTATTATAATTCACTAAAGTGGTTCAAAAGTAGACGTTGTGGTAAAAATCACTGAAAACACTCTGAAATCGCACAAAACACAGCATTTTAATACAGGCCGATTCTTCCGACCTCATTTTCCTGTCAAGGCACACCTCCTAACTTCTACCATCTGTTGTATAGGTAAAATCGAGACGGAAAAATCTGGAATCAAGTGAAACGGCCAAAGGACGGAGAAACCACTACGCTTTCAGAGCCATTAAAAGTCATTTCGGCTACGCCTAAGCTCTAAACATCCAATTTCTGTGAGATTGGCATCATTAGAAGCGTAACGGAATTACGAAACCACAGGCGAAAGAATCGAGTCAAACGGACGCATAACGAAGGAGATACAGACGTTTTAAGCAACGAACGAAATCAGACAGAGCCCGTATACGGCCCCACACACCATATACGGCCCTTGTGAGACCGTATACGGCCCTCACTACACCGTATACAGCCCTTACAAGGCCGTATACGGCCCCTGCACCCCCGTATGCTGCTTCGTTTGCTTGTACGTGCTGCTTCGTGAGTTGTACGCGTGATTTGATGGTTTGCCTATAAATAGTGGACAACCCCAACACTTCATTCATACCAATTTTCTCATTTCATTTCTTCCTTACACTTTCTCTCTCACACACATCACTCTCTCTCTAGTTTCTCTCTCTAGAAGATTTTCTCTCTCTAGAATTGAGCTAGTTAGAGAGATAGTTAGGTAGAGGTAGCTTTTAGCTTTTGTACGGAGTCACTCCAAGACATTGTATTCGCGAAGATCTGTCTGTAATAAATTCGTATCAGGTTCTATTTATATATCTCTTACTTTCCAGTTTTAAACATGTGTTGCTTTGTTTATGCTTGTTTAGGATTTGTTGCTAGATATATAATGTTAGGCTAGACATTTATTTATGTTTACTATGATGTAGTTATGTTAGAATAGTCAATATGTTTATGCCATGCTGTTACTCTGCCCGTGTTACTTTAAACTGTGTATGAACTCATAAACTGAATCTCGAATGTTTATCTATCCAGCTTATGCTGTGGTTAGAAGCTTCCTGCTAGAACTTGGCCAATTACTAGTGGTACGTTCTCTACCTATTCTATACTTGATGATCAATGAACTTGGTATGGCTGTGTTCTCTAGGTTGAAACAAATCATAAGAGACACTGAGCGTAGGATTAGAGATAGGTTAGATTCATGTTTATCTGTTATATATCTTTGAGAGAACTTTCGGGATATCTATGATCTGATTATTAGTTATCTGCTATGCTTAGGTTTATGGTGTTCTGTTATGTGTCGCCCTATTGCATGTTCTTGTTTGATTGTTGCCTTAGGATTGATGCATGCTAGAGTTATCCTCCTGGTTCATATCAGTAACTGTATAATTAGGTTTTCAGACATAGAATATTGGTTTACACAGTAGATTAACATGCATGGAATAGTTGTGATGATTTATATCTGTAATGCTGAACAATTTAACTGATCGTTAGCCCGATTATCCTAACTTGGTCCGCGAGATTACCCCCGTTCGTGTTCTTGTTCAATCAACAATTCACGCTACGATACAGACGTCTCTGATGACTGTGACTGGGGACCAGGATTCGAGGATAGTCATCGGTTAAATTGGTCTGTACATTTGGGAGAACTTCCGGTGTATTTGACTTCTATAACTGCTATCCACGTGACATGTTAATTATCTGATTGCGGACAACTCTATGTTAGATATTTAATAGGCTCGTAGTTGTAGCTCATTAGGATATAGGAAATCTGCGAGAGTAATGTGGAACCCTAATTAATGTAACGGAAAAACCGTAAAACGCCCTATTACTCGGTATAGTGCTGGAAACACCAATTGGTGGAGTACAAACGTATGGAAGCCGCGGAACGGTCGTAGGTACAATACTTTGCATTAATTATGTTTCTATCCTCTCCGGATTAGTCATCACATCTAGTAGCCTTACCTTTGACTATTCAATAATAACATTTAACGAAATCATAGTAAACACTCGCTTATCCTCTGTTGACCGAGTCTCCGTACAAACCTCTTTTGTTTTATTTTCTTTATTTAAATTAGTATTTAGTTATAAAAACCAAACCTATCCAAAAACTTTTAAAAACCCTAGCTGAATCTCCAAAGATAATAAAACTTCTTAGACTCCCATGCCCGTTGTAGTTTGAAGAACGACACCTGAGTCATACATACCACTTGCTGCCCTTTTAGGTCTGTCAGTAGTATACATCTTAGGATTCCCCTGCTCTATAAATTTTAAACACTCCACTGCCGTGTCCTCCTTCCGTTGCGTTGACGAACGTGTCGGATTGGGTCCACGACACAACCCTACCTTTTAAAAAGCATTAATATTTTATTTTTCCAAAACCCCCTCAGTAAAAAGTTCCAACCTAAAATATTTCATTATCTACTTATTTTAAACCATGCTTGAAATTCGAGTTTGCTTGAGGACAAGCAAAGTTCTAAGTGTGGGATACTTTATATCGCGTAAAAAGTCATGTTTTTACTACCGATATCTCATTCATTCTGGAACAATACTTGGCATTTGGACTCAAATAATGCTCAAATCAATGAAACTTTGCCAAGAAGGTCAAAATGAAGTTGCACGAGAAAAATCAAGCAAAACGGACGAAAAACGAAGATTTCACGCACAGTTGAAGATTCAAGGCATCCGAGAAAAGATTTGAGATGAAGTACCCATCATTGAGATTTCTCTTATCCAAGATCTTCGTTTTCAAATGACGAATCCAACAGAAGAAGAATCAACAAAAATGGATGAAGAATGAAGATTCTACATACGCCGGAAGATTCTAACCATTCGCACAAGACATCTAAAGATCAGAGACACATCTCAGGGATTTCTTTTCATCAAAGTCTTCATTTTTGAAAAACGAATCCAACGCAAAAAGAATCGACGAAAACGGACGCATAACGAAGAAGATACTCACGAAACGAGAAATGAACAAAAGACGGCGGACCGGGGCGGGCGGCAGCCACAAGCCGCCAGCTGGACTCCCCCCGTCTCCCGGCTAGTTTTCCGTCCTTGCTTGTACTCTCCTGGTACATGTGCTAGACCTTTCCGTGACTTTAGGGTACATGTGCTAGACCTTTCCATGCTTTAGGGTACATGTGCTAGACCTTTCACCACCTTTTGCTAACGTGTGCCCCTAGTTGCTAAAGTGCACCAAAACTCAAGTATAAATAGGTGCCTTTGGTTCATTTGAAACAGACACCTTGCATTTTTTCTCTTTAGGCTAATAATACTCTCTAATTATTAGTTCTACTTTCCCTATCTATTTTCTTATTCTAAATTAGTATTAGGCTTGTTTAGGAAGCTTGTTAGAATAGAACGAAAGCAATGAACGTGTTGTAATCTTTGGTGTACGCTTATTAATTCAAGTCTATTCCTTCTCGCATATTAATCCCGGTTCTTTCTATCCTTATCTATCTTAATTAAATATGTATGTTTTAATTATGCTAGAGATAGTTTGTGCCATGCTTAGTGAGTAGATTACTATTGTATTTGTTGTGATGTAGTTAGCTTAAATAATTATGGGATGACTTTAAATATGTCGTGAAATAATATGACGGCCCTTATTCGACTGTTTACGCGATATAGTGCTGGAAACGCTTTTAAGCGGAGTACAAACGTACGGAAGTCGGTAAATTACTGAATGTAGTTGTATTATGGATCGACATTTTAACAATGGAAAATTTATGTACGGACTTATCTTATGATTTTAAACCTAAAACTTATATTCGCCTTTCGATTGACAAACGTGATTGTAACCTTGCAAAGAGGAGTCGCGAACCTTAATACTTGGTCAATAGTTATCTGTGTCAAAACTATGGTTTAATTGTAACGTCATGCAACCATCATAAAATGCAATGTGATTACGTGGAATTGCCATGAGTATAGTACACTTCCAATCACAATGTACTTATCATGTAAACATCGTGAATCAATTAAATTCACAACGGAAACATCGGTTAACGATTAAATACATTGTGAACTACTATAGTATTTTCTGATATGGCCTGGGTTTGACTTTATGCAAAAAGCCGTTAGTATTTTAATTAGATTAGTTAGTTTAGATTAGATTAGAGTAGGTAGGCTATAGGCTACATAACCATTCACAAAAACCTAGGGATTTGTTAATTGTATTGAGAAAGACAAGTTTAAATTCCAATTTAAAATGATACTTTTCCTTTAAAATGATGAAACCTAAAGTAAGGTACGCAAGAAACCAAAAAGTTTTCCCTCGCTCATCATTCTTAAGTTTCATTAATAGGAATTGGTCAATAAGTCCGAACATAAGCTCTAAGTTAGTTGTTTACCGGATTTGTAATCTTTATGGTATTAAGAACGGTTGGACTCATTATGGACCTGCTACTCTATTCCTTCGCTCACGAGTGAATGTGTTCAATAATAAGGGCCACTGACTCCCTAATAGGAGAGTGTGGAGAGTTGAGCATTGTCTGTCTGATCAGAATCATGACACCTTAGTTCCTCGTGACATATTAGTTGATAACCGACTAATAAGGAATCTACTGGCTATACCATAAGTTATCAAATCTAGTAAACGTCCTAAATTTAGTTAGATGTTTCCCCCTAAAAGTTATCATCCCATGTTATGAGCTAATGAAATCACAACAAATACTGCTTCCCATTATCCGATTTATTATTATCTTTTATTCTCTTTATTTAGTTTACTTAGTTAACTGAACCAAAACCCCCAAGGCACTCTTATAAAAACCTTTTACTAGAAAATAATGATTGATTGGATCACCTCCGTTTCAATTCAGTTTCTCTTTAAGAATGAATCTAGGTCATACTTACTATCTACTAGCCTTTGGTTCAGTATCAGTAAGTCACACTTAGACCCCAACATTTACAAATTTAAAACACCCACCGATCGGCCTTGTGATCACTCGCGACGACCGCATTAGTAGTGTTCTAGTGTTTACACCTAATAATGTACTTATTAGATTCAGTAATATCCCTATTTATTCTGTCATCCCGAAAGATTAATTATTGAAACCTCAGCAATCACATATCTATCTTTATCTGTTTTTCCTGTATTTTAATTATCTGTCTTTAGTTTAAACCACAAAACCCCAAAATCGACCTACTTTATAACCCATACTAAATACTTTCCTACCGAAAGCATCAGCTTTGACTCACATTATGTTACGATCTTTAGAACGATCTTAGGTTATACTTACCGCTTACTAATTATAGTAGGTAGTACATATAATTTAAGCCTCAGCTAAATACATATTTAAAACCACTGACAACCTCCTGAACCGCTGATCGGAGATCCCTGACGACAATTTCTGCTCAAAATAATGTGACGTTTGGGAGGTCGTCAAGTTTTTGGCGCCGCTGCCGGGGAATTGTATTAACGTACGATTGAAAGCCGCCTAAAATAGTAGTATTTAGGAGATCCTTCCGAACGAAATCTTCCTAGATCTTTTTCGAAAGTTAATATAAGTAATAATAATAATAATAAATAATTAAAATTCATAATATATATATATATATATATATATATATATATATATATATATATATATATATATATATATATATATATATATAGACTTGGGATCCTGTGAGAACAAGGAGATCCCGTGAGAACGGTGAGAACACATCTCAACCATTGATTTCATCTAAATTAATAAGTATGGAGTGGCAATTTTGTAATTATTTTAAAATCTGACACAGTTCTGACGCGATGGCATTTCCGTAATTACAGTGAACTTCAATTTTTATTCACAACTTATTTTTATTGTTAATCTTTATTTTTATTTTTTGCTTCACACACATTTCTATAGTGTTAAGCTTTTTATGATTTTGCTTAACATCTCATTCTATAGTGTTAAGTTTTATTCACACTTCACAGAAAACAAATTTTGCAACATCGATAAATAATTTGTTCAAACAAACAAACAATTTATTTTTATTGTTAATCCTTTATTTTTTGCTTCACACATGTTTATATAGTTTTAAGCTTTATATGAATTTGCTTCACATCCCATTCTATAGTGTTAATCTTTATATGAATTTGCTTCACCACCGCACAACTACACCTCCTCCAACAACAACCACCGCACCGCCTCCACCTTCCTCCACCGACGGCCAGCACCGCAACCACCACACCCAAACCGTTGTATAGAACATGGTGTAGTAGATCCTCCATAGCTTTGATGTTTATAAATTCACCGCAACCACCACACCCAAACCGTTGTTTAAACTTAAGATTTGCAACATTTATTCTACGGGATTTGAAGAGTTTCATGGCGGTGCTTTGAGATTGTGATGATGATTCCGAGATCTACAAACCAGATCTACAAACACCAGCGAATTTAGATCTAGAAGTGGCCGGAGAAGATAGGTCGTGGCCGTTTCAGATCTAGCCGGAGAAGAAATGTCGTGTTGTGGCCGGTTCATAACTGGCCGGAGAAGAAATAAGGTTGGATGGAGGCGGTGGTGGCAATTAGGAGGTTTTTGCGGCTGTTGCGAGTTAGGTAGTGGCGCCGGTTTTGATTTCGGCGGTGGGGGTCGGTGGTAGTTGTGGTGAACAGGTGGCGATGGTTGTTGGGCGGTGGTGACTGCAGTGTTGATGGGTTGCAGTGGTTAATGGGTTGCGGTGGTGGCCGTTGTTGATGGGTAGCAGTTGTTGATGGTGGTGGTTGATGGGGGCGGCTGATGGGTGGCCTTTGGTGGCTGTGGTGACTATGTGTTAGAGTTAAAGCTAGGGTTTTTGATAAGAGAAGAAAGGAAGAAAGATATTAGATTAGGTTGTGAATCTGGTTGTGTTTTGGGGGTGTGTTGTGAATGTATGTATAAAAGTATTTATTTCAGTTAACAATAATAATAATTGTGAATATTAAAATTACTTCACACAAGTTATTTATATGTGAAGTCTTTATAACCATAAGCTTCACATTAAATTTTATGTGAAGTTTATCACAATTTTATATTAATATGTTATTTTACATGTGTAGTATTTTAAAAATATAAAGCTTCACATCATAAAATTGTGTGAAGTTTTTTTTTAAGTATAACCTTCACAGTAAATTTTATGTGAAGCTTATACTTATAAAGACTTTACTCAGTTTTATGATGTGAAGCTTTGTATTTTTAAAATACTTCACATGCAAAATAATATGTGAACATAACAAAAAAAATTATTTTACTTCAAAATTGATGTGAAGCAAAAAAAATAAAAATTTGATTCACAAAAAATACATTGTTAAGCAAAAAAAAATGATTCACAAAAAATACATTGTGAAACAAAAAAGGAAAAATTTGATTCACACAAAAATGTATTGTGAATGAAAAATGAAGTTTCACTTATTTACCAAAATGCCACATCCCTTTTCCAGACTTGTTAATAATTACAAAAATGCCACCTCCATTTTGGACCATTGATGTTAAATGGATGGCTATGATGTGTTCTCACTGTTCTCACGGAATCCCCTTGTTCTCACCAGAACCCAACCCTATATATATATATATATATATATATATATATATATATATATATATATATATATATATATATATATATATATATATATATATATATAGTATTTTAAATGACGAAAAACATCTCTTATTCAAAGTTTTCTAGCCCTATTTCTCCCCTTTCCAACTTCACTAAAGATGAAATGACGGCAATGGATGATACGGTATTCTTTGATTATCTAGAACAAGAGTTAGGATCTGATTTCTCTTCACCTTCTTCCTCTAAAACCGAAGAATCCTTCAAAATCCACAGAAAATCATCTAGAAACCCACTTCCTTTTTCAAATCAAAACCTGGACTTTTATGAATGTATCGAACAATTATCTGATCTTGAACTTTCATCATCTCCAGCGGACCACTTTCTAATTTTTCGATCGCCTGATTTACCAAATTACATCCACTTCTGTAATTGAGAATTACGAAGTACAACTTTTAAAATTACCTGATTTAATCACCCTCATTCCTGAGACTTCAGTGTTTGGCAAAATAATGATAGATTCTCAAAATAACGGATACCCTCACTCCTTTCCAACAGAACCCAAATACACCATTCATCGAGTGGTGGACAAGGTTCCACCAGTCGATTCAAAAGAAACTTACACGGATGAACGCCACCTAGGCAACTCTTTTGAACCTAGCCTAAGGCTAGACGTCTATAAAGCATTCTTGAGGTAAGTAAATCCCTCCGACTTTCCCTTTTCATACGAACATCATAAGGCAATTGATAAAATTGACAGTCAAGCAAGTTTTTATTATCGTCTGCCAAGTCAAAAAGATGATGGCATTTTCACTAATTTCCGAGACGAATAACTTAAGCTCAAAGCAGACTTAGATATACTTTTTGATTTGTTTGCAAACATCGATTATCATTCTCCGACACTGATCAATCGCTATGTTGCTGCAATAATCAATGAACTTGAGTTCTGGATACCAACTTTTAACACCCCTCATTTTACTATAATTTAGTATAATATATCGGAAGCGTAAGTCCATATAAACCTTAATTGTTTACATTATTTTTAACAAACATAAAATATTCAAACTATTTCAAACCATAGTTTATCAACTCGGGGGTTATATAAAACAACATATTACACTGATTTACACAAATCATTTATCAGAGTATTGCTCAGTTGTCAAACATTCCATTCCAGTGCCACTGCCTTGCCCAGCCCTTTATCAAATCATGCCCTGCAAGGAGTATTTAATGTGGGGGATTAGCATAATGCTAAGTGAGACAGAACTATCACCAACAGTCCAACTCAGTAATAACAAATCAATTTACAGCAAATAATCGTAAACATAGAATATCACTGAGTATCTATGGTTTTTGGGGAAACCTTCAGCCAAGAACACACAACATAATATAATATCAAATACAACTAGCGTCAAAGAGGACCGGTGGTTCTTGAGGTAATACCTTCTCATAGAACACTTTGAAACCAACTGCAGGCCAATACAGCGGTTTAACTGAATACTTGGTGCTATTAATACAAATAACACAGGCTACGCAATAATACTTGTACTAAGACCCTGTGTTATCCAATCAATAGCAAACCAAGCCCAGCTCCAGGCTGGCCTCTGAATATCGTCAAAGCCCAAAGGCTGAATATCATGTGATCACATATTTATCATATCAGACTAAAAGTCTATCAACAGTATTATTACTAACAACCATAATAATCATGGAATAATAAAACAGTAATAATACGTTACCCATTGTAACCAAACTTGTTACAACTAAATTACACCGAGGTTACAGATCCACTCACCGAATACCTCAGTTGTCCACTCAGTAGTCTAATGTCACTGAGTCTTCTGTTTATCTGGAATTACATCAGAATAACACAAGTTAGTCACTTGTCTTAATATGAATATAACATTATTCTAATGTAGTTACATTAAATAACTTAGTTAAGTAACTACAACATGATTCATAATCCAATTTCAATGAGTTATTACTCAAATCATTATTCACTTATAATTTTCATTTCAAGATTATGAATAATTACATTAACATCATTAATTCACAATCAATTATCAAGTTATGATCATTAGAATCACAACATCATCTTAATCAACTTTAATTATTATCATGAATCAACAACGATTATCAATCAAACACTGAAAACATAAGCTTACAAGCTTTCTTTCACAATTTAGTTAATTATATCAAAATAGGCTATAGGTGATTCCATCACCTTAATCACATTTCATCATCCTTAATCAATCCCAATATGATCATTAACAACAATTATCAATCATACATCACTAGCTTAAGCTTTCAAATCATAATTCATGAATAATTACTTAAACACATAACTTTCTCAATGATTATATATCAACTTTATCATTTCAAAACTAAGGTTTAGATTATAATCCTCATATAATCATCAACTAACAATATATAATCATTATAAGGTTTAATTCTCACTTTATCCATTATGTTCATATGAATCCTACATGATCATACATCAAAGCTTCAATTCTAGGTTATGGATTTCACTTACAATCATGAAATTAACATCAACTATCAATTATTAATGCATTTCAAGCTTCAATTTCAAGTTAATCATCTTAATTCTATTAAATACACAAAACCCATTTTCTAGGGTTTATAAAGAATCAAGAATTCACACTTACAACTAGTTAGGATGATAAAAGAATGAATCAATTCACATTTTTGAAGCTTGAATTATAGTTCTATAAGCTAAATTTTTCTTCCAAGCTTATTTCAAGAATTTCATATTGATCCTGTGGTTGGTTTGGATCGGCCATAGCAAGAAGCAGGAAAAAGATGAACTTTGGTACAACTGATTTGATGATTATTGAAGAACTAGGGTTTTGAATCTTTCTCTCGCTCAATATCGATCTCTCTGGAATAATTTTGGAGATTTCATACGTATTAAACACATATATTAGATAATATGTGTACTAGTTTTATCTCCTTTTAAATCTATTGTCTGGAACTTAAAAAAACATTTGCGGGGAAATATTATTTTATTTTACCGTCAACTAGGTTAATTTAAAACAATTAACAATTTACTAGTCACAATAAATTATGTGACTCTTTTCCCAATATTTTCAAATAACAACACAAAACTATTTTCTGACACACTAATAAATAATTAAAAGTCAGAAAATATTAAAATACAACTAGACCCGAGGAGTGGATGTTACAGAACGGGACCCGATGATTCCTTTCGTCATCCCTGGTAAACTTCCTTTCTTTGTTGATCCCGCCGCCTACTTAATCTCACAATTAGTAGACGTTTTTCCCCGACTCAACCGAAGAAAAGATTGAGACAGCTTTCTTCCTGCTCGAAGAAAAGAGTCTCACATCAAACTCACTCATATCTTTTCTCTCTCTAAATTTCCTTTCAATTCTGCTCAAAAGATTGATATCAGAGAAATCTCATATGCACAGTAATGCATACAATAGGAGATCTCGATTCGCGAGAAGAAAAAGAATTCTTAGATGTCATAGGAAAACTCGTCTTTCACCTAATTTTGATAATCAAGGACCACGCGATGCCATATCAAACCTCAAGAAAGTTAGGAGGGCATTTCAGAAACTCGTTAGTGACCTCACTGATCTAGGATTGGAAGAACGAAAGTTCTTGAGTGAATTCGAGCGTTATTATATGCACCCTGCAGATTTAATTTTCAACGTCATTAATTTACTTTCGGAAAGCTTTATCCCTAAAAACATCCTCCTAAAGACAAGAGTTTTAACCGACACCCCACAGTCTGGGTCGGACGAATTATATTAATTCCTCCGAATAAGTCAAAGCTCTTGACTTTAAACGAGCGTGTTATTTAGGAGTCTAAAAAATAATAATTTATATCCTAGTTAATTAATGTAAGAAATTTTTTTTTGGAATTTTGGTTTGAGAATATTGCGTAGTACGAAAAGTTGTAAGTTTAAGCTAACCATTAGTTGAAACTCCGCGAAAGACGAAATTCTTAAAACACCAAAAATAGTTAAAATAATTATAAGAAAATTAAAAACGTTCAAAAATAATTTAATCTCTCGTACTTTGCGCGTTTCTTTATTTCTTTAAAATTGTAACGAAAACAAATTCGCGATTAGTTTCAATAATTGAATTTAGGAACCGAAAGATAATTATTTTAGGACACCAAAAAAATAAAATAATAAAAATTAAAACAAGTCATTTCGAGTGCGTACGGTCAAAAATGAAGCTTTAGGGACTAGTTTGAGATATGTACAAAACCCATTTTGGCCCCACTCTCTTCCTCCTCCCTCCATTCGGCCGGTACCACTCGCCCACCCAAACCACCATCAAACCTTCACCAAAAACTCCAATCTTGCATTCTTTAGACTCCATTTCGTCTCCCTTTTGCGTTTGTGTGCTCAATTTCGAATTCCATCCATCAAATCTACGGTAATAATTCAAGAACCTCAACTTTTTTGCCATAGAGATCTAATTTTGAAATTCATCAAATTCATAGTTAAAAATTTATGCTTAGATTAACTAGTTAGAACATGTTTCTAACACTTTTCCATGCTTACATGACCAAAAATCTATACTTTGATTTTCAAAGTTCATAACTTTGACCAAGTCAAGGTTTGGCCCGAAGTAATGGTTAATTCTATGTGTTTAGGATTAATTTTGATGTTTTGGATGATTACAATGTGTTAATTAGCTAATGTGAATAAATTAGAATTGAACTTGCATGTTTTGACTTTTAAAGTCACCTAAAAAGTCGCCTATTTGCATGTTTGATGAAGTTGATGAAATTAGTCGCTTCTTTTTGATTTAATTGAATGCTTAGTATGATTGTTAGTTGTTTGAATGATCAAATGAGGCACTAGACTTTGAAGATCAATAAGTTGAAAATTAAAGTCTTGGAATTGGATCAAAACGATCATTATAGATAAAGTTGTTTATTTATGCATGAACTAGCTTGATTAGGCTTGAAATATGCTTAAAGTGACGTTTGTTCATGATTGCATGAGTTAGTTTTGATTATAGCATGCCAATACTTGAATTTGTCATTTTAAAGTAAGCTTTGACTCTCAAAAGTCAAACTCGGAGTGTCACTTTTTAAAGCCAAACTATTTTCAATCAAAAACAATACTTTCAATAAAACTTTTTGAGGACAATGCATGCTCATAATCATATGACCATATCTTGTAGAAGTTTGCATGAATTTAAACATAAAGTTTTAAAATTCTTAGAGTTTCGATAAAACAAAACTTCTTGAGTAACAAGGCTTATGATTAAATTCATATTAATTACTACTACCCTTTTACTTATAAAAATTGTATTGAATTTTTGGTACAGAAATGCAAGGATTCCATGTTTAAAAAAAAAAAAAGCGAGTTTCATCAATTATTTACAAAAAAAATCCTTAAAATGATACTCGCAATAATTTGAAAAATAAAAATGCAATCCAACATTTTCTTTGATCCAAATTCAACGACGATCCTCGATAAAGTGCCAACACATGCATTCTAGTTTTATTTTCTAATTATATTATGCTTAATAACTACCTTGGAATAATTAGGAATTTATTCCCGGTATGTTTTGGAACTTTGTTGGATGAAATAATTGTTGAAAGTAATCTTTAGCAAGATTACGGATTATTGCAAATTTAAAGTCCTCATTTTGATTTTTTTCTAAAAATTCGGGAGCGTTTTAAATTCTATCTTTATACTTGCAATAAGAGACATCTTCACTTTAATTCTCTAATAATTTCATGTACAATGGGACGGAAAAAGGGAAAGGCACCAACTTCTACATCTCATCCTCCTTTGACAGGGATACTTTCATATCTTAGGTGTTGTTTGTTTTTGCTGAAAAACTCTGAAAAACTTCTTACCTCTGATTCGGTAAGAGGTTTTCAGATTCAGAGGTGTTTGTTTTTTCCTCCCGTTTAGAGCTTTTAAATCTGAAAAACCATTGAATATTTCGGACTTATAATCTTCACTTATTACCTCTGAAAGAAGCCTCACTCTCTCACAAACCCATGATGCTTATTTCTTCCAGTTATTTATGTTATTCCCCCACCCACATCGTTGCTGCTGGTTTTCTCTTACATAACCGTTGACGATGGCGAGCAAAAACATCAAAATAAAATCAATAAAAGTACGAGGGACAATTGTATTTCTACTTCTTTTTGTTGTGTTTCTATAAATTTAGGTTTTTGTTGTGGTGGATGAATCGGTAGATGTAAAGAGATAACATATTCTTTGAGTGGGTAGGTAAAAGGGGACTAATTGGGAATGAGTAAAACAGATAACCATTGAATATTAGGAGTATTAAATTATTAATGTATGGCACCAATTTTATTTTCATTTATCCTATTAGTTTAATTATATATATATATATATATATATATATATATATATATATATATATATATAGGGAATAACTTAGCTACACATTGGTGTAGCCAACTTAGCTGCAACAAAATGCCCATTTCAAGCATAAAACTATAATTTTTGATGTTGTTTTGTATCCTAAACTTGTTAATATCTCTAATCTATCATAAACAACATTTATAATTGATCTATTTTTAGTTTTCATGTGCTTCTTTAAATTTGACCAAAACCTACATAAAAAACAACCATTTTTAGCCAAATTTAATAAAGAACATGAAAACGAAAAATAGATCAATTATAGATGTTGTTTAGGATAGATTAGAGATATTAATAAGTTTAAGATACAAAAAGACATCAAAAAATATAATTTTATGGTTGAAATGGGCATTTTGGTGTAGCTAAGTTGGCTACACCATGGTGTAGCTAAGTTATTCCGATATATATATATATATATATATATATATATATATATATATATATATATATATATATAGTTTAATTATATATATATATATATATATATATATATATATATATATATATATATATATATATATAGGTGAATTATTCGGTTGATATTTATTTAATTTTGACATTCAAGTTAATATATGAATATGAATGTACCATATATATCATCTGTTTTACATTTTGAATTAGAAATTGTAGGTCAAGATCTTTTGATTGATAATTTCTTATATAAGCTTATTTGATTTAACTTTTTTATTTTTATAGTTGTCCATTGATCACTAGAATGTAATAATCATCATATAAATTGTTACATATAAAAGACACGTTTTAGATGTTCAAAACTCTAAGTGTGTGATTTCACCCCGATAAAATCTTAGTAGAACATCGAGGACAATGTTCTTTTAAGTGTGGGATAGCGGTATATACCTGATTTTTAATTCTCAATTCCTTAGACTACCCTTCTCCAAACGTAACTCGAAATTTTAACAAAAATTTTCAAAATTGAGTTTGAAATGTTTCGATAATGAAATTTTTTAGACAACGAACGATTTACTTTAGGGAAAGAAGGATAAATGAGATGGGAATTTCTTCAGAAAATTAAATTAATGTTCTCGTAAAGAGCATCGCATGACTACACACACAAAACCCAACTTTCGATTCGTGGGGTATCTTGAGCCATAATAAGCATTCACTTTGAATGCTTCACTTATTCGATTCTTGTGTGTGCCGATGTATGCATTTGGAATCAGAACTTGCTCCTGTTATGCATTTTGGTAAGTAAATGGAACAATTGGATAACAACATTCTTAGGATTACCCCTACCCCAAAAAACACCCACCAAGATAAAAGTTTGTCATCTCTACTCCCTCAAAAGCATCCCTTGAACTTCGTAAAATCTCATTCTTTGAGTAAAATTAAAGAGGAGTCAAGAGGTTATGACGCCAAAAAAAAAAAAAAAAGAAGAAGAAAAGAAAAGAAAATGAAAAATTGAAGAATAGAAAGTCCTATGGAAAATACTGGTCCGTCAAATGTAAAGGAAGAAACAAGGCGTCAATCCTCCAAAAATTCCGGCTTTCCTCTTCACCAAAAAAGAAACCCACAAAATAAATGCATAGCACGAAAATAAACCTTTCCACAAACCTTCACCCCACTCAAATTCTATTTACCACTTTCCGTAGAATGTTGTGACCTAATTAGTTTCATTCTCACCACAGAGGTAACAATTTGATTCTCGATCAAGCCTATGACGAAAAATGATACATGACTGGTGTTCTGAGAGATTGATAAAAGATTATTATAGACTAGAGCACCCTAAACACTTTGAGTGATTCGAGTGACCACTATGAAAGGATCGCCTAGTCATGTATACAAAAGTTCGAGAGGATCAAAAGCATGCTCCGAAAAAATTATTTCTTTACTTTTTTGAAGGCATGAAAGTCTTATTTATTCCAAAAGTCCTTGGCAAAATGTTCCGCGCTAAAACCTTTCATTATCTACACATACAACCTCACTTGAAAAACGAGTTTGCTTGAGGACAAGCAAACTTCTAAGTGTGGGATACTTGATATCGTGTAAAAAGTCATGTTTTTACTAACGATATCTCTCTCTTTTTAGAACAATACTTGGCAAATGAGCTCAAATATTACATTAATCAATGATATTTTTTCAAGTAGGTTAAAATAAGGAAGCACGAGAAAAATCAAGCAAAACGTTCCAAAAACGAAGATTTCACGCGCGTTTGAAGATTTAAGGCAACCAAGACAAGATTTCAAGTAAAAAGAATCATCTCAGAGATTTCTCTATTCCAAAGTCTTTGCTTTCAAAAATCGAATCCAACGCAAAAAGAATCATCAAAAACAGATGAAGAATGAAGATTCTACGCGTTGCGAAAGATTCAAAACATTCGGAACAAGACATCTCAAAATAAGAAAATCATATCGGGGATTTCTTTACATCAACGTCTTCGTTTTTAAAAATCGATTACAACGCAAAAAGAATCATCGCAATCGGACGTATAACAAAGGAGATACGCACAAAAGCGCGAACGAAAGAGGTTGTACGGGAAGCATGGGCCGGCGTCGGCTGGCCGCCTGGCGGCGCCGGCTGCTTTTTGCGTCCGTGGGCCGGTGCCGGCTTGGGTCCGACCAGTGCTGGGAGCTTTTTCGTCCGTGCGTCACCTTTATCGTCCGGTACGTGTGCCGCGCGCACTTTTTCGCTAAAATAAGCCTAACTTCGCTATCGTGAGCCGGATTTCAACTATAAATATACCTTTGGATTCACAATTCAAAAACACACATTCCTAGAATACTTTCTCATTCTAAAAATCAGTTTTACTTTCTCTCTCTATTTTCTCACTCTAAATTAATTTTAGGCTAGTTTAGGAGCGTTTTTAGAATAGAACGAAAGCACGGAATGTGTTGTAATCTTTTGGTGTACGTTTGGAGTTACGATCATTAATTCAACTCTATTCCTTCTCGCATTTAATCTAGGTTATTTCTATCCTAATCTATCTTAATTAAAATGTATTCTTTAATTATGCTAGATATAGTTATTGTCATGCTTAGCGAGTAGATTAGTATTGTATTTGTTGTGATGTAATTAGCATAAATAACTATGGGATGACTTTAATCTGTCGTGAAGTAATATGATGGCCCCTATTCGACTGTTATTGGATATAGTGCTGGAAACGCTTTATGCGGAGTACAAACGTACGGAAGTCCGAGACGACCGAAGGTATTCATATTACAAATCGACCTTAACCTATCGTGAAATAATACGACGGCCCCGATTCGGCTGTTCCTTGATATGGTGCTGGAAATGTTTTATGCAAAGTACAAACGTACGGAAGTCTGGAACGACCGAAGGTAGTTATATTATGGATCGATATTATAAAAACGGAAACTTATTGTTCGGATTTACTTTATCTTTACGATTTTAAACTCCAAACTATTTAATTGCCTTTCGGTCAACAAACGTGGTTGTAACCTTGTAAAGGGGAGTTGCGAACCTCAATACTTGGTCAATAATTATCTGCGTCAAAACTATGGTTTAATTACAACGTCATGTAAGCATCGTAAAATGTAATGTAATTATGTGGAATCATCATGGGTATAGTACACTTCTGATTACAATGTAATTACTATGTAAACATTACGAAGTAATTAAATCCGCAATGGAAATGTCGGATAACGATGAATTACACTGCGGAATACCATAGCATTTTCTGACATGGTCTGGGTTTGACTTTATGAAAAACGCCGCCAGCATTTTAGATTAGAGTAGGTAGGCTACAGGCTAAATAAACGTTTACGAAAACCTAGGGATTTGTTGATTATGTTCAGCAAGGCACGTTTAAAATCTTATTGAAGAAACGTTTTTCTTATAACTCAGTTTTCAAAAGCAAGATACGCGTGAAACAATTAAACATTTCTTCCGCTTATCGGTCTTAAATTTTACTGATAGGAAACAATCAAGTAATCCGAACAAATATTCTAAGTTAGTAGTTTATCGAGTCTGTAATCTTTATGGTATTAAGAACGATCAGACTTTTATATATATGGGCCTGCTACTCTGTCCCTTCGCCCACGAACAACCGTGTTTAATAATAAGGGCCACTGACTCCCTCACGGGAGAGTGTGGAGAGTTGAGCATCGTCCGTCTAATAAGAATCATGACACCTTAGTTCCTCGTGACATATTAGTTGATAACCAACTGATAAGGAATCTAACGGTTATACCATAAGATACCGGATTTAACAAACTTACCTAATTTAGATCTATATTTCTTTTAAACCAAAGTCATTATCCCATAATTATCCGCTAATGAAGTCACAACAAATACAACTTTCCATCATCTGATTTATTAGTATCTTTTTATCGCTTTATTTAATTTTACTTAGCAAACTGAACCAAAATGTAACACCCCCAAATTTGATGATTTGCGGAAGCTTGATTTGGGTGTTACTAATCAATAACAAAGCACAAAGATAATAGCAAACGACTCTATATGCGTCGTTTTAACAAAATATATTGATAATTGAAATGTTTACAATATTTAAAGCGTTACATAGCTCGAGTTAAATAAAATGAGATTTCAGTACATAAGTACTTATACAAAATATACTAATGCAAGAAAATCTCAGTGGTCTGCATGCTGACTCGAGCTAATATCCTGAAGCAGAATCATCCTACTGCTGGGTACCTGCGATATATGCTAAAATGGTCAGCTATAAAGCTGGTGAGCTCACAGGTTTGAAATCAAGTAATATCGTATGAACCGCAAGATTTAAATAATGTATTGCATCCAGCAATAAAATAATGAATTGCATCCAGCAATTTAATGATAATCATCGTGTATACAGCCATGAGCACATAGTTGAGCTTAACTCGAGGGCCGGGTCCCCTATAGAGAATTCCGGGCGAGGTGCCTCCACGAATGCCTAATCAACATTCGTCTTCCCAAATATTAGTACGTTCGTTTACCCGGTTAGTGCTTGCTAACCCGAACGAGGAGGGTCAATCCTATATGGTACCATATACTAATATTCACGCTACAACGTATTAACAACTATGCTGACGGAGGACTTTAAATGATTAGTTTCGAAAAACTCATGTAGTATATGAAAAGTTTGGTACTTGCGTTCACATGTTAAAAGTTTGAGCAGTATATCACACCCCTGAATAAAACAGTAAAAGATGGGGCTATGAGACTCACCTGAGTCTGAGAGCGTTTAAACAAACGTAAGTTGATTAGCGAATAATGAAGTCCAACGACTTGTAACCTGAGGGTGTCCACGACACGCGATGGTTATAACCATGATTGGGTATCTCAAAAGATCACCCTTGTAGTTGTTACACAACTATATATATGTCCAAATTACTACGATTTGGTTGATTTGTTAAGTGTTTGAAAACATGTACGGCCCGTTGGTGACGGATTTGTAATAATAATCTCAACTATTATTATTGTGATTTCGTGGCGTTTTACTTTGAAAAATGTGTTTCGATTGTGTTTTAGAAGCCGTTACGGACTCTAAGTACGGGGGTCCGGGGGCAGCGCCCCTGGTAGCGGGGTCCAAGGGGCGGCAGCCCCTGGCGGGGTCCAAGGGGCAGAGCCCCTGGCTGGGGTCGAGCTGCCAGGTCAGCTTGGAAAATTTTTATTTCTACTATATTGCTTTGACGAAAAACGCATCTGGATCCGAATTTGGGTAAAATCAGGTGTTAAAATTTTAGGTCTCGACACTTAGTAAAAATCTGAGTTTTCTGTGTTTTGCGACACAATATGCGACACTAAAGATGTTATGCGACACAAGGGTTGTGTCGCATAGAAAATGCGACACAATGTCTATACGACACAAGGGTTGTGTCGCATAGATGCGAGATGCTGATTCAACAGCGACATAGTGATTGTGTCGTATGGGGTATGCGACATAGTGGTTGTGTCGCAAGACTTGCGACACTAAATCTTTGGTACGACATAAGGTATAACACAAGGGATTTTATGCGACACTAAAGCCAAAATACGACACAACATGCGACACAATGCTTGTGTCGCATGGATGAACACCAGCCCAGAAAGTCCGGCTGTTCAACATTTTCCGGCCAAAAATCCGTTTTTTAACCCGTTTTCAAGCTATAAATTCGTGTTCTATTCATTGTAATGGACATATACTAGTTATAATAACAATCACAAATGAAAAATACTAAGAATCGAGTGATTTCGGGATTTTGTCGGAAACTTACAATTTGCCGAAATGAAAATCCGGAAAGGTAGAAATGTAGATCGTTGCGAGGTGGTCGTGAATCTCTAAAAATATTTGTGATCCGGTCGCGTTTCGTGGTAGTATTTTGCGGTTTTGTGGATTTTGGGGTGTGTTGGTGAAAGAGAGGAAAGAAAAGAGAGAGAGAGAAGTAATGGGTGAAATGAAGAAAGAAAAGGTGGGAATGGGAGGTTATCCTCCCATTTTCGCCCCGCGTTCCCGCTCTGTGCGGTGTTCGTTTGCTCCGTCGCTTAATCGTTAAATAATTATCTACATTTTAATTATAAGTTTTAAATTACGATTTATTACGCGATATATTATTTAAATATTTTACAAATCATTTTTATATTTGTGTTATAAAACGTAAGTTAGTTTATTTCGTTTGCGCGGTTTAATGTTTTAAATCGTGTAAGTTTGGTTTGTACGATACGAATGAATACGAAATATTATCAAAATAATATTTTTGACATAAAAGCGTTATTTAATAAAATGAGTCACCAACGTCCGTATAATATTGAATCGAAATACATCCGATTTAAATTGCGTACGATTTAATCAAATCGCATATTCGTATATATTCAACAATATATATAATTCGATACATTAATTAGCCTAACAAGGAACTAATTACATGTATTAGCATATGATTAGGCACTAATTACTAGTCCTAATTTGGCGGGTGTTACATTCTCCCCCTGTTAGAAGAATTTCGTCCCGAAATTTAGTTCGAAGTCGTGTTTGATGTAGAATCAGTGAAGAGTTGAGGATATTTGAGTCGCATTTGGTCTTCCCGTTCCCAGGTGAATTCCGGACCACGCCGCGAATTCCATCTGACCTTGACGATGGGAATACGACTTTGTTTCAGTTGTTTGACCTCACGGTCCATAATTTCAGCGGGTTCCTCAACAAAATGAAGTTTATCGTCAACACGAATTTCATCTAATGGAATGATAAGTGTCTCATCAGATAGACACTTCTTCAAATTTGAAATATGAAAAGTAGGGTGCACGCTGCTGAGTTCGGATGGCAGCTGCAATCGATAAGCTACGGGGCCAATCCGTTCAAGGATCTCAAAAGGCCCTATGTATCTGGGGTTTAACTTCCCGCGTTTGCCAAAACGGATGACACCTTTCCAAGGCGATACTTTCAAGAGTACTCGATCCCCAACTTGGAACTCGAGTGGTTTGCGTCTCACGTCAGCATAACTTTTCTGACGATCACGTGCGACTTTGAGTCTGTTTTGGATTTCCACAATTTTCTCAGTGGTGGCGTGTATGAGTTCAGGACCAGTGAGTTGACTATCTCCCACCTCAGTCCAACAGATCGGTGATCGGCACTTACGACCGTACAGTGTCTCAAAAGGTGCAGCCTTAATGCTGGCATGATAACTGTTATTGTACGAAAACTCGCACAACGGTAGATGTTTTTCCCAGTTTGTACCGAAATCAACTACGCAGGCTCGTAGCATATCTTCCAGTGTTTGAATGGTTCGTTCACTTTGGCCGTCTGTTTGAGGATGGTACGCGGTACTCATATCGAGACGGGTACCCAACGCTTTTTGAAGTGATTGCCAAAAGTGAGAAGTGAAACGGGCATCTCTATCCGAGATGATCGAGATTGGAACACCGTGATGAGAAACGATTTCCTTGATGTAAATTTGTGTAAGGCGTTCCATTTTATCGTTTTCTTTGATTGCCAGGAAATGAGCAGATTTGGTGAGACGATCGACGATCACCCAAATGGTATCGCAACCGCTCGACGACTTTGGTAGTTTGGTTATGAAGTCCATGGCAATTTGATCCCATTTCCATTCAGGGATTTCCGGTTGTTGAAGTAAACCAGGAGGTTTCTGATGTTCGGTTTTGACTTTCGAGCAAGTAAGGCACTTGCTGACATAAGTGGCGATTTCGGCTTTCATGTTTGGCCACCAGTAAAATTCCTTGATGCCGTGGTACATCTTATCGGATCCAGGATGAATAGAATATTTAGACTTGTGAGCCTCGTCCATCACCAAGTCTCTTAGGTTCCCAAAACTGGGCAACCAGATTCGGTTTGAGAAATACCTAATTCCGTTAGGTCTGATTTCAAATTGTTTGTCAATGCCCCGCAAGGCTTCATTTTTGATATATTCAGCTTTCAAGGCTTCGATCTGAGCTGTATGAATTTGAATGGTAAGATCGTTATGAATGGTCATACTGAGGGCTCGGACTCGAAGTGGTTTAGGTCGTTCCTTTCGACTGAGGGCATCGGCTACAACATTAGCCTTCCCTGGATGGTACTTGATCTCACAATCGTAATCGGTAAGCAACTCGACCCATCGACGTTGCCTCATATTGAGATCCTTCTGATCGAAGATGTGTTGGAGACTTTTATGATCGGTAAAGATTGTGCACTTAGTGCCGTAGAGATAATGTCTCCAGATTTTGAGAGCAAAAACGACAGCTCCAAGCTCGAGATCATGAGTGGTGTAGTTCTTTTCGTGAATTTTTAGCTGTCGTGAGGCATAAGCAATGACCTTGTCTCGTTGCATCAACACGCAACCAAGACCTTGGTGAGAAGCATCGCAGTATACCACGAAGTCATCGGTGCCTTCGGGTAGTGATAAAATTGGAGCACTGCAAAGCTTTCGTTTCAGAAGTTGGAACGCTGACTCCTGTTTCTCGGTCCAATCGAACCTTTTGTCTTTCTGAGTCAGTACCGTGAGTGATTGAGCTATTTTGGAGAAATTTTCAATAAATCGTCGATAATACCCAGCAAGACCCAAGAATTGTCGTACTTCAGTTGCAGAGGTGGGTGCTTGCCAGTCTTTGATAGCCTCGATTTTTGATGGGTCCACGTGAATTCCCTGACTGTCGATCACGTGACCAAGAAATTGAACAGTTTGGATCCAGAACTCACACTTAGAAAATTTAGCATAAAGCTCCTCGTGTCTAAGTAGTTCCAGGATAGTTCTGAGGTGTTGCGCATGTTCTTGCTCGTTGCGTGAGTAAATGAGTATGTCATCGATAAAGACAATGACAAACTTATCGAGGTAAGGTTTGCACACCCGATTCATGAGGTCCATGAATACTGCCGGTGCGTTAGTTAAACCGAAGGGCATCACTTGGAATTCGTAGTGCCCGTAACGAGTTCTGAAAGCAGTTTTTGGAATATCGGTGTCGCGAACTCGTAACTGATGATAACCTGATCGCAGGTCGATTTTTGAATAAATACTTGAACCCTGAAGTTGGTCGAATAAATCATCAATGCGAGGGAGTGGATAACGGTTCTTGACGGTCAATTTGTTCAATTCTCGGTAGTCGATGCACATTCGGAATGAACCGTCCTTCTTTTTGACAAACAAGACCGGAGCTCCCCAAGGTGAAGAACTCGGTCTAATGAATCCTCGATCCAGAAGTTCCTGTAACTGAGAGGACAACTCCTGAAGTTCGGAAGGGGCTAAACGGTACGGTGCGCGGGCCACCGGTGCGGCACCCGGCACAAGATCAATCGAGAACTCAACCTGTCTAGGCGGAGGTAGACCAGGTAATTCTTCCGGAAAGACTTCGGAAAAGTCTCTAACAATTGGCACATCTTCAAGTCGCTTCTCCTCCGACTTCTTCTCCATGATGTGTGCGAGTATGGCAGGGTAACCCTTTCTCAGAAATTTTCGGGTTTTTAAGCAGGAGATTATATTGAGTCCCGTCCCACCGGTCTCCCCCTGTATGATCAAGGTTCCACCAACGACGAGTGGGATACGGACGATTTTATCGTGACAAACGATTTCAGCTCGATGTTTGGACAACCAGTCCATTCCAATTATGACGTCGAAACTTCCGATTTCAATGGGTATAAGGTCGACCGAAAAGGTTTCGTCAGCTAGGTTTAAAGTGCAATTAGGTATCACACTGGTGGTTTCTACAAGTTTTCCATTGGCTAGCTCTACAGTGTACTTAACCTCTAAGGTAACAGGAGTGATGTCAAGTAATGGGCAAAAATCATCGGAGATAAAGCTTCTATCAGCACCAGTATCAAATAGAACAGAAGCAGTTAAGTTGTTGAGGAGGAACATACCCGAGACCACATTCGGGTCCTGGCGGGCGTCCCCAGATTTGATGACGAAAGCTCTGCTGCGGGTGTTGTTGTTGTTGTTGTTGCTGCGGTTGTTGTTGTTGTTGTTGTTGCGGTTCTTCAGTTTTGGGCACGTATCCCTGAAGTGCCCGGGGTTTCCACACTCAAAACATACTTTGGGTGGTCTGGTGTTGTTGTTGGAGTTGTTGTTGGTGGGTGAGCGGCAGTCTTTGGTGAGATGGCCGTACCTCTTGCAGTTGTTGCAAAAGGAACCACAGGAACCCTCATGATGATGGTTGCACTTGGGACAATATGGCTTGCTCCCAGTGTAACCCCGGATGATATCAGTGGTGGTGTTGTAGGCTTTGATGGTGTCAGGTTTCTTGTTTTGTTGGTTGGAGTGGTTGTTGTGGTAGTCAGACCACTTGCGTTTGTTGTTTTGGGAGGATGAAGTGGGTGGTTCAGAATCTTGGCTCATAGACATCAGGTCTTGGGCCAATGAGATTGCACCGTCAATGGTGGCTGGTTTTGAAGAGATGACGTGTCCCCGAACAAAATCAGGGAGACCAAGGGCGTACTTCCTGATTTTATCAGGTTCAGTGCTTACCATAGCTGGGCGGAGGGCAGCTAACTGTTGAAATCTGGTGGTATAACCATCGATGTCACCACCCTGAACCTTTAAGTTCCAGAACTCCTCATCTAGCTTCTGGAGTTTGGCGATAGAGCAGTACTTGGCAGTGAGTTTGGCTTTCAATTCCTCCCAAGTGATTTGGTAGGCAATGTCAGCACCCACTGATTGGGTATATGAATTCCACCAAGAGTGGGCATCATCTTCAAGAGAGCAGGTGGCAAAGTTTACTTTGTCGTTCTCCGCGCATTTACTGACACGGAAAACAGTTTCCATTTTCTCGAACCATCTGATCAGTCCGATGGCTCCTTCAGAACCCTTGAAACTCGAGGGTTTGCAGCTTTGGAAGTCCTTGTAAGAACAAGGTTTGGTGGCAGAGGTTCCAGCGGTATCGCTGTTTCTTGTGGAGTTGGGTGGAGTATTGCGAGCCAATGCTTCAGTAACAGCCTGGGTTATGAGTGAAGTAATCTGTGCATCGGTGTAAGGTCTTGACTTTGGCGGCATGATTCTTCAATAAAAGAAATGAAGATACATGAGATTTTGCAAGAAAGTTGTATTTATCTCAGATGTACATGTATAAAAGCAGTAATACATAACATCAACAGGAATAATGGCAATCGATATGAGTTGTAACAGCAAGGAACATTTAATAGATAGTACGAGTTCAAAGGTTACATCCTACAGATGTATTACAAAAGATGTCGGGAATTGTTACATCCGACTGAATCATAGAGTAGCGCGTAGATAGTTACTAGATTACAGGATAGATTACAAGACAAAGACTACACTAGTCTTAACGTAGATTAATTTGTTCCATCATCGTGACAAGACGGTCCACAGTGTTTGCAAGCCTGCTAGCCTGTCGGGCGTTGTCTTCTGCCAGTGCTAGTCGTTGTGTTAGTCCACGCGCATATTCTTCTGCTTCATGTGAGCGTTGCTCACATTCTTCCATCCTTTGTTGTAGAAGGGCATTTTCCACCCTTATTTCTATTATTTGGTTACGAAGGACATCCATGTTGTTGTTTGTGGTTTCAAGGTCGTCGGAGACTTGTTCGATGCGTTCAAGGGATGTAAGTCTCCAGTTTTCGTTTGTTTCCTGCAACACGACATCCATGGTGCGAAGTCGCTGTTCGTGTTGATTCACCCTGGCGGCTAAGGCCGGCAAGGTGGAGTGAGTGGGGTACGGGCCAGCTCGAGGCAACCTTGAGTTCCTCCTTGCTACCCTTGGGTTCTGCGACCCGGATTGAGAACGAGATGAATTTGATGGTGTGTTTGCCATTTCTGAGACAAAGCGTTAGTAAGATTGAGGCCTATATTCATATAGTTCCTATATAATATAGCCTATTGAGTGTCTAGCATAAACATGTTTAAGTCTCGGTTCTCTCGAGGTCAGAGTCTTCTATTGTATCCTGTTCAGCCATAACTACTTTCAGATCTTACATCATCTTTGCTTAATTGTACATAGTTGATCAGGCTATGTTAAATTAAACTCGTATGCTGTAATCCCTGAACCAGTCATACTTAATAAGGAATACTGCCTAATGGTCATAGTCTAGGCTCACTAAATGCAACCTAGTTCACTATAACCTTAGGCTCTGATACCAATCTGTAACACCCCCAAATTTGATGATTTGCGGAAGCTTGATTTGGGTGTTACTAATCAATAACAAAGCACAAAGATAATAGCAAACGACTCTATATGCGTCGTTTTAACAAAATATATTGATAATTGAAATGTTTACAATATTTAAAGCGTTACATAGCTCGAGTTAAATAAAATGAGATTTCAGTACATAAGTACTTATACAAAATATACTAATGCAAGAAAATCTCAGTGGTCTGCATGCTGACTCGAGCTAATATCCTGAAGCAGAATCATCCTACTGCTGGGTACCTGCGATATATGCTAAAATGGTCAGCTATAAAGCTGGTGAGCTCACAGGTTTGAAATCAAGTAATATCGTATGAACCGCAAGATTTAAATAATGTATTGCATCCAGCAATAAAATAATGAATTGCATCCAGCAATTTAATGATAATCATCGTGTATACAGCCATGAGCACATAGTTGAGCTTAACTCGAGGGCCGGGTCCCCTATAGAGAATTCCGGGCGAGGTGCCTCCACGAATGCCTAATCAACATTCGTCTTCCCAAATATTAGTACGTTCGTTTACCCGGTTAGTGCTTGCTAACCCGAACGAGGAGGGTCAATCCTATATGGTACCATATACTAATATTCACGCTACAACGTATTAACAACTATGCTGACGGAGGACTTTAAATGATTAGTTTCGAAAAACTCATGTAGTATATGAAAAGTTTGGTACTTGCGTTCACATGTTAAAAGTTTGAGCAGTATATCACACCCCTGAATAAAACAGTAAAAGATGGGGCTATGAGACTCACCTGAGTCTGAGAGCGTTTAAACAAACGTAAGTTGATTAGCGAATAATGAAGTCCAACGACTTGTAACCTGAGGGTGTCCACGACACGCGATGGTTATAACCATGATTGGGTATCTCAAAAGATCACCCTTGTAGTTGTTACACAACTATATATATGTCCAAATTACTACGATTTGGTTGATTTGTTAAGTGTTTGAAAACATGTACGGCCCGTTGGTGACGGATTTGTAATAATAATCTCAACTATTATTATTGTGATTTCGTGGCGTTTTACTTTGAAAAATGTGTTTCGATTGTGTTTTAGAAGCCGTTACGGACTCTAAGTACGGGGGTCCGGGGGCAGCGCCCCTGGTAGCGGGGTCCAAGGGGCGGCAGCCCCTGGCGGGGTCCAAGGGGCAGAGCCCCTGGCTGGGGTCGAGCTGCCAGGTCAGCTTGGAAAATTTTTATTTCTACTATATTGCTTTGACGAAAAACGCATCTGGATCCGAATTTGGGTAAAATCAGGTGTTAAAATTTTAGGTCTCGACACTTAGTAAAAATCTGAGTTTTCTGTGTTTTGCGACACAATATGCGACACTAAAGATGTTATGCGACACAAGGGTTGTGTCGCATAGAAAATGCGACACAATGTCTATACGACACAAGGGTTGTGTCGCATAGATGTGAGATGCTGATTCAACAGCGACATAGTGATTGTGTCGTATGGGGTATGCGACATAGTGGTTGTGTCGCAAGACTTGCGACACTAAATCTTTGGTACGACATAAGGTATAACACAAGGGATTTTATGCGACACTAAAGCCAAAATACGACACAACATGCGACACAATGCTTGTGTCGCATGGATGAACACCAGCCCAGAAAGTCCGGCTGTTCAACATTTTCCGGCCAAAAATCCGTTTTTTAACCCGTTTTCAAGCTATAAATTCGTGTTCTATTCATTGTAATGGACATATACTAGTTATAATAACAATCACAAATGAAAAATACTAAGAATCGAGTGATTTCGGGATTTTGTCGGAAACTTACAATTTGCCGAAATGAAAATCCGGAAAGGTAGAAATGTAGATCGTTGCGAGGTGGTCGTGAATCTCTAAAAATATTTGTGATCCGGTCGCGTTTCGTGGTAGTATTTTGCGGTTTTGTGGATTTTGGGGTGTGTTGGTGAAAGAGAGGAAAGAAAAGAGAGAGAGAGAAGTAATGGGTGAAATGAAGAAAGAAAAGGTGGGAATGGGAGGTTATCCTCCCATTTTCGCCCCGCGTTCCCGCTCTGTGCGGTGTTCGTTTGCTCCGTCGCTTAATCGTTAAATAATTATCTACATTTTAATTATAAGTTTTAAATTACGATTTATTACGCGATATATTATTTAAATATTTTACAAATCATTTTTATATTTGTGTTATAAAACGTAAGTTAGTTTATTTCGTTTGCGCGGTTTAATGTTTTAAATCGTGTAAGTTTGGTTTGTACGATACGAATGAATACGAAATATTATCAAAATAATATTTTTGACATAAAAGCGTTATTTAATAAAATGAGTCACCAACGTCCGTATAATATTGAATCGAAATACATCCGATTTAAATTGCGTACGATTTAATCAAATCGCATATTCGTATATATTCAACAATATATATAATTCGATACATTAATTAGCCTAACAAGGAACTAATTACATGTATTAGCATATGATTAGGCACTAATTACTAGTCCTAATTTGGCGGGTGTTACACAAAACCCCCAAACCACTTTTATAAAACTCCTTTTACTAGAAAATGATTGATTGTTTGGAACACCTAGGTTTCAATTCAGTTTCTATTTACGAACGACTCTAATTCCAACTTACTACTTGCTAACCTTTTGGTTCAGTATTCGTAAGCCACAGCTTAGACCCCATCTTTTACAAATTTTAAAACTACCCTGTTGTGCTCGCTTAGCCGTTGAAACATCACCAACGACACCGACGCTAAGGGACGCAACAAGTTTTTGGCGCCGCTGCCGGGGAAACTAACTGTCCGATACAGAGGCCCAACCAATCATATTTTCTAGTAAACTTTTAGGATATAAACCTTTCGAAAAACAATACATACACACACACACACACACACATATATATATATATATAATATTTTATTTCCTTTAATCTGTTTACTTTCCAGTGTATGACCTGTACGCCAAGGTCTGCACCACTTTTTAATTTTCCTGATCCATAACTTATTATTCGTACAATCCGACGAGAAAAGAAACAATTCGCCCTCAGAAACGCGATGGCTGAACGCATCACTCTCGCCGACAACAGCAAACCCTCTATCGAAGGAAGAGGATGAACGATTCTCTACCCAGAAACACCTGGACAATCATTCGAGCTTAAACACCACATCATACAACTAATCCAGAATCACTGTCAATTTCACGGATTACCAAGTGATGATCCAAATTCTCACCCTGACAAGTTTAACTCTCTTTTGAACTCCTACAAACAGAATGGAGTTAGCCAAGATACGATCCGCTTGTATCTTTTCCCTTATTCGCTTACTCATCATGCGCAAACATGGTTTGAAGGTTCAGAAACCGGTTCTATTCCTTCATGGGAAACAATGGCGACAAAGTTTCTGACAAAGTACTTTCCGCCATCCAAACAAACCAAATTGAAGAATGACATCATGAATTTCCGACAAGCTTTTGATGACATAATCCAAGCAAGTATTGTTTTTAACATCCGAAGTTGTTCTTAAAACTCTAATTTGACTCTTCCTGAGTCCACTTGTTTGTTTCCTGTTCAAATTACTTGCACTTGAATTAAACTTCTTTAATACTAGTTCCCTGTGTTCGAACCCGAACTTACCCGACTGTACTAACACACGATAGGGTCCACTGCTCGGTTGTGTATTGGTCTTAGCACGGTATTTTCTAGTTTACTTTTAAACGATAATTTTCAGACTAGATCTAGCACATCAGCTACCATCAATGTTAAGATTTTTTTTTAATTATTTTACAAGTGAATATAATGTCAGGGCTGTTGTTAGGTACATACATATAAGAAAACAAATTGGTTAAAGATTTGTCCTTGAATAACCCTAAACTGAGTGAATGTATTATTTACCAAATATGATGTGGATATTTAATGTGTTGAGTATTGAAATTTTAATAAAATCAAGTAATTTATGACTTCCTATCAGTTTTCAGTTTTCATCTTAGTTCCATAGTAATTGAGATAATCTTGTCTGAACACGATTGGACTTCTAGTATTAACTAAATCAGAATGGATTGAAAATTTTCAATGCTCGTGTGCTTTTTATGTATCCTCTTATGCAGGCCCGGAGATGAAGGAGTGCCCAATGGGTGACCGCACAGGGCCCCCATTTAAAGTAGACCCCCAAATTTTGCATATAGTTAATGTATGTAGGTTCATTTCTAAGCCCATATTTCATATACAATTCAAATATAATAAGTTGGGCCTATCATATTAGTTATTACTTTATTATTTTAGTTTTGTTTATCATAGAAAAAGGCCCAACAATTTTGGTTTGAGATCCAGTTTGATTCCCCTTTTCAAATCGTGGAGCATACATACATGCATATACATAATTAAATATTGAAACTGCATGTGAATTAAAATATCAAAATAGAATGAAAAAAAATGCAACACGGAGAGCTGGGAACTACTGATCGATTCATTAATTTAAGTTTTCTTAATGGATTAGCATTGATAGCTAAAAAATGCAACACGGAGAGCTGGGAACTACTGATCGATTCATTAATTTAAGTTTTCTTAATGGATTAGCATTGATAGCTATTGAGAATGACATATTGGAGATTGTTGATTGTGAGGAGTTGATCAACAACTTTGCGTCCATGAATGCTTCGAGAATTGAACGATTCAAATAGTAGATTTTGATGCATTTTGATATGAGAACATTTTTGAATTATTTTGTTACACTTCTTTTGATTTTTATGTTTATAACAAATTCTTAGTAGTGATGAACTTTTTTATTTCATATATATATATATATATATATATATATATATATATGTATATATGAAAAAATATCTTTAAAAAGACCTCTTTTTTATCATGGCACCAGGCCACCCAATTTCGAGCTCCGGGCTTGTCTATATAGCAGATTGCATAGGATCCTTTGACAAATAATAATTTGATAATCTTTGCATATCTGGTTGCCTTCAAAATAAGTGTAAATGGTCGACTTTAAGCCTCAAACTCAAATCACACGGCTCTGTTGTGTAATTTCAGTTAAGGTCTAGCTCCAATGTGCCACTATTTGGATTACATCTTATATTCGATTCCTTTTAGTTACTAGTCAACTCTCACTTTTATGACTTTAGACTTTCGAGTGGGTATTCAGTGTTGGTGTAACTTAGCTCTAATGTGCCACTATTTGGATTACATCTTTTATATATATATATATATGGTGATTACATAAGAGATTGACATCTCTTTTAATTTGAAGTAAGAGAGCTTTTGACAGTAAGTAGATTTAGACTAAATATACATTTAAACAAATATTAGGTCGACTGAATGGTCCAAAATTAAAAAATTGATCGCCGTATTAGAGTTTGACTAAAAGGGTTAAGAACTAACAACTATGATTTAGGACAATAAGTATCAAAAAAATAAATAAGTATTAGAGAAATTAATAAATTATTTGAATATCGGATTGTTAAGAATCATTTTCATCGAACCTTTATCTTACTTGACATTTAGTTATAGGGTCTCATTTCTGTAACACGACAACTTCGCCCAGGGCCTCTAGAAGTTTAGAGCCAGCCCTGCTCATATGTGTTCTTGGAGATGGATTTCTTGTCTCAAAAATTTAGGTTTGGATTGATGTTTGTAGATGCTGGGTGATAATATGTACCCTCTAGAGGAGCAGTTGAAATGTGAAGCAGCAGCTAAGGTTACTGGGATGCTTCTGGAGATGGATAAGACTGAGGTTCTTCACTTGCTTGAGTCCCCAGATGCTAAGGCGAAGGTTGCAGAGGCAATGGATTAACTTGCTGCCCTATCTTTGAACGAAGCCATCGTTTTTAAACTATTTACTCATGCTTAGCGATAGAAGTTTCTACCCTTATTAGAAGGGCATATGCTAGTTTGGTTGAGTTGGATTTATGATATTTTAGATTGTTGACTTCTTAGACTGCCATACTACTATCTTATGTTTGAAGTTTGAACCATAACTTATCTTTGGGGATTTTAGTCCTGCATTTGCTTTGTTTTTGTTTCTTTGCATGTTCTTGTGTTGATCCTATTGCAGGTTACGTTATCTTAATGATGATGTGCATCATGCACTTTACTAGACTTGGGTGGGTTTTTCTAAGATTTAAAAGTAATATTGGCAATGAATTGTATCTTTATCTAAATGTGAATTTTCTTCAAACTATTCCTGATCAATGTTGGATTGTCCTATTTAATAGGCTTCTCTTCTCGTCAAAAATTGCGCTTATGACATCTCTCTTATATGCAATACTTGTTGAAAGAATTATGTGCATAATAATTATATTTAATTTATTTAATCCGATAATTAAGACACCAATGAGTCATAATAATGCATCATCGACGGATATGTACGAGGATAATTAATTATGGATTAATTATGTAGAGAAATATATAATTAGTGATTATATTAAACTAATTGTTAGTTGATGATTTATATTGTAAATCTTGATTAACTTGTTGGACAAGCTTGGCCTACCTATAAATATAAGGGTTAGGGATCAAGTTTAGATTAATCAACACAATAATCTAAAATCCTCACAAATCTCTCTCTCCCTCCTTCTCTCTTGGTTCGGCCGAACTCCACACAAACCCAAAACCGAATTTCGGTTTTGGGCTAGTCGACTTATACACACACGTGTGTTTAGTTCTTGGTTCGGTTCGCGTGTTGTTACTAAGTTGTAGTAAAGATAACGTATAACCACGAGATAAACGACTAGCGGTTTATATCCACAAGATGACAAGTATTGGTACGAACGCGTTGGCACCTCCAAGTAAAAAGAAAAAGATGGTTCATACCGAGCAAGTCGCTGTAAGTTGTTTCTTTCATCATATTCATTTAGTTAATTGATTTAAATCAAGTATTTGGATCCGCGGTAAATGGGTTTATTGTTTTAATTATTTTCCGCATATTATTGTTTAATATTTAATTAAAATTAACCATAAAAACCCATCAGTGGCATCAGAGCCACTTATACTTGTTTAAATCATCAAAGATATGTGATTTAATTGTTTTGATCCATAGGGGAATTTTAAAGATTGAATTTTTGAATATATATATATATATATATATATATACGACTTACATATATATATATATATATATATATATATATATATATATATATATATATATATGTGTGTGTGTATGTCAATTTTTTGTTAGTAACTTTTATTATTGTAATTGATTATGTTGTAATAAACCTAATCTTGATTGATAGGGTTTTAAGAACCCTAGTTAAGTCGATTGGGTTTAAGGTTTTTGGTGATACTCACCTTGGCCGAATCCAACCCAACCTCTATTGGGATTTCGGTTGTTGATTCACTAAGAAGGTTTTAGAGTATAGTCTCAAAACTTGTGATTACAATAATTATTAGTTACAATTAATTATATACAACTGTTGTTTTAATTAATTAGATGGATCAAAAATAAAGTCGTGTATATTTGAAAGTTAATGTCGTTAAATTAAAAGTTAAAGATTAAACCTTTTTGGCGCACCTGTTATTTTAATTTATAATATAGGAATGAGTTTGCATTTATTTGCGTGTTATATGCAAACCGATTCCTATAAATGCCAAAAGTTAGAATCTTACCCGTGTGACATGTTTGTGGTACATAGCCGAACCAACGACCAAATATTGCATGTTGTGTGTTGATGTAATGTTGTGGTTGTTTTAAATGTAATTTATTGTTTTACGGGATGAGGAGGCCTGCGTGCCAATTTACAACCTCTTTTTGATTATGTAATTTTTGGTTTTAAAATAGATAGGTTAGACTAGTTTATTTTAAATTAAATGTAATCAAAAGACAAACAAGCGGAGCTATTTTAGAGCTTATGAAGCAGGGAGCTTATTAGGATGGAAACATCAAGTGGGAGCTTTTGGACTTCATCAACACCAGAATTGTGTCATGTTTGTCCCATAGGAAAGGACCGTTTAATTCGTGTTGGCTAACGAATTAAACAATTAGATATGGTTGGCTATGTTACCGGTTTTATGTTTTAATTTTTCATTATATAAATGCGTGGTTGTGGTATGTTTAAATATTAAACAAATGACACGAACATAAAACCATTGTTTTAAAATTGTTAAAGCATAAATTTTAAAATAGTTATTTGATAATGTTTTAAAAGTGTTTTAAATAAAGACGTATTATAAATCAATATGATTTATATATAAAGCGTATATATTTTTAAAAGGTAAAAGATATGTTTTAAAAATTAGTTATTTAAAACTAGAAAAAAATATTGGGAACACGATTTAATTTGAAATGTGAAAGAACCCTATAAAAGTAAACCTAAAGCGTCCTCCATAAAGAGACATTCATACCGACCCCAATTCCATATCCTTTGCCGTCTCCGTGGGTGGGTATGGTTACACTTGGGTTAGGGTGAAGTGAGAGAACCGCGATATCCACTTGAGAAGATGGCCGGATCTCCACAGTTTCGATATGGTACGGTTTATTGGTGATTCGAGTTGAGAACTTCGCCCAAGACGCGTGATGAGGTTAAACATGCCCGGCTTAACCGGAGCCTCATAAAGTCTAGGAGTTGTAGAAATACAATTGATGAACGCGTCATCTACCTAAAAGATATTGCTATGTCATTGCAGCCTTCGTTGAGGGCATACAATAGTGGAATGTCGGGTCCTAGGCTAATAAGTCAAATTTTGGGTTATTTGATTTATTAGAAATAATCAATACTGAATTATGAATTTGTTTTGTTTTATGTAGATGGCAATTAACAACACAAAACAAATGATACTTCTCCCTGGTAGTCGTCATGAGCGTTACGATGCATATTGTGATCTCAAGGCGCTTAGGATGGAGAAAGGGCAGTCGGTGAACGATTATTGGATGAACGTTGAAGTTGTCTTGGATCGTTTAAATGAGCTTCAATATGAATTCCCTACGGATTGCATTTTGCTACAGTTGCTTAAGTCATTAAGTGAGGACTTTAAATCCTTTTGCTTGATGTATGACATTAATGACGAATCAACTATATCAAAATTCTATAAGGATTTGTTTGCTTATGAGACGCAAAATGAGTTCAACATGGTATTCAAAGGCTTGAACTTTGAAGATGATGATTTTGATGACTTGCCTAGCATTCCCTGCCCCACATGTGGGAATGAAGATTTATGCGATTGATTTCTCGATTTGGAGGATATTGAAATGGATGATAATTTTGACTCTGGTATGTTTATGATTGATTGTCTTATGACTTCTTTTGATTCTTGGGTATTAGATACTGCATGTGGTAATCACATCTGCAATAACTTGTAGGGTTTTGAAAGAAGTAGGAAACTGGGACAAGGCGAGTTAAGTTTGCGCGTCGGTGACGGAACAAATGTTGGTGCCGAAGCCGTGGGAACTTATAAACTTGCCCTCCCTACGGGATTGATTTTAGAACTTAATAATTTTTACTATGTTCCTAGAATTATTAAGAATGTAATTTCGTATGACTTGTTGGTGGATAATGGTTTTGATATTATTTCTGAAGGAAAGACATTTTTGGTTTATCGCAATAATGTTTTTTATTTTAAAGCTATCTCCCAACGTGGTTTGTACACTTTAGAATTATATTCCCCTTCTAGTACAATTCTTCATATTAATGCTAATGTTGATGTTAACAAAGCATATCTTTGGCATTGTCGTTTAGGCCATATAAATGAGAAGCGCATTGAAGAGCTCCATAAAAATGGACTCTTGGACACTTTTGATTTTAAATCATTTGATAAGTGCGAATCTTGCATTTCTGGTAAAATGATAAAGGCACCTTTCAAAGGAACGAATGAAAGTGCCAATGACTTATTGGAAATCATACATACTGATGTGTGTGGACCTTTTAGTCATGAAGCTAGAGGTGGATACCGTTACTTCATTACATTTACTGATGATTTAAGTAGATATGGATATGTTTACTTAATGAAACGTAAATCTAAAAGTTTTGGTAAATTCAAAGACTTTCAAAATGAGGTTGAGAATTAATTAAGCAAGAAGATAAAGAAGCTTCAGTCCGAACGAGGTAGAGAATATCTAAGCGAAGAGTTTGAGCATCATTTGAGAGATTGTGGAATTGTCTCACAATTGACTCCTCCATATTCACCACAATGGAATGGAGTATCCGAACGTCGGAATCGTAGTTTGTTGGACATGGTACGATCTATGATGAGTCAAACGGATTTGCCTTTATCCTTTTGGGGACACGCACTCGAAACAGCAGCATATACACTAAACCGTGTACCATCTAAATCGGTTGTTACAACTCCGTATGAGTTGTGGTATGGTAAATCTCCAAATTTATCATACATGAAGATTTGGGGTTGTAGGGTACATGTTAAAAGACTTGTAACCGACAAACTTGAGTCTAAAACTGATAAATGTATATTTGTTGGATACCCCAAGGAAACTAGGGGCTATTATTTCTATAATCCAAGTGAGAACAAAGTGTTCGTAGCTCGTTATGGATATTTTCTTGAAGAGGATTTCCTTGACAAGAAAACTAATGGAAATAATCACCTCTTTGAAGAAGTAGAGGAAGAACAAATATCACATGAAATGATGGTATGTGACACCCGTCAAATTAGGACTATTAATTAGGGCCTAATCAAGTGTAATACATGTAATTAGTTATGTGTTAGGCTAATTAGTGTATCGAAATATATGTTGATGAATATATACAAGTATTCGATTTGATTAAATCGTACAAGTTTCAAATCGAATGTCATTCGGTTCAATTAACTACTGACGTTGGTGAACAATTTTATTATATAATATAACATTATGTAATAACGCTATTATATCCAAAATATTATTTTTATAATATTTCATGCACAAATCGCATCATACAAACAAGGATTTCGCGATTAAAATGTTAAAATGCACAAACTAATCGACACAAAGCTAAGTTATAACTCAAGTATAAAGTATTTGGTAAAATACTTCAACAGAAAATATTGAATAATTATTCGTATTTCAAAAATGTATAAAACAATTATTTTACGTTTAAACGATAGGGAAAACGAACACCGCACGGAGCGCAATTACGGGAGCTAAAAGTGTGGGGCTTTCACCAAAACCCCACTTCCTTTCTCTTTCTTCTTCATTTCACCACATCACCACCTCTCTTTTTCTCTCTTTTCTCTCTAACTAAACCACCACACCACCAACAAACGGACTCGAAATACTTCGCTCGTTTGGAAGAAAAGGTTCACCACGACAAGAGCTTCACATCCATCTTTTCGGTTTCTCCCGGCGTCAACTCGTAAGTTTCCGACAAATCTCGAAACTCTCCGATTTCAATTGTTTTCGACTTGTTGTTGTTTATATAAGCTTGAAATGTCCATACAAGGGTTGGGTAAAAGATTTGGACCAAACGGTCACCGGAAAACTCGTTTTCGACTCAAAATCTGGCCATCAGATTCAAGTGTCGCATGTGTCGCAGCAGTTTTGCGACACTTCCTTAAGTGTCGCACTAAGTGTCGCGTAAAAGCCCTAAATCTTGCGTCACTTGCCTAAGGGCCGCATGAAAACCCTCTTTTCGCGACACTTGTTTAAGTGTCGCAAATTCATTACCCGACACTTCCCAGCGACACTTCATTGAAGTGACGCCTATTTTTGTAACAGTACACTAGTGACACTTGTCTAAGTGTCGCCTATAATCAATTTACAATCCATGCGACAGATACCTTCAGTGCCGCAACTAAGTGTCGCCACCTTCTGCGACACTTCACTAAGTATCGCAATTACTACAGAATTCACATTTTTATGCGACACTGATTGAGTGTCACCGAAAACTATTAAATGTCGCTTCAAGTGTCGCAGAAAACAGAATGTTTACAACTCATTTTTACTAAGTGTCGAGACCTAAATTTTATCACTTGATTTCACCCAAATTCAAGTTTCAGATGCGTTTTTCACCAAAGCAATTCATTGGAACCCGCTAACCAGGGGCGCTGCCCCCGAACCCTCGCCACCTAAAGTTTGTAAATACTTTTAAAGTATAACACTTCGAAAATTAAAATAATAATGTGAGATTATTATTACAAACAAATCACCAACGGGCCGTACACATTTTCAAAGTATAATCAATCAACCAAATCGTAGTAATTTGGACAAGTCTAGTTGTACCTACAACTAAAAAGGTAGTCTTTGTAACTACCAAATCATGTTAATAACCATCGCGTGTCGTGGGCACCCTCAGGTTACAAGTCTTCGGACAACTATACTCGAAAAATCCATCGCGTTTATTAAGCTAAACACTTCAAGACTCAGGTGAGTCTCATGGCCCCTATTTTACTGTTTTACTCAGGGGTGTGATTTCATTGCTCGTTTTATTTACATGTTGAATTCAAGTACAAATCAATCAAATACTACATGAGTTATTTTCAACTAGTCACTAAAGCCCTCCATAGCATAGTCTGGTAATACATCTGTAGCGTGAATGTTAGTATATGATATCATATAGGATTGACAATCCTCGTCCGGGTTAGCACGCACTAACTGGTCAAACGGACGTATTAGCATTTGGGAAGACGGGTGTAGATTAGGCACTCGTAGGAGGCACCTCAGTTGGGTTCCTTAATTGGACCTGACACTCAAGTTAAGCTCAGACTATGTGCTCATGGCTGTATAACTTTTATTTTTCTTAATTGCATTCTATATTTAATTATAAATCTTGCGGTTCATACAATTATGTGTTGACATACAAACCTGTGAGCTCACCAGCGTTTCGCTGACCCATTTTAGCATGTATCACAGGTACACAGCAGTAGGTTGGACTGCCCAAGTAGGAATCATTAGCTCGAGTCAGCATTCATACAACAGAGATTTAAATTGCATTATTATATTTTGTATAAAGTAATTATGTGATGTAAATCTCTCAATTTCAGAAACTGAGCTAATGTAAACATTATTTTGATGTAAACTTATGTTTTATCAATACAAGTTCAAAACGACGCATATAGTGGTCGTTCATTATACCTTGTGTGCTTGATATGTAATTAGTCACGCCCCGACCCGATTCGCTTCCGCAACCCAAAATTGGGGGTGCGACAGATTGGTATCAGAGCCTAAGGTTATAGTGAACTAGGTTGCATTTAGTGGGCCTAGACTATGACCGTTAGGTAGTATTTTCTTATTAGGCATGAATGATTCAGAACTTACAGCATACGACTTTAATTTAACATAGCCTGATCAACTATGTACAATTAAGGAAAGATGATGTAAGGTCTGTAGTGGTTATGTTAAATAGGAATACACTAGTTGACTCTGACCCCGAGAGAACCGGGACTCAAACACGTTTGTGCTAGACACCTAATAGGCTATTATGTAATACTAGGTATACATAGATTGGCATCGTTACAATCTTAGGCTATATGTTATATATGTATTATATGAATATAGGCCTCACTTTCTCTAACGCTTTGTCTCAGAATGGCAAACACACCACCCAATTCATCGCAATCTCACCCTCATGGATCCCGAAACCCGAGGGTAGCTAGGAGGAACACCGGGTTGCCTCGAGCTAGCCCATATCCCGCTCACCTCACTCTACCGGTTTTAGCCGCTAGGCTACACCATCACGAGCAACGACTTAACGCTATGGATATCGAACTCCAAGAAACCAACAAAAACTGGAGACTCACATCACTTGAACACATTAATCAAGTCTCCGAGGAACACGAAAACACTGTCAGTAACATAGACATTCTCCGTAGTCAAGTGGAAGATACCACTCAAACCATGGAGATCGTCCATAACCAAGTGATTGGCAACCGAAATGAAATCTCTGTCCTACAAACAAGGCTGCATCAGTGTGAGACATGTCTGAGGGAAACCTAGGACGCCCTCCGAATGGCCAACAGACTTGCAGAGTCTGTGGACCATCTCACTGCACTGTTGCCACAACTCAATTTACGACAGAATTAGCTTAGGCTGAAAACTGTACTATATTATGCTTTCGTAGGACCTATGTAATTCGACCGGATGTAACAATTCCCGGTACTTTTGTAAAAACATCTAAGACTGTAACTTTTGGAACTTGTAACTCGGAATTGTCTATCATCTTTTGAACTCTTAATATCAATTGACAATTCCCCTCGATTATTCTACATTGTTGATTTTTCATTATGATGTCGTATGTTACCGCTTTTACATAAATGCATCTGTGGTAATTTTCATTCTGGTACGATTTCTTATGTAACTTTTGTTTCTTTCTTGAAGAATCATGCCGCCCAAGAAGAAAAGTTACAGTGATGCTGAAATCAATGCTATTGTTTCCCGAGCCGTAGCCGATGCTTTGGCTGCTCGAAACCCCCAACAATCTAGCGATCAAACCGTCAATAACACCCCGGTTACCAAACCTTGTTCCTACAAGGACATTCTCAGCTGCAAACCACTATACTTCAAGGGCACGTAAGGTGCTATCGGTCTAATCAGATGGATTGAACGTATGGAATCCGTCTTCAACCTCTGCAACTGTGCTGAAGAAAACAAGGTCAAGTTTTCTGCTTACACCTTTCAGGAAGGTGCACTTACGTGGTGGAACACCCACGCCAACTCTGTGGGCATCGAAATAGCAAACCAACTCCCTTGGGCTAAGTTGAAGAAAAAGCTATGGGAGAAATACTGTCCCGAAGAAGAACTGCACCGTCTGGAGGAAGAATTCTGGCACTTGACTGTGCAGGGAAACGATATTGCTGGGTATTGATATCGCATAAAAAGTCACGTTTTTACTACCGATATCTCTCTCATTCTGGAACGATTCTTGGCATATTAGTTCAAAAATAGTACAAATCAATGATATTATGCCAAGATGGTCAAAACAAGGTTGCACGATAAAAATCAAGCAAAACGGATGAAAAACGAAGATTCCACACACGTTTGAAGATTCAAAGCATCAAAACGAGATTTCAAGACTAAAGTGCCCTTCACCAACATCCATTTTATCCAAGATATTCGTTTTTAAAATACGAATCCAACAGAAGAAGAATCAACTAAAACGGACAAAGAACGAAGATTCTACGCCCGCCGGAAGATCCAAATGATTCGTACGCAATATCTGGATCTAGGGACCTCATCTCAGGGCCTAACTTATGTCAAAATCTTCTTTTTTGAATTACGAATCCAACAAAAAAAGAATCGACGCAAAAGGACGCATAACGAAGAAAATACGCGCAAATTAAGCAACACAGCGAAACGGGGCGGGTAGCCGCCGGTTGCTACAGTACCGCCGCCGGCTGCTACAGTGCCGCCGCCGGCTACAGTACCCCCGTCTCAGTTTCCGTTTTTGGTAACTTTTGGTACCTGGTGCGCCTACTTTTCGCGTTGTACAGTACCCGGTGCGCCTACTTTTCGTGTTGTACGGTACCTAGGGCACCCTTTTGGCTACCTTTTTCTAACATGCACCACTTGATGCTAATGTGAGCCAAAGCTCACCTATAAATAGGAGGCTTGGGTTTTATTTGCAACACACCATTCTTTCCACACTTTGAAAGATACACTTTCTCTCTAGCTTCTAGCTTTTCTTTCTTTCTTTATTTTCTTACTTTAAAATAGTATTAGGCTAGTTAGAATAGAAGCAAGGAAATCATCGAGAGATAGTCCACTTGAATTGATTACGACAATAGTCAATCATTTCATAAGAATCTATCCACCTCGATATAATTTTCCACAACCTAGGGCCCACAACATCAACAAAGGGGATCCCATGGATGCATCCATCTCCATCTAGCTAGGAGAAAAGAAGTCGAGCTCTCGACCTTAAAAGAGCGCTTCTCGGGAGGCAACCCGTGTTTACATTTCTGCAATTTTACATTCCAAGAAGTGATGAAGTTTCCGACTATCTTTCACACTTGGATATACGAAGAAGACCGACGCATCAAGTTTTTGGCGCCGCATCAAACATCAAGTTTTCGGCACCGGAATTAAGAAAAGTATATCCAACGTGTTCACACCTACGAGACCAATCACAAGAAGACTTGATCAAGAGTGAACCCAGCAAGATGAAGTTCGGCAAACGCATACACTGCAACTACTAGGGAGTACTTCTTTACTAGTCCCTTTCATTCGTTTTATATATGCCATCACTAAGTGTGGGATTCAACCCCAAAACACACCGCTAAAAGAATACGTCTTAGATGTTTAAATTTCTAAGTGTGGAATTTTACCCCATTATGAGCTTAGTTTAACATCGAGGACGATGTTCCTTTAAGTGTGGGATAGCAGTAGTTGCACTACTGTTAAATGGATAATGGTATATGCTTGATTCTAAACTCGTTGCTCTTTATAAGACCCTGCTTCTCCATAAAAGTAAACAAAATTTTCAAAATTGAGTTAAAAATATGTTGAAAATGAAAAAATTTAAACAAAGAATGATTTACTTTGGGGAAGAAGGAAAAATAAAATACAAATTCTTTTGAAAAACAAGTTTAGTAATCCCATAAAGAGCATCGCATGACTAAGCACACAACAACCCAACTTTCGATTCGTGAGGTATCTTGAGCCATATGAAAAGCATTCACTTTTAATGCTTCACTTTTTCGATTCTTGAGTGTGCCGATGTATGCGTTTAGAATCAGAACTTGCTCTTGCTATGCATTTCGAATCCGAACTGGTGAATCAAAAAGGAGATCGAATCACATCATTCTTGAACCCATCCATACACCCGAAAACAAATACGTTATCCCTTTCCTACTCAAAAAGCATCCCTCAAACTTCATAGAAAGTTCCCAAGATGAAAAAAGAGAAGCGCCAAGGATATGACGTCAAATAAAGAAAAATATCTTAGAAAATTCGAAGAAAAGAAAGTCAAATGGAGAAAAAGACTCCTTCCAAATACCGAAAGAAAAGGGCGTCAATCATCCCAAAAAGTCAAAAACTTCAGCTTTCCAACTTCACCAAAAAGAAAATCCAACAAAACACCCTCTCATATCACCAACGCCTCACTCCAAAACCCTACATCACTTCCCCTAGAATGATTGTGGCTAGATCGACTTCGCGCTCACCTAAAAGGTAACGATTTGATACTTGATCAACCTTATGACGATAAACGATACATGACTGGCGTTCTGAGCGATTGATATAATAGAATAGGAAACCCTAAACACTTTGAGTGATTTGAGTGACCACCTTGAGAGGATCGCCTAGTCATGTATCCAAGATCAAAGATCACAAGCATGCTCCTAAAGATTACAATCCTTCATTTTCAAAGAACAAGTACTTTATTTTTTTTCCAAAACCCCCTTAGAAAAAGTTCCGCCTTAAAATTTTGCATTATCTCCTTATTTTTAACCATGTTGAAGACGAGTTTGCTTGAGGACAAGCAAAGTTCTAAGTGTGGGATACTTGATATCGCATAAAAAGTCACGTTTTTACTACCGATATCTCTCTCATTCTGGAACGATTCTTGGCATATTAGTTCAAAAATAGTACAAATCAATGATATTATGCCAAGATGGTCAAAACAAGGTTGCACGATAAAAATCAAGCAAAACGGATGAGAAACGAAGATTCCACACACGTTTGAAGATTCAAAGCATCAAAACGAGATTTCAAGACTAAAGTGCCCTTCACCAACATCCATTTTATCCAAGATATTCGTTTTTAAAATACGAATCCAACAGAAGAAGAATCAACTAAAACGGACAAAGAACGAAGATTCTACGCCCGCCGGAAGATCCAAATGATTCGTACGCAATATCTAGATCTAGGGACCTCATCTCAGGGCCTATCTTATGTCAAAATCTTCGTTTTTTAATTACGAATCCAACAAAAAAAGAATCGACACAAAAGGACGCATAACGAAGAAAATACGCGCAAATTAAGTAACGCAGCGAAACGGGGCGGGTAGCCGCCGGCCGCCGCCGGTTGCTACAGTACCTCCGCCGGCTGCTACAGTGCCACCGCCGGCTACAGTACCCCAGTCTCAGTTTCCATTTTTGGTAACTTTTGGTACCTGGTGCGCCTACTTTTCGCGTTGTACAGTACCCGGTGCGCCTACTTTTCGTGTTGTACGGTACCTAGTGCACCCTTTTGGCTACCTTTTTCTAACATGCACCACTTGATGCTAATGTGAGCCAAAGCTCACCTATAAATAGGAGGCTTGGGTTTTATTTGCAACACACCATTCTTTCCACACTTTGAAAGATACACTTTCTCTCTAGCTTCTAGCTTTTCTTTCTTTCTTTATTTTCTTACTTTAAAATAGTATTAGGCTAGTTAGAATAGAAGCAAGGAACGTGTTTGTAGTCGTTGGTGAGGAACGAATTTGTAATCTTTGGTGTACGTTTGGAGCAACTCTAATTAATTCAAGTCTATTATCTCGCATTTAATCTCGGTTATTTCTATCCTTATCTATCTTAATTAATTACGTTTATATTGATTTTGCTAGATTTAGTTATTGTCATGATTAGAGAGTAGTACGCTTGTTGTGTTTGCTTGCGATGTAGTTAGTTAATTATGGGATGATTTATAATTAAATATTAAAGATCGGTAATATTGCTTTGATCGTCTTATTGCATATTCTTGTTTGATTGTTGCCTTAGGATCATCATAGTAGTAAAATATAAATGATCTCAATTATCGTAAAGTAATATGACGGCCCCTATTCGACTGTTACTCGATATAGTACTGGAAACACTTCAAGGTGGAGTACAAATGTATGGAAGTCGAGTAACGACCGAAGGTAGTCATATTACGAAACGATACAATATTAGGAAGTAATATGATGACCCCTATTCGACTGTTACTCAGTATAGCGTTGGAAACACTTTAGGTGTAGTACAAATACGTGGAAGCTGCGTAACGACCGAAGGTAGTTATATTATGGACTAATATATAAAATGAGAAACCTAGTTTAATTAACCTTTCTAAATAGACTTTTAAACTTCAAATTAATCTATCGCCTTTCCACCAATAAACGTGATTACAACACCTTTTTACGACGTCCAATTAAAAGGTAGTCAGGCATTTGTGTCAATATAATTTGTCAAAGGTATGAAACTATGGAACCGCAAGGCTACATGGGGGATTATCGTAGGACAAGACATGGCCAAGGTTTGAAGCGGCGGAACCACTTAAAGTGAGGAACGCTGTGGATAATTACGGGATTTATTGGGTAGTCTTAAGCAAGGGCTGGTTTAAAGTCATAAATGAACTGTTTTAAATACATGAATATGTTAGGATGACGAGGAATCGTTATATGATTCAGTAATGTCTAGTACCTTAAGATTTTGTTCCCGTTCATATGAAAGTATCATTAGACCTTGGTTAGGATTTTACTTATTATTCAAAATACTTTGTAATGTTACCATAACCTAGCTCCCGGTGTGACAAGCTAATGGGATTTTAATTAGTAGGGAATCTAGTGTTTACATGCAAGTATTCAAGAATGATAATTAACTAATATCTTTCAAAATAGTTTCTCAAAATATCATCCCATAACTTAATTAACGAAGTCTCAGCAAACACTATCTTTATTTAGCTGCTTTAGGTTTTACTTTTATTTCGATTTTATTTATTTAATTGCCTAAGTTAGTTAATATAAAAACCAAAACCCCCACTATTTTATAAACCATTCACTAGTTTGAAAGCCCTCATCTGCCTCGCCTTAGTTTCAATTCAGTCGGTTTGAAGAACGACTCTAGGTCATACCTACCACTTGCTCACCCTTAGGATTAGCATTGTTAGGAAAAACTTAGGCCCCGCAATTACAAATTTAAAACAACCCACTGCTAGTGCCCGGTTAGTAATCGTTAACGACACCGACCTGATCGGGCGCCAACAAGTTTTTGGCGCCGCTGCCGGGGAACCAACTGTACGATCCTTAGGCGTCAAGATTGAACTTACTCGCTAGTGAACCTTTAGGATTAACTCTTCTCCTTAGACCCATACGTCTTTCTTTGTTTTTCCTTACTTTTAGTACTTTTATAAATTACGTTATCCCTATCCACTCAACCAGTCAACCACCTGCCAACGAAACTATGACAGCTACACGTATAACTCTCGCTGAAAACTCTAAACCTCTGATTGAAGGTCGAGGAGGACCAATTGTCTATCCGGAAACCGATAGAACTTCATTTGAATTAAAGCCCCACATTGTTCAGTTAGTCCAAAACCTCTGTCAATTCCGTGGCCTACCAAATGATGATCCCAACTCACACCTTGACAAATTCATTTCCTTATCCAACTCTTTTAAGCCGATTGGGGTTAATCAGGACATAGTCTATCTATGCCTATTTCCCTATTCACTCACTCTCAATGCAGAAACCTGGTTCGAGGAACTAGAGATTAACTCTATAACCTCTTGGGTAGAACTAGCAACCAAATTTTTGGCAAAATATTTCCCCCCATCAAAACAAGCCACGTTTAGGACCAACATCATAAACTTCCGTCAAGTGCATGATGAATCAATCTTCGATGCATGGGAGCGCTTTAAGAAATTGCTTAAGAAATGTCCAAATCATCATTTTGAGTGCTCAGACCAGTTGCGCATTTTCTACAATGGTCTCTTCCCACATCACTGTCCTTTACTTGATACCGCCTCTCAAGGTAGTTTCATAGACTGTACGGTAGATGAAGCTTGGAGCCTTATTGAGAAAATGACAATACACAACCATGACTGGAACAGTAAAAATCACCCCTCATTAGTGAATTCACCTACTACAATCGGGAATGAAGCTATCAAAACCCTCACTCAGCAAGTGGCAGACCTAACCAATGAGATTAAGGAATTGAAAAGTCAACCACAACAAGTCTGTCAAGTTCAAACCTGCCTTAATTGTGCTAATCTGAACCACTCAGCCCAAATTCCCCAATCTCATCAAACTTCTCCCAACACTAACCCTTCTCTTAACCTACCTAGGAATAGCCCACTAACTTACCAACCTCAACCTTTGGAACCCTCTTCCTCGCAAACCTCTAGTTTTGACGACACCCTGATACAAGTCATTCAAGGAATCTCAGCTAGACAAGACCAAACTGATATCTTCTTAAGAGATCAACTGACTTTGTTAAAAGCTTTCGAATCCCAATTAGGACAAATAGCACAAAGTATTAATGCTAAACCTCAGGATAGTCCAACTAGTTCCCATAAAGAGGCTTCCCATATTCAAGACTCTCAGGTAGCACATAGCTCACCTTCTGTTTCTTCTCCGGTGAAGGAACCACCTATTGTCCCATCGACAATGGATTCAGAGTCTACACCAAATAGGAAAATCCCATTTCCGGCTCGCCTTAAACAACGACCCGACAAGCTTAAGTCTTTTAAGCTTGATAGGTAATTCCTAGATACCGCCTCTGAAGTTCACTCCAAAAAGTACTTCAGAAAACTTCTTACAACCAAGGATAAGTTACCCGAAGTACCCAATGTCCCGCTGAACGAGGAATGTTCAGCTATTCTTAACAATACCATTCCTGAAAAACTCGGAGACACCGGACGTTTTACTCTCCCTATTTCCATCAACAATTCAGGCATTATCTGTTCTCTCGCCAATTTAGGAGCTAGTGTTAATCTTATGCCATACTCGCTTTTCAAGAGGCTTGAGTTAGAAAATCTTCGACCTACCAAAATGACAATACAGCTTGCTGACCACTCGGTCAAGTACCCTAGGGGAATAGCTGAAAATGTTTTAGTTAGGATTGACAAATTTCTTTACCCAGCAGATTTTGTAATAATGGATATGCAGGAAGACATACACATCCCAATCATACTAGGAAGACCTTTCATGAATACGGCCAAGGCAATCATCAACGTCTTCGCACAAAACATCAGCTTGCAGTCTCAGGGAGAAACCATCACTTTCCATATCGACAATCCAAATGCTGAAGAGCAAGCCGATATGTACATGATCTCCATGAAGACCGGCAGAGACGAAGAAACTGCAAAGTCAACAAGTGAAAGTAAATCTAGCAAGGAAATGGCAATCACGCCATATTCCCCGATTGACCTCCGACGAATAGGACAAGAGTTGAAAAATGCATCAACAAACAAACCAACGATGGAAGAAATTGGGAAGATAATGATTGAAGAAGAAAACAAAAGAAGTACACCGCCAACTAATCCATTTACCACGGAAGAAATGGCGGGAAGTAACCACAACCATCCCATGAGAAGAGAAACACTGGAGGAATATTCCAAACGCACAAGATACCAACCGCAAACCATCATAGAACACAAAGTGCTCGAAGAATTCATCCAAAGATTTGACAAAGCGGTAGAAGGAATTAGCAACGCAGTCAACTTGCTTGCTCCTTCCCCTGCTGAACTGCAATTCTGTCAACAACAGAAACGGACTTACGCTAGGATCTACAATACCTTTAAAAGATCTAACATCCCATTCACCTCAACACAGTGGGAGATGTTGGGATCCATTAAAGCGCATATGAAAGAAACTACTGGACATCCAAGCAGTCGAGCCAACATCTTGACGATGAGTGACCTCACATCATTGCTAGACTTGCTAAATAGAGAAGATCACCTTAGTTCCAAAGAAAACGGATCTATGGTTATCAACTCCACTATTGAAAAACAAGTTGAGTTACTGATTGAAGAACTTAGTGATCTCGTTTGGGAGGAATCAAGGCGCGAACGACCCTTTAGGATTACATATGAATCACCACTTGATATCGCTACTTCTGTTACGATCCATCTAAGGGAGATTCAACAACGGAAAAGTAACTCCAGAACGAAGTTCATATTCTACTCAAGATGCAAGGAGATACTTCGTCAGCTTATTCTAGTTTTCTCAGAATCCGACTTTCCATTCAACAACCATCAGCACCGGCAAATAGAGGACCTGTGCACGTCCATCAGAAGATTCAACGGAGACCCCAAGACCGAGAATTATGAAGGCATAAAACTGCAATTCTTGGCGTTTGTTTGCTCTCTCTGGCAAAACCCACCGCCAAGAGAGGTTGTTAAGACAGACACAGCCACCATGACCAACCCTAGTGGACCTGTCACTAAAGCAGTTGACTACATCACCTTCGGACTTCACGGACTTGCAAGGACAACTTCAGAGCCTCTTCTGAACTACAAGGAAACATCGAGAGATAGTCCACTTGAATTGATTACGACAATAGTCAATCATTTCATAAGAATCTATCCACCTCGATATAATTTTCCGCAACCTAGGGCCCACAACATCAACAAAGGGGATCCCATGGATGAATCCATCTCCATCTAGCTAGGAGAAAAGAAGTCGAGCTCTCGACCTTAAAAGAGCGCTTCTCGGGAGGCAACCCGTGTTTACATTTCTGCAATTTTACATTCCAAGAAGTGATGAAGTTTCCGACTATCTTTCACACTTGGATATACGAAGAAGACCGACGCATCAAGTTTTTGGCGCCGCATCAAACATCAAGTTTTCGGCACCGGAATTAAGAAAAGTATATCCAACGTGTTCACACCTACGAGACCAATCACAAGAAGACTTGATCAAGAGTGAACCCAGCAAGACGAAGTTCGGCAAACGCATACACTGCAACTACTAGGGAGTACTTCTTTACTAGTCCCTTTCATTCGTTTTATATATGCCATCACTAAGTGTGGGATTCAACCCCAAAACACACCGCTAAAAGAATACGTCTTAGATGTTTAAATTTCTAAGTGTGGAATTTTACCCCATTATGAGCTTAGTTTAACATCGAGGACGATGTTCCTTTAAGTGTGGGATAGCAGTAGTTGCACTACTGTTAAATGGATAATGGTATATGCTTGATTCTAAACTCGTTGCTCTTTATAAGACCCTGCTTCTCCATAAAAGTAAACAAAATTTTCAAAATTGAGTTAAAAATATGTTGAAAATGAAAAAATTTAAACAAAGAATGATTTACTTTGGGGAAGAAGGAAAAATAAAATACAAATTCTTTTGAAAAACAAGTTTAGTAATCCCATAAAGAGCATCGCATGACTAAGCACACAACAACCCAACTTTCGATTCGTGAGGTATCTTGAGCCATATGAAAAGCATTCACTTTTAATGCTTCACTTTTTCGATTCTTGAGTGTGCCGATGTATGCGTTTAGAATCAGAACTTGCTCTTGCTATGCATTTCGAATCCGAACTGGTGAATCAAAAAGGAGATCGAATCACATCATTCTTGAACCCATCCATACACCCGAAAACAAATACGTTATCCCTTTCCTACTCAAAAAGCATCCCTCAAACTTCATAGAAAGTTCCCAAGATGAAAAAAGAGAAGCGCCAAGGATATGACGTCAAATAAAGAAAAATATCTTAGAAAATTCGAAGAAAAGAAAGTCAAATGGAGAAAAAGACTCCTTCCAAATACCGAAAGAAAAGGGCGTCAATCATCCCAAAAAGTCAAAAACTTCAGCTTTCCAACTTCACCAAAAAGAAAATCCAACAAAACACCCTCTCATATCACCAACGCCTCACTCCAAAACCCTACATCACTTCCCCTAGAATGATTGTGGCTAGATCGACTTCGCGCTCACCTAAAAGGTAATGATTTGATACTTGATCAACCTTATGACGATAAACGATACATGACTGGCGTTCTGAGCGATTGATATAATAGAATAGGAAACCCTAAACACTTTGAGTGATTTGAGTGACCACCTTGAGAGGATCGCCTAGTCATGTATCCAAGATCAAAGATCACAAGCATGCTCCTAAAGATTACAATCCTTCATTTTCAAAGAACAAGTACTTTATTTTTTTTCCAAAACCCCCTTAGAAAAAGTTCCGCCTTAAAATTTTGCATTATCTCCTTATTTTTAACCATGTTGAAGACGAGTTTGCTTGAGGACAAGCAAAGTTCTAAGTGTGGGATACTTGATATCGCATAAAAAGTCACGTTTTTACTACCGATATCTCTCTCATTCTGGAACGATTCTTGGCATATTAGTTCAAAAATAGTACAAATCAATGATATTATGCCAAGATGGTCAAAACAAGGTTGCACGATAAAAATCAAGCAAAACGGATGAGAAACGAAGATTCCACACACGTTTGAAGATTCAAAGCATCAAAAGGAGATTTCAAGACTAAAGTGCCCTTCACCAACATCCATTTTATCCAAGATATTCATTTTTAAAATACGAATCCAACAGAAGAAGAATCAACTAAAACGGACAAAGAACGAAGATTCTACGCCCGCCGGAAGATCCAAATGATTCGTACGCAATATCTAGATCTAGGGACCTCATCTCAGGGCCTATCTTATGTCAAAATCTTCGTTTTTTAATTACGAATCCAACAAAAAAAGAATCGACACAAAAGGACGCATAACGAAGAAAATACGCGCAAATTAAGTAACGCAGCGAAACGGGGCGGGTAGCCGCCGGCCGCCGCCGGTTGCTACAGTACCTCAGCCGGCTGCTACAGTGCCACCGCCGGCTACAGTACCCCCGTCTCAGTTTCCGTTTTTGGTAACTTTTGGTACCTGGTGCGCCTACTTTTCGCGTTGTACAGTACCCGGTGCGCCTACTTTTCGTGTTGTACGGTACCTAGTGCACCCTTTTGGCTACCTTTTTCTAACATGCACCACTTGATGCTAATGTGAGCCAAAGCTCACCTATAAATAGGAGGCTTGGGTTTTATTTGCAACACACCATTCTTTCCACACTTTGAAAGATACACTTTCTCTCTAGCTTCTAGCTTTTCTTTCTTTCTTTATTTTCTTACTTTAAAATAGTATTAGGCTAGTTAGAATAGAAGCAAGGAACGTATTTGTAGTCTTTGGTGAGGAACGAATTTGTAATCTTTGGTGTACGTTTGGAGCAACTCTAATTAATTCAAGTCTATTCTCTCGCATTTAATCTCGGTTATTTCTATCCTTATCTATCTTAATTAATTACGTTTATATTGATTTTGCTAGATTTAGTTATTGTCATGATTAGAGAGTAGTACGCTTGTTGTGTTTGCTTGCGATGTAGTTAGTTAATTATGGGATGATTTATAATTAAATATTAAAGATCGGTAATATTGCTTTGATCGTCTTATTGCATATTCTTGTTTGATTGTTGCCTTAGGATCATCATAGTAGTAAAATATAAATGATCTCAATTATCGTAAAGTAATATGACGGCCCCTATTCGACTGTTACTCGATATAGTACTGGAAACACTTCAAGGTGGAGTACAAATGTATGGAAGTCGAGTAACGACCGAAGGTAGTCATATTACGAAACGATACAATATTAGGAAGTAATATGATGGCCCCTATTCGACTGTTACTCAGTATAGCATTGGAAACACTTTAGGTGTAGTACAAATACGTGGAAGCTGCGTAACGACCGAAGGTAGTTATATTATGGACTAATATATAAAATGAGAAACCTAGTTTAATTAACCTTTCTAAATAGACTTTTAAACTTCAAATTAATCTATCGCCTTTCCACCAATAAACGTGATTACAACACCTTTTTACGACGTCCAATTAAAAGGTAGTCAGGCATTTGTGTCAATATAATTTGTCAAAGGTATGAAACTATGGAACCGCAAGGCTACATGGGGGATTATCGTAGGACAAGACATGGCCAAGGTTTGAAGCGGCGGAACCAGTTAAAGTGAGGAACGCTGTGGATAATTAGGGGATTTATTGGGTAGTCTTAAGCAAGGGCTGGTTTAAAGTCATAAATGAACTGTTTTAAATACATGAATCTGTTAGGATGACGAGGAATCGTTATATGATTCAGTAATGTCTAGTACCTTAAGATTTTGTTCCCGTTTATATGAAAGTATCATTAGACCTTAGTTAGGATTTTAATTATTATTCAAAATACTTTGTAATGTTACCATAACCTAGCTCCCGGTGTGACATGCTAATGGGATTTTAATTAGTAGGGAATCTAGTGTTTACATGCAAGTATTCAAGAATGATAATTAACTAATATCTTTCAAAATAGTTTCTCAAAATATCATCCCATAACTTAATTAACGAAGTCTCAGCAAACACTATCTTTATTTATCTGCTTTAGGTTTTACTTTTATTTCGCTTTTATTTATTTACTTGCCTAAGTTAGTTAATATAAAAACCAAAACCCCCACTATTTTATAAACCATTCACTAGTTTGAAAGCCCTCATCTGCCTCGCCTTAGTTTCAATTCAGTCGGTTTGAAGAACGACTCTAGGTCATACCTACCACTTGCTCACCATTAGGATTAGTATTGTTAGGAAAAACTTAGGCCCCACAATTACAAATTTAAAACAACCCACTGCTGGTGCCCGGTTAGTAATCGTTAACGACACCGACCTGATCGGGCGCCAACAGGTATACCACTAAATTCTAGCAATTTGCTTTGTTATGCCCGGGTCTGGTCGATCCGGAGGAGAAATGTATCAAGAGATACATCCGCGGCCTCCCAGATAGTATTCAAGGGAATGTCGCCTCATTAAAACCAACCACTACTGAGAGTGCAATCCGTATGGCACACGAGCTCATGGCGCTGGTTGTCAGCCGTGAGACACCCAATACCTCCTCCAACAATAAGCGAAAATTCTCTGAACACCAAAACCAACCAAACAAGAATACCAACACCATCCAAGTTTACAACACCAATGCTGAACCCAAACGTAGCTACACTGGGGATAGACCATACTATTCTAAGTGTAACTACCACTACGACGGTCCATCCAGTACTCCCTGCAACAACTGCAGGAGGTACGGGCATTTGACCCGAGATTGCCGAGCCCCTAAATCCAACAACAATACCCAACAACCTAAATCCTGCTATGGATGTGGAGAGGCGGGACATTTCAGGAATGAATGTCATAAACGAAGGAACAAGGGCAACAACAACAACAACAACGCCAGAGGTAGAGCCTTCATACTCAACTCTGGGGAAGCCCGGCAAGACCCGAATGTGGTCTCGGGAATGTTCCTCCTCAACAACTTATCTTCTTCTGTTTTATTTGATACTGGTGCCGATAGGAGCTTTATTTCAGATTAATTTTACCCATTGCTTGACATCACACTTGTTGCCCTAGATGTTCAGTACACTGTAGAATTAGCGGACGGCAAGCTTATAGAAACCAATAGTGTGATACCTAATTGCACTTTAAACTTAGCCGACGAAACCTTCTCAATCGATCTTATGCCTGTCAAAATTGGAATTTTTGACGTTATCGTTGGTATGGACTGGTTGTCCAAGCACCGTGCTGAAATCATTTGTTACGACAAAGTCATTCGAATCCCTCTCGCCGCCGGTAGAACTTTGGTCATATAGGGGGAGACCGGTGGGACGAGACTAAATATCATCTCTTGCTTAAAAACCCAGAAATTTCTGAGAAAGGGCTACCCAGCAATCCTCACACACATCATGGAGAAAAAGTCGGAGAAGAAGCGACTTGAGGATGTGCCGATCATTCGAGACTTTCCAGAAGTCTTTCCCGAAGAACTGCCTGGTCTACCACCACCTAGACAGGTTGAGTTCTCAATCGATCTCGTGCCAGGTGCCACACCTACGGCCCGAGCACCATACCGTTTAGCCCCATCCGAACTTCAAGAGTTATCCAACCAATTACAGGAACTCCTGGAAAGAGGATTCATCAGACCAAGCTCTTCGCCTTGGGGAGCTCCGGTCCTGTTTGTTAAAAAGAAGGACGGTTCATTCCAAATGTGTATCGACTATCGAGAGTTGAACAAGTTAACCGTCAATAACCGATATCCACTTCCACGAATCGATGACCTGTTCGACCAACTTCAAGGGTCGAGTTTTTATTCAAAGATCGACCTGCGGTCAGGTTATCATCAACTACGTGTTCGCGACACCAATATCCCAAAAACTGCTTTCAGAACCCGTTATGGGCATTACGAATTTCAGGTGATGCCATTCGGTCTAACCAACGCACCGGCTGTATTCATGGACCTTATGAATCGGGTGTGCAAACCCTATCTTGACAAGTTTGTTATCGTCTTTATCGATGACATACTCATATATTCGCGAAACGAACAAGAACACGCGCAACATCTCAAAACCATCCTGGAACTACTTAGACACAAGGAGCTTTACGCCAAATTCTCCAAGTGTGAGTTCTGGATACAAACCGTTCAATTCCTTAGACACATTATCGATAGTCAGGGAATTCATGTAGATCCTTCAAAGATCGAAGCTATCAAAAATTGGCAATCGCCGACAACTCCAACAGAAGTACGACAGTTTTTAGGACTGGCCGGCTACTATCGACGATTCATCGAGAACTTCTCAAAAATAGCCCTACCACTCACTATACTGACTCAAAAAGTCAAAAAGTTCGACTGGACTAAAAAACAAGAGTCAGCATTTCAACTTCTGAAACAAAAGCTTTGCAGTGCTCCAATCTTATCATTACCCGAAGGCATCGATGACTTTGTGGTATACTGCGATGCTTTGCACCAAGGTCTCGGTTGCGTGCTGATGTAACGAGACAAGGTCATTGCTTACGCCTCACGACAACTCAAAATTCACGAAAAGAACTACACTACTCACGACCTTTAACTTGGAGCTGTCGTGTTCGCTCTCAAAATCTGGAGACATTATCTCAATGGCACTAAGTGCACAATTTTTACCGACCACAAGAGTCTCCAACACATATTCGATCAAAAGGATCTCAACATGAGGCAACGTCGCTGGGTCGAGTTGCTTACCGATTACGATTGCGAAATCAAATATCATCCAGGGATGGCAAATGTTGTTGCCGACGCCCTTAGTCGAAAAGAACGGTCGAAACCACTTCGAGTCCGAGCCCTCAGTATGACTATTCACAATGATCTGAACCTTCAGATTCTCGCTGCTCAACTCGAAGCTCTCAAACCTGAAAATGCCAAAAACGAAGCCTTGCGAGGCATGGACAAACAATTCGAAATCAAACCTAACGGAGTTAGGTATTTCTTTAATCGAATCTGGTTGCCTAGTTTTGGGAACCTACGAAACTTGGTGATGGATGAAGCTCACAAGTCTAAATATTCTATTCACCCGGGATCCGATAAAATGTACCACGGCATCAAGGAATTCTATTGGTGGCCGAACATGAGAGCCGAAATCGCCACGTACGTCAGCAAGTGCCTTATTGCTCGAAGGTCAAAGCCGAATACCAAAAACCTTCTGGTTTACTTCAACAACCCAGCATTCCTGAATGGAAATGGGAACAAATCGCCATGGATTTCATAACCAAACTACCCAAGTCATCGAGCGGTTGCGATACCATTTGGGTGATCGTCGATCGTCTCACAAAATTTGCCCATTTCCTGGCGATCAAGGAAACCGATAAAATGGAATGCCTCACACGAATCTACATCAAGGTAATTGTTTCTCGACACGGTGTTCCAATCTCGATTATCTCTGATAGGGATAGTCGCTTCACATCTCACTTTTGGCAATCACTTCAAAAATCATTGGGTACCCGTCTTGATATGAGTACCGCGTACCATCCTCAAACCGACGGCCAAAGTGAACGAACAATTCAAACACTGGAGGATATGCTACGGGCTTGCGTAGTTGACTTATGTGTAAACTGGGAACAACATCTACCCTTGTGCGAGTTTACGTACAACAACAGCTATCATACCAGCATTAGGGCTGCACCATTCGAGGCACTGTACGATCGTAAGTGCCCGTCACCTATCTGTTGGACCGAGGTTGGGGATAGCCAACTCACAGGTCCGGAAATCATTCACGAAACAACCGAGAAAATCTTCGAGATTCAAAACAAACTCAAAGTCGCACGTGATCGTCAGAAAAGTTATGCTGACGTGAGACGCAAATCACTCGAGTTCCAGGTTGGGGATCGAGTACTACTCAAAGTTTCACCTTGGAAAGGTGTCATTCATTATGGTAAACGCGGAAAACTAAACCCAAGATACATTGGACCTTTTGAGATCCTCGAAAGGATAGGTCCAGTGGCCTATCGGTTGCAGCTGCCGTCCGAGGTAAACAGTGTGCACCCCACTTTTCACATTTCCAATTTGAAAAAGTGTCTGTCTGATGAGACACTTATCATTCCACTCGATGAGATTCGAGTCGATAACAAGCTTCACATTGTTGAAGAACCCGCCGAGATCATGGACCGTGAGGTCAAAGAACTCAAGCAAAGTCGTATTCCCATAGTAAAGGTCAGGTGGAATTCGCGGCGTGGTCCAGAGTTCACCTGGGAACGGGAAGATCAAATGATACTCAAATATCCTCAGCTATTCGCTGACTCTACTTCAATCACGACTTCAAACTAAATTTCGGGACGAAATTCTTCTAACAGGGGGAGAATGTGACACCCGTCAAATTAGGACTATTAATTAGGGCCTAATCAAGTGTAATACATGTAATTAGTTCTGTGTTAGGCTAATTAGTGTATCAAAATATATGTTGATGAATATATACAAGTATGCGATTTGATTAAATCGTACAAGTTTCAAATCGAATGTTATTCGGTTCAATTAAATACGGACGTTGGTGAACAATTTTATTAAATAATATAATATTATGTAATAACGCTATTATATCCAAAATATTATTTTTATAATATTTCATGCACAAATCGCAGCATACAAACAAGGATTTCGCGATTAAAATGTTAAAACGCGCAAACTAATCGACACAAAGCTAAGTTATAAAATTTTATAACTCAAGTATAAAGTATTTGGTAAAATACTTCAACAGAAAATATTGAATAATTATTCGTATTTCAAAAACGTATAAAACAATTATTTTACGTTTACACGATCGGGAAAACGAACACCGCACGGAGCGAAATTACGGGAGCTGAAAGTGTGGGGCTTTCACCAAAACCCCACTCCCTTTCTCTTTCTTCTTCATTTCACCACATCACCACCTCTCTTTTTCTCTCTAACTAAACCACCACACCACCACCACCAAAAACCACCAACAAACGGACTCGAAATACTTTGCTCGTTTGGAAGAAAAGGTTCACCATGACAAGAGCTTCACATCCATCTTTTCGGTTTCTCCCGGCGTCAACTCGTAAGTTTCCGACAAATCTCGAAACTCTCCGATTTCAATTGTTTTCGACTTGTTGTTGTTTATATAAGCTTGAAATGTCCATACAAGGGTTGGGTAAAAGATTTGGACCAAACGGTCACCGGAAAACTCATTTTCGACTCAAAATCCGGCCATCAGATTCAAGTGTCGCATGTGTCGCAGCAATTTTGCGACACTTCCTTAAGTGTCGCACTAAGTGTCGCGTAAAAGCCCTAAATCTTGCGTCACTTGCCTAAGGGCCGCATGAAAACCCTCTTTTCGCGACACCTGTTTAAGTGTCGCAAATTCATTACCCGACACTTCCTAGCGACACTTCATTGAAGTGACGCCTATTTTTGTAACAGTACACTAGTGACACTTGTCTAAGTGTCGCCTATAATCAATTTACAATCCATGCGACACATACCTTCAGTGCCGCAACTAAGTGTCGCCACCTTCTGCGACACTTCACTAAGTATCGCAATTACTACATAATTCACATTTTTATGCGACACTGATTGAGTGTCGCCGAAAACTATTAAATGTCGCTTCAAGTGTCGCAGAAAACAGAATGTTTACAACTCATTTTTACTAAGTGTCGAGACCTAAATTTTATCACTTGATTTCACCCAAATTCAAGTTTCAGATGCGTTTTTCACCAAAGCAATTCATTGGAACCCCGCTAACCAGGGGCGCTGCCCCCGGACCCCCGCCACCTAAAGTTTGTAAATACTTTTAAAGTATAACACTTCGAAAATCAAAATAATAATGTGATTATTATTACAAACAAATCACCAACGGGCCGTACACATTTTCAAAGTATAATCAATCAACCAAATCGTAGTAATTTGGACAAGTCTAGTTGTACCTACAACTACAAAGGTAGTCTTTGTAACTACCTAATCATGTTAATAACCATCGCGTGTCGTGGGCACCCTCAGGTTACAAGTCTTCGGACAACTATACTCAGCAAATCTATCGCGTTTATTAAGCTAAACACTTCAAGACTCAGGTGAGTCTCATTGCCCCTATTTTATTGTTTTACTCAGGGGTGTGATTTCATTGCTCGTTTTATTTGCATGTTGAATGCAAGTACAAATCAATCAAATACTACATGAGTTGTTTTCAACTAATCACTAAAGCCCTCCATAGCATAGTCTGGTAATACATCTGTAGCGTGAATGTTAGTATATGATATCATATAGGATTGACAATCCTCGTCCGGGTTAGCACGCACTAACTGGTCAAACGGACGTATTAGCATTTGGGAAGACGGGTGTAGATTAGGCACTCGTAGGAGGCACCTCAGTTGGGTTCCTTAATTGGACCTGACACTCAAGTTAAGCTCAGACTATGTGCTCATGGCTGTATAACTTTTATTTTGCTTAATTGCATTTTAAATTCAATTATAAATCTTGCGGTTCATACAACTATGCGTTGACATACAAACCTGTGAGCTCACCAGCATTTCGCTGACCCATTTTAGCATGTATCACAGGTACACAGCAGTAGGTTGGACTGCCCAAGCAGGAATCATTAGCTCGAGTCAGCATTCATACAACAGAGATTTAAATTGCATTATTATATTTTGTATAAAGTAATTATGTGATGTAAATCTCTCAATTTCAGAAACTGAGCTAATGTAAACATTATTTTGATGTAAACTTATGTTTTATCAATACAAGTTCAAAATGATGCATATAGTGGTCGTTCATTATACCTTGTGTGCTTGATATGTAATTAGTCGCGTCCCGACCCGATTCGCTTCCGCAACCCGAAATTGGGGGTGCGACATGGTACCTATTCAACATGATGATGTTGATGATCAACAAGAATATATTGATTATCAGCATGGCAATGTTGACACTACTGAGACACCTAGTCTTCGAAGATCCGACCGGATGCGAGGCGCACCAAGTAGGTTTGTCTATGTCATTGAAGATGGTGGTTTGCAAGACCCAACTTCTTACAATGAAGCAATGTCTAGTTCGGAATCTGATAAATGGAAAGAAGCCATGAAGGCTGAGATGCAATCCATGTATGACAATCAAGTTTGAGAACTTGGTGAACTTCCACACGATGGTAAAGCTGTTGGGTGTAAGTGGGTTTTCAAGAAGAAAACTGACATGGATGGTAAGGTACAAACTTATAAAGTAAGGTTGGTTGCAAAAGGTTTTACTTCAACTCATGGTATTGACTATGATGAAACTTTTTCACCCGTAGCCATGCTTAAGTCTATTAGGATTCTAATGGCCATAGCTGCGTACTATGATTACGAGATATGGCAAATGGATGTCAAAACCGCCTTCCTTAATGGGAACTTGACTGAGGTTGTGTATATGTCACAATCGGATGGTTTTGTGGATCCTAAAAGACCTAAAGGAGTTTGTAAATTGCTTAAATCTATTTATGGATTAAAGCAAGCATCTAGGAGTTGGAACTTATGTTTTGATGAGAAGATAAAGGAGTTTGGTTTCATCAAAAGTGAGTTCGAACCATGTGTCTATAGGAAGTTTAGTGGGACCGACATTACCTTCTTGGTACTATATGTAGATGACATATTGCTCATTGGAAATAGTATTAACATGCTTAAAAGTGTTAAGTCATGGCTTAGTAAATGTTTTCAAATGAAGGACCTTGGAGAGGCAGCCTATATTCTTGGAATCAAAATTTTGAGAGACAGGAGTAAAAGGTTGATTGGACTGAGTCAAATTACATACATTGACAAGATCTTGAATAAATTCAAGATGGATGAATCCAAGAAAGGGACGATTCCATTGTCAGCTGGATTGATTCTTACGAAGAGTCAATGTCCCGAAACTGAAGAGGACAAGGAAAACATGAAGAGCATCCCATATGCATCGGCAGTGGGATCTATCATGTATGCTATGTTATGTACTAGACCGGATGTCGCATATGCTATTAGTGTTACGAGTAGATTCCAACAAAATCCATGATTCAAGCATTGGGGAGCTGTGAAGAATATCTTTAAGTACTTACGAAGAACTAAAGATATGGTCTTAACTTTTGGTGGTGAGAAAATGGAGCTCAAAGTGATTGGTCATACTGATGCTAGTTTTCAAACCAGCAAAGAGGACTCTAGATCGAAGTCAGGTTTTGTGTTTATGTTAAATGGAGGAGCAGTAAGCTGGAAGAGTTCAAAGCAAAGTACTGTAGCCGATTCCACTATAAAGGCGGAGTATATTGCTACAAATGATGATGCAAAGGAAGCTGTTTGGTTAAAGAATTTCATAATGGATCTTGGAGTTGTTCCCAGTATCTCCAATCCAATTGAAATCTTTTGTGATAATATTGGTGTTGTGGCGCAAGCTAAAGAACTTAGAACTCATCACAAGTCCAAACACATACTTCGTAAGTGTCACTTGATTCGAGAGATTATCGAACAAGGTGATGTGAAGATACAACAAATTCCAACTGATGATAATGCTGCCGATCCGTTGACAAAAGCCTTATCTCAAGCCAAGCATTACAAGCATGCTGAATTCATAGGCATGAAGTATCTCTAGGCTTATTATTATACTCCCTCCGTCCCAGTTTTATTGTCCACTATTGACTTTTGGAGTCTTTCTTTGACAACTTTGACCTTGAATATTTTGTTTGTGTTATATAATACTTGATGCAAATAATACCAATGAAAATACATTCAAAACCCAATCCATTCATATATTTTGCATCAAATATTATATAACAAAAACAAAAATATTGAAGGTCAAAGTTGAAAAAGAAAAACTCTAAAAGTCGAAAGTGGACAATAAAACTGGGACGGAGGGAGTAATTCTTTATGTATTGATTAAACAATTGAACTTTATTGAAATTCAAAGAGATGTTTTTGCTTTGCGTATTTCTTTAAAATGTTCAATTATTTAGTACGTTTTAGCAATCCATGGAATTGTGCATGACGGATTCCAAAATCTTCCATAGCCTACTCGTTATCGTGGGAATCACAATGGGGTGATGGTGACTGTGAAATATAGGCCGAAATCTTAATTAGGACTTAAAGCATTAAGGTTGTCAAAGATTCATGGGTATTTGATTTGATCAAATATTGGTTGACCCGCTTTGAGTATAACTTCATGGACTTCTATCATAAGTTAACTCAAGTGAGATATCCTCATTACATGAGACGTTAATTGCATTCAAGCTTAGTTGACATTGGGCTTAGGCACTGTCTAACATTATGCGTAAATGTGTATCCATAACGGCTGGTTGCTGGGTTTAGTGGGAGCTAAGTGTAGAGTGGTTAATTGTCAAGATGGGATTTGCACCTCTTTTAATTAAGAGAGATATTGTTGGGCCTTTGATGGTTGAAACTGGAGAATGCATGGCCGCGCTCGGAGAGTATTAGACTTCCGTCATTTTTAAACCAGTTAAAACTAGATCAAGAACAAAGATAGTATTGTTTGGTTGAGTAAAGTCCATGCCAGGCACTCTCGTGAATATCGTGTCGCAAAAGGATATGCTGCTCTTTTAATATACCGTTGTGAATGGGTGATTCAACTAAAATCATGTGAGGTATCAAAGTCCTTATGACTCGGTCATCCTATGTGTCGTGCTAGGGACCGCCATAGGAAACTTGATAAGTTAAGTATAATCATCTATGCATAAGTGGGAGTCTGAAAGAATTATGTGCATAATAATTATATTTAATTTATTTAATCCGATAATTAAGACACCAATGGGTCATACTAATGCATCATCGACGGATATGTACGAGGATAATTAATTATGGATTAATTATGTAGAGAAATATATAATTGGTGATTATATTAAACTAATTGTTAGTTGAGGATTTATATTGTAAATCTTGATTAACTTGTTGGACAAACTTGGTCTACCTATAAATATAAGGGTTAGGGATTAAGTTTAGATTAATCAACACAATAATCTAAAACACTCACAAATCTCTCTCTCCCTCCTTCTCTCTTGGTTCGGCCGAACTCCACACAAACCCAAAACCGAAAGCAAAAAGCAAAAGATGGTTCATACCGAGCAAGTACTTGTAAGTTGTTTCTTTCATCTTGTTCATTTAGTTGATTGATTTAAATCAAGTATATGGATCCGCGGTAAATGGTTTTATTGTTTTAATTATTTTCCGCATATTATTGTTTAATATTTAATTAAAATTAACCATAAAAACCCATCACTTGTTTCTCCTCTTCACCAATTCCGATGATTGTTTGTGTTTCTTATGACCATTGACCCAAAAACTATCAGTCTTCATCTCGTAATCTTTGAGGTTTTCAAGGTCAGTTTTCAATCTCTGACTATTTGAGGTATTCAACTGCAGCAGGTGAAGGTAGCTGATCCACTCTAGCTTGTCTCCAACGGTCTTATCATCTCGGCTAAACTAATATATCTACACTTCTTGTTAGACACAGGTTCAGCAGCCACCACATTTCTGTCACCAACCAACGATTCTTCAAGCATTCTCGGCAAGTTTAAACATTGACTGTTGATGTTATAACCGGTTCAGCCACCACCACATCTCCATCAACAACCAACGTTCTTCAAGCCTTCTCAGCTAGTTTCAACTTTGACAGTTGATGTTATCGCCCTCTCTTAGGATCCTGCTAATTCAAGTTGCTATTAGGATTTTATGAAGATTAAATAGAAAATTAGTGTTGTGACTTGAAGTCACGTACATGGGATGGTCTTGTTTTTACAAGCTTGCACCGAAAGTTAGTTGAAGTCGGCAACAAATTTAAGTCGGCTGCAATTACTTTCGTACGGAGTTAATTCATTATATATTGTAACCCTTTGTATTTGTAACCCTAACACCTCCGAAAATAATAAGATTTCTCTCTAGTTTGGCCGTAGATTAAACCAATCGAGTAGATTGGACATAACCACGTTATATTCTCGTGTTCATTTACTTTTCTCGTTATCTTAATTGCGTGTTTGCTTTGTTTGATCCGTTTGTTGTCGTGGGGGTATAATCTTGTGATTGTACGGGTTCTGGTTTGGGTCCTAAAAACCTTACAGTTCCATCATAAGAGTGGTTTTGTTCAACAGTTGTATGAATGTAGTGAACTTCATATATTAATCCATCGTCTCATTATCATTTGTGTCACTCTCTATAGCTAGGTGGTTCGATGTGGTGCTTTGCTATATTTATATGTGGTTTGTTGCTTAAATCAAAACATGATTTTATTTGGATTTTATCTTTAATTTTGATATTCTACGTGTATGCCTTTTCATGTTCTCTCGCAGGGTCGTATTAGAACTTGAACACAAATTAAAAAAAAAAAAAAAAACAGTCACTACCATTTTTTTAGTCTTAATGATTATAGCTAGCCACTTTAAGAACAACACAAAATTTGTCATCAAAATATCATTAAGTAACATAAGCAAAAACCATTTAATTAATTTAAAATTCATGTCCAAATACTAATTAAATCATTGATGATACTGCATGGACCCAAAACTTTAATTTAAGTATATTCTTAGATACGTTAGAGATGGGTTCAAATAAGAATGCCAAAAAAGTAGATAATGGAAGAACCAATAGGATTGCTCCATATTTCTACAAAACCAACTTCCATTTTTACCCCCAAGTTTAAATATCTCACAAACCGTATGTTCATAAATTATAAAAATTACATATTTGGAACCAGCGGCTTTTTCTCTTCGATTAGAGATGTCACAAGCTATACTTTCAACGATTTTGTTTCTTTTGGGTTCTACAATATAATCACATGTCTAATATGATAAAAAAATTAAAATTTGTTCACGATTATTTATTCATGCTATATGTTAACTAACACGTGAATACACCTTAATATTAATCCACGTTGATAGTTATAAAAAGAATTTTAAAAATTACATTTGTTTTCATTAAAAATCACATGTGATTTAATCACATGTGATTTGTTATAGATTAGGGAAAAGTCCCCCGAAATGCAACTAACTTTGGCCCAAAAGCTATTGTGTGTAACCAACTAACACATGGGTGTAAGAATGCAACCAACTTTTAAAAATGGATGTTTTAATGTAATTTGCTGACGTGTCGCTCGTTGAAGGTGACACGTGGCGTACGGATGTGCCACGTGACTTCCGAAGAGTTTGACAACGCATCGACACATCAGCAAATTACATTAAAACACCATTTTTGAAAGTTGGTTGCATTCTTACACCCATGTGTTAGTTGGTTACACACAATAGCTTTTTGGCCAAAGTTGGTAGCATTTCGGTGGACTTATCCCTATAATCTAATATGATTTTGCATATCATCACATATGGTTTTTATTTAAAAAATTAATATTTGATGAATAATTTACCGATATATGATAATTCATGCTTGATTTCAACTTGATTTTTACTTAATTGTATAATTATAGTCAATGATTTGAAAATTCGTATTTTATTACTCTTTAATCACATGTGATTGATACTTTGATGTTTATCTGCATGTGATTACAACTTAGTTTTTCATGTATAAATCTTTTTAAATCATCAATGATCTGAATTTAAAGTTTAATCGGAGATATAAGCGGGTATGATTATTTTTTAGTGTTAAATCACATGTCATATCACATTATAAATTTTTAGAACCCAATAAAAATGAAAAAAAAAAACAAACTTTGTCGAAAGTATAGCTTGTTGAATCTATAATCGAAGAGAAAAAGAAGCTGATTCCGAATATGTAATTTTTATAATTTATAGACATACGGTTTGTGATATATTTAGTTTTAAAAAAAGAATGTGATGATCGGTTTGCGACCACAATCTTGCGTCTTGCGCCCGCCAAAGTGTCCGATGATCGAGGAAATTCGATTTGCGACTTGACTTGGAAATGGGCCTTGCGATTTGCGTCCGCCGGTCCATTAAGCCAAAAAAATTTGCCACTTGAGCTTGCCAGTTGTGACCGAGATTCGTTTTTTTTTCGACCTTTAGGATAAAATACCTTATCTTTTTGGATAAGATTTTTCCGCTATTTTCGTGATTTTGAACATTTTTATAAATACTGTGATTGTTAGATAACATTATCAACTTTTTCACAATTTCTTATAAAACACGACAAAATTTCTTTGACATTAATCTTTCAAAAATGGTTGACAATGATCATTTTTGGTATTTTCGGTCTCCAAATGAAGAACCAATAACTGAAAAATTATACGCAGAAATTCCTTTTTTGTTTAGCGTTGCTTTTCGTCACGCTGGACATTTTCAGGGCGCAAAAAGAATATACACACAACGTTTGTTGACGTTTATTGACTGCGTTGAGGTTTATGAATTTTCAACTAAATTTTTGGATAATGCTTTTGAAACGCCCCAAAACTTTAGGATTTTTTTTTATATACTGAAACACACTTATTTTTGTCCCACGATTCATATCTGAGTAATTTAAATTGATAGAAACACTAAACGGCTCAAATATAAAGCCAAACAACAATCACAAAAAATGGCTGGGTACCCGCCGGGTAAACTTAATAATACGCGATCCCACCAATTGAGCTGGATCGCGTACTTACTCGTGAAAACCCACTGTCACCGAAATAAAGTATGTTACGCGATCCCACAAAACTCCAGGATCGCGTATTGAAGAACTACCCGCCGGGTACTGCCTATTTACAGCAGTCCAAACTCTGCACAAACCATTTAAAAGTACGAACTTTAAACACGCATATCTTTTAACTCGATAAAAGTTAAGACCTGAAATTTGGCGGACACCTTCACTATACCAAAATGAAGGTTTCCCTTTTTACACTTTTTCAAATTTCACAAAAACCAGAGATTTGGACTTATGACAAATTTTCGACCACTTTAACCACTTTTTCTTGACAACTCAAATCACACATTACAATCTGAACTAACTCTTTTGCACACTTTTATTACATACCAAAAAAAGTCTAAAGCATATAACCAATATGCTATAACATCAATTTATTCTAACTTTGCATAATAACACATTAATGACCCACTTTGACACCTTTTTGACCCGTTTAACATACTAATAATATTTTGACCAAAACACTACTCAATTCACACCTGTTTGACCATTACCAATGTAATTGACTATTTGTCAACTTCCATTTCAATCAACCAATCAAAATGACATGTTGCTACATTTCACCCCTATAACCAAACTAAATAATTTACATTCATATTAACTTCAAAGTTTTCCAAAAACATGTACATACGATTATATATCATAGTTGACTTTCAAAATCAACATACTTTTAAAACAAAATCCATAGATATCGTGTTTGACTTTCAAAAACATAATCATTTGGGCGCATTACAGAAGCTATATTCAAAACGATAATTAAAAGGGGAACTTGCAACTCACTACAAGCAAGCTATCGACGCTAATCTTTCTAATCCCTTTTCCTTCTCTTTGCCCAAGATCACCTAAAATATATAAAACACTTGAAGGAATAAGCACGCATGCTTAGTGAGCATATAGGTAATTAACCAAGTAATCCACAACATTATACACAATCACTATAATCAACATATAATCTTACACTATGCGGATCCGCGGCCAATAGAAACAAGTACACTTGGCACCATATCACGTCGATATGCATACCAAGATCAACAACACTATACTAGCAAAGCTAGCTAATCTCTATATTATTGTCCATTACACCTAATTCAATCATAATAAATCCACTACTATCAACAAGTTAAGATACAAGTAAACTTCCACTTGATTGTGCAAACCTCTTGCTCGGAAGCAATCCGGTACATACACAATCATCCACATAATTTAGCAATAATAATTTTCAACTAAGACAAATGAATTACAAACAACTTCCACATGATTGCGCAAACCTCTTGCTCGGAAGCAATCCGGTACATATACAACCATTACATAATTAATCCCTATAATACTCACCTTTGCCTTCAATTAGTGACCTACAAGATGAGACCAATGATCATATTCCAACTCTTTAGCACCTAACATATAACACATAATCATATACAACAAATTTAGAATCCACACATCATCAAATTTAAACAACTATTACATACAATCCTCCCCCACTAGGAATTTACTTCTATTTTCTTAATCATAATAACTAAATGTCTAATTATCAAGCTTTCTACTTAAATACTATTTCAAACATGTTATTCATACTCTATTAACATCTCTAGTTACATATTTAGTTGATTAACATCTAACTACACAATTTTCACAAAACCCCCATAATTACTCAAGAACACAAGTGATGAGTTCATCACTTTCAACTTGTTTAATGATTAATAACAAGTATAATAACACTAAATAACACTAACTTCATCAATTTAGAACCCTAATTTCGTATTAATTTAACTAATTTCTCTAAACCCATGAAAACCAAAAAACCTAGGTTAGAACATGGAAGAAAATCACTTACAAGGATTGAAGAAAATGATAAAGGTGATTAATTGAAGATTACTAGCTTGAATTAGAATTGGAATTGAAGATTGGATGATGATGGAAATGTTTCTGTGATTTTTCTTCTTCCCCACACACTCTATGGAAGTTTTTAGAAGTAAAATGATAAGTATGAACTGTATACGTGAATACTTCTAGTTTAATTCATTCCCTGTAAATTTTGCACAGTCTGGAACTGAGAAACCATTTTCATTTTCTACTATATCATGTTATTTAATTAATAATACTTCATAATAAATATATATTCGCGTACTAAAATAATATCTCTAAATTTGGGGTGTTACAGCTTTGGAAAAGCTAGGTTATTGGGCTCCAGAGAAGTGGTATTGTTACTTTAAATAGCATGATAAAGACCTAGATACTGGTTTACAATTGATAACGGATGATGTCGAGCAACTGAAGCAGGTTACTAAGTATGCAAAAATACATAGAGAAATTGAGGTGTATGTTACATGCGACGATTTGTCACATTTCTCGAATTCTGAAACTTTAATGCCGTTACAAATTTCTAAGATTATTACTGGATCTTCAAGTGCAAGACGGTTATTCAATTAGTTAGTAGTCAAATATTGTAATTCGTATTTATCTTTCAATCAATTAGATACTTGCCAAATTATGTACGTCGTATTATTTATTTAATGTATTATTTAATGTTTTTATTTTTAATCCTTAAGTAATGAAATGTTTTAGTATTGTTCAAACATAAATTAGTAATACAATGTAATTTTTTTGAATCAAATAAACCACAATAATAAAAACATAAATAACATTGTTAACTAGTACATAACATAGTTTTTGTCATCACAACAATTTCAAGGGTGACTCAAATGTACACTTGGAAAACTCTGAGTCGTCTGAGATGGTTCTGCTTCGTCCTCGAAATGGCTTTTCATTGATTTTGTATACGTTTTCTGCAAGTCAAATATTGAAGATGATATTAATAATACAATGTAATTTTTTTGTTTTTATATGAATAAAATTAAGAACTTACTTTTTTCGATCTTGATTTGGATCTTGATTTTGACCTTGAGTTGGATCTTAAGGTGGTTCTTGATCAGCTTGGCTCATCTGTTCTATCGTAAGGAGCTATACAAGTAGCTCGACTATGACCGTGTTCCTTGCAACGACTACATTGTTTTTTGTATTTCGGCTTCTCCTCTCCTTTAGAAGGAATACGAGCACGCCCAGGTGGGCGACCAGATTGCCTCTTCACAAGTATCGGCGATAAATAAATCTGCAGATTACCTGGATCGTCACATTCTGAAGGATGAGGCACTGGATTTATAGTCTCACTATAGGCCACTCGATATGTTTCCGTGGTGAAATACCTCTCCGCAAAGCAGCTCACACTGACCATTTTAAAGTAACGCTGTCCATTTTAAAGTAACAGGTCACTGTTGATACGTGTCCGTAAGGTAAACCAGACAATTGCTATTTCTTACAAGTGCATGTTCTTGCTTCCAAGTTAACTGTCCCATTCTTTTTCCCATCCACCACCTAACATATCATATTTGTGGATGGCTTGACCGTCCAACCTAGCAATTTGTCAACCCTCTTACCTATTTTGTGTTCGGCATATGGTGTGACATGTGTTTTAACTCCTGCGGCAGTGTTCCGATGTTTAAAATACCATTGTTGTACAGAAAATCTAAAAAACTCCAATAACATTGTGACTGGGAGTTTCCTTTTATGCTTGGTCATGGTATTAATGGACTCCGCACTGTTAGTTGTGAGGTAAGCATATCGTGTCTTTGTTGAATAATGCATTTTCCATCTTTATTTTCCCACGTCTGTAAGAACCTTAGACGAAGCTAGTAAATATATAGAAATGACATCAAAATGGTGATCAAAATCTGACTTATGGTACGCCTTACACATTTTCCAATAATGCCATTCGAAGTGCTTGACTTTTGAAGATTTGCTTCTCAAGTTCATCAACAAATGACGACAACACAGGGCATGAAATGCTTCTGGAAAGACAGCAGAAATACCAGCTGCAAATGCTAGAGCTCTATCAGAGATGAATGTTAGGTTGTCAATCCCACCAGCAAATTCAAGGGCGTCACATAAGTTCCCAAAGAACCAAGTCCAAACGTCGGACGTCTCTCTCGCCCTAATTCCATAAGCCAGTGGCAAGATGCCATTATTACCGTCCATCGCCACAGCAATTAAGTTAGTACTCAAGTAACTCCTCTTCAAATGGGCCCCATCTATGATAATTATTGGGCGTGTATGGTTAAGAAATGAACATATCTGCAAGGTCAGATAAAAATATATATAAATTACATAAGAATGTATGTATGTGAACATAATAATAATTACTTATAGCTGCACCAATAGACATGTAACACATTACAAGTTTATCCTCATTGTCTGTAAGCACATTCGTAATGCTCCCCGGGTTATGTTGCTTTAGGTTGTGCAGGTAAATGGGAAGCTTCTTAAATGATTCAGCGGGACTACCTCTCAACAGCTCTATAGCATAACACTTTGCTCTCCATGCTTGGTTGTATGTAAGGCTGATTTTAAAGTGTTGTGTCATATCAAGTTTGATCTCTTTGCCTTTGTATACATGTCCTTCCAAAGTCATCACCTCTTTTAATAGGTTACCAAGCACTTTCGTGCTTGCATGACGGCTATTTGACAAGATTTGAGAAAGAGAACATGTGTGAACGTCACGTAACTTCCTAACTTGGAAGTTGTTACAATCTTTAATACATGCTGCACTTATCTTCCAATCACAATTAGGCAAGATACATTTTTCTGTGTACCTTTTTTTGTCTGACTTCTTCGGCTTAATCTGAAAACCTTCTTCAAGACACTTGATATGCAATTGAAGAAGTAATTTCTCTTTAGTTTCAAATGTTTGGCCCTCTCGAATCCGACAAGATGTCTCATACATGGTAACTGGTCATTTTTGAACTTCTTCTTCTTATTCTCCTAAGGGCGATGGCATATTCCATAATATATCCTATTCTGCTGCTTTTGGTGGTATTGATTTGTCGTATGTATCCCTTGGATCCGGCTCATCATCCTCATCATCAGTAACAATGTGATTACAAAATGGATGGTCATGATCCTTAGGTGGATTGACATTTTCTTCATCATAATGATCATAATCATCAGGATGTGGATCTGGCTCATCCGCATAGTATTTTAAATTAGTATGATCATAGTGAACATCCTCATGATATTTAGATTCATCTTCGGTCTCTTCAACTACCTTAAATGATGTGTCATGGGTGTGTTGTGTTGGATGTGTGTGATTTGTTGTGTTTTGTGGAGGAGCATGATAATGAAATTGATATTGTGGTTGATAAGGAAACGGATATTGTTGAAAGGGTTGTTGAAATGGCTGATATTGAGGTTGTTGGTTATATCCATTAGTTTGTAGTTGTTGAAATTGTGGTCGAAAACCAGAACTACTACTACTAGGTTGATTGCTACCCATACCCGAAACATTTCTTACAATATCAATAATGTAAATTTTTATCGGAGCATTGTTAATTGTATGGCACAAAAAATCCCCAAAATCATCATTTATATCAATAATATACTGATCTACCTTATATTTCAGACAAACTGGTGTAGCAAGTGGTAGACCTAGTTTTTTTAAAACATTTTTCAACAAAACTTTGCATGTCATGGGCCTTTCTGGTACCACGGAGAGTTTTAACGGCACTCTACTATATTTTATTTGTAAATACATCGGCATGTTGTTAATATATTCAAAACGACCCCCATAACAGATAAAAAATTTTAAACATATCCATTACAAAAAGAAAATAAATCTGAGTAAAAAGAAAAAAATTGCATCTGAAGACTGATTTCAATAGTAATGCATATCTTATACTGATGAGATGTTATTTCGGAGAGTGATGGAGAGTGATTTAGGAAATGTTGTTAGAAAATGTAGTTTTTTTATAGGTATAACTTTATTCAGATAACGTTATCCAAAAAGTACATAAAATCTCATAAAATCTCAGAAAATCTTATCATCCGTATCATTTACAGATAAGACATCTTATCCGTAAAAATCTTGAAAATCCCTTAAATGTCAGAAAATCTTATCCAAAAGATAAGGCAACTCGCAACTAAAAAGTCGCAATTCGCAACTCGCAAGTCGCAATACATAAAGTCAATAGTCACAAGTCGCAATACATAAGTGCAATACATATGAGATCAATCTAATACACAAGTTCAATACATCAAAATGGATTAATAAAGTATAATACATCAAAATGGACTAATCAAGTACAATGCATCAAAATGGACTAATCAAGGAGGTGGCGGTGATGCCGGTGATGCCGGTGTTGGCGGCTGCCAATCAAAACGTGCCGTAAAGAAAGTCTGTATCATCATGTTCCTATACTCCAACGCGAATAACCCGGTATCCCTACTCATCGTATAATATTGGTGATTGACATTCGTCTCCATATTCCTGCACACCCATCCTGTTCCTATAGTATATTATATAGAAAACTACCTTACACGATAATAATTAAGACGGTGCTACCTTACACACCCAGCCGAAACCACTCAATGTGTACCTCATCCCGTCCTGACTCAACCGGGTCTCCAAACCCTTATCTAGCTGCTAATAAGTTCTAGCCCAAATACTATTACCCAAAGGGTACCGGTCAAAGACACTAAAATCCTCAACTAGATGCATATAATCAACCTCAATAATATGCATCGGCTACTTTCCCATAAAACCCATGTTTATCAAAAATAGCATACACAATCGCACGTAATCCTCATCGCTTAGTTTGTTCGGCCATATGAACGTGTCTTTATCCCAAACCTTTTCCTGAATATTTTTTACACGTAATTATCCAACTTCGGAAATACCCGCTCTTTAAATGCAGGGATCGTCGCACGAACATCCGAGATAATATGTTGCGCAATATCAACATTGAGACTGAACCGAAGTCCAGTCACTAGACAAAACTCCCTCCTACCAAATCCTATATAATGTTCAGGGGTGATCCTAAACCACAACTCATCTGGCTCCTGTCGAGGATGCTCCAGACTAGGTCGATTACATCGTAATCGGAGTAAATGATGTACATAACCCGGGTCATTATCTATTGTCTTCAAATTCAACCAATGGCCTAAGCAATGGTCTCTAAATATTTTTTTCCTGCTCAGGTGCCAAAAACCACTTAATATCATTAACAATACTAAGATGGCTCTTCAATGTCAACTTTGCATGAATAAACTGCTGAAAAATCATCAATAAATCACTATTAGTCAAAAACATTGAAACTTTGTGAGAAAAACAAATACACAAATACCGTATTCACAAATATAAGTCTACAAATCATACCGCATTCACACAAATACACATATATATACATATTATACATACATACATACATACATATATATACACATATACATACATATTATACATATCACACAAATACACATATATATACATATTATACACACATACATATATATAAACATATATATCCACATACATATACATATATATACATACATATACATATACATATTATACATACATACATACATATATATAACGAACATACATCTATAACAATATATACATATATATATATATATATATATATATATATATATATATATATATATATATATATATATATACACACACACACATATACATATACATAAATCATATAAATACATCTACTGATATATACTATACTAATATATACACACATATACATATACTAATAATCATATACATACATCTATACTAATCTATACTAATAATCATATACATACATCTATACTAATACATACACACTTATACATGTACATAAACGTCTAAATATTACATACAAATAATACCAATCGAGATTAACATACAATTAACTATCTATATATCTATACACAAAAAAAAAAGTAAACATACATAAGCTATACACAAATAAGCTATCAAACGCATCTGTAACAGTATAATATCACATAAACGACGCAATTAGGAGCCTATAGATCTAAAAATCGCACGCACATCAAGTACTCGATGAAATGCCTAAGAGAAAATTCTAAAATAAAACATATAAATCGAGTATAAACGAGATAATCTATTAATCTAAGCTACCAAACACATCAAAACAGTATAATATCACATAAACGAAGCAATTAGAAGCCTAGATATCTAAAATTCGTACGCACACCAAGTGTTCGATGAAATGCCTCAAAGAAATTTCTAATATCACATAAACGAAGCAATTAGAAGCCTAGATATCTAAAATTCGCACGCACACCAAGTGTTCGATGAAATGCCTCAAAGAAATTTCTAAAATACAACGTATAAATCGAGTATAAACGAGTTAATACCTTCTTAGAGGCCATGTTTGGAGCCAATGTACCTTCAATTTCGCATTAGATTCGTTTATGGCGTCGGCTTTGGTGGTGGTGTCGGATGTGGTGGACGGATTTGGTGGTGGCGGCTTCTGGGTGGTTATGGTGGTGGTTTACGGTGAGTTAGGTGGTGGTTAGTGGCGGATCGGGTGGTGGTTGGTGGCGCCCGGGTGGTGGTTGATCCGATTCGGTTGATAGGTCGCAAATCGCAAAGGGAAGGTGATAGGGTTTTAAGTCGCAAATTTTGTTTTTAGTGGCCGGCGCAAGACGCAAGCTTATGGTCGCAAGTCGTAAATTGCGACTGGGTGGTTTGGGTCGCGTACTCGTATTTTACTCGGACATCGCTCATTTACTCGAAGATATAGACCGGACGCAAGGGTTAGGTCGCAAGTCGCAATTTGAGTCTTGCGTCCGGGTAAGACAAAACACCAACTTTTTTTTAAGGGCAAAACAAAATATACATGCGAAAAAATTGGCCAAATTTTTAATTCCCCTAAGATTACCACACACATGTGCGGTTTAAAGATTTGCTAGCAAAGCAAATAGATTACCATTTGTCTCCTTTCGCACACTATTACTTCAAATTTAATTTAATAATTATAATGATATAATGTAATGATAATTTAATTTAATAATTATAATAATCTTATTAAATTATATATAAGAAACATTTTTATGATGTCATCATTTTAATTAAGTTTTAATTTTTCAATTAAGTCATTTAATTTTTTAGTAAATTTTAAAATAAGATTCCTAACTTATTTAATTTTTTTTAATCAATTACCCACCTCCATGTAAAAATAAATTTAATCCGTTAATTAAAAATTATCGAAATCGATATGTGATGTTTCTATTTTTAATTCATCAAGTAGGAATAAATTTACTTGAAAAGATTAATATAGACTTAAAAATCAAATTTTTTTTTACTAAATTGGTTTCAAAATCTTTTAATTCTTTAATCTCTACTTATATAAATCCATATACATAAAGTAATACTATCATTAAATCAACTAAATGCTTAATATACATATTAACTTACACATTTATTTATTAGAAACGGGATATTAAATATGAAATTTCATATTAAAAATCAATGATCGATGTGTATACACGAATTTAGAGTCTAGTTTTTAAAATATGCTACTGATAATAATAATGCTCACTAATGATGGAATTTAATGAGTAACCCAATGATGACATTAATCACTATCAAGTAACGTGATTCATGTACAATTTGACTGTATTAGATCCATGTGTTAATTAATTATAGAATAAATTGGTAACACGTCAAATAATTTAAAAATCGTCCAACAGATACACTAAAAAAGGTACGAGTACTTTTTTACCAGACATATTATTGCTATTGTTTATAATAGCACTTGTCGAATCATAGTCTCAAATCAAAGATGGTATCAATAATTTAATTATCGCCCCTTCACGGACTAAATATACAAATTATCATGAGATGTTAAAGAAACAACTGCGATGTTATTATCATGAAATAAGAGTATGATATTGCGATGTAGTGTGATTGATCTTTAGTTTTTGCTGTAGGTGTGTAGTGTCATTTTTGCTGCTGCCTTTAGCTACGTCTTGTAGCCTGTTCCCTTGTAACATTGCTGTATTTTTTGGTGGTTTAATAATGTTCTGCTTTTTCCAAAAAATGATATTACGAGATTTCATGATATATTTGAGGGTTAACATTATCCTTTCAAGTCATTAGGGGTGTACGTGGTCCAAAAATCGCATAGAACTGGACCAGACTCAAACTGGACAGAGAACCACTAAATGAAAAATCAAGAATCATGAACCGCACTATGTAATTCGGTTCTGGGCCGGTCTGGTACTGGTTCGATTCTTGCGGTTTTGGTTTAAAACCGCAAACCAAATAACATACGCGCATATATGTTATAAAGAAGATGTGTAAAAGCATGTGGTTATCAAATTAAATATAAGATATAAGGAATCATAAATAACTTAAAATCGTCTAATAAACAAAAACTAAAACGTTCCTGCAATTCAAACATAGATGGATGCATCTATTTTTTTCCAATTAAAACATGCATTTATGTATAACACGAAAGAATATCGTATATCAAGTTCTCAAAATAATTATTAAATGGATCAAGTTTTAACAATTGATCAAAAAAATCATGATCGGGGAAGTGTGCAAAAGTAACAAAATTGTTACTTGTGTGTGGACAACAAATGAGAGAAAGAAATCACAAGTTGAATTTTCTGAGTGTATGGAATATAAAATATAAAAACCTAAATAAACGTATATACTTATAATTAATATTACAACTTTAATAAATCATATAATATAACTTAATAATTATCGATTTTAAAATATATGCATATCAAGTATATACTTCTCTTTTGAATTGATTCTAGCGGTTCGAACCCTTTTACCGATTCTAGAACCGAACAGAACCGCGAACCATTAAGACTAAAAGATCGAACCAAGAACTGGATTGTCGTACTTCGGATCAGTTGGGTTCTAGTCCGGTCTCAATTCAATTTACCGATTCTGACGGTTCCGGACCATTTATGTACACTCCACAAGTCATCCTTGATCCCCACCATTAACAATAAATACATTAAATTATTTTTCTTAATTTACTTATTAAATATTGAATAACATATGTTTTATGTCTCTCCACCGACTTGTCGACGATAAGAAAAAATTAAATAAATCAAAAATTAAAAAATAAATTTCTATAACCTTACATGATGACTAATAGAAACACGTTACCAAAATACATATAATGACAATAAATAATAAGTTTCTTGCACACAATGTACGCTCGAATAGTTAGATACATAAAAGTTCGTGAAGTCCGAAGGTGATGTAGTCGACTGCTTTAGTGACAGTCCCACTAGGGTTGGTCATGGTGGTTATGTCTGTCTTAACAACCTCTCTTGGCGGTGGGTTCTGCCAGAGAGAGCATACAAACGCCAAGAATTGCAGTTTTATGCCTTCATAATTTTTGGTCTTGGGGTCTCCGTTGAATCTTCTTATGCATGTGCACAGGTTCTCTATTTGCCGGTGCTGATGGTTATTGAATGGAAAGCCGGATTCTGAGAAAACTAGAGTAAGCTGACGAAGTATCTCCTTGCATCCTGAGTAGAATATGAACTTTCTTCTAGAGTTACTTTTCCGTTGTTGAATCTCCCGTAGATGGATCGTAACAAAAGTAGCGATATCAAGTGGTGATTCATATGTGGCCCTAAAAGGTCGTTCACGCCTTGATTCCTCCGAAACAAGATCACTAAGTTCTTCAATCAGTAATTCAACTTGTTTTTCAATAGTGGAGTTGATAACCATAGATCCGCTTTCTTTGGAACTAAGGTGATCTTCTCTATTTAGCAAGTCAAGCAATGATGTGAGGTCATTCATCGTCAAAATGTTGGCACGACTGCTTGGATGTCCAGTAGTTTCTTTCATATGCGCTCTAATGGATCCCAACATCTCCCATTGTGTTGAGGTGAATGGGATGTTAGATCTTTTAAAGGCATTGTAGATCCTAGCGTAAGTCCGTTTCTGTTGTTGACAGAATTGCAGTTCAGCAGGGGAAGGAGCAAGCAAGTTGACTGCGTTGCTAATTCCTTTTACCGCTTTGTCAAATCTTTGGATGAATTCTTCGAGCACTTTGTGATCCATGATGGTTTGCGGTTGGTATCTTGTGCGTTTGGAATATTCCTCCAGTGTTTCTCTTCTCGTGGGATGATTGTGGTTACTTCCCGCCATTTCTTCCGTGGTAAATGGATTAGTTAGCGGTGTGCTTCTTTTGTTTTCTTCTTCAATCATTATCTTCCCAATTTCTTCCATCGTTGGTTTGTTTGTTGATGCATTTTTCATCTCTTGTCCTATTCGTCGGAGGTCAATCGGGGAATATGGCGTGATTGCCATTTCCTGGCTAGATTTACTTTCACTTGTTGACTTTGCAGTTTCTTCGTCTCTGGCGGTCTTCTTGGAGATCATGTACATATCGGCTTGCTCTCCAGCATTTGAATTGTCGATATGGAGAGTGATGGTTTTTCCCTGAGACTGCAAGCTGATGGTTTGTGCGAAGACGTTGATGATTGCCTTGGCCGTATTCATGAAAGGTCTTCCTAGTATGATTGGGATGTGTACGTCTTCCTGCATATCCATTATTACAAAATCTGCTGGGTAAAGAAATTTGTCAATCCTACCTAAAACATTTTCAGCTATTCCCCTAGGGTACTTGACCGAGTGGTCAGCAAGCCGTATTGTAATTTTGGTAGGTCGAAGATTTTCTAACTCAAGCCTCTTGAAAAGCGAGTATGGCATAAGATTAACACTAGCTCCTAAATCGGCGAGAGAACAGATAATGCCTGAATTGTAGATGGAAATATGGAGAGTAAAACGTCCGGTGTCTCCGAGTTTTTCAGGAATGGTATTGTTAAGAATAGCTGAACATTCCTCGTTCAGCGGGACATTGGGTACTTCGGGTACCTTATCCTTGGTTGTAAGAAGTTTTCTGAAGTACTTTTTGGAGTGAACTTCAGAGGCGGTATCTAGGAATTTCCTATCAAGCTTAAAAGACTTAAGCTTGTCGAGTCGTTGTTTAAGACGAGCCGGAAATTGGATTTTCCTATTTGGTGTAGACTCTAAATCCATAGTCGATGGGACAATAGGTGGTTCCTTCACCGGAGAAGAAACCGTAGGTGGGCTATGTGCTACCTGAGAGTCTTGAATATGGGAAGCCTCCTTATGGCAACTAGTTGGACTATCCTGAGGTTTAGCGTTAATACACTGTGCTAATTGTCCTAGGATGAGATCAGCTTGGTCTTGTCTAGCCGAGATTCCTTGAATGACTTGTATCAGGGTGTCGACAAAACTAGAGGTCTGTGAAGGAGAGGGTTCAGAAGGTTGGAATTGGTAAGCTGGTAGACTATTCCTAGGTAGGTTAAAGGAAGGGTTAGTATTTGGCGGAGTTAGATGAGACTGAGGAATTTGGGCTGAGTGGTTCAGATTAGCACAATTAAGGCAGGTTTGAACTTGGCAGACTTGTTGTTGTTGACTTTTCAATTCCTTAATCACCTTGGTTAGGTCTGCCACTTGCTGAGTGGGGGTTTTGATAGCTTCATTCCCGATTGTTGTAGGTAAATTCACTAGCGAGGGGTGATTTTCGCTGTTCCAGTCATGGTCGTGTATTGTCATTTTCTCAATAAGTCTCCAAGCTTCATTTGCCGTACAGTCTATGAAACTACCTTGAGAGGCGGTATCAAGTAAAGGACGGTGATGTGGGAAGAGAGTATTGTAGAAAATGCGCAACTGGTCTGAACGCTCAAAACGATGATTTGGACATTTCTTAAGCAATTTCTTAAAGCGTTCCCATGCATCGTAGATTGATTCATCATGCACTTGACGGAAGTTTATGATGTTGGACCTAAACGTGGCTTGTTTTGATGGGGGGAAATATTTGGCCAAAAATTTGGTTGCTAATTCTACCCAAGAGGTTATAGAGTTAATCTCTAGTTCCTCAAACCAGGTTTGTGCATTGAGAGTGAGTGAATAGGGAAATAGGTATAGATAGACTATGTCCTGATTAACCCCGATCGGCTTAAAAGAGTTGGATAAGGAAATGAATTTGTCAAGGTGGGAGTTGGGATCATCATTTGGTAGGCCACGGAATTGACAGAGGTTTTGGACTAACTGAACAATATGGGGCTTTAATTCAAATGAAGTTCTATCGGTTTCCGGATAGACAATTGGTCCTCCTCGACCTTCAATCAGAGGTTTAGAGTTTTCAGCGAGAGTTATACGTGTAGCTGTCATAGTCTCTGTCACACCCCGCCAAACGGTAATTACAATTACATAGAGTGGTTTGCGGAAGCTTAGTGATGTGGCGGGGGTGCGAGCAGTAAAACAACCAACATATACATACATACTCAGAGCATATGGTTATTGCAGAACGAAATAGATTAAGATGCCATTAGTTAAAGTTTTACAAAAGATTACCACTTGAAAAGTGGTAACAGTAATAGTAGTAGTTGAAATCAGTATTTCATAAAATACATAATATCAAAAGTAGATTTCATAGGTATGACTGCAGTAGTTGCAGTTATACAGAGGAAATCCAAGTGTCCCAAAAGTAGTGGCATCCTAACAAGTCCAGGGTAGTCCGTCCTGATATGCATGCAGATCTTACTTACGCTGCTAATTCCCTGAAAAACATAGAGTAAATCGTCAACATAATTGTTGAGTGAATTCACAAGTTTGTTTGTTATGTAGGAAACACAAGTTAATCATTTAAGAATAACATTTCCAAATAAGTGTTGTTTGTCAAGTAGGAAACACAAGTTATTAACAATTAACATTTCCCCAAATCAGTTATCAGTAGGAAACACAGGTTAACCTAAATCAAGATTAACATTTCCAATATAGTATACGTAGGAAATCACTTCCTAAATAGTAGTTTTGTGTGTGGGAATATTTAGACGGTGATCCCTTGAAAGGTGAGCTAAACCTGTCAAGTAAAGTAACCCGATCTAACCCTATAACCAAACCACAACCCTAATCCGTTGTTATTTGCCATGCTGGACAATTAAGTATACGCTCCCAAATCCGTAGGAGGGTCGTCACGGCGATAGTACTATCCGTATACTCAGTGGCTAGAGTCACCTAGCTAATGGTTATAGTCTGTAGCCATAAGGTCTTTTATGCACTACATCGTTCAGCCTAGATCTGTACCAAGATTCGTTGTCTAAATTCCCAAAATAGTATGAAAACATTTCATAAATCATAGTTCAAGTAGTTGTGTGAAATACCCTTTCACAAACAGTCACGTATGAAATACCCTTTCATAAACAATCAAGTAAATACATACAGTATTTAAAGCAGTTGTCGCATGCAGTTATACATACGATTTCTATGTTTTCCACCCCGAGTTTTAAAAGCATTAAAACAGTGAAAAGGGGTTTGTGAACTCACAGTAAGTGCTCGGATGTGAATGCTAGCGAGAAAAGATAGCGTAACCCAAACGTAGTCAACCTATACACAATAATGTATTAACTATAAGTACTTTATTTACTTACGTTAATAATTTGTTTGTTTAAAGAAATTATCAATTTCTTATGTTTGTGTATGTCGTTGATGATTGTTGTTGAAAATATATAATATTATCCAAGTATTGTTTGTTTGTCGAATTGTCCGAAGTGTGAAAGTATATATACATATATATACTTATATAGTTGAATGTATATATTCTCTCATATATATATTATTATTCGTTGTCTCGTCTCATATCTATATATATATATCATATATATAAAAGTTTGTCGTTTAAGTTTCAAATCATTTCTAAATCCCACTCGATAAATGTACGTATTTAATTTTATCTCCAATGGCCCATTTGTTTGTTTATATAACCCGATCCAATTAATTTAAACGTATAATCCATTAATCGTTCGGCCCAATCACGAAGCCCAGTTAACAGCCGGCCCAGCTCATCAGAACAGCCCATGCCAGCCGTTCGGCTTGGGCCAGCCGTTCGGCTTGGCCAGCCGTTCGGCTTGTCCATAAGCCGTTCGGCTTTGTGCCTCGGCCCAGTCCAGTTACGTAGTCCATCGTTTGTTTCGGCCTAGCCCACATCGCCCGGTCCATCAAGCATTTTTAATCTGGTCGCACAACCCAGCCCAGTCCGTAGCCGTTCGGCTTTGGGACCATAGCCGTTCGGCTTGGTCTTAGCCGTTCGGCTTCGATAAGCCGATCGGCTATTTGCTTCAGGTCGAGCGCTCTGCACCGTTTTCGCAGTTTAAAACCCGAAATCGCAACATGATTTCGCTATATTTCGAATGGTACTAGTACTTAGGTGCTTAGTATCTTCAATATACATCGTTATATCACTTTTATAACAACTTTTATATATGCAATTTATCGATTCCAGTTTTTGGGTTAAAAAACCATTTTCACCATTTAAGCTTCAATCTTTCAATTTTGTTGTTTATATACATAGATTATGATGTTTATACAAGTAATATATCGAAATTTAAGCAAAGAGTTCAAGGATTTGAAGTTTTCTTACAAAATGAAAATGATGAAGATGATGAACGTTTGATGATGATGATGGTGAAGCCACTGGCTTTGTTCCACTTCCACTTCCTGATGCTGCTTACCTCTGATCTTGTTAATTTGTTTGTGAAGGAGAGAAAGAAATTTGGTGAATTATGTGTGTGTGTGTGTTCTGCCGAACATCACAGAGAGAAATGGAGAGGGAGTGAAATAATTCAAACGGTATGGCTCGGTTCACCTCAATTATTTGAGTTTGGTAGCCGGTTTACGTACTGAAATTTCGAGTACGGGTATAATTATAGCAATATAAAATTTAACATTTTATATTTTTATTTTGTAGATGCTCTCCTGGTTCGTAATATATTTTCAGAATAATGAGATTATCATTATTTTTGGTAGTTGTACATTTTTGTACATTTTACTGCGCACATCCAATTGAGCGCCAAATTTCGGTTGAGTTTCGAATTCATAATTCGAAGAAATGTTCTAAATACTTGAAAACGTACTAGAAAAATAACATTTTCAGGTTTTGACCTTTTTGGTACGTTTTAGAATTGTTTCTGTTCGTTATATAATACGTTTTATGTTAAACGTATAATTGAACCATTTTATCTATATGTTATAGATACATAATTACTCGTAATTAATAATTGAATTATTAATTATTTCGTGTTACCAAATCTGGTTAATTATTTTTGTCGGCTTCGTTCCGATACGTTCGTACGTAATTTATAAATACTACGTATAATGTAATACTTTTTGTATTATTGTTTTGGGCTCGCTAGACTCATATCACATCATAGGTTTAGTTTATAACAAATGCAGGGAATTAGCGTAAGAAATGCATGTAATTAAGTATAAATATATACCTAAATTGGAGGAGTGTCACATTCTCCCCCCGTTAGTGAAATCTCGTCCCGAGATTTAAGTCGAGCCGTGAGTCTCGGTCACGCTCTCAAATAGGTTGGGGTATTTCTTTCGCATTTCATCCTCTCGTTCCCAGGTAAACTCTAGGCCATGCTTCGAGTTCCAACGAACTTTAACCAGTTTGATTCGTTTGTGTCGAAGTTTCTGCGTTTTAAAATCCATAACTTCAACAGGTTCCTCCACAAAGTTAAGTTTTGAGTCAATGACGACTTCGTCAGGAGGAAGGATAAGTGTTTCATCAGAAAGACACTTTTTGAGGTTGCTAACGTGGAAAGTATCGTGTATGCTACTAAGCTCTTGCGGTAGTTTGAGCTTGTAAGCGACAGGACCAACCCTAGCAAGGATTTCAAATGGTCCGATGTATCGTGGGTTCAGCTTTCTGCGTTTGCCAAATCGTGCTACTCCTTTCCAGGGAGATACTTTGAGTAGGACCTTGTCTCCTACTTGAAACTCAAGAGGTTTACGGCGGTTATCAGCGTAACTCTTTTGTCGATCTCGTGCCGCTTTCAGTCGACTCAATACTTGAGTTATTTTGTCAGTGGTTTCCTGGACAAGTTCGGGTCCAGATAGTTGTCTGTCGTCCAACTCTGCCCAACAGAGTGGTGATCGGCACTTGCGTCCATATAACGCCTCAAATGGTGCCATCTGTATACTCGTGTGATAACTATTGTTGTAAGAGAATTCAGCTAGAGGTAGGTGGGTATCCCAGTTACCTCCAAAGTCTATCACACATGCTCGCAACAAGTCTTCGAGCGTCTGTATCGCTCGCTCACTTTGGCCGTCAGTCTGCGGGTGGTAGGCAGTACTCATATCAAGTCGAGTACCCATTGCCTGTTGTAATGTTTGCCAAAAGCGAGAAGTGAATCGTGCATCTCTATCAGAGATGATGGATAGTGGCACACCATGCCGAGAAACAATCTCTTTAATATAGATTTTAGCTAGTTTCTCCATTCCATCCGTTTCCTTAATAGCGAGGAAGTGGGCTGATTTCGTTAATCGATCGACAATCACCCATATGGCATTTGCTCCCGATGCCGTTCTTGGTAACTTCGTAATGAAGTCCATTGTTATTTTCTCCCATTTCCATTTGGGCAGTTCAGGTTGTTGCAAAAGTCCAGACGGCTTTTGGTATTCAACTTTTACCTTTGAGCAAGTTAAGCATTTGCTCACGTAGGTGGCAATGTCACGTTTCATTCCAGGCCACCAGTAAAAGCCTTTTAAGTCCTGGTACATCTTGTCCGCACCAGGATGTATCGAGTAGTTGGACTTGTGTGCCTCGTCCAAAATCAGCTTGCGTAACTCATCTACGCATGGTACCCAAATTCGGTTCATGAAATACAACACTCCGTTGTCCTTTTTCTCGAGTTGTTTTTCCATCCCTTTCAAGGATTCATCCTTAAGGCGTTCGGAGGTGAAAGCAAGTTCTTGTGCTTCACAAATTTGAGTAATGAGATTCGAGTGGATTGTCAATCCCAAGGCTCGAACTCTTCTAGGTTTGATTCGTTCCTTACGACTCAGGGCATCGGCTACAACGTTAGCTTTACCCGGGTGATACTTTATTTCACAGTCGTAATCGTTAAGTAATTAGACCCAACGTCGTTGTCTCATGTTAAGTTCTTTCTGGTTGAATATATGTTGTAGACTCTTATGATCAGTGAAGATCGTGCACTTTGTACCGTATAGGTAGTGTCTCCAGATCTTCAGTGCAAAAACAACGGCTCCCAATTCTAAATCATGAGTCGTATAGTTTTTCTCATGCACTTTTAGTTGTCGTGATGCATAAGCAATGACCTTTTCGTTTTGCATCAGTACACAACCCAATCCCTGATGCGACGCATCACAGTAAACAACAAAGTTATCTACTCCTTCGGGTAGTGATAGTATGGGTGCGCTGCTCAGTTTCTGTTTCAATAGTTGAAATGCATTCTCTTGTTTCTCATTCCACTCAAATTTCTTGTCTTTTTGAGTTAATGTGGTAAGTGGCTGGGCTATCTTTGAAAAGTTTGCGATGAATCGCCTGTAATAGCCAGCTAGACCAAGAAATTGTCGTACTTCAGTTGGGGTTTTCGGTGCTTCCCAGTTGTTGATTGCCTCAATTTTGGATGGGTCTACGTGAATTCCCTTGTCATTTATCACATGACCAAGGAATTGAACCTCTCTTATCCAAAATTCGCACTTAGAGAACTTTGCATAAAGCTTCTCTTTTTGTAGTAGTTCGAGGACAAGCTTCAGATGTTGCTCGTGATCTTCTTTCGTTCGTGAGTATACCAAGATGTCGTCAATAAACACAATGACGAATTTATCCAGATAGGGTTTGCATACTCTATTCATCAAGTCCATGAATACTGCTGGTGCGTTGGTCAGTCCAAAAGGCATGACTAGGAACTCGTAATGACCGTATCGAGTCCTAAACGCGGTTTTCGGTACATCTTCTTCTCGTACCTTGAGTTGGTGGTAACCAGATCGAAGGTCAATTTTTGAATAATAACTCGACCCTTGCAATTGATCAAACAGATCGTCAATGCGTGGTAACGGGTATCGGTTCTTGATAGTTACCTTGTTCAGTTCTCGGTAATTCTTGCACATCCGCATAGATCCATCCTTTTTCTTAACAAACAAAACCGGAGCTCCCCAAGGGGAAAAGCTTGGTCGGATGAATCCCAAGTCTAGAAGTTCTTGCAATTGAGTGGATAACTCTTGCATTTCCGAGGGAGCTAGACGATAAGGTGCACGTGCGATAGGTGCGGCTCCTGGCATCAGGTCAATGTGAAACTCAACTTGTCGTGGGGGTGGCAATCCCGGCAACTCATCAGGGAACACTCCTGGATAGTCGCGTACAATGGGTACATCGTCTATACGTCGCTCCTCGGGTTTCTTTTCTACAACGTGTGCCAGAAATGCTTGGTACCCTTTTCGGAGATATTTGCTGGCCTTCAAACATGAAATCATCTTTGTAGCATTTTTTCGTTTCTCACCTTGAACCACAAGTGTTTCTCCTGTTGACAGTGGTAATCGTACCAGTTTATCATAACATATGATCTCAGCGCGGTTCTTAGATAACCAATCCATACCGACTACAATGTCAAAACTTCCCAACTTAACCGGTAGCAAGTCTATTTCGAAGAGATGACCTTCTAACTCCAAGGTACATCCCGGTACTATTTCTCCTGATTCGATCAACTCACCATCGGCTAATTCTATGGTATACTTGTTGTCTAATTTACGGGATTCAAGTTCTAATAGTGGTCTAAACTCAGTAGACACAAAACTTAAATCAGCACCCGAATCAATTAACACAGAGGCATAATGGTTGTTTACAAGAAACGTACCAGTGACGGTGTTAGGGTCCTGGCGTGCCTCTTGTGCTCCGATCACAAATGCCCTTCCTCGAGCCGGTTGATTGTTGATGTTGTCGGCTCGGTTATTGTTGTTACCGCGGTTGTTGTTGTTGCGATTTTGGTTGTTGTTGTTGAGCTTAGGGCATCGGTTGCGGTAGTGCCCTTGCTCACCACATTCAAAACATCCCTGGTTTTGACGCTCAGTGTTTGCCCGTGGGGGAGGGTTAGTTTTGCATTCTTGGGTTCTATGTCCCCATGCCCTACAATTTCCACAATACCCACACCCGCCTTCGTGGTGTCGGTTGCACTTATCACATTTGGGTTTGTTACCCAGGTATGGTTTCGATTCAGTAGTGGTGGCAACATATGCTTTCGCATTTCCAGAATGTTTCTTGTTTTGCTGACCCTGGCGATCAGCACCACTACCGTTCCACTTTCGCTTTGCACCACCAGAACTACTAACATCAGTACTGTTCGGTTCACTTTTTCCCGACACAGCTTTCTTAGTCAGATTTCCCATCCTGACTGCCTCATCGGTCAAACTTTATGCTAGAGTAACAGCACTCCTGAAAGTGTCCGGTTTAGATGATGTCACCAGACTGCGAATTTGTGGTACTAGACCGAATATGTAGCGCTCAATACGCTTATACTCGGGTGTCACCATATGTGGCACTAGACGTGCAAGTTCCTGAAACTTAGTGGTGTACCCAGTAATATCAGCACCAATCATGGTGATGTTCCATAACTCTGTTTCTATTTTCTGTGTAACAACCGCCAAATTAGGGCTAGTATTAGCGCCTAATTCTTTGTTAATACATGTAATTAGTTCTGTGTTAGGCTAATTTATGTACCGGATTATATGTTGGTGAATATATACAACTTTGCGATTTGATTAAATCGTGCGCAACTTAAATAGAATGAAATTCTATTCGATTAACACGGACGTTGGTGAACAAATGTTTATAAACTAAAATAACGCAATTATAACTGAAATGCTATTTTATAATAGTTAATAACTGACTTGTACTACTCGAATAAAACGTACACGTTTTTAAAAAAAAAAAAAACAAAAGTGATAAAAATTAATCTAACCTATTAAAGATTTAAGGAAATAATTTAAATAAATCGTTTAACAAGATTCGTGATTTATAAATATAATTAAACGCGTAAAATAAATATTTAACGTTTAAATGACGGAGCAAACGAACACCGCACGGAGCGGGAACGCGGGGCGAAAGTGGGGATTTAACCTCCCACCTCCACCCACTTTCTTTCATTTCTTATTCTCTCTCTCTCTCCTCCTTTTCTTTTCTCTCAAAAACCACAAACCAAAAATCAACGAAAATCGCAAAATAAACATACTAAACGACCTCGGATCTTCAAGCCCCTTTGGAAATAAACGACCACCTCGCGACGATCTACACTTCTACCTTTTTGGATTTTCAATCCGACACTTTGTAAGTTTCCGACAAATCCCGACATCTCTCGTTTTTGATCATTTTTACTAGTTTATGGTTTTAATAGGCTTGTTATGTTCATATAAGGGTTGGGTAAAAGAATCGGACCAAACGGAAACCCGAAAACATGTTTTTGGCTCAAAATCCGTCAATCAGACGTAAGTGACGCACTGATGAACCCAGATATGCGTCACTTCGTGCGACACTGACTAAGTGTCGCATAAGCCCTCTTTTCCCGTCACTACCTAAGTGACGCATTTTCAATATCCGTCACTACTAGCGTCACTTGCCTTAGTGACGCCTATGATCGAAATCTAATTTTATACGACACTCTTGCCCGACACTACTCTAGTGACGCCTAGAACCTTAAACCGACACTTGTTACCGTCACTGCCTAAGTGTCGCCACCTTATGCGTCACTTCCCTAAGTGACGCCCTAAACTTACATTTCGCGATTTTATGCGACACTTCCTAAGTGTCGCCTAAACCTTAAGTGACGCTATGAAGTGTCGCACAAAGCAGCAGATTTTCAACTATTTTTACACTAAGTGTCGAACTTATACAACTTCCAATACTTATACCCTACGACTTAACAAACATCATAGAACATACTTTTCTATTACAAATACTCTAAATTGCGTTATGAACGATAAAACTTTAATTATAACAAATCACCAACGGGCCGTATATATACTTTGACACGAACGTGAACGAACCAACGTTAAACACAACGGGGTATGAACAACTAGCCTAGATAGTCTTGCGAGACATCTACTTACTTAACCTTACGTGTTTAGGCACTAGAAGGTTACGGGTTCGGAGAACCTACTTGATTTACTACTACTTGCTATTTACCCCTGCTCGACTCAGGTGAGTCTTACAGCCCCACTTTTACTGTTTTACTTGGGGTGAGATACTTAGCAACTGTTTTACGTATGAACACAATGTACTGAACTGAAAACATTACTGATTACAAACAAACGCATGAGTTACTTTTATCCACTGAAAGCCTCCTTATCGTAAGTTGTTAGTTATGGTCTTAAGCGCGAGTACTAGTAAATGGATCCATTTGGGACTGACAATCCCTGTCTGGGGTGGTAGCGCCACCACGTACTGATTTACACGTAGAAACAGACATATTAGTATTTGTTACATATGAGTGTGCGGATAGCACTCACGGGGGTACGTGATTTATTTCACACTACACGGTTAAGCTTCAACTTATGAGCTCATGGCACTGTACTGATTAACTGATTTACTTACTTTGCTTGATAGCAATACGGGTACATACTTGTGGTTCATAACACTTACTTATTACTAAACCTGTGAGATTCACCAACCTTTTTGGTTGACACTTTTTAGCTTTGTATCTCAGGTACACTTACGGAGTAGGGTCACTCCAGGATTACTAGCTAGAGTCGCATGATTTTACAAACTGCATTTAACGGAGATTCTTTGGCATTATCTTTTGTAACTATGGTTATGTAATAGAATCTCCCGCTATACGCGTGGGCTCTAGGAAATTACATTTTGTATACGAAAACCTTCGGTTTTCAAACGATTATTAATTATGAAATGTAACTATTTTACAAACGTCTCATTTAGAGGTCGTTTGCTATTAATCTTGTGCTTTGTATATTGATTAGTAACACCCAATGTATGCTTCCGTAAATCGTTAAATATGGGGGTGTTACAGATTGGTATCAGAGCCTAAGGTTATAGTGAACTAGGTTGCATTTAGTGGGCCTAGACTATGACCGTTAGGCAGTATTCTCTTATTAGACATGACTAGTTCAGGAATTACAACATACAACTTTAATTTAACATAGCCTGATCAACTATGTACAATTAAGGAAAGATGATGTAAGATCTGAAATGATTATGTTGAACAGGGATACGTTAGTTGACTCTGACTACGAGAGAACCGGACTATTACTTGATGCGTGCTAGACACTAGGCTGGATATGATATATGTATATATATTAGCCTCAATCTTACTAACGCCTTGTCTCAGAAATGGCAAACGTTCCATCCAATTCATCTCGTTCTCAATCCGGGTCGCAGAACCCAAGGATAGCAAGGAGGAACAACAGGTTGCCTCGAGCTAGCCCGTACTCCACTCACTTCACCTTGCCGGCCTTAGCTGCTAGGGTGAACCAACACGAGCAACGACTTCGCACCATGGATGTCGTGTTGCAGGAAACAAACGAAAACTGGAGACTTACAGCACTTGAGCGCATCGAACAAGTCTCTGAGAATCACGAAACCACTGTTACAAATGTGGGCATTCTTCTCAACAGAGTGGTGGAAATAAGCGTGGAAACCGCTCTTTTAAAACACAGACTTGAGGAGTGTGAACAACGCTCACGGGAAACGGAAGAATATAACCGTGTATTGGTACAACGACTAGCATTAGCTGAAGACAATGCCCGACAAGCCAGCAGGCTTGCAAACACTGTGGACCGTCTTGTCACGATGATGGAACAAATTAATCTACGTTGAAACTAGTGTAGTCTGTATCCTGTGATCTAGTAACTGTCTAAGCACTACTCTATGTTTCAGTCGGATGTAATAATTCCCGACACCTTTTGTAATACATCCGTAGGATGTAACCTTTAAACTAGCGTCATCTATCAAATATTTCTTGCTGCTTTGACTCATATAAATTGCCATGATCCTTTTTCATATTGATGTTATGTATTACCACCTATATACATGTACATCTGAAATACATACAACTTTCTTGCAAAATCTCATGTATCTTCATTTCTTTTATTGAAGAGTCATGCCGCCAAAGTCAAGACCTTACACCGATGCCCAGATTACCTCCCTTATAACCCAGGCTGTTACTGAAGCCTTAGCTCGGAATACTCCACCAGGTTCCACAAGAAACAGCGATGCCGCTGAAACCTCTGCTGCTAAACCTTGTTCATACAAGGATTTTCAAAACTGCAAACCCTTGAACTTCAAGGGGACTGAAGGAGCCATTGGACTTATCAGATGGTTCGAAAAGATGGAATCCGTTTTCCGCATCAGTAAATGTGCGGAGGACGACAAGGTCAAGTTCTCCACCTGCACCCTCGAAGATGGTGCCCTCTCGTGGTGGAATTCCTATACCCAGTCTGTGGGTATTGATACAGCTTATCTACTCCCTTGGGAGGATCTGAAGAAAATGCTCACTGATGAGTATTGCCCGGCCGAACAACTTTACAAGCTGGACGAAGAGTTCTGGAACTTGAAAGTGCAAGGAACTGATATCGTTGGATACACCACTCGATTCCAACAACTTACCGTTCTTCGCCCAGCTATGGCAGGCACTGAACCCGAAAAGATCAAGAAATACATCCGCGGCCTCCCGGAACCTGTCCGGGGAAATGTCGCCTCATCAAAACAAACCACTCTTCATGGTGCCATCCGGTTGGCCCATGAACTTTTAGCCATGAATGAGGACCCAGAACCACCCACTCCATCCTCCAACAGCAACAAAAGAAAATGGTCCGACAACCACAACAACCACCAAAACAAGAAACCTGAAACCATTAAAGCCTACACCTCCAATACTGATGACAAGGGGGCGTACAAGGGAACCAAGCCCTATTGCTCAAAGTGCCAACGACACCACTTCGGTTCGTGTCCCTGTGGCAAGTGTAAGAGATTTGGACACTTGGCTAGGGACTGTAGATCAAACACCACTGACACCAATACCTCTGCACCAAAGACTTGTTATGGGTGCAACGGTGCGGGGCATTTCAAGAAAGACTGCCCGAAACTGAACAACAACAACAGGAACAACAACAATGCTCGAGGAAGAGCTTTTGTGCTGAAATCTGGGGAAGCCCGTCAAGACCCGAATGTGGTCACGGGTACGTTCCTTCTCAACAACTTGACTGCTTCCGTATTATTCGATACTGGTGCTGATAAAAGCTTTATTTCTGATGAGTTTTATCAACTACTTGACACTACACCTATTGCCTTAGATCCTAAGTGCACTATAGAATTGGCAAACGGAAAACTTATTGAGGCCGACAGTGTGATACCTAATTGCACTCTGAACTTAGCTAACGAGCTCTTTCCCATTGACTTGATACCTGTCGAAATCGGCAGCTTTGACATCATCGTCGGTATGGATTGGTTATCCAAGCACCGAGCCGAAATCGTTTGTTTCGAGAAAATTGTACGCATTCCTCTCGTCACCGGTGGAACTTTGAGCATACAAGGGGAGACCGGTGGGACGAGAATAAATATCATTTCTTGCATGAAAACCCGAAAATACTTGAGAAAAGGGTACCAGGCAATCCTCGCACACGTTATGGAGAAAAAGTCGGTGGGAAAACGACTTGAGGATGTGCCTATCGTTCGAGACTTCCCAGAAGTCTTTCCTGAAGACTTGCCTGGCCTTCCGCCAACTAGACAAGTCGAGTTTTCTATTGACCTTGTGCCCGGTGCAGCACCCGTGGCACGAGCCCCTTACCGACTAGCCCCATCCGAACTTCAGGAGTTGTCTACTCAGTTACAGGAACTCCTGGACAAGGGATTTATTCGACCAAGTTCCTCACCTTGGGGAGCTCCGGTCCTGTTTGTGAAAAAGAAAGACGGTTCTTTCCGCATGTGCATCGACTACCGTGAACTCAACAAATTAACCGTCAAGAACCGTTACCCACTTCCTCGCATCGATGACCTGTTTGACCAACTGCAAGGGTCGAGTTTTTATTCAAAAATCGATCTACGGTCGGGTTATCACCAACTCCGAGTTCGTGATGAAGATATTCCTAAAACCGCTTTCCGAACTCGCTACGGGCATTACGAATTCCAAGTGATGCCATTCGGCTTAACCAACGCACCGGCTGTATTCATGGACCTTATGAATCGGGTGTGCAAACCTTACCTTGACAAGTTTGTTATCGTCTTCATCGATGACATCTTGATTTACTCGCGCACTGAACAAGAACACGCGCAACACCTGAGAACCATCCTAGAGCTGCTCAAACACGAAGAGTTATACGCCAAATTCTCTAAGTGTGAGTTCTGGATGCAAACCGTTCAATTCCTTGGACACGTCATTGATAATCAGGGAATTCATGTCGATCCTTCAAAAATCGAGGCTATCAAATGTTGGCAAGCACCTACTACACCGACCGAGGTACGCCAATTCTTAGGACTCGCCGGATACTACAGGCGGTTCATTGAGAATTTTTCGAAAATAGCCCTACCTCTCACTGCACTGACTCAAAAGGAAAAGAGATTCGATTGGACTGACAAACAGGAGTCAGCTTTTCAGCTACTAAAACAGAAACTCTGCAGTGCACCTATCTTATCTTTACCCGAAGGCAACGATGACTTCGTGGTATACTGTGATGCTTCACACCAAGGTCTTGGTTGCGTGCTGATGCAACGAGACAAGGTCATCGCTTACGCCTCTCGACAACTCAAGGTCCACGAAAAGAATTACACAACTCATGACCTAGAGTTGGGGGCTGTTGTATTCGCTCTAAAAATCTGGAGACACTACTTATACGGTACCAAGTGTACAATTTTTACTGACCATAAAAGTCTCCAACATATCTTCGATCAAAAGGATCTCAACATGAGGCAACGTCGATGGGTCGAGTTGCTCACTGATTACGATTGCGAGATTCGCTATCATCCAGGCAAGGCGAATGTTGTCGCCGATGCCTTAAGCCGAAAAGAACGAGTGAAACCACTTCGAGTTCGAGCTCTCGGTATGACCATTCACAACGACTTCATCAATCAAACTCTCACCGCTCAACTCGAAGCACTCAAACCAGAAAACTTGACAAACGAGACCTTGCGAGGCGTGGACAAACAATTTGAAACCAAACCTAACGGGGCCAAATACTTCTCGAATCGAATCTGGTTACCAAGTTTTGGGAACCTTCGAGACTTGGTGATGAATGAAGCTCACAAGTCAAAATACTCTATACACCCCGGTGCCGACAAAATGTATCACGGCATCAAGGAAATGTATTGGTGGCCCAACATGAAATCGGACATTGCAACCTATGTTGGCAAGTGTCTTACTTGTTCCAAAGTTAAAGCTGAACACCAGAAACCTTCCGGTTTGCTACAACAACCTGAAATACCACAATGGAAATGGGAGCAGATCACCATGGATTTCATTACTAAACTCCCGAAAACTTCTAGCGGTTGCGATACCATTTGGGTGATCGTCGACCGACTCACTAAATCTGCTCATTTCCTGGCCATCAAGGAAACAGATAAGATGGAACGTTTGACACGGATCTACCTGAAAGAGATCGTGTCAAGACACGGCGTGCCCATCTCAATCATCTCCGACCGAGACGCTCGGTTTACTTCTCGCTTCTGGCAATCACTGCAGAAATCTCTTGGTACTCGTCTGGATATGAGTACGGCTTACCATCCTCAAACCGATGGCCAGAGCGAACGAACCATACAAACACTGGAAGACATGCTACGAGCCTGCGTAGTTGACTTCGGTAAAAACTGGGAAAATCACTTGCCGTTGTGCGAGTTCTCGTACAACAACAGTTATCACACCAGCATAAAGGCTGCACCCTTCGAGGCACTGTACGGTCGTAAGTGCCGGTCACCTATCTGTTGGACCGAGGTGGGGGATACACAACTCACCGGTCCAGAAATCATACATGAAACAACTGAAAAGATCGTCGGCATACAAAACCGACTAAAAGCCGCGCGTGATCGTCAGAAAAGCTATGCTGACGTGAGACGCAAGCACCTTGAGTTCCAAGTTGGGGACAAGGTACTTCTAAAAGTGGCACCGTGGAAAGGTGTCATCCGATTCGGAAAACGAGGCAAACTAAATCCTAGATACATCGGACCATTCGAAATCCTTGAAAAGATTGGTCCAGTGGCATACCGCCTGCAACTTCCTGCTGAGCTTAGCAGCGTTCACAACACATTCCACATTTCTAATCTGAAGAAATGTCTGTCTGACGAGACACTGATTATACCGCTCGACGAAATTCAGATCGATGACAAACTTCATTTTGTCGAGGAACCCATGGAAATAATGGACCGCGAGGTCAAACAACTAAAACAGAGTCGTATTCCCATCGTAAAAGTCAGGTGGAATTCTAGACGTGGTCCTGAATTCACCTGGGAACGGGAAGACCAAATGCGACAAAAATATCCACATCTCTTCCCAGACAACACACCGACCGTGCAACCGAGCTAATTTCGGGACGAAATTATTTTTAACAAGGGGAGAATGTAACAACCGCCAAATTAGGGCTAGTATTAGCGCCTAATTCTTTGTTAATACATGTAATTAGTTCTGTGTTAGGCTAATTTATGTACCGGATTATATGTTGGTGAATATATACAACTTTGCGATTTGATTAAATCGTGCGCAACTTAAATAGAATGAAATTCTATTCGATTAACACGGACGTTGGTGAACAAATGTTTATAAACTAAAATAACGCAATTATAACTGAAATGCTATTTTATAATAGTTAATAACTGACTTGTACTACTCGAATAAAACGTACACGTTTTTAAAAAAAAAAAAAACAAAAGTGATAAAAATTAATCTAACCTATTAAAGATTTAAGGAAATAATTTAAATAAATCGTTTAACAAGATTCGTGATTTATAAATATAATTAAACGCGTAAAATAAATATTTAACGTTTAAATGACGGAGCAAACGAACACCGCACGGAGCGGGAACGCGGGGCGAAAGTGGGGATTTAACCTCCCACCTCCACCCACTTTCTTTCATTTCTTATTCTCTCTCTCTCTCCTCCTTTTCTTTTCTCTCAAAAACCACAAACCAAAAATCAACGAAAATCGCAAAATAAACATACTAAACGACCTCGGATCTTCAAGCCCCTTTGGAAATAAACGACCACCTCGCGACGATCTACACTTCTACCTTTTTGGATTTTCAATCCGACACTTTGTAAGTTTCCGACAAATCCCGACATCTCTCGTTTTTGATCATTTTTACTAGTTTATGGTTTTAATAGGCTTGTTATGTTCATATAAGGGTTGGGTAAAAGAATCGGACCAAACGGAAACCCGAAAACATGTTTTTGGCTCAAAATCCGTCAATCAGACGTAAGTGACGCACTGATGAACCCAGATATGCGTCACTTCGTGCGACACTGACTAAGTGTCGCATAAGCCCTCTTTTCCCGTCACTACCTAAGTGACGCATTTTCAATATCCGTCACTACTAGCGTCACTTGCCTTAGTGACGCCTATGATCGAAATCTAATTTTATACGACACTCTTGCCCGACACTACTCTAGTGACGCCTAGAACCTTAAACCGACACTTGTTACCGTCACTGCCTAAGTGTCGCCACCTTATGCGTCACTTCCCTAAGTGACGCCCTAAACTTACATTTCGCGATTTTATGCGACACTTCCTAAGTGTCGCCTAAACCTTAAGTGACGCTATGAAGTGTCGCACAAAGCAGCAGATTTTCAACTATTTTTACACTAAGTGTCGAACTTATACAACTTCCAATACTTATACCCTACGACTTAACAAACATCATAGAACATACTTTTCTATTACAAATACTCTAAATTGCGTTATGAACGATAAAACTTTAATTATAACAAATCACCAACGGGCCGTATATATACTTTGACACGAACGTGAACGAACCAACGTTAAACACAACGGGGTATGAACAACTAGCCTAGATAGTCTTGCGAGACATCTACTTACTTAACCTTACGTGTTTAGGCACTAGAAGGTTACGGGTTCGGAGAACCTACTTGATTTACTACTACTTGCTATTTACCCCTGCTCGACTCAGGTGAGTCTTACAGCCCCACTTTTACTGTTTTACTTGGGGTGAGATACTTAGCAACTGTTTTACGTATGAACACAATGTACTGAACTGAAAACATTACTGATTACAAACAAACGCATGAGTTACTTTTATCCACTGAAAGCCTCCTTATCGTAAGTTGTTAGTTATGGTCTTAAGCGCGAGTACTAGTAAATGGATCCATTTGGGACTGACAATCCCTGTCTGGGGTGGTAGCGCCACCACGTACTGATTTACACGTAGAAACAGACATATTAGTATTTGTTACATATGAGTGTGCGGATAGCACTCACGGGGGTACGTGATTTATTTCACACTACACGGTTAAGCTTCAACTTATGAGCTCATGGCACTGTACTGATTAACTGATTTACTTACTTTGCTTGATAGCAATACGGGTACATACTTGTGGTTCATAACACTTACTTATTACTAAACCTGTGAGATTCACCAACCTTTTTGGTTGACACTTTTTAGCTTTGTATCTCAGGTACACTTACGGAGTAGGGTCACTCCAGGATTACTAGCTAGAGTCGCATGATTTTACAAACTGCATTTAACGGAGATTCTTTGGCATTATCTTTTGTAACTATGGTTATGTAATAGAATCTCCCGCTATACGCGTGGGCTCTAGGAAATTACATTTTGTATACGAAAACCTTCGGTTTTCAAACGATTATTAATTATGAAATGTAACTATTTTACAAACGTCTCATTTAGAGGTCGTTTGCTATTAATCTTGTGCTTTGTATATTGATTAGTAACACCCAATGTATGCTTCCGCAAATCGTTAAATATGGGGGTGTTACATTCTGCATCTCACTGCGAGGGCAGAATTCCTCCAACATCAAATTCTTAAATGTTTCCCATGACATTGAATAAGCAGCTGGTCGACCAAGTGATTGGATCTGACTGTTCCACCAAGTGAGCGCTTTGTCAGCCAAAGTGCAAGTAGCATACTTCACCATACAGTCAGGTGAACAGTCACTAATGTCCAATACCGATTCAGTTTTCTCTATCCAATGAATCATACCAATTGCACCCTCGGTGCCACGGAAAGAAATCGGTTTACAAGCCTGAAACGTTTTGTATGAACACCCTTTGCGAGCATTCACGAGTGTCTCAGTATTAACAGGGGTAGATCCACTGTTGTTAACTCCAGGTTCGCGACTACGGCTTGCCTCATATTCAGCAATACCTTCAGCTATTCTTCGTGAGATCATTTGTTCGGTGGTTTCAGTGGGTGGTGGTGGAGGCGTAGTCGTCTTTTGACTTTTTCTAGTGACTCGTCGTTTGGGAGGCATGATTCAGCTCTGCGATGAATAAAATGCAGAGTGTTAATGTTGAGATATTGAATGTGAATAGATCAAAGATTCACACTTGATAGAAATGAATGACATGAAAAGATGAATGAAAAGAGTTTTACAACACGTGCCTCACAACTTTGAAACACCCACATGTATCTAGCATGATATAATCACGTTGGCCAGGCGTCATTATATAATGTCCAATACATATTTCTTTTCATTGTCGTTTAACACCGTTAATTTCAGAGGTTCTCAAGAATAATCAATCATCAAGATGCAATATGTTTCAGGGTTTACAAGAATTGATCACAAAGTTATCGATAACGTATAGTTTTAATCACAAGTCGACAGTTGTAAGAGGAAATAATATGGTTGATAGTAAGCATAATGAACACGGGATGTAAACCAAACATACATTATATATTAAAGGTCATAACGCTGTTACATGAGTTTAATACAAAATGAGATGGGATTTCTAATATATCCATCGATGGTTAGCGTTATGCAAAAAGTGATGGGTTTCCTATACATATACCCATTCTACTAATAAAGTTCCATCCAACATACAGCTAGTCCATAACTAATACATACATATGTGTTTCCCCAAAAGTAATAGTCTAATATGATGCAGGCACAAACTGCCATACACAGACCTAACGGAACCATGGTAAATACATCCTAACCGCAACCATCACTGCTGCAGTCATCACACAAACACTAGCTACAATCTCTGACACCCTAGCACGCCTCTCTAAAGCTGCAACGCGTGCACGGGTGGATGTTAGACTCTGCCAGTCTGTCTGACGGTGAGTCTCCACAAAATCCATCCTCTGATGGAGCATAGTCATATCCATGTCAGTGCGGGAGGCATCACTCAGTAACTCCATCACGTCTCTACTCTGACTAGCATATCTCCTAATCACAGTGTAGATCACAGCCACAAGAGTAGGTACAGTGAGCTCCAGAGGCTCACCAGTGAAAGATGCAGATGGTGGTGAGTGTGAGGACTCTCCAATCTCAAAGGTCGAGGGAATACCCTCTAGTGATCTCCACTCTCTCAATACTCGAGGCATCCAGTCCAGATGAGAAGGTCGGAGCCTCTTCTGTGGTGGCTCGACAACTGGAACCTCAGGCTCAGTCACTGGCGCCTTATCGCGCGGCGCGAGTGGTCCCCTGGGAAAATCCCGAACACTGATCCTAGCTGTCATCCTAGGTACAGGCACACGAGATATACTCGCGATGGCTGGCTCAGGGGTAGGAGTAATGTAGGCAGATGATCCACGGTGTGTGGTCACTCCAGTACTCGCTATGCTAAAGTAGGAGGCCTCCATGGGCTCCTCCTCAGAATCGGAATCAGTGATATAGAATCGACATGCTGAGACAAAAGAATCGTGTGTGACATGTCAGTCGTATGTTAGTTGTATGCAAAGTATGTATGCATGAATGCACAAATGTTCTATCCAAGGCTATAGTCTAGGTCTCTAAGGTTTTCAGTCACCTAAAGACTTCTAGTTCGCTATAACCAATGGCTCTGATACCAAGTCTGTCACACCCCGCCAAACGGTAATTACAATTACATAGAGTGGTTTGCGGAAGCTTAGTGACGTGGCGGGGGTGCGAGCAGTAAAACAACCAACATATACATACATACTCAGAGCATATGGTTATTGCAGAACGAAATAGATTAAGATGCCATTAGTTAAAGTTTTACAAAAGATTACCACTTGAAAAGTGGTAACAGTAATAGTAGTAGTTGAAATCAGTATTTCATAAAATACATAATATCAAAAGTAGATTTCATAGGTATGACTGCAGTAGTTGCAGTTATATAGAGGAAATCCAAGTGTCCCAAAAGTAGTGGCATCCTAACAAGTCCAGGGTAGTCCGTCCTGATATGCATGCAGATCTTACTTACGCTGCTAATTCCCTGAAAAACATAGAGTAAATCGTCAACATAATTGTTGAGTGAATTCACAAGTTTGTTTGTTATGTAGGAAACACAAGTTAATCATTTAAGAATAACATTTCCAAATAAGTGTTGTTTGTCAAGTAGGAAACACAAGTTATTAACAATTAACATTTCCCCAAATCAGTTATCAGTAGGAAACACAGGTTAACCTAAATCAAGATTAACATTTCCAATATAGTATACGTAGGAAATCACTTCCTAAATAGTAGTTTTGTGTGTGGGAATATTTAGACGGTGATCCCTTGAAAGGTGAGCTAAACCTGTCAAGTAAAGTAACCCGATCTAACCCTATAACCAAACCACAACCCTAATCCGTTGTTATTTGCCATGCTGGACAATTAAGTATACGCTCCCAAATCCGTAGGAGGGTCGTCACGGCGATAGTACTATCCGTATACTCAGTGGCTAGAGTCACCTAGCTAATGGTTATAGTCTGTAGCCATAAGGTCTTTTATGCACTACATCGTTCAGCCTAGATCTGTACCAAGATTCGTTGTCTAAATTCCCAAAATAGTATGAAAACATTTCATAAATCATAGTTCAAGTAGTTGTGTGAAATACCCTTTCACAAACAGTCACGTATGAAATACCCTTTCATAAACAATCAAGTAAATACATACAGTATTTAAAGCAGTTGTCGCATGCAATTATACATACGATTTCTATGTTTTCCACCCCGAGTTTTAAAAGCATTAAAACAGTGAAAAGGGGTTTGTGAACTCACAGTAAGTGCTCGGATGTGAATGCTAGCGAGAAAAGATAGCGTAACCCAAACGTAGTCAACCTATACACAATAATGTATTAACTATAAGTACTTTATTTACTTACGTTAATAATTTGTTTGTTTAAAGAAATTATCAATTTCTTATGTTTGTGTATGTCGTTGATGATTGTTGTTGAAAATATATAATATTATCCAAGTATTGTTTGTTTGTCGAATTGTCCGAAGTGTGAAAGTATATATACATATATATACTTATATAGTTGAATGTATATATTCTCTCATATATATATTATTATTCGTTGTCTCGTCTCATATCTATATATATATCATATATATAAAAGTTTGTCGTTTAAGTTTCAAATCATTTCTAAATCCCACTCGATAAATGTACGTATTTAATTTTATCTCCAATGGCCCATTTGTTTGTTTATATAACCCGATCCAATTAATTTAAACGTATAATCCATTAATCGTTCGGCCCAATCACGAAGCCCAGTTAACAACCGGCCCAGCTCATCAGAACAGCCCATGCCAGCCGTTCGGCTTGGGCCAGCCGTTCGGCTTGGCCAGCCGTTCGGCTTGTCCATAAGCCGTTCGGCTTTGTGCCTCGGCCCAGTCCAGTTACGTAGTCCATCGTTTGTTTCGGCCTAGCCCACATCGCCCGGTCCATCAAGCATTTTTAATCTGGTCGCACAACCCAGCCCAGTCCGTAGCCGTTCGGCTTTGGGACCATAGCCGTTCGGCTTGGTCTTAGCCGTTCGGCTTCGATAAGCCGATCGGCTATTTGCTTCAGGTCGAGCGCTCTGCACCGTTTTCGCAGTTTAAAACCCGAAATCGCAACATGATTTCGCTATATTTCGAATGGTACTAGTACTTAGGTGCTTAGTATCTTCAATATACATCGTTATATCACTTTTATAACAACTTTTATATATGCAATTTATCGATTCAAGTTTTTGGGTTAAAAAACCATTTTCACCATTTAAGCTTCAATCTTTCAATTTTGTTGTTTATATACATAGATTATGATGTTTATACAAGTAATATATCGAAATTTAAGCAAAGAATTCAAGGATTTGAAGTTTTCTTACAAAATGAAAATGATGAAGATGATGAACGTTTGATGATGATGATGGTGAAGCCACTGGCTTTGTTCCACTTCCACTTCCTGATGCTGCTTACCTCTGATCTTGTTAATTTGTTTGTGAAGGAGAGAAAGAAATTTGGTGAATTATGTGTGTGTGTGTGTTCTGCCGAACATCACAGAGAGAAATGGAGAGGGAGTGAAATAATTCAAACGGTATGGCTCGGTTCACCTCAATTATTTGAGTTTGGTAGCCGGTTTACGTACTGAAATTTCGAGTACGGGTATAATTATAGCAATATAAAATTTAACATTTTATATTTTTATTTTGTAGATGCTCTCCTGGTTCGTAATATATTTTCAGAATAATGAGATTATCATTATTTTTGGTAGTTGTACATTTTTGTACATTTTACTGCGCACATCCAATTGAGCGCCAAATTTCGGTTGAGTTTCGAATTCATAATTCGAAGAAATGTTCTAAATACTTGAAAACGTACTAGAAAAATAACATTTTCAGGTTTTGACCTTTTTGGTACGTTTTAGAATTGTTTCTGTTCGTTATATAATACGTTTTATGTTAAACGTATAATTGAACCATTTTATCTATATGTTATAGATACATAATTACTCGTAATTAATAATTGAATTATTAATTATTTCGTGTTACCAAATCTGGTTAATTATTTTTGTCGGCTTCGTTCCGATACGTTCGTACGTAATTTATAAATACTACGTATAATGTAATACTTTTTGTATTATTGTTTTGGGCTCGCTAGACTCATATCACATCATAGGTTTAGTTTATAACAAATGCAGGGAATTAGCGTAAGAAATGCATGTAATTAAGTATAAATATATACCTAAATTGGAGGAGTGTCACATTCTCCCCCCGTTAGTGAAATCTCGTCCCGAGATTTAAGTCGAGCCGTGAGTCTCGGTCACGCTCTCAAATAGGTTGGGGTATTTCTTTCGCATTTCATCCTCTCGTTCCCAGGTAAACTCTAGGCCATGCTTCGAGTTCCAACGAACTTTAACCAGTTTGATTCGTTTGTGTCGAAGTTTCTGCGTTTTAAAATCCATAACTTCAACAGGTTCCTCCACAAAGTTAAGTTTTGAGTCAATGACGACTTCGTCAGGAGGAAGGATAAGTGTTTCATCAGAAAGACACTTTTTGAGGTTGCTAACGTGGAAAGTATCGTGTATTCTACTAAGCTCTTGCGGTAGTTTGAGCTTGTAAGCGACAGGACCAACCCTAGCAAGGATTTCAAATGGTCCGATGTATCGTGGGTTCAGCTTTCCGCGTTTGCCAAATCGTGCTACTCCTTTCCAGGGAGATACTTTGAGTAGGACCTTGTCTCCTACTTGAAACTCAAGAGGTTTACGGCGGTTATAAGCGTAACTCTTTTGTCGATCTCGTGCCGCTTTCAGTCGACTCAATACTTGAGTTATTTTGTCAGTGGTTTCCTGGACAAGTTCGGGTCCAGATAGTTGTCTGTCGTCCAACTCTGCCCAACAGAGTGGTGATCGGCACTTGCGTCCATATAACGCCTCAAATGGTGCCATCTGTATACTCGTGTGATAACTATTGTTGTAAGAGAATTCAGCTAGAGGTAGGTGGGTATCCCAGTTACCTCCAAAGTCTATCACACATGCTCGCAACAAGTCTTCGAGCGTCTGTATCGTTCGCTCACTTTGGCCGTCAGTCTGCGGGTGGTAGGCAGTACTCATATCAAGTCGAGTACCCATTGCCTGTTGTAATGTTTGCCAAAAGCGAGAAGTGAATCGTGCATCTCTATCAGAGATGATGGATAGTGGCACACCATGCCGAGAAACAATCTCTTTAATATAGATTTTAGCTAGTTTCTCCATTCCATCCGTTTCCTTAATAGCGAGGAAGTGGGCTGATTTCGTTAATCGATCGACAATCACCCATATGGCATTTGCTCCCGATGCCGTTCTAGGTAACTTCGTAATGAAGTCCATTGTTATTTGCTCCCATTTCCATTTGGGCAGTTCAGGTTGTTGCAAAAGTCCAGACGGCTTTTGGTATTCAACTTTTACCTTTGAGCAAGTTAAGCATTTGCTCACGTAGGTGGCAATGTCACTTTTCATTCCAGGCCACCAGTAAAAGCCTTTTAAGTCCTGGTACATCTTGTCCGCACCAGGATGTATCGAGTAGTTGGACTTGTGTGCCTCGTCCAAAATCAGCTTGCGTAACTCATCTACGCATGGTACCCAAATTCGGTTCATGAAATACAACACTCCGTTGTCCTTTTTCTCGAGTTGTTTTTCCATCCCTTTCAAGGATTCATCCTTAAGGCGTTCGGAGGTGAAAGCAAGTTCTTGTGCTTCACAAATTTGAGTAATGAGATTCGAGTGGATTGTCAATCCCAAGGCTCGAACTCTTCTAGGTTTGATTCGTTCCTTACGACTCAGGGCATCGGCTACAACGTTAGCTTTACCCGGGTGATACTTTATTTCACAGTCGTAATCGTTAAGTAATTCTACCCAACGTCGTTGTCTCATGTTAAGTTCTTTCTGGTTGAATATATGTTGTAGACTCTTATGATCAGTGAAGATCGTGCACTTTGTACCGTATAGGTAGTGTCTCCAGATCTTCAGTGCAAAAACAACGGCTCCCAATTCTAAATCATGAGTCGTATAGTTTTTCTCATGCACTTTTAGTTGTCGTGATGCATAAGCAATGACCTTTTCGTTTTGCATCAGTACACAACCCAATCCCTGATGCGACGCATCACAGTAAACAACAAAGTTATCTACTCCTTCGGGTAGTGATAGTATGGGTGCGCTGCTCAGTTTCTGTTTCAATAGTTGAAATGCATTCTCTTGTTTCTCATTCCACTCAAATTTCTTGTCTTTTTGAGTTATTGTGGTAAGTGGCTGGGCTATCTTTGAAAAGTTTGCGATGAATCGCCTGTAATAGCCAGCTAGACCAAGAAATTGTCGTACTTCAGTTGGGGTTTTCGGTGCTTCCCAGTTGTTGATTGCCTCAATTTTGGATGAGTCTACGTGAATTCCCTTGTCATTTATCGCATGACCAAGGAATTGAACCTCTCTTATCCAAAATTCGCACTTAGAGAACTTTGCATAAAGCTTCTCTTTTTGTAGTAGTTCGAGGACAAGCTTCAGATGTTGCTCGTGATCTTCTTTCGTTCGTGAGTATACCAAGATGTCGTCAATAAACACAATGACGAATTTATCCAGATAGGGTTTGCATACTCTATTCATCAAGTCCATGAATACTGCTGGTGCGTTGGTCAGTCCAAAAGGCATGACTAGGAACTCGTAATGACCGTATCGAGTCCTAAACGCGGTTTTCGGTACATCTTCTTCTCGTACCTTGAGTTGGTGGTAACCAGATCGAAGGTCAATTTTTGAATAATAACTCGACCCTTGCAATTGATCAAACAGATCGTCAATGCGTGGTAACGGGTATCGGTTCTTGATAGTTACCTTGTTCAGTTCTCGGTAATTCTTGCACATCCGCATAGATCCATCCTTTTTCTTAACAAACAAAACCGGAGCTCCCCAAGGGGAAAAGCTTGGTCGGATGAATCCCAAGTCTAGAAGTTCTTGCAATTGAGTGGATAACTATTGCATTTCCGAGGGAGCTAGACGATAAGGTGCACGTGCGATAGGTGCGGCTCCTGGCATCAGGTCAATGTGAAACTCAACTTGTCGTGGGGGTGGCAATCCCGGCAACTCATCAGGGAACACTCCTGGATAGTCGCGTACAATGGGTACATCGTCTATACGTCGCTCCTCGGGTTTCTTTTCTACAACGTGTGCCAGAAATGCTTGGTACCCTTTTCGGAGATATTTGCTGGCCTTCAAACATGAAATCATCTTTGTAGCATTTTTTCGTTTCTCACCTTGAACCACAAGTGTTTCTCCTGTTGACAGTGGTAATCGTACCAGTTTATCATAACATATGATCTCAGCGCGGTTCTTAGATAACCAATCCATACCGACTACAATGTCAAAACTTCCCAACTTAACCGGTAGCAAGTCTATTTCGAAGAGATGACCTTCTAACTCCAAGGTACATCCCGGTACTATTTCTCCTGATTCGATCAACTCACCATCGGCTAATTCTATGGTATACTTGTTGTCTAATTTACGGGATTCAAGTTCTAATAGTGGTCTAAACTCAGTAGACACAAAACTTAAATCAGCACCCGAATCAATTAACACAGAGGCATAATGGTTGTTTACAAGAAACGTACCAGTGACGGTGTTAGGGTCCTGGCGTGCCTCTTGTGCTCCGATCACAAATGCCCTTCCTCGAGCCGGTTGATTGTTGATGTTGTCGGCTCGGTTATTGTTGTTACCGCGGTTGTTGTTGTTGCGATTTTGGTTGTTGTTGTTGAGCTTAGGGCATCGGTTGCGGTAGTGCCCTTGCTCACCACATTCAAAACATCCCTGGTTTTGACGCTCAGTGTTTGCCCGTGGGGGAGGGTTAGTTTTGCATTCTTGGGTTCTATGTCCCCATGCCCTACAATTTCCACAATACCCACACCCGCCTTCGTGGTGTCGGTTGCACTTATCACATTTGGGTTTGTTACCCAGGTATGGTTTCGATTCAGTAGTGGTGGTAACATATGCTTTCGCCTTTCCAGAATGTTTCTTGTTTTGCTGACCCTGGCGATCAGCACCACTACCGTTCCACTTTCGCTTTGCACCACCAGAACTACTAACATCAGTACTGTTCGGTTCACTTTTTCCCGACACAGCTTTCTTAGTCAGATTTCCCATCCTGACTGCCTCATCGGTCAAACTTTGTGCTAGAGTAACAGCACTCCTGAAAGTGTCCGGTTTAGATGATGTCACCAGACTGCGAATTTGTGGTACTAGACCGAATATGTAGCGCTCAATACGCTTATACTCGGGTGTCACCATATGTGGCACTAGACGTGCAAGTTCCTGAAACTTAGTGGTGTACCCAGTAATATCAGCACCAATCATGGTGATGTTCCATAACTCTGTTTCTATTTTCTGCATCTCACTGCGAGGGCAGAATTCCTCCAACATCAAATTCTTAAATGTTTCCCATGACATTGAATAAGCAGCTGGTCGACCAAGTGATTGGATCTGACTGTTCCACCAAGTGAGCGCTTTGTCAGCCAAAGTGCAAGTAGCATACTTCACCATACAGTCAGGTGAACAGTCACTAATGTCCAATACCGATTCAGTTTTCTCTATCCAATGAATCATACCAATTGCACCCTCGGTGCCACGGAAAGAAATCGGTTTACAAGCCTGAAACGTTTTGTATGAACACCCTTTGCGAGCATTCACGAGTGTCTCAGTATTAACAGGGGTAGATCCACTGTTGTTAACTCCAGGTTCGCGACTACGGCTTGCCTCATATTCAGCAATACCTTCAGCTATTCTTCGTGAGATCATTTGTTCGGTGGTTTCAGTGGGTGGTGGTGGAGGCGTAGTCGTCTTTTGACTTTTTCTAGTGACTCGTCGTTTGGGAGGCATGATTCAGCTCTGCGATGAATAAAATGCAGAGTGTTAATGTTGAGATATTGAATGTGAATAGATCAAAGATTCACACTTGATAGAAATGAATGACATGAAAAGATGAATGAAAAGAGTTTAACAACACGTGCCTCACAACTTTGAAACACCCACATGTATCTAGCATGATATAATCACGTTGGCCAGGCGTCATTATATAATGTCCAATACATATTTCTTTTCATTGTCGTTTAACACCGTTAATTTCAGAGGTTCTCAAGAATAATCAATCATCAAGATGCAATATGTTTCAGGGTTTACAAGAATTGATCACAAAGTTATCGATAACGTATAGTTTTAATCACAAGTCGACAGTTGTAAGAGGAAATAATATGGTTGATAGTAAGCATAATGAACACGGGATGTAAACCAAACATACATTATATATTAAAGGTCATAACGCTGTTACATGAGTTTAATACAAAATGAGATGGGATTTCTAATATATCCATCGATGGTTAGCGTTATGCAAAAAGTGATGGGTTTCCTATACATATACCCATTCTACTAATAAAGTTCCATCCAACATACAGCTAGTCCATAACTAATACATACATATGTGTTTCCCCAAAAGTAATAGTCTAATATGATGCAGGCACAAACTGCCATACACAGACCTAACGGAACCATGGTAAATACATCCTAACCGCAACCATCACTGCTGCAGTCATCACACAAACACTAGCTACAATCTCTGACACCCTAGCACGCCTCTCTAAAGCTGCAACGCGTGCACGGGTGGATGTTAGACTCTGCCAGTCTGTCTGACGGTGAGTCTCCACAAAATCCATCCTCTGATGGAGCATAGTCATATCCATGTCAGTGCGGGAGGCATCACTCAGTAACTCCATCACGTCTCTACTCTGACTAGCATATCTCCTAATCACAGTGTAGATCACAGCCACAAGAGTAGGTACAGTGAGCTCCAGAGGCTCACCAGTGAAAGATGCAGATGGTGGTGAGTGTGAGGACTCTCCAATCTCAAAGGTCGAGGGAATACCCTCTAGTGATCTCCACTCTCTCAATACTCGAGGCATCCAGTCCAGATGAGAAGGTCGGAGCCTCTTCTGTGGCGGCTCGACAACTTGGAACCTCAGGCTCAGTCACTGGCGCCTTATCGCGCGGCGCGAGTGGTCCCGTGGGAAAATCCCGAACACTGATCCTAGCTGTCATCCTAGGTACAGGCACACGAGATATACTCGCGATGGCTGGCTCAGGGGTAGGAGTAATGTAGGCAGATGGTCCACGGTGTGTGGTCACTCCAGTACTCGCTATGCTAAAGTAGGAGGCCTCCATGGGCTCCTCCTCAGAATCGGAATCAGTGATATAGATCGGTGCGCGTCTCGACATGCTGAGACAAAAGAATCGTGTGTGACATGTCAGTCGTATGTTAGTTGTATGCAAAGTATGTATGCATGAATGCACAAATGTTCTATCCAAGGCTATAGTCTAGGTCTCTAAGGTTTTCAGTCACCTAAAGACTTCTAGTTCGCTATAACCAATGGCTCTGATACCAAGTCTGTCACACCCCGCCAAACGGTAATTACAATTACATAGAGTGGTTTGCGGAAGCTTAGTGACGTGGCGGGGGTGCGAGCAGTAAAACAACCAACATATACATACATACTCAGAGCATATGGTTATTGCAGAACGAAATAGATTAAGATGCCATTAGTTAAAGTTTTACAAAAGATTACCACTTGAAAAGTGGTAACAGTAATAGTAGTAGTTGAAATCAGTATTTCATAAAATACATAATATCAAAAGTAGATTTCATAGGTATGACTGCAGTAGTTGCAGTTATACAGAGGAAATCCAAGTGTCCCAAAAGTAGTGGCATCCTAACAAGTCCAGGGTAGTCCGTCCTGATATGCATGCAGATCTTACTTACGCTGCTAATTCCCTGAAAAACATAGAGTAAATCGTCAACATAATTGTTGAGTGAATTCACAAGTTTGTTTGTTATGTAGGAAACACAAGTTAATCATTTAAGAATAACATTTCCAAATAAGTGTTGTTTGTCAAGTAGGAAACACAAGTTATTAACAATTAACATTTCCCCAAATCAGTTATCAGTAGGAAACACAGGTTAACCTAAATCAAGATTAACATTTCCAATATAGTATACGTAGGAAATCACTTCCTAAATAGTAGTTTTGTGTGTGGGAATATTTAGACGGTGATCCCTTGAAAGGTGAGCTAAACCTGTCAAGTAAAGTAACCCGATCTAACCCTATAACCAAACCACAACCCTAATCCGTTGTTATTTGCCATGCTGGACAATTAAGTATACGCTCCCAAATCCGTAGGAGGGTCGTCACGGCGATAGTACTATCCGTATACTCAGTGGCTAGAGTCACCTAGCTAATGGTTATAGTCTGTAGCCATAAGGTCTTTTATGCACTACATCGTTCAGCCTAGATCTGTACCAAGATTCGTTGTCTAAATTCCCAAAATAGTATGAAAACATTTCATAAATCATAGTTCAAGTAGTTGTGTGAAATACCCTTTCACAAACAGTCACGTATGAAATACCCTTTCATAAACAATCAAGTAAATACATACAGTATTTAAAGCAGTTGTCGCATGCAGTTATACATACGATTTCTATGTTTTCCACCCCGAGTTTTAAAAGCATTAAAACAGTGAAAAGGGGTTTGTGAACTCACAGTAAGTGCTCGGATGTGAATGCTAGCGAGAAAAGATAGCGTAACCCAAACGTAGTCAACCTATACACAATAATGTATTAACTATAAGTACTTTATTTACTTACGTTAATAATTTGTTTGTTTAAAGAAATTATCAATTTCTTATGTTTGTGTATGTCGTTGATGATTGTTGTTGAAAATATATAATATTATCCAAGTATTGTTTGTTTGTCGAATTGTCCGAAGTGTGAAAGTATATATACATATATATACTTATATAGTTGAATGTATATATTCTCTCATATATATATTATTATTCGTTGTCTCGTCTCATATCTATATATATATCATATATATAAAAGTTTGTCGTTTAAGTTTCAAATCATTTCTAAATCCCACTCGATAAATGTACGTATTTAATTTTATCTCCAATGGCCCATTTGTTTGTTTATATAACCCGATCCAATTAATTTAAACGTATAATCCATTAATCGTTCGGCCCAATCACGAAGCCCAGTTAACAGCCGGCCCAGCTCATCAGAACAGCCCATGCCAGCCGTTCGGCTTGGCCAGCCGTTCGGCTTGTCCATAAGCCGTTCGGCTCTGTGCCTCGGCCCAGTCCAGTTACGTAGTCCATCGTTTGTTTCGGCCTAGCCCACATCGCCCGGTCCATCAAGCATTTTTAATCTGGTCGCACAACCCAGCCCAGTCCGTAGCCGTTCGGCTTTGGGACCATAGCCGTTCGGCTTGGTCTTAGCCGTTCGGCTTCGATAAGCCGATCGGCTATTTGCTTCAGGTCGAGCGCTCTGCACCGTTTTCGCAGTTTAAAACCCGAAATCGCAACATGATTTCGCTATATTTCGAATGGTACTAGTACTTAGGTGCTTAGTATCTTCAATATACATCGTTATATCACTTTTATAACAACTTTTATATATGCAATTTATCGATTCAAGTTTTTGGGTTAAAAAACCATTTTCACCATTTAAGCTTCAATCTTTCAATTTTGTTGTTTATATACATAGATTATGATGTTTATACAAGTAATATATCGAAATTTAAGCAAAGAGTTCAAGGATTTGAAGTTTTCTTACAAAATGAAAATGATGAAGATGATGAACGTTTGATGATGATGATGGTGAAGCCACTGGCTTTGTTCCACTTCCACTTCCTGATGCTGCTTACCTCTGATCTTGTTAATTTGTTTGTGAAGGAGAGAAAGAAATTTGGTGAATTATGTGTGTGTGTGTGTTCTGCCGAAGATCACAGAGAGAAATGGAGAGGGAGTGAAATAATTCAAACGGTATGGCTCGGTTCACCTCAATTATTTGAGTTTGGTAGCCGGTTTACGTACTGAAATTTCGAGTACGGGTATAATTATAGCAATATAAAATTTAACATTTTATATTTTTATTTTGTAGATGCTCTCCTGGTTCGTAATATATTTTCAGAATAATGAGATTATCATTATTTTTGGTAGTTGTACATTTTTGTACATTTTACTGCGCACATCCAATTGAGCGCCAAATTTCGGTTGAGTTTCGAATTCATAATTCGAAGAAATGTTCTAAATACTTGAAAACGTACTAGAAAAATAACATTTTCAGGTTTTGACCTTTTTGGTACGTTTTAGAATTGTTTCTGTTCGTTATATAATACGTTTTATGTTAAACGTATAATTGAACCATTTTATCTATATGTTATAGATACATAATTACTCGTAATTAATAATTGAATTATTAATTATTTCGTGTTACCAAATCTGGTTAATTATTTTTGTCGGCTTCGTTCCGATACGTTCGTACGTAATTTATAAATACTACGTATAATGTAATACTTTTTGTATTATTGTTTTGGGCTCGCTAGACTCATATCACATCATAGGTTTAGTTTATAACAAATGCAGGGAATTAGCGTAAGAAATGCATGTAATTAAGTATAAATATATACCTAAATTGGAGGAGTGTCACATTCTCCCCCCGTTAGTGAAATCTCGTCCCGAGATTTAAGTCGAGCCGTGAGTCTCGGTCACGCTCTCAAATAGGTTGGGGTATTTCTTTCGCATTTCATCCTCTCGTTCCCAGGTAAACTCTAGGCCATGCTTCGAGTTCCAATGAACTTTAACCAGTTTGATTCGTTTATGTCGAAGTTTCTGCGTTTTAAAATCCATAACTTCAACAGGTTCCTCCACAAAGTTAAGTTTTGAGTCAATGACGACTTCGTCAGGAGGAAGGATAAGTGTTTCATCAGAAAGACACTTTTTGAGGTTGCTAACGTGGAAAGTATCGTGTATGCTACTAAGCTCTTGCGGTAGTTTGAGCTTGTAAGCGACAGGACCAACCCTAGCAAGGAGAAACCCCAAACCTCAAACCCTAAACCCTAAACCCTAACCCCTAAACCCCAAACCCTAAACCCTAAACGCAACACTTTAACACATGTGTTAGTAAATGTGAAACCCACCAAAAAAATGAAAAAAAAAACTTTTCGAAAGTATGTCTTGAGGGACGGCAAATCGAAGAGGAGAAAACGACGAATTTAATGGTGCAATTTTCATAATTTTTGGATTTGTCGTTTGTGAGATAATTGATGTTGGGGGTAAATGGGTTTTGTATATGTGGAACATTCTCTTTGTACACATGGCTTGATATCATTGGTTCCCTCATTCTCACAGAAATTCCTATTCTCATTTGAACCTTAGCATATAGATATAATAAATACCTTGCAAAATAGGGAGCAAGGAAAAAACGCTTATCACTGTGAGCAGTGAACACATCAGTGACGTGCTTCATGACAACGGAGACGGAAACTGTTTCCTAGATTAGATGAGGATTAAGGAACGTGCAGTTGCAGGGAAAGCGCAGCTTCGGTCTGCAAAGATACAAGTACCTAAATAAAGACCAAAAAATTTATAGGATAGGATTATAATATAATACACAAAGTCGTGTTGTGACATAACGGGACCAAGCTAACAAAATGATAGAACAATTATGCCGATAAAACATTACGGAGTACAGTATAATACGAAATGGATCTACGCATAGACGTATACAAATACCTTTATCGCTTTGCGAGGCCATTGAATAGTTCCAATACTTTTGGCTTGGCCTAAGAGTTTGAGTCCCTCCTTGGGGATCGGAATGCCAACATTCGCAAAACCGTGTTCAATGGTTTCGCTCTGCAGTCCTTCCTTGTCAGACGGACAAGTTAACCCACTCGCCCATCTGATTCCATGATCACCGTATGGCATCATAATTTGACATGGAATGGGATCCTGTCAAACGCACATGAATTAGATGGAACACGATTCTTCACAACTTTAGGTTATTTTATTAGTAAAAAGGAATGGGTATTTGGGCCACTCACTGGAGCCGCTCCATATTCCAATGGAGCACGACCGAACCCCCCACAAGGTCCAACATCCCCAGGTAAAACACCTCCATCACATATACCACAACGTCCAAGCCGAAACTCGTACCGACTAAGCATTAACATTGTGTGTCATGCGCTTCATTGGTGGTAGGTACCTTTATGATAAATAATACCCATGGCAGGATTCGAACCCATGACCTCAAGGAAGTCATGGGCTACGTTAAGCGTTCACGATTAAAATGATCATAATGATCACAATGATCACAATTAACTTATATATATCTTAAGTTAACAAAATTATATATTTGCAAAGAGAAGGCAATTACCTCATCATCGTCATCAGGCCGGTATGGTGATCCACGAGTTGTAGAAAGGTGTATGTGTTCAGCGTCCAGATTACCGACGTCTGTCTCTATCTGGGCAATTGCTTTCCTCTTTTGACCCTTCCGAGTTCCAAGGGCCTTTTTGATCCCCACCACACTGGACACCGCCCGTGTCCGCCCCCCGTGTTATTTTCCCTTGTATTGTGTGAGGGGATCGTCTGCCCCCACCATACCAAAGGTGCCATCATTCAACATATTGATCTCCTTCTCCAGCTATATATATGAAATAAAGTTTCACAGTTTAGAACAGTTGATAACATTTATCAATGACAAGTTTTAGAATATCTATAATTTTAGCTTCGGGTTCGGGTCAGCCATTTGGTTTTAGGGTTGATCCAACAAACCGTAAACATTAGAGGAGGTATAATTTAGAATATCCAGAAACTGAATTGTCACCCGTATATTCTTACCAATGACGGTACGAGACTGTAGACCGTGTAGGCCATTGCCCACACAGGCATCTTACTAATTATCATTATATACATATAAAGTTGAATCATACAAGTATTTGCCCACGTAGATAAATGGCTAGCACCCAGCTCCTTTCTTATTGTTTTTTTTTTCTTTATTCAATTTTCCCATCTGATTTCACAAGTAGTCACAAGATTTGTTCACATTGCTAAATTTATGAACTTTTGGTTTAGTTTTTCGTGTTGAAGATATAAATTAAGTTAGACTGTGTAACACCCGCCAAATTAGGACTAGAGATTAGTGCCTAATCGAATGTTAATACATGTAATTAGTTCCTGGTTAGGCTAATTAATGTATCGAATTATATATATTGTTGAATATATACGAATATGCGATTTGATTTAAATCGTACGCAATTTAATTCGGATGTATCTCGATTCAAATTTAATATGGACGTTGGTGACAAATTTTATTAAATAACGTTGTTATGTCAAAAATATTATTATTATAATATTTCGTATTCGTTCGTATCATACAATCAGAAATTATACAATTTAAAATGTAAAACGCGCAAACTAAATAAACCAACTTACATTATTAACTCAAACGTAAACTTATTTGTAAAATAATTAAATAAAATATCACGTAATAATTTGTATTTAAAACGTACCATTTAATATTTAAAATAATTAATTAACGTTTAAACGACGGAGCAAACGAACACCGCACGGAGCGGGAACGCGGGCGAAAAATGGGAGGATAACCTCCCATTCCCACCTCATTTCTTTCATTTATTTCTTTTCCTCTCTCTCTCCTTCATCTTTTTCTCTCTTTCTTTTTAATCACCACCAACCACCCCCACCTTCAAAAATCTCACAAAAACGCAAAATAAACATATCAAACGACTTCGGATCTTCAAGATTTTTAGAGATTCACGACCACCGCGACACGATCTATCTTTCTATCTTTCCGAAATTTCATTTCGGCGATTTGTAAGTTTCCGACACCTCTCGTTTTTAAGTGTCTTTACTTGTTTGCGGTTTGTATCGACTTATAATGTTCAAATAAGGGTTGGGTAAAAGTTTTGGACCGAACGGAAACCGAAAAACTCGTTTTCGACCCATTTTCCGGCCAACAGACCGCTACGTCGCATTTGGCCCGGAATTTATGCGACGTCAGCCTCTACGTCGCAAAACACCTCGTGACGTCGCATAGTGCGACGTCAGTCACAACGTCGCATTAAATTGCGACGTCGCATATAGCGACGTCAGCCTTAACGTCGCCAATACCTCGCCACGTCGCACTTAGCGACGCAAGCCCCTACGTCGCAGAAATCACCTACGTCGCATTAGCGACGTAGCACCCTACGTCGCATTAAATTGCGAAACGTCGCCTTTAGCGACGTCATGCTCTACGTCGCAATCCTACCTGCGACGTCGCACCCTACGTCGCACAAACCAGAACCTCAAAAACACAGATTTTTACTAAGTGTCGAGACTCGAAATTTATCACTTGATTTTACCCAAATTCTGATCCAGATGCGTTTTTCGTCAAAGCAATATAGTAGAAATAAAAATTTTCCAAGCTGACCTGGCAGCTCGACCCCAGCCAGGGGCTCTGCCCCTTGGACCCCGCCAGGGGCTGCCGCCCCTTGGACCCCGCTACCAGGGGCGCTGCCCCCGGACCCCCGTACTTAGATTTCGTAACGGCTTCTAAAACACAATCAAAACACATTTTTCAAGTAAAACGCCACGAAATCAAAATAGTAATGATTGAGATTATTATTACAAATCCGTCACCAACGGGCCGTACACTTTTCAAACACTTAAACGTATCAACCAAATAGTGGAGATTTGGATATTATAGTTGGACGAACAACTACAAGGTAGTCTTATTAGATACCTTCGCATATTATAACCATCGCGTGTCGTGGACACCCTCAGGTTACAAGTCTTTGGACTTCGATATTGGCTAATCAACTTACGTTTGTTTAAACGCATTCCAGACTCAGGTGAGTCTCATAGCCCCTCTTTTACTGTTTTACTCAGGGGTGTGATATACTGCTCAAACTTTTAACATGTGAACGCAAGTACCAACTTTTCATATACTACATGAGTTTTTCGAAACTAATCATTTAAAGTCCTCCGTCAGCATAGTTGTTAATACGTTGTAGCGTGAATATTAGTATATGGTACCATATAGGATTGACCCTCCTCGTCCGGGTTAGCAAGCACTAACCGGGTAAACGGACGTACTAATATTTGGGAAGACGAATGTGGATTAGGCATTCGTGGAGGCACCTCGCCCGGAATTCTCTATAGGGGACCCGGCCCTCGAGTTAAGCTCAACTATGTGCTCATGGCTGTATACACGATGATTATCATTAAATTGCTGGATGCAATTCATTATTTTATTGCTGGATGCAATACATTATTTAAATCTTGCGGTTCATACGATATTACTTGATTTCAAACCTGTGAGCTCACCAGCTTTATAGCTGACCTTTTAGCATATATCGCAGGTACCCAGCAGTAGGATGTTTCTGCTTCAGGATTTAGCTCGAGTCAGCATACAGAAGTTTGAGATTTTCTTGCATTAGTATATTTTGTATAAGTACTTATGTACTGAAATCTCATTTTATTTAACTCGAGCTATGTAAAGCTTTAAATGTTGTAAACATTTCGGTTATCAATATATTTTGTTAAAACGACGCATATAGAGTCGTTTACTATTTATCCTTGTGCTTTGTTATTGATTAGTAACACCCAAATCAAGCTTCCGCAAATCATCAAATTTGGGGGTGTTACAGATTGGTATCAGAGCCTAAGGTTATAGTGAACTAGGTTGCATTTAGTGAGCCTAGACTATGACCATTAGGCAGTATTCCTTATTAGGTATGACTGGTTCAGGGATTACAACATACGAGTTTAATTTAACATAGCCTGATCAACTATGTACAATTAAACAAGGATGATGTAAGATCTGAAAGTAGTTATGGCTGAACAGGATACAATAGAAGACTCTGACCTCGAGAGAACCGAGACTTAAACATGTTTATGCTAGACACTCAATAGGCTATATTATATAGGAACTATATGAATATAGGCCTCAATCTTACTAACGCTTTGTCTCAGAAATGGCAAACATTCCATCAAATTCATCTCGTTCTCAATCCGGGTCGCAGAACCCAAAGGTAGCAAGGAGGAACTCCAGGTTGCCTCGAGCTGGCCCGTACTCCACTCACTCCACCTTGCCGGCTCTAGCCGCTAGGGTGAATCAACACGAGCAACGACTTCGCACCATGGATGTCGTGTTGCAGGAAACAAACGAAAACTGGAGACTTACATCCCTTGAACGCATCGAACAAGTCTCCGACGATCTTGAAACCACTAACAACAACATGGATATCCTTCGTAATCAAATAATAGAAATAAGGGTGGAAAATGCCCTTCTGCAACAAAGGATGGATGAATGTGTGCAACGCTCACTTGAGGCAGAAGAATATGCGCGTGGACTAACACAACGACTTGCACTAGCAGAAGACAACGCCCGACAAGCTAGCAGGCTTGCAAACACTGTGGACCGTCTTGTCACGATGATGGAACAAATTAATCTACGTTAAGACTAGTGTAGTCCTTGTCTTGTAATCTACCCTGTAATCTAGTAACTATCTACGCGCTATTCTATAATTCGGTCGGATGTAACAATTCCCGACATCTTTTGTAATACATCTGTAGGATGTAACCTTTGAACTCGTATCATCTATCAAATATCCCTTGCTGTTTTCAACTCATATTAATTGCCATTATTCCTGTTGATGTTATGTATTACTGCTTTTATACATGTACATCTATAACAAATACAACCTTCTTGCAAAATCTCATGTATCTTCATTTCTTTTATTGAAGAATCATGCCGCCAAAGTCAAGACCTTACACCGATGCACAGATTACTTCACTCATAACCCAGGCTGTTACTGAAGCCTTGGCTCGCAATACTCCACCCAACTCCACAAGAAACAGCGATACCGCTGGAACCTCTGCCACCAAACCTTGTTCTTACAAGGACTTCCAAAGCTGCAAACCCTCGAGTTTCAAGGGTTCTGAAGGAGCCATCGGACTGATCAGATGGTTCGAGAAAATGGAAACTGTTTTCCGTGTTAGTAAATGCGCGGAGAATGACAAAGTAAACTTCGCCACCTGCTCTCTTGAAGATGATGCCCACTCCTGGTGGAATTCATATACCCAATCAGTGGGTGCTGACATTGCCTACCAAATCACTTGGGAGGAATTGAAAGCCAAGCTCACTGCCAAGTACTGCTCGATCGCCAAACTCCAGAAGCTAGATGAGGAGTTTTGGAATTTGAAGGTTCAGGGTGGTGACATCGATGGTTACACCACCAGGTTTCAACAATTAGCTGCCCTCCGCCCAGCTATGGTAAGCACTGAACCTGATAAAATCAGGAAGTACGCCCTTGGTCTCCCTGATTTTGTTCGGGGACACGTCATCTCTTCAAAACCAGCCACCATTGACGGTGCAATCTCATTGGCCCAAGACCTGATGTCTATGAGCCAAGATTCTGAACCACCCACTTCATCCTCCCAAAACAACAAACGTAAGTGGTCCGACCACCACAACAACCACTCCAACCAACAAAACAAGAAACCCGACACCATCAAAGCCTACAACACCACCACTGACATCATCCGGGGTTACACTGGGAGCAAACCATATTGTCCCAAGTGCAGACTTCACCATGAGGGTTCTTGTGGTCCCTTTTGCAACAACTGCAAGAGGTACGGCCATCTCACCAAAGACTGCCGCTCACCCACCAACAACAACTCCAACAACAACACCAGACCACCCAAAGTATGTTTTGAGTGTGGAAACCCCGGGCATTTCAGGGATACGTGCCCAAAACTGAAGAACCGCAACAACAACAACAACCGCAGCAACAACAACAACAACAACACCCGCAGCAGAGCTTTCGTCATCAAATCTGGGGACGCCCGCCAGGACCCGAATGTGGTCTCGGGTATGTTCCTCCTCAACAACTTAACTGCTTCTGTTCTATTTGATACTGGTGCTGATAGAAGCTTTATCTCCGATGATTTTTGCCCATTACTTGACATCACTCCTGTTACCTTAGATGTTAAGTACACTGTAGAGCTAGCCAATGGAAAACTTGTAGAAACCACCAGTGTGATACCTAATTGCACTTTAAACCTAGCTGATGAAACCTTTTCGATCGACCTTATACCCATTGAAATCGGAAGTTTCGACGTCATTATTGGAATGGACTGGTTGTCCAAACATCGAGCTGAAATTGTTTGTCACGATAAAATCGTCCGTATCCCACTCGCCGTTGGTGGAACCTTGATCATACAGGGGGAGACCGGTGGGACTGGACTCAATATAATCTCCTGTTTAAAAACCCGAAAATTTCTGAGAAAGGGTTACCCTGCCATACTCGCACACATTACCGAGAAGAAGTCGGAGGAGAAGCGACTTGAGGATGTGCCGATTGTTAGAGACTTTCCCGAAGTCTTTCCAGAAGAACTGCCTGGTTTACCTCCATCTAGACAGGTCGAGTTCTCAATTGATCTCGTGCCGGGTGCCGCACCGGTGGCCCGCGCACCGTACCGTTTAGCCCCATCCGAACTTCAGGAGTTGTCCTCTCAGTTACAGGAACTTCTGGATAGAGGATTCATTAGACCGAGTTCTTCACCTTGGGGAGCTCCGGTCTTATTTGTCAAAAAGAAGGACGGTTCATTCCGAATGTGCATCGACTATCGAGAGTTGAACAAATTGACCGTCAAGAACCGTTATCCACTTCCTCGCATTGATGATCTATTCGATCAACTTCAGGGTTCAAGTTTCTACTCAAAAATTGACCTGCGATCAGGTTATCATCAGTTACGAGTTCGCGACACCGATATTCCAAAAACGGCTTTCAGAACTCGTTACGGGCACTACGAATTCCAAGTGATGCCCTTTGGTCTAACCAACGCACCGGCTGTATTCATGGACCTCATGAACCGGGTGTGCAAACCTTACCTCGATAAGTTTGTCATTGTCTTTATCGATGACATACTCATTTACTCGCACAACGAGCAAGAACATGCGCAACACCTCAAAACTATCCTGGAACTACTTAGACACGAGGAGCTTTATGCTAAATTCTCTAAGTGTGAGTTCTGGATCCAAACTGTTCAATTTCTTGGTCACGTGATCGACAGCCAGGGAATTCACGTGGACCCGTCAAAAATCGAGGCTATCAAAGACTGGCAAGCAACCACCTCTGCAACTGAAGTACGACAATTCTTGGGTCTTGCTGGGTATTATCGACGATTTATCGAGAATTTCTCCAAAATAGCTCAGCCACTCACGGTACTGACACAGAAGGACAAAAGGTTCGATTGGACTGAGAAACAAGAGTCAGCGTTCCAACTTCTGAAACAAAAGCTTTGCAGTGCTCCAATTCTATCACTACCCGAAGGCACCGATGACTTCGTGGTATACTGTGATGCTTCTCACCAAGGTCTCGGTTGCGTGTTGATGCAACGAGACAAGGTCATTGCTTATGCCTCACGACAGCTAAAAATTCACGAAAAGAACTACACCACTCATGATCTCGAACTTGGAGCTGTCGTTTTTGCTCTCAAAATCTGGAGACATTACCTCTACGGCACTAAGTGCACTATCTTTACCGATCATAAAAGTCTCCAACATATCTTCGATCAGAAGGATCTCAATATGAGGCAACGTCGATGGGTCGAGTTGCTTACCGATTACGATTGCGTTATCAAGTACCATCCAGGGAAGGCTAATGTTGTAGCCGATGCCCTCAGTCGAAAGGAACGATCAAAACCACTTCGAGTCCGAGCCCTCAGTATGACCATTCACAACGATCTTACCGTTCAGATTCATACCGCTCAGATCGAAGCCCTGAAACCTGAAAACATCAAAAATGAAGCCTTACGGGGTATTGACAAACAATTTGAAATCAAATCTAACGGGATTAGGTATTTCTCAAACCGAATCTGGTTGCCTAATTTCGGGAACCTAAGAGACTTGGTGATGGACGAGGCTCACAAGTCTAAATATTCTATTCATCCTGGATCCGATAAGATGTACCACGGCATCAAGGAATTTTACTGGTGGCCAAACATGAAAGCCGAAATCGCCACTTATGTCAGCAAGTGTCTTACTTGCTCAAAAGTCAAAACCGAACATCAGAAACCTCCTGGTTTACTCCAACAACCTGAAATTCCTGAATGGAAATGGGATCAAATTGCCATGGATTTCATAACCAAACTACCCAAGTCATCGAACGGTTGCGATACCATTTGGGTGATCGTTGATCGTCTCACCAAATCTGCTCATTTCCTGGCAATCAAAGAAAACGATAAAATGGAACGCCTTACACAAATTTACATCAAGGAAATCATTTCTCATCATGGTGTTCCAATCTCGATCATCTCTGACAGAGATGCCCGTTTCACTTCTCACTTTTGGCAATCACTTCAAAAAGCATTGGGTACCCGTCTCGATATGAGTACCGCGTACCATCCTCAAACAGACGGCCAAAGTGAACGAACCATTCAAACCTTGGAAGATATGCTACGCGCTTGCGTAGTTGATTTCGGTACAAACTGGGAAAAACATCTACCGTTGTGCGAATTTTCGTACAATAACAGTTATCATACCAGCATTAAGGCTGCACCTTTTGAGGCACTGTACGGTCGTAAGTGCCGATCACCGATCTGTTGGACTGAGGTGGGCGATAGTCAGCTCACTGGTCCTGAACTCATTCACGCCACCACTGAGAAAATTGTGGAAATCCAAAACAGACTCAAAACCGCACGTGATCGTCAGAAAAGTTATGCTGACGTGAGACGCAAACCGCTCGAGTTCCAAGTTGGGGATCGAGTTCTCTTAAAAGTATCGCCTTGGAAAGGCGTCATCCGTTTTGGCAAACGCGGGAAGTTGAATCCCCGGTACATCGGGCCTCTTGAGATCCTCGAAAGGATTGGCCCCGTAGCTTATCGATTGCAGCTGCCATCCGAACTCAGCAGCGTGCACCCTACTTTTCATATCTCAAACTTGAAGAAGTGTCTGTCTGATGAGACACTTATTATTCCATTAGATGAAATTCGTATTGATGATAAACTTCACTTCGTTGAGGAACCCGCTGAAATTATGGACCGTGAGGTCAAACAACTGAAACAAAGTCGTATTCCCATCGTCAAGGTCAGATGGAATTCGCGGCGCGGTCCGGAATTCACCTGGGAACGGGAAGACCAAATGCGACTCAAATATCCTCAACTCTTCACTGATTCTACATCAAACACGACTTCGAGCTAAATTTCGGGACGAAATTCTTCTAACAGGGGGAGAATGTAACACCCGCCAAATTAGGACTAGAGATTAGTGCCTAATCGAATGTTAATACATGTAATTAGTTCCTGGTTAGGCTAATTAATGTATCGAATTATATATATTGTTGAATATATACGAATATGCGATTTGATTTAAATCGTACGCAATTTAATTCGGATGTATCTCGATTCAAATTTAATATGGACGTTGGTGACAAATTTTATTAAATAACGTTGTTATGTCAAAAATATTATTATTATAATATTTCGTATTCGTTCGTATCATACAATCAGAAATTATACAATTTAAAATGTAAAACGCGCAAACTAAATAAACCAACTTACATTATTAACTCAAACGTAAACTTATTTGTAAAATAATTAAATAAAATATCACGTAATAATTTGTATTTAAAACGTACCATTTAATATTTAAAATAATTAATTAACGTTTAAACGACGGAGCAAACGAACACCGCACAGAGCGGGAACGCGGGCGAAAAATGGGAGGATAACCTCCCATTCCCACCTCATTTCTTTCATTTATTTCTTTTCCTCTCTCTCTCCTTCATCTTTTTCTCTCTTTCTTTTTAATCACCACCAACCACCCCCACCTTCAAAAATCTCACAAAAACGCAAAATAAACATATCAAACGACTTCGGATCTTCAAGATTTTTAGAGATTCACGACCACCGCGACACGATCTATCTTTCTATCTTTCCGAAATTTCATTTCGGCGATTTGTAAGTTTCCGACACCTCTCGTTTTTAAGTGTCTTTACTTGTTTGCGGTTTGTATCGACTTATAATGTTCAAATAAGGGTTGGGTAAAAGTTTTGGACCGAACGGAAACCGAAAAACTCGTTTTCGACCCATTTTCCGGCCAACAGACCGCTACGTCGCATTTGGCCCGGAATTTATGCGACGTCAGCCTCTACGTCGCAAAACACCTCGTGACGTCGCATAGTGCGACGTCAGTCACAACGTCGCATTAAATTGCGACGTCGCATATAGCGACGTCAGCCTTAACGTCGCCAATACCTCGCCACGTCGCACTTAGCGACGCAAGCCCCTACGTCGCAGAAATCACCTACGTCGCATTAGCGACGTAGCACCCTACGTCGCATTAAATTGCGAAACGTCGCCTTTAGCGACGTCATGCTCTACGTCGCAATCCTACCTGCGACGTCGCACCCTACGTCGCACAAACCAGAACCTCAAAAACACAGATTTTTACTAAGTGTCGAGACTCGAAATTTATCACTTGATTTTACCCAAATTCTGATCCAGATGCGTTTTTCGTCAAAGCAATATAGTAGAAATAAAAATTTTCCAAGCTGACCTGGCAGCTCGACCCCAGCCAGGGGCTCTGCCCCTTGGACCCCGCCAGGGGCTGCCGCCCCTTGGACCCCGCTACCAGGGGCGCTGCCCCCGGACCCCCGTACTTAGATTTCGTAACGGCTTCTAAAACACAATCAAAACACATTTTTCAAGTAAAACGCCACGAAATCAAAATAGTAATGATTGAGATTATTATTACAAATCCGTCACCAACGGGCCGTACACTTTTCAAACACTTAAACGTATCAACCAAATAGTGGAGATTTGGATATTATAGTTGGACGAACAACTACAAGGTAGTCTTATTAGATACCTTCGCATATTATAACCATCGCGTGTCGTGGACACCCTCAGGTTACAAGTCTTTGGACTTCGATATTGGCTAATCAACTTACGTTTGTTTAAACGCATTCCAGACTCAGGTGAGTCTCATAGCCCCTCTTTTACTGTTTTACTCAGGGGTGTGATATACTGCTCAAACTTTTAACATGTGAACGCAAGTACCAACTTTTCATATACTACATGAGTTATTCGAAACTAATCATTTAAAGTCCTCCGTCAGCATAGTTGTTAATACGTTGTAGCGTGAATATTAGTATATGGTACCATATAGGATTGACCCTCCTCGTCCGGGTTAGCAAGCACTAACCGGGTAAACGGACGTACTAATATTTGGGAAGACGAATGTGGATTAGGCATTCGTGGAGGCACCTCGCCCGGAATTCTCTATAGGGGACCCGGCCCTCGAGTTAAGCTCAACTATGTGCTCATGGCTGTATACACGATGATTATCATTAAATTGCTGGATGCAATTCATTATTTTATTGCTGGATGCAATACATTATTTAAATCTTGCGGTTCATACGATATTACTTGATTTCAAACCTGTGAGCTCACCAGCTTTATAGCTGACCTTTTAGCATATATCGCAGGTACCCAGCAGTAGGATGTTTCTGCTTCAGGATTTAGCTCGAGTCAGCATACAGAAGTTTGAGATTTTCTTGCATTAGTATATTTTGTATAAGTACTTATGTACTGAAATCTCATTTTATTTAACTCGAGCTATGTAAAGCTTTAAATGTTGTAAACATTTCGGTTATCAATATATTTTGTTAAAACGACGCATATAGAGTCGTTTACTATTTATCCTTGTGCTTTGTTATTGATTAGTAACACCCAAATCAAGCTTCCGCAAATCATCAAATTTGGGGGTGTTACAGACTGAATTCTTTTTCGGTTTGGTTGAATTAATGTTAACATAAATATTTGGTTTACCTTGACGTATGACTTGAAGGATAAAAATCTCAATTGAGAACCCAAACCTTAAGTGACTATCATCCTAAAATTTGCCCACTTAAAAATAAAAATTCTGGTACCACCCCTGATTCTTACCAATTCATCCGCCACTTTTTTTAAAAAAACAACAGATTCTTGTACATCTGTTTTCTTCTCTTCCCGCAGTCTGGCGTAAAGATACAAAACTGAGCGCTCACACTTGTAGTTTGCTAGAAATGGAAAATCAGTTAAAACTTTCTTTTTAATTTTGTAATAATACTCCCTCAAACCAGCATAACCCAACCGTCCTACACGGGTAGGATCCGTGTTTGCTGCCGCACTAGCCTTGGCTTTCTCACTTTTTCTCTTCACATATGAGAAGAAAAATAAAGTTAGTAACTTGTTTATAATATTCAAACCAACTTAGCACAAAACATGAGATATGAACTACCTTGAATTCATCAGTGGACCTCTCAGCAACAAATTTTGGCCAGTGATCCATGTCCATAGAGGGCCATTTTTCTTTAGGGTCTTTCTTTGTATAGGCAAACTGAGTAGTAAGTTCACTCTTCCACTTCCTTCAAATGTTATTCATCTTCCTCTTATAGAGCTCTTTGTGCTTGTCGTCTGGTATATATGTTCCAATGACTTTTCGTTAGGTCCCATACGTTATCCAAAACTTCTTGAGCAATTAGTCTATCCTCATCTCCTGCCTTCAGTGGCTTCATATTCCATCCCAAATGGTAAAGGATTTGTTGGAACATAGTTTGTGACAACAGATCTAGCTTGAAATAGGGCTAGTGTAATTATTATCATGTTTGTACATTAGCTTAGATTTGTAAATGAATATTTGTTTTGTTAGTAATATTCGTTAAATATATTAGCATGTTAAAGTGTTAGACGAATATCGTAAACGAAGTAAATAAATATACGTTTGCTGCGAGTCGAGTTCTCAAGTCGCTGCGAGTTGAGCAGCGAGATGAGAACTGAACTCGTGAGGATCATAAGGATCATAACGTATTGAGTCTGTGGCGAGTCGAGTATTATTGGGCTTGGGCTGCAAGGTGAGTTGGACTAGACTCGCGAGGCCCATGTGAGCCGAGACGAGCTGGACGTATAAGATGTTTTTCAATCCGTGAAAAACATAACACTTTTGCTACTCTCGTTTTTCAATATCTGCGAATTCAATATACAAAGAGAAAAATAACCTAACGGCTAGGCTTTGACGTTTATACGTTTAAGCAAAGTATTAGAAAACCTAAAATGCGAACTTATTCGTTGTTAGTAAGATAACACCGTATTGAGGGATTCCGCACCTTAATACTACAGATAACGAAGTTATCGATCCTAAGAACTAGGGACTTACGGTATCAGAGCTTTCGGGCTAAATACGAGTAAAGTTTGAAGTTTTAGGATAATCGCGTTTGATTCGGATTGTTTTTGTGTGCATAAGTACATATTAACGATCAAAATCATTCTCTGGACGATTTAGGGTTAGTTCACGGTCGAAATTTCCTGTTTCAATCGTAAAAATACCTTAAATTTTTGTTTTCGGGTTTTTCATCCGTTTCGCGAGTCGAGATTAGGGTTTCAGCGTAGCCTGCGAACCGAGTTGACCTTGCGAGTCGAATTGAGACTTGCGAGTCGAACCGAGATCTCTCGAGAATCGAAATCGCTTGCGAATCGACATCACAGCAATCCGAACTGAGACTTGCGAGTCGAGCTGAGATTGCGAGTTGAACTGAGTCTTGCGAATCGAGTACTTCTGAATTCGCGAAACAGTTTTACTTTACGTTTTTAAGATGTCTAATCTGAGTAAAATGATCGAGATGGAACACGAGGTGGGAAAATCAAACGTTCCACCTAAGTTGTTGAAGATCGAAGATTACTATAACTGGAAGGACAGATTTGAATCTTACTGTAGATTCCATGATTTGTCGATCTGGATGTGTATCAAGAATGGATACACTGCACCTACTCAAACGGTTAATAATGCAACTGTTACTCTTGCTTATAACCGGATGAGCGATCAACAAAAGAAGGATTATGAATTGGAGAATAAATCCCATTCTGCAATTAAGATGAGTTTACCAAAGGAGATAAACCATCAACTCAAGTCTTTTCAAACTGCTAAGACGCTCTGGGAAGCGTTAGAGAAAAGATGTGAGGGAAGTCCTCAAGTGAAGGCAAGCATGAAGAATCTTCTTAAGAAACAGTTTACTGTTATAAAAGCTTTAAAAGGAGAAGATCTAGATGCTTATATCACTAGATTCTACCACTTGTTAAGTGAGCTTGACAACCATGATATTGTTACTACGGAGACTGAAAGAACCGACAAATTTATTGAGGGTTTGCCATCTAAGTGGGAAATGTATGGTGTAATGCTCAAAGACAACGATGAAAGGTATGCAACCATGACCTTAGAGCAGGTCATTGACAAGCTAAAAGGTTATGATTTCACTAAGAAATCGAGAGAAACTGATTCTGATCAGGTTCAGAATCCTGGGCTATATCATGGGAAAACAAATCTCTCAACTTCTTCATCTAGTTCGACCACTGCACTTTTAGTTGGTAATACTGATGAAAATGGTGAAATGATAACTGATGACGTGTGCCTTCTTACCTCATCAGGTAATGAAACTAAAGGTACACATGCTAAGAAGTCAACTCAAGGACATCAAAAGATGCCAATGAGTGTGAAATCTGCTGAGCAACAGTTATCTGTCCTTGCATCCTTTGTTGCTTCTTATGAAAACTACATTCAGGGTAAAATCAATGATCCGATTATGTTTGATGAAGACTATGATCAGATAGACCCTGATTATCTTGAGGAAATAGATCTCCAGGATCAACCTGCAATGTTATCAAGGAGAGTCAAAAATTTCTTGAAGAAAACTGGTAGAAAAGTGGTAGGAAATCGATCAGGGTTTGATAAAACCAAGATCAAGTGTTTCAACTGTCAAGGTTATGGACACTTTGCTCGTGAGTGTCAAAGACCTAAGGTTGAAACTGGCAATAGCAAACAAGGCTCGGGAAGTACCTTAGCTTCCAAAGCCTTAGTTGTGAAACAATTGGATGGATCTTATGATTGGCAAGCTCAGTCTGAGGAAGCTCTCATGGCTGAGATTGAAGATCAAGAGATAGGTGCTGAGTCCAATAGCTATATGCCTATTGATGTTGAAATAAAGGTGCCGGAGATTCATGAGAAAGCAAGTGATGATGACGTGCTATATATGGATTCAACTTCTGATATGAGTCCAGATGACTTTGTGGCACGCATGGCTGAAGTACAAACTGACAAGAACAGGGTATGTTTGGATATTCTTACTCTTGCTGATGTTTGTTATTTAGTTACTGATTTACAATCTCAATTAAGTGTTTTAACTGTGTCGAATCAGAATTTGTCATCCCAAGTTAGCACTTTTAATGATTCTAATAAGACTATAATATCTGAACTTGAACAAGCTAAAATTGATGTACTTAGGTTAAGTACAGATAAGGTAGATCTTAAGAATAAGATTAAGTCTGATAGTTCTGATAAGGTTGCATTGAGAGATACCATAAATGAAAAGGCAATAATCATAGATGGTCTCTATATGAGCATTGATGACTTAAATCAAACGATAGCTAATAGGGATAGAGAGTTAGCTGAGCTTAAGCATAAGTTAGTAGAACAAAATCGTAAGATTGAGTCCTACAGAACTTTAGAAATGGATAAAATGCTAGATGCTCAACGTACTGTAAAGGACAAGACTGGGATAGGATATAATGATGTACCTCATCCTTTTAATGTCAATTACACTAGTAACTCGATAGATTCTGAAATGACAGATGTTAATCCTGAGATTTTAGTAACTAATGACCCTGAAAAGTTAGAGGCACAGAAGGATGTTGTTAAGAACCTATCACCAGATAATAGTAAGGTTTCTCATTTCACCAAAATACAGTTTGTATCAGGTGGAGTGATTAACGATGCTAAGACTGATGATAAGGTTAATAAGGAACAAATACTTGAACCTTTAGTGCCTAAGACTCCGAGTGGTAATGCAAAAGTTCCTAAATCACGCAAGCAGATGTCATGTTTCAAGTGTCACCAAAAGGGACACGTGGCTTCGTGTTGTCCTAACAAAAAGCCTGAAACACCACATAAGCTTGTGATTGATGAAAAGACACAGACTGACTCTAGTATGACTGTAGATAGGTTAGATACCAAACCTAAGTTAGGTTATAAACCTGTTAACATTCTTAAAAGAGACGGAAAACATAGTGTCTCCCCACCTAAACCTAAACGGCCATATACTCAAAGTGATAATTCTGTCTATAAGTCTAGGGATGTGACACCGTCGAGGTTTAGAACTCCAAGTAGAGGCCATAGTCATTATGAGAGTGGTACTACTTCGCGATCACATGAGTTTAATTATAATTATCATAATAGAGCTCATAATTATGTGTCTAGGAGGTTATCTTCAAATTCACCTCTTAAGGTTGATCGTCCACAAACTCAAGCTACTTCGAAAGTAACCAAAGCTCCTGATGGGAAGGATGGTTATTTTAAAGAGCTTAAGTTTGTTGATGATAAGGGACAAACCAAGACCCTAGTGGCTTGGGTCCCTCTTGAGAACTGATCTTGTTTTGTGTTATGTGCAGGAGCATGCTGTGAACAAGGATAGCTGGTGGTATGTAGACAGTGGATGCTCGAGGCACATGACCGGAGAAAGAAATCTACTGAAGGACTTCAAGGAGAGTCTCAAGCAAAAAGTAAATTTTGCAGGAGATAAAGGAGGAGTAATTTCGGGAAAAGAAAAAGTTTCAAATGGAACTTTGACTCTTGAGGATGTGAACTATGTTGAAGAACTAACTCACAACCTAGTGAGTGTTTCCCAAGTCTGTGATAAAGGTCATCCATTTTATTTTAATGAAAAGGAGGCCTTAGTCCTGAAGCCAGGTTTCAAAATTCCTGATGAATGGATATTAATGAGGGCGCTAAGGAAGAAGGACATCTATGCTATCAACATGGGTGTTCCTAACTCTTCAATGGTGTCTACATGTTTATTATCCAAGGCTTCGGAAACAGACGCATTATTATGGCATAGGAGAATGGCACATCTGAACTGGAGAAAGATGAATTACATAACCAAAAATGGTTTAGTTCTAGGTGTACCTCAAAAACGTTTCGAGTCTGAAGATAAGTGTGTTCCTTGCATGAAAGGAAAGCAACACAAGAAACCACACAGATCTAAGACTGAAAACTCAATCTCCTCGCCATTTGAATTGCTACATATGGATCTCTTCGGCCCTATAAGCAAGAGAAGTCTAGGTGGCAAATGGTATTGTTTGGTTGTCACAGATGATTATTCTATATTCTCGTGGGTATTCTTTTTGGAATCTAAGGATGAAACTCCAGGAATTCTAATTGAATTCTTTGATCTAGTAGAGAATGTCTATAAAAAGAGAGTGAAGCGTATTCGTAGTGACAACGAAATAGAATTTAAGAATTCAACGTTGAATATCTATTGCTTAAGCAAAGGGATATTACATCAATTCAGTGCACCTTATGAACCTCAACAGAATGGTGTTGCTGAAAGGAAAAATAGGACGTTGATTGAAGCTGCAAGAATAATGCTTGCTGATTCAAAGCTTTCCGTCATCTTTTGGGCAGAAGCAATGAATACAGCATGTTATGTTCTCAATAGAGTTCTTACGGTTAAAAGACATAACAAGACTTGTTATGAGCTTTTAAACAATAAGAAACCAAACTTAAAAGGGTTTGAACCCTTTGGAGTTTCATGCACCATATTAAAGACTGGACATCAAGCAAAATTTGGTGAGAAGGCTGACGAAGGATTTTTCCTAGGTTATATGCCCAATTCGCCAAACAAGAGAGTCTTTAATAAAGTCACAGGACGTTTGGAAGTAGTTTATAACATTGAAGTTACGAGCTATTCACCGGATGTTCATAACGGATTAGATTGGCAATTTGATTATTCTGATCTTTTTGCATCATTTAAAGTTCCTATTAGTGACTATGTCAGTGATTCAGAGATAGCTGAACATTTATTGTCTGAAGATGTGGATATTGGCCATACTTCAACATCGAGTGTTCCGAATTCTAGAATCAAGACAAATGTTGATCCAAATCAAACATCTACTAGTGGATCTCAAAAATCCAAAGTAAATACACCTCTAAATGAAGAAGAGCTGACTGACAAATTAGTGGACGAAATTCTCACACCACTTAGAGAGTTAAGAATATCTATGGGTATTGATAACTCACAGCTATCTAAAGAGGGTGTACCAGATTTGGAAGACATTCCTGAATAACACAGTATTCTTGAAGAAATCGGTACTAACTTAGGAGATGAGATTCCAGTTGAGCCTGTTGCTTCAACTAGAACGAGTAAGAATCATCCCGTTGAAAACATCATCAGTGATATTAATACTCCGGTTCAAACAAGGACTCAATCAAAAGCTAGTACGTCTGAAAATTTAGAATACCAAAGCTTGTATACTGCAATGAAAGAGACAGGGATTCCTAATCAATGTCTATATTCATGCTTTATCTCACAAGTCGAGCCTAAAAATGTTCAAATGGCTTTAAAAGAAAGCTCGTGGGTAGAAGCAATGCAAGAGGAACTATCACAGTTCACTAAATTACAAGTATGGGAGTTGGTTGACCTACCAAAGGGAGAATATCCAATTGGAACTAGATGGGTATTTAAGTGCAAAAGAGATGATAAGGGAATCGTTACTCGCAATAAAGCTCGTCTAGTGGTTCAAGGTTTTAATCAACAAGAATGTATAGATTACAATGAAGTGTTTGCACCACTTGCTAGGCTAGAAGCAATTAGAGTATTCTTTGCATTCGCATCATATTTTGGTATAAAAGTGTATCAGTTGGATCTTAAAAGTGCCTTTTTGTATGGCAAAGTGGAAGAATTGGTGTATGTTTCACAACCGCCAGGGTTTGCTGATCCCGAGTATCCAGATAGAGTATATCATTTGAATAAGGCTCTATATGGATTACATCAAGCACCTAGGGCATGGTATGGAACACTATCAACGTATCTACTTGAGAATGGATTTACAAGAGGATCGATTGATAGTACACTGTTTGTGAAGTGGAAAAAGAAAGACTTTCTTCTCGTGCAAGTTTATGTTGATGACATTATCTTTGGATCATCTGATGAAAAGATGTGTCAAGAATGTGAACAAGTTATGAGAAAAAGGTTTGAAATGTCTGCAATGGGAGAGTTGAATTTCTTCTTAGGATTACAAGTTGATCAAAAGAAGGATGGATTCTTTATTCATCAATCTAAATATACATATGAGCTATTAGAACGCTTTAAGATGGATGAATGTAAAGTCTACAATACTCCAATTCTAGTCAATCATGGATTAGGTCCAGATACATCGAGTGATAGCGATGTGGATCCTACTCTTTATAGAGCCATGATCGGATCACTAATGTATCTAACAGCCTCTAGGCCTGACATAATGTTTGCTGTTTGTTTATGCGCAAGATATCAGGCTAATCCGAAAGAGTCACATATGCAAGCTGTTAAACGAATCTTTCGTTACCTCAAAGGGAAACCTAAGCTGGGTCTTTGGTATCCGATTGATGGAAACTTAGATCTCGTAGCTTATACTGATTCAGATTATGGAGGATGCAATCAGAATAGGAAATCTACAACCGGAGGATGTTAATTCCTAGGAGGTAGATTAGTATCCTGGCAGTGCAAGAAGCAAACCTCGGTAGCCATTTCTACATGTGAAGCTGAGTATGTTGCAGCTGGCAGCTGTTGCTCTCAAGTGCTTTGGATTCAACAGCAACTGCGGGATTACGGGTTAAATATAACCAATACTCCTATGATGATTGATAACGAATCTACTATGTCGATCACCAATAATCCGGTGAAGCACAGTAAAACTAATAATATTGATATTCGACATCATTTTATTAGAGATTGTGCTGAAAAGAAAATGATAAGGTTAGTTAAGGTTCCGATTGCGGATAACTTAGCAGACCTCTACACAAAGGCGTTCGACAGAGCAAGATTTGAGACGTTGGTTCAACTAAACGGAATGAGAAATCCAGAGTGATTAGTCTTCCAAGGGTATTTTTGTAATAGTTAGTATTTCTATGTGTTTAAAAAAAAAAGGCGTATGGCATTCATTTGCTTGTTACCTAAGGGGAATCGCCTTCATTAAAGAATATAAACATAATATTCTTTAAAATATTTTAAGTTTTTATCTGCAAAAACAAGGGAAATGATAGTACATTAGGAGAATAAGCTTAAGTCCTAAGTATGATATGGTAGTAGGTTCAAATAAAGTTACTTTAGAACTACAGCGGTTCTATCAGGTATGTGTTTATATTTATTTAATTATACACCTATATCCACAAGTTATAATTTGTCTATTTTTATTTTTGAAAACCTTAGATGGCTTCATTATATGATGTACTGGTAGGCAAATTATATGACATTTTCTACGCCTTAAGAAGTTAATTAACTAATTGTTTATTATCTTGTGTTACTATTTAATGATGTATGACATTAGTCTTAATTGTTGAATGATGGTATTGCCATACACTGTTATCATGCATTTTAATTTGATTGACAAATAGTAGCAATATGGGTATTAACTTAATTACTGGTAACTTTGTTGTACTAAGTACAGATCTGAAGCCTTTAATTAAATTAATATTCTCAAATATATTTTGAATTATGCTAGAAGAGATCCTCTGTTGTACTAAGTACAGACTTGGATAACATAGCATATTCAGGGTATGTCTGATATTTGTCTAATCTTAAAATTCAAGTGTATGTTGTATGTTTCGAAAAGATACATCATTTAGTAACCAATACCTTGAAAATTTAATGATGCAGTGTTATGAGTTTTACTTGAAATTCTTCAGTATGTCATATAATAGGAAGCACTTGATAATATTCATACTAACTATAAAGTGCTTGCTTAGAAAATTGATTATAATTTGTTTATGTGGATCTTAATACCGGTAATCGTCTTGAATTGTCTATAATTAAAATATTCACTTTATGTGAGTAATGCATTTATTAATTATGCTTTGTGGATAAAGGTATCTAAGATATAGTTTTATAAATATAAATGTATAAATGATGAATTTAGTTGTAATTTTATAGTAATTTACTTGAATTTCATGAGGTATGTATAATACCAATCTGCTTAGACTTTTAAATTAATATTTAATTGCTTATTTTTACTAATATGATCACTAGACAGATAAATTCTTATTCATTTTGTTTATGTATTGTGTTTTGCTCAAGTGATTAATAAAATGGTACTTATGTTTATATAATTGTGTTTTTATCTTATTTTATTTTATTTTTATCTTTATGTTTAATTAAAGTTTTTGTATTTATTAGAATTTACCCTTTGGAATTAAATTATGCTGAATATTTTCTATTTTGAGTTGAACAATCGTAACAAATACAAGTGAAAAATAATTTTATTTTAGACTTGTACAAATGATGGGTTTTTAATTTATACTTAGTATTTAATTCGCGTTTTTATTTATTCCTGCGAGTTGACTTAGTCAACATGCGGATCGAGTTCTAATCTCGCGAATCGAATTCAGAGTATAAAAGGGGTGGTCAAACGAGTCAACAGACCACCGAATCCACACTTATCTCGCGAGTTCACTTAGTCTGTGAATCCGCGACATGGCGAAACGAGGCGAAAACGATATTTTCGTTTAATTTCGATTTTATGTGTACGAGGAACGAGTTTTTGATCCGTAAAAATTATTCATCTTTACATTGCGCATCGTTTGAGGTATAAATCAACAAATTTCACCGATTAAATAACTCAAAATCGAAGTTTTTAATAAACTAGGGTTTCGGTTTAACGTTTGATTGATTCAAGACGATTTATGGACTGTTAGAACACGAATCCTTGTGGTTAATGTTAAACGGACCTTAATAAACGTGAATGTATCGATTGATCGTGTTAAAACTAACAAAATCGTCGATTTTAAGTTTAAACTCGTGACGGAAGTTCATCGAACGAGTTGAGTCTTCGATTCAACTCGCAGCGAGTTGACTAGCGAATCGAGTTGATTAGTGGATCGACCAACGAGTTGATCTGCGGATCGACATGATTAGCGAGTTCACTTGGCTGCAGATCCAATTGCGAGTTGATATGCGAAACGAGTTGAACTCGATTTGCTTAGGTGTCTTATGCGAATCCAGAACTTAGAAATATTTTTTTAAAAAAAAAGAATTGTTATAAGAGTTACGACTTTTTAAGTAATAACTAGTATATTTTTGGATTCCTATGACAATGTATATATATATATATATATATATATATATATATCGAAAGTCTACCGATTCAAAAAGTAATCGAGTGGCGTGTCCTAATTTTATATTAGCGGTATATTATATATATTGATTTATATAACATTAACGACTTGAGATTTTTAAAGTTACAAGTAATTAACGGAAATTACATATTGGACTTACGACTTATTAGTTATAAGTTATATATGTTATATATATGTATACAACTTGAGACAATTATGTAACAAGTTAAATTAAGATGTTTGATGAATACATCTTCATAATACATAATAGTTAACATGATTTAAATTGTTGTTGTCATTTGTGTTTTTACAGATATGGCTCGACAATTCGACAAAGGTCACAACATCCTTGTTGATCTGGATGTACGTGCAAAGGGAGCTACCAAAGTAGCTCAGGTGCTTACGTTTTTGGCACGTTCACGTATTAGATATGCTATCACGGCAAATCCTCCTATTTCTCAGGCGATACTGAACGATTTTTGGACCGATATTCAGTATGATCGATCGATCAATCCACCAGAGATCCGAGCAACGGTTAGCGGCCAACCTGTTGTGTTTACCGCTGGAAATCTCCGTGAGATTTTGCAGCTGGGTATAGAGGAACAGGAGAATGGGGATTTGGAGTACCCCATGGATTTTATAGAGGGAGCTATCAGACGTATGGGTTATACGGGAGATAGACGTGGGCGTCAGTTTCAGAAGCCTCTGGTTATCGGTCAGTGGAGGTTTCTGTGGCACGTGATTAATACCGTTTTTGCACCAAAGAAAGGAGGTTTTGATGAGTTAAGCCCTGTTATATTATCGGCTGCACTGTCCCTGGTTTACAATAAACCATACAGTTTCTGTGATTACATTTTTGGAGAGATTGTGAGACAGATATCGGGTTCTGTCCGATCACGATTTATGGTTTACCCACGTTTTTGTATGCTGATTATTAGAGCTCGTCTGCCAGAGCTTGTTATTCCTGAGCCACACTTGCGTGTAGATACTATTGGGCTCAGAGGATATAATGCTATGTTTATGCAGACTGTGAGGAAAGAAGGGCTTATTAAGCCTGAGGAGCGAGAACTTTTTGGGTATATCGTCAACCCAAACTACGTGATGCCACCAAATCATGGTTGGCTAGATGTTGTTGCTCCTGTTGCTACTGTTCCAGAGCCTGTAGATGATGTGGGTCATGCTGAAGATCTACAAGAGCTTTTGGAGGATGTATTGGAACAATCTGGACATGCTGGGGAACAGGTGAACCCAGATGTTGCTGCACAAGTGGTGCAGGAGGTGCTAGAACAACATGATGAGGCACAAGATCCCGAGATGAGGGAAATTGATCAGTTTCTTGAGATTGCACCTGAGGGAGCTGAGATTGCAGACCCAGAGGTCACTAGACCTGAGGGTGAGCAGAGACACACTGATAGTTCAGCAGTTTTACCTGCTAAGGTATTAAGGCTGAATAATCTTAAATATATATTTATCTAGTTTGATAGAGTTTTATGTTAATCATAAATGGTAAATATATTTAGGAACCAGTTGGTCCATCTGGCGAGTATGATGGACATACAACTAACGATTCCAGTGATACCGAGGATGATCTTGTTGATTTGTCCATGAGTATTCCGGCTGGAATGACTAAGCAAGGATCACGGCTTGAGGTTGATCCTGCTCAGAAACTGAAGCTCAAGCGTAAAGTCAATGAACCAGATCCAGATTTCATTGTTCATGATTTGGATGCTGAGGAGACTGTTACTCCGTTGATGAAACGTCCGAGGATGTTGATTATCAGAGATGGTTAGTATTAATTATGAAGTTAAATAATCTTAACTTGTTGTTTATCAGGAGTTAAACTGAGACAGTTCATTCTGTATACAGTTGCTCAAGATACACCACAGGTGGAGAAGGATACACCGATGGTTTCTGAACAGATATATGTACCACTTCAGGTATGAGATATAAGTTCTATAACTATAAGTGTTATGCAATTAATTAGAGTTTGAGACAGAGTAATCTGTAACAATAACTGATTTTAATTGTGTTTAACTTTACAGCATGAGATTGCTGATCTAGTTCGTGCGACAAACTTTCCGACGAATAAAGGAGCTAGATTTATGGCAAACTTGCTTTCAAATGCTTTGTCTCAACCTCATACACCACTGACACGCGAGTGGCATGTTGAGTCTCTTACACCGCCTGGACCTAAAACGATACCTATTACTCCGACGACTGATGCTGAAAGGATTACGTCCTTAGAGTCGAGGGTAAAGGATTTAGAGAAGCTTACTTCTCAGATTCCAGAGCTAGTGTCGAATAATCTTCTTCTTGGTCAGCAGATGCTCAAACAGAGTGAATCTTACAATTTACTGCTGAAGACTCACGAGACTTTGCTTGCGGACTTCAATGTTCAGAGACTGAAGATATCTTCCTTGGAGCATTTGGTCTTGAGAGCGCATTCAGGACAGTCTACTCAGGGGGAGATATTGGTATACTTGGAGTCTTGCAAAGAAGATGAGCTGAAGAGGAAGAGAGACTCTGACAAAGACGATGATCCCAATGCACCGAGTGGTGAGCAGACTGGTCCTTCAAAGACTGGTGAGCAAGCTACGATTCAGGGGGAGTCTGGTGGTGATGCAGGTGGTGCTGGAGCTGGTACAAGTGCTGATAAGACTGCACAGGTTGATACAGAAGCTGGTAAGATAGCTTAGTATTAGCATAGTGTAGTAATTATTGGTGTTAATTTGTACAGAATAATTGTAACTTAATATTTTGGTAATATATTCGGCTTGAGATTGTAATTACAAGTTAAATGTATTAGATATTATTAAGTTATTCGATTTTATATATGTTAAGTTAAAATAGTGATCGAAAGTCTTCCGACTCATTGAGTAGTCGAGCGGCGTGTTCTGATTAATATCGGCGGTCAAAGTTTTTTATATGACATATGTATTTTAGACTTGAGAGTTTGTATAACTGACAAGTTACAAAATGTAATAACTAGGTAAATGATATATAATTTAAAGATATAGTTGAAAGTTAAGTTTTTGGAAAATATAACAGTTCAATTAAGTCTTGGAAATTATATAAGTTAATTAATTGTAAACATAAATGTTTGGTGATTGTTCACAAGATATTAGAGTTTAAATTTAATTAATATTTACTAAGTGTTTGAGATAAGACTTTAGAAATCTTAGTTTGATTCAGGGTAATCAATAAAAGATTTAAAGAGTTATATGGAATGCGTTTTTATTAGGTTTAATGATACAAAAGGATTAATAAAGAAATTCTTGGATTGGTTCAGGGAAATCAATGAAGAATTTGAATTATTAACATATTTGTATTTATATTTTTCTCTAGGAATGGAAATGTTAGATCTATCAGATTCAGAAGATGATATTTTGGATGAGATAGATGAAGATATTGATTATGATATTGAAGAAGGAGAGTTCAAACTTCCTGAATACTGGACTGCGGTATTTGAATCTGTGATAGATGAAGGTGTTGATCTGGATGCAAATGTAGATGAACATTTTGTGAATCCATCAACGACTGAATTTGTTTTTGTAAATGAACAAGGAGAATCAGTTATTGATTTAGAAGCTTTTGAGAATGCTTCCGAAGATTCAGATACTGAGGTTGAAGAAATAGAGGATAAATACAAACATATGGTTGGTAATCCTATGTTTATCCAAGAAATGCTAAAGAAGAAAAAGGAAAATAAGCCACGCATTTTGAAAGAAGTTGATATTACTGGAAAGCGTGTCCTTAAAACTGGCATCATTGGATGGTATTATGACTCTGACCTGAAGCTCTTCGCGATCAAAAGGTTTGACGGGGTTCAATATTTTGAGAAGAAACTTGCAGTGTTTAGTTCGTTGCCTCGATATGAGATTCGAGACTTGGCTAGATTATATATGATAAATCCAAGTGATGATGACTATGCTAAGTATGTTGAGCGTATCATTAGGACTGAGGGATTATCTATGAAGTTCTCAAAGATTAAGCCAAGGAAAGGAAAAACGATAAAGCTGAACGAACTCAGTCAGAGGACAGGAAGAAGAAGAAGGAAGAAGGTTTATCCAGCGGTCAAATGCATTAAGCAAATACCTATGAAGACTATGCCTCAGAATATTTTGGGAAAGTTGAAATATTGGGGGGTAGATGCTGGATCAGGAGAAGCCTTTATGATTGAAGCTGATGATGATTATCCTGATGGTGAAAAAGAGATTCTTCGTGTATATGATCACAGACACCTGATGAACTTATCAAAGGAAGATCTGATTATGTTGTACAAGAACTAGATCATATCTACTATTGCTTGGGCTGATTTAGCACGAGATTATCACAGGATGGTTAAAACATGCATCAAGCTTAAAATTTTTGCAGGTAGTAAGATTTACTCTTGAAAATCAAAGACAGCGTGAAGATAGAGACGCTAGAGCTATTGTCAAGGGGGAGTCTGTTGGAACATAGTTTGTGACAACAGATCTAGCTTGAAATAGGACTAGTGTAATTATTATCATGTTTGTACATTGGCTTAGATTTGTAAATGAATATTTGTTTTGTTTTAGTAATATTCGTTAAATATATTAGCATGTTAAAGTGTTAGACGAATATCGTAAACGAAATAAATAAATATACGTTTTGTAACATCCTCGAAATGGACCTAGTTGTTTTATATTATTTCTTGATTTAAATAAGCATTTAAATGTGTTTGGAAATAATATTATCTGAAATAGTTGAAATAATTGGAATAGGAGTCGAATATTCCAATGTGATAAGTAAATTATTAATTATTGTAAATTAATATAGTTGACGGTACAATAAAATGTTTGGACTCGCAAATGGTTTTCGGGTTCCAGACAATAGATTGAGATGGGGTATTAAATTATACCCGTATAATTGAAGGCGGTTTGTTGAGTCGGCATATATATCACTTTCCCTTTTAGGAAAGTTTATTTCATTTCATTCTTTGAATTCAATCAAAACTCACAGAAAACTTCAAATCAAAAGTAGAAACCGAATTTGGAGCTGTAATTCTGATTACTTTCATCATAATCATCATGTTCTTCATTCAAAATTGTAAGTAAGTTTGATTGATCTTTGATTATGTTTGAAATCTTAGAGATTATTGATTTGAGGTGAAATTTGATCTTAAAAACTAGTTATAATTATTACATGATGTTTATGTAATGTTATTTGTGGTATATAACGGTTAGAATTCGAGTTTTGGTGACTTGGTTATAAAACCCGTGGGTTAGGGTTTGAGCAGAATTGCAGAGGCCTGGAACGAAGGTTGAATCCGGCGGATTCAATTGAATCCGAGGGATTTGGGTTGGTTATGGGAATCCGGCGGATTGAATAGGAATCCGGCGGCTTGATCATGAATCCGGCGGATTCATGACCGGATTGGTTAAAAATGTGCTGATCATGAGTTGAAGCTGAAACACCATTGAATCTGGCGGATTCAAGGTGAATCCGGCAGATTCCCATGGTTGTAATAGGTTGTTTCAGTGTTTGTCATTTAAAGCTAATCTCCAGTAGCTTTTGTGTTGTAAATATAACTTGAGTATGATATGTTATATTTTGTGATTTGTTGCATGTTTACACATGAAATGGTTTAGAGTGGTTGAGTACCATTTGATTATTAAATACTATTAGATGATTGTTTATCATGATTAAAGTGGTACATTGTATAATGTACTATTGTGATATGTTATATGATTATAACATAGACTTATTGTTGTTAATGAGTACTAACTCATTGTTTATTTGATTGTATTCTCAGATGTGGAAAAGCTCAGTAACATTAGACTTCTGAGCTTGCAGCTGAGGTATTGGTAAGTGGATCTGTAACCTCAGTGTGATTTAGTTGTAATGATTTGGTTACAACAAGTAATTATAGTATTACTTTGATAGAATGTATTTGTTTGAGATATCTTGCCATGTTAGTTTGGTTGTTTGCTTACTTGGCTGTTTGAGCTAGTATGTAAGATTCTGAGGTCAACTTGACTTGATGGTTGGACTTGGTTGTTATTGTAGACGACATGAGATCTTGAAACTTGAAATGTTGGTTTAGAGATCTAGGTCATGTGTGATTAACAACTGGTTATCGGTAATTCTGTATAGGCCAATACAAATGATTGATAAGAGTTCCTTGGGTACCAAACCGGTATTAGGGTATCTCAGGAGCCACCGGTCCTCATGACGATTGATAACGCTTGATTGGAAGTTGCTTGATTGAATGATTGGCTGATTGATTTTCTGTTTATTGTTATTTGATGTAAACAGATTATTATGCTAAGTTGGACTGTTGTTTATAGTTTTATTCACTTAGCTTTATGCTAACCCCACCACAGTTCTTCCTGCAGGATAAAATAGATGGGACATATTAGGCAGGGCAGGAAGTGTTTGGAATTGAAGGAATGTTTGACAGGCTTTTACTCTGATGTTATTTTGATAACTATAGAAATGTTTTGAATTATATAACACCGAGTTTGTTGAAATGTCATGTATTAAATTTGAAAAAGTTTATTGACATTGTAAAGACATGGATTGTATGTTTGAAATCTATGCTTCCGAGTCATATATTATTATTATAATTGTTTTCAGAAACAAGGGGTGTTATAAGTTGGTATCAGAGCAATAGTTTGGGCGAATTGGACATGATAGAATGTTCAATCCTAAACTTTGATTATGTTAAGTCAAACATTCCAGTGGGTGTGGGTTTAGTTGTTGTACGAGAAAGTAGTTAGTTAGATATGTACTAACCTTTAACCAGTTGTGAAGTTGTTGTTTGATTGCAGAGACGGAGGAATATGAGAACCTGATGGGTATTCTCATTGATTCCTCAACATTCGTTGGCTTAAGATTGTCAAGTAATCTTCGATAAGCCTATGTTAATTTAAATTTGCTTGAACTGTTTACTTTGTTATGATAAGTAAGCATTGTTGTGAAGTTAATTAAGTCAGACTGATATGATTCCCCAGTTTTGAGTCAACTAATGATTGTTATATGTTGACATAAAGATAGAATTACTAAATGAGATGCTCATTGTTGTGAGTATTTATGATTGAATTGAAAATGCAGTAATGTGCTTGAGTAAGTAGACAAAGAATGGATTACGATTTTAACAGGAGTGATGTTAAAACCTAAAGAGTGTCTATATTGGTGAGACAAAATAATTGATAGTATTATACTAGTAGATTGATTACAGGGTGTGATTTAATTCCTTGTTAAGGAATGTTATGTCATTTGAATTGAAAGTGACTGCTATTTGAGAAAATATGTGTTTATGTGACTACATGATATGTTTTGATTATAGTTAAATAGTTGATCTAAACCAAGACTGATAGGTTTATGAGAAATGTAGAGTATGATAATGTTAAATTGATTGAGGAAGTGGTAGATCTTTCTGGTCAATTGTGAATTAATAGATGAAATGTTTTATAGTAACCTGATTGAGTAGGCTTGTTGTGACATTGATGCTTGATGGTATAGCATATGTCAAAGTGATGATAGTTAATTAAGATGTGTCCTGAATTTTGAAGTAAATAAGGACATTGTTCAGCATAAATGGTTGAATATGTAAGTAGTAAGCTGATTTTGAGTATGTATCAGCTGTTAGAAACTACTAAATGGATTTTGATTGATTTGAAATCATGAAGTATTTAATATATATGAGATAAGAGTAAATCACATGGATAATTATAATGTAGAGTAGCCTGAGAATGGATTGTGAAGAACATAATCTTGCAACGCTTGATCACCGTTGTTATATTATGTTGTGTCACATGAATTTGTTGAGGCTACTTGGTATAAAAGAAATGTAATGTGATTTTGAAAATTGAGCATGAAAGTATGCTAAGTTGTTTAATAGTTGTTTGGATAAGAAAACAATCAGTTGATAGAACTGTGGCAGTTAAACTGTAAGGTGCGAGTGTAAATATATTTGTCATTGATAGTTGTTTTGATGATAAACATAAATGATAAATATGATTTTGTTGAAAATATAGTTGTAACCGATTGTGTTAAATTGACCATAGGCGGAATCGATAGTGTTTAAATGAATCACTATGTTGTAAATGGCTTGTATGAAGCCAAGATTAATGTAGGTTGTTTCTGTCCTTGTGAAGGATTGATAAGATTATTGAATGTAATAATTTAAATAATATGTTTGAAAGTAAACATATAATATGAAATGGTTTGTTGGGAGTTAACTTGATGGTATGTTAATTTTGAAGGTCAAACCATGAATAGAGAATTGTGTATAAAATTTATTGCTTGTGATTGGTTTGAGGTTGGGTCAAACTTGAGAAAAGCAATTAGAGAATTTTATTGATTGATTGATTGAAATTGAAGTTGACAAGTAGTCAACTGGGTGTGTTGAAATAGTCTAACATAGATTGTAATGTTATGATTTTGTGGAATATGATTGAATTCCTTGATTAGTCAAAACATATTGAAATGGGTCATTTAAGATCCAAAGGAGATAGATGAATTGTTTAAGTTTGTGAAACTTGATTATTACTTAAAGCTAGTATTAAGTAATTGAAATATTGTTAAGTGTAATTGAGTATTCAGTTAAGTAATATTGGATATTTGAGCTGAATATATGTTAAGGAATTATACAGATGTGAAGTCATTGTATAATATGACAGTTATAATTTGTTGAAAGGTGCAAATTAAGTCACATTGATTAGAGTTGTGATAAGATAATCTTACCAGTGTGTGAGGCTTGTGATGATAGTCTGGATCTGGGTAAGAATGTGAGATGAGAATTAATTGAAAGTTATTATTAATAGTTGCATAGGTTGATTTGTACCTCATGATGAGTTATTTAAGTATTGAAAGAATTGAATGGATTCTTTAGTTATTTGTTGATTGTATACAAATGAAGTAAGTGATAAAGTGGTAAAGTGGGATTAAATCCAAATAAGAAATGATATGAAAGTATATCAGGATGTAAATCGTGTTAAAGGTTTAGTTGATCCTTGTTTGATAAATTGAGGAATATGAATTGGAAAGTTGTTCATATTTTGAGAAATTAGGTATGTGTGTATAGTTGAATGTGTTGAAGTAAGGGAAACCTTGAAATCAGTAGGTGATGATTGTTTTCAGTAAACTTTTCTTGTAAAGTTTAGATTAAACTGTTTAAGTTATATACGAGTTGATAAGTATATAATGAAATATAGAGTTGTTGATTTGTAATTGTTCCATGTCCTGTGGTATGGATATGTGATGATTAGTAGTAATATGAAGGCTTGATAAAGACTTTAACGGTCTGACTGGCCTATTATATAGAATTAAATGGAATTGAGGTGTACGTGTCCATTTTAGAAAGTTACTTGAAATTGTGCCATAGGTTATGTGGAAGTCAGTTAATTGTGATTAACTTGATGTAAATTTTGTTGGAAATGTGTTGAAAAGTAGCACTGTGTGATATTGTGATACTTGAATTATAGTATCATAATATAGATTAATGTTGGCTTAGTTGCTATATTGATGGGATGTAGTACTAAGTGATTATGTGATTAAAGTTGTATAAATTCTAATTGCTAGTGATTAAGAAGTTGATATAATCAAGTAGTAGCTTGAAATTTAAGAATTTGAATTGAAATAACTTGTTGTTAAGAATAGATTCTTCATATTTTACCAGTTTAAGTAATATATAAATTCTAACTTGATGGTTAGTTAGGATTTGAAGATAAATAGTAAGTATTGATAGGCGTACTGAAATGTATAATCATTAGTGTTGTGATTATTGGATGTGTTATTGTTGTTGTTAACAATTGATAGGTTGTAATGAAAGGAATTACAAGTGGAAATAAGTCAATGTAGAGGTTGGTTGAATGTAGGTAATGTTCAATTTTGGTACTTTTGTTGATTGAGCAAAGTACTTGTTGATTGTGGTTTTACCTACTGAGTTTAACCTCTACTTTGCTTATTAAGGTGATATGAATCCGGATTACTTTTAAGTAAAGGATTTCATATAGTTGTAGTGATATGTGAACATTATATGTTGTTCAAAAGAGTAGGTATGAAACTTTTGAATGAAAAGTTGACCTAGATTTGAAGTTTAAATCTCTGACAGTAGAGATGTGAGGTTATTATTAGACTGATTGTTAATCGTGAGCTGAATTATATTTCAGTGTTGCTAGATGTATGTGGTTTTATAACCACTATTGTTGTGATATTGTTGCTGCTGTTTTGTTGTTAACAGAGATGAATAGTGAGAGTAGGTTAAAGATTTTAGCATATTGCTAATTTCTGATTGTACAGAACTATTAAGTGATTGTAGGTTTCAATTGTTGTTTAATTGATAGTGAATTCACTTGTTAAAGTAAGTGTTATTCTAAAGGATATATTTGATTGATGATATTGGATGAATGCACTGTATGTGTGCGTAGGAAAAGATAGAAGCATGTTCATGGGAACATGTGAATGTGGAAAGAATCGAACCGATCTAAGGATAGTTGTAAGTTGCTATTGAGGATTAATGTATGCTAAGAGGTATGTGATTATATCACATTAGTTAGATTGATTGAGGTTAGATTTCGGGGACGAAATCTCTTTAAGGGGGGGAGAGTTGTAACATCCTCGAAATGGACCTAGTTGTTTTATATTATTTCTTGATTTAAATAAGCATTTAAATGTGTTTGGAAATAATTCTATCTGAAATAGTTAAAATAATTGGAATAGGAGTCGAATATTCCAATGTGATAAGTAAATTATTAATTGTTGTAAATTAATATAGTTGACGGTACAATAAAATGTTTGGACTCGCAAATGGTTTTTGGGTTCCAGACAATAGATTGAGATGGGGTATTAAATTATACCCGTATAATTGAAGGCGGTTTGTTGAGTCGGCATATATATCACTTTCCCTTTTAGGAAAGTTTATTTCATTTCATTCTTTGAATTCAATCAAAACTCACAGAAAACTTCAAATCAAAAGTAGAAACCGAATTTGGAGCTGTAATTCTGATTACTTTCATCATAATCATCATGTTCTTCATTCAAAATTGTAAGTAAGTTTGATTGATCTTTGATTATGTTTGAAATCTTAGAGATTGATGATTTGAGGTGAAATTTGATGTTAAAAACTAGTTATAATCATTACATGATGTTTATGTAATGTTATTTGTGGTATATAACGGTTAGAATTCGAGTTTTGGTGACTTGGTTATAAAACCCGTGGGTTAGGGTTTGAGCAGAATTGCAGAGGCCTTGAACGAAGGTTGAATCCGGCGGATTCAATTGAATCCGGCGGATTCGGGTTGGTTATGGGAATCCGGCGGATTGAATAGGAATCCGGCGGATTCATGACCGGATTGGTTAAAAATGTGCTGATCATGAGTTGAAGCTGAAACACCATTGAATCCGGCGGATTCAAGGTGAATCCGGCGGATTCCCCTGGTTGTAATAGGCTGTTTCAGTGTTTGTCATTTAAAGCTAATCTCCAGTAGCTTTTGTGTTGTAAATATAACTTGAGTATGATATGTTATATTTTGTGATTTGTTGCATGTTTACACATGAAATGGTATAGAGTGGTTGAGTACCATTTGATTATTAAATACTATTAGATGATAGTATATCATGATTAAAGTGGTACATTGTATAATGTACTATTGTGATATGTTATATGATTATAACATAGACTTATTGTTGTTAATGAGTACTAACTCATTGTTTATTTGATTGTATTCTCAGATGTGGAAAAGGCTCAGTAACATTAGACTTCTGAGCTTGCAGCTGAGGTATTGGTGAGTGGATCTATAACCTCAGTGTGATTTAGTTGTAATGATTTGGTTACAACAAGTAATTATAGTATTACTTTGATAGAATGTATTTGTTTGAGATATCTTGCCATGTTAGTTTGGTTGTTTGCTTACTTGGCTGTTTGAGATAGTATGTAAGATTCTGAGGTCAACTTGACTTGATGGTTGGACTTGGTTGTTATTGTAGACGACAGGAGATCTTGAAACTTGAAATGTTGGTTTAGAGATCTAGGTCGTGTGTGATTAACAACTGGTTATCGGTAATTCTGTATAGGCCAATACAGATGATTGATAAGAGTTCCTTGGGTACCAAACCGGTATTAGGGTATCTCAGGAGCCACCGGTCCTCATGACGATTGATAACGCTTGATTGGAAGTTGCTTGATTGAATGATTGGCTGATTGATTTTCTGTTTATTGTTATTTGATGTAAACAGATTATTATGCTAAGTTGGACTGTTGTTTATAGTTTCATTCACTTAGCTTTATGCTAACCCCACCACAGTTCTTCCTGCAGGATAAAATAGATGGGACATATTAGGCAGGGCAGGAAGTGTTTGGAATTGAAGGAATGTTTGACAGGCTTTTACTCTGATGTTATTTTGATAACTATAGAAATGTTTTGAATTATATAACACCGAGTTTGTTGAAATGTCATGTATTAAATTTGAAAAAGTTTATTGACATTGTAAAGACAAGGATTGTATGTTTGAAATCTATGCTTCCGAGTCATATATTATTATTATAATTGTTTTCAGAAACAAGGGGTGTTATAAGTTGGTATCAGAGCAATAGTTTGGGCGAATTGGACATGATAGAATGTTCAATCCTAAACTTTGATTATGTTAAGTCAAACATTCCAATGGGTGTGGGTTTAGTTGTTGTACGAGAAAGTAGTTAGTTAGATATGTACTAACCTTTAACCAGTTGTGAAGTTGTTGTTTGATTGCAGAGACGGAGGAATATGAGAACCTGATGGGTATTCTCATTGATTCCTCAACATTCGTTGGCTTAAGATTGTCAGGTAATCTTCGATAAGCCTATGTTAATTTAAATTTGCTTGAACTGTTTACTTTGTTATGATAAGTAAGCATTGTTGTGAAGTTAATTGAGTCAGACTGATATGATTCCCCAGTTTTGAGTCAACTAATGATTGTTATATGTTGACATAAAGATAGAATTACTAAATGAGATGCTCATTGTTGTGAGTATTTATGATTGAATTGAAAATGCAGTAATGTGTTTGAGTAAGTAGACAAAGAATGGATTACGATTTTAACAGGAGTGATGTTAAAACCTAAAGAGTGTCTATATTGGTGAGACAAAATAATTGATAGTATTATACTAGTAGATTGATTACAGGGTGTGATTTAATTCCTTGTTAAGGAATGTTATGTCATTTGAATTGAAAGTGACTGCTATTTGAGAAAATATGTGTTTATGTGACTACATGATATGTTTTGATTATAGTTAAATAGTTGATCTAAACCAAGACTGATAGGTTTATGAGAAATGTAGAGTATGATAATGTTAAATTGATTGAGGAAGTGGTAGATCTTTCTGGTCAATTGTGAATTAATAGATGAAATGTTTTATAGTAACCTGATTGAGTAGGCTTGTTGTGACATTGATGCTTGATAGTATAGCATATGTCAAAGTGATGATAGTTAATTAAGATGTGTCCTGAATTTTGAAGTAAATAAGGACATTGTTCAGCATAAATGGTTGAATATGTAAGAAGTAAGCTGATTTTGAGTATGTATCAGCTGTTAGAAACTACTAAATGGATTTTGATTGATTTGAAATCATGAAGTATTTAATATATATGAGATAAGAGTAAATCACATGGATAATTATAATGTAGAGTAGCCTGAGAATGGATTGTGAAGAACATAATCTTGCAACGCCTGATCACCGTTGTTATATTATGTTGTGTCACATGAATTTGTTGAGGCTACTTGGTATAAAAGAAATGTAATGTGATTTTGAAAATTGAGCATGAAAGTATGCTAAGTTGTTTAATAGTTGTTTGGATAAGAAAACAATCAGTTGATAGAACTGTGGCTGTTAAACTGTAAGGTGCGAGTGTAAATATATTTGTCATTGATAGTTGTTTTGATGATAAACATAAATGATAAATATGATTTTGTTGAAAATATAGTTGTAACCGATTGTGTTAAATTGACCATAGGCGGAATCGATAGTGTTTAAATGAATCACTATGTTGTAAATGGCTTGTATGAAGCCAAGATTAATGTAGGTTGTTTCTGTCCTTGTGAAGGATTGATAAGATTATTGAATGTAATAATTTAAATAATATGTTTGAAAGTAAACATATAATATGAAATGGTTTGTTGGGAGTTAACTTGATGGTATGTTAACTTTGAAGGTCAAACCATGAATAGAGAATTGTGTATAAAATTTATTGCTTGTGATTGGTTTGAGGTTGGGTCAAACTTGAGAAAAGCAATTAGAGAATTTTATTGATTGATTGATTGAAATTGAAGTTGACAAGTAGTCAACTGGGTGTGTTGAAATAGTCTAACATAGATTGTAATGTTATGATTTTGTGGAATATGATTGAATTCCTTGATTAGTCAAAACATATTGAAATGGGTCATTTAAGATCCAAAGGAGATAGATGAATTGTTTAAGTTTGTGAAACTTGATTATTACTTAAAGCTAGTATTAAGTAATTGAAATATTGTTAAGTGTAATTGAGTATTCAGTTAAGTAATATTGGATATTTGAGCTGAATATATGTTAAGGAATTATACAGATGTGAAGTCATTGTATGATATGACAGTTATAATTTGTTGAAAGGTGCAAATTAAGTCACATTGATTAGAGTTGTGATAAGATAATCTTACCAGTGTGTGAGGCTTGTGATGATAGTCTGGATCTGGGTAAGAATGTGAGATGAGAATTAATTGAAAGTTATTATTAATAGTTGCATAGGTTGATTTGTACCTCATGATGAGTTATTTAAGTATTGAAAGAATTGAATGGATTCTTTAGTTATTTGTTGATTGTATACAAATGAAGTAAGTGATAAAGTGGTAAAGTGGGATTAAATCCAAATAAGAAATGATATGAAAGTATATCAGGATGTAAATCGTGTTAAAGGTTTAGTTGATCCTTGTTTGATAAATTGAGGAATATGAATTGGAAAGTTGTTCATATTTTGAGAAATTAGGTATGTGTGTATAGTTGAATGTGTTGAAGTAAGGGAAACCTTGAAATCAGTAGGTGATGATTGTTTTCAGTAAACTTTTCTTATAAAGTTTAGATTAAACTGTTTAAGTTATATACGAGTTGATAAGTATATAATGAAATATAGAGTTGTTGATTTGTAATTGTTCAATGTCCTGTGGTATGGATATGTGATGATTAGTAGTAATATGAAGGCTTGATAAAGACTTTAACGGTCTGAATGGCCTATTATATAGAATTAAATGGAATTGAGGTGTACGTGTCCATTTTAGAAAGTTACTTGAAATTGTGCCATACGTTATGTGGAAGTCAGTTAATTGTGATTAACTTGATGTAAATTTTGTTGGAAATGTGTTGAAAAGTAGCACATTGTGATATTGTGATACTTGAATTATAGTATCATAATATAGATTAATGTTGGCTTAGTTGCTATATTGATGGGATGTAGTACTAAGTGATTATGTGATTAAAGTTGTATAAATTCTAATTGCTAGTGATTAAGAAGTTGATATAATCAAGTAGTAGCTTGAAATTTAAGAATTTGAATTGAAATAACTTGTTGTTAAGAATAGATTCTTGATATTTTACCAGTTTAAGTAATATATAAATTCTAACTTGATGGTTAGTTAGGATTTGAAGATAAATAGTAAGTATTGATAGGCGTACTGAAATGTATAATCATTAGTGTTGTGATTATTGGATGTGTTATTGTTGTTGTTAACAATTGATAGGTTGTAATGAAAGGAATTACAAGTGGAAATAAGTCAATGTAGAGGTTGGTTGAATGTAGGTAATGTTCGATTTTGGTACTTTTGTTGATTGAGCAAAGTACTTGTTGATTGTGGTTTTACCTACTGAGTTTAACCTCTACTTTGCTTATTAAGGTGATATGAATCCGGATTACTTTTAAGTAAAGGATTTCATATAGTTGTAGTGATATGTGAACATTATATGTTGTTCAAAAGAGTAGGTATGAAACTTTTGAATGAAAAGTTGACCTAGATTTGAAGTTTAAATCTCTGACAGTAGAGATGTGAGGTTATTATTAGACTGATTGTTAATCGTGAGCTGAATTATATTTCAGTGTTGCTAGATGTATGTGGTTTTATAACCACTATTGTTGTGATATTGTTGCTGCTGTTTTGTTGTTAACAGAGATGAATAGTGAGAGTAGGTTAAAGATTTTAGCATATTGCTAATTTCTGATTGTACAGAACTATTAAGTGATTGTAGGTTTCAATTGTTGTTTAATTGATAGTTAATTCACTTGTTAAAGTAAGTGTTATTCTAAAGGATATATTTGATTGATGATATTGGATGAATGCACTGTATGTGTGCGTAGGAAAAGATAGAAGCATGTTCATGGGAACATGTGAATGTGGAAAGAATCGAACGGATCTAAGGATAGTTGTAAGTTGCTATTGAGGATTAATGTATGCTAAGAGGTATGTGATTATATCACATTAGTTAGATTGATTGAGGTTAGATTTCGGGGACGAAATCTCTTTAAGGGGGGAGAGTTGTAACATCCTCGAAATGGACCTAGTTGTTTTATATTATTTCTTGATTTAAATAAGCATTTAAATGTGTTTGGAAATAATATTATCTGAAATAGTTAAAATAATTGGAATAGGAGTCGAATATTCCAATGTGATAAGTAAATTATTAATTGTTGTAAATTAATATAGTTGACGGTACAATAAAATGTTTGGACTCGCAAATGGTTTTTGGGTTCCAGACAATAGATTGAGATGGGATATTAAATTATACCCGTATAATTGAAGGCGGTTTGTTGAGTCGGCATATATATCACTTTCCCTTTTAGGAAAGTTTATTTCATTTCATTCTTTGAATTCAATCAAAACTCACAGAAAACTTCAAATCAAAAGTAGAAACCGAATTTGGAGCTGTAATTCTGATTACTTTCATCATAATCATCATGTTCTTCATTCAAAATTGTAAGTAAGTTTGATTGATCTTTGATTATGTTTGAAATCTTAGAGATTGATGATTTGAGGTGAAATTTGATGTTAAAAACTAGTTATAATCATTACATGATGTTTATGTAATGTTATTTGTGGTATATAACGGTTAGAATTCGAGTTTTGGTGACTTGGTTATAAAACCCTTGGGTTAGGGTTTGAGCAGAATTGCAGAGGCCTTGAACGAAGGTTGAATCCGGCGGATTCAATTGAATCCGGCAGATTCGGGTTGGTTATGGGAATCCGGCGGATTGAATAGGAATCCGGCGGATTCATGACCGGATTGGTTAAAAATGTGCTGATCATGAGTTGAAGCTGAAACACCATTGAATCAGGCGGATTCAAGGTGAATCCGGCGGATTCCCCTGGTTGTAATAGGCTGGTTCAATGTTTGTCATTTAAAGCTAATCTCCAGTAGCTTTTGTGTTGTAAATATAACTTGAGTATGATATGTTATATTTTGTGATTTGTTGCATGTTTACACATGAAATGGTATAGAGTGGTTGAGTACCATTTGATTATTAAATACTATTAGATGATAGTATATCATGATTAAAGTGGTACATTGTATAATGTACTATTGTGATATGTTAAATGATTATAACATAGACTTATTGTTGTTAATGAGTACTAACTCATTGTTTATTTGATTGTATTCTCAGATGTGGAAAAGACTCAGTAACATTAGACTTCTGAGCTTACAGCTGAGGTATTGGTGAGTGGATCTATAACCTCAGTGTGATTTAGTTGTAATGATTTGGTTACAACAAGTAATTATAGTATTACTTTGATAGAATGTATTTGTTTGAGATATCTTGCCATGTTAGTTTGGTTGTTTGCTTACTTGGCTGTTTGAGCTAGTATGTAAGATTCTGAGGTCAACTTGACTTGATGGTTGGACTTGGTTGTTATTGTAGACGACAGGAGATCTTGAAACTTGAAATGTTGGTTTAGAGATCTAGGTCGTGTGTGATTAACAACTGGTTATCGGTAATTCTGTATAGGCCAATACAGATGATTGATAAGAGTTCCTTGGGTACCAAACCGGTATTAGGGTATCTCAGGAGCCACCGGTCCTCATGACGATTGATAACGCTTGATTGGAAGTTGCTTGATTGAATGATTGGCTGATTGATTTTCTGTTTATTGTTATTTGATGTAAACAGATTATTATGCTAAGTTGGACTGTTGTTTATAGTTTCATTCACTTAGCTTTATGCTAACCCCACCACAGTTCTTCCTGCAGGATAAAATAGATGGGACATATTAGGCAGGGCAGGAAGTGTTTGGAATTGAAGGAATGTTTGACAGGCTTTTACTCTGATGTTATTTTGATAACTATAGAAATGTTTTGAATTATATAACACCGAGTTTGTTGAAATGTCATGTATTAAGTTTGAAAAAGTTTATTGACATTGTAAAGACATGGATTGTATGTTTGAAATCTATGCTTCCGAGTCATATATTATTATTATAATTGTTTTCAGAAACAAGGGGTGTTATAAGTTGGTATCAGAGCAATAGTTTGGGCGAATTGGACATGATAGAATGTTCAATCCTAAACTTTGATTATGTTAAGTCAAACATTCCAATGGGTGTGGGTTTAGTTGTTGTACGAGAAAGTAGTTAGTTAGATATGTACTAACCTTTAACCAGTTGTGAAGTTGTTGTTTGATTGCAGAGACGGAGGAATATGAGAACCTGATGGGTATTCTCATTGATTCCTCAACATTCGTTGGCTTAAGATTGTCAGGTAATCTTCGATAAGCCTATGTTAATTTAAATTTGCTTGAACTGTTTACTTTGTTATGATAAGTAAGCATTGTTGTGAAGTTAATTGAGTCAGACTGATATGATTCCCCAGTTTTGAGTCAACTAATGATTGTTATATGTTGACATAAAGATAGAATTATTAAATGAGATGCTCATTGTTGTGAGTATTTATGATTGAATTGAAAATGCAGTAATGTGTTTGAGTAAGTAGACAAAGAATGGATTACGATTTTAACAGGAGTGATGTTAAAACCTAAAGAGTGTCTATATTGGTGAGACAAAATAATTGATAGTATTATACTAGTAGATTGATTACAGGGTGTGATTTAATTCCTTGTTAAGGAATGTTATGTCATTTGAATTGAAAGTGACTGCTATTTGAGAAAATATGTGTTTATGTGACTACATGATATGTTTTGATTATAGTTAAATAGTTGATCTAAACCAAGACTGATAGGTTTATGAGAAATGTAGAGTATGATAATGTTAAATTGATTGAGGAAGTGGTAGATCTTTCTGGTCAATTGTGAATTAATAGATGAAATGTTTTATAGTAACCTGATTGAGTAGGCTTGTTGTGACATTGATGCTTGATGGTATAGCATATGTCAAAGTGATGATAGTTAATTAAGATGTGTCCTGAATTTTGAAGTAAATAAGGACATTGTTCAGCATAAATGGTTGAATATGTAAGTAGTAAGCTGATTTTGAGTATGTATCAGCTGTTAGAAACTACTAAATGGATTTTGATTGATTTGAAATCATGAAGTATTTAATATATATGAGATAAGAGTAAATCACATGGATAATTATAATGTAGAGTAGCCTGAGAATGGATTGTGAAGAACATAATCTTGCAACGCCTGATCACCGTTGTTATATTATGTTGTGTCACATGAATTTGTTGAGGCTACTTGGTATAAAAGAAATGTAATGTGATTTTGAAAATTGAGCAAAAAAATATGCTAAGTTGTTTAATAGTTGTTTGGATAAGAAAACAATCAGTTGATAGAACTGTGGCAGTTAAACTGTAAGGTGCGAGTGTAAATATATTTGTCATTGATAGTTGTTTTGATGATAAACATAAATGATAAATATGATTTTGTTGAAAATATAGTTGTAACCGATTGTGTTAAATTGACCATAGGCGGAATCGATAGTGTTTAAATGAATCACTATGTTGTAAATGGCTTGTATGAAGCCAAGATTAATGTAGGTTGTTTCTGTCCTTGTGAAGGATTGATAAGATTATTGAATGTAATAATTTAAATAATATGTTTGAAAGTAAACATATAATATGAAATGGTTTGTTGGGAGTTAACTTGATGGTATGTTAACTTTGAAGGTCAAACCATGAATAGAGAATTGTGTATAAAATTTATTGCTTGTGATTGGTTTGAGGTTGGGTCAAACTTGAGAAAAGCAATTAGAGAATTTTATTGATTGATTGATTGAAATTGAAGTTGACAAGTAGTCAACTGGGTGTGTTGAAATAGTCTAACATAGATTGTAATGTTATGATTTTGTGGAATATGATTGAATTCCTTGATTAGTCAAAACATATTGAAATGGGTCATTTAAGATCCAAAGGAGATAGATGAATTGTTTAAGTTTGTGAAACTTGATTATTACTTAAAGCTAGTATTAAGTAATTGAAATATTGTTAAGTGTAATTGAGTATTCAGTTAAGTAATATTGGATATTTGAGTTGAATATATGTTAAGGAATTATACAGATGTGAAGTCATTGTATGATATGACAGTTATAATTTGTTGAAAGGTGCAAATTAAGTCACATTGATTATAGTTGTGATAAGATAATCTTACCAGTGTGTGAGGCTTGTGATGATAGTCTGGATCTGGGTAAGAATGTGAGATGAGAATTAATTGAAAGTTATTATTAATAGTTGCATAGGTTGATTTGTACCTCATGATGAGTTATTTAAGTATTGAAAGAATTGAATGGATTCTTTAGTTATTTGTTGATTGTATACAAATGAAGTAAGTGATAAAGTGGTAAAGTGGGATTAAATCCAAATAAGAAATGATATGAAAGTATATCAGGATGTAAATCGTGTTAAAGGTTTAGTTGATCCTTGTTTGATAAATTGAGGAATATGAATTGGAAAGTTGTTCATATTTTGAGAAATTAGGTATGTGTGTATAGTTGAATGTGTTGAAGTAAGGGAAACCTTGAAATCAGTAGGTGATGATTGTTTTCAGTAAACTTTTCTTGTAAAGTTTAGATTAAACTGTTTAAGTTATATACGAGTTGATAAGTATATAATGAAATATAGAGTTGTTGATTTGTAATTGTTCCATGTCCTGTGGTATGGATATGTGATGATTAGTAGTAATATGAAGGCTTGATAAAGACTTTAACGGTCTGAATGGCCTATTATATAGAATTAAATGGAATTGAGGTGTACGTGTCCATTTTAGAAAGTTACTTGAAATTGTGCCATACGTTATGTGGAAGTCAGTTAATTGTGATTAACTTGATGTAAATTTTGTTGGAAATGTGTTGAAAAGTAGCACATTGTGATATTGTGATACTTGAATTATAGTATCATAATATAGATTAATGTTGGCTTAGTTGCTATATTGATGGGATGTAGTACTAAGTGATTATGTGATTAAAGTTGTATAAATTCTAATTGCTAGTGATTAAGAAGTTGATATAATCAAGTAGTAGCTTGAAATTTAAGAATTTGAATTGAAATAACTTGTTGTTAAGAATAGATTCTTGATATTTTACCAGTTTAAGTAATATATAAATTCTAACTTGATGGTTAGTTAGGATTTGAAGATAAATAGTAAGTATTGATAGGCGTACTGAAATGTATAATCATTAGTGTTGTGATTATTGGATGTGTTATTGTTGTTGTTAACAATTGATAGGTTGTAATGAAAGGAATTACAAGTGGAAATAAGTCAATGTAGAGGTTGGTTGAATGTAGGTAATGTTCGATTTTGGTACTTTTGTTGATTGAGCAAAGTACTTGTTGATTGTGGTTTTACCTACTGAGTTTAACCTCTACTTTGCTTATTAAGGTGATATGAATCCGGATTACTTTTAAGTAAAGGATTTCATATAGTTGTAGTGATATGTGAACATTATATGTTGTTCAAAAGAGTAGGTATGAAACTTTTGAATGAAAAGTTGACCTAGATTTGAAGTTTAAATCTCTGACAGTAGAGATGTGAGGTTATTATTAGACTGATTGTTAATCGTGAGCTGAATTATATTTCAGTGTTGCTAGATGTATGTGGTTTTATAACCACTATTGTTGTGATATTGTTGCTGCTGTTTTGTTGTTAACAGAGATGAATAGTGAGAGTAGGTTAAAGATTTTAGCATATTGCTAATTTCTGATTGTACAGAACTATTAAGTGATTGTAGGTTTCAATTGTTGTTTAATTGATAGTGAATTCACTTGTTAAAGTAAGTGTTATTCTAAAGGATATATTTGATTGATGATATTGGATGAATGCACTGTATGTGTGCGTAGGAAAAGATAGAAGCATGTTCATGGGAACATGTGAATGTGGAAAGAATCGAACCGATCTAATGATAGTTGTAAGTTGCTATTGAGGATTAATTTATGCTAAGAGGTATGTGATTATATCACATTAGTTAGATTGATTGAGGTTAGATTTCGGGGACGAAATCTCTTTAAGGGGGGGAGAGTTGTAACATCCTCGAAATGGACCTAGTTGTTTTATATTATTTCTTGATTTAAATAAGCATTTAAATGTGTTTGGAAATAATATTATCTGAAATAGTTAAAATAATTGGAATAGGAGTCGAATATTCCAATGTGATAAGTAAATTATTAATTGTTGTAAATTAATATAGTTGACGGTACAATAAAATGTTTGGACTCGCAAATGGTTTTTGGGTTCCAGACAATAGATTGAGATGGGGTATTAAATTATACCCGTATAATTGAAGGCGGTTTGTTGAGTCGGCATATATATCACTTTCCCTTTTAGGAAAGTTTATTTCATTTCATTCTTTGAATTCAATCAAAACTCACAGAAAACTTCAAATCAAAAGTAGAAACCGAATTTGGAGCTGTAATTCTGATTACTTTCATCATAATCATCATGTTCTTCATTCAAAATTGTAAGTAAGTTTGATTGATCTTTGATTATGTTTGAAATCTTAGAGATTGATGATTTGAGGTGAAATTTGATGTTAAAAACTAGTTATAATCATTACATGATGTTTATGTAATGTTATTTGTGGTATATAACGGTTAGAATTCGAGTTTTGGTGACTTGGTTATAAAACCCGTGGGTTAGGGTTTGAGCAGAATTGCAGAGGCCTGGAACGAAGGTTGAATCCGGCGGATTCAATTGAATCCGACGGATTCGGGTTGGTTATGGGAATCCGACGGATTGAATAGGAATCCGGCGGATTCATGACCGGATTGGTTAAAAATGTGCTGATCATTAGTTGAAGCTGAAACACCATTGAATCCGGCGGATTCAAGGTGAATCCGGCGGATTCCCCTGGTTGTAATAGGCTGTTTCAGTGTTTGTCATTTAAAGCTAATCTCCAGTAGCTTTTGTGTTGTAAATATAACTTGAGTATGATATGTTATATTTTGTGATTTGTTGCATGTTTAAACATGAAATGGTATAGAGTGGTTGAGTACCATTTGATTATTAAATACTATTAGATGATAGTATATCATGATTAAAGTGGTACATTGTATAATGTACTATTGTGATATGTTATATGATTATAACATAGACTTATTGTTGTTAATGAGTACTAACTCATTGTTTATTTGATTGTATTCTCAGATGTGGAAAAGGCTCAGTAACATTAGACTTCTGAGCTTGCAGCTGAGGTATTGGTGAGTGGATCTATAACCTCAGTGTGATTTAGTTGTAATGATTTGGTTACAACAAGTAATTATAGTATTACTTTGATAGAATGTATTTGTTTGAGATATCTTGCCATGTTAGTTTGGTTGTTTGCTTACTTGGCTGTTTGAGCTAGTATGTAAGATTCTGAGGTCAACTTGACTTGATGGTTGGACTTGGTTGTTATTGTAGACGACAGGAGATCTTGAAACTTGAAATGTTGGTTTAGAGATCTAGGTCGTGTGTGATTAACAACTGGTTATCGGTAATTCTGTATAGGCCAATACAGATGATTGATAAGAGTTCCTTGGGTACCAAACCGGTATTAGGGTATCTCAGGAGCCACCGGTCCTCATGACGATTGATAACGCTTGATTGGAAGTTGCTTGATTGAATGATTGGCTGATTGATTTTCTGTTTATTGTTATTTGATGTAAACAGATTATTATGCTAAGTTAGACTGTTGTTTATAGTTTCATTCACTTAGCTTTATGCTAACCCCACCACAGTTCTTCCTGCAGGATAAAATAGATGGGACATATTAGGCAGGGCAGGAAGTGTTTGGAATTGAAGGAATGTTTGACAGGCTTTTACTCTGATGTTATTTTGATAACTATAGAAATGTTTTGAATTATATAACACCGAGTTTGTTGAAATGTCATGTATTAAATTTGAAAAAGTTTATTGACATTGTAAAGACATGGATTGTATGTTTGAAATCTACGCTTCCGAGTCATATATTATTATTATTATTGTTTTCAGAAACAAGGGGTGTTATACGTTTGCTGCGAGTCGAGTTCTCAAGTCGTTGCGAGTTGAGCAGCGAGATGAGAACTGAACTCGTGAGGATCATAAGGATCATAACGTATTGAGTCTGTGGCGAGTCGAGTATTATTGGGCTTGGGCTGCAAGGTGAGTTGGACTGGACTCGCGAGGCCCATGCGAGCCGAGACGAGCTGGACGTATAAGATGTTTTTCAAGCCGTGAAAAACATAACACTTTTGCTACTCTCATTTTTCAATATCTGCGAATTCAATATACCCAGAGAAAAATAACCTAACGGCTAGGCTTTGACGTTTATACGTTTAAGCAAAGTACTAGAAAACCTAAAACGCGAACTTATTCGTTGTTAGTAAGATAACACCGTATTGAGGGATTCCGCACCTTAATACTACAGATAACGAAGTTATCGATCCTAAGAACTAGGGACTTACAGGATTTGTGATCTAACCTCGTTTCCAAACCAAGTTAGATAATCTTTCCTATTGTCTCCAATAGGTTCTCCTTAGGCGTTGAACTCAATGTGACAGTCTGGATTGGGAGTGTAGTCATTCTCCTTTGCCTTCCCTATTCTACCTTTTTCGGCCATGTCGTTTATATTTGATGTCCTACAAAAAAGGAATTTATCGATATTAAGTTCATAAAGAACATGTGCAATATAAATGATATTAGCACGTACACTAAACACTTGCTAACAATTAAAATGATAAATGAGCAATTAACTACGGACATTATAATTTATTAAGAGTATAATATGTAACAAACACTAAGCAAAACGGATAGCAAACATTACACACGTGCAAATAAGAAACTGATCGAATTATCATACATATATATTTCCCTTTATTAGAACCAGCTACAGACCAGGTGAACACAAATATTAATTCCCACATAAAAACGATAGTGATGGATGCAATTTCTCAAGTATTGAATAAGGTCTTTGCTGGCATATCTTAGAGTGTTCTCACAGGTTCAGGATTGGAGAATCAACAACTACGGGACCACATCTTTACATCAATATCATCAAGATCAATATTGAATTCAATATCTTTTAATTTTGACATATATAACGAGCTGAGGGTGGGGACCAAAAAAAGCGTTGTTTCATAAAGAACATTCCCTTTTGTATGTACTCACAACAATCAATAACATATGGGTGGTGATTTGTACACCACCAACCTTTAGCCATACACCACTAGTTATGCATTAAACTGTTGTACTGAACAACAGACTGATGCACATTAGTGGTGTATGCCTGTATGGTTAAAAATTTATGTATAAATTATATATTTACCTAAAAAATTATGTACAAATATATCAATATATGTTTCAATCCGGCATACACTAAATGAAAAATTTTACATAGAAAAATACAATTAATTTACAATATTTAACAAACTAGCACCAATAATGGATGTATTGGAGTTACATGACAACAGTTCAAAAGCCGATCAAAATTAGAAAACCTAGCAATTAATGCAACCGTTTGGATATGAGTTGCGGCAAAATTATACCGTTATAAACTTACTAAAGTGCAATAGGTTTACAATAACAAACTTTAACCTAGATTTATCGGTGGATATTTGTGGATACGGTGGTGCATAAGTAGAACGAAGCCGAAGACGATGAACCAGAAAATCACGATCAAAAGTGTATTCTGTCTCTATGTAGACCAAAAGTGCTTTTTCACCAATAAAACCTTAACTCATTTGAAACGGTTAAAAACAATAACCGCTTCAAATTACAAAGACGACCGCCACGTCATAAACCAACCGCTTCAATTGACCAATGAAACTTTTTGATTTTTAGCCCACATTTGGCGAGGAACCAAAAAAATTGAAATTTGGTGCTTTAGTTTTTATCAAATGCATATATATAGATATATAGTAATATAGATATAGATCTATATATATATATATATATATATATATATATATATATATATATATATATTTATAAAGCATATTGCTATTTTATTATTGCAAAGTTTAAGAAGTACGGAGTAACAATCAATAATATATTTTATATAACTATATATAAGTTGTGTAATTTTTCAATATTTTGTTTTAATTAATATATTTAATAGTATTTAATATTTAATTTTTAATTAAATTTAAATTTAATACTTAAAATGGTAAGTGTAATTATTTAATTAAATCTAAATCGTCGGATCACCTTGTAAATTTTCATTGAAAGGTCCAAATTGCTCAACAGGATTTTGGTTTATTTATATTATTATTATTATTATGTTATTATATTATTATTATTATTATTATTATTATTATTATTATTATTATTATTATTATTATTATTATTATTATTATTATTATTATTATTAATATTATTATTATTATTATTATTATTATTATTATTATTATTATTATTATTATTATTATTATTATTATCATTATATACATACATACATGTAAGATATAGTGTAAGTGTTTTTGAAAACTAACTAAAAGAAATAATCAATTAAATTATGTTTTCTTAATTGATGTGCATGCTATAAGATGTAATACCCCCCAAAGTCGAAAGTAGTGACTAACCGGATATCTTCAGCTTTCAACGAAAAACCATAGCGGAAGGTAACTATTAGCCACAACTTTAGACTAATAAAGAGCTCCAATTTGTTATCAGTTTCCGATGTGGGACGGGTTGTTACAGAGATCGAGGGACTCATCTGCCATTCAGGAAGATATATATTAATGAAAACCTCATGGAAGACGATATGTCTCAATGGGGTTATCTTTAAGACATTTAGTGTATCCCACATTAGTTGGTGACGATTTGAAAATAATTGTGGTCAAAATGCATTAGCTGGCAACCTTTTATTTCCATTGTCTATTTTTCGATATTTTAAGGTTTATAATGACAAGTTGAATCTAAAAATTCCCTGAGGATTTTTGGGGACATGAGAGGTACGTGTTGGGTGTATAAGGTAAACTCCTGTTACAAATCACAAACGCTCTTATTGTGGCCAAAAAGGACATTGGACCCGTGAGAACTATAAAGTTAAGTGTTTAGTGGAAGTACATTGATCAGCTACTTGGAAGTTCTCGTGTGGTCCCGCAAATTTTTCGTGCGCTAAAACTAATATGGCCGAATTCCATAAGCAAGCAACACCATCTTGACTGTTTATAAATTCAAATGTATACATTCACTACTTCGATTCACTATGACAAAAACAACATATTAATATCACCACAAAATTAAACACATGGTGACTTCCTACAACACTAGCGTCCAACATTATAACCATAAAGCACAAGCATTTGACTTTCTCAATTACCCCACTACTATCATCATACTCGTCGTGCCACCAACATCTAACATTACGGTAACATCCAGCCTTGCCACGACACAATATTGTCCGGTTTGCCCGCAGGCGCACGACTTTTCCTTGGCGACCACACTACTATTACTTCCCATGAGGTCACCCATCCTGGAACTACCCCGCTCGAGCACGCTTAACTGTAGTTTTCTCATGGGATCTACTACCCTTACGGTCCCAAAATGTGTTGTGTCATGTAAGGATGATATTATCCTTATAAGCCCCAATGTAACTGCCCTTTACCACGGCACAATATTGTCCGATTTGCCCGCAGGCGCACGGCTTTGTTCTTGGCGACCACCACTTCCACTTCCCAGGAGGTCACTCATCCTGGACACTTCCCTCACACGAGCACGCTTAACCACGACATTCTCGTGCGATCTACTTCCACTGTGGGCCGAAAACGCATTGTGTCGTATAAGGATGACTTTTTCCCTTATAAGTCATCAGATCTCCCATGTCCATGGCCGATGTGGGATTTGCCTAGAGTGTTACACCCAAATCCCTCATGTTCATGGCCAAATTATTTCCATTAATATGTAGATCACTATAGTTAAATCATATTTGTTTCTATTATATTTCACATGGATAAATAATACATAACACAAGCATTATACAATAAATCTTCAATATATTTACATTTACGTTTTTATTCATGTCCATGGCCGATGTGGGATTTGCCTAGAGTGTTGCACCCAAATCCCTCATGTTCATGGCCAAATTGTTTCTATTAATATGTAGATCACTATAGTTAAATCATATTTGTTTCTATTATATTTCACATGGATAAATAATACATAACACAAGCATTATACAACAAATCTTCAATATATTTACATTTACGTTTTTATTTTAAAATCGTTACTCGCACCTCCATTCTCCGTCACCAATTTTACCGCCGCATTGCGCGGGTGTAATGCTAGCTAGTACAGTAGTACTCAAAAATGAACGATACATGTTGTAGGAGCGATATGATATATCGGTTTTAAGCTAAAGTCATTCTATTATCCAATAAGTAAGAACAATTAAGAACAATATAAATAAAGAACAAATATACAAAATTGAAAATTAACTATCCGCTAAACTAGGCAGATCATCATTAATCCATTTTTCTTTCTGTTCGATCATTTGATCTAGTGTCTCCACCATCTTTTCGCAGTTCTCGAGTAACTTTCTTTCTTCGGCAATAGATCCACGTAGACAATCCATATATGAAGATTCAATTATATGAATCATCATATTCCGTCGCTCAATATGCTGAATCTTTTGTTGTTTATCATAAATTGAATGATTTAGTTTATCAATCGTCTTTACTACTTCTTCTTTTTGTTTTTTATCCTCATCTAGCATTTCTTTCACACAATTGGTGTACAATTCGGAATACACTCGAAATCGATGCGTTGCTGTATTCCCTCTTTTAGAGGGTGGTTCTGTAGACCCAGAAGATTCTTCCATTAAACTATACCTGTTTTGATTTATTGTAGAAACTGGCCGGTCGGAAAGTTTTACCAAAATATTTTTATTTGTTCGAATTTATATAAATGTTGTCAAACGTACATTTACCACACCGATATATGTAACAAGAAGTGGTTTTGTATAATATTCTAAACATCTTCCCCCAAAAAAAGTAAATGACCAGACCGCTCCAATTAACATTCTAAATATCTAAAATATTTATACTACGTATAATATTCTAAATATCTTCCCCCAAAAAAAGTAAATGACCTACACTTTAGGAAACTACTTATAGGCCGGCCTACTATAAGTCAACAACATATCAGAAATTAAACGGACTCTTAAATGCCCATCCACCAAATCAAATCCCACTTTCAACGATGCGGTTTTGTGTTAAATATACCGCTTCATATTACACTAGAATACTTATATACGAATTAATTAAGAATACTTAATACGATTCAAGAATACTTAATTCGAATTAAGTATTCTTAGTTTCTTATTAAATTAAGAATTAATATTTTATTAAAATACTACGCTTCATTTACATCATACATAACCGCTCCAACATAATTTTTTAATAAAAAAACGTACTTTAAACTGGCGGAATTTGATTCTCCTAAATTAATACACCATATTTGTTATCAATATATATATATATATATATATATATATATATATATATATATATATATATATATATATATATATAATATGATAATATATTGATGATAATAATACTAATAGAATAATAGATCAATGAAATGATAACACGGTGGAGTAACATATATTTTAAACAATAAGATGCAGATTCATAAAAGAAAAACTTGCTAATATATATAGCTCATTTGATATACATGAAGATTACACATGATTACAACAAGTCATTAAAAACTTCATTATGTTCCACATTTTGGTTGAACCGAACAATTTGTGCTTCAAATATTTTTCTTCTGATTCACGTAAAACCTAATATTATAGTCAAGTTGCTCCTTATAGTCAACCTCATCAGTGGAAGGCTCTTTAATTTTGCGGGTCTTTTGATGTTCTTTCATGATCTTTTTTATCGTGCTTGTAATCTTGGTAACCTGATATTGCAATTCTTCGATCATTTCATTATCAACATCTATCAAAGTATACACCTTAGAATGGATACGATGACGTTTCTGTTCGCTGACATTCATGGTGCTAGTGACTTCATCTCCGGAAGAAGCCATATATTGCATGTTAATAATGTTAACAAATGTTACGGAATAATTTTTTGAGATAGGTTTTGATCGAGAAACTGATGTCCCTTTTTTTGGCTCTTTGTACGGTTTATATATTTACTTTTTTCTAGAGCGGTTTTTATTTGAACCGCCTCACCTTCGAAACTTTAAAAATCTACTATAAAAAAATACGGAGTAATATAATAATAATAATAATAATAATAATAATAATAATAATAATAATAATAATAATAATAATAATAATAATAATAATAATAATAATAATAATAATAATACAACACAAATTATTGTCTTCTAATTTTAAACACAATTAATAATAAAAAACTCCAGAACACTGTCCAGAACACTGAGAATTCAGTTTCACCACACCACAAAATCCTCACTTTCAACATTCTCCAAAACACTGTCTCAGAACACCGACACCACACCTTGTGCTCAAAATGTCGATTTGAGCATAGGATCTTACGATATTATAACGATCCTATCTTACTTAACATGAATCTATGAGTTAACAAAATATAAATTAATTGATTTTTATCCGATAAAAGGTTAATAGGTTTTTCATTTAATCAATTATTACTACAAGTAAAACTATTCAATTCTTAAACTAAAATAGTTTATCACGTGGAAATCTATATCTTTAATAACAAATATAGTAATATAAGTCGTTATGATAAGTATGAATTGATATTATGGTGTTTAAACTATAAAAGTTTAATTAATTTGTCATGCATTTGATCTTTTATATATATATATTATAATACACATTTATGAGTAGGATTATAATACACATTTTCCGGATTATAATACACATTTATGAGACCATAATCTAAGAGCTCAATCTTACGATTCCGATCCTATGAAGACAAAAACGATCCTAGGTAAGATCCCGATCTTGACATCCTTACTCCACAACGAATAGGGGAAGGTTAACGTGTGATTAACTTTAATCATATGTGAACACTAATTTATGTTAATATAACATATATATTCATGAAAACAATAGATTGATCAAGAGATTACAATGAACAATTGCTACTTTTATAAATTTCGTTCACTTCTATATTTGATGTGAAACTCGCAATTAGTTCTTCACATTTTTCCTTTTGATCCTTGTAAAATTGAAGAGTTGAGATGAGCTTGTAACGATAACCTACCTCCTCAATTTCCTGGATTTCTGAGTAAACGTCGGAAATTATTAGACTAAACGTTGTTATATGTGCACGTAACATGTTGATGGCATCACTATCAACATCCATCAAGTTTTGAGTTAGAGTACCCATAGCATTTCCATTAAGTATCGAGTTAGTCTCCATTTTGTAAAATAAAAAGATATAATGTAGTACAGAGAAAAGGGTAAAATGATATTGCTTCTATTGAGAGTTGTAAATGCTTTATATAAAGAGAGAAATGGGACATTAATGAGGGGTAGGTGAGATAAGATAATTAATACAGTGATACATAAATAAGCTGAAGAACCATCACATGATAGCCTAGTGGTTGGCATCCTGTTATCCTCACAAGAGGTCTTAGGTTCAAACCTCACTAGAAGCAAAAAAATCTTGGGGTGGCCATGGGAAGGTTCGGAAATGGCCACGGTAACGGTTAGGCCGCGTACATCACAAGCAAAAGCTTGGCCAACCCGAGGGAGCCTGTTAAAAACGGGAATACCCTTTAAAAAGAAAAAAATGAAGAAGAATTCAAACATATGATATCAACATAATAACCTCAAAATGGGAAACACGGCGTCCTATTTGTGTGAATGTCTATCTTCGCCTTTGATCGATCCACATTCGTATCCGTAAAAGTATTAATCTATAAAAACAACAAACGTTGACCTATCTAACAGAATTATGACAATGTTTGATGAATTATAATAATACAAAAATGAATCATAGTAATAAAAATATTGAATTATATTGCTTCTCCCTCTTATCCACCTAATTTTTCTTCTTTGTTGATCCCGTTATATATATATATATATATATATATATATATATATATATATATATATATATATATATATATATATATTATCATTTCGTGCTTGTAGTTTTATTAATTTATTGCATATAATAAATAATAGTAATATTAATAATAATAATAAATAATAGTAATAATACCCATTGAATTAAAGAACTTCATTTCAATTTCAGTAATGAAATAACTAAAGGATAAAATTACATTATCAAATGAAAAATTACAAACGTATCAGATCGATCCAATCCCTAAGGTTTCGATCATACATCTCGAAACGAAATAGCATGTTTTCTGCATTTTTTTCTCGGAGGTGTAGTATTGAAAATCATCTTCAAGTTTCTTGAGAAATTTGAGCTCGGATGCAGAGGGTTGAACTCCAAATTCGTCAAATTTATCATTGAGGTCGTTGATCCATTTGCCGATCTTCCCAATTGCCGTATTAAACTTTTCGGCGTTTTCTTTTTGTAATTTGATCATTTGTTAGTCTATCTCCTTTAAAACGCATGCTTTCTCTCCTAAAACATACTTCTCTTCTTCGGTTGCCATTGTTTCAATTTAACAACTATTTTTACAATCTACGAAATATCTTTCAATTTTATATAGTTACAGTATTTAAAGCGGTTTACTGAAAACCGCCGCAATAGTGTGTAGCTTCCTTGTTACGCTACTACTCGTACGGCCATAGCTAATGAATTCATCTGTCCATATCCATTCCAATATTCCATAACATATACTAGCTACTAACCCGCGCGATGAGACGGGAATAAATTTGAAATCGATAAAAAAAGAACTGATTAACTATTAAAATATTGATTCGAGTGATGTCTTACACAAAATAAACAATAATAATAAGAATGGTACGGTGCACCTTGCAAAAAACGAAACTGAACATGAAATTTAGTAATTGACTACAAGGTATAACAGGCCGCCACATTTCAATTTTAGCTGCTTCAATCTGGAGATGCTCTAGAAGGCTTAAAAATAAATTCAAATGTTTGTAAGTGAAGGGGGCTGGGGAAGTGGGAAGGGGGTGGTGTGGTCTGGATTATGGCTAGGTATAGGAGCATGATGTGGTCTGGTCAAATATATATATATATATATATATATATATATATATATATATATATATATATATATATATATATATATATATGGCTAGGTATAGGAGCATGATGTGGTCTGGTCAAATATATATATATATATATATATATATATATATAATCAAGATAACATAACATTAATTAATCTATTATTAACATTAATATTAAATTAATTAATTATAGTATAACATAAGAGTCCGTAATATAATAACATTTTTTCTACTACATTTTATCAATTAATAAAACATTTGAAAAATGTAAACGATTTGAAGGTTTGGATGGAAAATGGTCTTCCGTTATCTTTTTTCCTCACAGTCCGTGATCTTGCTTTCTTTCGCATTCTGGACAAGTGATTCACACTTTTCTAAAATATACCTCTCTGTCCTAAATCATCATTCATTACACTCCATAGATCTAATTCGTAGGAAATACCCTTTTTCTTGGACGACGATTATGCTTTTGATGCTGTTGGCGGGCCTGTACTCCATGCTCTCTTGGATGAGGAAGAGGATGACATTAGAATTTTGAGGTCCATGTTTGGACATGACTTTTTCCGTGCTCATTCTCTAACAAGGCCAGGAGGCAAGAGGATCGATGCTTAAACAGATCGAAGAGCAGAAACACAAAAAGAGAGCTGATTCAACGATACTACTGCCAAGCTTTGTGATTCAACGATACTAAACACAAAAATGCCAACCAACAATCGGAAGCGACGTGGGAAATAAATTATGTTTATAAAGCGGAACAAGGCTTTCTTTCAAAGGGTCTTGAGTGTTGGCCAGCACGTTTGGAGTACCAGAACTATACACAATTTGTTACTTAATTAAGGCGGTTTTACAAACCACCGCCTTAAATTGAGAATATAAAAACCGCTTTAAGATTTTCATTTTTATATGTGCGATTTATCGTATTGAAAACTGAAAAGGCAATTGTCAAAAATCAGAAAAAGTCAGCTAATTGTACGCTTCATGGTTTTTTATTTTTTTGATAATACTCTGAGACATTGGTTTAATTACGACAAGAAAGTACAGCATGAGAAAAGGAATGTAATATTCACTAAGCTAATGATAAATGGGAAGGGAGGAAACGAAGAGAATAGCTTTTGTATATCTCATTCCTGTTCATTACCGGTTTTGTTGTGATAAACCAGTTCCCGGAGATCTTAAACAGAGAAATGGCGGTCGTGAAGGAAATATTGTTTACTTTTTGTAGTGGATATGAACATGATCACAAATATAGGCTGATTCACACTATTGGTGTTTGGAGATGACATTAATTTTGTGTTATCTTTTAACAAAAACTAAAGCCATGAACAAGTTGATGGATGACAAAGTGACATTATGTGTGTGTGTGTGTATGTATAATATATATATATATAAAAACCGGGACCATTCATTTCATTAACCGATTAATTGTCAACACCAAACTAATTACCAACCAATCAAATTTAAATTTAAATATCCTAATAATAATTACAATATTATTTTTATCTATTTATAAACAGGGACGGTTATTGAACAGTATTGGAGCGGTTCTCATCTATTAATTTAGCATTCATTTAGCAAATGCTCGAACCGAAAATAGTGCCATGAATAGTTACAGTTTTCTAAGATATTTTATATTTACTAGCGAAAAATACTCCGTAGCAAACACTTCGTACACCACATGTCTTTAGTCATACACCACCAAACACGCTACAGGATGTTGTACTGTACAATACTAACACGTTTGGTGGTGCATCGTGCATGTACGGCCAAAAACAGGTGGTGTACGAATCACTCCTCAAACACACGAACAAACAAATATAATAGAGAAAATTACAAAAAACGTCCTTATAGTTTGACATGAATTGCACATTCAGTCCTTTAATTATTTTAATTACATAGATGATCCTTTCTTTTGAAACTTGTTACGTAAATAGTCTTTTACACTAACAATTGTTAAATCTCCGTTAAAAAGGACCATGTATGTAAAAAATTTAATTCTTTAGATTTTTTTTGACTAAAATATAAATAATAAAATCTAGCATATGTATATATACATTATATGGTGCACATAACATTATTTTCATTTCACTCATTTTATTCATTATCAAAGTTGATCATATTCTCCTCTATAACTAGGGCTGTTGACGAACCGAGTCAATTCGAATATCCTGATGCTCGACTCGACTTGTTTATAAAATAAGTATGTTCGAGTTCGACTCGAACTCGATTAACTTTTTAAAACCATATTTGAGTTCGGGCTCGGATAATAATTTAGTGTTCGAGCTCGAGCTCTATACTCGTTTAAGTTTATGAAAATTTACAAAAAGAAAAATAGTTATTTGAGCTCAAAATGTTTGTTTAGAAGCTCAAGCTCGATAAAATCGTTTATAAGCGTAAACAAGCTCATTAAAAAGTGTATTAACTATTTTATGAAACTTGAAAATAAAGTTTATAAAAGACATTTACACTTAATTACACTTAAAATGTGTAAGCTTAAATAGTTATCATCAACCACTAATAATAAGTATGTAATTAGATTCTTGATGTTAATATTTATAGTGTGTTCATCTCATCCTAACGAGCAGAGTCAAATTTATTATTTTGAAGCTCGGCTCGTGAAACTAATCGAGCAGTCTTTTATGTTCGAACTCGACTCGGGCTCGAAGAGTATTGTGTTCGAATTCAAGATAAACGAGTTCGAACTCGAGTAGCTCGTTAAGTGTTCGGTTCGTTAACACCCCTATCTATATGATCAAATTTATATTCCACCACCATCTTTTCCTACATAAATATACATTTTTGACTTAATTAGTTCCCACTTTTCAACGTCGTCATTTACTTTAAAGCAAGGGTCATCGTAAAGGATACAAAAAAGAAGAGATTGTGGCCACTAAAGTCATTACGAGATAAGAAGAATGGGTAATGGATTGTCCTTGAGTGGTGATAGACAAATGTGGAAGATGAACAATTTGACAATGAATTTGGTTAGCGAAATGTGAAAGCTGAAAATGATGTTGTGCACCTAATAATGTATATATACATATTTTAAATTTTATAATTAATATCTACTCAAAAATTATAAATTTTAAAAGAATAAAAAAAAAACTACACACGTGGTCCTTTTTAACGGAGATTTAACAATCGTTAGTATAAAGGACTATTTACATAATAAGTTTCAAAAGAAAGGACCATCTATGTAATTAAATTAATTAAAGGACTGAATGTGCAATTTGGGTCAAACCATAAGGACGGTTTTTATAATTTTCTCAATATAATATCTACTAATAATATGTTAGATGTTATAACAAAAGGATTTTGATAACTAATGTCCTAAGGGCACTAGTTAAGATTACCATAAATAGTTTGTTTGCATTTAATGAACATCTAACATTCCATGTTTATATGCAAATACAAAATTACTTTCCATATAATCTTCATAGATTAGTGATTAATATGGTAATAATGTAATGTATTTAATGTTTAAAACTATATTTAGCAACCTTAACCAATGCCCTAAGGGCAATGATTATCAAAACCCATAACAAAAATATACAAAATGGACGATGATACTAATATTGATTTGTACGTACACGTTCAAATCAATTTCATCTTAACCACATCTATTGTAAGTGAAATCATTTATCACATTTACAAAAGTTAATATAATAGTATTATCTTTATTAGCATCATCTCTTTAATAATCTAGTAGGTTATGATTTTTACTACGTGTATTAATTTATGTTCATTATATAGATAACATATTATCCTTGAATATTTCATATTTTATTTATATTTTAATCATTTGTAGTAAACACACCATATAATTTATAAATAAATTTGATGTGTTATGAATTATAAATCAATAATGGATGGACACATTTTCAACCATTTTATGTCTATTCCTTGTCTAGCCAATTAAATTAAATTAAATTAAAACTCTATACATTTAGCAGGAAGGCTAAATGGAGTTACTATTATATGAATAGTGACTTTTTTTTTCCTTTTCTTTTTTTCTTTCTAGCAAAAAATAAATGTTTCTTTCAACCAAAAATTTCTAATAATAGCAAAAAGTGTACTCCGTATTAGCTTATACTACTTCCCTCCAATTTGAAATGTCACATTATTAAAGAAATAAAAGGCTAATTTTTATGAAAATTTAAAGAAAGCGGTCTGACGTAAACCGCCATATATTTTGTTAACAGTTAACCAAATATTTTTGGTATGGGAAAATGAAAAGAAAATGGCGCCACACTAAAAGGTGGTTTTGCGTTAATCCGCCACAACTAATTGGTTGTTTAATTTGTTAAATTAATAACCTTAATTTTTCCAAAGGGCGGGAGGTGAAAAGTTTATTGGCGCGACAGTGATGGGTTTCCAGCTAGTATAAATAGAGACCCTTGGCTACAGTTGAAATACACACAACGTAATACCGAACTCCTCATCTCTCAATACGTAATCCGAGAAGTTCAAGCAATTAAATAGTATGGCAACTAAAGAAGAACAGTTTGTGATTTGCAAGAAATTTGACGTATTAAACAAGATTAACAATAATGTCATCTACTCGCTTGAAGAAAGTATCCAAAACATCAATGACGCAATGAAGAAGTTAAGAAAGTGGATCGTTGACCTGAAAGCCAAACGTGATGAATTTGGGTGTGAACTTTCCCAGCCGGAGATCGAATTTCTCAAAAAATGTGAGCATTATGATCTAATATACTACACGCCTGAGAAAGTATCAGTTGAAGCATTGTTATCACGTTTCAAGAAGTATAATCAAATTCATATAGAATGGAAAGAGATTATGTTAAGAGGAGATGATGATTAGTTTTTTTTCTCTCTGTAATTTTTATTTATGTAAAGCTTTAATTTTCTCGTCTTCTATTTTAGTTACCAATTATGATTTTCATATGTTACCACAACATTTCTTTCTCATTGAACAAATTAAAAAGACATTTACACTAAACTAGTAAATCAACAAACGTAATTGAAATTAATAGTGCCAGAAGACAATTTTTGAATCTCTTAATTAATTATAAAATTTATATTGATTCATCCACCTTTATAATAATTAATTAATATCTACTAATTATCAGTCGTAAATGCAAAACTTTTCGATGCCCTCATTCCCTCAACAACCAAATCGATTTTATCGTCAACTTTTAATACTTAAATAATTAATAACCATTTTGTTAAAATAGAATCAACATATCTTGAAGCGGTTAAAAACATTACTGAACCGCATATAAGACCGCCACATTTTCTTTATTGAAATAAAAATTTAAAAGGGAAGTAAATAATACAATATTGATTCTATATTGTATTATCTTATCAGGGAAGGGGGCTGGGGAGGAGGGGGTGGTGCAGACTGCAGAGTGATATTATCATAGACTTGACTAAGGCTTGGATAGGAGCATTGGGTGGTCTTGTCAACCTGATTAAATATTGATTCTTTTTTTTTTGGGCAAAATAGTTATTTTTTTAAAGCATTAGTTATTTTTATAATAATAAATCATCGTCATCGTAGAAATATAAAAATCAAATTGATACGAGAGTTTGATCGGAATGAATAATTATCCATCATCAAATATAAAAATAAAATAAAATGAATAAAAAATCAACATTAACAGTCTTATAAGGTAATACAATATCTCCTTTTATGATTAAAATCCAAGTTCTAACAAACATAAAGAAATAACATCAACTCTATATTTCCATAACTTTATAAGATAATACAATAATATATTTTGAGCTCCTTAGAAGCCCGCCTCTTCGTTTTGTGTATCGGCGATCATCACTATTATCATATAAAATCATATATACCCGGCTGACAATGAGATCATCCGTCACCGTCAACGAGATCATCAGTGACTGTCAGCCTCCCTATTTTGGACCGAACACCAGGAACTAAGTGGAGGTCGAGGGTGTGTGTAGTCTTTGCAATCAAAGACAAAGCTCCTATGGTGGATTGCCCAATTAGGGTTTCAATCAAATCCGACTCCGAGACGGATTTCGTCTACGGAGACGGAGCATTTAAACAGAGAAATAGCGGCCGTGAAATTATTATGAAAATGAACATCAAGACGATGATCATGATCATGTAAAAGAGATCTGACAATAAAAAGAGGGAAGAGAGACTGCTTCATATATATTGATCGTTGTTTCATTTTATTTTGATTGAAATATGTCATGTCATGAATAAATGAATGGGTTTATTGTTGTTTGGTTATGCGCTCAACTTTATACTAGTTATATTGAAGGCGCTGTATTGAAGCGGTTATAAGAACAGATGTGTTGGCTTTTTGTATTTTGGATCGGTTTAATAAATTTTTCCCGCTTCAAGATATGTTAATTCATTTAAGAAAAAAATCAAAAATGATTAATGAAATCGATAATTGGTTGTTGGGGGATCGACTTGGTCATGAAAAGTTTGCATCTACGTCTGAATATCTGATGATAATAAAACTTATTAATTAAGTATAGTTTCAATACCTTGTAGGCATTAACTTTATAAGTACTTATTTTTGTATCACTGAAACTACTGTTCATTTCTGAACCGATCCATATACATTAATTAATTAAACTTAAAAATGTGTGGTCAACCGGATTAAATATTGATTCTTCCACCTGTATAATACGAGTAATTAAAAGTCAGTCGTAAATGCAAAACTTTTCGATGCCCCCATTCCCCCAACAACCAAATCTATTTTATCGTCGACTTTTAATACTACTTAATTAATTAAAAACCATTTCTTTAAAATAGAATCAACATATCTTGAAGCGGTTAAAGGCATACTGAACCGATCCAAAATATATAAGACCGCCACATGTTCTTTTAATAGAAATAAAGATTGTAAAAAGAAAGTCAAATATATGTCAGGGAAGGGGGCTGGGGAGGGAGGGGGTGGTACAGAGTGATATATCATAGACTTGACTAAGGCTAGGGATAAGAGCATTGTGTGGTCTTGTCAACCGGATTAAATATTGATTCTTCCACCCGTCTAATTTATAAGTTTAATTATCATCAGACGTAAATGCAAACTTTTCATGACCAAAAGTCGATCAACCTAAAGAAGTATTACTCTCGAGCATTTAAAAATGCACATATTTATAAGATAATACAATAATATCTTTTGAACTCTTTAGAAGCCCGCCTCTTCGGGAAGTTTGTGTATCGACGATCATCACTATTATCATATAAAATCATATATATGATAATAGTGATGACATAAAACGAAGAGGCGGGCCTAAGGACTTCAAAACATATATTGTATTATCTTATAATTATAAAATTTTTATGGAAATATAGAATTGATATCATTATTTCTTTGTATTTTGACAAGTTTTGAGAGGGGATATATGTAATTTTCCGTTTTTTAAATTTGAATATTAACATACCTTGAGACGGTCAAAAACTAAATTCAAACTGATCCAAATTATAGAAAGCCGCCACATTACTTTTATAACCGCTTCATGTTTTGATATAAAAATACCGATTGTTAAAAAGAGTTGATTCGAACACATGACCATCTTTTCGAAAATTATGTAGATAACCAACTTTGTTGAACAACCGGTAATGTTTTCTGTGAAACATAATTAATTTATATTATAAAATGTTACAAACACAAAAAGACAACATTTCTATCAACCCTACGTGGACCGATAGTTGAAGCAAACACTATTTTTGGTAAAACATACATTAATCATATTAGCTTAGATTTTGTTAGGTATTGTTAGGTGTTGAAATTAAATTCATTCATTAATATTACGTATCCTCATTATCGTATAAATATTTTTGGTAAATATAAATATTTTTGGTAAAACATACATTGATTTGGTTAGGACTGTTAGGTGTTGGAATTGATTCATGTTCGTATCCTCATCATATTATAAATATATGTTCACACATAAGTTGTTTTTTCGTATACTATACACACCCTATTTAATAAGTAACAATATGATCATCAAGTTTCCCAAAATGATCTTCCGATCCATCTCCAGTTTCGCAATCGTCCTTTTTTCACAAGATAATTTACAATATAATACTGTCTCAAGACTGCGATTTCCCTGTTTAAATATTCTGACGGACCTTGGCGGCGAGACCATTTACAGTCACGTCGACGAAGTATGATTAGTACACCAATTCGGGGTTTGCCACAACAAGTGTAGCATTCCTTACTATTGGTCAAAACATCTATCCGAGTGTGAAAGATAGATCTCGTCGAAAACAGTTTCAGTGCGGAATTTCTGCAGAAACTGTAACGAGATTTATTGTTCGTATACAAGGTTTTTTTATGTCTCAACGGTGTATTTGGGACTCAAACATCGCCTTCTGCTTTGTAATAACTTGAAGATCGGATGAGGATGACTATGGAACCAGTGAAGAGGAAAAGGATAGGGTAAATTGTCATTAACTCATGTACATCAATACTATGTTATTTTAATTTAGTGTTTGTAATTTAAATTTTCAATCGTATGAATTAACTTGAAGATGAGATGAAACTCATGTACATCGCCTTCTGCTTTGCAATAACTTGAATATGAGAATGATAATGGAACCATTGAAGATGAAAAGGTTAGTATAAACTATCAATAACTCATGTACATCAATACTAAGTTATTTAATTAGTGTTTGTAAATTAAATTTTCAATCGTATGAGTTACCATTTTAATTACTTACTCTAGTTTTGATACCGGAACGTAAAAAAAAGACAGAAAACAAATAGTTGTTTGATATCGGAATTATATACATTCATTAATGGTATCTATACTCGGCATCGAGTAATTAAGTAACAACTTAACGTCACCATTAAGATTGTATCAAATGCAGATTTTAATTAAGTGCTAACTGCTAACAAGTAACAACCATGCACATCGATAATATCGTCGACCTAAATAATTTATTAAATAATCAAAAACCGATCCAAACTTTAGTATAACCACCTTACTTTTTATATTCCAGCTTTATGATTTAAATATTGTCTTTTGTGCCGATACATGTATATCATCGAATGGGCCAAACAAATGAACCATACCCGAAGAATTAAAAGGATCGTATTAATTACGGCATTTTGGGCCGAAAGCCTAAAGGTTAGCTAGGTTCCTGCACAAGGAGGATCGTCACTCGATATCAGAAGGTTAGATCAAATACTCGAACATATCTTACCCGCTAGTGAGTCTGATACGACATTAATCGCCAATCAATCTTCCATTAAAAGAAACACCCAATAATTTAATCCGGAACCTCTTTCAATTCGAGATCATCCGTTATCATGTAAGTTACCACCCGTTTCACAAATCCACCTTGATTTCCAACCACATCAGCAGCAGCTGTAGCTGGCTCGGGAACGTAGTGTGTGACAACGAGAGACATTGTGTTGCCACAATTATACAATAGAGAATCTACCAACACTCTTGAGTTCCAGAAGGGAAAAAAACCCTCAAACTTCTGCGGAAATTAGTAGATTCGTCTAAGGATGCTGAAAAATTTAAACAGAGAAATCTCGGTTGAAGAGAAATTAATATTTGTTACTTTCTTTTTGAGAGATCATATCTGATCACGAAAAGTGAATTTGATATATATCGAAGAAATTAGATGAGAGAAGAGATGGAGAAGATCAGTCTCTGAAAATTCTGATAATTGATGATCATAAAGGGTTTGGATGAAAAAGTGACCTAATGTACGTGTTATTTATACTACAAGAATGAATACCATTAATGAATTCATTGAATGCTAACAAGTTATAACAGCAATAAGCTAACTACCGACTGTACCCGCCACTAAGGCATTTCAATTGGGGCAGTGTTTAACTAACCCGCTAGTAATTGTTTCTCACAATTGAAGCGTGATAGTTTTACCCGCTTCGAAATGAATTTTCTCGTGGCGGTTTAAAATTAACAGCTATAAATTGGTTACCCCTATTGTAGCGGGTTCTTTTACCCGCCATAAATGTGGTTTAACCTTAACCGCTACATTTGTGTAGTTGGGACCCCACTTTTTGACTGCTAAACCGCTACAATTTAGTTAATTGGACCCACTTTATATTCAATATAGCGGTTTTCACTTATAACCGCTATAATGTTGCGCTCTTTTTACTCGTTTTTTACTAGTGAAATTTTAAACTTAACATTTCCAAATTTAAGATGTTTAATTTTCATATTGTATTAACTTCATCTCTTTCATAACCCAATCAATTTTTTATTGTTAACCCGACCACTTTTTTATTCCAAATATTTAACTCTACACATTAAATTATCGTTTCGATTCATCATCATAAATAATACATCAGAAAATAATAAACACGATTATATATTTATATATACAACTATCGTTGAGTTATAATATATTATACTCCGTTGCATTGCGCAGGTATTATGTTTGTATATATAAACGAATATCATTCTAATAGTTGTAATGAAAAATTCTCTCTATATCGAAGGGACGTTATATGAATTACGTAGTAGTAATCCAATCGACAAACCAGTTTAGCAGTCAAATAGAGACAAGCTAGGTTACAACGCATCTTGTCGTTAATTGTAACGACAAGGAAATAAAGTTTAAGAAATCTTTTAATGATTATTAATGGGAAATTTTGTTAATAAATCCACATGATTGATATTGATGTCATCATCAAGGAAAGGAAAAGAAAACTATTGATAAGAATTTAAATAAAGGAGTGAGGGCCAAAAAAAAAAAAATGTACTTGGCGTGTTGTTATAGAGTTGGCGACATATATACTAGAACGTGAAACCAAAACAAAGTCCTTAAAGTATAATCATTCATTGCCTTTAATTTTAAAGTTTAACATAACTTTAAAGTTAATGTAGCTTTGCATTTCATAATTTGTTGCTTTTAATTTTAAAACTTTGATTGATATAATTTCAAAATGTAAAATTATGTTTGTTGTTTACGGTAATTAATTGCGTCTACTTATAATAATACTCGGAGGATGTAAAATATGAAATATCAAATTTTATTTCTCCTCTTCAAGCATCTCCAATGTACACACTATAAATTTACACTAAGATAGTGCAAAGCAAGAATCTTTTAAGCATATTTTTACACTAATTTTTGTTCACTCCAATGTGTAGACTAGATATATACGCTAAATCTTTTTAAAATATAATGGTGGTGACAAAGTAATAATATAAAAATGTATTTGTATTGGTTTTTATTATTATTAAATAGTGAATAGTGTTTAGTGTAAGGTTTAGTGTATCACAAAATTTAGTGTAATTTGACAAGGATTTAGTGTTGCACCAAAATGGTGTGATAATTTAGTGCTAACAGTGGAGAGTTTTTTATGTCCTTTTTCACTAAGATAGTGTAAAAGGTATATATAGTGTATACATTGAAGATGCTCTTAGTGAGTCTCATTTCTTCACAAAATGACGTTGACAATGAGGTGAACCAAACACATATATATTATTTATCAAATTTAATAATCTTTTTGTAAATATAAATTTATCTTTTTTTTTCTCTCTCTTTCTTTTAAAAAAAATAAATCTTGTTATACTTGCAAAATGTACGTGGAAGAATACAAAAAAAAAAAAAATCATCTTGTTTTTTACCCGCGTGTATTAACAATCATGGAGGATCTAATGTCGGAGGGATGGCTAAATGTAACACCCGTCAAATTAGGACTAGTAATTAGTGCCTAATCATATGTTAATACATGTAATTAGTTCTGTGTTAAGCTAATTAATGTATCGAATTATATATATTGTTGAATATATACGAAAATGCGATTTGGTTAAATCGTACGCAATTTAAATCGAATGTAATTCGATTCAATTTAATACGGACGTTGGTGACCAATTTTATTAAATAACATTGTTATATCAAAAATATTATTATGATAATATTTCGTAATCATTCGGAATCATACAAACAAAACTTATACGATTTAAAAATGTAAAACGCACAAACAAATTAACTTACATTTTATAACCTAAATATAAATTGATTAGTAGAATATTTAAACAATATATCGCGTAATAAATTGTATTTTAAAACTTATAATTAAAATGTAAAATAATTATTTAACGTTTAAACGACGGAGCAAACGAACACCACGCGGAACGCGGGGCGGGAAAGCTGAAAAGTGGGGATAAACCCCCACCTCCATCTTTCATTTCCTTCATTTTATTTCTTTATCACTCTCTCTCCTTCCTTTTCTCTCTTTCACCAAAACACCCCAAAATCCACAAAAATCGCAAATAACAACACGAAACACAACCGGATCAACAATATTTTTAGAGATTCACGACCACCTCGCGACGATCTACAACACTATCTTTCAGGATTTCCATTTCGGCAAATTGTAAGTTTCCGACAAAATCCCGAAATCTCTCGATTCTTAGTATTTTTCACTTGTGGTTGTTATTATAACTACTAAATGTCCATTACAATGTATAGAACACGAATTTATAGCCTAAAAACGAGTTTAAAACGGAATTTTGGCCGGAAAAACGTTAACAGCCGGACTTTCTGGGCTGGTGTTCATCCATGCGACACAAGCCTTGTGTCGCATGTTGTGTCGTATTTTGGCTTTAGTGTCGCATAAAATCCCTTGTGTCGTACCTTATGTCGTACCAAAGATTTAGTGTCGCAAGTCTTGCGACACAACCACTATGTCGCATACCCCATACGACACAATCACTATGTCGCTGTTGAATCAGCATCTCGCATCTATGCGACACAACCCTTGCGTCGTATAGACATTGTGTCGCATTTTCTATGCGACACAACCCTTGTGTCGCATAACATCTTTAGTGTCGCATATTGTGTCGCAAAACACAGAAAACTCAGATTTTTACTAAGTGTCGAGACCTAAAATTTATCACTCGATTTTACCCGAATTCAGATCCCAGATGCGTTTTTCGTCAAAGCAATATAGTAGAAATAAAAATTTTCCAAGCTGACCTGGCAGCTCGACCCCAGCCAGGGGCTCTGCCCCTTGGACCCCGCTAGGGGCTGCCGCCCCTTGGACCCCGCTACCAGGGGCGCTGCCCCCGGATGTAACAACCGCCAAATTAGGGCTAATATTAGCGCCTAACTCTTTGTTAATACATGTAATTAGTTCTGTGTTAGGCTAATTTATGTATCGGATTATATGTTGGTTAATATATACAACTTTGCGATTTGATTAAATCGTACGCAACTTAAATAGAATGAAATTCTATTCGATTAACACGGACGTTGGTGAACAAATGTTTATAAATTAAAATAACGCAATTACGGCCGAAACACTATTTTATAATAATTAATAATTATCTCGTATCGCTCGATCAAAGATTACACGATTTAAAAACAAAAGTATTCAAACTTATTTGTAAAATATTTAGATAGAAATGTCGCGTAATTATTTGTATTTAAAACCTACCAATTAAAATGTAAAATAATTATTTAACGTTAAACGACGGAGCAAACGAACACCGCACGGGGGCGCAGTGCGCCGACTGAAAATGGTGGGGATTTAACCTCCACCATTTCCCTTTTCCTTTTCATTTTCTTTCTTTAACTCTCTCTCTTCTCTCACCTTTTCTCTCAACTAATAACTTTCCACCATTCACTTAAATCACCAAATCACACCACCAAACGAACTCGAATCATATCATCCCTTTGGAAGAAAACGTTCACCTCGCGACGATCTACATTCCTACCTTTTCGGATTTTCAATCCGACACTTTGTAAGTTTCCGACAAATCCCGACATCTTTCGTTTTTGATCATTTTTACTGGTTTACGGTTTAAATAGGCTTAATATGTTCATATAAGGGTTGGGTAAAAGATTTGTACCGAACGGAGACCGGAAAACTCGTTTTCGGCACAAATTCCGGCCATCAGACCGCTACGTCGCATTTGGCCAGGGGCCTCTGCGACGTCGCGGCCTACGTCGCACAAAAACCTCCACGTCGCACTAGCGACGCAGCTCCTTACGTCGCATTAAATTGCGGACGTCGCACCTGGCGACGTAGACTTTAACGTCGCAAACCTCCACGTCGCATTAGCGACGCCAGCCCCTACGTTGCATTGATTTGCGAAGGTCGCATCATGCGACGTACATGCCTACGTCGCACCCGACGTCGCACTCGACGTAGCACCCTACGTCGCACCCTACGTCGCACATGACAGAACCTTGAAAACTCGGATTTTACTAAGTGTCGATCTTACACAACTTCCAATACTTATACTATACGACTTAACAAACATCATAGAACATGCTTTTCTATTACAATCACTCTAAATTGCGTTATTAACGATAACACTTTAATTATAACAAACCACCAACGGGCCGTATATACTTTGACACGAAAGCGAACGAACCAACATTTAACACAACGGGGTATGAACAACTAGCCTAGATGGTCTTGCGAGACATCTACTTACTTAACCTTATGTGTTTAGGCACTAGAAGGTTACGGGTTCGGAGAACCTACTTGCTTTACTACTACTTGCTATTTACCACTGCTCGACTCAGGTGAGTCTTACAGCCCCACTTTTTACTGTTTTATACTTTGGGGTGAGATACCTAGCAACTGTTTTACGCATGAACACAATGTACTGGACTGAAAACATTACTGATTTCAAACAAACGCATGAGTTACTTTTATCCACTGAAAGCCTCCTAATCGTAAGTTGTTAGTTATGGACTTAAGCGCGATTACTAGTAGATGGATCCATTTGGGACTGACAATCCCTGTCTGGGGTGGTAGCGCCACCACGTACTGATTTACACGTAGAAACAGACATATTAGTATTTGTTACATATGAGTGTGCGGATAGCACTCACGGGGGTACGTGATTTATTTCACACTACACGGTTAAGCTTCAACTTATGAGCTCATGGCACTGTACTGATATACTGATTAACTTACTTTGCTTGATAGCAATACGGGTACATACTTGTGGTTCATAACATTTACTTATTACTAAACCTGTGAGATTCACCAACCTTTTTGGTTGACACCTTCTAGCTTTGTATCTCAGGTACACTTACGGAGTAGGTTCACTCCGGGATTGCTAGCTAGAGTCGCATGATTTACAAACTGCATTTAACGAAGATTCTTTGGCATTATCTTTTGTAACTATGATTATGTAATAGAATCTTCCGCTATACGCGCGGACTCTAGGAAACTACATTTTTGTGTACGAAAACCTACGGTTTTCAAACGATTCAAATTATGAAATGTAACTATTTTACAAACGTCTCATTTAGAGGTCGTTTGCTATATATCTTGTGCTTTGTATATTGATTAGTAACACCCAAAGTATGCTTCCGCAAACCGTTAAATTTGGGGGTGTTACAGATTGGTATCAGAGCCTAAGGTTATAGTGAACTAGGTTGCATTTAGTGGGCCTAGACTATGACCGTTAGGCAGTATTCTCTTATTAGACATGACTAGTTCAGGAATTACAGCATACAACTTTAATTTAACATAGCCTGATCAACTATGTACAATTAAGGAAATATGATGTAAGATCTGAAATGATTATGTTGAACAGGGATACGTTAGTTGACTCTGACTACGAGAGAACCGGACCATTACTTGATACGTGCTAGACACTAGGCTAGATATGATATATGTATATATATTAGCCTCAAACTTACTAACGCTTTGTCTCAGAAATGGCAAACACCCCATCCAACTCATCTCGTTCTCAAACCGGGTCGCAAAACCCAAGGGTAGCAAGGAGGAACAACAGGTTGCCTCGAGCTGGCCCATACCCCACTCACTTCACCTTGCCGGCCTTAGCCGCTAGGGTGAACCAACACGAGCAACGACTTCGCACCATGGATGTCGTGTTGCAAGAAACCAACGAAAACTGGAGACTTACATCTCTCGAACGCATAGAACAAGTCTCCGACGATCTGGAAACCACTAACAACAACATGGACGTCCTTCGCAACCAAATAATAGAAATAAGGGTGGAAAATGCCCTTCTGCAACAAAGGATGGATGAATATGTGCAGCGCTCACTTGAGGCAGAAGAGTATGCGCGTGGACTAACCCAACGACTAGCGCTAGCAGAAGACAACGCCCGACAAGCTAGCAGGCTTGCAAACACTGTGGATCACCTTGTCACGATGATGGAACAGATTAACCTACGTTAAGACTAGTGTAGTCTTTGTCTTGTAATCTATCTTGTAATCTAGTAACTATCTAAGCACTACTCTACGTTTCAGTCGGATGTAACAATTCCCGACATCTTTTGTAATACATTTGTAGGATGTAACCTTTGAACTCGTATCATCTATCAAATATTTCGTGTTGTTCAACTCATATTAATTGCCATAATTCTTTTTCATATTGATGTGATGTATTACCATCTTTATACATGTACATCTGAAATACATACAACTTTCTTGCAAAATCTCATGTATCTTCATTTCTTTTATTGAAGAGTCATGCCGCCAAAGACAAGACCTTACACGGATGCTCAGATCACTTCACTCATAACCCAGGCTGTTACTGAAGCCTTAGCTCGGAACACTCCACCTGGTTCCACAAGAAACAGCGATGCCGCTGAAACTTCTGCTGCTAAACCTTGTTCATACAAGGATTTTCAAAACTGCAAACCCTTGAGCTTCAAGGGTATCGAAGGAGCCATCGGACTTATTAGATGGTTTGAAAAGATGGAATCCGTTTTCCGCATCAGCAAATGTGCGGAGGACGACAAAGTCAAGTTCTCCACCTGCACCCTCGAAGATGGTGCCCTCTCGTGGTGGAATTCCTATACCCAGTCTGTGGGTATTGATACAGCTTATCTACTCCCTTGGGAGGATCTGAAGAAAATGCTCACTGATGAGTATTGCCCGGCCGAACAACTTTACAAACTGGACGAAGAGTTCTGGAACTTGAAAGTACAAGGAACTGATATCGTTGGATACACCACCAGATTCCAACAACTCACCGTCCTTCGCCCGACTATGGCGGGTACTGAACCCGAAAAGATCAAGAAATACATCCGCGGCCTCCCGGAACCTGTCCGGGGGAATGTCGCCTCGTCAAAACAAACCACTCTTCATGGTGCCATTCGGTTGGCCCATGAACTTCTAGCCATGAACGAGGACCCAGAACCACCCACTCCAACCTCCAACAGCAACAAAAGAAAATGGTCCGACAACCACAACAACCACCAAAACAAGAAACCTGAAACCATTAAAGCCTACACCTCCGGTACTGATGACAAGGGGGCGTATAAGGGAACCAAACCCTATTGCTCCAAGTGCCAACGACACCACCATGGTTCTTGTCCCTGTAGCAAGTGTAAGAGATTTGGACACTTGGCTAGGGATTGTAGATCAAACACCACTGACACCAACACCTCTGCACCAAAGACTTGTTATGGGTGCAACGGAACGGGGCATTTCAAGAAAGACTGCCCGAAGCTAAACAACAACAACAACAGGAACAACAACAATGCTCGAGGAAGAGCTTTTGTACTGAAATCTGGGGAAGCCCGTCAAGACCCGAATGTGGTCACGGGTACGTTTCTTCTCAACAACTTGACTGCATCTATATTATTCGATACTGGTGCTGATAAGAGCTTTATTTCCGACGAATTTTATCCACTACTTGACACTACACCTATTGCCTTAGATTCTAAGTACACAATAGAATTGGCAAACGGAAAACTTATTGAGGCCGACAGTGTAATACCTAATTGCACTCTGAACTTAGCTAACGAGCTCTTTCCCATTGACTTGATACCTGTCGAAATCGGCAGTTTTGACATCATCGTCGGTATGGATTGGTTGTCCAAGCACCGAGCCGAAATCGTTTGTTTCGAGAAAATTGTACGCATTCCTCTCGTCACCGGTGGAACTTTGAGCATACAAGGGGAGACCGGTGGGACGAGAATAAACATCATTTCTTGCATGAAAACCCGAAAATACTTGAGAAAAGGGTACCAGGCAATCCTCGCACACGTTATGGAGAAAAAGTCGGTGGAAAAGCGACTTGAGGATGTGCCTATCGTTCGAGACTTCCCAGAGGTCTTTCCTGAAGACTTGCCTGGCCTTCCGCCACCTAGACAAGTCGAATTTTCTATTGACCTTGTGCCCGGTGCAACACCCGTGGCACGAGCACCTTACCGATTAGCCCCATCCGAACTTCAGGAGTTGTCTACTCAGCTACAGGAACTCCTGGACAAGGGATTTATTCGACCAAGTTCCTCACCTTGGGGAGCTCCGGTCCTGTTTGTGAAAAAGAAAGACGGTTCTTTCCGCATGTGCATCGACTACCGTGAACTCAACAAATTAACTGTCAAGAACCGTTACCCACTTCCTCGCATTGATGACCTGTTTGACCAACTTCAGGGGTCGAGTTTTTATTCAAAGATCGATCTACGGTCAGGTTATCATCAACTCCGAGTTCGGGACGAAGACATCCCAAAAACTGCTTTCCGAACTCGTTACGGGCATCATGAATTCCAAGTAATGCCATTCGGCTTAACCAACGCACCGGCAGTATTCATGGATCTTATGAATCGGGTGTGCAAACCTTACCTTGACAAGTTTGTTATCGTCTTCATCGATGACATCCTGATTTACTCGCGCACTGAACAAGAACACGCGCAACACCTGAAAACCATCCTAGAGCTGCTCAAACACGAAGAGTTGTACGCCAAATTCTCTAAGTGTGAGTTCTGGATGAAAACCGTTCAATTCCTTGGACACGTCATTGACAATCAAGGGATTCATGTTGATCCTTCAAAAATCGAGGCTATCAAGGGTTGGCAAGCACCTACTACACCGACTGAGGTACGCCAATTCTTAGGACTCGCCGGATACTACAGGCGATTCATTGAGAACTTTTCGAAAATAGCCCTACCTCTCACTGCACTGACTCAAAAGGAAAAGAAGTTCGATTGGACTGACAAACAGGAGTCAGCTTTTCAGCTACTAAAACAGAAACTCTGCAGTGCACCTATCTTATCTTTACCCGAAGGCAACGATGACTTCGTGGTATACTGTGATGCTTCACACCAAGGTCTTGGTTGCGTGTTGATGCAACGAGACAAGGTCATCGCTTACGCCTCTCGACAACTCAAGGTCCACGAAAAGAATTACACAACTCATGACCTAGAGTTGGGGGCTGTTGTTTTCGCTCTGAAAATCTGGAGACACTACTTATACGGTACCAAGTGTACAATCTTTACTGACCATAAAAGTCTCCAACATATCTTCGATCAAAAGGATCTCAACATGAGGCAACGTCGATGGGTCGAGTTGCTTACTGATTATGACTGCGAAATCCGCTATCATCCGGGCAAGGCAAATGTTGTTGCCGATGCCTTGAGCCGAAAGGAACGAGTGAAGCCACTTCGAGTTCGAGCTCTCGGTATGACCATTCACAACAATCTCATTAATCAAACTCTCGCCGCTCAATTCGAAGCACTCAAACCAGAACACTTGATAAACGAGGCCTTGCGGGGCATGGATAAACAATTTGAAACCAAATCTAACGGGGCCAAATACTTCTCAAATCGAATCTGGTTACCAAGTTTTGGGAACCTTCGAGACTTGGTGATGAATGAAGCTCACAAGTCTAAATACTCTATACACCCCGGTGCCGACAAAATGTACCACGGCATCAAGGAACTGTACTGGTGGCCCAACATGAAATCTGACATTGCAACTTATGTTGGCAAGTGTCTTACTTGTTCCAAGGTTAAAGCTGAACACCAGAAACCTTCCGGTTTGCTACAACAACCCGAAATACCACAATGGAAATGGGAGCAGATCACCATGGATTTCATTACTAAACTCCCGAAAACTTCTAGCGGTTGCGATACCATTTGGGTGATCGTCGACCGACTCACTAAATCTGCTCATTTCCTAGCCATCAAGGAAACTGATAAGATGGAACGGTTGACACGGATCTACCTGAAAGAGATCGTGTCAAGACACGGTGTGCCCATCTCAATCATCTCCGACCGAGATGCTCGGTTTACTTCTCGCTTCTGGCAATCACTACAGAAATCTCTTGGTACTCGTCTGGACATGAGTACGGCTTACCATCCTCAAACCGATGGCCAGAGCGAACGAACCATACAAACACTGGAAGACATGCTACGAGCCTGCGTAGTTGACTTCGGTAAAAACTGGGAAAACCACTTGCCGTTGTGCGAGTTCTCGTACAACAACAGTTATCACACCAGCATAAAGGCTGCACCATTCGAGGCACTGTACGGTCGTAAGTGCCGGTCACCTATCTGTTGGACTGAGGTGGGGGATACACAACTCACCGGTCCAGAAATCATACATGAAACAACTGAAAAGATCGTCGGCATACAACATCGACTAAAAGCCGCGCGTGATCGTCAGAAAAGCTATGCTGACGTGAGACGCAAACACCTTGAGTTCCAAGTAGGGGACAAGGTACTTCTCAAGGTGGCACCGTGGAAAGGTGTCATTCGATTCGGAAAACGAGGCAAACTAAATCCTAGATACATCGGACCATTCGAAATTCTTGAAAAGATTGGTCCAGTGGCATATCGCCTGCAACTCCCTGCTGAGCTTAGCAGCGTTCACAACACATTCCACATTTCTAATCTGAAGAAATGTTTGTCTGACGAGACACTGATTATACCGCTCGACGAAATTCAACTCGATGATAAACTTCATTTTGTCGAGGAACCTATGGAAATAATGGACCGCGAGGTCAAACAACTAAAACAGAGTCGTATTCCCATCGTAAAAATCAGGTGGAATTCTAGACGTGGTCCTGAATTCACTTGGGAACGGGAAGACCAAATGCGACTGAAATACCCACATCTCTTCCCTGACAACGCACCGACCGTGCAATCAAGCTAATTTCGGGACGAAATTCTTTTAACAAGGGGAGAATGTAACAACCGCCAAATTAGGGCTAATATTAGCGCCTAACTCTTTGTTAATACATGTAATTAGTTCTGTGTTAGGCTAATTTATGTATCGGATTATATGTTGGTTAATATATACAACTTTGCGATTTGATTAAATCGTACGCAACTTAAATAGAATGAAATTCTATTCGATTAACACGGACGTTGGTGAACAAATGTTTATAAATTAAAATAACGCAATTACGGCCGAAACACTATTTTATAATAATTAATAATTATCTCGTATCGCTCGATCAAAGATTACACGATTTAAAAACAAAAGTATTCAAACTTATTTGTAAAATATTTAGATAGAAATGTCGCGTAATTATTTGTATTTAAAACCTACCAATTAAAATGTAAAATAATTATTTAACGTTAAACGACGGAGCAAACGAACACCGCACGGGGGCGCAGTGCGCCGACTGAAAATGGTGGGGATTTAACCTCCACCATTTCCCTTTTCCTTTTCATTTTCTTTCTTTAACTCTCTCTCTTCTCTCACCTTTTCTCTCAACTAATAACTTTCCACCATTCACTTAAATCACCAAATCACACCACCAAACGAACTCGAATCATATCATCCCTTTGGAAGAAAACGTTCACCTCGCGACGATCTACATTCCTACCTTTTCGGATTTTCAATCCGACACTTTGTAAGTTTCCGACAAATCCCGACATCTTTCGTTTTTGATCATTTTTACTGGTTTACGGTTTAAATAGGCTTAATATGTTCATATAAGGGTTGGGTAAAAGATTTGTACCGAACGGAGACCGGAAAACTCGTTTTCGGCACAAATTCCGGCCATCAGACCGCTACGTCGCATTTGGCCAGGGGCCTCTGCGACGTCGCGGCCTACGTCGCACAAAAACCTCCACGTCGCACTAGCGACGCAGCTCCTTACGTCGCATTAAATTGCGGACGTCGCACCTGGCGACGTAGACTTTAACGTCGCAAACCTCCACGTCGCATTAGCGACGCCAGCCCCTACGTCGCATTGATTTGCGAAGGTCGCATCATGCGACGTACATGCCTACGTCGCACCCGACGTCGCACTCGACGTAGCACCCTACGTCGCACCCTACGTCTCACATGACAGAACCTTGAAAACTCGGATTTTACTAAGTGTCGATCTTACACAACTTCCAATACTTATACTATACGACTTAACAAACATCATAGAACATGCTTTTCTATTACAATCACTCTAAATTGCGTTATTAACGATAACACTTTAATTATAACAAACCACCAACGGGCCGTATATACTTTGACACGAAAGCGAACGAACCAACATTTAACACAACGGGGTATGAACAACTAGCCTAGATGGTCTTGCGAGACATCTACTTACTTAACCTTATGTGTTTAGGCACTAGAAGGTTACGGGTTCGGAGAACCTACTTGCTTTACTACTACTTGCTATTTACCACTGCTCGACTCAGGTGAGTCTTACAGCCCCACTTTTTACTGTTTTATACTTTGGGGTGAGATACCTAGCAACTGTTTTACGCATGAACACAATGTACTGGACTGAAAACATTACTGATTTCAAACAAACGCATGAGTTACTTTTATCCACTGAAAGCCTCCTAATCGTAAGTTGTTAGTTATGGACTTAAGCGCGATTACTAGTAGATGGATCCATTTGGGACTGACAATCCCTGTCTGGGGTGGTAGCGCCACCACGTACTGATTTACACGTAGAAACAGACATATTAGTATTTGTTACATATGAGTGTGCGGATAGCACTCACGGGGGTACGTGATTTATTTCACACTACACGGTTAAGCTTCAACTTATGAGCTCATGGCACTGTACTGATATACTGATTAACTTACTTTGCTTGATAGCAATACGGGTACATACTTGTGGTTCATAACATTTACTTATTACTAAACCTGTGAGATTCACCAACCTTTTTGGTTGACACCTTCTAGCTTTGTATCTCAGGTACACTTACGGAGTAGGTTCACTCCGGGATTGCTAGCTAGAGTCGCATGATTTACAAACTGCATTTAACGAAGATTCTTTGGCATTATCTTTTGTAACTATGATTATGTAATAGAATCTTCCGCTATACGCGCGGACTCTAGGAAACTACATTTTTGTGTACGAAAACCTACGGTTTTCAAACGATTCAAATTATGAAATGTAACTATTTTACAAACGTCTCATTTAGAGGTCGTTTGCTATATATCTTGTGCTTTGTATATTGATTAGTAACACCCAAAGTATGCTTCCGCAAACCGTTAAATTTGGGGGTGTTACACCGGACCCCCGTACTTAGATTCCGTAACGGCTTCTAAAACACAATCGAAACACATTTTTCAAAGTAAAACGCCACGAAATCACAATAATAATAGTTGAGATTATTATTACAAATCCATCACCAACGGGCCGTACATGTTTTCAAACAGTTAACAAATCAACCAAATCGTAGTAATTTGGACATATATATAGTTGTGTAACAACTACAAGGGTGATCTTTTGAGATACCCAATCGTGATTATAACCATCGCGTGTCGTGGACACCCTCAGGTTACAAGTCTTTGGACTTCATATTCGGCTAATCAACTTACGTTTGTGTAAACGCATTCAGACTCAGGTGAGTCTCATAGCCCCTCTTTTTACTGTTTTACTCAGGGGTGTGATATATTGCTCAACTATGTGCTCATGGCTGTATACACGATGATTATCATTTAATTGCTGGATGCAATTCATTATTTAATTGCTGGATGCAATTCATTATTTAAATCTTGCGGTTCATACGATATTACTTGATTTCAAACCTGTGAGCTCACCAGCTTTATAGCTGACCTTTTAGCATATATCGCAGGTACCCAGCAGTAGGATGTTTCTGCTTCAGGATTTAGCTCGAGTCAGCATACAGACGATTGAGATTTTCTTGCATTAGTATATTTTGAACAAGTACTTATGTACTGAAATCTCATTTTATTTAACTCGAGCTATGTAAAGCTTTAAATGTTGTAAACATTTCAGTTATCAATATATTTTGTTAAAACGACGCATATAGAGTCGTTTGCTATTTATCTTTGTGCTTTGCTATTGATTAGTAACACCCAAATCAAGCTTCCGCAAATCATTAAATTTGGGGGTGTTACAGATTGGTATCAGAGCCTAAGGTTATAGTGAACTAGGTTGCATTTAGTGAGCCTAGACTATGACCATTAGGCAGTATTCCTTATTAGGTATGACTGGTTCAGGGATTATAGCATACGAGTTTAATTTAACATAGCCTGATCAACTATGTACAATTAAGCAAAGATGATGTAAGATCTGAAAGTAGTTATGGCTGAACAGGATACAATAGAAGACTCTGACCTCGAGAGAACCGAGACTCAAACATGTTTATGCTAGACACTCAATAGGCTATATTATATAGGAGCTATATGAATATAGGCCTCAATCTTACTAACGCTTTGTCTCAGAAATGGCAAACATCCCATCAAATTCATCTCGTTCTCCATCCGGGTCGCAGAACCCAAGGGTAGCAAGGAGGAACAACAGGTTGCCTCGAGCTGGCCCGTATCCCACTCACATCGCCTTACCAGCTTTAACTGCTAGGGTAAATCAACATGAGCAGCGACTTCGCACCATGGATGTCGTGTTGCAGGAAACAAATGAAAACTGGCGATTTATGTCTCTTGAACGCATAGAACAGGTCTCCGACGACCTTGAAACCACAAACAACAACATGGATGTCCTTCGCAACCAAATTATAGAAATAAGGGTGGAAAATGCCCTTCTACAACAAAGGATGGAAGAATGTGAGCAACGCTCACATGAAGCAGAAGAGTATGCGCGCGGAATAACACAACGACTTGCGCTAGCAGAAGACAACGCCCGACAAGCTAGCAGGCTTGCAAACACTGTGGACCGTCTTGTCACGATGATGGAACAAATTAATCTACGTCAAGACTAGTGTGGTCTTTGTCTTGTAATCTATCCTGTAATCTAGTAACTATCTACGCGCTACTCTATAATTCAGTCGGATGTAACAATTCCCGACATCTTTTGTAATACATCTGTAGGATGTAACCTTTGAACTCGTATTAGCTATCAAATATTTCTTGTTGTTCAACTCACATTAATTGCCATAATTCTTTTTCATATTGATGTTATGTATTACCACCTTCATACATGTACATCTGAAATAAATACAATTTTCTTACAAAATCTCATGTATCTTCATTTCTTTTATTGAAGAATCATGCCGCCAAAGACACGACCTTACACAGATGCTCAGATCACGTCACTCATAACCCAGGCTGTTACTGAAGCCTTGGCTCGGAATACCCCACCCAACTCCACAAGAAACAGCGATACCGCTGGAACCTCTGCCGTCAAACCTTGTTCTTACAAGGACTTCCAAAGCTGCAAACCCTCGAGCTTCAAGGGTTCTGAAGGAGCCATCGGACTGATCAGATGGTTCGAGAAAATGGAAACTGTTTTCCGTGTTAGTAAATGCGCGGAGAACGACAAAGTAAACTTCGCCACCTGCTCTCTTGAAGATGATGCCCACTCTTGGTGGAATTCATATACCCAATCAGTGGGTGCTGACATTGCCTACCAACTCACTTGGGAGGAATTGAAGGCAAAACTCACTGCCAAATACTGCTCTATCGCCAAACTCCAAAAGCTAGATGAGGAGTTCTGGAACTTAAAGGTTCAGGGTGGTGATATCGATGGTTATACCACCAGGTTTCAACAATTAGCTGCCCTCCGCCCAGCTATGGTGAGCACTGAACCTGATAAAATCAGGAAGTACGTTCTTGGTCTCCCTGATCCTGTTCGGGGACACGTCATCTCTTCAAAACCAACCACCATTGACGGTGCGATCCTATTGGCCCAAGACTTGATGTCAATGAGCCAAGATTCTGAACCACCCACTTCATCCTCCCATAACAACAAACGCAAGTGGTCTGACTACCACAACAACCCCTCCAACCAACAAAACAAGAAACCCGACACCATCAAAGCTTACAACACCACCACTGACATCGTCCGGGGCTACACTGGGAACAAACCTTATTGTTCCAAGTGCAGTCGCCACCATGAAGGCTCCTGTGGTCCCTTTTGCAACAATTGCAAGAGGTACGGCCACCTCACAAAAGATTGCCGCTCTCCAGCCAACAACAATTCCAACAACAACACCAGACCACCTAAAGTATGCTTTGTATAACGCCCCTCATTTAATACAACAATATAATATTAAGTCTGGCGGAAGCGACTACTTGAAATACATATTCTATTAAAACCTGCTAGAAATTTTCGCAACCCTTTGTACAATATGTTTAACTACTAAACAACCATAATTAACATGTTTACAAACCCGGGGCATTATATACTATAAAACATTATTTATTACAAACTGGATCAGAGTTGCAAGTTTCAAACATTCCCAGCATCAAAACATCCTTCCTGACTACCCACATAATATACATCACCTGCAGGAAGTAAATTGAGGGATTAGCACGAAGCTAAGTGAATGAATAATCAACTACAATTCAATTTAGCTAGCAATCTGTTCACAATCAATAATGCAACAAATATCGTCAAGAGGAACGGTGGTTCCTAAGGACCCTGTGCCGGGTGGCCCCATCAGAACACTTACATCAACTGTAGGCCAAAACAGTGATTAACCGCTAACTAAATGCTAATCTCCATCAACACATGTACGCAACCCTGTGTTGACCAACATTAGCAATCAAGTCCAACCAACAATCTAGTTGACCTCTGGATTATACATTTCAATTCAATGTTCAACAAACAACCAATCAAATGGCATATCATTTCAAGGTTAACATACTATCAATAGTAATCCTATAATTACTGATTGAAATCAAACTGACACAACCAAATCAAACTGTGAGTTTCAAATCCACTCACCTGATTATCTCGTTTCACTTACTCAGCTGTCTTATCTCGCTGAGCTCTTTGTTTATCTGAGAATCAACAATCAGGTAGAAGTTAGAAATCAAGATCGTAACACTTGAATCACGTCAATTTAAATCATTAGGAACTTAACTCAATTAACATTACAAATATCATAAGTTCCTAAATACAACAACTATCATGTATTATTATGCTAATAAGTACAATTTACATTGCAAACAACAAGTTAGAACAAGTCTTAAAAGTTAAACAAAACATTTGCTGAAACACACCCCAAGCCGCCGGCTTCACTAGGGAAGCCGCCGGCTTCCACCTACAACCCGCCGGCTCACATTCTCCAGCCACCGGGTGAATTAAATTGGGTGGTAACAGAACTTAATCGCGTTTTAAAGGCTATAGGAGCCGCCGGGTACGGGTTTTACCCGCCGGGTTCTCGGTTTAGGCACATTACCCGCCGGGTATGGGCTTTACCCGCCGGGTACTCACCCTGCACCAGCATACTTCGCCCAGCTTCAAAACCCAGCAAACCAAATACCCATCAATCAGCCACAACCACGATTTCAGCATAAATTTGAAGCTCATATAACATCACAATTAGATACTACAACATGTTTATTGCATCTAGTTCATATCAATTCATACTAAAGTTTCAAGTGATCAAATTCAAGAATTTAAACATGATCATACTTACTAATTTGATGAAGGTGATGTTGTAACTCAACAATCACAGCAACTCTTCAGCTTCGCAATCGATTTCTAAGTTTCTAGTTACAAGGGTTTTGAGGGTTTGAAGGTGTTAGGTTAAAACTTCTAAAAGAGGAAAGTTAAGAAAACTTTCCTAAAAAGGAAAGATATAAGGCGGTCAAACTTTACACCGACCCGTAACCACTTAAAACTAGTCCCCTTTTAATCTAATGTCTGGAACCTAAAAACCATTTGCGAGAAACTTCTTTTATTGCACCGTCGACTATAGTAAATTAAAACAATCAATAATTTACTAAGCACAATAAGTCCTGAGGCTTATTTAACTAAGTTTCGCAAATAAACAAATAATATCAAATAATTTCCAATACAATAAAATATATTAATTTAAAATTAGAAATTACCAGACCAGAAGAGAGGATGTTACAACTCTCCCCCCCTTAAGAAGATTTCGTCCCCGAAATCTCATCACGATCAAACAATCCAGGATATCTGGATCTCATACTATCCTCTGTTTCCCACGTTAGGTTTTCACCTAAACTATGTTTCCATTTTACTAACACCATGGGAATCTGTTTCTTCCTAAGTTTGGTCACTTTTCGGTCAAGAAGTTCAACTGGTTCTTCTACTAACTTTTGACTTTGATCAACTTTCAAATCTTTCAAAGGAAGAATCTGAGACTGGTCTTCAACGTTACATTTCCTCAAATAACAAATGTTAAACGTATCATGAATACCAGCAAGCTCTGGAGGAAGATCCAATGTAACAGACTGATCATTAACAATCTGACGAATTCTAAACGGTCCAATATATCGAGGAGCCAATTTGCCACGTTTCCCAAACCGTATTATCCCTTTCCAAGGCGAAACTTTCAGATAAACAAGTTCACCTTCAGCAAAAATAACAGGTCGACGTTTAGGATCTGCATATTGTTTCTGTCTATCACGTGCAGCTTTCAACTTTTCACGAGCCACTGCCACTTTATCAGCTGTCATTTGAACAATGTCTGGACCTGCAAACTGCTTCTCACCTGCCTCTAGCCAACAAGTTGGAGTTCTACAACGGCGTCCATAAAGCATTTCATATGGAGGCATGCCAATACTAGAATGATATGAGTTATTATAAGCAAACTCAACCAATGGCAAATGAGAATCCCAAGAACCACCATACTCTAGAATACAAGCTCTTAACATATCCTCAAGCGTTTGAATCGTACGTTCTGACTGACCATCGGTTTGAGGATGATAAGCTGTACTAAGATTCACACGTGTACCCAATTCATGCTGCAAACTCTGCCAGAAATGAGATACAAACCTTGGATCCCTATCAGATACAATCGATAATGGAATACCATGCCGAGTAACAATCTCATTCATATACAACTGTGCAAGCTTACTCAGAGATGCAGTATCACTAGTAGCTAGAAAATGAGCACTCTTGGTCAATCGATCAACAATGACCCAAACCATGTCATTTCCACGGACAGTTCTAGGCAGTTTGGTTACAAAATCCATAGTCAAATGTTCCCACTTCCATTCAGGAATCTCGAGCTGTTTCAACGACCCATACGGCTTCTGGTGTTCAGCTTTAACTTGAGAACAAATATGACAAGAACTAACAAACCTTGCTACATCCATCTTCATTGTAGGCCACCAATACAAAGGTTTCAAGTCATTATACATTTTAGTACTTCCTGGATGTACTGACAATCTGGACTTATGGGCTTCATTCAGAATAACATCCCGAAGACCACCAAACAAAGGTATCCAAACACGAGACTGAAAGGTTTTTAATCCTCTCGAATCATCCAATAACAATTCCTTTCGATTCAACATAATTTCAGATTTCAAATTATGATCTAACAAAGCCTCTAACTGTGCAGCTTTTATCTGAGCCACCAAATCAGAAGAAACTTCTAAACGCATAAAATAAACTCGATCAGAAGTTACCTTGCGGCTTAAAGCATCAGCAACCACATTGGCTTTCCCTGGATGGTATTTAATTTCACAATCATAATCCTTGATTAATTCCAACCATCGTCTCTGCCGCATATTCAACTCTTGCTGTGAAAATATATACTGAAGACTCTTGTGATCTGTACAAATAACACATTTGGTACCATACAAGTAATGCCTCCAGATTTTTAAAGCAAACACAACTGCTGCAAGTTCTAAATCATGGGTAGGATAATTTCTTTCATGAGGTTTGAGCTGACGAGAAGCATAAGCAATCACACGATCTCGCTGCATTAATACACAACCTAAACCAGCAATAGATGCATCACAATAAACAATAAAATCATCGGACCCATCTGGCAATGCTAACACAGGAGTCTGACATAACAACTGTTTCAGAGTCTGAAAAGCTGTTTCCTGTTGTTCAGTCCATATAAACTTTTCATCCTTACGGGTCAATTTAGTCAACGAACCGGCAATTTTAGAAAAATTTTAATAACCCGCCAAACCAAGAAAACTTTTTATTTCTGAAGCAGACTTTGGAGCTTTCCAATTCATTACAGCTTCAATTTTCGAAGGATCAACTTTAACACCATCGTTACAAATAATATGACCCAAAAACTGTACTTCCCGAATCCAAAATTCACATTTAGAAAACTTTGCATACAAATGTTCTCTCTTTAAGGTTTCCAATACCAACCTCAAATGCATTCCATGCTCTGATTCGGATTTAGAATATACCAAAATGTCATCGATAAACACAATCACAAATTTATCAAGAAAAGGTCGACAAACACGGTTCATCAAATCCATAAAAACTGCTGGAGCATTCGTCAAACCAAAAGGCATAACCAGAAATTCAAAATGACCATATCTGGTTCTAAATGCAGTTTTAGGAATATCACAATCCCTAACACGAACTTGATGATAACCTGATCTCAAATCAATCTTTGAATAAAATGAAGATCCCTGCAACTGATCAAATAAATCATCTATCCGAGGCAGAGGATATTTATTCTTTACTGTCCTTTTATTCAATTCCCTATAGTCAATGCACATTCTAAAAGACCCATCTTTCTTTTTCACAAACAGAACTGGTGCACCCCAGGGAGAAGAACTAGGTCTAATAAACCCTTTATCCAACAACTCCTGTATCTGATTCATCATTTCACGTATCTCAGACGGAGCTAATCTATAAGGGGCTTTGGCTATAGGTGAAGAGCCAGGAACAAGATCAATCTGGTATTCAACTTCCCTAACCGGTGGTAAACCAGGTAATTCATCAGGGAATACTTCCGGATACTCAGAAACAACCGGTACATCAGAAAGGGACTTCTTTTCTAACTTAGCATCAATCACATAAGCTAGATACGATTCACAGCCCTTAGACAAAGATTTCCTAGCTTTCATCATACTAATCAAAGGTATACAAACATTATCCCGTTCTCCTCGAGCCACGACATATGACTTTTCAGAGATTGGAATTCTAATCAGCTTATTGTGGCAATCTATGCTTGCTTTATACTGACTTAACCAATCCATACCAATAATCACATCAAAACTAGCAATTGGCATCAACAGAAAGGAAATTGGAAAAGTCTGGCTATCTATCATAATACTAGCTCCAATTACCGAGGTGGTAACAGGAACCGATTTGCCACTAGCTATTTCTACCTCAACTGGGTTTGTTATCACAATAGGCATCATTTTCAACTTATCACAGAAGTACACAGATACAAACGAACAATTTGCACCAGAATCAAACAAAACACGAGCTGGTACAGAATTTACAAGAAAAGTACCCGTGATTACGTCATCTGTATGGACAGCTTCATCAACTGTCATTTGAAAAGCCCTACTAACTGCAGATGGCGGAGTCTTCCGCTTCTGACCAGAAGAAGCTGATGAACCAACAACTGTCCCCGAACCCTGTCTCTTAGCCTCAGAACACTGATTTGCACGATGACCTTCCTTATGGCAATTCCAGCACACATAAGTAGGAAAAACACAATCTTTGGCTTCATGCCCAATCACACCACATTTCACACATCTAGTGGTTTGCACAGTACACGGCCCAAAATGTCTAGCTCTACACTTAATACACCAATTGGGACGATCAGAAGTACCACCACGACTTTCTTGTTTCTTACCCTGCTGATTTCCTTGCCACCGTTGTTTACCTTTACCAGAAGGTTCACTTTTAGGTTTCTGAGAAGTCACCTCTTTCCTTGGCATCTCTTGAGGTCTCAAATCGCTATCAACAGATCGAGCTAACATGAAAGCATGAGGAAGTGAATTAGCTAACCTCACTGTAGTTCGATAATGATTTGGTAAAGTACCCACAAACTGGTCTATTTGAGTTCTCTCATCGGGAACCCACTGCTGAACAAACCTGAGTTTCTCTGTGAACTGATTTATCAAATCATCCATTGACATGTTATCAATTAACTGCAAATCCATAAACTCTTTTCTAATCCGAGCCATATCAAAGTTAGAACAATACTGTTTACAAACTTCATTGCGAAAATCTGACCATCGGATAGATGCTTTCTGAAAAGGAGATAAAACAGAAGTAATCGAATCCCACCAATTCATAGCTGCTCCTTTCAAAAGTTGAGATGCATAAGGAACTTTCAATTCCTCTTCACATTGACAAACTTCAAATTTCTTCTCAACATCTCTTAGCCAATCCATAGTTACAGAAGGATTTGTACTACCCGAATACACAGACGGATTACTGCTCATAAAGGTTTTAAAAGAACACACCTTTTGCTTTGGCGGTGAAATCGTACCAAACACAGGATGAGATGATTCAGCCTCTTTTTGTTGTTTATACATTCTAAGTGCTTGGTTTTCCTCTTCCAATTGAAGCAGATACTGATCCCTTTCTGCCTCCTCTCTAGCATGGAAAGAAGTACCAGCATTCTCATTCCGGTCATCATGAGTCTCAGCAGCAACTTCAGGCCTTGAGGCATTATTAGGGTTAACAGGTAGTTGCTCGTTATCCGCCATATCTGTAAACACCACAACAGCTTACAAATCATTAGTCGTTAGCACCTATTCTACTAACCGATTCACATTCAGTACATAATCCCTTTCCCAAGAATGTTTGACACAACACAATCAAAGTTTAGGATTGAACATACAATCATATTCAATTGCCCCAAACTATTGCTCTGATACCAACTTATAACGCCCCTCATTTAATACAACAATATAATATTAAGTCTGGCGGAAGCGACTACTTGAAATACATATTCTATTAAAACCTGCTAGAAATTTTCGCAACCCTTTGTACAATATGTTTAACTACTAAACAACCATAATTAACATGTTTACAAACCCGGGGCATTATATACTATAAAACATTATTTATTACAAACTGGATCAGAGTTGCAAGTTTCAAACATTCCCAGCATCAAAACATCCTTCCTGACTACCCACATAATATACATCACCTGCAGGAAGTAAATTGAGGGATTAGCACGAAGCTAAGTGAATGAATAATCAACTACAATTCAATTTAGCTAGCAATCTGTTCACAATCAATAATGCAACAAATATCGTCAAGAGGAACGGTGGTTCCTAAGGACCCTGTGCCGGGTGGCCCCATCAGAACACTTACATCAACTGTAGGCCAAAACAGTGATTAACCGCTAACTAAATGCTAATCTCCATCAACACATGTACGCAACCCTGTGTTGACCAACATTAGCAATCAAGTCCAACCAACAATCTAGTTGACCTCTGGATTATACATTTCAATTCAATGTTCAACAAACAACCAATCAAATGGCATATCATTTCAAGGTTAACATACTATCAATAGTAATCCTATAATTACTGATTGAAATCAAACTGACACAACCAAATCAAACTGTGAGTTTCAAATCCACTCACCTGATTATCTCGTTTCACTTACTCAGCTGTCTTATCTCGCTGAGCTCTTTGTTTATCTGAGAATCAACAATCAGGTAGAAGTTAGAAATCAAGATCGTAACACTTGAATCACGTCAATTTAAATCATTAGGAACTTAACTCAATTAACATTACAAATATCATAAGTTCCTAAATACAACAACTATCATGTATTATTATGCTAATAAGTACAATTTACATTGCAAACAACAAGTTAGAACAAGTCTTAAAAGTTAAACAAAACATTTGCTGAAACACACCCCAAGCCGCCGGCTTCACTAGGGAAGCCGCCGGCTTCCACCTACAATCCGCCGGCTCACATTCTCCAGCCACCGGGTGAATTAAATTGGGTGGTAACAGAACTTAATCGCGTTTTAAAGGCTATAGGAGCCGCCGGGTACGGGTTTTACCCGCCGGGTTCTCGGTTTAGGCACATTACCCGCCGGGTATGGGCTTTACCCGCCGGGTACTCACCCTGCACCAGCATACTTCGCCCAGCTTCAAAACCCAGCAAACCAAATACCCATCAATCAGCCACAACCACGATTTCAGCATAAATTTGAAGCTCATATAACATCATAATTAGATACTACAACATGTTTATTGCATCTAGTTCATATCAATTCATACTAAAGTTTCAAGTGATCAAATTCAAGAATTTAAACATGATCATACTTACTAATTTGATGAAGGTGATGTTGTAACTCAACAATCACAGCAACTCTTCAGCTTCGCAATCGATTTCTAAGTTTCTAGTTACAAGGGTTTTGAGGGTTTGAAGGTGTTAGGTTAAAACTTCTAAAAGAGGAAAGTTAAGAAAACTTTCCTAAAAAGGAAAGATATAAGGCGGTCAAACTTTACACCGACCCGTAACCACTTAAAACTAGTCCCCTTTTAATCTAATGTCTGGAACCTAAAAACCATTTGCGAGAAACTTCTTTTATTGCACCGTCGACTATAGTAAATTAAAACAATCAATAATTTACTAAGCACAATAAGTCCTGAGGCTTATTTAACTAAGTTTCGCAAATAAACAAATAATATCAAATAATTTCCAATACAATAAAATATATTAATTTAAAATTAGAAATTACCAGACCAGAAGAGAGGATGTTACAACTCTCCCCCCCTTAAGAAGATTTCGTCCCCGAAATCTCATCACGATCAAACAATCCAGGGTATCTGGATCTCATACTATCCTCTGTTTCCCACGTTAGGTTTTCACCTAAACTATGTTTCCATTTTACTAACACCATGGGAATCTGTTTCTTCCTAAGTTTGGTCACTTTTCGGTCAAGAAGTTCAACTGGTTCTTCTACTAACTTTTGACTTTGATCAACTTTCAAATCTTTCAAAGGAAGAATCTGAGACTGGTCTTCAACGTTACATTTCCTCAAATAACAAATGTTAAACGTATCATGAATACCAGCAAGCTCTGGAGGAAGATCCAATGTAACAGACTGATCATTAACAATCTGACGAATTCTAAACGGTCCAATATATCGAGGAGCCAATTTGCCACGTTTCCCAAACCGTATTATCCCTTTCCAAGGCGAAACTTTCAGATAAACAAGTTCACCTTCAGCAAAAATAACAGGTCGACGTTTAGGATCTGCATATTGTTTCTGTCTATCACGTGCAGCTTTCAACTTTTCACGAGCCACTGCCACTTTATCAGCTGTCATTTGAACAATGTCTGGACCTGCAAACTGCTTCTCACCTGCCTCTAGCCAACAAGTTGGAGTTCTACAACGGCGTCCATAAAGCATTTCATATGGAGGCATGCCAATACTAGAATGATATGAGTTATTATAAGCAAACTCAACCAATGGCAAATGAGAATCCCAAGAACCACCATACTCTAGAATACAAGCTCTTAACATATCCTCAAGCGTTTGAATCGTACGTTCTGACTGACCATCGGTTTGAGGATGATAAGCTGTACTAAGATTCACACGTGTACCCAATTCATGCTGCAAACTCTGCCAGAAATGAGATACAAACCTTGGATCCCTATCAGATACAATCGATAATGGAATACCATGCCGAGTAACAATCTCATTCATATACAACTGTGCAAGCTTACTCAGAGATGCAGTATCACTAGTAGCTAGAAAATGAGCACTCTTGGTCAATCGATCAACAATGACCCAAACCATGTCATTTCCACGGACAGTTCTAGGCAGTTTGGTTACAAAATCCATAGTCAAATGTTCCCACTTCCATTCAGGAATCTCGAGCTGTTTCAACGACCCATACGGCTTCTGGTGTTCAGCTTTAACTTGAGAACAAATATGACAAGAACTAACAAACCTTGCTACATCCATCTTCATTGTAGGCCACCAATACAAAGGTTTCAAGTCATTATACATTTTAGTACTTCCTGGATGTACTGACAATCTGGACTTATGGGCTTCATTCAGAATAACATCCCGAAGACCACCAAACAAAGGTATCCAAACACGAGACTGAAAGGTTTTTAATCCTCTCGAATCATCCAATAACAATTCCTTTCGATTCAACATAATTTCAGATTTCAAATTATGATCTAACAAAGCCTCTAACTGTGCAGCTTTTATCTGAGCCACCAAATCAGAAGAAACTTCTAAACGCATAAAATAAACTCGATCAGAAGTTACCTTGCGGCTTAAAGCATCAGCAACCACATTGGCTTTCCCTGGATGGTATTTAATTTCACAATCATAATCCTTGATTAATTCCAACCATCGTCTCTGCCGCATATTCAACTCTTGCTGTGAAAATATATACTGAAGACTCTTGTGATCTGTACAAATAACACATTTGGTACCATACAAGTAATGCCTCCAGATTTTTAAAGCAAACACAACTGCTGCAAGTTCTAAATCATGGGTAGGATAATTTCTTTCATGAGGTTTGAGCTGACGAGAAGCATAAGCAATCACACGATCTCGCTGCATTAATACACAACCTAAACCAGCAATAGATGCATCACAATAAACAATAAAATCATCGGACCCATCTGGCAATGCTAACACAGGAGTCTGACATAACAACTGTTTCAGAGTCTGAAAAGCTGTTTCCTGTTGTTCAGTCCATATAAACTTTTCATCCTTACGGGTCAATTTAGTCAACGAACCGGCAATTTTAGAAAAATCTTAATAACCCGCCAAACCAAGAAAACTTTTTATTTCTGAAGCAGACTTTGGAGCTTTCCAATTCATTACAGCTTCAATTTTCGAAGGATCAACTTTAACACCATCGTTACAAATAATATGACCCAAAAACTGTACTTCCCGAATCCAAAATTCACATTTAGAAAACTTTGCATACAAATGTTCTCTCTTTAAGGTTTCCAATACCAACCTCAAATGCATTCCATGCTCTGATTCGGATTTAGAATATACCAAAATGTCATCGATAAACACAATCACAAATTTATCAAGAAAAGGTCGACAAACACGGTTCATCAAATCCATAAAAACTGCTGGAGCATTCGTCAAACCAAAAGGCATAACCAGAAATTCAAAATGACCATATCTGGTTCTAAATGCAGTTTTAGGAATATCACAATCCCTAACACGAACTTGATGATAACCTGATCTCAAATCAATCTTTGAATAAAATGAAGATCCCTGCAACTGATCAAATAAATCATCTATCCGAGGCAGAGGATATTTATTCTTTACTGTCCTTTTATTCAATTCCCTATAGTCAATGCACATTCTAAAAGACCCATCTTTCTTTTTCACAAACAGAACTGGTGCACCCCAGGGAGAAGAACTAGGTCTAATAAACCCTTTATCCAACAACTCCTGTATCTGATTCATCATTTCACGTATCTCAGACGGAGCTAATCTATAAGGGGCTTTGGCTATAGGTGAAGAGCCAGGAACAAGATCAATCTGGTATTCAACTTCCCTAACCGGTGGTAAACCAGGTAATTCATCAGGGAATACTTCCGGATACTCAGAAACAACCGGTACATCAGAAAGGGACTTCTTTTCTAACTTAGCATCAATCACATAAGCTAGATACGATTCACAGCCCTTAGACAAAGATTTCCTAGCTTTCATCATACTAATCAAAGGTATACAAACATTATCCCGTTCTCCTCGAGCCACGACATATGACTTTTCAGAGATTGGAATTCTAATCAGCTTATTGTGGCAATCTATGCTTGCTTTATACTGACTTAACCAATCCATACCAATAATCACATCAAAACTAGCAATTGGCATCAACAGAAAGGAAATTGGAAAAGTCTGGCTATCTATCATAATACTAGCTCCAATTACCGAGGTGGTAACAGGAACCGATTTGCCACTAGCTATTTCTACCTCAACTGGGTTTGTTATCACAATAGGCATCATTTTCAACTTATCACAGAAGTACACAGATACAAACGAACAATTTGCACCAGAATCAAACAAAACACGAGCTGGTACAGAATTTACAAGAAAAGTACCCGTGATTACGTCATCTGTATGGACAGCTTCATCAACTGTCATTTGAAAAGCCCTACTAACTGCAGATGGCGGAGTCTTCCGCTTCTGACCAGAAGAAGCTGATGAACCAACAACTGTCCCCGAACCCTGTCTCTTAGCCTCAGAACACTGATTTGCACGATGACCTTCCTTATGGCAATTCCAGCACACATAAGTAGGAAAAACACAATCTTTGGCTTCATGCCCAATCACACCACATTTCACACATCTAGTGGTTTGCACAGTACACGGCCCAAAATGTCTAGCTCTACACTTAATACACCAATTGGGACGATCAGAAGTACCACCACGACTTTCTTGTTTCTTACCCTGCTGATTTCCTTGCCACCGTTGTTTACCTTTACCAGAAGGTTCACTTTTAGGTTTCTGAGAAGTCACCTCTTTCCTTGGCATCTCTTGAGGTCTCAAATCGCTATCAACAGATCGAGCTAACATGAAAGCATGAGGAAGTGAATTAGCTAACCTCACTGTAGTTCGATAATGATTTGGTAAAGTACCCACAAACTGGTCTATTTGAGTTCTCTCATCGGGAACCCACTGCTGAACAAACCTGAGTTTCTCTGTGAACTGATTTATCAAATCATCCATTGACATGTTATCAATTAACTGCAAATCCATAAACTCTTTTCTAATCCGAGCCATATCAAAGTTAGAACAATACTGTTTACAAACTTCATTGCGAAAATCTGACCATCGGATAGATGCTTTCTGAAAAGGAGATAAAACAGAAGTAATCGAATCCCACCAATTCATAGCTGCTCCTTTCAAAAGTTGAGATGCATAAGGAACTTTCAATTCCTCTTCACATTGACAAACTTCAAATTTCTTCTCAACATCTCTTAGCCAATCCATAGTTACAGAAGGATTTGTACTACCCGAATACACAGACGGATTACTGCTCATAAAGGTTTTAAAAGAACACACCTTTTGCTTTGGCGGTGAAATCGTACCAAACACAGGATGAGATGATTCAGCCTCTTTTTGTTGTTTATACATTCTAAGTGCTTGGTTTTCCTCTTCCAATTGAAGCAGATACTGATCCCTTTCTGCCTCCTCTCTAGCATGGAAAGAAGTACCAGCATTCTCATTCCGGTCATCATGAGTCTCAGCAGCAACTTCAGGCCTTGAGGCATTATTAGGGTTAACAGGTAGTTGCTCGTTATCCGCCATATCTGTAAACACCACAACAGCTTACAAATCATTAGTCGTTAGCACCTATTCTACTAACCGATTCACATTCAGTACATAATCCCTTTCCCAAGAATGTTTGACACAACACAATCAAAGTTTAGGATTGAACATACAATCATATTCAATTGCCCCAAACTATTGCTCTGATACCAACTTATAACGCCCCTCATTTAATACAACAATATAATATTAAGTCTGGCGGAAGCGACTACTTGAAATACATATTCTATTAAAACCTGCTAGAAATTTTCGCAACCCTTTGTACAATATGTTTAACTACTAAACAACCATAATTAACATGTTTACAAACCCGGGGCATTATATACTATAAAACATTATTTATTACAAACTGGATCAGAGTTGCAAGTTTCAAACATTCCCAGCATCAAAACATCCTTCCTGACTACCCACATAATATACATCACCTGCAGGAAGTAAATTGAGGGATTAGCACGAAGCTAAGTGAATGAATAATCAACTACAATTCAATTTAGCTAGCAATCTGTTCACAATCAATAATGCAACAAATATCGTCAAGAGGAACGGTGGTTCCTAAGGACCCTGTGCCGGGTGGCCCCATCAGAACACTTACATCAACTGTAGGCCAAAACAGTGATTAACCGCTAACTAAATGCTAATCTCCATCAACACATGTACGCAACCCTGTGTTGACCAACATTAGCAATCAAGTCCAACCAACAATCTAGTTGACCTCTGGATTATACATTTCAATTCAATGTTCAACAAACAACCAATCAAATGGCATATCATTTCAAGGTTAACATACTATCAATAGTAATCCTATAATTACTGATTGAAATCAAACTGACACAACCAAATCAAACTGTGAGTTTCAAATCCACTCACCTGATTATCTCGTTTCACTTACTCAGCTGTCTTATCTCGCTGAGCTCTTTGTTTATCTGAGAATCAACAATCAGGTAGAAGTTAGAAATCAAGATCGTAACACTTGAATCACGTCAATTTAAATCATTAGGAACTTAACTCAATTAACATTACAAATATCATAAGTTCCTAAATACAACAACTATCATGTATTATTATGCTAATAAGTACAATTTACATTGCAAACAACAAGTTAGAACAAGTCTTAAAAGTTAAACAAAACATTTGCTGAAACACACCCCAAGCCGCCGGCTTCACTAGGGAAGCCGCCGGCTTCCACCTACAATCCGCCGGCTCACATTCTCCAGCCACCGGGTGAATTAAATTGGGTGGTAACAGAACTTAATCGCGTTTTAAAGACTATAGGAGCCGCCGGGTACGGGTTTTACCCGCCGGGTTCTCGGTTTAGGCACATTACCCGCCGGGTATGGGCTTTACCCGCCGGGTACTCACCCTGCACCAGCATACTTCGCCCAGCTTCAAAACCCAGCAAACCAAATACCCATCAATCAGCCACAACCACGATTTCAGCATAAATTTGAAGCTCATATAACATCACAATTAGATACTACAACATGTTTATTGCATCTAGTTCATATCAATTCATACTAAAGTTTCAAGTGATCAAATTCAAGAATTTAAACATGATCATACTTACTAATTTGATGAAGGTGATGTTGTAACTCAACAATCACAGCAACTCTTCAGCTTCGCAATCGATTTCTAAGTTTCTAGTTACAAGGGTTTTGAGGGTTTGAAGGTGTTAGGTTAAAACTTCTAAAAGAGGAAAGTTAAGAAAACTTTCCTAAAAAGGAAAGATATAAGGCGGTCAAACTTTACACCGACCCGTAACCACTTAAAACTAGTCCCCTTTTAATCTAATGTCTGGAACCTAAAAACCATTTGCGAGAAACTTCTTTTATTGCACCGTCGACTATAGTAAATTAAAACAATCAATAATTTACTAAGCACAATAAGTCCTGAGGCTTATTTAACTAAGTTTCGCAAATAAACAAATAATATCAAATAATTTCCAATACAATAAAATATATTAATTTAAAATTAGAAATTACCAGACCAGAAGAGAGGATGTTACACTTTGAGTGTGGGAAACCTGGACATTTCAGAGATTCGTGCCCAAAACTGAAGAGCAACAACAACAACAACCGCAACAACAGCAACAACAACAACAACAACACTCGCAGCAGAGCTTTCGTCATCAAATCTGGGGACGCCCGCCAAGACCCGAATGTGGTCTCGGGTATGTTCCTCCTCAACAACTTAAATGCTTCTGTTCTATTTGATACTGGTGCTGATAGAAGCTTTATCTCCGATTATTTTTGCCCATTACTTGACATCACTCCTGTTGCCTAAGATGTTAAGTACACTGTAGAGCTAGCAAATGGAAAACTTGTAGAAACCACCAGTGTGATACCGAATTGCACTTTAAACCTAGCTGACGAAACCTTTTCGATCGACCTTATACCCATTGAAATCGGAAGTTTCGACATCATTATTGGAATGGACTGGTTGTCCAAACATCGAGCTGAAATCGTTTGTCACGATAAAATCGTCCGTATCCCACTCGCCGTTGGTGGAACCTTGATCATACAGGGGGAGACCGGTGGGACTGGACTCAATATCATCTCGTGCTTAAAAACCCGAAAATTTCTGAGAAAGGGTTACCCCGCAATACTTGCACACATCACGGAGAAGAAGTCGGAGGAGAAGCGACATGAGGATGTGCCGATTGTTAGAGACTTTCCCGAAGTCTTTCCAGAAGAACTGCCTGGTTTACCTCCATCTAGACAGGTCGAGTTCTCAATTGATCTCGTGCCGGGTGCCGCACCGGTGGCCCGCGCACCATACCGTTTAGCCCCATCCGAACTTCAGGAGTTGTCCTCTCAGTTACAGGAACTTCTGGATCGAGGATTCATTAGACCGAGTTCTTCACCTTGGGGAGCTCCGGTCTTATTTGTTAAGAAGAAGGACGGTTCTTTCCGAATGTGCATCGACTACCGAGAATTGAACAAATTGACCGTCAAAAACCGATACCCACTTCCTCGCATTGATGATCTATTCGACCAACTTCAGGGTTCAAGTTTCTACTCAAAAATCGACCTGCGATCAGGTTATCATCAGTTACGAGTTCGCGACGCCGATATTCCAAAAACTGCTTTCAGAACTCGTTACGGGCACTACGAATTCCAAGTGATGCCCTTTGGTCTAACCAACGCACCGGCTGTATTCATGGACCTCATGAACCGGGTGTGCAAACCTTACCTCGATAAGTTCGTCATTGTCTTTATCGATGACATACTCATTTACTCGCGCAACGAGCAAGAACATGCGCAACACCTTAAGACCATCCTTGAACTACTTAGACACGAGGAGCTTTACGCTAAATTCTCTAAGTGTGAGTTCTGGATTCAAACCGTTCAATTTCTTGGTCACGTGATCGACAGTCAGGGAATTCACGTGGACCCATCAAAGATCGAGGCAATCAAAGACTGGCAAGCACCCACCTCTGCAACTGAAGTACGTCAATTCTTGGGTCTTGCTGGGTACTATCGGCGATTTATCGAAAATTTCTCTAAAATAGCTCAACCACTTACGGTACTGACTCAGAAGGACAAAAGGTTCGATTGGACCGAAAAACAAGAGTCAGCGTTCCAACTTTTGAAACAAAAGCTTTGCAGTGCTCCAATTCTATCCTTACCCGAAGGCACCGATGACTTCGTGGTATACTGCGATGTTTCTCACCAAGGTCTTGGTTGCGTGCTGATGCAACGAGACAAAGTTATTGCCTATGCCTCACGACAGCTGAAAATTCATGAAAAGAACTACACCACTCACGATCTCGAACTTGGAGCTGTCGTTTTTGCTCTCAAAATATGGAGACATTATCTCTACGGCACTAAGTGCACCATCTTTACCGATCACAAAAGTCTCCAACATATCTTCGATCAGAAGGATCTCAATATGAGGCAACGTCGATGGGTCGAGTTGCTTACCGATTACGATTGCGAGATCAAGTACCATCCAGGGAAGGCTAATGTTGTAGCCGATGCCCTCAGTCGAAAGGAACGACCAAAACCCCTTCGAGTCCGAGCCCTCAGTATGACCATTCATAACGATCTTACCATTCAAATTCATACCGCTCAGATCGAAGCCCTGAAATCTGAAAACATCAAAAATGAAGCCTTGCGGGGCATTGACAAACAATTTGAAATCAAACCTAACGGGATTAGGTATTTCTCAAACCGAACCTGGTTGCCTAGTTTTGGGAACTTAAGAGACTTGGTGATGGACGAGGCTCACAAGTCTAAATATTCTATTCATCCGGGATCCGATAAGATGTACCACGGTATCAAGGAATTTTATTGGTGGCCAAACATGAAAGCCGAAATCGCCACTTATGTCAGCAAGTGTCTTACTTGCTCGAAAGTCAAAACCGAACATCAGAAACCACCTGGTTTACTCCAACAACCTGAAATCCCTGAATGGAAATGGGAACAAATTGCCATGGATTTCATAACCAAACTACCCAAGTCGGCGAGCGGTTGCGATACCATTTGGGTGATCGTCGATCGTCTCACCAAATCTGCTCACTTCCTGGCAATCAAAGAAAGCGATAAAATGGAACGGCTTACACAAATCTACATCAAGGAAATCGTTTCTCATCACGGTGTTCCAATCTCGATCATCTCTGACAGGGATGCCCGTTTCACCTCTCACTTTTGGCAATCACTTCAAAAAGCATTGGGTACCCGTCTCGATATGAGTACCGCGTACCATCCTCAAACCGATGGCCAAAGTGAACGAACCATTCAAACACTGGAAGACATGCTACGAGCCTGCGCAGTTGATTTCGATACAAACTGGGAAAAACATCTACCGTTGTGCGAATTTTTGTACAATAACAGTTATCACGCCAGCATTAAGGCTGCACCTTTTGAGGCACTGTACGGTCGTAAGTGCCGATCACCGATCTGTTGGACTGAAGTGGGAGATAGTCAACTCACTGGTCCTGAACTCATACACGCCACCACCGAGAAAATTGTGGAAATCCAAAATCGACTCAAAGCCGCACGTGATCGTCAGAAAAGTTATGCTGACGTGAGACGCAAACCACTCGAGTTCCAAGTTGGGGATCGAGTACTCTTAAAAGTATCGCCTTGGAAAGGCGTCATCCGTTCTGGCAAACGCGGGAAGTTGAATCCCAGATACATAGGACCTTTTGAAATCCTCGAACGGATTGGCCCCGTAGCTTATCGATTGCAGCTGCCATCCGAACTCAGCAGCGTGCACCCTACTTTTCATATTTCAAATTTGAAGAAGTGTCTGTCAGATGAGACACTTATTATTCCATTAGATGAAATTCGTGTTGACGATAAACTTCATTTCGTTGAGGAACCCGCTGAAATTATGGACCGTGAGGTCAAACAACTGAAACAAAGTCGTATTCCCATCGTCAAGGTCAGATGGAATTCGCGGCGTGTTCCGGAATTCACCTGGGAACGGGAAGACCAAATGCGACTCAAATATCCTCAACTATTCACTGATTCTACATCAATCACGACTTCGAGCTAAATTTCGGGACGAAATTCTTCTAACAGGGGGAGAATGTAACACCCGCCAAATTAGGACTAGTAATTAGTGCCTAATCATATGTTAATACATGTAATTAGTTCTGTGTTAAGCTAATTAATGTATCGAATTATATATATTGTTGAATATATACGAAAATGCGATTTGGTTAAATCGTACGCAATTTAAATCGAATGTAATTCGATTCAATTTAATACGGACGTTGGTGACCAATTTTATTAAATAACATTGTTATATCAAAAATATTATTATGATAATATTTCGTAATCATTCGGAATCATACAAACAAAACTTATACGATTTAAAAATGTAAAACGCACAAACAAATTAACTTACATTTTATAACCTAAATATAAATTGATTAGTAGAATATTTAAACAATATATCGCGTAATAAATTGTATTTTAAAACTTATAATTAAAATGTAAAATAATTATTTAACGTTTAAACGACGGAGCAAACGAACACCACGCGGAACGCGGGGCGGGAAAGCTGAAAAGTGGGGATAAACCCCCACCTCCATCTTTCATTTCCTTCATTTTATTTCTTTATCACTCTCTCTCCTTCCTTTTCTCTCTTTCACCAAAACACCCCAAAATCCACAAAAATCGCAAATAACAACACGAAACACAACCGGATCAACAATATTTTTAGAGATTCACGACCACCTCGCGACGATCTACAACACTATCTTTCAGGATTTCCATTTCGGCAAATTGTAAGTTTCCGACAAAATCCCGAAATCTCTCGATTCTTAGTATTTTTCACTTGTGGTTGTTATTATAACTACTAAATGTCCATTACAATGTATAGAACACGAATTTATAGCCTAAAAACGAGTTTAAAATGGAATTTTGGCCGGAAAAACGTTAACAGCCGGACTTTCTGGGCTGGTGTTCATCCATGCGACACAAGCCTTGTGTCGCATGTTGTGTCGTATTTTGGCTTTAGTGTCGCATAAAATCCCTTGTGTCGTACCTTATGTCGTACCAAAGATTTAGTGTCGCAAGTCTTGCGACACAACCACTATGTCGCATACCCCATACGACACAATCACTATGTCGCTGTTGAATCAGCATCTCGCATCTATGCGACACAACCCTTGCGTCGTATAGACATTGTGTCGCATTTTCTATGCGACACAACCCTTGTGTCGCATAACATCTTTAGTGTCGCATATTGTGTCGCAAAACACAGAAAACTCAGATTTTTACTAAGTGTCGAGACCTAAAATTTATCACTCGATTTTACCCGAATTCAGATCCCAGATGCGTTTTTCGTCAAAGCAATATAGTAGAAATAAAATTTTTCCAAGCTGACCTGGCAGCTCGACCCCAGCCAGGGGCTCTGCCCCTTGGACCCCGCCAGGGGCTGCCGCCCCTTGGACCCCGCTACCAGGGGCGCTGCCCCCGGACCCCCGTACTTAGATTCCGTAACGGCTTCTAAAACACAATCGAAACACATTTTTCAAAGTAAAACGCCACGAAATCACAATAATAATAGTTGAGATTATTATTACAAATCCATCACCAACGGGCCGTACATGTTTTCAAACAGTTAACAAATCAACCAAATCGTAGTAATTTGGACATATATATAGTTGTGTAACAACTACAAGGGTGATCTTTTGAGATACCCAATCGTGATTATAACCATCGCGTGTCGTGGACACCCTCAGGTTACAAGTCTTTGGACTTCATATTCGGCTAATCAACTTACGTTTGTGTAAACGCATTCAGACTCAGGTGAGTCTCATAGCCCCTCTTTTTACTGTTTTACTCAGGGGTGTGATATATTGCTCAACTATGTGCTCATGGCTGTATACACGATGATTATCATTTAATTGCTGGATGCAATTCATTATTTAATTGCTGGATGCAATTCATTATTTAAATCTTGCGGTTCATACGATATTACTTGATTTCAAACCTGTGAGCTCACCAGCTTTATAGCTGACCTTTTAGCATATATCGCAGGTACCCAGCAGTAGGATGTTTCTGCTTCAGGATTTAGCTCGAGTCAGCATACAGACGATTGAGATTTTCTTGCATTAGTATATTTTGTACAAGTACTTATGTACTGAAATCTCATTTTATTTAACTCGAGCTATGTAAAGCTTTAAATGTTGTAAACATTTCAGTTATCAATATATTTTGTTAAAACGACGCATATAGAGTCGTTTGCTATTTATCTTTGTGCTTTGCTATTGATTAGTAACACCCAAATCAAGCTTCCGCAAATCATTAAATTTGGGGGTGTTACACTAAACACACACATTATCACCTAATATCAATTTAGAACCACTTATGAATAGTATGTTGTTTGTCTTATTCTAAACTTATTTTTCTATCTTAATAAATACATATCTAAGTGTTAATATAAATAAAAGCTTTTTAGCTTAATGGTAAGTCTTTTGCCTCTTATATCTTGGTGAAACGCCTTGATTTTTTATTTTTTTACATCAATTCACAATATTAAAATCTTTAAAATGAACTCATTTACATTTGGTCCCATTTAAATTCCATATTTAATTGTTACAAAATCAAATGAATACATCGATTACATATTTCACTAAATCATAATCTTTTGGGCGATTTATACGATGGCAATTCAAAACAACAATTCTAAAGAACGAGAAGCTTGTCTAACCACATTGCAAGCTCCAATCCACACTACCTCCTTGTAATCACATTTCATCTAATTGGTTCAAACGAACCAAGCACCTACAACATAAAATCACTAAAACGAGTAAGCATAAAGCTTAGTGAGTATACAAGCAATTAAATTAATAATTCACCAAAAGCACCAACATTATACAATTATCAAATAACCACTTATCTCCTTAAGTAGATACTATTGAGCAACTGTAGAGATTTCTCCATATTACATACTGATCCGCGGTCCAATAGATACAAGTAAGCATGGCACCAATCACATAGAAATGGATACCAAGTATAATAGATACCGAGTAGTGTCAAACACTTATTTCGTAACAATCAATCTCTACAATACTCAATCCACATAATTCATATAATTCCACATTAATTCCAAATAACTCAACAATTAACAACAATGATCAACAACGAATATCAACCTAAGATTCGAGGTACGATACAACGTGAGAGCAATTATAAGAAGCAAGTATAATAACCAAACATAATACACTTGATTGTATGAACCTCTTGCTCGTAAGCAATCCGGTAGATATAACCATTACTCATTTAATCCTCGTATCACTCATATTTGCATTTAGAGCACAAGCAATTCGCCAAATGAAAATTTACCACTTCTTTAGCACCTAGAAATCAACATATATACATCTATAATTCAACAACTATTTAGAAATCTTATAACATCATATATAACTCTTCACTATTAATTTACCCCTTTAATACAAATTTCGACCCGTTTGACTTTCAACGTTATATTAATCACAACTTTATCAACTTAATTCAAACATCACCATGATTATGTAAATCACCACTTTATCTATCAAATTACACTTCTCAATTCATCATTACAAGTTAACTTCCATTATACATCTTACTACTTTTCAATAATTACTTTTACAACACTTTTCATATACTTTATAAAGCTGGACAGCTGCTACTTAACCCCTGTATTCGACTAACATAAAATTAGTTCTGGGAACCAAGGCCACAATTAACAGAAAGTAGACTTTCTCACCTTTCCAACGATATATAACACATCAAAAACGGAGTTACGGTTAATTATTTATGACCATTTCAAAATGACCAATTTTCTGCATATAAGTTGTCCAAAAACGAGTTTTAACAACACATGCTTAAATTCAACTCAACTATAAGTTTATTATTACCATTGCAAACCTACAACCTTTTAATATGCTTAAATTCAATTCAAACAACTTTGCATCTTTTAAATCAATTCAATTCAAACAACTTTGCATCTTTTAATTCTATTCATTCAAACACTTAAGTTCATTCTAAGTTCTGGACAGTCTGTGGTATTATATATGTTTGACAAACTTAAACTCATTTTCAGCTCTTGAGATTAACTTTTCTGGAAAATAGACTCATAGACCTTTCCAACGAATCCAACCACACCAGAATACGAGCTACGGTTATTTAGTTATGATTTATTGAAAACGGTTGATTTTCTGCATTACAAGTTGTCCAAATTCGAGTTTTTACCAAAAACATACCAAATCAACTCAAATACGTATGTAACTCTTTTATTAAATAACTCCAACTTAAATAGCACTTTTGAGACTGATTTCAACAAGATAACATACCCAAATTAACCATGTAATCAACTCAAGGACATCAAGTTATCAATAAACTCAAATGTATACATCTCGAAACACATAGTGTTTCAACAAGACATTTGCAACCTCTTTCCCATGAAATTCACATTTAGTTCATTACTAGCTTATATTATTCTCACATCAAACTCAAGTGTTTAAACACAATAACACCAATACATAATCAAAACTTCATAATTCAACTCATAATACAATATTAATCCAACTAGTGATTAATCACTTTTCTCTATTAAATTCTCATGCATATAATTAAGTCAATCATCTTTTTAACAAGAACAAGACAATAACAACAATTCACCATCATTAACTAAATCATAGGAATTCTCTAAGTTTTACCAAATCATCAAACCATATAACAAGTATTAAAGCTCATCTCTTTTAGTATCTAAATTATATAATAACCCTCAATAACAATCATTCAACATTCAGTAACCCAAACAACACCATTTTCTTCATAAAACTCATATTAGTGTTCATACTCAATCTCAAGAATAATCAAATTATATGGTTAAAGAATATGTTTATACCTTAAGAATGTAGGATTAGGGCTTAGAAACCACTAACAAGAATTTACATGCTATTTGATTTGTGTTCCCTTCTCCTCCTTGCTCCAAAATCGCAGCCCCCCTCCCCTTTTTCTTTCTCTGGTCGTTTCCACCCACGCACACAAACATTATGGAATAATGTTCCAGATTAAATTAAAAGAGGTTTAATTGACAATTTTTACTTTCTAGTCTCTCTATTTATCCTAGTTAATTAAAATACACCCCCTCCTAACATATTTTATGATTTTAACATATTTAGTCCCTCAAGACTTATTGTCGCACTCTAGTCACCTTACATATTTCTCGTTTACAATTTAAACCCAACTCGATATTTGTATTTAACACCATACACGAATATAATAACTTACAGGACTCTTTTAAATCTAATTTATGTACTCTAAAGATTAGGGTGTTACACTTGGACATTGCTTCAAACCTAACATAATCCTTCTTCACATTTTAATTCTTCAGCCTATATTATTTAATATGGTTTATTGTTTTGTTATATATTAAAATCTACACTTTTTACTATTGTATGCGACATACTTTTATTTGTTCTATTGTATGTAGTAAACTTGTAAATATGGTCTATTGTATGTATTATTTCTTTTTTGGGTATGGTCAAAAAAGGAAACTTTCCTATTTGGGACTTACCCAAATAGGAAATTCTATATACAATATACCATATTTACAAGTTCAATACATACATTTAAAATTTTCAAAGTTTAACTCACACAATAGTAAAATGTGTAAAGTTTAATACATAACGAAACAATAAACCATATTTTATGTCACTTACTTTTCATTAGTTGAGTATGTACAGTAATTATAAAAGTTAGATTTAATAGTTTTAATAAATAAGATGTACATAAAAAGATGCTTTGATTAAAACTAAATATGTTTTACTTAAACTTTTTATATATAAAAAATTCTTCGTGTTTTAGATTTTGATTGGTGATTACAAAAAATGCTTATTTAAGATTCTAAACAAGTAGACTTTCGACGAATAAGTTAACTCTTACCATATGTTTAAAGTTTTAGCATAAATCTTAACAAAGTATTATTCTTTATTATTAAACTTATCAAATTTTCATTTACCTTTTCCAAAAAAATTATAATACGAGTACTAATTATGAAATATGGTATTTGATTAAGTTTTGTTTGATTATTTAGCTATATAAAGGTAACGTTGAGAAATATACTAAAAATTGGGTATTTATTTATGAATTTATTAATGCGGATTCAACATCGAAGCAGTTGAAAAAAAAAATCTAACTTTGAAATTCGATCAATTAATTTCATTTTATCAATACTCATATACTTTTGTTTGATCAGTTAGATTTATGATTAATGACCAAGAAGGATACGTCTATAATAGCTTCTTTTTTTCATAAAAAACGAAAAGGATATGTATGTGATGTATGTATTGAAATGAAAGAAAACGAAATAAATTGACGCTAAACTAAACTAAGATTTTACCCGTTGCAACGCACTGGCAATATAAAACTAGTATAGAATCAAATAAGAACAAGAGAAATAGCCGAATCCGGACTGGGAATTCTTTTATCATTTTCTTAATTCAAAAACCAAAGTCAGCAAATGCCCTAAAAACGCCAATTTTAGTCTTTGGAACAAATCCCCAACACTTACGAAAAATGAAAATAAATTAAGAAATGCAAGATTTAGCTCGAAAAATAGAAACTCGTTATTTTTGGACCCTAAATGACCCCAAATGACTTAAATCTAACCGGACTCATTACATTGTCATGCTCGTTTCATTAGAATTCCGCCACCAAAGTCAACTTCGCAAAATTGGAACGTATTTATGACTAAATCGGTGTGGTTAGCTACATCAGTATTATTAATTATGCTAATACGATCATTAATCTCGATTCCCATTTAGAGGCTTGGAGACATAGGTGCAGTGATGAATTTATGCCTGATAATGAAACCTGAAGAATTACGCACATTCTTTGAAATGGAATATTGTCTATTAGACCACTCCCAATAGTTGCTTCTTCAGTTCTGTCAGCTCAACGCCATGTCAGCACATCCACAACTGATGAAAGATTGACTAAACACTGCCAACAGTCCTTTCTTCGGTTTGATTTCTGAGACCCGCTGACTATTAATTTAATTTTATAAACACAAATTAAATTAAAAAAACATTACATTAATTAAAATAAAAACATTACAATATATAAATAAAAACATTACAATAATTAAATAAAAAAATTACGATAATGAAAATAACACATTACGATTGCGAACACGCACATTAGATAAACTATTTTTTTTTTTTGTTCCATTTGGCGGTTAGTTAATTTGTAGTACGTTTCACCTCAACTCTGGAATTGTAGTTTTGTTGTATGGTTTGTCAAAAACTTTTTTGCGTTCATGAAGTTCTTATCGGATCAATTTGGGAAGCGTTCTTCCACTCTTCGATCAAAATGTTGACCTCATTATCGGTCCATGACACGGATGGTGATGTTTGGGAAGAATTGTTGGGATGTTGTGACATTTTTATGTGATAATATTGATATATAATGTGTGAATTGTGTGAAATATTGTAGTTGTTGTGTGTAAAAAATAGAGAGAATTGTGTGTAAATTGAAGTTTGGTTGTGCGTATATATATATATATAGAAAATGGTTATATAGCCATTATGATTAAAATAAAAAAAACTTTTAACGGATAGAATTAAAAACAAAACAAAACAAATAAAGCTAGTGGCCCCCACCGGACCTCCCCTCTTTCGTCGGAATACCGAACAAGCAAAAGAGAAGAAACGACAGAAGAAGTGGTGCCAATGGTGCCAGTTTGGAAGGGTTTAATCGATTCCCAACCGATGAAACCATTGGCATTGATCTTAGGGAGTGCTATGTGACACCCGTCAAATTAGGACTATTAATTAGGGCCTAATCAAGTGTAATACATGTAATTAGTTCTGTGTTAGGCTAATTAATGTATCAATATATATATATATATATATATATATATATATATATATATATATATATATTGTTGAATATATACAATTATACGATTTGATTAAATCGCACTCAATCAAAAACGGATGTAATTCGTTTCAAGCAAACATGGGCGTTGGTGAGAAATCTTATTGAATAATATAATATTATTTAATAACGCTATTATATCCAAAATATTATTTTTATAATATTTCATACACAAATCGTATCGTACAAACAGTGACTACGCGATTAAAATATTAAACGGGAAAACGAACACCGCACGGAGCGCAAATACACGGAGTTAAAAGTGGAGACCCACACCTCGGTGGGCCCCACCGTGATCAGCCAACAAAAGGGGGGGGGGGGGGGGGGGGGGGAATCCCACCCTTTCCTCATTCTCACCTTCCACTCTCTCTCTCTTCTCTTCTTTTTCTCTCAAAACAAACCATACCAACAATCCTCTTAAATCACAAAATAACACCACGAAACGGCCTTGAATTCTCACGCTTATTTGGAAGAAAAGAACCACCGCGCAACGATCTACATTTCTATCTTTCCGGATTTCTCTCGCGTTAAGTTTGTAAGTTTCCGACAAATCTCGAAACACTCTGATTTCCATTGTTTTCGACTGGTTATTGTTTGTCTAAGATTGAAATTTCCATATAAGGGTTGGGTAAAAGAATCGGACCAAACGGAAATCGGAAAACTCGTTTTTGGCACAAAATCCGTCGAACAGTCTTAAGTGTCGCATAGCCAGATTCAGTATAGCGTCACTTCGTGCGTCACTTAAGTGTCGCATTAAGTGACGCATAAAACCCTAATTTTGCGGCACTTGCTCAAGTGCCGCATAAAACCCTCTTTCCCGACACTTGCCTAAGTGTCGCAAATTCAATGACCGACACTCCTAACCGACACTTCAAGCGACACTTGTATAAGTGTCGCCTATAATCAGACTCTGACATTGAACCGTCACTTGCCTAGTGACTCCCAGAACCCTTTTCCGACACTGATACCCGACACTACCTTAGTGACGCCTCATCATGCGTCACTTCTATAAGTGACGCCTTCAATTCAGATTTTACTATTTTATGCGACACTTCTTAAGTGTCGTCTAAACCCCTAAGTGACGCTATAAGTGTCGCACGAAACAGAACCAAGGAAAAACACGGATTTTACTAAGTGTCGAAACCTGAAATTTTATCACTTGATTTCACCCAAATCCAAGTTTTAGATGCGTTTTTCACCAAAGCAATATAGTAGAAATAAAAAATTTTCGAGCTGACTTGGCTTCTCGACCCCAACCAGGGGCCAGCCCCTTGGACCCCGCCAGGGGTTGCCACCCCTGGAACCCCGCTTACCAGGGGCGCTGCCCCCGGACCCCCGTCACCTAAAGCTTATAAATACTTTTCAATTATAACTATTTGAAATCAAAATACTAATGTTAAGATTATTACTACAGCTAATCACCAACGGACCGTACACATTTTCAAATACTTAAACACATCAACCAAATCGTAATAATTTGGACATTCTAGTTGGACGGACAACTACAAGGAAGTCTTGATAGATACCTGCTCACGTTTATAACCATCGCGTGTCGTGGACACCCTCAGGTTACAAGTCTTCGGACTTCATTACTCGGCTAATCAACTCACGTTTACTGATTTAAACGCTCCAAGACTCGGGTGAGTCTCATAGCCCCTCTTTTTACTGCTTTTCACTCAGGGGTGTGATCAATGCTTATTTTAACATGTGAACGCAAGTACAACTTTTCAATATATTACATAAGTTATTTTCACTAATCTTTTCAAAGCCCTCCATCAGCATAGTTTAGTAATACGTTGTAGCGTAATTATTAGTATATGGTACCATATATGATTGACCCTCCTCGTCCGGGTTAGCATGCACTAACTAGGTAAACGGATGTACTAATAATTGTTCAAACGAGTGTAGATTAGGCACTCGTGGAGGCACCTCGCTCGGAATTCTCTATATGGGACCCGACCCTCGAGTTAAGCTCAGACTATGTGCTCATGGCTGTATACATTATTATTTATTTGCTGGATGCAAATCATTACTTAAATCTTGCGGTTCATACGATATTATCTGATTCCAAACCTGTGAGCTCACCAGCTTTTAGCTGACCCATTTTAGCATGTATCACAGGTACCCAGCAGTAGATTGGACTGCCTCAGGATTTTCATAGCTCGAGTCAGCATGCAGACATTAGAGATTTTCTTGCATTAGTATATTTTTGTGCAAGTACTTATGTACTGAAATCTCTCATTTAATCGAACACGAGCTATGTACCGCTTCAAATGTTGTAAACATTTCTTATATTAATGTGTTTTGTTAAAACGACGCATATAGAGTCGTTTGTTATATATCTATGTGCTTTGATTATTGATTAGTAACACCCAAAGTATGCTTCCGCTAAACGGTAAATTTGGGGGTGTTACATGCTAACATCTTTTAATGTGAAAGATATAAAATTATGTGCGTTCTTTATGATATAAGTACACACCTGAGGGTGTGTTTGGCACGCGAGCTTCTTGGAGCTTATTGGAGCTTAAGCTTATTTTTTCTATAAGTTTAAGCTTCTAGCATCGTTTGGTAGATAAAACTTTAGGAGCTTACTGAAAAAAGAAGATACTTGAAGTAGTTAATAACAATAAGCTCCAAGCTTATGAAAGGAAAAGTTACATAAATACCCCTTATACTATTATTTATCATATATTTTTGTCCCTTTATGTTAATTAATTTAAATCAATAAGCTCCAACTAGTTTTACCAAACACTTATGAACACATAAGCTCCAGCTTCTAGCTTATAATATAAGCTTACAGCTCCAGCTACCAGCTAGTTTTGCTAAACACACCCTAAATATGAAACCCTCTTAATTAATTAACAAAAATAAATTAAAATACCTGTACATTTTTATCAAAATAACAATTTCCTAAGGAGTAATAACTTTTCCAAAAGGGAAACAACAAAAATAAAACATAACCTATAGGAGATTAATGTAAAATAGTAGTAATTAACAATGCAATGATTCTTTATATTCGCTTACGTATTCAGATAATTGTTTTGTATCACTCTGTTTGTTTCAATACTTTTTTTTTTTGGTTTGCTTATAAAAAATAAAAAATGCAATGTTTCTTTCTACTAAAATTGTTCACTATCTTAACATAGTTTGTTTTTCTTAATCATTTTTTAAGAGCAATTAATACTTACTAGTAGTTGACCCGCGCAATGCGGCGGAAACAATTTTTGAAGTCTTTCCGATGATCCTATCTTATTAGAAGCAAGTAAATAGTAGTCCGTGATCATAGTTGGTAGTAGTAGAGCAAAATATAATATGTAGGATTTCTTAATATAATAGTACTTATATAATTAATTTTATTTTCTTAATATAAATGATATTCCCAAATATAGGATTTCTAGTTATAGAAACTTGTCAATCAGTTGATATTATGAGGTTTTTCTTGTCAAGTTATTATGGGAGGACGAATTTTTTTACTCATAGGCATCCGATCTAAACGAAATATCTTTTGAAGTAATGTTAAAGTAAAAGTTAAGAAGTAATGTTATTTTACCATCATACCATGAGCACTAAAAATATAAAAGTTTACTTCTATTATCTAAAAAACTCATGTTTCCCTCAATGTTGTGGTGTAACATAATTGGTATAAAAGAAATTCTACAAATATATATATTCTCACTCACACATCTCACATAACACTAATACAAAATTTTGGGCTTGCTATGGTTGTAAAATTTACAGGGGTATAAATTGTAAGTATGGTAACTTTAGATAAAGTTAGTGGCTAATGTTTGATTTAAGAATCTTATTATTCTTTCACTAGTAACTATGCCAATGAAATGGCTCTTCAGCTTCAAGCCTAAAACCTGTATCAGATCCGGTCTCCAACTGCCATGGTGCAAGGTAGAAATGGAAACTATCATTTCGGTCTATATTTTCGAGAGAAAGATCAGGCAGGTCAAAAAATGTATCGTCTTCAATCGATTTTGATAGAATTGATTCTTGAGTGGTATCTGATGATATAGTTGATGAATGGGAATGGGAATGAGAATGAGAAAGTGTGGCTTGACTTGGTGGCTCGGCTTCATACCCGCCGCATGTGGCGGCTGCCTTGATGGCAGCTTCTCGGATGTCCTTTGGAGACTTGGTGGTTGGTTGTGGAAGTAGATGTGCTAATTCAGGAAAATTGAGGTAAGCAGCGTGACCTTTGATAGCTATAGCCGCAACATCATGTGCTCGAGCTGCCATCTCAGCTGTTGGGAATGTCCCAAGCCATATTCTAGATTTCTTACGTGGCTCACGGATTTCAGACACCCATTTTCCCCAACTCCTCTTTCGTACACCGCGATACATTGGATGATCACTACAACCACTATCGCCAACAATGTTTCTATTTTGTTTCTTTTGTTCATTACCGTTGTTTCCCTTTTGTACACTTTTCAAGACTTTTTGAGGCTTGCCTTGACTTTGACTACACGTTATGATCTTGGGTTTCGATCTAGAGGAGGTGGAGGTAGACGACAACGATGATGAGCCGGTGGTGGTGGTGGTGGTGTTGGTGGTGGTAGTGGCGGATGAAGAGGTAGTAGTGTTGGTTGAGGACTTAGATGAGAAATGCTTGATTTGAGATGCAATCTCCATGTTGACTTGTTCTACTTCAATGACCAAAGTGGTATATTTATGGTATATAGCCATGATACCTACAAAAAATAGTATGACTCCCTTGGTAGATGATATAAATAGAAAAATCACGGGGGTTCTTTATTAGTAATAATTATATTATAAATTTGAAGTATATAATTTTCTAAATATTCTAAAATTAAAAAGTGTTGTAGTGTTATTGGTTAGAATAAATAAAAGTAAAGGCCAAAAAAAAGAAAGGGAATATGAGGGCCATGACATAGAAAGGAGTAAGAGACTACCCAACAATACACAAAATTTGTTATTATGCATGTGGCCGCTTTTCCTTTATATGTTATGCTTTTATAAATATATTTTAATTTTATTTTATTTTATTTATATTGAAGTTTTATTATTTTCCACTTATACTAACTTTAAAATGAAAATGTTATCTAGTGAGAGCATTTTTAAAATTGTGAAACGGAAGAAGGCTAAGTTAATATAATTGAATCAGCCAGCGAAGTCGAATTCTAATGTAGTTAAACTTTTAGGTTGCGTTTGATTCACATAGTTGATAGAAAATCGATAGAACAGAAATTGGAATTGGAATTGATAATTCATTCCTTAACTTGTTTGGTTAAATATATAATTAATGAAGTTGAAATTTATCAAGTTTCTTTGGCAAAAGGAATTGGAATTCCTTTACTTTCATAAATTCCAAGACCTTCAAAATCATTCCGCGAATCAAATGTCATCTCTATCACTACTGAAATATATTGAGCTTGTAAACCAGAGTAACTTTTAAATAATAATATATTGAGGTTTAATTATGTATAACATAAACTACACCAATATGGCAATATATACACTTTTTTTTACACGTTGGTAATATTCTTTATTTTGACCTTAAGTTTCCAAGTCAGTCTTTCCCTTTTTCTTTTTTACTATGTCAGATCAGTTCAGTTCCAAATTATTTTATGGATTTCATTGTTACCGTTAATTTACTTCTTCAGCTCCACAATAACTGACAAAATTTACTAACAATCAATAACTATGATGTTTACTACTACGGTGTAATTATCTATAATATATACATTTCCGTCCCAATATATTTGTTCATTACTGCATCAACCAATAGGATTTAACATTTATCCACTAAAATTATTTTTGATTGGTTGAAAAATCAAAAGTATACAATAATTTTGGAACATCACAAAATGAAATACTTAACAATTAAATTCGGACCAAGAGAGAAGTATGAAATAATTAGTGTTGTTGCAAAGTATAACTAACTACACAAACAATGACGCACTATATAATTATTGTTATTATATTATAAATTATAAATTATAAATAATAAATAAAATAAATATAATAATAATAAAGCTAGGTTTAGCTTGACTAAGAAGTTGGAACCATGTATTTTTGGCATCAACCCATTTAACCATATTCGGTTGCTCAAAGTTAAGTTAATCTTTTAAATTGTGTGATCAAAAATGTTATTGTTACACATTTTAAGGTTAAAGATCGATGATTTAAGATATGAAGTGAAAGAAAATATACATCAAATTTGTGTTAAAAGGTGTACGAATTTGCCGGGAAAATATATATCATTAGACACATTTAACGATATACGTTCTAATTACAACTTTCTTCGTCTCAAGAATGTAGTTCACATTTCTTATGTTGTTTGTCCCAATATAAGTATCTATTTCTACAAATAAATGGGTATGATTAATTGAATTTACATTTGATTACCCCTAATATATATATATATATATATATATATATATATATATATATATATATATATATATATAGTAGTACCATTTAACAATATCGAAGATTTAAGTTTACAAAATCATACGACACCATTTAGCAATATTAGGACAAAGAAGAAAGAGAAAATCAAGTTCGTTAATTGATGCTACATCAGTTTCATGACAAATTAATTGAACATTTATTGTTTAAAAATGCTATAAAATTAATTCGATACTACTACTAACGATTTAGATTACTATATTTGTTACTAAGGATATAATTTTCATGTGTTAAACAATTTTACTTGAAGAATTAATTAGTTTTACGTATAGTAATTGATTTAATAATTAGCCTATTACCGTTTTATAAGACAAAGACAAGTTAACTTGTTTTCTTATTTTGTTGCTATCAGATTGTATCGAGATCATCGAGATCGTATACTCAGAATCGACATAGGATCGAGATCATTTTTGTTAGTGGAGATCGTAAAATATAAAGATCTTAATATTCAGATCGGAAACTTAACAATCTTGACTTTTAGTATAAGAATTACACAAATCCAAAAATTTACAACGTTTAAATCAAAAGAAAAAGAAGTATTTATGTGAATAGTAGTCCATAGTATTCGATAGGTAATGAGTTGGAATGGGAGGAAGGTGTGATCGTCAATGTCATGTTATCATGGTTTTGTTTCTTAGGATGAAGACAAATGATACAACCTCCCACACTTCATTTGTTGTCCCGATGCTTATTTTTTATCATGTCTTTTATGAAACTTTATAAACTTCCCAAAGTTTCTCAAGCTCATAATTACCAAGTTTTATAAACTTAAAATAAGTTAGTTATAATCAAGCTAGAAAATACTTGTCTTGAAAACTTGTATCTATAAATTGTACATCCATGTGTTATATGATTTCTTAAAATGTCGATGTAGAAGAAAAACAAAGTAAAACTTAACACGATTATGAAATTCGAAGTGGTAAAGTATATATTAAAAAAAATTGTAAAGTATAGTACTGAAAATCCCTAACATTTATTAGATTAATCTCTTTGAAAGGGAAAGAAGGTCTTATTTCCTAAATAACTTGCATCCTAGCGACCCTTAACGACCTAAAATGGTTGCAATTTTCACATTTTGATACTCCCTTCGAACTTCATTAGATAAAATCTTGGGGTGATTAGGAAAAGTGTTGAAAATGATCATAGGATACTCAAGTTAGATCCTAAAAATCATATTCAACAAAAGACTCACCTACTCAGGTAACAGGTAACTCGTTAGAGAAAACCTATTCTTTTACCCATTAACATTTCATGAGTGATGACGTCATCAATCCCATCTTTTTACTTGCGATTGTTTACACGTTTCCAACTTAAACTACATTTTCGCAAGCACATTATTAATCGCATTATCATCAACCATGCATCTAAACTAGAAGTAGTTTGATTCTGCCATAGCTCTATGACATTAATGTAAATTATACCTTTTAATAATATATGTTGACTTTATTCTTACTACATTATTGTTTGTTTTTATATTCATTTGTATTATATAGTTCCTCACATCTTTCGAATTTTGTTATCATCTACTTTTGATGTTTTTCGTAATCAAGTGGTGGAATATAATCAACCCAAGTTGATTTCTAGTTCATGTGGACTTCATCAACGATGATTTTAGAAGATGCATTTTGAATTCGGTGGGCATGTTATTAGTTGTTTTTAGCTATTATTTTAAAATTATTTTGAATATGGTGATAAATTAATAAAGTTCTACTTCCGCCGTCTCAAATTAAATATCTAGTTTCACTTTGCATACAATTTAAAAAATAGTGATGAATATCACACTGTGCACTGATAAAACTCTATTTTGATTTTTGAAAAATATTTAGACATGTTAAAAGTGAAAGATAAATACTCTGTATTTGTTTTAGAATAAACTGACATAGAAAGATGGGTATTAAATTTAGAACAAAAGAAATACTCTCTCCGTCCCAATTTATTTGTGCACATTTTCATTTTGGTATGTTTCAAAATACTTGTCCTCTTCCAAAATCAACCAAATAAAATGCTTGAAAATGGTAAAGATAAAATTGTGTTTGTGGTCAACAGTAATAAATACATTTTATTGAATTGTGTGGTGACAATGATTTTGAGACGCAAGGAGTCCTTTATTAAGAAATATAGTACTACCTATGTCCCATATCTAAAGTGTCCAGGTTACTATTTTAGGTTTTCCCATTATAAGTGTTCATTATAATATTTAATCAATTAAAAAAGACTTTAATGTGTAGAGATAATATTTGATTGGTGAAAAATGTTGTTAGTGAAGAATTCTAAAACTCTGTACATAGACAAAGTGATGCATAGTCAAAGTAAAGTGGTCACTTTAACTAGGACGGAGGGTGTACTGCATATATCAGTACATACATCACATAGTATATTTTTTGGGAAGGAGGAAGCATATTGGATAGCATAAATAGATGATAATTCTTTGTTTTATCAAATAAATGAAGAGCCCAGAAAACAATAAATATGATGTGGGTATTATTATGTACACTGAATGTCTGAATCTGTTGAAGTTTGCAGAGGATGATTCAGCAGACATGCTCACATGTATGTAGGTCCCGTATAAACTCCTAACACGTGGCTTATTTTGAGTCCATTGGACTAAATTAAATTTTTAAGTGTTTTTGACTTTGGTATTTATTTTCACAAAGGAGACCAACGGGAAATGAGTATTGAACATGTATACATAATTAGTCGTTATTGTTTGATCATAATTCAAGTAGAAGGGTGTAATAAATTGATTTCTAGTGAGGGCTATTTCTCAGGTCGGGTGTAAGATAGTCCGTTATTCAATTCGGGTTGTTCGGATTTGCAATAATTCAAAGTAGTTCAAAGACCGACTCGAATTTGAATACGAAGCTCATAATAGGTATTCAGATCGAGTTTACAAATTAGGTTTGTATCTATCTTATATACAATTTGACAATGATGCTGACATCACTTTTGCTGATTTGTGCTATATCATTGCTGATGTGTCTTCCTCTCATGCATTTGATGATGTCACATGCCCTCTACACTAATTAATTGTTTTTATTTAATACATTAAAACTTCTTTTATTTTGTTGGTTCTTCACCACACTACAAAACTAATGCCATTCACCGACTGAAACATTAGCTGACCGATATACATATCAGTCATTAAAACCAATTTTATTGCCTTTCCCGATATCCAGAAATATAATGATAAATGATAAATTTAAATTATATGAGTAAATAATACTCCTAGAAGGAGAAATATGAGTTTATATAAAAACATGAAAAGGACGGGCATCAATAACTTTCCCCCATTTCTGAAACAAAAACCCTAAATATTCCTCGTTCTCTCTCTCCGGCGATTCCACCGGCCAGATGCACCGTCAAAGTCAGATTTACCGTCTCATTCCAGCTGTACGATGGAGGTATCTTCATTGCCGCTGCTTCTGACACCAATTCCCCTCATCGAAGAGGTTTTCGAAAGGTAAACACATCATAAATTCAAATTTTTTTGTTGTTGAATTCAGCTACTATTAGATGTTAATCGTGAATCAAGTTATTGAATCGAGAAAGTAGATATTGACATTTCAACTGCGTTAAACGATTGAAGTTCAATTTCGTCTTCATTTACGTCAAACGGTTGAAGAATCATTCGGTAATGTTTGAGTTAATGTCGTTATTTAGTTTTTAATCGATTTAGTGTTTAGATTTTGCCATCAGCACTTCAATTTTTCAAATTTTTTATCATATTCATTGGTTGATATTGATGATTCTAGGTTTTGAGTTAGCTAGTATCATTATTCGTTTGATCAGTAGTGGTGGATGAATGCGATGGATATCAGGTATGGCACCAAATTTGTTCTGAATTTTATTATTGTTTGTAAATTAAAATTTAACCTGTTTTTTATAACCTGAGTTTGCTTCTAGTTTGTGAAAGTGATGCTCGAGAATAATTGTGTCTGACATTTTGGGGGATGGTAATAAGATGCAAGAACTGTTTCTCTATCCAAAGTAATATTATACATGATTATAGTTTGTTTACTCGATATATGTGTATCAAATTTATAAGTTTATTTGGTTGATCAGGCCAATAATGATCATGTTGAAGCTGCTCACTCAACTACATCACTCTGCTATCCAACTAAACTCAAAATTATGGATTCTTTCTCTGTAAGGTAGTATAGTTTATATATTTTTCATCATTGTTTACTATCACAATTGCTTGTATTCTCATCAATACAATTACATCATCATGATTATCTAGCTTTTAGAAATTGAAACAAAATAACGACATTAACTCATTTGCTAGTACTTATCTTGAATCTGCCATTTTTTGCTAGACCAGATGGATGTACATTCAAGACTGTTCCATTCCTGGTAATCATTTAGCTGTTCAGATGCTCGTTATTACGTTAAAGTCATGAGCTTCAAATTTGATATGATGTTTAGTTTTGTAGTGAATTAAGTGATAGTTACTAGTCACTGGTACAATTAGTTGTGTAGCATCGGTTTCCATTTTATTATCTTTCTCACATGACCATTATGTATTTTTTTTTTGTGGTCATACAGGAAAACTAGTGCAAGGAACTTCTTTAAATATCAAATATAAAGGAGGTCTCACTTGAACACATTGCATAAATTGATTGAGGTCATAGAAATTTTACATTACTTGTAGCAAATATATTTATGTTTGTTCTAAAGGTTTTACTCATTAATTATCTCAGACATATGTACTCATACATGAGTATCATTCTTATCTCATATTACTCTCACATAATTCTACAGGCTTCATATTTCCGAATTGGAAAGAGGAACAAAAGTTTGGTTTATATATACCCTCTATCTTTGATCCTCTATTATTTTAACATATTCTAATACAGCAAAACACCTCTCAGCAATACAGATTGTAAAGAATGGTGTTTTTGCAGACTCAAGTAGTTCCCAATGTATGTTGGAGATGACAGGACCGACAATATTCAAGGTAAGCCAATTTATAATAATACTTGAAGTTTGAGATAGGAAAGGGGTTTGTTGGAGTTGGACAACTGGTCTGGTCATATATCTGAAATTACTTCAGTTGATAGCTTTGCATTAGATGCACTTTGGATTACCTTTGAACCATCTGGGTCTAGTTATGTATCTGAAATTACGTCGTTAATGTTTATATGTAGGTTTGAGATCTTGAAAATCAATAAGCCGAAAAGTGAAAAAGTAGACAGAGGAAGGAGAACAGAGCTTTTCTTGACATTGTCTCATTCTTCTCTTACTTTGTTGAAGCAAGACCCCAAGAATATTCCAAACTCAAACTTCATCTTAGTCATGTGCTTTAGTTATGGTGATTAGCCTTTTATCATCTTTAAGATGATTTTATTTTGGTTATTTGACTTGTAAATAAACAAAAGTGTTGATGGGTCGGTCAACCCAACATAACATTTTTGGATATAAAAAAATAATTGTAATGACAGTTACAACCCATATATTTGCAAACGAGCTCCGATCGGGTAATCTTCAATCTCTAACTGGTTTATTACTTTTTTTTTATCTATTTAATTATTTTTATTTTTATAAATTTTGTCACTACTTTTTTTATCGCTGTTTTACCACCTCTAGCGGCGACAATCGACATGTTTAGTTACACTTGAATTGTGTAATGAAGTTTAATTACCAGACATTCGAGTTCAAGTTTAATTATGCGATTAATTTATCTACGGTTATTAAATTGGGCAGGTTTTGGTGAAAGGATATGAAGATAAGAAAGGGGATGGTGATGAAGGTGATCACGCGGATGCAATCATTGCTCAGGTACTACTTTTGTAGTATATCTTTATTTATTAAGAAAGGGGATATTGACATTAATGCTCAACAGAGCCTTGTTGGCTGCCATATGCCATAGGATGTGTTAATTTAAAAGTTAGTTTTTGATATGGGTCAATGTGGGCAGGGTCGGGTTGTCATCTTGCTTTGTTGTATTCTAATTTTTCATTGATTTTACTACTAATAAGTGTTTAGCCCGCTTAACACGTTCATATTATGACTTGTGCAGATTTTCTACATCGAGCTGTTACAAAGCAAGGGCTGGATGATGGTCACGTTTTATATTTTTTTACACAATCAGAGCTATATATGTCAGTTTTGGTACATAGCTTTTTGCCATTTATAGGTCATGAAATGTAAATAGGTTGGCCCAATCTGGACCGGCAATATGTATGGACATATTTTGAGCAATAAAATTGCAGTTTGTGTACATCATGACATCATGTTATATGTATTTGTTTTAGAATTTTTTTTTTCTATATAAAATTAACCCAAAAAATTGAAAAGAAACTCTAAATAGATTTGATAAGACCTATAGGGACTGATCATCTAGACTTTTAATGACTGAAGCTTAAGTGATAAACGTGTATATCTAATAGTTTCCAAACCCATTTTACTTACTTAATTATTCAGTCATTAAATGTTTTGGACTTTTACCTACTGAAATTTTTAGTCATAATAGAGTTTTAGTGATCCCTTTGTTAGTGACTGTTTTTTCTTAAGTAGGAGTAGCATTTTTAGCCTTTAATGACAGTTTTTATACCTTTAATGACTGTTTATTTCAGTCACTAAATGGCATCTATCTTGTAGTGCCACCAGCCTTTATTTTACTGGACCTTCTTTTGATCTGCCCAAAGATTTTGCCCGCCCTCTTTTTCACGATTGGCCATTGGTACGTATGTTCCCAAGAATTCAAATTTATGAATAGTACATTTGATCTTAATATACCTCATACTACACTTTCATCTACTTCTCCACCATTTTGTATGGATTTATTTTCTTCTATGAGTTCGAGTTTCGTGAGGAGCACTTTCAGGTAAATCAAAATTTTAATTTATTGGGTTTTAATTCGTGTGATGTACAGAATGATATATCGGTTCAATTATTAACCTTTCATCTATCTGTTTCTTCATATTTTGATTACAATAGAGATTACAAAGTATTGGGTAAATACACTCTGTTCTTCATATTTAGATTTTGATTTCCGTTTAATTTTTTTCTAATTTTGGTTGTGATGTCAAGTTGTGCAGGTTTGAATCATGGAAGGTCATTAAGAAATATCTTTCAATGGTGATTATGTAGTGAATGAAAGGTGTTTGATGAAATGTCTGATACAAATAGAGTAACTGGTATGATTTCTTTTACATATGTTATCATTCCAAGATGATTGGTTGTTGGTTTATAATAAGTTTGTACTTTGTACACTTTCGCTACCAACTTGAATGAGTCTATCTGACTTTATTGTTGTGATCCCCCATTTGAATAAGACCGACTCGAATTTGAATACGAAGCTCATAATAGGTATTCATATCGAGTTTACAAATTGGGTTTGTATATGGTCTAATTACTGAGTTCTATTAACCTGATCATACAACTGATAGCCTAAAACATCCAAAAAAATGTCATTATCTAACGAATATGATGTATTTTTCTAGATTTTTCAACAATATTTCAATTATAAGAATACAAGAGGAAAAAATCAAATTCGAGTTTCGGGTCAAATGGAAGACACATCACATCTGGAAAAAAAAAGCCTAAAACCTATATGAGGTTAGATCGGATGCAAAACCGATTCGAAAACTAAAACCCAATTTGAATCGGTTTATGTGAATTGAATTTGAATAGAACTTCAACTATTTAATTTACGTTATATCTAGATACCAAATATCCCTATTGTTAATGGTTGAAACTTGAAAGTGTGTAAATGAATTATTCTAGAATTTTGGAATGATGATATTGAATTGCATAGAATTAGGGTGTCTATGGCAAAACTAGATGAAGCTAGAGATGGAGCTGGAGCTGGAGATGGAATCTAGAAGCTGGAGCTGGGGTATTTGTTTAGGGCTGGAGATGAGGTTTTTATTTGTTAATAAGTGTTTGACAAACTAGCTGGAGATGAAGTTTATTGATCTAAAATGACATAAAAGGACATCATATATCATAACTTAAAAATTTAAATAATTGGAAAAAGAGTAATGTACTAATTTAATAAATAGGGATGGCGATTATCTAAATAAGCTAGTTTGAGGGGCTTCTAATTTAGGGGATTGTTTTTCAAAGAAGCCTTCTTCTAGTTTTCATGCCAAACAAGGATTATCAATTTATAAGGGATTGAGATTCTTAAAATGAGAATCTCAGGATGCGTTTAGTTACAGAAAAATTTCTCCATTTTTCTTTTTCTGTTTCTCTAGAGAATGAGAAGTGTTTTACCTCTCTAGAAAAGCATGGAAATTCTAGAAAACATGTTTAGTTGCAAGGGGTGGAGTTTTCCTTTTCCAAAGAAGAGTAGAGATGGAAACCATCAAAAGTAGTTTTCAAATTTGTAGTTATAAAATGGAAAACAAGGATTTTCCTTTTCTTAGAAAAGTTTTTTTAGAAAAACTCAAATTTGAACACGTTTTCTAATTTTCTTGTTTTCTTAGAGAATTTTTCTAGAAAAGTAGGGAGTTTTCTGTAACTAAACGCACCCTCAATCTCCTAAAATCCCCCATAATCCCCTCAAATATGGTTGCCAAACACAACCTTAGTAGATGATTATTGGTTTATGTAAAACATTCCAATGAATTACTCTTAAATGTTTAGCATTTTACAAGACAAAAAGCTAGTCGTGAATCGTGACTTTGTGTGTGTGTGAGTGGTCACATGGTTATCACGTTTCGTCGTATGATAGTACCTAAGTTTGAATCGAGATGTACACCATAAAATATTGAAATTGATTCAGGTTAATTATGTTGTTCCTTAGAATTTACTATCTCCGTCTCACTACAAGTGTCCATATTATTTTACTATATTCGTCTCACTACAAGTATTTATATTACTATTTTATATTGTCCCAAAAAATGTCCACTTCATGTTACAACCAATTAAAAGAATATTTTTTTTTTTTTTTGAAAGACAAGTACTCACACACCCCACTAATTAACTATGTTATGTTGTCCCAAAAAAGTGTCTAATTTAAGTTACAACCAATCAAAGGAAACCTTTTTTTTTTAATGTAAGTAATCACACACTCCAATACCACGGATATATATGTATATATGTATATATATATATATATATATATATATATATATATATATATATATATATATATATAATTGTCACATCCCATTAGTTGAACCCTTAACCTCCTCAAGTCCACATGGTTGAAAGATCACCACGATACCGCTAGGCCAATGGTTCTTTGGTATCATAAGAAACTTTAGTGGGTAGTAGAAATTTTAATTGCTTGATGAAGAGTGTAGTTAGTGAAGATGCATAAAACTCTTTGCATAGAAGTTAATTTACACTTCGACAAAATCGGAGAGTTTAATTTTTTTCACACATTTATTAAATATTATTTTAGATCATTTATAGAATTCATGATTGAAATTTCTATAAATAAAAATAGTTTAAATATTGTTATTCCTCAAGATCAAATGATTGTTGAGGTTTGGGCCTCATCAATTTCACATGCCCCTGATATATTGTTTTTTTGAAAATAGCCCCTGATATATTGTTATTCTAATGGAATGGAATTCAGAAATTGGTGGAAATAAATCATTGGTCTCCGCTTTTTTGTTTTGCGTTTGTTTACTTCATCAATTCAATGTGTCATTATTTCAGGTTATTTCGTCTAACCTTTGTTCGTTACTATTATTATATACGTACATACTTAACAAACTAACGGACGATTATCTTATTTTGTATATACTCCAAATTGATAATGATAAGTTTTGAGAGAAATGTCGAGGGGAAACAATGATATACCAGATTTGATGTATTATATGACACATTTATAGTGTAAAAAGAAGTGTTGTTAAGTTGCAGTCAAATTTTATAAGTGAAAAATGTAATGTTGTTACAATAGAATACAGCTGTTGTGAAAATGCAGTGAATCTAGACGTAGATCACAAATAAATTTGTTTTAAAAGGTAGTAAATCTAGTCTACACCCCATTCCTCTCATTTGAGGTCTTTGCCGATGATCCTTCTCCATTATATTATAATTAATATTAATTCTCAGAAAATGTGATACTTTTACATAATTATACTAGCAATGTGTTATGTTTTGCACTTGGATAGTTCAAAGAATATGTGATGAATGAGATGGAAGTCGTGCAAAATGAATGTAACATACAACAATCGAAAATTGAACAACCTACCCTATGGCCTAAAGAATCCATATCAACCTGAGAAACGTTTGAAAAAATTCCGACGCCTAAGATTCAACTAGACCCAATGAGAAACACCTTCCACCTAAATGAACCTCAAATGGACTAAGCCCTCCTAAAAATACCAACAAACCACGACTTCATGAATGATTCAAATTGTAACGCCATTTGACAAAGTAATTTGAATGTCTTTGATCACTTACCACTGGAGAAGTTTTTTCCATTCATAGAATGAACATTCCGATTTTCTACGGTTCTTTATCTGAATTAACTCGAAGAGATTGTTTTATAAATTAACCTTCAACAGAAATTTTTTTTGTTTGGATATGAGAGTTAAAGATTTTATTTTCATATAAGCTAAGCTTTTGAAAAAGGGAAAACTAGCTGGGTACGGTACGTAGCTTTTAATATGAATCCGAAGTCTTAAAAACAGATATAAATAACTTTAAATGATTAATTTCCTTTCTTAATTCATCATATATTCGATCTCAAGTAATTAAAAGCGAAAGTACGAAACTTTAATTAAAAGTTACAGGTTACAACATGACCATGTAGCTTCTGCTTTGCATCTACTTTTGCTAAATGTATTTTGCACATTTCTAACTCCCTTTTTAAACTATTTTCTTAACAAACTATGTGTATTATATTAAATAAAACTAGCAAGACGCTAAGATGTACAGAAACTACAAAGAAAGATACTTTATTTTTCCCAACTTTTTCAATTTAAGGTACAAAACTTTATTTTTATTTTTCAATTTAAGGCATCCAATTTATTGTCATCAAATTAAGGACTTTTCTTCAATTTGAGGTATGAAACTTTAATTTTAATATTTGTTATTTCACAACTTTTTTTTGGAAACAGCAAATGATATATATATAGGCTCCAAGACTTAGAAGAACTAAGCAAGGAGAAAAGAGAGTACAAAATAAGGAAATTAACAAATAATTACAAAGATCAGACAATAAACGGAAATCTACACCAATTATCCCAAGAAAGAGGGATGTTTCCCCTATGTTTGATCCATAAGAACGACAAAGAGACGACGTCATCCAATATAGCCAATACTGATTTCCTCATCTTCTTAAATACTAGTTCGTTTCTAGCCTTCCAAATACACCAAATCGAACATTGGAGAATTGCCATGAAGATTTTCCTTTTCTTTAAACCATTCCCCCAATGAGCACCGAACTCCATTAAATCTACCACCGAAGTAATGTTATACAGCGAAATACCGCACCACTTGAAGATGCCTTTTAAAACTTCTGCTGCCCTCGGACAGCTGATCAAGGCATGATTCGAGCATTCCACTTCAAGCTCACAGACTTTACAAATCACTGAACCAATGTTAATACCTCTATCTTCCAACCCTTTAGCCGCCGGTATTCTCTCTAAGCAAGCTTTCCATATAAAACAATTAACCTTTGTAGGCACCCAATTCAACCACTGCATATTGACGTATCCAGAGGTGGTTATTTTCTCATCAATGAGACGCCTTGTTGCGCTAACTAAGTATGAACCTGTAACACCCTCAAATTTCGGGTCGCGGAAGCAGTCGGGTCGGGTGTTACTAAATCAATTATCACAAGCATAAAGATATATAATGAACGACTCTAAATGAGACGTTGAAAATAGTTATACATTTACTAAATAAAACGTTTATAAAGTTGATAGTGGTTTTCAAATACATAATTTGAAATACAAAGTAAATGCAGAGTTGTCCCGAAGTTTGAAAACATGCGACTCGAGCTAGCATAGCTTGTAGTGGTCCTAATCCTGCGGCCCACCTGAGAATACATACTAAAACAGGTCAGCTATAAAGCTGGTGAGTTCACAGAGTATTTAATATGAATCGTGTGATAATACCATCCGTATTATAAAAAGCGGTTATCCACCGTGTATTTAGATTAAATGAGTTTGCAAAGACATTACAAAAGTTGTATATCGGGGTGTAGGTTACCCTAACCATATAATTTACTAGATGGTGGAGTTAGTATGCATCGGCTATTAGTCTTTACATAGAGGTACGGGTTCCTAGAATTAGGTCATCTACCCATGTAGGAACCATAATATATGTTGATTGTTAATAAGTATCCCGAGTCCCAATAATCCATCGGATTATCCTGCAGTATATAAGTAATGAAAGTAGCACTACGTGCATACTTTATGTTCAAGAGCACCACGTGCTTAAACTGGATAAACAATGAAGCACCACGTGCTTAAGGTCAAATGTATTGAGGCACTCCGTGCCTGATGTATGTAATAGGTATGCATATGTATGAAGCACCACGTGCTTAGCAATGTAGTAATGTATAGATAATCAGTAGTAGCACCACGTGCCAAGTAGTGGTTCAGCGAACCCGGAAGTAGCACAACGTGCCAAGTAGTGGTTCAGCGAACCCGGAAGTAGCACAACGTGCCCGGAAGTAGCGCAACGCGCCCAGTGATGGCCCTACAGGCTCGGCAGTAGCATAACATGCCTACTGTGTGATCAAATGAAGCATTACATGCTTGTTTAACGTTAATGAAGCACTACGTGCTTAATGGTGTAAACAGGGTGTGTACATCTGTATATATATATATACGCGAAGCACCGCGTGCTTGTTAGTGTAAGCGTGTGTACATCATCATGTACATGTAATCAGAAGTAGCACCACGTGCTAAATAGTGGTTCAACGAACCCGGAAGTAGCACAATGTGCCCGGAAGTAGCGCAACGCGCCCAGTGATGGCCCCACGGGCTCGATAGTAGCACAACGTGCTAAACAGTTTATGTATGCATAAATTAGTGTAAGATATCTACAGATAAACACTACACTCAATTTATGTGCGTTTATTACCCTACGGTAATGTTGAAGGTGTAATCTAACAATCTACACCTATGAGTAAAGTTTAGTGTTCACAATGTATCTAAGTGTGACTAATCACCACCTAGATGATGGGCGTAGCATGTCATGTCTAGATGCGTATAAATGTCACCTAGCTATTCGGAGTAGTACATAATGCCTAAGTGTGTCATCATATCACTTAGTTGTCGAAAAGTACCTACAGCACTTAAATGATGGATACTATCAGTCGGTTCTATAAATCGTGACTTGATTAGTAAGCGTGGTCTCTAGGTCGTGTTTCACGAGTAAACTAGCCAAATCTAGTAATACTGAATCGCCGATGTGACGAAGTGTTTAATTGTTGTTTCTTGTATAATTCTAGTTGTTGTCTTGCTAAGGCACACTTAGTTTGCATCGTATGTACGGTTGTCTCAAAGGCGTTGGGGTCTAACATGTCATTTGCAAACGTTTGTAAAGCAGTTGTAAGTTCGTTTATCAACGAAAAGTAAGTAAATCATGAGTATGTATCTCCCCCAAAATCAGTGAAAACAGTAAAAAGGAGGGGCTATGAACTCACCTGAGGAGCTAGCGTCTTAGCGTAATGAGTCGTGCCAAGTAAAATCTCCTAATATCCTAAACACGAGAGATTTCGTACGTTTGTAAGTGCGGTTCGTTATGGATGGTTCGTAATAATAATTTATATTATTATTAGGTTCGAGTTTTCGTATACTTTATAAAGTATATTTGCTTTGGATTACAAGCCGTATCGCATTTGAATTTTCATTTGAAAACGTTTTCCGACACTTAGAAAGATTTGGCAAATTTCTGTTTTCTGCGACACAACATGCGACACAATGGTTGTGTCGCATGGTACGACACAATTCTGCGACACAAGGGTTGTGTCGCATGGATTCGAGGTGCTGAGTCAACAGCGACATAAGCGTTGTGTCGCATGGGTTTTGCGATATAAGATGCGACACAAGATACGACATAATACGGTTTATACGACACAATAGTGCGACACAAGGGTTGTGTCGCATGGATGGTTTATGCGACACAATATGCGACACAATGGTTGTGTCGCAAAGATGAACACCCAGACAGTCAGCAGCGACTGTCGCATTTTTCCGATCAAAAACCCAATCCAAGCGTGTTTTTGAGCTATAAAATCGTGTTTCTTTGTTGTATTGGTTAATACTAAGTATGTTAAACACTATTATGAAAGAAAACTTCAAAATCTAAAGATTTACGGGATTTGTCGGAAACTTACAAGTGGTCGGATTTGAAATCCGAAAAGGTGGTTGTGTAGATCGTGAACTCGTGATCGTTTTTCTCTAAATGGCCCAAGCGATTTGAGATCGTTTTGTGGTAGTTTTTATGTGATTAGTGAGTATTTTAGAGAGAAGATTGAGAGAGAAATGGAAGTAGAGAGAGAGAGAGTGGTGTTGAAAATGAGGTGAAAAAGGGGGAGGAAGTTGGGTTTTGTCCAACACAGATCCCCAGTGCGCGGACTGTGGTCTCCAACCACAGTACAAAATACCCGTGTTTTATTTGTCCAGTCATAAGATAATATAAAATTCTTATTTATATTATTTTAAAATGTTTTCTAATGGAAGTATTTTATAAAAATGCTAATTGGAAATAAAAGTTAAATCATTTATAAAAAGTTTAAAATAGGCGCGAAAATTGGCCTTTTTAACCGGGTGTTACATTATCCCCCTGTTATGAAAATTTCGTCCCGAAATTTAAAATGATGTCGTGGTCGCGTGGAGTCTGGGGAGCAATGCACGTACGAGAGATTTATCGAGTAGATAGTAGACATATCATGTCTATGACGGAGTTGAGGAGCAATCAATCCATGACTGTGTCGAAATTTATCGTTGTAGTTACATTCTGACTATATTGTTTGTTCGAGGTATGATTAATTTGTGGTTGTTAGGTAACCGTTTACGTCGTAGTCCGTTAAGGACTAGATGGTTGTCACCTAGTGACCGTTTTGTGAGTAGTCCTATCAGGACCAAATATCTAGCAGATAATAATTTAACTAGTCTGCTGAAAGCAAACTCTAAGCTTAACTTTGACCTAGTCGTGTCTTTCCGACGATGCCTTAAGCGTTTGAATTTTTTTTTTTCAAAATGGTGTGAGGGATGACACCTAGATGTTTAAAGAGTTAAAGAATTAAGTTGTTGAGAAAGGACGTAACCTTCCTACCTTAGAGATCCCGCTAGGCGTTATTGTAGAGTCTCGGGCAGTCTCTTTTGAGGTGTCCAGGGTCTCCGCATTCGAAACAGACCTTCGGGCCGTTAGGGTTTGAGATAGTAGTAGGGACTCTGCAGTTCTTAGTTGGGTGCCCATAGCTTTTGCACCTATTGCATGGCGTGCCACACGCCCCCGTATGGTGGCTTTCGCATCTGGGGCAGAAGGGTTTGTTTCCCTTGTATTTCTTCTCTCCGGGTTTGATTATATTGAGTGGTACGGGTTCAGGTCTTAAGGTTAGCTCGTGGCTATTGCTGGGATTTTCATCCCATTTCCTCTTGCTATAGGGATTAGGAGATCGAGGGAGTGTCTCAGAGTCGGCTTTCATCGCCATTAGTTCATGAGCCAAACGTATGGCTTTTCGGATGGTTGTAGGTGCGGATGAGATGACGTTCCCTCGGATGGGCTTAGGAAGACCTAGAATGTATTTTCTGATACGCGTGGACTCTGAGTTTACTATGTTTGGGCATAAGGGTGCCAATTGTTGGAATCGAGTGGTGTACGAGGTGATGTCATTCCCCTTCACAGTGAGGTTCCAGAGTTCAACCTCGAGTCGATGTATTTCCTCGTTAGGGCAGTACTCTTCCTTGAGCATTTGTTTCAGTTCCTCCCAGGGCATCCTGTAGGCAACTTCGGTGCTCATAGACTGAACTTGGGTGTTCCACCAGGTAAGTGCACCTTCTTCAAAAGTGCAGGTAGAGAGTCTGACCTTGCGGTCGTCAGGGCATTCGCAGAGACAGAATATGGATTCCATTTTCTCAATCCACCTAGTTAAGCCAATAGCTCCTTCGGTTCCAGAGAAGTGTAGTGGTTTGCACCTCATAAATTCTTTATAAGTGCAGGGTCTCGTTTGGAGTGGGTTGTTCAGTGCGGCATCGCCGTCAGTTCGTAGGTTTCGTGAGAGTAACGCATCGGTCACTCCTTGAGCAATGTATCGGGCGAGTTCAGCTTCGTCGAAAGTCAGTTGCCTTGAAGACATGTTCCTTTAAGAAAAGGCAAACGTGTGTAAGTTGTCGTGATAGTGTTGATTTCTCCAAGTATTTTATAAGAGTGAGATAGGATCCTATATCCGTATCTAAGTCGAGGTTTCCAGTTTTGTGTGTGGTGGACATCGTCCCGCGTTACGTGATTTTTGAAGTGACGATTTTTGTTCCTATCTAGTTATCCAAATCGTTGTGTCTATTTGTTCACATTCCCAATGATGGGATTTAGTTAAGTAGTTTTGATTGGCAGTCATAACCATGACTAAGTAGTATTATTCCCAATAGTCGTTCAAGGCTATGCTATGGTGATGATCCTACAGATCATAATGCAGTACTAACCTACCGTGTGTGTAGCACTATGTGCTATAAGTGTAGTACTAACTGTACCATAACTGCAGTACTATTTGTACTGAAATGCGAAGTCAACACACCATGAGTACAGTGTCCGAAACACCGTACTTGTAAAACTACGTATTGTAAATGCAGCACCCTGTGCCGTAAAAGTAGTGCCACGCACTGTAATGCAGTACTCAAAGTACTGTAGGTAGGTAGGGATCGTATATTTCTTGAACGTAGCCTCCAAGGATGTATGTGTATAAGTCATGGGATTTCTATACGTAGCAAGTATACGTACATAATAAAAGTCAGGTATGGCACCTCGTGCCCAGTTAAGTAAGTGTATATGTATATATGTAAGTCGTACATGCAACTATAACAAGTCTACATGTATAATTGAAGTAGCACCTAGTGCTATAATGCAGTGCTATCAGCACAGTAATTGAAATACTAATGTATTGTGATTGTAGTACCGAAGTACTATGAAATGCAGCACTATGTGCCGTAATGTAGTGCCCGCGGCACCGTAATTGCAGTACCCATGTACTATGAGTGTAGCATCAACATGCTCTGATTTGTAGTATTGACATACAATGGAAGCTGCACTAACGTGCTCAAATGGTGGTATCAACATACCGTGAAATCGTGGCATCACGTGCCGTAGTGTTACACAAGTATAGCCCTCGGGCCGTCAGTAAGTTTGAAGGTAATTCGTGGATTTAGTCATTACGATCATCCTTCGCAATACTAATCAGTCGTGACCAACCTGGTCAAACTTTGAGGTCAAGTCGTAAAAGTTGGGAAGCTGGCGATATGCCACTTCGAAAGTATATATCAGTACTACAGCGGAATCATGTCAGATGTAATCGTACCTACATGTATACAGATATGTAGGAATAATATACACGTAAGGCCTATTCATATATACCTACAGTACATATAATAGCCTAGGGTGTCTAGCAATAACAAATAACAATCAGAGTCGTCTATCGTAATCCCCGTTTCAATATGACCCCCCTTTCAGACTTCACATCATCTTCCGTAAATTGTACATAGTTGGCCGGACTATGTTAAATTAAGTTCGTATGATGTGATTCCTGAACCGGTCATACCTAGCAAGGGATACTGCCTAACGGTCATAGTCTAGGCCCACTAAATGCAACCTAGTTCACTATAACCTTAGGCTCTGATACCAATCTGTAACACCCTCAAATTTCGGGTCGCGGAAGCAGTCGGGTCGGGTGTTACTAAATCAATTATCACAAGCATAAAGATATATAATGAACGACTCTAAATGAGACGTTGAAAATAGTTATACATTTACTAAATAAAACGTTTATAAAGTTGATAGTGGTTTTCAAATACATAATTTGAAATACAAAGTAAATGCAGAGTTGTCCCGAAGTTTGAAAACATGCGACTCGAGCTAGCATAGCTTGTAGTGGTCCTAATCCTGCGGCCCACCTGAGAATACATACTAAAACAGGTCAGCTATAAAGCTGGTGAGTTCACAGAGTATTTAATATGAATCGTGTGATAATACCATCCGTATTATAAAAAGCGGTTATCCACCGTGTATTTAGATTAAATGAGTTTGCAAAGACATTACAAAAGTTGTATATCGGGGTGTAGGTTACCCTAACCATATAATTTACTAGATGGTGGAGTTAGTATGCATCGGCTATTAGTCTTTACATAGAGGTACGGGTTCCTAGAATTAGGTCATCTACCCATGTAGGAACCATAATATATGTTGATTGTTAATAAGTATCCCGAGTCCCAATAATCCATCGGATTATCCTGCAGTATATAAGTAATGAAAGTAGCACTACGTGCATACTTTATGTTCAAGAGCACCACGTGCTTAAACTGGATAAACAATGAAGCACCACGTGCTTAAGGTCAAATGTATTGAGGCACTCCGTGCCTGATGTATGTAATAGGTATGCATATGTATGAAGCACCACGTGCTTAGCAATGTAGTAATGTATAGATAATCAGTAGTAGCACCACGTGCCAAGTAGTGGTTCAGCGAACCCGGAAGTAGCACAACGTGCCAAGTAGTGGTTCAGCGAACCCGGAAGTAGCACAACGTGCCCGGAAGTAGCGCAACGCGCCCAGTGATGGCCCTACAGGCTCGGCAGTAGCATAACATGCCTACTGTGTGATCAAATGAAGCATTACATGCTTGTTTAACGTTAATGAAGCACTACGTGCTTAATGGTGTAAACAGGGTGTGTACATCTGTATATATATATATACGCGAAGCACCGCGTGCTTGTTAGTGTAAGCGTGTGTACATCATCATGTACATGTAATCAGAAGTAGCACCACGTGCTAAATAGTGGTTCAACGAACCCGGAAGTAGCACAATGTGCCCGGAAGTAGCGCAACGCGCCCAGTGATGGCCCCACGGGCTCGATAGTAGCACAACGTGCTAAACAGTTTATGTATGCATAAATTAGTGTAAGATATCTACAGATAAACACTACACTCAATTTATGTGCGTTTATTACCCTACGGTAATGTTGAAGGTGTAATCTAACAATCTACACCTATGAGTAAAGTTTAGTGTTCACAATGTATCTAAGTGTGACTAATCACCACCTAGATGATGGGCGTAGCATGTCATGTCTAGATGCGTATAAATGTCACCTAGCTATTCGGAGTAGTACATAATGCCTAAGTGTGTCATCATATCACTTAGTTGTCGAAAAGTACCTACAGCACTTAAATGATGGATACTATCAGTCGGTTCTATAAATCGTGACTTGATTAGTAAGCGTGGTCTCTAGGTCGTGTTTCACGAGTAAACTAGCCAAATCTAGTAATACTGAATCGCCGATGTGACGAAGTGTTTAATTGTTGTTTCTTGTATAATTCTAGTTGTTGTCTTGCTAAGGCACACTTAGTTTGCATCGTATGTACGGTTGTCTCAAAGGCGTTGGGGTCTAACATGTCATTTGCAAACGTTTGTAAAGCAGTTGTAAGTTCGTTTATCAACGAAAAGTAAGTAAATCATGAGTATGTATCTCCCCCAAAATCAGTGAAAACAGTAAAAAGGAGGGGCTATGAACTCACCTGAGGAGCTAGCGTCTTAGCGTAACGAGTCGTGCCAAGTAAAATCTCCTAATATCCTAAACACGAGAGATTTCGTACGTTTGTAAGTGCGGTTCGTTATGGATGGTTCGTAATAATAATTTATATTATTATTAGGTTCGAGTTTTCGTATACTTTATAAAGTATATTTGCTTTGGATTACAAGCCGTATCGCATTTGAATTTTCATTTGAAAACGTTTTCCGACACTTAGAAAGATTTGGCAAATTTCTGTTTTCTGCGACACAACATGCGACACAATGGTTGTGTCGCATGGTACGACACAATTCTGCGACACAAGGGTTGTGTCGCATGGATTCGAGGTGCTGAGTCAACAGCGACATAAGCGTTGTGTCGCATGGGTTTTGCGATATAAGATGCGACACAAGATACGACATAATACGGTTTATACGACACAATAGTGCGACACAAGGGTTGTGTCGCATGGATGGTTTATGCGACACAATATGCGACACAATGGTTGTGTCGCAAAGATGAACACCCAGACAGTCAGCAGCGACTGTCGCATTTTTCCGATCAAAAACCCAATCCAAGCGTGTTTTTGAGCTATAAAATCGTGTTTCTTTGTTGTATTGGTTAATACTAAGTATGTTAAACACTATTATGAAAGAAAACTTCAAAATCTAAAGATTTACGGGATTTGTCGGAAACTTACAAGTGGTCGGATTTGAAATCCGAAAAGGTGGTTGTGTAGATCGTGAACTCGTGATCGTTTTTCTCTAAATGGCCCAAGCGATTTGAGATCGTTTTGTGGTAGTTTTTATGTGATTAGTGAGTATTTTAGAGAGAAGATTGAGAGAGAAATGGAAGTAGAGAGAGAGAGAGTGGAGTTAAAAATGAGGTGAAAAAGGGGGAGGAAGTTGGGTTTTGTCCAACACAGATCCCCAGTGCGCGGACTGTGGTCTCCAACCACAGTACAAAATACCCGTGTTTTATTTGTCCAGTCATAAGATAATATAAAATTCTTATTTATATTATTTTAAAATGTTTTCTAATGGAAGTATTTTATAAAAATGCTAATTGGAAATAAAAGTTAAATCATTTATAAAAAGTTTAAAATAGGCGCGAAAATTGGCCTTTTTAACCGGGTGTTACAGAACCATCTTGGGTTAACTTACTGATCAGCTTGTCATCTGCATCATTGGGTTGAAAGGATAATATCATGTGAGACAGCAAACAAAACTCATCGATATAAATTTGACTATCAAACCCATGACACCAATTCCAAACAAATCTGTTACTTCCAATACGATCCGAGACAGTGCAGTCTTTGTGTCTTTCCAGCAAGAATAACGAAGGGAATTTAACATTCAAAGGGGAATTTCCTATCCAATGGTCCTTCCAAAATCTTATACGCTTCCCGTTACCAACTTCATATGCAAAGAAATCCTCAAAGTTGAGACTAAAACCAGCAATGTCTTTAGATACTTTGCATATATTACTCCAAACTCCCGATGCTTTAGGCTTACACATGTGTTGTATAACCTTATCTCCTAAATCATGACAAGCCGAGACAACCTCCTTCCATATTTGATGGTTATTGTCCCGAAGTTTCAGCCACCATTTTAGAAGTAAAGCACAGTTTTGCGCTTTGAGAGAGCCCACCCCGAGTCCACCTTTTTCTTTAGACGCCATGACCACTGACCAAGCAACCCAGTGGATTTTCTTTTCATTATTCTTGCCACCCCATAAGAAACGTCTCCTAATTTGTTCAAGGCAATCAATGATACCATCGGGAGCTTTAAATAAAGAAAAGTAGTATAAAGGCAAGCTAGTTAGAACAGAATTGACAAGAGTCAATCTTCCTCCAAAGGACAGATTTTTCGCTTTCCAATCCGATAGTTTCGATGTAAACCTGTCAATGATTGGGGACCAGTGCTTTTTGAGAGCCATGTTAGCACCAACAGGCACTCCAAGATATTTAAACGGGGTAGAATCTGTGATACATCCAAGACATCCAGCAAGTTCTACAATCTGAGAATCGGGAATGCCACAGCCGTATAACTTGGACTTGTGAAAATTAACTTTCAAGCCAGATGACGCGTTGAAACATCTAAGAATTCGGGCTAAGTTTTCCATATTTGTTTTGGATGCCTCCCCAACAAATATTGCGTCGTCCGCATAAAATAAGTGAGAAATAGAAGGACCATCGGCACCAATCTTAATTCCGTGGAAAAAACCTTTGTCACATGCCTTTTTCAATGCCACATTGAGACCCTCCATTGCAATGATGAATAAAAAAGGTGATAGAGGGTCACCTTGTCTAACACCTTTCGAAATTTGAAACTCTTTAGTCGGAGAGCCATTGATCAATATCGAAGCAAAAGAAGACTTTAAGCATCCTCGGATCCACCCTCTCCATTTAGAACCAAAGTTCATTTGTTCCATAACCGAGTCCAAGTAATTCCAATTTATGGAATCAAAAGCCTTCTCAAAATCCACTTTAAATAGAAGCAACTCCTTCGATCTTCTCTTAGCCCATGATAATACTTCGTTTATTATTAATGGACCCTCTAAGATGTTTCTACCGTTTATATATGCCGATTGAGAAACATCAACGATATCACCAACTACTTCTTTCAACCGGAATGATAATGCTTTGGCAAGAATTTTGTACATGCATCCAATGAGTGAGATGGGACGGTAGTCACATAAATTAACTGGGTCCTTAATTTTTGGAATAAGCGTGATAAAAGACGAGTTACACCCTCTAGCAATTTCACCAGTGCTTTCAAAGTGCTTAATGAATCGCATTATATCCGGAATAATGATGTCACAGTGAGCTTTTAAGAACTTGAAAGTAAATCCATCGGGCCCCGGGGATTTTTCATTACCACATGCCCGAATAGAGGCTTTAATCTCTTCAACTGAAAAAGGGGACTCAAGGTGATTCCTTTTATCAACAGATAATGACTTGAACAAATCATTAATAAGCAGTGGTCTTTTCACCCATTTTTCTTGAAATTTTTGTGAAAAAAACCTGTGTGCTTCTTCCTTAATCCTCAATGGGCAGGAAATCCATGAGCCATTGATTGATAATCCATAAATCCGATTGTTCCTATTCTTGTTTTTTAATATCCCATGAAAATATGAAGAATTCTCATCCCCATCCATCGCCCATTTGATACGCGCTTTCTGCTTCAAATCCATTTTACGAAGAAGGTTTAGTTCCAACAATCTAGATTTACCATCAGCAACTTCCTTTAATTCGGAGTTAGAAAGTGCTCTTGTCTCCACAATTGAGTCAAGATCACATAATCTATTCTGAATGGACGTGATTTCCTTATTTTCCTTAGCCACACCTGATAACCTCCACTCTTTAATATGATACATGACGAATTTCAATTTTGCTGCAAGAAATTGGTCATGTGAACCATAACCCTGGAATATGGCCCATGCAAGTTTAACCACTGCTGAAAAGCCATCAATTTGAAGCCACGAATTATATAATCTGAATGGTAAAGGACCGAAGTCAGCATCCGAATTACATAAGGTAATTGGGGAATGGTCAGAGTACAATCGAGGATGTGCAATGACCACCGATCTAGGCTGCAAGTTAATGAAATTATTGCAAACTAAAAATCTGTCCAATTTGCTTAATTTATAACTTGAGGGACAAAGATATGTAAATCTTCTTCCACCCATGTTGAAGTCTTTCAAGCCACTCGAACAAATGAACTCATTGAAATCTTTGGCCGAAGGTTTACAAAAAACCGAGTTGATTCTTTCACTCGCTTGTCTCACCACATTGAAATCACCAAAGAAAATCCACACCCCTTGATACGAGTTCTTGACATTTTTCAGATCATTCCATAGCAATCTTTTTTCAACAAGGGATTGTGGAGCGTAGACATTGACAATGTTTATCATACTATTAAAACCTATACAATAACCCCCCACCAGCAGATAGTAACGAGACTTACAGATTATAGAAGGAGCCAAATTTGCCGAGTTCCAAATGGTGATGATACCCCCCGATCTTCCTGTAGCCTCTATCGCTTCATATCCAAAATTATTATTTCCCAGCAACCAACAATATCCATATTATTATAATCCGAGCAGTGAGTCTCCTGCAAACCTATAACATCAATCCTGTGCTTAGATTTCAAACTCCGAATCCATTCAATTTTATGCGATTCGCTCACTCCTCTGATATTAAGAGACAAAAAATTCATTGAGAAACTCTAGTAACATCCACACCATACAAGATTTCGCGTAAAACCGGGTCGTCATGGCTAACCTGAAAACCCAATTCATTGCCTACTAAAACCGTATTCCTTAGTTCTTGAGACGAGACAGAGACATCATTGGATAAATTCTCTGAGCTAGAAGAGTTCATGGATTTGTTGAGATCAATCGAATCATTGAGATTCATGTTTTTATCCGCCGTATCAACCGATGTATCTCTATTTGGGGAAAATTGTCTTCGTCTTTTTTTGGGATTACCAGTTGATAAACCTTGTTGGACTTGACAGGAATGGCATGATATGCGGCCATTGGGCTTAGCTTTGGGCTTTGCAGGAGCAGAAAAGGCAAATGGCCCAATTTGGGTGTCAGGCCCAAATTGAGAGTTAAACCCATCATTAGAAGAAGAAACGTTCACCACAGGTGGAGCTGAGCTGGCCATGCAAAAATTTGCATGCGTTTGGAATTCCATAGGGACCTTGGAAGAGCAACCAACGTTCTGATTACCAATGCCCTCGATATTGTTACCATAATCATTAGGAATCGACTCTTCAACTACCTCGACGTCTTCAGCCGGAGATTCAGGATCGGCGACCTGCTCCGGGAGTATCTCTCCATCTTCCATCTCCGGATGATGATCATGTATGGATTGATCACTAATTGTATCCGAGATACCATCATCACCACTTTCATTATCGCTACTACTTTGATCAATAATGATGTACACCATCCGGACCTGGACTCGGATGGTATCCGACGACAGCTCGACTAAGCTTTTGGTACGGACGGCAGGCTACACTAGCTATCACGACCCCGGACCTGTACCGAACATAGACCCGGATAACGCCCGAGCCCAACTCTTTTAGCTCTCACCTCGGACACTAATACCCAGGACAGGATGCGGACTCGGCTACGTTCCGTGGCGAACCGCAGCACTAGCCGCTCCATCAACGTAACAGATGAACGGCTGCAAGATGACAAAGCAAGCCCGACATTCTCTGACAGAAGTACAACCCGTAACCGTTATATTCAGGTACGGCTAGCATGGCCTGGCCACTAACCTGGTCGGGATATTTGATTGGTCCACGTCAGCCGGCACACAGTAAATGTCGTCTTCGCCCACGACCGACCTTCCACGTCAGCGATCCACGCAGGAAGTGTCGTGCTCCCCCACGACCGAGCTTCCACGTCAACGATCCACGCAGGAACTGTCGTGCTCCCCCACGACCAAACCCTCCACGTCAGCTTAGGGTTTGGGTATAAATACCAGTGTCATACCTTCATTTCAGGCCAACACCTCATAAATCCACAGAGTCTTTCCTCACGAATTACTCTCCAAGAATTAAGCTTTCACCACCCTCGATTGACTTGGTCTCGACTCTGGGTTTGCACGTTAATTGGAGTGTGACAAGCTTGATTCCTCATACATCATCATCATCGTTGTACTCAAGTGTTTTTACGCTTGAACAATTGGCGCCATCCAAGGTTGATTTACCAGAAAACGACCACTTTTTAACCATCCGTACGCCGGAAACCTTCCCGGTACAATGGTTAACACTAAGCCTGCTGATGGTGGTGACGGTGCCACTACCGACCAACCGCCACCACCACCTTTCTCCGATCAATCTCCCCAGGCCACCATCGTTCGCACGACGGTTGGCAGCAGGATTGAATCACGGTAGTTGGTCTTCAGTTAGAATGACACTGACTCTGATAACAGGCCACCGCCGGAATGTACACCACAAAACACATCCTCAACGCCCAAATCCATCTCCAAAATCGAAGCCCAGCGCATGTTGGCAGAAATGGGTTTCGTTGTGGCACCTGAACCGCGACGTCCGCCGTCGTCCCCGCCACGTCGGGATGTGCCACCGCCACCACCGTATCAAGGTGGGATGGATAGGGCCGCTAGCCGTAAAATGTTGGCCGATCTGATCCTTAGCGCTGCTCCACCGGGCGCTATGCCAACATACTCTGACGAGTCGGCAACAGATAACTTAATTGCAAATTTTTATTCCACCATTCAGGGTGAGAAGGTGAAGAAGCCGGTGCCCGTCTCCACCACCACGGCTAGGTTCAGTGCGAAAATCGCGAACCATCCGTTACCTGCGAAGCTTACCATCCCATTGACGATCGGCACCTACTCAGGCGACTCAGACCCCGAAGACTTCCTACAGCGGTTTGAGGGCGCCATAAAAACAGAGCATTGGGAGGACGCTGTGGCTTGCCACATGTTCCCTCAGGTGCTGCAAGGCAACGCCCGTGGTTGGTTTGAGAAACTGCCGGCTGGTAGCGTGGCTAGCTACGCCGATCTCAGGTTCAAGTTCTTGCAACAATACCATAATCTGAAGCAGCACACGCTTACCCATCTCGACGTCTTCGAGATCAAACAGGGTAGTCGTGAGACACTTAGTGATTTCATCACTCGTTTCACAACGGAGTGTCAGAAGATCAGCAACCTGCACCCAAGTCAACAAATTGCCGGTTTCATCTACGGCATCATCAAGGAAAGGTATCCCACACTGTACTATCGGTTGAAGAGGAAGTTACCAACAGTGTATTCCGAGGCCATCGCTATGGCTCGGGACTACTTACGTTCCGGAAAAGATAAGGATCTGTACACCACGCCGGGCCGGGACTCACACCGGGTCGAGCATGACCGAACTCAGGCCCGCCATCATGAGGGTGGATCCGGGTCCGGCCGGCGCGACAATCAGAGACGGGATTTCCGCCGTGACACACGGCACGACCCCCGCCGTGGTGATAATCGTGAGGCGGCCCGTCGCCAACCATACGACAAGAATTCTCTGCTGACTTCGCTCACCAAGTCACCAAAGGAAATATTGCTCACTGAGACAGCGGCGCGGAGTGCGTTTAACCCTCCGCCCCCAATGGAACATCGTGACGTCCCTAAAAATGGGAAGTACTGTGATTTTCATGAGGAATACGGGCACGATACCGACGATTGTAGACAGTTGAAAAAGGAAATCAAGGCAGCCATCCAGGCCGGCAAGCTTAACCATTTGCTACCTGGAAAGAAGTTCAAGAAAGCCGATGGCACTAAAACTTACGGCTGGCAGCAGAAGGACGATCCCCGGGATCCTCCGGACGCCGTAATACACATGATTCAGGCCGCACGGCCAGGCTTAAAACGGAAGGCAGAGACATTACAAGACTGGCAAGTGACACCCATATCATTCCCTCCTCTGCGGAGCTCCGTCCTCCCAGAGCCTGTCGTCATATCGGCGCGTATTGGGAATTGCCAGGTCTCCAGGGTGTACACCGATACAGGCAGCGCTGTCGAAGTCATGTACGAGCACTGTTTCTTACAGCTGCCACAACCCATACAGGGAAGATTGCAGGAACCCCTGTCCCCGCTGTCCAGCTATGCAAACGACACCAAATGGCCAATTGGCAGGCTTGTCTTGGACGTTACATTGGGCGAATATCCGTACTGTCGGACTACTGAACTGGAATTCGTCATCGTGCGCGCCCCGTCTAGGTTTAACGTGCTCCTAGGCCGCACCGCTCTCCATAAGTTTGGAGCCATCACCTCAACTGTCCATGGGTTAATGAAATTCCCAACCCCAGCAGGCGTTGCCACTTTGCAGACAACAGGCACCGATGTACCTGTATGTGCTCAAGTATCGAAGACAACTCCTGGCCCGTTCACAATGTCTAGCGATGAGCTAGTGGCTATCAATCCCAGGTTCCCAGAACAGAAAATCCGGGTCGGCCTTGCCTTGAGTCCGCCAACACGGCTCCGGCTTTGTGAGATCCTAGCAAGTAACACGGATGTCTTTGCTTGGCAAGACTCAGAAATGACCGGCGTGCCGCGGTCGATTGCCGAACACAGACTAAACGTCAATACAAACATCACTCCGGTCAGACAGAAGAAGAGGGGAATGGCTCCTGACCGGAGCCGTTTTATTTGTGAAGAGGTCAACAAGCTGGTCCACGTCGGCATCATGCGTGAGGTCCAGTATCAGACTTGGGTCGCTAACCCCGTCCTTGTTAAAAAATCTGACGGCTCGTGGCGGATGTGTGTTGATTTTAAGGAAATTAACAAGGCATGCCCAAAAGACAACTATCCACTCCCTGAGATTGACTGGAAGGTTGAGTCCTTGTCCGGGTTCAGGTTCAAATGTTTTTTGGATGCCTACAAGGGATACCACCAGATACTGATGGCCGAGGACGACGAAGAAAAAACAGCATTCCACACGGACCAAGGCATTTTCTGTTACACCAAGATGCCTTTCGGTCTCAAGAATGCAGGTGCCACGTACCAGCGTGTCGTCGACGGCGCATTTAAGGCACAAATTGGGCGCAACCTAGAGGCATACGTTGACGACATCGTCATCAAGAGCAACATCGAGTCCCAGTTACTCGCGGACATTCTAGAAACGTTCACCTCGTTGCGAAAGATTAATATGAAGCTCAATCCGGCCAAGTGTTCGTTCGGCATGGAGGAAGAAAAATTCCTCGGGCACATGGTGACCCCGAGAGGCATTAAGGCAAATCCAAAGAAAATTCAGGCAATCGCCGACATGGCATCCCCACAAAGCAAAAAAGACGTGCAGAGCCTTAACGGAAGGTTGGCGGCCTTGGCCCGTTTCCTCTCCAAGGCTGCTGAACGCTCGCTGCCGTTCTTTGACACGCTGAAGGGTTGTATTAATAAGAAGGATTTCTCCTGGACGCCGGAGGCTGAGCAAGCGTTCCAGGATATGAAGACGTTCTTGACAGAATTACCAACCCTTACAGCCCCGATTCCCGGCGAGACACTTACGCTATACTTGACGGCATCTCAATGCGCCGTAAGCTCCGTACTAATAGCTATGCGTGACAAAACACAGATGCCGGTATACTTTGTAAGCCACGCCTTACAGCCGGGAGAGCTGAACTACTCGCCGATTGAGAAGCTTGTACTCGCGCTGGTACACTCAGCACGGCGTCTGCGCCGGTATTTTCAGGGACATCCAGTCACGGTTCTCACAGACCAGCCAATCAAACAGGTGCTCTCAAAGCCGGAGATCTCAGGCCGGCTAGCCAAATGGGCAATTGAATTAGGCGAACACGAAATTACGTTCTGCCCCCGAAGCGCGGTCAAGGGTCAAGTGATGGCCGATTTCCTTGCCGAGCTTCCGGGGGGGATAGAGGCTAGGTGCACCTCGGGCACCCCTAGCCGTGAAAGGCCAGCTATATGGGAGTTGTTTACTGATGGGGCTTCAAGCTCAGAAGGCGCCGGTGCCGGACTCATACTCATCAGTCCTGACGGGGAAGAGCACACTTACGCTCTCCGTTTCGGGTTCCCCGCCTCCAACAACGAGGCCGAGTATGAAGCATTGCTGTCCGGTATCCGGGTCGCAGTCGAGATGGACATCAAGGACCTCAAGGCGTACGTTGATTCTCAACTGGTGGCCAACCAGTTCAACGGTACGTTCGAGGCAAAAGACTCAACGATGAAGCAGTACCTGGTACTCGTGCAGAAAGCGGTGAAGCAGTTCAGAACGTTTGAAATTGAACAGGTCCCAAGAAACAAGAACAAAAAAGCTGACGCTTTGAGCAAGCTGGCCTCGCTCACCTTTGCCCACCTCACCAAGAAAGTTCTGGTGGAGGTCCTGGAACAGAAATCAATCGACCCGATCAGCTCAGTTGCCCAGGTCGAAGAGGCAGGGGACAACTGGATGACCCCAATCATGTCCTACATTCGGTCCGGCGTCCTCCCGCAGGACCCGATTGAGGCAAGGAAAGTTCGAATGAAAGCACCAATGTTTTTTATTGAAAAAGGCGAACTCATGAAGAAATCATACTTGGGGCCGAACTTAAGGTGTCTGGGCCCGAAACAATCTGAGAACGTCATTCGCGAAGTGCATGAAGGGTCATGCGCCCTGCACTCCGGCCACAAGACTGTCGTGGCAAAGATCATGCGCATGGGCTATTTCTGGCCGTCCATGTACAGGGATGCAGCTGAAGTCACCAAGCACTGCACTTCCTGTCAGATTCACGCGCCCATCGCCAGAGCACCAAGACATGATCTGATCCCCATTTCATCGGCATGGCCTTTCTTCAAGTGGGGCATTGACATAGTGGGACCTTTCCCACCGGGGCCCGGAAACGTGACGTTCTTGATCGTGGCTATTGATTACTTCATGAAGTGGGTTGAAGCCAAGCCGCGGCGCCAAATCAGTGGTAAACAGGTTCGCAATTTTGTATGGGACAACATCGTGTGTCGGTTCGGCATACCACACGAAGTCATCACCGACAATGGGAAGCAGTTCGCCCAGAACCCGTTCAAGGCATGGTGCGAGAGACTCAATGTGAAGCAAACACTGACCTCGGTATACCACCCACAGGCCAACGGCCAAGTTGAAGTTACCAACAGAGACCTGGTAGCCGGTATCATAGCTAGGCTCGGCGAAAGCCGTACCGGTTGGGTGGATGAACTTCCCAACGTGCTATGGGCACACCGCACTACTTCAAAAGAGAGCACCGGCGAGACCCCCTTCAGCCTCGTCTACGGCTGCGAGGCGGTCATACCGGCCGAGATCAGCGTTCCCAGTGAAAGAATCATCAACTTCACTGAAGACGGAAGCCTGAAAGCCCAGCAGCAGAACGCCCACATGCTACAGGAGCGCCGGGAAATGGCGGCCATTCGCCAAGCCGCGAACAAGCAGAAGATGGCCCGCTATTATAACAAGCGCGTCCGCCCATTGTCCTTTCAGGTCGGAGACCTGGTCTGGCGCAACAATGAGGCCAGCAAGTCCGAGAACACGGGAAAACTGGGGCAGCGTTGGGAAGGCCCGTACCAGGTCGTGGAGGCAAACACGAACGGTTCCTACGTTTTAGCCACTCTGGATGGCAAGTCGGTGCCACGCACATGGCACGCGACAAATCTAAAGAAATGTTATATGTAATTGAACTTTGTAAAAGCTCGGGCCGGACTGATCCCCCGCCTTCGTAGCATCTATCCTTATCAATAAAAAGTTTCCGATTGCATATTATTCTTCTGCTTTGCAAGTTCATTACTTTTGCACAATACGCTGTACGTAACATTGTAAAAAAAAAAAAAAAAAAAAAAAAAAAAAAAAAAAAAAAAATGCCGCTCTTAGGCGTCATTGCCACGACTCCGGCCTATGACCGCTGCAGTCAGTTAAGCCCGGAGGCGTTGCGAGCCTGCCCCCTTAAGGGAATGCCTTCTAGCTTCCTGAAGGCAGAGGTCCCCCCGAGCTCCTACTCATCGCCGGGGTGCGACCGGAACAAATTGGTCGAGCCGAGGTACGCCTCCGCCACACACCAACTCATAAAGTAGTCTAGAAATCTACTAAGTCATGGCAACAATTATTAAACATACACAGAACTAGTTCGAACACATGCAATTATAAAACTAACGTTGCATTAATATATGTATTTACACAAACGGGAATGCCGGCACTACAAAAAGCCTATCAGTCTATGGCCGCATTCCCAAAATATCGTCAACAGACAACTCCTCCTCACCACCTATTCTTTCTATGAACGGGACGGAGATCGACTTCAGCACTTCACCCGCCCGCTGCGCGCGTGCAAAGCAGTCCGGGTTTACCTTGGATGCAATGGCATCGGGAAGTGGAGCTGGGAGTTCAGGAACGTGCTCCGCAGTGAGGTTAATCGTTTGCAGTACCTCCACTTCCTGGACGGCAGCTACGAACTCCTTGAACGGAGTCGTCACATCGTCCGATGCCAAGGCCAGCTTCACCAGGCCAGGAATGCCCTTCCGGAGTCGCTCCAGGTCACCTGCCAGCTCCGTCTTCTGGATCTCCAAGTCATTATAATCTTTGATATGGAGATCGCAGGCGGCCTCCAACTCCGTCACATCCTTCTTGGCGGCGGTCAGGTCCACAGACAGGTCCTCAAACGTGCACGCAAGCTTAAACAATAAGCATCAAATATATTACGAAGTAATGAATAAATTGTTATTTTACCTGCTCTGGAGCTGCCTGTCTTTCTCAACAAGAGCAGCACTCTCCAGCTCTGCATCCCGCACCCGGTCCTGCAGCGGTGCGAGCGCTGCTTCTGCCTCTACCCGCAGAGCCCTCTCCCTCTGAACTTCGGCCTCAGCTTTCATTCTCGCTTCATTGGCCGGTCCCACAACTCCTTCCAGCTCTTGCACCCGGGCCTTCAAAATGCCGATCTCCTCCTCCTGGCGTTGGAGCACGGCAGCGTTCATCTTCCACTGCTCCGCCATCTTCTCGGAGCGCGCCTGCTCATCACATTGCAGCGCATAGTCCCAGAAAGACATGAGCAGGCGCGCTTTCTTGGCGTCCGCAGGAGGCAATCGGGCAAGTTTGTCCGAGACGGCTGGCGGAATGGCATGACGGGCAAACTCTCGAAGTGAATGCCCATCCACGGCCAGATTGTCAACCTTTAAATCCCAGGCCGGGATGAAGACGTCAGCTCCGGAGTCTGCGGGCCCAAAAGCGGGAACCTTCAAGAAGCGCTCCGGGATGAACTGCTCCGGAAGCATGGACCTGAGAATAGCTATTCTATCAGACCTGGTTAAAAAACCAAGTTAAAAAGCTACACACACCAATGTATAGGCACAGTGAGGTCCAACAAATACCTCAAGCTGTCCGGGCGCGGAGGCGTAGCTGCCTTCGGTGGGCTCTGTGGTCCAGGCTCCACCGGCGACTCCGGCGTCGGGCTGTCCAACACCGTCACCGGCTCCTCAGGGCGCGAGCCAGTCCCATCACCGAAGAGCACCGTGCCGGAAGAGGTCGCAGCATTACCTGAGGACCGACTGCGCCGAACCAGCTTGTCGCCCTCACCCTCCTCCTCGTCCTCGTCCTGAAGCACCAGCACGCTGCGGACCTGCTCCGCAGCAGCGAGGAACGGATATGTCTCCGCTGTACAAACAATAAACAGTTAGCACAAAAACACTACTTGCCAGCATAGAATAGGGCAGCATTACGGACCATCCTCGGGTATAATGTAGCCCCCACCTGTGCTCGGCGCGGACTGGAAGTTCGCGAGGTTGGCCTCGGCAACCTCTTCCGCCGTCTTCTTCTTCTTCTTCTTGAGAGGGGCCCCGGATGCCCTCTTACCAGTCTCCGGACCCTTGCGTTTGGCAAGTGTCTGAACACCGGAAGCCTCGACATCGGCGTAGGCCGTCAGCAGAACGGCGGTGGTGATCACGGGCTGGGCTTTAGCCACCGTAACCGTCGCCCCGGTCACCTTACCGCTGTCGGGAATGTCCTCCACCGACCTCCGGACATATTTCAGTCCGGACAAGCTGGGCGCCTTCAGGATCGAGTTCAAATCCATATCTGTACCAACAGAATACAAACAATCAGTAAGCAGGGGATATGTACAAAAGTATTAAAATAAGAAAACAACCCCCACCCCATACCATGGCCACCCTGCTTGACTACGGGTATCTGACCGACATGCGGCCAAAACGAACTGATGCAACCCATAACAAGCACGAACGAGTGATACTCGCGCATCTCTAGGTTCGCATCCCGGCACGCCGCCAGCAAGTCACTCTCCTACCCTTCTAGCTTTGGCGTGAGGCTGACGTTCTTTGGGCGCTCATACTGCCACAACAACGTCTCCACGGCGTTATCAGGGATGACAGTCTGATCGATGAAGAAGAAGGTGTCACGCCAGTCGTGCAAGGATGACTCGGCATAACCTACGAAGTTGTTTTTCTTCGCAAATGTATATCATCCCGTGCCGGCGCTCGGGGTCAGCTTGAAGCAGGCCTGAAAAACCCTAACCGACGGCCTCAGGTTCAGTGACCTAAACCACATCTCAAATATGGTCACTTTCTGTGCCCCGAAGGGGTGAAGCTGGCTGAACCCCACTTTGTAGTGCTTACACACGTCTAGGAAGAACGGGGTCGGCGGCATACGGAGATTACCCTTCTCCATAGTCTTCCAATAGACGGCCACCTTGCCCTTCGGTAGCGCGTCGGCGCGTTGCTCGGGGGTAGGTGCTATCGGGTTGAACCTCTCAAGGCATTTAAAGCGCCTCAAAATATCCGGAATATCCTCCGGCTTCACCGAGCTGACCTCATAGGCCACGTTCGGACCTTTGCCGGGTCCAGCCACGGCCACACGAGCCTCTGCTACGTTCACAGGAGCAGCCATGGCATGTATATATGAGGGAAAGAAGGAAAAGTTCGAAGATACGAGTAACGGACCTGGGTTTGATTGAGAGCAATCGGAATCTGGGTTGATAAAGCCGGAATAGTTGACGGAACGTTTGAATTTTGCCGGAATGCTCTCGAGATTTTTCACTGGCGTAAAAAAATGAAGTAAAAACGAGGCTTTGCTATTTATAGGCAAAAGTTCATGGGCCGGGCCTTGTGGGCTTTGATCTCCACCCTACACGTGTCCGCAGATCTCACAAACGAGAAATTACCGTTTGCTCGCCACGTCTCGCACTGCCACGTGTCAACAGATCTCACGATCTGGCAGACGAACCGACGTGTAGCCAGCTGTACGCTGACGCAGCGTCTGTAAGCCGTCCCATCGCGTTCCAGTTATGACATCTGAAAAGACATGCATTTATTGCGCGCCGCCTAGACTGCAGGGCCGACATCATTACACCACGTCATGTATTCTGAGTCCGCTATCATACCCCTGCACGGAATATAACAACGGACTGGGGGGACTTAATGATGTACACCATCCGGACCTGGACTCGGATGGTATCCGACGACAGCTCGACTAAGCTTTCGGTACGGACGGTAGGCTACACTAGCTATCACTACCCCGGACCTGTACCGAACATAGACCCGGATAACGCCCGAGCCCAACTCTTTTAGCTCTCACCTCGGACACTAATACCCAGGACAGGATGCGGACTCGGCTACGTTCCGTGGCGAACCGCAGCACTAGCCGCTCCATCAACGTAACAGATGAACGGCTGCAAGATGAGAAAGCAAGCCCGACATTCTCTGACAGAAGTACAACCCGTAACCGTTATATTCAGGTACGGCTAGCATGGCCTGGCCACTAACCTGGTCGGGATATTTGATTGGTCCACGTCAGCCGGCACACAGTAAATGTCGTCTTCGCCCACGACCGACCTTCCACGTCAGCGATCCACGCAGGAAGTGTCGTGCTCCCCCACGACCGAGCTTCCACGTCAACGATCCACGCAGGAACTGTCGTGCTCCCCCACGACCAAACCCTCCACGTCAGCTTAGGGTTTGGGTATAAATACCAGTGTCTTGCCTTCATTTCAGGCCAACACCTCATAAATCCACAGAGTCTTTCCTCACGAATTACTCTCCAAGAATTAAGCTTTCACCACCCTCGATTGACTTGGTCTCGACTCTGGGTTTGCACGTTAATCGGAGTGTGACAAGCTTGATTCCTCATACATCATCATCATCGTTGTACTCAAGTGTTTTTACGCTTGAACAATCAATATCCAACTGATGACCATTATCATTCATCTCGTCAATGTTCAGTGGATTGAAGAAACATGCATCCTCAACCAAACCAATAGTAAAGTTTTTGCCATTACCATGATCAACGATTACCTCTTCATTTACTTTGGTTTTGGAGTTGGTAAGGATACAAACATTAACGTATGATAAGTCTTCAAATTTCCAAATATTTTCATCTCCCATTTCAAGAATCCTCCCATGATGAGATAGAATTTGTTGAATATTATCCAACGATCGGAACTTCATTGGCAAACCAACAATTTTTATATCGATAATTCTTTCAAATGCCCAATTGATGGTTGAATCTCCTTTTTTTAACCATGTGAACCACTGCTTCCACACATCGGAATTCCTTAACAAACCGTTTGCATCATCTTCTTCATCAAACCCAATTAATGTACATAAGCCACCATAATAATAAACTTTTCCAACTGAGATCCCCGTGTCCATTAGAAGGTTCGGAATGGCTTTTACTGTAGCTAAATCTTTAGCTTCACCAAAGAGAAAAGAGTTGAATAATATGTTTTCCGTTTCAGAAGATGGTTGTAAATAGACTCTCCTTTGATTATTTTTAGCATTATCCGGTCCTGAAACCACATTGGCAAACGATCTTGACCCTCGGATATTCCAAGCAGATGCTGGGGGAGGATTAATAGGTTGATTCTGAATATTATGATTTTTTGCTTGATGATGAAGAATCGGTTGCTTTCGATGAAATCTAGCAATGTTGATCGCTAGGACATTGTTACCCATACAGATTTTTCGAAAGGAACCTTCAAGTTTCTTTGCATCTTCTACATCCATGAACTTTACGAATCCAAAGTTTAAACCACCTTTATCTTTCTTCTTTGCAATGTAGACATCCGCCAATCTGCCATAACAACTAAAAGCATCCTTTAATCTCTCCGGTGAGATGTCGTCTGGTAGATTCCCTACGTAAAAAGTAGTTAAATCTGAGTGCCGATGATTTTTCTTCCTTGTAACTTTCCTCCATTCGCTCTCCATGAGAATATTGTGAGTGTTATTTCACAACTGATTATTTTTTTTGTGAATTTCTTCTCTATAAATGACATATATGTACTTAATAGATGCGTATTTCTCAAACAATATTAAAGAATATAAAGTAAGAAGAGAGAGAAATTAAAGTTTCAAGTGGCTATAGATTTTCTTCGGGATTACTCAAATTTGACCATGATATTAAGTCAATGTCGAGTTATTTTCATATATTTAGTCTCATTTTTAGTATATCGAGCAATCTATGGTAATTTCGTAAACTGTAATATGTCAATTTTAAGATAAAAAGGGTGATGATATTTTAACTCATTTTTTTAATTAAAATACCTTTCTCTGAATTTTAAGAATTGGGATAATAATTCTTTTGTTCGTTTGGGCTGTGTTTTTGGAACGTTTGTTATATATAATTCAAGATTAGAAGCTATATGAGACTTGGTCCTCTATACATTTTTTGGCTTTTACCTTTTAAAGCAATTGTTATAAATCCAAGTTCAATTCATATGGGATTTGGGCCTTGGTCCATTATTAAAAGAACCGCCCCAATAATGAAAGCTCCATCCTTGATCAGGACCTTCGAGGCTTCGACCACCTGGCATTTTACCTTTGTCGAATCGTAACCATATAATACTGCACTGCCTTAGCTTGAACGATTGAGCGGCCGACGGTCCTTACGTGCACATACATAGATTCATTCCTCGTGCCTGGTTCAGCCTCACAACCTACTATTGCTCTTACGTAGCTATTGGGTTAGGCGTTTGCATCAACTCTATGAATGTTTCGTACTTCATACTTGTATTATCTTGACAATCACTTTTGTTCAGAGGAAGATGTTCTTGAAAAGGTAATGTTCGTGTGGAGTTGAAAAAGTAACTTCATCTGTATCTATAACTACGTACTATGGTTGTCGGGACGCGGGCCATCTCACACAGATTCTGTGAATATTCATTGGATAGTGGTAATCATTGTCATCCTCAACCGGTGCCAAATTCAACGTCCCACTGCTAAAACGTGCCATTTCATATAATGAAGTGACTACTAATATTGATTCATTACATGTGCTATTAGAAAAATAACTACAAACAAATGTAATTTGTTTCGAGTATCGTGATTAGGAATTCAACAAATACAGTGAATGCTTTGTCTCACACAAACTGCCCCGTTTGTTCTCATATATATGCTACTTGAGAAGATATATATAAAATGAGAACTAATAAACGAACGAACACGAACACATAAGTGAATGTATTTTATCGAACAAATGAAGAGATAAACAAACGGATAGCATGTTCTAAAGAAGATATGCGTACACTATAAAATGGTTGTACGTTAACTCGGTCTAACTTTGTAACTCGGTCTACCTTTTTACAATTCAAAATAGGCTTTTCACTGCATTATTCCTTAAAAAACAAGTCAAAAAGTTTACTTTCTTGTTAGTTATATGAGCTTTTCGAAGTTAGGACTACACTGGAACTTTAGACACCAACTTTTTCAGTTGATTCAAAATGCCATCACCCTGCCTCAAATGTCCATTTCGTCAACAAGAATGTTTTTGTTGTTTTTTAGATTCAACACAAAAATCTAATCGGAGGCCAAACCAAATTACTTAACGGTTCAAGATTTTGCACAAGTCAATTATGCCCCTTACTTTATTTTTAAGCTGTTTTTATAACAAATGTAACAAAACCCCAATCACCAAGAAAATCCATCGTCTTCTATTTCTTGTACCAATCTAACTTCCGGCTTTCTTTATCCTTCATACTAGTTTCAGTACGTTAAACACTAGAATTGATTATTTCCTCCTTATTCCGGTATATATGTTGCTAATGAGCTTCAATAATAAATTTTCAACTTTCAACAATATTAATGCAACTGTAAACTTAAATATATATATATATATATATATATATATATATATGTGATTAATTTTAGGGAAATTTGTAATTTTTGCCACTGTGGTGTTAGATTTTGACCGATTTTGCCACTTAAGAATTTTTTCTGCAATTTGGACACCGTGCTTCTCAATTTCTGCAATTTTTGCCACTCTTGCTAACTTTTGTTAAGTTTTTCTGTTAAATCGACTGAAATGACCAAAGTACCCTTCATTTAGTTATTCTTTTGAAATAAATAAAAAAAGAATTAGCTCAACCATATGTCTTCTCTTTTATTCCTTCACACCTGCAAACACACATCCCCCTATCTAACGTGCACATTCAACAAAAATGAAGAAGAACCATCATCATCACCACAAATCAATCACAAATAATTCAACCACCACTGTCACCACTGCTTCCTACGGCCGGCTTCCCACCATCAGTGGCCACAGCCACCGTCACCAACCCTTTACCTTCACCAACGATCGGAATCTCTATCATCTTCACCAAAGCACCTCCGGTAGCAGTTGAACAAAGGAAACACATAACGACGATATGAATCGAGATATTTAACCGTCAGATATAGTAACTCTGGTAACCTACGCAAACTTCGGCACACATCAGATCCGATCTAGGGGTTTCATTTTATTTTTACAAATCTACTATTTTGCTTTTGTTTCTCCGATCTAGGGTTCGTAACCGGCGTTGTCGGAATCTGCCAATTTTGGCAAGAATGCCGTCGTCAAACTGTTCATGGTTTGAATGTTGTCGCCGCCCCCAATTTTGACCGGAATCTGCCGATGTAATAACTGTTCATGGTCTGAATCTTTTTTACACAACGGCACCACCACCACTTATTTCCGGCCACGAATGAAATCCGACCATAACCCACTGAAATCCGACCACTAGGTCTGTCTTTAGCTTTGATGTTTCTTCTCGATTACGGGTTCGCAATGGTGGCTCCGACGAGAGCCCATCTTTCCGTCGATTAGATCATGTATTAGATTCGTTTTTGGGTTTGGTTTCATTCGATTAAAAAATCATTTGTCGGTCGATCGAAAATTGATTCTAGCCTGTGGTTTTTTTGTTTATGTTTTGTGATTTCATCTCGTTTGTAATTTTGGATCTAGATTTGTGTTTGTAAATAGAATATTGTAATTCCTTTATGAGTAAAAATTTTGATGAATTTGTTTTTGTGTGTGATTTTGAAAAAATGTATAATTTGAAATAGATTTAGGCTTTTTGAAATGGTCGCAGGTTTGCTAAAAAAAATATAGTCGCAGGTGGGTTACTCTACGAGGATGAAAACAAAGGGTATTTTAGTAATTTAGCGTGATTTAACGGCATTTTTTAACAAAAGTTAGCAGGAGTGGCAAAAATCGCAGAAATTGAGAAGCACGGTGTCCAAATTGTAGAAAAAAATTCTCAAGTGGCAAAATCGGCCAAAATCCCATACCACGGTGGCAAAAATTGCAAATTTCCCTTAATTTTATTTTTTTAATTACCGTGGATCACACGGGCTAAGCAAATGCATTAAAACTTAACATAATTTTACAACTGATTATTGTTACTTTTGTCATTCACACGGTACTGTGAGAAGTGAGCAGAGACCCAAATTTCAATCGTTCATAAGGAAAGGAGGAGATTACATCACACTTGATTTATCAATTGTTGAGAAAAATAAATATAAGTACATCCATTATAGCTTGATTTATGTTACTAATTATTTTCATTTTTGATGATAATTTACATCTTTTAATCAACAACATTAATTCATTTAGGTACTTACAAATTATTATAATGGTATTTTATAGGTGGTAAAACACTAAAAAAATCATCAAAAAGGTAACTAAAGAGATAAAATGTGACGAGAAATACAAAACTTTCGGTCCTTTTCTAGACCTTTTTTTTAAAAAAAAAATCTTTTTCAATATCTTTTTTTATTTGTTTGTACTTTGTTGTTTTTTGGCTTCTTCTTGTAGCCTCTTCTGCAATAATATTCCTTTCATTTATTAATTATTTATTTATATTTATATTTATTTATTTTTTTTGTTTTTTATACATACAAATTTGGCTTTTCAAAATATTAGAAGTTAAAAAGATTATCGTCTAAGAGAAAAGTTCAAAAAAGAATGACAAAAAAATGGAGAATGGAGGAACCAATAGGATTGCTCCATTTTAAAAACTCATTTTTACCTCCTTTTTTTAAAACTAAATATCTCACAAACCGTATGTCTATAAATTATAAAAATTACATATTTGGAATCAGCGTATTTTTCTCTTCGATTATAGATGCAACAAGTTATACTTTCGATAAAGTTTTTTTTATTGGGTTTTAAAAATTTGTAATGTGATATCACATGTGATTTAACGCTAAAAAAATCACATTTGCTTATATCTCCGATTAAACTTAAAATTCAAATCATTGATGATTTAAAAATATTTAAACATGAAAAACAAAGTCGTAATCACATGCGATTAAATATCAAAGTATCAATCACATGTGATTAAAGAGTAATAAAATACGGATTTTCAAATCATTGACTATAATTATACAATGAAAACAAATGCAATTTTTAAAATTCTTTTTTTTTTTAACTATTAAGGTGGATGAATATTAAGGTGAATTCAAGTGTTAATTAACATATAGCATGAATAATCGTGAACAATTTTTAATTTTTTTTTATCATAAATCACATGTGATTATATTGTAGAACCCGAAAAAAAAATCATCGAAAGTAGAGCTTGTGACATCTCTAATCGAAGAGAAAAAGACGCTAGTTCCGAATATGTAATTTTTATAATTTATTAATATACAGTTTGTGAAAAATTTAAACTTGGATAAAGTGGAAGTGAGTTTTATAAAAAAAATGAAGCAATCCCGTTGGTTTCACATTCTCTATTTTTTACATGACAGATTGCCAATTTCTAATCCAAATCCTCACCTAATAAAAATCACATTTTTTGTTTTACAAAAATGGAAATATGTAATCAAATCCAAAACAAAATGAACTACTAAAAACACGCACAGGCTTGTCACGTGGTCGTCGGGTTAAGTCTATAAACGAACCTTCAACGGAAACTTCACAGAAACCCACGAAAAAAAACAAACCATTTCTCCACCTATAAAAACAATCAAACATTATTCTATAAAAACTAAAAAATAAATAAGTATTCAATTGATCGGATCAACCATGGATTCCGGCCATCAAAACGTTGTCGTTATGCGTCACGGTGATCGGATTGACAACTTCGAGCCGTTATGGACTGAGAAAGCAGATAGACCATGGGATCCACCGTTGGTGTTAGATGGCAAAATCAGGGCATTTTGTACTGGTAAAAAGTTTAAAAATAATAAATTAGGGTTTCAAATTGATCGTGTGTTTGTATCGCCGTTTCTTAGGTGTCTTCAGACTGCATCTGAAGTGATTCATGCTATTTGTGCTGTTGATGATAATGTCAATCAGTTGAGCTCTGCTGATGGTGTTGTTATTGATCCTTCTAAAATTAAGGTCCTTTTTCTTCATCTTATACTTTTTGTTTTTATTTTTATTCTTAATTTTCTAAAACGTAGGGTTATTGTTTATGTTAATTGATTGCTATTGATTGTTTTTAAGGTAAGTGTATTGTATACATCCATGCATGATGCATCTATGTATACTTAAAAAGACATAAAAAACGACCTTTGTAACTTTGTTTAGTTATATGATTCAAAATTTGAAAAGTTGAACGTTCTTGCCGTTACGTCTAATCCCCGGTGGGGAATCCGCTCCCGGGTCATCGCTCTGCTGGTGTTTAAAAATCTGTATTTAAGTAATCTGTAATATTAACGATATTGATGATTGGAGAGGAAATCAATCATGATAATGATAATTAAGGTGGACATATGTTTAATTCCGTAGACTTGCTGCACTCGTTAGAAGTTTGGGGTTATAAACCGTCTTCACTGTGCTTTTGTGGCTGGAAGCTCAGAATTAGCCTAAAAGCTTTTGAAGTTAACTGTTTGATTCATGGAAAGTTGTATCTTATAAGTTATAATTAAAACTTCCTTTAGATTTTTCTATTAGCTCTATGTTTTAGAGTAATTAAAGAAGTTAGCGCGTCTGGTGAGAATTATTGAAATGATAGACTCTCTAATGCTAAACTAGGATTTGAATTCCACACTTGAATATGATCGGTGGAATAACAAGGTTGTGTTAGGTGATGTGTGGCATAAACTTCAACCTTCTTGGCTGTGATTTCTGAATCTTTCTATTCAATGTACTTACAAAAGTGTCTATATCTCCTTGACACTGATATTATGAATTCAATAAGTCTATCTAGTGGAGTATAAGTTCCTGATTGTATCTTTTCACCATTTGGGGATGGTTTCAATCTAAGTTTGCTTTGCTCTTCCAAAAAAAAATTCTAGTGGAGTATAAAAGCTTTCTTGGCACTAGCACGGAATGCTTTTGCTTTGGAACCATTTAACTCTCGTCTATGTAATGTATGTAAAAAAGATTGATCATGGGGCATAATCTCAGAAGAGTCAGCTCATAGAACACTTGTGATCTACAAACTTGTTAACTATTGGGAATAACCTTGATCATGGTGTGGCTCAGGTTTGACAAGTAAACATATTAGGTGAGTCAGACCACTTAGTTAATGTGAATCTCAATTTAGTTGGTGTTGTGTTTCTAAAAGATTCATATACGGCAAGCGGTCAGGTGCTCTAATACGAACATAAGCTTTAGGCTTAGCCTGAAATACGACCCTATTTATGTAATAGATAAAGATTCTTTTCATTACAACCTCGACCTGATTTGACATTTTGACATGTTGCAGGTGTCTGTTGAGTTTGGACTATGTGAAATGTTGAACAGGCAAGCCATACGAGCTGCAAACGCCCCTAAAGATGGAAACTTTGCTTTTAATATTACCGAATGTGAAGCAGTTTTACCAGAAGGGACAATAGATTCAAGTGTAGAACGGGTCTATGAAGAGGTAATACGACCACAAATTTGTTATTACTTTCAGTTAAGAATGTAGTTAGTTTATTGACAAAATTTTACTAGGGTCTGATCAACTAATACTATCTATTTAATGATAACCATTATCAGTTACCAAAGTGGGAAGAGTCAACAGAGGGCGCTAGACGCAGGTACAAGGACATTATCAAAATCCTTGCTGATAAGTACCCTACTGAAAATTTGTTGCTTGTTACACACGGTAAGAATTTGTTTCTTGTTTTCCTAAAATTCAGGTATCATACTTAGACGTCTTTTTGTTAGGCTGGGACATATACAGTATACAACTTATTGTTAGGCCTGGAACATGTGTTACTCGGTCATCTAATGTTTGACACATAGCATAGATATATTCTCTCTCCTTATATCGAGTGCTTCCAGCCAAACCTACCCATTACCTTACAACCCATTTGTCATCTCTTATCACCAGATAGGTTTTCATATTTTTTTAGATTGAAAGGAATAAATGTCCTCAAATATTTGAATCTCCAATTTATATGAATGCAGGTGAAGGTGTCGGGACCTCAGTCACTGAATATACACCGGAGCACTTGACAGTGTATGAAGTAGAATACTGTGCCTATTCGATGCTACAAAGAACAATCTCTAGCAAAGAAGGTGAATCACTAACAGCTGGAGAATTCGAGGTGCGTTTGAATCAAGGGCACACAGGCATTTCTCTTGTGCGGAATACACCAACAGTGTAAACGATCAAGATTGTTGCGATTGTTGCTTCATTTACCCTTTGGGGTCATATTTCAAAAGGAATCTCTCTATACTTGTTCTTAGCTGGCGAAGTTCAATGAAAAGCACAATGTTATTGCGAATTCTCTTTTAGACGGAAAATTTTATTAATTTTTGCTATCAAGCGAGTCAATCTTGTCTCCTGTTTGAATTGGTAGTCTCCTATTTTCGAAACTATATTATTTCTATATAGTTACAGATTACTTCACTGAGGATGAAGTTGTGATTGTGAAATTTAAGTTTTAATGCTTATGTTATTACTCGTATTTTTTTAACGGTTTTCATGCTTATGTTACGTTTCCTGTACCCTTTATTTTTTCTTTTTTTTTTAGTTCTGGTATTTTAGATTTTGTATACAATATGTTACAAAGTAATCAAAACATTCGTGCCACTATCACTCACCCAACATCGTGCAAAGGATAATTAGAAAGAATCCATTTATTGTTTGATGACGACATTTGACATTTTCTTTTATAATCTTTTGAGAATCTATCCTCATTCTTGCACTATATTCACTTTTTCCATTTTCATTACGAAGATGACATCTAATACGAAAACGCTTGAAAATTAGACCCACATACCACATCGACAAAAACAAAGTGTAACAGATAAGAACCAACAATTCAACAAATGATCTTATACTTTCACTCTATAGCACCAAAAATTACTCATAAAGTTCCATCCAACCAAGAACTACCAACTCGAAACAAACTCCTTAACTACCAAATCACTGGGTGGTTCTCTTCCCGATAGGCTGGGATAATCAATATAATATCAAACCCAATTTGCAGTTGTGGTCCTATGTAAAATCGAGACCCAGAATTGTTGGTCTTAGACTTCCTCCGTTTGGACCAATGAGAAGATTATTGTTTGTTATGTACCTGATCTTAACCAAAATCTTGCAACTTCCATAGTGAATAAAACGTGGATCAAAATGATTCAGTTGATAACTCAAATTCATCCCCTCCCCTTCACCCCAAGCCCAGACCTTATCCTTGCACCAAGTTCCGCAGCATCCTTCACCTACATTATCAACCATGTTGTTATTGCAACCTGATCTGAGCTTCTGCATAATGTAATAAGGTGGCATGATTATCTAGTGAGTGTGCATGCGTGTTTATTAATGACCACATGATTTCTATTCATGGTAATTGGTTTTTGGTGCAAACGAATAGATGTTGTTAAACAGGTGGCGAATTCGGGTTATACTTATTTCTAACGGGTTCAAATGGGTAACATAGCTAAAATGAAAATACGTAGGAACGGGACCAAAGTATATTCAATATGCAAATTACTCCTATAATTCTTTTATTTATCAATTAGAATATCACTGTACTAAGATGACCCTTTAAATCATATTTAACACATTAACTAATTAACAAGCTCAAAATTGAAAACTTGAAAAGATAAAAGTGTTTGCGGTCACGACCCAGGACAACCCAGCCCATTGTGATTCATACCAGAAATTTATCCATTCATACCTGTTACCCAACCCATCCGACCAACCAAATTTGCTAATTCTACAGAAAACCATTGATATTGCCATAAAAGACTTTTACAAACAAAAGTTTGTAAAAGTGAACAATCATAGCATATTGTGGCAAATTTAATGTTAAAAAAGCCATATCAATGGTTTTCTCCTTGCAACATATGCAATATAATGCAGCAATCATGAGTTGGAAATAAGCTCAAACATCTAATGGAAGACTAAACAAACGAAACATATGTGCATCAATCAAATTGAGGTAGTTAAGAGTGATGTCAAGTTGGAGGCCCTAGGAGCAATAAGAAACACGCACCCGTAGTTTATAAACCATACAACATGCAACTAAACACTTTTACCAACGAAATGAAAAGTGAGCACACAATCTAGGTAGTTTCAAAACTACACAAACGTGACGCCCTTTATAATAATAAAAATAATATAGATAAATTTTAAGGACTCAAACTAATATGACCAACTATTGTAGAGATCACCATGGCCAAATACATATAGTGAACTTAAAAGGTCAGAAAAGATTGTAGAAGTTCCAATTTGAATGTGCATTACAGAAATTAACTGAAAAAATAAGATGAAAATGGGCTTTACCCTAAAAATCCTGACCTAAAATTATACATTTTTCACAACAATTAGTAAATAAGAATATAAAGTTCCATACTTTCTAACCTAACAATTGGGATTACCATGACCTAACAATTACCAACCAATTCACATTACAGATGGCACCCTAATATTGATCGTAAAATTAAGGTAAGGAAGTTTTACCGAGTGGATGCCGGAGGCATTTAGGGTTCCGACAGAGGCGGTGGCGGTAGCGCCGACGAATAAAGAAGCTATACCAAAAGCTTTGAGAGGCATGAGACGTGAGTCACCAGAGTAGCCTTTGCGGATTGAGTATATTCCACAAACCACTTGTACACCACTAACGGCGGCCCACCACCAGTAACCACCACCACCACCGCCTGTGTTGTTATCGGTGTCTTTCTCCATCTGATTGCCGCTGATCTGGATTTGTGATATTGGAAGTTAAAAGTTGTAACTAAATGAAAGAGATAAAATTGAAATGATCTAACTTTAGGACTGAATCTGTTAGTGTCTAAAAGTATAGGGTAGCATTAAACATGCTAATTCTTTGAGGAGAGAATTTGTTACGGCACAGAGTATCGAGACCTGCGAAGTATGTTGCAAAGGATTTTGTGATGCGGTAGACCTGTGTTTTGGGCATGTTGACAAGGATTTTGTGATGTGGTAAAGACACTTAATTGAATAAATTAATTTTAAAAAATATTTAATTCATTGAAACAAATAAAATAAATAACAAAATAAATTAAATAAAACATAAAACATTCATTAAAACAAAATACTTTATCAAATTAAATACTCCATATATATATATATATATATATTCTTCCTATACATTGACAGAGGTAAGTGAACTGCCTATTAAATCTGATCCGTCCAAAGTGCACCAACTTTTAATCCCAGCCCTCTAATGTACATTCCACGGTTACAGAACGGTTTTCTTCGGAATACGTTTTTTTTTTCCGTGTGCTCGCCGTCCTCTCCTATGAAAAACCTTTGTCTATTATCTGCTATTACCTAATCAAGTCTATTTCTTCCTTTTCTGAACCTCTACCGACATCCCGTCTCAAAATCCATGCACTTATTCTAATACTGATGATCCTATCGGATGATCTTTGTAGAAGTAGCGAAGCATTCCTTCGATCCAAGTCAACATAATGAGCAGAGGATGAAGTCAATCAATTGCAACAACAAAATCTTTAAATGTTTAGAGGGGGTGAAACCTAGGGTTTTAGCATAAATATGTGAGGATTTCAAAGGTACCTAACGTCTAAACCTTGTATCTTTGCTTTACATTTTCAGGTAGTATCTATCTATTTTAACTATAAAGCATAACCTCTGATTTATGGGTTCAAATTGGCATCTTCGATATATACAGGTTGTATGTAGCGGTTATCAAATTATACGGAGTAATAAACTGTTACATACTATACAACTACCTAAGCATTTACGATGGAACATGCTCAATTGATTCTAAGGTATGTGTTTCGTTGCTTAATTTTCTTATTATCTATCAATTCTCGCCACTCCTTTATCGTTTACATGGTATATGACTATATGAGGAACCAACTTAGTGTTAAAGTCTCATGCATACCAACTATTCGATGTAATGCCTGAAAGAAAAAATATAGTTGTACTTGAGCATCACTTCTGGTTCTTTATTTTAATGTTCTGTATTCCCTTTCTAACTATACCTTAGGATTATTTTGTATTTAATTGTTACGAATTCAGCCTGCTTTGCTTTATGTTAAAGTTGTGTGGTCTTCAATGTTATTTATACTTCATTCTTGGTCAATTGAGTTAGGACTTAGGATATGATAGAACGATTATTTTTAGGGTTGCAGGGCTATGTATTAGACGTAGTAAGAGGACATCGATGAATTCTACCTCAAATAGCTTAAAATGTATACAAGTATGTTCAAATATTTTTATCAGTTTTCATTTTTCCCTCTACATTATATAATCGTCTTCATTCTATGTCCGGTGACGTTTCTTGGTGATTAAAATTGAATGTATAATTGGTGTTGTCATGTCCGTGACAGACTAATTGGTTATTTATAACTTTGCGTACATAATAATGCTATATAATAATTGAAGTAGGAATTATGTATGTGAATCTCATCTCTTTGATATGTTTTTATTAAACTGTCCTTACGCTTGGTTTGTAATACATGAATGCTAGCATTGGCATTTCTTTGTTGTTTTACTAGATTCATAAATATGTGTATGTGTGTTTTTTATGTGGTTCTTTGTTGACTTAGTACAGATTTATAAGGATGAAAAAAGTGTCTGTGTAGCTTATAGAAAAAAAAGTTTGGAGTTACTAATTTCGATCTCATGTTGTTAAGAACTTAATACTACATGATGTAATAGGTGTGGTGGGTCAGTTAATTGTTTTGATATATAGTGATTTCTGGTTTTATTTTATTCAGGTGCATACTATTGATTTGGGTTGTTAGTTTCTACATCTCCAAACTGATTACTCACACATTTGACTCACCTACCTGAGATCCACCCTAACTAAATGAAGACCTTCACTCAAGAGTTTGTATTTATATATATAAGACAACATTGGACACAATCCAGTTATGTGGGATCCAACTCAAGGTCAATGAACAACATTTGCCATAACAGATGGTCATCTCTAACTTAAACTGAAATTCTTTTCTTCTTTCCTTTTTCTTGTACTACTTATATGCTATATATATCAGAGGTGTCAACATGGCCGGGTCAGCTTGAGTATCGGTTTATAAACGGTTCAGGTCTGAAGTGTCATTCTTTATTAACCCTTTGACATGTTACCTAACTTTACCCACATATTTTGTGACCACTAACTTTGGAAAATAACTCTAATGTGTGTGCCTTATGTCATCCAATTTATCTGATTCCTACTTACACACCACATTGATGTTAAATTGTTATTAACTATCTGTTTTTGTAGGCTTCTCAATCTCAACTATTAACTTGTATAGATTATCAGTCAATGTATTACAATTCCAGAATCGAGGTCTATCTCATACGCGAATTCTAAAAATTGTTACTGCTAAACCCCCTTGGTGTGGTAGGATTAATCCGTTAATCTTTGAGAAGCGATTAATTTGGCTCCCACATTTTAGGTGCGGGTCAAAATATATTAACTTGCAGTAAACCTTTTGTGATTGAAGAATTTATTCAATCTGATAACTGCAACATTACATGTGACTCCTTTTAATTGTCTACCTTAATCTTAATTCATTATGGTGGGCGAACTTTTTTTTATACTAAGATATATGCACTTTCTTTATAGTTTGTATGTTGCTTCACCAAATATGATAGGTGAAATAGTCAATAGATCATCATTTTAAGCATGACGGGTTGCTGCGTTTGGGCATATTGTCAAGGTATCAACAACTCGAGCTCAATATTGTGTTTTACTTTGTGCGACAATGAACCAACTTAATTTGATTCACGCCACGGAAATGTCAAATTGAAAGCCGGTGCAACTGAAGGTGGAATTTCAGTATCAAGACTGATAAATTATTGCTGAAGGTTTAAATACCGTCTTTTCATTATATTAATATTAATTCGGTCCGTAGGAACTGGTAACAGACCACACATTTAAATATCCCACATAACACAATAGCTATACACAATACTTTACAAGTGTTGTGTGTCAACTTGACTCGAACCATTTTTACCTTTTATTTTCCCCAACAACTTTGCTGACTCTATTAAAAGCAATAAAGGTGGCAAAATGAGCGATTTTGGTAACAAGTCATATGGGTCCCAAATCGACTCGGCTCAGATTAGTTTGTTCCACAAACACCTTCATAGTTCTACAAATTACTAATGCAGAGTATGTAACTGTGTATCACTAAAACGCTATACTATAGAAAAGGTTATCTTGTGTTCTTACTTAAATCAGTACCTCGGAGTCAAAATACAGTCTTATGGTACTCCTGGATATTCTAAGGATTTGAAGGGGATTGGACACCGAGATCGATTCGGCTACTAGGTGGAGATTCCGCTAACACTTAGTTGTTAGATTAGTTCACTTAAAGATCGATTCGGCACCTTCACTGATTTTAAAATGTTTGGTCCTAACTCAAAATTCAGCTCATGTATTTAGTTTGTGGCAATTTTAACCCATTTATTTGTGTCATGAGTTTGGGTTGTATTTATTGGTAATGAGCCAAAGTCGCGTAGGATGTGTTCAGATATATGTTTGTAGCTAATTGAGTTGTTGAAAGATTTATAACTACATATGCTTAACATAGTTTGTTTATGAGTTAAAGTTTACAGTTAGTATGTAAATACTAAATTTTCAGTATTTGTTACTGCTTACATTGGGAATCCCATGGTTGATTTTACAGAGGAGTGGAAGCTCGGTAAAAAAAAGGCTAGCAAAAGAGTGACATCTTTATGTCAGTGGCGAATTGAACATCCATGGGTGCCTTGCGATTATAAACTTCACCTTGGCTCCTATCTAAGGATTTCCATTTGGAATTCTAACAACATGAGTAGTAGATTTCTCATGTTCATCCGAATAGGAATGGAGCAGCGGGTTGATGATCAGTAGAGCTTCACTGTGCCAACCATCAAGGTTAAAATTTAATTTTAACAACTATTTTCTGTAAAATCTTTTAGTATATGTCTTTCTTAAATATATTCAATCTCTTTTAAAATTTATTGTACAAAAGCATACTCAATAATGATGTGTACCGGTTATTTTCATTTTTGCCATTAAAAGCTTTTTTAAAGTGTAGAAAGAGTATACGATCATCATGATTAGCTTATAGTTTGCTTAAATTGCTAAATAAAAGTAGATTTGTTTGGATATATGTATAAACACATTTCTTTGTTGATCTACAGGGTGCTTTTGTTAGGATAGATAGATTTCATTCCCGGAATCGATTGCAAGCTGTCTTGAGTTAAATTCTTAATCGATCCATCAAGGTGGAAAACTGCTAAAGTGGATCAAGTATCCGATAAGTATATGTCATTATGCTTATAGTTGTCTTGGGTGGTGTATTTCATTATGCTTATAGTTGTCTTGGGTGGTTTAGGTACGTTCATTCATATTATGTTTTAGATGTTGAGGGGTATTTTAAAAAGGTTATTTTTGTTGTATGGACTCAATTTGAGGCTTCTACTTCTTTTTGGTTTCTCCTCCACCGTAAGGAATTTGTACTTTTACTGTTGCTTACGTGAACACATCGAACATATTACCTACATAAAATAGTATTCCCGGGGCACCGCCCGGGTATTACACTAGTTATGTTAATATGTATAAGCCCGTTAAAAATAAAATTCACATCAATAACTAATTTATTACTACCACCGTCCCATTTAAAATGTCGACTTTGACTTTACACGTAGTTTTAGGATTATCCACTAAATACACTTTTCACCAATCAAATTTTAATCTACCCACTAAAGTCTTTTTTGATTAGTTAAATATCAAAGTGGACAGGACATCCCAAAATAGAAATGTGGACATTTTAAATGGGACGAAGGGAGTAAAAAGCCCAATGATACATTACCAAATATATAAAAAGCCCAATGCAATTAAATTATGGGAAAATCACTAATCACGTCCTTTGATGAAACACATTTAACAAAGTATTCCTTTGACTTTAGCTTAAACAAAATAATCCATACTTTCGCGCCACTGTGGGAGCTCACGGCGCTCACGCAATTATATTCGAAAAATAGCCGTTTAAAAAATAAAACAAATACTTTTTAATCAGTTTTAGAGTTAAAAATTCTCATGCGCGCCCTTCAAAAAAATATCCATGCACGCCCCTACTACCATTATTATTATTATATTATTATTATTAAAATGTTGATTTAAAAAAAAAATGAAATGGCGATCATGGATTAAAAATGGCACACATGGATTAAAAATGCATTTCTCATAAATATTTTCTTTTTCTTTTTCTTTTTTTTGGACCATGAGCGTCATTAGCTTCTTTTTTTTACTGGATTTAAAAGGCGCGAATGAACAAATAAGTCAAAAAAAGTATTTAATTTTAAAAGGCGATCATTATATTCGAAAAGGCACACATGAACAAAATTTTTTTTTCAAATATAATGAGCGCCTTTTAAAAAAAAAATTTGTTCATGCGTGCCTTTTCGAATATAATGAGCGCCTTTAAAAGTTAAATAATTTTTTTTGACTTATTTGTTCATTCGTGCCTTTTAAATCCAGTAAAAAAAAGAGTTAATGACGCTCATGATCCACAAAAAAAAAATTATTTATGAGAAATACATTTTTAATCCATGCACGCCAATTTTAATCCATGATCGCCATTTTTTTTTAAATCAACATTTTATTAATAATAATAATAATAATAATAATAATAATAATAATATAATAATAATAATAATAATAATAATAATAATAATAATAATAATAATAATAATAATATAATAATAATAATAATGGTAGCAGGTCCGAGTATGAGTTATTTTTGTAGCAGGGGTGCGCATGAATTTTTTTGAAAGGCGCACATGAGAATTTTTAACTCTAAAACTAATTAAAAAGTAATTGACTTATTTTTTAAACGGCTATTTTTCGAATATAATTGTGTGAGCGCCGTGAGCTCCCACAGTGGCGCGAAAGTATGGATTATTTTGTAAAAGCTAAAGTCAAAGGATTACTTTGTTAAATGTGTTTGGTCAAAGGACGTGATTAGTGATTTTCCCTTAAATTATACCTAAACCCATTTAGTTATTTTATTATTTATTTATAACAACAAAAAAAACTCTCCTGCCGTCATCTATCTTCTTCTTCTTTTCTAGGGATGGCACCCGCGGGTCGTGGGTACAAATATACCAAACCCATCACCCGTCCGCAACGGGTTTTTTGACCCACGAACACCTGCTAGCAGGTTTATTTTTACACCCGTACCCGTGACCCGCGGGTACCCATGGGTCGCGGGTAACCCGCGGGTTTTAAATAATATAAACATTTTATCAAAATATCAAATGATTTTATATAATTTACATGTATAAAAATGTTTTAAAACATGTTCAAATAAATGGATCGTAATTTTAACGAATTAAATTATTATTATTTAAGAGATGTGGACTAATAGTTCGATAACTATCCATTTATTTGATAATTTTTTCTTGATCATTTGATAAGTTTGCTATTCGAAACATGAAAACTATAACACCCCATGTTTTCAAGACTTTTTTTTTTTTTTAAACAACCTGGAAGCGTTATCCCATTCAACAACATATACGCATACATTGTATAATGTCAAAGATTAGTTATTACATATACTACCATTAAGTTATTTAGTTACAAACAGGTAATCTAGTGGGTGTTATTTATACAAACGTTTAACAACCAACAAAAGTAATCAAGAGTTGCCCAAAACCTCTCAACCGAGCATAATCAAACTTAACCTGCAAAAAGTGAGGTGGGGGATTAGCACGAAGCTAAGTGAATAACGATTCCAACAATCTAACTTAGCATAAACAATCAATTCACAACAATCAACTAATAGTAACAATCAAATTAGAGGATCGGTGGTTCTTGAGGTACCCTCAGCCCGCGGATGGCCCACCAAGAACACTTATAATCCACTGCAGGCCAATACAGAGATTTTACCGATAGTTCATTGCTATCTTTAATCAATATGGACGAATTCACAACGAATGTTCATCAATACCATAAAGATTAACCTATAGCAACTAAACCCAATCGAAATTGACCTCTATCATTCTAACCTATCATGGAATGAGTCACTAGCAATCAATCAATTAACCGCAATCAACTTGTCAATAACTCAATAATATCAATCTACTTAAAATTGATGTAACTAAATTGTTAACACCAATTTAAACTGTGAGAACCAGTCACTCACCTGTCTCGTTTCAAACTCCACTCAAAGATCTAATTTTATTGAGTCGTGGTCGGATCTGAAATACAAAAGAATCTCAAGTCAATTCTCATATTATATTTACATAACTTAATATCAACAATCAAACAGGTATTAAGTCATATAAACATATTATGCAAACAAAATCACATTATTAAGCTTAAGTTAAAGTTTCTGTCCAGCCAAGGGAATCCGCCCGGATTCCTGGGAATACGTCCGTATTCACTTGAATCCGGCCGGATTCATATGAATACGCCCGTATTCCCGACCAATTTTCAAACCAGAACTCTTGCTAAGGAATACGTTCATGAATACTGAGGGGAATACGCCGTATTCCCGGGAATACGTCCGGATTCAATTGAATCCGTCCGGATTCCCACTTCAAACCTGTGCGAATTTTGCAGGTTTCCTGCACAACTCAACTTCGAACAAAATTCACCAAAATCGACCAAACTCAGTTTTAACTCAAACTTTTACCTATCTTTGGTCACAATATCATATACTAACATCATATAACAATGATTCAAGCTTCAAATCATCACAATTTCAATCAATCACCTATAACCTAGCAATTCCACTTACAAACCTAAAAATCAAGAATCTATCAAGTTTCTTCATGTAATTAACATGAAATTATCACCAAATCAGTTTATGAAGCACATATATATCATTTAAACTTGAATCCTATCATGTACACACCAAAATTACCTAGATTTCAACTTTAAGTATCAATACATATCTAACTAATTATTCACTAATACTTACAAGATGAAGAATCAAAGAAGCTTATGATGAGGAAGATGATGAGCTTATGATTAAATCTCCAATCTTGTTTAAGTCTTGCAATTGATCACTAGCAATTTGGTGTAGGTTTGAGTTTGAGGTTTTTTTTTTGAGAAGTAAAATGAAGAACAAGAATTTTGGGGAAAATTAAGTCGGCCTCATCCTTTTATTTAAACCGACTCCCTTTATTTCACAGTGTAATATTATACCATCTTTTAATCTATTGTCTGGAACCTCAATTTCAATTGCGATAAAATTATTTTATTTTACCGTTATCTAAGTTTATTTAAAACAAATAATATTTTACTAGTCACAATATTTCCTGAGGCTTATTTACCTATAAATTTCACAATTAAACACAAAATACAATTTAATATCACAATTAAATATAAAGAAATACATATTTCTCCTAGGCCCGATTTGGGGATGTTACAAATCTTCCCTCCTTAAGAAGATTTCGTCCCCGAAATCTCACTAGACATAACCAAACTAGGATATCTAGTTCTCATACTCTCCTCGGTTTCCCACGTTAAATCTGCACCCAAGCTATGCTTCCACTTAACTAATACCATCGGGATTTCCTTTCTACGAAGTTTGGTCACTTTTCTATTTAAAAGTTCAACAGGTTCTTCCACCAATTTCTTACTTGGGTCAACTCTAAGATCTTGCAAAGGAAGGATTTGGGATTGATCCTCCACATTACACTTTCTTAAATAACAGACATTAAACGTATCATGAATACCAGCTAATTCAGGAGGAAGTTCCAAAGAAACCGATTGGTCATTAATTACTTGTCGAACTTTAAATTGACCAATATAACGGGGAGCTAACTTTCCACGCTTACCAAATCTAATAACACCCTTCCACGGAGAAACTTTCAAATATACTAATTCGCCTTCAACAAACACAACGGGTCGCCTACGTGGATCAGCATACTGTTTCTGCCTATCACGTGCTGCTTTTAATTTCTCACGTGCAACCTTAACTTTATCAGCTGTAATCTGAACTATATCGGGACCCGCAAATTGTTTTTCTCCTGCTTCTAACCAACATGTTGGAGTTCGACAACGACAGCCATACAACATTTCGTACGGTGGCATACCAATACTAGAATGATAAGAGTTGTTATACGCAAACTCTATCAAAGGCAAGTGTGAATCCCAAGAACCGCCATACTCAAGTACACAGGCTCTTAACATATCTTCTAAAGTCTGAATAGTACGTTCTGACTGTCCGTCTGTCTGAGGATGGTAAGCTGTACTGAGATTAATTCGAGTACCTAACTCACGCTGCAAACTCTGCCAAAAACCAGAAACAAACCGGGAATCTCTGTCGGACACAATAGATAAAGGAATACCATGTCTTACAACAATCTCATTAATGTACAAAAGAGATAACCGCGTCAAAGAAGCAGTTTCGCTGGTGGCAAGAAAATGGGCACTTTTAGTCAAACGATCGACAATGACCCAAATCATATCATTTCCTTTCTGTGTATGAGGCAACTTAGTAACAAAATCCATAGTGATATGCTCCCACTTCCACTCAGGGATATCCAACTGTTTTAATGTACCGTAAGGTTTCTGATGCTCTGCTTTTACTTGGGAACATATGTGGCAAGTTTCAACCATTCTAGCAACATCGGTTTTCATCGTTGGCCACCAATATAACGGTTTCAAATCATTATACATTTTCGTACTCCCTGGATGTACTGACAACCTCGATTTGTGTACTTCAGTCAATATCAAATCCCGAAGTCCCCCAATCAATGGAACCCAAACACGAGACTGAAAAGTTTTCAACCCACGAGAATCATCAACCAATAAATCTTTCCTTTTCAACAAAATCTCAGATTTTAAATTCCGATCTAACAATGCTTCTAACTGTGCAGCTCTCAACTGAGAAATCAAATCAGAAGATATTTCCAAGCGCATAAAGTAGACTCGATTAGAAGATACCTTTCGACTTAAAGCATCGGCTACTACATTAGCTTTACCTGGATGATATCGGATTTCACAATCATAATCCTTAATCAATTCTAACCAACGGCGCTGTCTCATATTAAGCTCTTTCTGAGAAAACATATACTGGAGGCTTTTATGATCTGTACATACAATGCATTTGGTACCGTATAAATAATGTCTCCAGATTTTTAGCGCGAACACCACAGCAGCAAGTTCCAAATCGTGCGTAGGATAATTTCTTTCATGAGTTTTGAGCTGACGAGAAGCATACGCAATAACACGATTACGTTGCATTAAAACTGCACCCAACCCAGCATGTGAAGCATCACAATAAACCACAAAACCATCAGAACCATCAGGAAGTGCTAACACTGGAGCTTGACACAACAACTGCTTAAGAGTCTGAAAAGAAAATTCTTGTTGATCACCCCACTGAAACTTAACATCTTTCCTAGTCAATCGAGTCAACGGACCAGCAATCTTAGAAAAATCTTGGAAAATTTCCGATAATACCCAGCTAAACCAAGGAAACTTTTAATCTCAGAAGGGGATTTAGGAGCATTCCAATTCATAACAGCTTCTACCTTAGAAGGATCTACTTTAACTCCATCATTACAAATGATATGACCAAGAAATTGCACCTCTCGAAGCCAGAATTCACATTTAGAAAATTTAGCATAAAGGTGTTCTCTTTTCAGAATTTCCAGAATCAACCTCAAATGACGTTCATGTTCAAATTTAGACTTAGAATAAATCAATATATCGTCGATAAACACAATCACAAACTTGTCTAGAAAAGGTCGACATATTCGATTCATTAAGTCCATGAAAATAGCAGGGGCATTAGTCAATCCAAAAGGCATGACTAAAAACTCATAATGTCCGTACCTGGTGCGAAAAGCAGTTTTGGGAACATCTTCCTCACGTACTCGCAACTGGTGATAACCGGATCTCAAATCAATCTTAGAAAAGTAAGATGATCCTTGCAACTGGTCAAAGAGTTCATCGATTCTGGGCAAAGGGTATTTATTTTTCACTGTTCTCTTATTAAGTTCCCGGTAATCGATACACATCCGTAAAGTGCCATCTTTCTTTTTCACAAACAATACCGGAGCACCCCACGGGGAAGAACTCGGCCTTATAAACCCTTTATCTAACAATTCCTGAATCTGACCCATCATTTCCCGAATTTCAGCTAGAGCTAATCTATAAGGAGACTTAGCTACCGGAGTCGAACCAGGAATCAAATCAATCTGATATTCCACTTCTCTTACAGGGGGCAAACCAGGCAGTTCATCAGGGAACACCTCCGGGTATTCAGAAACCACCCGGATATCGGAAATGGATTTCCTATCTAATTTAGTATCTACCGCATAACACAAATAAGAATCACAGCCCTTAGCTAGAGATTTTCTAGCCTTCATCACAGAAATCAACGGAATATTACCCCATTCCCGTTCCCCTCGAGCCACGACGTGAGACTCATCAGAGACGGGAATTTTTATAATCTTTCTATGACAATCGATATTAGCTTTATTTAAGCTCAACCAATCCATACCGATAACCGCATCGAAACTCGGAATTGGCATTAATAGAAATGAAATCAGAAAGTTATGACCCTCTATTAGTATACTAGCTCCAGTTACCGATGTGGTAACAGGAACTACCTTACCATCAGCAATTTCAACTTCTAAAGGTTTCACAATCAAAGAGGGAATCAATTTCAGTCTATCACAAAATTTAACAGATATAAACGAGCAATTGGCACCAGAATCAAATAATACGCGAGCTGGTACAGAATTTATGAGAAATGTACCCGTTATAACATCCTCAGTAGTGACAGCTTCATCCACTGTCATTTGAAAAGCTCGACTAGCAGCTACTGGTGGTACTTTCCTCTTTTGGCCGGAGGATGAGGAACCCTTAGCCATACCCATACTCTGTCTCTTAGCCTCGGTACAATCTCCAGCTCGATGCCCCTCTTTTTGACAATTCTAACACACGCTATTAGGAAACGTACAATCCTTGGCAGCGTGTCCAAAAGTTCCACACTTAACACATCTTGATGTTTGGGGAGTACAAGGACCATTATGTCTAGCCCGACATTTGTTACAGTAATTACTATCCATTGGATTAAATCTTCTGTTCTGCTGACCACCTTGCCCCTTTTGTTTACTAGATGAATCTCCCCTTTGTTTCTATGAATACCTTTCCTTATTCATTAACCTTTTAGCTTGAATATCACCATCCACCGAACGAGCATAATCATATGCTTGTGAAAGAGAACCAGCTAATCTCACTGAAGTACGATAATCTGGAGGCAAAGTCTTCACAAAATGCTCAATCCGAGTTCTATCTGTCGGAACCCACTGTCTCACAAATCGTAATTTGTCAGAAAATTGCTTAATAAGCTCTTCAATCGACATTTGATCCGTCTTTTGTAAGTCAAGAAACTCTTGTCTAATACGCGATAAATTGTACTCTGAACAAAATTGTTTACAAACTTCAGCATGAAAGTCTGACCATCTAATCATTTTGATTTGTTCCGATGTCAATGGTGCAGTTATAGCATCCCACCATGACATTGCTTGACCCTTTAACAACTGAACCGCATATGGTACTTTATCTTTCTCTTCACAATGACAAACCTCCAATTTTCGCTCCACATCACGTAACCAATCCAAGGTGTCAGTAGGATTAGTACTTCCAGAGAATGAAGAAGGATTGGTGGACATAAAAGTCTTAAGTGAACAACCCACTTTTAACTGCTGAAATGGAGGAATCGCATGTATCTGATAACTAGGAAATCCGGAAGAAGGAAAAGGTACAGTAGCTTGATAACTATAACCTTGTTGCTGCTGCTGAGAAACAAAAGGTATAGATACTGGAATTCGCTCAGAAGATACAACAGGAGGAGCAGTAGTTATAACATGTGGCTGATTAAGAATAGGCTGTCGAGAAGACCCAGCCTGTTCATTCTGTAATTCCAACACCCGATTCTCTAATCTCATAATATACTCTTGATTAGTTTCTGTTTCCACGCCTCTTGGATTAGATATTCCATTATGCTCCTGACTTTCTAGTGGTGGTGCAGCAATTTGAGAGGCATTGTTAAGAGTATGGACATGTTGCTCATTATCCGCCATATCTGAAATCACATCATATCTCAAAATTCGTTAATCATTAGTACTAGCAAACTAATCCAATTTCCTTTCCTAACTAATCCCCATAACATGAAATGTTTGACCAACGGGACTAAGTTTAGGTATGAACACCTAACATGTTCATTCCCCCTAAACTTACGCTCTGATACCAACTTATAACACCCCATGTTTTCAAGACATTTTTTTTTTAAACAACCTGGAAGCGTTATCCCATTCAACAACATATACACATACATTGTATAATGTCAAAGATTAGTTATTACATATACTACCATTAAGTTATTTAGTTACAAACAGGTAATCTAGTGGGTGTTATTTATACAAACGTTTAACAACCAACAAAAGTAATCAAGAGTTGCCAGCTTGTCAATCACCCAAAACCTCTCAACCGAGCATAATCAAACTTAACCTGCAAAAAGTGAGGTGGGGGATTAGCACGAAGCTAAGTGAATAACGATTCCAACAATCTAACTTAGCATAAACAATCAATTCACAACAATCAACTAATAGTAACAATCAAATTAGAGGATCGGTGGTTCTTGAGGTACCCTCAGCCCGCGGATGGCCCACCAAGAACACTTATAATCCACTGCAGGCCAATACAGAGATTTTACCGATAGTTCATTGCTATCTTTAATCAATATGGACGAATTCACAACGAATGTTCATCAATACCATAAAGATTAACCTATAGCAACTAAACCCAATCGAAATTGACCTCTATCATTCCAACCTATCATGGAATGAGTCACTAGCAATCAATCAATTAACCGCAATCAACTTGTCAATAACTCAATAATATCAATCTACTTAAAATTGATGTAACTAAATTGTTAACACCAATTTAAACTGTGAGAACCAGTCACTCACCTGTCTCGTTTCAAACTCCACTCAAAGATCTAATTTTATTGAGTCGTGGTCGGATCTGAAATACAAAAGAATCTCAAGTCAATTCTCATATTATATTTACATAACTTAATATCAACAATCAAACAGGTATTAAGTCATATAAACATATTATGCAAACAAAATCACATTATTAAGCTTAAGTTAAAGTTTCTGTCCAGCCAAGGGAATCCGCCCGGATTCCTGGGAATACCTCCGTATTCACTTGAATCCGGCCGGATTCATATGAATACGCCCGTATTCCCGACCAATTTTCAAACCAGAACTCTTGCTAAGGAATACGTTCATGAATACTGAGGGGAATACGCCGTATTCCCGGGAATACGTCCGGATTCAATTGAATCCGTCCGGATTCCCACTTCAAACCTGTGCGAATTTTGCAGGTTTCCTGCACAGCTCAACTTCGAACAAAATTCACCAAAATCGACCAAACTCAGTTTTAACTCAAACTTTTACCTATCTTTGGTCACAATATCATATACTAACATCATATAACAATGATTCAAGCTTCAAATCATCACAATTTCAATCAATCACCTATAACCTAGCAATTCCACTTACAAACCTAAAAATCAAGAATCTATCAAGTTTCTTCATGTAATTAACATGAAATTATCACCAAATCAGTTTATGAAGCACATATATATCATTTAAACTTGAATCCTATCATGTACACACCAAAATTACCTAGATTTCAACTTTAAGTATCAATACATATCTAACTAATTATTCACTAATACTTACAAGATGAAGAATCAAAGAAGCTTATGATGAGGAAGATGATGAGCTTATGATTAAATCTCCAATCTTGTTTAAGTCTTGCAATTGATCACTAGCAATTTGGTGTAGGTTTGAGTTTGAGGTTTTTTTTTTTGAGAAGTAAAATGAAGAACAAGAATTTTGGGGAAAATTAAGTCGGCCTCATCCTTTTATTTAAACCGACTCCCTTTATTTCACAGTGTAAGATTATACCATCTTTTAATCTATTGTCTGGAACCTCAATTTCAATTGCGATAAAATTATTTTATTTTACCGTTACCTAAGTTTATTTAAAACAAATAATATTTTACTAGTCACAATATTTCCTGAGGCTTATTTACCTATAAATTTCACAATTAAACACAAAATACAATTTAATATCACAATTAAATATAAAGAAATACCTGTTTCTCCTAGGCCCGATTTGGGGATGTTACAAAAACTATATTTTTTAATCTCTATAGGAATAGCTTTATTATATATAATTCAAATTAACCATCATGTATACATATATATGCAATAAATTATACAAATCCACTTGTAGATATCTATAATGTGTTTTGTAGGTTCGCGGGTCGGGTTTACCCGCGGGTATAAGTTCATACCCATCACCCGCCCGCGACCCGCCAACGGGTAGAAGTTCATACCCATAACGCACCCATGGGTAAAAATTTCACGGGTTTACCCACCCACGATGGACGGGTACCCACGGGTCACTGGTTTTTTCTCGCCCATTGCCATCCCTATTCTTTTCCATTTCATCTTCTTCCTCTTCTCCATTTCATCTTCCATTTTAAAATTCAAAAGCAAAAATGGAAAAAAAAAAAAAAACAAACATCAATTTTTAATTTGATAAAGCATGAAAAATAGAGAAGAAAAAAAATAGAAAGAAAAACTCGCTCGCTCGTCGTCCAAACTGGGACGCCGCTCGAAAACACCACCGGGAATGCCGTTCCGGTGCGGCGGCGTTCTCAGCCAAAAACGATGCTGAAGATGTTTCCACTTCGTGTGCTCTTAGGCCTTCTCCAATCTTCACCTTCAAACCACCTTTTACTCCATTAATATAGATTTGGAGTAATATTTATGAAGAAAACCCTCTCCAATGGGCACTCCAAATATGAAGAAATATTCGGAGATATGAAAATTTTCTCCATTATTGAAGAAATACAAGCCCTCCTTCGTAATCACTTTATCATTATAATCTAGTATTTTAATCAACTTAATACTATTTAAATAGTTATATTAAATATGTATTACTATTGGTCATTAGTTAGTATGTAAATAATAACTTTATTTATTAGTGTTATATCAAAATACTTAACTAACATAAAAAATTATAAAGAGAAAATCAATCAAGAAATATAAAATATTATATGTTTAATTTACACAAAAAATACTACAACTAAATAAGCAGATTAAAGATATAGACGCGCACTTTGGACTTCAAGATACACTATCGAACATTTATGAGATTGATATGGTTATTTAGAATTAGAAGATAATTTGGTAGTATAATATAATATTTGTTGTTTGTTTCAAATTTCGTTGTTAATGATATATATTGACTATCTAGTGTAAATGTCAAATGTTATACATCCACATAAACTTCAAACTAATTTAAGAATATATGATTTCAACTATGAAGTTAAAAGGGTTTATTGTTTCGTTATGTATTAAACTTTATAGCTTTTACTATTGTATGAGTTGAACTTTGAAAACTTGTATTGTATGTATTGAACTTATAAATATCGTCTATTGTATGTAAACTTTCCTTATTGGGTAAGAACAAAATAGGAAAGTTTCGTTTTTTGACCTTACCCAAAAAGGAAAATATACATACAATAGACGATATTTACAAGTTCAATACATACAATAGAACAAATGAAAATATATCTCATACAATAGTAAAAAGTGTAAACTTTAATACATAACAAAACAATAAACCCAAGTTAAAATATATAACATTTCTATCTTTTTTTCTTAATAAATAATCAAGTGATTGAATAAAGTTAGATAATTTTTATATAAAAGTTTTTGGAGTTGTGATTTTGGAGTAGGATGGTTGGAGAAGAAAAATTTGAAGGAAGTATATTCCAAAAAGATGCTGTTTTTTCTACATATTTGAAGATGGAGAAATGGAGATGGTTGGAGATGGCCTTAAGCTTTAGAGTTTAGACCACTCCGAACTCCCAAGTCTCGATCATCACTGGGTCAGTTGTATGTTAGTTACATTATTTCGGCGCTACATCATCACTTCTATACAACGGTGTCAACAATGACCGTATCACTTCAATTTTGAATCCTACATTTTCCAATATGATTTTATTTACATATACTAAATAAACAATAAAAAACATTTATGATTGAGTTTGGCCCATCATGTACGTCGCTCCATGCGTCAGTATACCGACGTATCCCAACCGACATGTCCGTGCCAATGGCCGTCGGTTCCCGCACTGATACAGCCGTTGGCACTCACCATATTCACATAAACAATTATCCATTTTTAGAATAACTAGATATTTGATTATAACAATCGAATTTTGTCATTTAACCTTAAGTTACATATAAAACTGGAAAAATTATGTATTCCATCTGTCTCATTTTATTATCCACCTTATTATTTTTGTTTGTATCAAAAGGATTGTCTACCTGTAAAAGATAACTATTAAAAAACATTAAACTCCTTAATTTACGCTCATTAATTACTTTTAGTCATTTATATGAAAGAAAATTTTTGTTCAAAGTTCCTTGAATATAAGGTAAAATTGACATTCATCAAACCTTTCTTAAAATAAAAGTGGGACGGAGAGAGTATTTGATAAGTGTAAGAGATATGCTATAAAAGTGTAATAATCATATAGTTTAAAACTATAGGAGTATGTATATAATATAATTTTTATAAAGAAAGCTTATTTTTAGAGTAATAAAGCTATAAAATATTTTATCCAAGATTCTCATTCATATTTAAAGTTACGAAAATGTTAAGCAATCGTATTTTGAAAGTTATTACGCGTTTTGTTTTCAAATTGATGATCTTTAGCTCCTGTTTTGACTTTTGATACACCTAAAAAATTTTGCCTTGTCAAACCAATGTTAAATTATTTCGGAACCGAAAAGGGCTAAAATTATATATTTAAAAATAAGGTTGTGTCTGGTTCGTAAAATTGCTTACACGTATATCAGTCGAGGGAATGTGATGAATTTCAACTTCATCAATTACTTAACAAGTTAATGATTGTAACCTCAATTTTATTTATATCGAATTTATATTATTTTCGTAAACCAATTGCAACGTAAAAATCAAAATCATCTTATCTATTTTCAATTTTTCATTTTAATTTTTTCTTTACTTGTGTCCAGAAACTTCGAACAAGTACATCCTATTGGGAAGAAAAACTTTACATGTCAATTGGGCAACCCACATGAAGGGGAACCCAAACCTTTTATCGACCATCAATGTTTTTCTTTTTGACTTTTTTTTTTCTCCCTGTATTTGTACTCACTCCGTGACTCCGTCCCAGTTAAAATGTCTCTTTTGACTTAGCATAAAGTTTTAGAATTCTCTGCTAAATACAACTTTCACCAATCATATATCTATCTACCCACTAAAATTATTAAGACCCATTTTGATTAGTTGAAATATAATATGAACATTTGTTTTGTGATATCTATAAATAAAAACGAGGACATTTGCAATGGAATGGAGGGAGTATTTATTTTGTTCCTCCACCCTAGGGTCATAAGTCAGATCGAAATAAAGGATTCAAAACCAACGAGTAAACTAGCAATGGAATACATTGACAGATTGTCAAAAACTGAATATATTACGTCTAGTTTTAGTTGATATTTTATGCCTGTATATGGATATGTATATATGTATATCAATGTCTATATCAATACTCATGGATAATATCGGTCAAGCACCAAAAGTCATGACTTAGAACGATAGATGTTAATTTTTCCTTTGCTTTCGGTAGACATGACCAAAAATGCAGATATTCCCAACGAGAACTTGGAAGCCGTCTAATACGATGGGTAGGAAAACCAAGTTAATTTTAACCAAACAAGTTTTGTACAAATGAAAGATCAACAAAGATTATATATACTCTAATCAAGCTTCAAATAAATCTATCATATGCACATTTTACAGATATAGCACAAAACAGGTTTTTTATGTCGATTCATTATTAAGCTCATCAAACCATAAAATAAATGAACCATAACAACAAGATGCATTATTCTCCCTCTCATCTATACAAGTTAGGGTTCTTCAGTACTTTCAAAAATCCAATTAAAAAAGAAAGAAAAAAAAAAACTCCTAAAAATCGATCGGCGACTCTGCGAGACTTGAACCTTCATACTTCTACCAAAAAACAATCTGCCCGATCTAACTCTATCCCTGCATAAATTTAACAGATTAAAGTGTCAATTCAATTCAATCTTAAAATCAGTTGAGATCATGCATAAATCGAATTAACTTATACCTTTCAAGGAGCATCGGATACTTTATATGTATCAACCGTTATCGAACCAAGCCATAAACCAGGAAACAATGTCTGCACAATATATATGATATGATAAAAAATGTTAGAAATAAATCCAAAAGCTAATCTGATTATGATCTGTGGTGCTACCAGTACACATCTTGCGTACTAATACACGTTAGACTGTGATTCGCATCGAGTTTGGTCTAACGAGTAAAAAGTACGCAACGTTTATTTCCCCTAATATGATCTAGATATACAAAACTTACATCAAGTTGTCTCTGAACAGTTTTCGATCTTTTTTTCGGCCTCCGAGATGGTTTTAATCCCGTTATTGCAAACATATCCTCTTCAATCTCATCACGCGTAAGCGCAATCGAAAATTTCGTCTTCTTCGACGTCATCGGATTGCTGCGATCGTTAATTTTCAGTTCCGATGCTTCTCTATTGTTGTTACTAGTTTTATTCTCAGGCAATGGCGATGAACCGATCTTCGGTAAACTTCCGTTAAATTGCTTATGAATCACCGGCGGTCTTCTAGGTCTCAGATTCCATATCTTCGGAGACGATTCATCTTCTTCCTGTTCCGGTGTTACCGATTCATTTTGATCCGGTACGTCATCGTTTTTACGGAACCGAATACAGATCTTATTCGATCGTTTTCCTTTATTATCTATAGATTTTGTTGATTTTTCAGTAACCGTCTTAGGTTTTTGAATCTGAATAACGGCGGAGTTAGGTTTAGATTCCGATTCCGATTCGGATTCACGTTTTGGAAGAGGTGACGGTCGGCGTGAAAGGTACGGCGGCGGTGATGATGAAGATGATGACGGTTCTCCGGCAAGTCTGTTACGGCCGGTACGGTGGTTCTTCCATTTTAGATGAGGTAACGAGAAGTTGTGTAGCGGTTGTGATTTTGCAGGTACCGGTGATGCCATTTTCAATGAATTACATAAACCCTAACGATATAGTATGACTTACTGATCTATTATATATCAAAACTATGTCGTTTTGAATGAGAAGAGAAGAATTTAAATTAAATAAAATGAAAATAAGATGGAAAAATAAAGATTATGGAAGGGAATGGAGAGAGATGAAAAGGCTTTTAACTGAAGATACAAGTAGAAGTGCAGATAAAGTGGGGGGTTTGGGGCTTGCAGGTGAAGAAATATTATTATGTGTGAATTGACTATTTTGCCCTTTGTTGACTTGAAAAGGTAATTAGGGGCGGCAACAACTATATGGGTTTGGGCTTTGGGGGATAAAAAGTAGACTAATTCTTGTTCATCAAAATAATAATTACAACTAATCCAATAGAAACTGTTTTTTGGTGGTTTTATTAATAGGGTAGGGTTCAAATGAGAATAAGAATTTGTGTGAGAATGAGGGAACCAATGATATCAAGCCATGTGTACAAAGAGAATGTTTCACATGTACAAAACCCATTTACCCCCAACATCAATTATCTCACAAACGACAAATCGAAAAATTATGAAAATTGCACCATTAAATTCGTCGTTTTCTCCTCTTCGATTTGCCGTCACTCAAGACATACTTTCGAAAAGTTTTTTTTTTTCATTTTTTTGGTGGGTTTCACATTTACTAACACATGTGTTAAAGTGTTGCGTTTAGGGTTTGGGGTTTAGGGGTTAGGGTTTAGGGTTTAGGGTTTGAGGTTTGGGGTTTCTCCCCGAAACCCCAAACCTCAAACCCTAAACCCTAACCCCTAAACCCCAAACCCTAAACGCTTTACAAAACGCTAAACCCTAAATCTTTCTAAACCCTAAACCTTGAACCCCTTTTAAACCCTAAACCCTTGTAAACCCTAAACCATAAACCCTACTAAACCCTAAACCTAACCCTAAACCCTAACCTTAACCACAAATTAAATGTACAACTAATCACTAACACATGTGTTACTAATTTGTGAAACCCACCAAAAAGTGAGAAAAAAAAAGTTGTTAAAAGTATGCCTTGAGGGACGGCAAATCGAAGAGGAGAAAACGCTGAATTTTATGGTGCAATTTTTATGATTTTTCGACTTACCGTTTATGAGATATTTAATTTTTAAAAATGTGGAGGAGAGAGAATAAAGTGTGGAGGAGAGAGAATAAAGTGACACATGGCAGAAATCTGTTGGTTCCCTCATTCTCACTCAAAATTGGTGTACTCATTTGAACCTTACTCTTTATTAATATTTTGGTGTTGGTAAAAAAATAGGATAAAACTTTAGGCCCTGCTTGTTTACCTCTTAATGAAATGATTCAGAGCTGAATGCTGTATCGTCCAGCATTCAGCGCGTTTGATAAAAAAAATAGAAAGCCTTTGAATGAGCATATGGCTGAACGAGACACTGGATCATTCATAGTCTTGTAATAATCTGAACCATCTAGCGGCCTTGTTATCCCCTTATGCCCTTTTGTTTTCACACCTTTCTCCTTTTAATAATCCAATTAATTACTTCGTAATTATTTGTTTTTCATTTCTTGGGTTTCGTTTTTATTTTCCTCTCAATCAACTGCACCAAACTATTTGCTATTAATATGTGCATGGAGTGAACTTGTTTTTTATTTTAACTTGGAATTGATTTTGTGAATTTTGGATATCTATTTGTTGATTTTAATAAATTGACAAGAAGCCTGCAATTTAAGAACTTTTCATAATATGACAAATTAAAAACGTATGAATTTAATTAGTTGCAAAATGTTAGTATAAATTTCTTCTATGATTTTTAATAAAGCGTTTTATAAAATGTCATAGTAAAATTCATGCAAAAAATTAAACCATATGGAGAATTTATCTACGAGTCTACAATCGATTCACATGAAATCAAGTAAAAGGGTAAAATAGTAATTTTCTGTCATTCAGACGCATCATTCAGAACCATTATCATAAAACTAATTTTTTGTTCAGAATCAAACTCATTCAGGATCTTTTGAATCATTCATGTCTTTGAATCATTCAGCGTTAAATCATTATGTTTTAGCAAAGACAGCCTTAGTGGGAATGGTATCGTTCTCGGTGTTTGAACTCAATTAGGGGTGTACATAAATGGTCCGGAACCGCTAGAACCGGTAAACCGAACCAGGACCGGACCAGAACCAAACCGGACCGTAGCACAATGGTTCGGTTCTCGGTTCTATATTTTAGCCTTAAAGGTTCACGGTGTGGGTCGGTTCTAGAACCGGTAAAAACGGTTCAAACCGCCATAACCAGTTTTATAGGAAAAGAGAAATATATACTTGATATATGTATCTTTTAGTACCGATAGAAATTGAGTTATATAATTAGATTTTAAAAAATTGTTATGATAATTATAAGTGTGTGTGTATATATATATATATATATATATATATATATATATATATATATATATATATATATATATATATATATATATATATGTTTTCTAGATTTGTTTCTTCTATATTCCATGCACTAACAAAATTCAACTTACATTTTCTTTCTCTTATTCGTCGTCTGCATACTTCCCCGGTCATGTTTTTGTGATAGATTGTTAACGATTGATCCATTTAATAAATCTTTTTGAAAACTTGATCAACCCTATTCTTTTGTATTCGACATACATGCATGTTTTGTATGAAAAAATTTATAGATGTATCCAGGGGCGGAGCCATTAGATGGTAGGGGTAATTGTAACACCCCCAAATTAATGATTTGCGGAAGCATACTTGGGTGTTACTAATCAATATTCAAAGCACAAGATATACAGCAAACGACCTCTAAATGAGACGTTGTAAAACGATTTCATATGAAATAAATGTTTGAAAACTCAATGTTTTCGTATACAAAATGTAGTTTCCTAGAGTCCACACGTATAGCGGGAGATTCTATTACATAATCAAAATGTACAAATGATAATGCTGAGAATCTCCGTTAATGCAATTTAGTTGAAATCATACGACTCTAGCTATGTCCTGGAGTAATCCTACTCCGTCTGGGTACCTGAGAATACATGCTAAAAGGTCAACACGAATATTGGTGAATCTCACAGGTTTGTAAGTAATATCAGTTTTTGAACACAAGATTTTTATCCGTAGTACCCGTAGGCGTAAATCAAGTATATGCAATCCTGCAAATGTAAAATAAGTAAGTTATACCGTTGTCATGAGGCTCATAATCGAAGCTTAACCCGTAAGTAATAAGTTGCTCCCGTGACATGCTCGTAACTGAGCAAGCATAAGTAACGAATGATAGTCACCTGTTTATACAGTACGGTTCGTGGTAGCGCTACTACCCCGGGCGGGGAGGGTCATTTCCCTAATGGATCCATTAACTAGTGTTCGCGCTTAAGTCCATAACTAACGATATATGATGGAGAGACTTCAGTGAAAAGTAAGTAACTCATGCAATCCCGTATAGTAAAATGTATAGTTCGTACTCGTGTTCAAGAAAAGTAAGCAATGTATCTCACCCCGTATGTAAAACAGTAAAAGTGAGGCTGTAAGACTCACCTGAGTCGAGTAGTAAGCAGTAGCAAACAGTAGGTAGTGTGTAGGTTCTCCGAACCTGTAACCTTTAAATGCCTAAACATATAAAGTTAAGTAAGTAGATGTCCCGCAAGATCATCTAGGCTAGTCGTCTACACAACTCGTTATGTCCAATGTTGGTTCGTTATCGTTTGTTCTTAGAAAAACATGGTTGGCCCGTTGGTGACGGTTTGTATTAGTGATTCCAAAGTGTTACTCTTGAAAAATATGTCTCAATTTGTTTATAATGTCATATCGTAATAAGGTTTGAAGTTGTTTAAGTTCGACTCTTGGTGTGAAATGTATTTACAAACTCTAAGTGACGGGGGTCCGGGGGCAGCGCCCCTGGTAAGCGGGGTCCAAGGGACGGCAGCCCCTGGCGGGGTCCAAGGGGCAGAGCCCCTGGTTGGGGTCGAGCTGCCAAGTCAGCTTAGAAAATTTTTATTCCTACTACTTCCCTTTAGTGAAAACGTATCAGAAATTTGAATTTGGAGTAAAATTAGGTGGTAAAATCTTGGTTCCGACACTTAGTAAAAATCTGGGTTTTCAGGGTTCTGTTTTATGCGACGTTGGGTGCGACGTCGCAGGTCCCAACTGCGACGTTGATCGTGGCGTCGCTATGTGCGACATTTGCAAGTTAATGCGACGTAAAGGCTTGCGTCGCTATATGCGACGTTGAAATTTGTGTGCGACGTAGGCTACTACGTCGCAAAGATGAACACCAGCCCAGAACCAAGCGACTGACGCGCTTTTCCGACCCAAATCACAAATCTAACACATTTTTAGGCTGTAAAATCGTGTTCTAATCCTTTATTTAGTCATAACCAAGATGTGTACACAATCTAACATCAAAATATAACACCAAAATTAGTAAATCTAAGTTTTTAGAAATTTTCTTACAAATTCAAATCGAAGCTGGAGGAGGCCGAAAATGATGATGATGCTTTTGTTAATCTTGTTCCTTGCTTGATGGTGATTCTGAAAATATAACTTTTGTTGGTTGGTTTGTAGATCCGAAATTTGATGGGGATTTGAGAGAGAGTTTAGGGTTTGTGTGTGTGTGTTTAAGTGAAAATGAAAGAGGAAAGTGAGGGGTGGTGGGGGTATTGGCTGATTCCAAGGGGCAAAGGAGGGAAATCACTTCCCAAAATACAGTATTTACTCCGTGTCTTAATTGATTAATAGTTCGTTTTTAGTATTTGACCAAGTGAATTTATTTTAAAAATGTTATCGGAGTATTTTATTGAAATGTTTTGAAATTAATTATTAAAACATTTGTCGAGATATTTGAGTTATTTGGTTCGCTTTTGGTACGTTCTTACTAAAATATCCAGAATATCGTCGCTATACAATACTTAACGTACGCTTGAATATGTATTTATGTAATGAAATACACTCTCATTATTGAAGTAAATTTTTGTCACCAACGTCCAAGTAAGTTGTGTCGGACTCCGTCCGGTTGATTCGTACGATTTAGCCAAATCGCGTACATATATATATATATAAGTCACATTACATATATACAAATGAAGTCTATAATTAGTCCTAATACACACTAATTACGAATAGTTACAATCGATTAGGCATAATTAATTATCATAATTTGGCAGGTGTTACAGTAATAGTTGCTATGGGTCCATTCGCTACATTTAGTGTAAATTTCTTATTAAAAAATTGCACTTTTTGTTACATTCTTTGTTTATGCTACGGGTTCACAAAAAGTAAGATACCAATGTTACGGGTCACAGTAAATCCTGGATCCGCCACTAGATGTATACAAATACAGTGTAACACCCCCAAATTTAACAGTTTGCGGAAGCGATGTTTTGGGTGTTACTAATCAATAATCACAAGCACAAAGGATACAGTGAACGACTCTAAATGAGACGTTCGAAAAGTTATTACATTAATACATAAGTAGTTTCAAAATACAAGCTCGAGTTCGAGTAAATTCCTAGAGATTCTAATACATAACAGTAAGTACAAAAGTAATGCAATAAAATCTCCAAGCTTGTAATGCATGCGACTCGAGCTAAGTAAGCTTATCCTGCTGGGCATCCTTACTGATGCTGTGTACCTGAGAAGCATTACTAAAACGGTCAACCAAAAGGTTGGTGAATCTCACAGGTTTGTAAGTAAGTAAACAGTTTGAACACACAAGTAGTATTTGTAAATCATAGCCAGCCAATAATTAATGATCACAGGATATGATCATCATTAACTTAAGTTTTAATAAGTGGGTGGTTGCAGTTTATGCAAACCGTTTGATACAATCGCCATGAGCCACCATAGTTGATGCTTAACGTACAGTAAATATAGGTACCCCCTCATGAATGTAATCCAAAACATTCATACGGAACGAGTAAGAAACGCCCGTTTCTACAGGAACGGTTCGTGGTAGTGCGTGCTACCCCGGGCGGGGATTGTCAGTCCCATATGGATCCATATACTAAAACTCGCGCTTATCACATAACTAACAACTATGATTCAGGAGGATTTCATTGGATTAGTCGTAAAACTCATGCAATTGGCGTATCGTTAATCTCGTACAGTAAGTAAATCATGGCAGCAAGTAAGTTTTGTGTGTTCATGTAAAACAGTAATGCATCTCACCCCTGAGTAAAAACAGTAAAGTAGGGGCTGTAAGACTCACCTGAGTCTGGCAGACAATGCAGTAAGTAAGCAAGTAGTATCCCGAACTAGCAACCCTTAGCGTCCTAATACGCATAAGGTTTAGTAAGTAAATGGAATACTTGTAAAGTATCCATGCTAGTTGTTCCCAAACTAGTTAATGTCCATTAGTTTGTTTGTAAGTTTGTAATCGTTTGTAAATCGTAGTTTGTATAAAAGTTGTACAGTTCGTTCGTTATCGGCGTATAATAATAATTCCATCCATTATTATTATGTGTTCATAGTAGTTGTACAGTTGTAAAGTATACTCGTATGATCGTTTGTTTGTATTACAACATGTATCGTTTGCGTAAGTTCCAATGGGCTTAGTCCCCAAAGGGTACGAGTGAAACCTCGTATGTATTCGTATGTATGTTCGTATCAGTTAACGTGTAATCCAGCACGTAACTAGTGAGTGAACTTGTAAGTTCGTATCGGATGTAATCCAGTGTAGTTGTTCAAGTGTATGTTTGTTGGAGTGCAATCTCCTAAGTATTTCCAAGTGTAATCTCGTACGCGTGTGTGAGTGAAATCTCACGTTAGTTTTGTATAATCTTGTACGTATTCAAGTGTTGCTGTATACTCTCGAAAGTATAGTATTTTCAGGTATAAGTAGCATCGTATTTAAATTGTTATAGTTAAAACTGCTAGTTATAGGTTTCTGCCGAAAGTTATGGTTTCTGCCGAATAGTTTCTACCGAAGGTTAAGGTTTATGCCGAAGGTTATAGTTTCTGCCGAAGGTTATAGTTTCTGCCGAAGGTTATAGTTTCTGCCGAAGGTTATAGTTTCTGCCGAAGGTTATAGTTTCTGCCGAAGGTTATAGTTTCTGCCGAACGTTATATGATAGCGACACTTATGAAGTGTCGTGATGTTTCTACCGAAAGTGTTATAGTTTCTGCCGAACGTTATATGATAGCGACACTTATGAAGTGTCGTGATGTTTCTACCGAAAGTGTTATAGTTTCTGCCTAACGTTATATGATAGCGACACTTATGAAGTGTCGTGATGTTTCTACCGAAAGTGTTATAGTTTCTGCATTTTATGGTATTTTCATATGTCCGTTTAATATTTTAAACAAAAATAAAAGTGATGTGTGGTCAGATTTGGTTCCAAACAGAACTAAGTCCAAAGTTCTAGTATTAGCCGGAGATGGGTGTATTTCTGGGCAAAACGCCCTTCATGAAAGTCGTAGGCGACGAAGAGACGAAGATTTCTTATTTAGAAAGTTTTCGTTGATTTTGAACACACGATTTTATAAAAATTCCGGAAGTGGACTGTTTTCAGTGGTGGTTCTCGGTTTAAGTTTTCGAGTTCCAAAAACGAGTTTTAACGTATAATTTGGACATTATAAAGCTAGGGGAACAACATGTATGTAAAATAATGATAATCGGAAGAGTTTACGAGTCGCCGGAAAACTTACAAAGTCGACGAATCGAGAATCCGAAAAGATGGAAACGTGAAGCTCCTCCTCGTGATCGTTTTCTTCCAAATGAGCTTAGTGTTTTAAGGGGTTTTTGATGGTGGTTTTGGGTGGCTTGTGGCTGCCGAAAATTAGAGAGAGAGAGAGGGGTTAGAGAGAGAGTGAGAGAACCGTTTGGGAGAGAGAGAAGGAGAAAGAGTGTGGGTTTGTGTTTGAGTTTGAGTGTGTAAGTGGGAGAAAGGGTGAGGGTTGGCACCCCTTACCCTTGGCCGGTTTTGGTGGGGTCCACCATGTGTGGATCTCACCACTTTTTGCTCCTCCGTGTTTGCGCTCCGTGCGGTGTTCGTTTCCCCGGTCGTTTAAACGTTAAAATCATTTTATACGCGGTTTAATATACGTTTAAAAATACGAAATAATACTCGATAATTAAGTTGTAGTATTTTACCAAAATACTAGTTTTCAAGTTATAAAACATAACTTTGTTTTGTTTTGTCGGTTGGTCGAGTTTTCGGAGAGTTCGGTTACGTTTTAATTAAAACGTACGTTTTCGTTATATTAAAACATAATATAAAGTAATAATCAAAGTAATTAAATAATTTCACATTATTTAATAATTGTTTTATCAGTGTACGCAAGTTTGTACAATTGTAGTTTTATACGATAATTGTACGAATCGTATACGCGTATATATATATATATTCCATCCATATATATATATAGTAAATAATGTATATAACCCTATTTCATATTATATACAAGTAATAAACACGTAATTAGGAAAATTTTAAATTGGTCCTAATTTCGGGGTTGTTACATTCTCCCCTTGTTAATAAAATTTCGTCTCGAAATTTGTTCGAAGTAGTAATCGGTAGTTCGATACTAGTCAGGTAGCTACAATGTGTACTAGTAGCCTAAGAAAGTAGGGTAGGTCCTACAGTGTTTGTAATCAAGAAATCGTTAGGTGGTAACGTACCCTAATTTTTGTTGCCTGATGGTAGTGGGCATTGGGCCTTGAGATGGCCAGCACTCCCACAGTTGAAGCAGAGTTTCACCTTAGGAGGATTCGTACTTTTAGGGTTGGCCTTGCATCGACCGGTGGGTGTGGTACAAGGGTTGTCATGATGTCGAGTGCATCGAGCACAGTAAGGTCTCTTTCCCAAGTAATTTCCTGAAGAGTTGGAGGGAGTAATCTTCACCCTTTTTGCTGGGGGTGACGTACAGTCAGTGTCGGTATCCTCTTCAGTAGGAGTACTTTGTGAAGTTGGTGGTGAAGTAGGGTTTTCTAAAGCTACCAAACGTAGCTCGTACTCACGCATACGTATGTCATTTTGGAAAGCAATTCGTCGTAGGTCATCAATGTCTTCCCGTGCTTCAGTAAGTTGTTTTCGCAGCGAATCAATAGTTTGGTTAAGGTGGCTGACTGATTTAGTATTCATGGTTTCATCAACTGGTGCTTTTGCAGCAGTTGGAGCAGCAGGAACAGCAGGTGCCATTTCTGCTTCAGCGGATTGTTCTGTATCACACTCGAGTTCAAGAAGGTAAGGAAACATAGTTGGTTCCTCACTGAGCAGTTCATCATCCAAGGTAGGGTTGTTGACGGAGTGAGTTGTCATTTCCTACGAAATAATTATTCTATTTAAGAATTGTTACCAGTAAGTGCAGTTCTATTGGATGATTTGTTAAAATAACGAATAATGGACGAGTTCCCGGTCTCAACCAGTGTGAGATAATTGGGAAGGAAATTTAGTTGTAAATTTTAAAGTACATTGTAAGTTACGCTGTCGGGATTTCAAGTAGTCGGTCGTTCTCTAGTCCTATTGAGTACTTAGGATCTAAGAGAGGATACATGAAATTTTAAGAAGTAAATCGAAGTAAACCAGATTGTCCAAGAATGAACATACTCTAGTTCGTATTCGGGTCTTGATAGGTTTTTGTTCTTATAAAGCAAGGAGGTCATTGTATACTGTGTAATTTTGTTGACTATCCAGAGTTTGAAATTTGTTTAAGGTTGTGTACTATAAGTAAGTTTATACGGTTTTGGGAATTCTAAGAATTTTATAAAACATTTTGTAAGAAAATTTGTAACATGTTTGATAGAAATATGTTTGTATAAAATTTTGACGGAAAAAGTCGGTTGAAAATCTTGTAGTCTGACAGAGACTTGAGTTGAAAATGGTTTTATCAAGTTACACCTAATAGTACGGTGGGGTACATCGTAAAATGTTGTAAACGTCAAATTGGGTAGAGTGAGCGAATAAAACAGAATTTCGATCTTCATATCAAAGGATATTCGAGTAGCTATGGTTATCGGTTATAATAGTGTGGAGATCTTCGGACGTATGTCGGTAGCGTGTGTGGTTTTCATGATTTCATAAAAAAAAAATTAATTAAGGACAGAATGGCGAGAAGCGAGTTGTCGTTTGTTTGACAAATTTGAAAACGGATTTCGTAGTAGTCGAGAGAGAGTATCGTATCGGGGAAAGAGGCCTATGTATATACATATATATATCACATAACCGCCTAGTTCGTGTCTAGCACATTCAAGTAGAAGTCCCGGTTCTCTCGAGGTCAGAGTCAGCTAATGCATTCCGGTTCAACATAACCCCTTTCAGAACTCACATCATCTTCATTTAATTGTACATAGTTGATCAGGCTATGTTAAATTAAACTCGTATGCTGTAATTCCTGAACCAGTTATACCTAATGAGGAATACTGCCTAACGGTCATAGTCTAGGCCCACTAAATGCAACCTAGTTCACTATAACCTTAGGCTCTGATACCAATCTGTAACACCCCCAAATTTAACAGTTTGCGGAAGCGATGTTTTGGGTGTTACTAATCAATAATCACAAGCACAAAGGATACAGTGAACGACTCTAAATGAGACGTTCGAAAAGTTATTACATTAATACATAAGTAGTTTCAAAATACAAGCTCGAGTTCGAGTAAATTCCTAGAGATTCTAATACATAACAGTAAGTACAAAAGTAATGCAATAAAATCTCCAAGCTTGTAATGCATGCGACTCGAGCTAAGTAAGCTTATCCTGCTGGGCATCCCTACTGATGCTGTGTACCTGAGAAGCATTACTAAAACGGTCAACCAAAAGGTTGGTGAATCTCACAGGTTTGTAAGTAAGTAAACAGTTTGAACACACAAGTAGTATTTGTAAATCATAGCCAGCCAATAATTAATGATCACAGGATATGATCATCATTAACTTAAGTTTTAATAAGTGGGTGGTTGCAGTTTATGCAAACCGTTTGATACAATCGCCATGAGCCACCATAGTTGATGCTTAACGTACAGTAAATATAGGTACCCCCTCATGAATGTAATCCAAAACATTCATACGGAACGAGTAAGAAACGCCCGTTTCTACAGGAACGGTTCGTGGTAGTGCGTGCTACCCCGGGCGGGGATTGTCAGTCCCATATGGATCCATATACTAAAACTCGCGCTTATCACATAACTAACAACTATGATTCAGGAGGATTTCATTGGATTAGTCGTAAAACTCATGCAATTGGCGTATCGTTAATCTCGTACAGTAAGTAAATCATGGCAGCAAGTAAGTTTTGTGTGTTCATGTAAAACAGTAATGCATCTCACCCCTGAGTAAAAACAGTAAAGTAGGGGCTGTAAGACTCACCTGAGTCTGGCAGACAATGCAGTAAGTAAGCAAGTAGTATCCCGAACTAGCAACCCTTAGCGTCCTAATACGCATAAGGTTTAGTAAGTAAATGGAATACTTGTAAAGTATCCATGCTAGTTGTTCCCAAACTAGTTAATGTCCATTAGTTTGTTTGTAAGTTTGTAATCGTTTGTAAATCGTAGTTTGTATAAAAGTTGTACAGTTCGTTCGTTATCGGCGTATAATAATAATTCCATCCATTATTATTATGTGTTCATAGTAGTTGTACAGTTGTAAAGTATACTCGTATGATCGTTTGTTTGTATTACAACATGTATCGTTTGCGTAAGTTCCAATGGGCTTAGTCCCCAAAGGGTACGAGTGAAACCTCGTATGTATTCGTATGTATGTTCGTATCAGTTAACGTGTAATCCAGCACGTAACTAGTGAGTGAACTTGTAAGTTCGTATCGGATGTAATCCAGTGTAGTTGTTCAAGTGTATGTTTGTTGGAGTGCAATCTCCTAAGTATTTCCAAGTGTAATCTCGTACGCGTGTGTGAGTGAAATCTCACGTTAGTTTTGTATAATCTTGTACGTATTCAAGTGTTGCTGTATACTCTCGAAAGTATAGTATTTTCAGGTATAAGTAGCATCGTATTTAAATTGTTATAGTTAAAACTGCTAGTTATAGGTTTCTGCCGAAAGTTATGGTTTCTGCCGAATAGTTTCTACCGAAGGTTAAGGTTTATGCCGAAGGTTATAGTTTCTGCCGAAGGTTATAGTTTCTGCCGAAGGTTATAGTTTCTGCCGAACGTTATATGATAGCGACACTTATGAAGTGTCGTGATGTTTCTACCGAAAGTGTTATAGTTTCTGCCGAACGTTATATGATAGCGACACTTATGAAGTGTCGTGATGTTTCTACCGAAAGTGTTATAGTTTCTGCCGAACGTTATATGATAGCGACACTTATGAAGTGTCGTGATGTTTCTACCGAAAGTGTTATAGTTTCTGCATTTTATGGTATTTTCATATGTCCGTTTAATATTTTAAACAAAAATAAAAGTGATGTGTGGTCAGATTTGGTTCCAAACAGAACTAAGTCCAAAGTTCTAGTATTAGCCGGAGATGGGTGTATTTCTGGGCAAAACGCCCTTCATGAAAGTCGTAGGCGACGAAGAGACGAAGATTTCTTATTTAGAAAGTTTTCGTTGATTTTGAACACACGATTTTATAAAAATTCCGGAAGTGGACTGTTTTCAGTGGTGGTTCTCGGTTTAAGTTTTCGAGTTCCAAAAACGAGTTTTAACGTATAATTTGGACATTATAAAGCTAGGGGAACAACATGTATGTAAAATAATGATAATCGGAAGAGTTTACGAGTCGCCGGAAAACTTACAAAGTCGACGAATCGAGAATCCGAAAAGATGGAAACGTGAAGCTCCTCCTCGTGATCGTTTTCTTCCAAATGAGCTTAGTGTTTTAAGGGGTTTTTGATGGTGGTTTTGGGTGGCTTGTGGCTGCCGAAAATTAGAGAGAGAGAGGGGTTAGAGAGAGAGTGAGAGAACCGTTTGGGAGAGAGAGAAGGAGAAAGAGTGTGGGTTTGTGTTTGAGTTTGAGTGTGTAAGTGGGAGAAAGGGTGAGGGTTGGCACCCCTTACCCTTGGCCGGTTTTGGTGGGGTCCACCATGTGTGGATCTCACCACTTTTTGCTCCTCCGTGTTTGCGCTCCGTGCGGTGTTCGTTTCCCCGGTCGTTTAAACGTTAAAATCATTTTATACGCGGTTTAATATACGTTTAAAAATACGAAATAATACTCGATAATTAAGTTGTAGTATTTTACCAAAATACTAGTTTTCAAGTTATAAAACATAACTTTGTTTTGTTTTGTCGGTTGGTCGAGTTTTCGGAGAGTTCGGTTACGTTTTAATTAAAACGTACGTTTTCGTTATATTAAAACATAATATAAAGTAATAATCAAAGTAATTAAATAATTTCACATTATTTAATAATTGTTTTATCAGTGTACGCAAGTTTGTACAATTGTAGTTTTATACGATAATTGTACGAATCGTATACGCGTATATATATATATATTCCATCCATATATATATATAGTAAATAATGTATATAACACTATTTCATATTATATACAAGTAATAAACACGTAATTAGGAAAATTTTAAATTGGTCCTAATTTCGGGGTTGTTACATACAGTTAGAATTACAACAACGTTTTGGTATCGATTATTAGACGATTTTAAGTTTTTTCTGATTCCTTAATTATTTTATTTAATTTGATAACTATATGCTTGTACACATCTTCTTTATAACATACGCGCGTATATTATTTGGTTCGCGGTTTTGAACCAAAACCGCAAGAACCGAACCGGAACCATACCAGACCAGAACCGAATTACATGGTGCGGTTCATGGTTCTTGATTTTTTATTTAATGGTTCGTGGTCCGGTGCGGTTCTGGTCCAGTTCGGTGCGGTTTTTGGACCACGTACACCCCTAAACTCAATGATAAGTTTAACACTCAATATAATTTATAGAGAAGTGATTTATTGTAAAGTTAGGGTGAAAATGGATTTAATATATGTTTTATGACCAATGAAAAGAAGAAAAAATAAAAAAATTTGTTTAACTTTGTGCGTTTAGTTATGGAATTTTTTCATAATTTTCTATCTCCAATTTTTAAAGGAATGAAAATAGTTTTTGTTTTCTAAAATAGTGTTGAAAATTAAAAAAAAATGTGTTCAAAAGCTGATGTATTTTTCATTTTGAAAAAATGATGTTAAGAGAAGGTTTTTGGAAAATTTTAGATAAAATGAGGAAGTGATACAAAGGAAAAATGTGAAAACTTGGAATTCTTGTTTTCCCGCTTCTAGTTGTAGTATGGAAAAAAGAGTATTCCATTTTTTGAAAAACTTTTCTAGAAACTCATTTTGAATGCGTTTTCTAATTTTTCATTTTTCTTAAAAAATTTTTCTAGAAAAGGGCCCAGAAGTAATAAAACCGACATCAATGATATTGAACAGTGAAAAAACTTCTGTCACTCCGTATCTCTAACAAGTTTTGTCCAAGGTACAATTAGGACCATATTAAATCCAAATCTATATCGTAACTACTCGGTATTAGTGATCGACTTCAAACTATATTTTAATTTGCCTGGTGAAAGTATGATAATGTCATGCTTTTAAAGTAAATCACATAATTCATGTGTATAGGTTTTCCAAAACTTACACAACTTACCCACTCTACTTTTAAAAAATAGGTGAATAAAAAAGCTAAAATTCTAGCTATTAGGGGCCGTTTGGTTCGAGATGAGTAATGGGAAAGGGAAAGATAATAATAATAATACCAAGGAATATAATGAACATTCCTTAGTATTCCTTTGATCATTGATGATGGTTAATTCATCAACAATAGTTATACACATACATATAATACTTTTTAGCAAACAATAAATAACACTAATATATATGATATATGATACATACATACATACATACATACATACATACATACATACATATTAATTTTTATTATAATTAATATTTGTAGTGTATATACTTGGTAAAAATATTAAATTAAAAATTAGTGTTAAATTGTGTAAACATATCTGTATCGATGGTGATATGGTTCAAAGAAGAAAAAAAGTAGATATCATATATATTATAAAAAATCGACTATTAAAATTGAAATTTTTGATCATGCAATTCATTTATATAATCATTTTTATGAAAGAAAATGGCGACGTATGTAAAAATGTGAAATCATATAAGGAGGGAATATGGGTTAATCAATAATTAGTTGTATAACCCCCAATTTGTAGGGGAATGGAGTAATACCCGATACTAGATAATGATTGATTGCATTATATCTTACCAACCATCATTTTTGATTACCTCTCCCTTAAACCCCTCAACCAAGCATTTATATTACTTATTGTGAGCATAAAAAAATGTCAATTAAATGTTCATAAAAGAACAAGTCATGATTCGTACACCACAAAGTACACCGCTAATTGTTTTTTTACAATGTTTATTTTGTACAATAGCATAAAACACAGGTAATTGTGTACGGAAAAATTTTAGTGGTGTATGCACCATCCCATAAAAAAATACGGATAATGATTTTTAAAAGTAAAAAAGGTTAGGAAAAACAAAATTAAAAGAAATAATTTTTTTTGGGTAAAACACTAAAGTCTAAAGTATCACATGCTAATTAATTAATGAAGTATGATGTGTTAAAAATTACCATGATAAAATAGATTAAAACTACATATCATACTAACTTGGTAAATTAACGTATCAAGATAAAATTATCAATTTATCATGAGAGAATCATGAGATTACTTTACCATTTGTATATAAGGAGTAATGAGTAAGTTTTTGATATGCCCGTGTTATATTATTGATACCGGTAAGCTACAACCAACCTTCAAATTATATCTAATCTACACTTTTATCATCCATTGTGAAATACATAGCAACATACTCTTACAACTTTAATCTTTCAAGTATAGTTTCAATTCTATTCTTAAACATGTATAAGGAGGAAACTAGAGTAAACCTTAAGTGAACAGTTGATGTAGATTGAAAATAAAACGAAACACGAATTAAACCTGTTGATTCAAAGAATATCCAGGAACAATGTAGACATCTTTATTTAATGTGTGATATATGGTTGGAAAGCTCTATATGTCTACTTTCTTATGATATAAAAGGTGTCTCATTTGGAGTTTTCTAGAAGAAATTATGCCCTTTTTACCACAGCATGTTCAAGGGGAAGGTTCATCCGAATTTGGACATGACTTTTGAGTTAGGAGTCTCTTGAGTTGTTAGTGTGGTTTTAATTAGTTAGTTTATTTAGTCATTTATTAGTTTTAACTCTAAACTTTTGATATTTCATATATTAATGTAATATAAATAATTTCAGTCCTTTATATAGGCTACTATTATGTACTAGGAAGTTTTTTTAGTTGATGATTTTATGAAAGTTCAATTTTCTCTCAAAGTGTGTTCTTCAATTGAGTTGAATTTATCCTAACCGCGGTATTCTTGTGAATCAATGTGTATTAAAAGGAATTATTCTTGGGTTATTCAGGGAATCAACAAGTCTAATTCGTGTTATCTTATTTTCACCCTACATCAGTTGGTATCAGAGCTGAAATTCCTGTTCGAAATGACAATTTACGATGTCTATGAGGAGTTAGAGAAACCCAGATAAAGGTGAAATTCTATTTATAAACAGTGTTATCGATGGCAAAGTTGAGCTTTCTTGTTATGATGTCGCACCCCCAAATCATGGTGCAGCGGAAGTAAGGGGTCGAGGCACGACTAATCAATATCATCACACAAAGTTACAACAAACGACCTCTAAATAAGACATTTTGAAATCATTACATTACCATAAATAAAACGTTTACAAATGTTTTACATAAACCTTGGAGTTCGCATCAAAAGTATAGAGATTTCTAATACATAACTAATATTACAAAATATAGTAATGCAATCTAATCTCTGTTGTTTGTATGAAATATGCGACTCGAGCTAATGCTTCATAAAGCATCCTACTGCGGCTGGTTACCTGAGAAATACATACTAAAAGGTCAACATAAAGTTGGTGAGTTCATAGGTTTAATCTGTAAAGTAATAACGTAAACGCATGATTTTCTTGTTGTAAAATAGAGTTATGTAAAATAAAGTTTCTGTACAATAAAGATTCTGTATACTATAGTTCTTTATACTATTGCCATGATGTCGCACCCCCAAATTCGTGATGCGGAAGCGGTTCGGGTCGGGGCGTGACTAATCAAGTAATCAAAACACCAAGATACAAGAAACGACCTCTAAATGAGACGTTTGTAAAATAGTTACATTTCCATATAAATAATGTTTGAAAACATAGTGTTTTCGTTACAAAAGTATAGTAGCCTAGAGCCCGCGTATATAGCGGAAGATTCTATTACATAACCGTAATTACAAAAGATAATGCTAAAGAATCTCCGTTAAATGCAGTTTGGAAATCATGCGACTCTAGCTAGTAATCCTGGAGTAATCCTACTCCGTACGTGTACCTGAGAATACATGCTAAAAAGGGTCAACACGAATGTTGGTGAGTCTCACAGGTTTGTAAGTAAATAAACAGTTTGAACACAAGGTTTTTATCATCGTTGCACGTGTGCGGAATCAAGTATTTGCAACCAAGCAAATAGTAAGTAAATATGTATATACCGTTGCCATGAGGCTCATAGTCGAAGCTTAACCCGTAAATCAGTGGTACAGCCAAGTACTGTAAGGTGCCCCCGCGAGTGCCTAATCCAAGCACTCGTACGAAACAAATAAAAGTCGCCCGTTTCTACAGAACGGTTCGTGGTAGCGCTACTACCCCGGGCGGGGAGGGTCAGTCCCTAATGGATCCATTAAGTAATATTCGCGCTTAAGTCCATAACTAACGAAATTATGATGGAGGGACTTCAGTGGATTAGTAAGTAACTCATGCAAGCCCGTATATGAAAAGTAATTAATTTAGCACTCGTATTCAAGAAAAGCAGTTAAGCAATGTATCTCACCCCGATAGTAAAATAGTAAAAAGTGGGGCTGTAAGACTCACCTGAGTCTAGCAAGTAAGCGTTTAACTTAATAAACGTGAAATCCGAAAGCAATAGTAATCCGTAGGTTCTCCGAACCCGCAACCTTCTAATGCCCTAAGTATATAAGGTTGTATGTATGAGTGAATGTCTCAAAAGATCATTCATGGTAGATGTCCACTTCAACTAGTTATGTCCAAGCATTGAATCGTTTTGTTTAATTAAAAACATTTGCGGCCCATTGGTGAATGTTTAAGTGTGTAATAACAATTTCCGAAGACATTATTATTAGGTTTCATATTGTTTCATCATATACTTTCATTAGTATATGTTTTGTAAGTGCGAGTAATATCGTCTAAAGTTTAGTAAATGTTGCGCGGAGTCGAGACTTAGTGCAAACAAGTGTTTTTAACAATCTGTGACATGCGACACAATGGTTGTGTCGCTAATCATCGTGGCGACATAAAAGTAATGTCGCAATTTAGCGAATTAAATTTAGTATGCGACATAGAGGTCTGTGTCGCATATTGCGACATAAAATCGTGTAGCAACATAAGGATTTGTGTCGCAGATCGTGTGTGCGACATAGGTATTTGCATCGCAGATTAGGGTTTCGGGTTTTCGTGCGACATAGTGACTTGTGTCGCAAAGTTGTGTCGCATGAATGCGTCATAAGATGGTTGTGTCGCAAAATCGGGCTGTGAAGATTTTGAGTTTTGGGACTTTGGTCAAAAATGCTCGGTTTGACTCGAAACTTTTACACGACACTTAAAATGTTATATTACTTGTAGAAAATGAGTTTCGTGTCATTTGGATACCCGGCCAAAACAGCCCTTAGGGTCATTACATTAGTTTTTTAGACGTACTTCGTGGCTCGTTTTAAAAATGTTCTCATCCGAAATCAAATCCAAGAAAAATATATGTTATTCCCCTATGTCTAAGCTTTCCAAAACATATTTTTATGAAATCTTTAGCCAAATGAAACTCATGAAATAAATTCGCAAGTGGCATAGGTCCAACAGCTATTTTTCAGTACCTTTGTGTACAAACAATTATCTAGACTAAAATTCGTGTATTTCCAGATGTTAGGGTCTAAATGAGAGTTGTAGAGGACAAATTTATTAAACTTTACCCATTGGATTCACCTGCTAACTCGTACCACAACCCAAGATATACCCAAATCAAGTTGACCAAAAATCTGGTCAGAACCATCAGTCTGTCTATGTACTTTTAAAACATTTCTTAAAAATAGTAAATGAATTCCATAAATCGTGAGGCCTGATATATCAAAAGCAGACATCTTAAACTTGAGTTTAGACTTAAGAAACACTCGATTTCATTAAGAAATGTGTTAGATATCGTCTATCTAATCCGATCTAAATTATTGTCCAATGGTTAATAGTTTTACCCAATAGTTTTTAGCTTTGTTTTTCGGTTTTTACCATGGATCTTGGACAACAAACTAGCAAAACGAAATTCTAGCATGAATATAAACATGTTCCAAGTAAATCTAAGTAAAAGTGAGAGGTTTATACCAAGTGAAAGCAGATATAAAGCCGAAACAAGGCGAATGTGCTGCAGCTCCTGTTTTTGCTTCCTTTCTTGCGAAAATCGAGTGGAGATGATGATAAGGGTCACGATGGATGATGGTAGCTGTCGGTGGAGGTGGTGGTGGTTGTTCCTGGCAAGTTTTAGAGAGAGAAAATCATGGGTTAGAGAGAGAGAGGGGTGGAGAGAAAGTGTGTTTTATTTGTGAGTTGCAAATGAGAGCTTAAGAGAAGAAATGAGGTTAAATGGGAAGGGGTTTTTAGTCTTGGAATGGTGTGGGCCGTTTGGTCCTGGGCTGGGCCGTCTGGCCATGGTTCAGAGCCTGACCCTTCATTGGGTTGGGCTCGTGACTTGTCTCTCGAGTTCGGGTTACGTCCCGTTGTCGGTTAAACGTTAATCGCGTGTTTTAAGGTTAAATAGTTAACGTTTGATTTCTTCGTGTATGTTTCTAATTTGTAAGTGGTATACAGAAAGACTAAGTATTTTTAAACATCTTATTTTGAGTTACCAAAATATATTTTGGATTTCGTTCAGGTGTCGGGCTCGATTCGCGCGTTTTCTCGTATTCGTTACATTTTACACCACACGTGGAAGTTTTTCGCGTATATTATTATAAAATAATGATACGAAGTAAATAATGACTATTTTACCATAAAAATAGATTTACAAGTCATAGAAAAAGGTTCACCAACGGCCGGGTGTTTCGGATTCCATCCGAGCAAATCGTGTAATATCCATTTATTACGTACGGGTGTATATTCAATATACATTATATTACAAGTACTTAGTCCTATTACATACTAGTTAAAGTAATTACAAGCAAAGATTAGGGTAAATTAATACGCCTAAGTGCTAGTTGTCACATTCTCCCCTTGTTGGAATTTCGTCCCGAAATTAAGTTGCAGTAGGAGTCTGAGTGGGGTCCGAGAAGAGGTGTGGGTATTTCTCTCGTATCCAATCTTCTCGCTCCCAGGTGAATTCAGGGCCTCGCCTAGAATTCCAGTGGACTTTAACAATGGGAATGCGACTCTGTTTCAATCGTTTGACCTCTCGGTCCATGATCTCAACGGGTTTCTCGACGAAATAAAGTTTATCATCGATACGGATTTCGTCGAACGGCATAATCAGTGTCTCATCAGACAAGCATTTCTTAAGATTAGAAATGTGGAAAGTGTTATGCACACTGCTAAGCTCAGTAGGTAGTTGTAGGCGGTATGCCACTGGACCAATCCTTTCCAGGATTTCGAATGGTCTGATGTATCTGGGATTCAGTTTCCCGCGTTTACCGAAACGGATGACACCCTTCCAAGGTGACACCTTAAGTAGTACTTTATCTCCGACCTCAAACTCGAGGTGTTTGCGTCTCAGGTCAGCATAACTTTTTTGACGATTACGTGCGGCTTTCAGCCGATTTTGGATCTTTACAATTTTCTCGGTAGTTTCGTGAATGATTTCAGGACCGGTGAGTTGGCTATCTCCCACCTCAGTCCAACAGATAGGTGAACGACATTTTCGTCCGTAGAATGCCTCAAAAGGCGCAGCCTTAATGCTGGTATGATAACTGTTGTTGTACTAAAACTCTCACAACGGTAAGTGGTTCTCCCATGAGGTACCAAAGTCAACTACGCAGGCTCGTAGCATATCCTCCAGTGTTTGAATCGTTCGTTCGCTTTGGCCATCGGTTTGCGGGTGATAAGCAGTACTCATATCCAAACGAGTACCAAGAGATTTCTGTAAGGACTGCCAAAAGCGAGAAGTGAAGCGTCTATCTCTATCAGAGATAATCGAGATGGGAACACCGTGTCTAGATACAACCTCTTTCAGGTAGATTCGGGTTAGACGTTCCATTTTGTCGGTTTCCTTGATCACAAGTGTGACAACTCTCCAATTTAGGTAACAATTAACCTTAAGCATGTGCATTATTACGCTAATTTCCTGATAAAAGTTTAAAACAAAAGTTTGATGTGAAATAAGTCTAGCATGCCCAAAATAATAATACTAAAAGTATTACAAAACTTGTAATTTGTATAATTTCATATATTATAATTAAAAGTTAGCGAAATACGCGTTAGAAAAATATCTCAGAAATGTTTCCAAAATCATTTCGAAATATTATTTAACTAAAATAATATATGGGAAAATTTTTAAAACGAAATAATATTGCGTTTTAAATACATATTGAGTACGCAGAACATCTAAAATGTACAAATCGTACAACAGTCTAAGATAATGAAAATTTCATTATTCTAACTTTAAATAACGAACCAGGAGAGCAACTACAAAATAAAAATATAAATTATTATATTTTATATTGTACAAATTATACCCGTATCCGAAATTAACGGGTTAAAAATAGTCACCCACCTCAAATAATTGAGGGGACAAACTTCTGTTTAAAACCCATACTCCGTAGATATATCCTTTCCTTCACCATATCAACAACCATAACACCAAAATCATTTCCATATCAATCTTTTTCTTCTTCTTTGTGTAACACGCAAGAACCAGCAGCAGCATACAAGTAGTAGAAGTAGAAACAGCAAACCAGGAACAACAACTCCATCTTCATCATCATCTTCAACCGTGATCACCATCATTTTCATCTTTGTAAGGAAAAACTTTATATTTTGAATTCTTACACTTTAATTTCGTTTTATATAGTGTTATAACATCAAAATCTAAACATATAACACTAAAACTTGATGATCATGGGGATTATTTTTGAAAGAGGATTTATGAAACCAAAAATTTGAAACCACAAATTCATATGTAAAAACTTGTTATAAGAGGTTATAATGTTATATATTGATGTTACTAAACACCTAAACACGAAAACCACTCGAACTATATCGAGAACACACTGCGAAATCGAGTCACAGGAACTAAAATCGAAACAGGGGACTGGCCTAGAGGCCCAAGCCGATTGGCTGGCCCAAAGCCGAACGGTTGGCCCAAAGCCGAACGGCTGGCCCAAAGCCGAACGGCTGGGCTGTGAGCTGTGGGCTGAATGGGCTGGGCTGAAGGACCTTGGTCTGGACTGGAAGGTTCTGGGCCGACAGACTTTGTGTTGGGCCGAACTGTACCGGGCCAAAACTATTTAAATGGGTCATGTGGGCTAAGATTAATTTAATGGGCCATATGTTTTAAAATGTTATTGGACCGAACGGGTTACATAAACAATTGGGTCGTGGTAGTGGGCCAAACGAGGAATAATTATGAATGGGTTTAATATTTTTGGCCGAATTAAATTGTTTTGAAAACGGGCCAAGTGTTGGGCCGAGCCCAACGAACCGTTAAACAATAAGTTGAAAAACGACCCGAGTTATTAGATGTAACGAGTAATTATAAAACGAACGATAAACCTTTATAACGATACGATGTAAATAAAACTTATAAACTTTCATATATACACATATATAACAATGAATGTTTATGATTATATATATATACTTAATAACAAACGACGAATCTATATATATATATATATATATATATATATATATATATATATATATATATATACAAACGACGACTTTTCAATATAACGATATATTTATTTTATAAACGGAAATAAATACGACGAGAAGTTTTATAACAAATAAAAGTTATATACATTTTATATGTAAAGCACGTATCTAAAACTTATGTATATATATATACGTATGACAAATACAATGTATTGAAATTTATAACTATATATTTTCATATATATATATATATACAAATGGAATGTATGTTTAATAAACGTACTAAATATAATATACAACAAGTATAACTATATACATATATATGTACAACAAATACATATAGGTACAATGGGAACCAAACGACATTTAAATATATGTATACAACTACATACATGTATATACATATACGAAACGAAATATACGACATAAGAAATAATAACGATATTTCAACATAATGTCAACAACTATTTGTACAATTTAAGAAATCAACAATTTCTTTAAAACAAACAAACTATTAACATAAATTGATTTAACAAATCTAAGTACTTATGTTAATAAAATTGTGACGTATCACTCATTTTTGACCATTTTCAATCATTTTGGTGACACGTCAAATTTCAAATGACTAGGTTTCTGACTTCCACCATTTGCCAACATGTCCCTATATACAATTGTGACGTGTGGGCATATTCATCACCCTCATATACCCATTCTATCATATTTTGACTCGTTGACCCGTTTGAGGGTCCAATTTGACACTTTCACCAATTTTAACCATTTTAACTACATTAACACTTTCAACACACTTTGCTACTATATTTATGACTTAAAGTCACTTTAACATTCATTATACTTAAACCACCACTCGTTTCAACCATTTAACCACTAAGTGACCCATTTGGGCACTTTAACAACCCATTTGGGTTTCAACCCATATAACTACCATTTCATCACCCATTTCACATTACGTTGACTATTATAAGTCAAACTAACCCACTTTCTCTATTGGTGTCCTATTTTACCCTCAAAACACCAATTTCACATTAAAGTCATTATATTTAGGCCAATTACAACAAATTTTCAACCTTGACCTTTCACAAACTTGTCAACGCATATAAAGACTCGTTGACCACTTTGACTTTCTACTTTACCACTTTTAATACCTAGATCATAATTCAACCACAATCATGATCAAGGCAAAACACTTAAACATCTAGCCACATTTATCACTTTATAACATAGTCATCACACAATTTGACTCTACCAATTTCGACTTTGACTTTTCTAAGTCAAATGCACACATTCCAATCAATGGACTCTTTTTTTTTTTAAATTAAACAACAACATGACTCCAAATCACATCCATTGAGATGCACCAACATCTCCTTAATTTCACTACTTGGAGTTATATCAACTTTGGTTATCAAGATTAACTACTACATTTAATCACATTGCTCCCAAAATCATTATTTCACAAGAGCAAGTAATTCTAAATACACAATTTATACAACCGATTTCATACTTTAAATTTTATATGGTAGACACACTTAATTCCACATAATACAACTATTACACCTTATTCAACAATGTGTCTACACAATTCAATTACTTCAAGTTCACTCAAAATTACCTGTTAATATTCCTATCATTATATTAACAAGTAATAATCGTCAACGACTCACAACTGGGAATTCATATCAGTCTGACTCAATTTACTTTACTATTAATCCTTTCATAGCAAAGTAAACAATGTAAGCTTATTGAAATTCACCAAGCTTATCGAAAAGTACCTGATATACTTAGGCCCACGAGTATTGAGGAATCATTGAGAATACTCTTAAGTTCCTCAATTCCTCCGTCTCTGCAACCAAAACAACAATCTTGCAACTTGTTATAGGTTAGTACACATTTCAATAACCACCTTCTCATACAACCACTAATCCCACACCCTGGAATGTTTGACGCAACACAATCAAAGTTTAGGATTGAACATCCTATCATGTCCAATTCGCCCAAACTATTGCTCTGATACCAACTTATAACACCCCTCATTTCTGTAAACACTTTTAATAATAATTGTGATTCGGAAGCGTATATTTCAAACATGTAACCATGCTTTACATTACCCTATAATGTAGATAAACTTTTTCAAACTAAATACATGACATTTCAACAACTAGGTGTTATATAATTTAAAACATGTCTTCGGTTATTAAACCAACATCAGAGTAATCCGTCTGTCAAACATTCCATCATTTCCAAGAACTTCCTGCCCAACCCAATGTGTCCCATCTATTATAACCTGCAGGAAGGACTGTAGTGGGGTTAGCATAACGCTAAGTGAGTGAAACTATAATCGACAGTCCAACTTATCACAACAATCTGTTTACATCAAATAACAATAAACAATCAATCATCATAAGGATCGGTGGTTCTTGAGAAACCATAATACCCGGGTGGTTCTCAAAGAACACTTAGCCATCATCTGTATTGGCCTATACAGAAATTACCGATAACTTGTCTTTAATCACACACGACCTAAATCTCTAAACCAACATTTCAAGTTTCAAGATTTCATGTCGTCTATAATAACAATCAAGTCCAACCATTCATTCAAGTTGACCTCGGAATCTTACATACTAGCTCAAACAGCCAAGTAAGCAAACAACCAAACTAACATGGCAAGCTATTTCAAACGAAAACATTATATCAAAGTAATACTATAATTACTTGTTGTAACCAAATCATTACAACTAAATCACACTGAGGTTACAGATCCACTCACCGAATACCTCAGTCGTCCACTCAGTAGTCTAATGTCACTGAGCATTTCTTCACATCTGAGAATACAATGGAATAACACAATTTAGTTAATTGTCTCAAATCTATATAACATTACTCCAATAGATTTACATCCACAATTCCAAACTACTCAATTCATATGAATTAATACAATCATCATAATTATCAATATCAAATCCATACTTACATAAATTCATGTCATGGTTTTTCAACAACATGTTTAGTCAATATAACATGATATTTAACTCCAATATCAACTTTCTTTGAATTAATCATTCTTAACTCATGTCAACAACAAGTATTCATCATATGCCACCAACATGAGCTTGAAACTTTACTAATCATTATAATCGTCTATAATCATCATTATCAACATAATCAATTGATACATCATCAATTACACTCTAATAACATAAGCTTACAAGCTTTGATTTTAGCATAATTAACTAAACCTATGAACTTTATTCATAAGTTTATATTGAATTCTTCACTTTTTCATTAGGCTTCACCTATAATCATGATTTTAACATCAACTAAGCATTATATGATCATTACAAGCTTTAATTCATAGATTATCAACTAAACCCATAAACCATCTATGATCATATATGAAATAAATCAACTTTATGCTAGGGTTTAGCTTACAATCATATAGTAATCATCAATTAACAATTCTACAAGCATTACAAGCTTCAATTTAACCTTAATCAAGCTAATTCAATCAAATACCCAAAAACCCAATTTCTAGGGTTTATGAAATTCAAAGATTAATACTTACAAAGTGTTTATAAGGATGAGCGGATGATCAAATCACGTTATTGCAACTTGAATCAAAGTTTTAAGGCTTCAATTTCAACTCACAGCTTGTTTTCAAGTTTACAAGTAGTCCTGTGGTGTATACGTACGGCCAGAGTGATATATCAAGAAGAACAGGAATTGATTTTTGCAAACGATTGATGATTATGGTTTAAGTTTAGGGTTTCAATCTTTCTCTAGCTCTCAATCGATGATACTGGAATTTTGGTGAAGTTTAATACGTATTACACACATATATTAGAAATATGTGTACTAGTTTTGTCCCCCGTACTTATCATTGCCTGGAACTTAAAAACCTATTGCGGGGAAACATTATTTTATTTTACCGTCAACTGAATTAATTTAAAACAATCAATAATTTATTAATCACAATAAATTATTCGACTCATTTCCTCATTTATTTTCAAATAACAAATGAAACTATTTTCTGACACATTAATAATAATTCACAGTCAGAAATTATTAAAATACTACTAGACCCAAAGACCGGGTGTTACAAATCTCTCCCCCTTAAAGAGATTTCTCCCTCGAAATCTGATCACGCTTAATCAATCTAGTGAAATATAATCACACATTTCATTTCACTAATACTATACTTTTCATACACTTCTAACCACATAATTATTCATTACTATATGCACACAAGATGTGGTTATAATTTATTTCACTTATGCATATCATCCTTATGCATAACTTTAGTCACGCAACTACCAAAATGTACTTACATATATTTAACCACTCATACACTAATTGTGTATACATCTTATCAACTTACACACCACCAGTGTGTACTTTAATTAAATTCACACAAACACATAAGTTGTGCTTTGTTCTATACTTAGTTTATTAACGCAAGATGCAATATTCATCATAATATGCAGCATCTTCAACTATTTAATCACAAATACACACATCAAACGTTACTTCCGTGAGTAACTTATAAATATAGATACACGTTTTCAATTCTTTCCACATTCACATATCCAAATGTACATGTTTCTATCCTTTCCCCCTGCACAAATACTGTGCATATATCCTGTCTTTAATAAGTTTAAATAACCACTTTACATGACCATTCATACTTAGCCATGTCAACCATTCAAACGTATAATCACTTTCATCTTTATCACAACAACAACAGCAACAAGTGGTACTGAATACCACAACATGTATCTTATCAATAAAGATTTAACTTAATTCACTACTAGCAATTTAGCTAACAACTTGCTAGAATTTCCAACATTGCAACTATTTAATCATCACTTTACCTAGGTTATATGAAATTCTTTTCTCTAACGGAATCCAATTCATATAACCATCAACACATAGGAATAACCATTAAGCCTTATGTAGAGGTCAAATTCTATGGTAATACCATTATCACATAATCAATTAGCATCCTTTCACATCCATTCGGACACTAAATCAACACCTGCTAATACCATGCGCCATCAGCATAGGTATTTTAACAACACAAGGTGCTGTCACTAATCATCTATTCAACAATATCAACACAATATTATTCGCAATCAACTGACCTCTACTTTGCTTAAATCATCTTTTAACTATCACTAGTTGTAATTCATCACACATACACATCATTTGTACCATAGGTACCACATTAACAACAATTTATGGTGTACTACTCTTTCATTTCAGTCAATCATTCATTGACTATTTCTCAATTACAGGTCAACATATCTTACCTGTTATTTTAAATCACTTTAACTTTATCTGGTACTTAGTAACCTCAACAACTCCATGTGAAATGGCATAATATAAATACGTTGGCCAGACGTTGTCATATTATGTCAGTCACACTTTATTCTCAGGCCACTTCATACCATCCTTCTTCAAAGTTATTACTCTTTTACTCTCACATGTCTCACAAATGTGATATTCAATTTTACACATATATACAACACCTTAACAATAGGCATACAACCAAGTATTAACTTGCTACTATTTTTAACTTATCACTTTGAATGAAAACTACTCACATAATCAGGTAATTATAATTCTTTTAACTATTTCATTAGCACAGATGTAATGTCCAACACAATTGCATCAGTCAGCACTTTTATTACCTGATTCAATATCAATTACTAGTTACATCTCTTTAACATGGATTCAATATCCAACAACTACATCCATCAACATCATTTAACACTTACAGTACATTTAGTACTAAGCACTTCATCAAAAATATGTATAATACTCAACACATATTCATCAATTTATACACCTTTAGTTGATTTACAATTGAGCATTTCATGTTCAACTATCATATAATGTATACTCATATACTTATTCTTTAACTCTCTAAATGCTCAATTCAGTCAAGTTTAATGTTCTACATGATTCAAATACTTCATCATGTTCAACTAATTCACATATATGATCCACGTAATCCCATAATCAATGTTTACTAACCCTGGTTAACAACAATCAATTATACCAGTTACTACCCGATTTTGCATTTAATTTAACTACCTGAGAACAACACATACACAATAACATATGTGAACTTCTTAAAAAAAGTTCTGATCACACTCATTTTGTTCATTAATAATTAGTTAGACTCACACTAACTATCACTTATTTGTCTTAACTCAACAGCTTCAAAATTTCCTTGTACCAACACATTTGCACATAATTTAATTATTTGAATCATTGCAAATTTCATCAAAAGGACATTACCATCGGAAAGTAGACTCTCTCACGTTTCCGGCGATATAAAGAACGTCAAAAACGGAGTTACGGATCATCTTTTATGATCATTTTAAAATTAACCTCCTGAATCCCCAACGAATCCGCCGGATTCATTGTGAATCCGCCGTATTCAATATGAATCCGCCGGATTCACCCCAATTTCGACAAAATTTCATTATCAGAACCCCTTCTAACCAATCCGGTCCCCCCAATCCGCCGGATTCAACCTTAATCCGCCGGATTCAACCTGAATCCGCCGGATTGGACCCAGTACAGCAGATCTGCATAACCTTTTGCAAAAGTATGAAATTCAAACGCGCATATCTCCTAAACCGTAATGAATTAGACTCTGAAATTTTGCAGGCACCTCCATATAATCAAAATGCAACTTTCCCTTTTCACACTTTTTCAAAATTCACGTTTATCGAGAAAACGGACGTATCACTCATTTTTGACCATTTTCAACCATTTTGGTGACACGTCAAATTTCAAATGACTAGGTTTCTGACTTCCACCCTTTGCCAACATGTCCCTATATACAATTGTGACGTGTGGGCATATTCATCACCCTCATATACCCATTCTATCAAATTTTGACTCGTTGACCCGTTTGAGGGTCCAATTTGACACTTTCACCAATTTCAACCATTTTAACTACATTAACACTTTCAACACACTTTGCTACTATATTTATGACTTAAAGTCACTTTAACATTCATTATACTTAAACCACCACTCGTTTCAACCATTTAACCACTAAGTGACCCATTTGGGCACTTTAACAACCCATTTGGGTTTCAACCCATATAACTACCATTTCATCACCCATTTCACATTACGTTGACTATTATAAGTCAAACTAACCCACTTTCTCTATTGGTGTCCTATTTTACCCTCAAAACACCAATTTCACATTAAAGTCATTATATTTAGGCCAATTACAACAAATTTTCAACCTTGACCTTTCACAAACTTGTCAACGCATATAAAGACTCGTTGACCACTTTGACTTTCTACTTTACCACTTTTAATACCTAGATCATAATTCAACCACAATCATGATCAAGGCAAAACACTTAAACATCTAGCCACATTTATCACTTTATAACATAGTCATCACACAATTTGACTCTACCAATTTCGACTTTGACTTTTCTAAGTCAAATGCACACATTCCAATCAATGGACTCTTTTTTTTTTTAAATTAAACAACAACATGACTCCAAATCACATCCATTGAGATGCACCAACATCTCCTTAATTTCACTACTTGGAGTTATATCAACTTTGGTTATCAAGATTAACTACTACATTTAATCACATTGCTCCCAAAATCATTATTTCACAAGAGCAAGTAATTCTAAATACACAATTTATACAACCGATTTCATACTTTAAATTTTATATGGTAGACACACTTAATTCCACATAATACAACTATTACACCTTATTCAACAATGTGTCTACACAATTCAATTACTTCAAGTTCACTCAAAATTACCTGTTAATATTCCTATCATTATATTAACAAGTAATAATCGTCAACGACTCACAACTGGGAATTCATATCAGTCTGACTCAATTTACTTTACTATTAATCCTTTCATAGCAAAGTAAACAATGTAAGCTTATTGAAATTCACCAAGCTTATCGAAAAGTACCTGATATACTTAGGCCCACGAGTATTGAGGAATCATTGAGAATACTCTTAAGTTCCTCAATTCCTCCGTCTCTGCAACCAAAACAACAATCTTGCAACTTGTTATAGGTTAGTACACATTTCAATAACCACCTTCTCATACAACCACTAATCCCACACCCTGGAATGTTTGACGCAACACAATCAAAGTTTAGGATTGAACATCCTATCATGTCCAATTCGCCCAAACTATTGCTCTGATACCAACTTATAACACCCCTCATTTCTGTAAACACTTTTAATAATAATTGTGATTCGGAAGCGTATATTTCAAACATGTAACCATGCTTTACATTACCCTATAATGTAGATAAACTTTTTCAAACTAAATACATGACATTTCAACAACTAGGTGTTATATAATTTAAAACATGTCTTCGGTTATTAAACCAACATCAGAGTAATCCGTCTGTCAAACATTCCATCATTTCCAAGAACTTCCTGCCCAACCCAATGTGTCCCATCTATTATAACCTGCAGGAAGGACTGTAGTGGGGTTAGCATAACGCTAAGTGAGTGAAACTATAATCGACAGTCCAACTTATCACAACAATCTGTTTACATCAAATAACAATAAACAATCAATCATCATAAGGATCGGTGGTTCTTGAGAAACCATAATACCCGGGTGGTTCTCAAAGAACACTTAGCCATCATCTGTAATGGCCTATACAGAAATTACCGATAACTTGTCTTTAATCACACACGACCTAAATCTCTAAACCAACATTTCAAGTTTCAAGATTTCATGTCGTCTATAATAACAATCAAGTCCAACCATTCATTCAAGTTGACCTCGGAATCTTACATACTAGCTCAAACAGCCAAGTAAGCAAACAACCAAACTAACATGGCAAGCTATTTCAAACGAAAACATTATATCAAAGTAATACTATAATTACTTGTTGTAACTAAATCATTACAACTAAATCACACTGAGGTTACAGATCCACTCACCGAATACCTCAGTCGTCCACTCAGTAGTCTAATGTCACTGAGCCTTTCTCCACATCTGAGAATACAATGGAATAACACAAGTTAGTTAATTGTCTCAAATCTATATAACATTACTCCAATAGATTTACATCCACAATTCCAAACTACTCAATTCATATGAATTAATACAATCATCACAATTATCAATATCAAATCCATACTTACATAAATTCATGTCATGGTTTTTCAACAACATGTTTAGTCAATATAACATGATATTTAACTCCAATATCAACTTTCTTTGAATTAATCATTCTTAACTCATCTCAACAACAAGTATTCATCATATGCCACCAACATGAGCTTGAAACTTTACTAATCATTATAATCGTCTATAATCATCATTATCAACATAATCAATTGATACATCATCAATTACACTCTAATAACATAAGCTTACAAGCTTTGATTTTAGAATAATTAACTAAACCTATGAACTTTATTCATAAGTTTATATTGAATTCTTCACTTTTTCATTAGGCTTCACCTATAATCATGATTTTAACATCAACTAAGCATTATATGATCATTACAAGCTTTAATTCATAGATTATCAACTAAACCCATAAACCATCTATGATCATATATGAAATAAATCAACTTTATGCTAGGGTTTAGCTTACAATCATATAGTAATCATCAATTAACAATTCTACAAGCATTACAAGCTTCAATTTAACCTTAATCAAGCTAATTCAATCAAATACCCAAAAACCCAATTTCTAGGGTTTATGAAATTCAAAGATTAATACTTACGAAGTGTTTATAAGGATGAGAGGATGATCAAATCACGTTATTGCAACTTGAATCAAAGTTTTAAGGCTTCAATTTCAACTCACAGCTTGTTTTCAAGTTTACAAGTAGTCCTGTGGTGTATACGTACGGCCAGAGTGATATATCAAGAAGAACAGGAATTGATTTTTGCAAACGATTGATGATTATGGTTTAAGTTTAGGGTTTCAATCTTTCTCTAGCTCTCAATCGATGATACTGGAATTTTGGTGAAGTTTAGTACGTATTACACACATATATTAGAAATATGTGTACTAGTTTTGTCCCCCATACTTATCATTGCCTGGAACTTAAAAACCAATTGCGGGGAAACATTATTTTATTTTACCGTCAACTGAATTAATTTAAAACAATCAATAATTTATTAATCACAATAAATTATTCGACTCATTTCCTCATTTATTTTCAAATAACAAATGAAACTATTTTCTGACACATTAATAATAATTTACAGTCAGAAATTATTAAAATACTACTAGACCCAAAGACCGGGTGTTACAATTAAGATGAATGGCGCTGATGTCACTGGGTACACCACTAAGTTTCAGGAACTAGCGCGACTGGTGCCACACATGGTGACACCCGAGTTTAAACGCATTGAGCGTTACATCTGGGGATTGGCACCTCAGATCCGTAGTCTGGTTACTTCATCAGAGCCTTCCACATTCAGGAGTGCTGTTACTCTGGCTCAGAGGTTAACCGATGAGGTGGTCAGAATGGGGACCTTAACCAAAAAGGTTGTGACGGGGAAAGTTGAGCCAAGCAGCACTGAAGCTGGTAGTTCTGGGGGTTCGAAGCGTAAGTGGAACGGCAGAGGGAGTGACCGTCAGGGTCCAACAAATAAGAAAGGATCTGGAAACCTAAAGTCCTATGCTGCCACCACTGTCGAACCAAAGCCATACGTGGGTAACAAACCTAGGTGTGATAAGTGTAACAAACACCACGAGGGTGAATGTTGGTTTTGCAACAACTGTAGAGGTTGGGGTCACAAAACCCAAAACTGTAAAGTTAACTATCGCGGTCCCAGCGGTCGGTCGGGTTTTACTCCGGTCGTTGAACCTTCCAACCAGGACGCGCGGACAGTGTGTTTTATATTTATAATGCAGGGTATCCTAAGTTTTAATACAACCTAAAGACCTAAATGGCAGTAAGCGGTATGTATGACTCAGGTGTCGTTCTTCAAACTACAACGGGCATGGGAATCTAGGAGGATTAATTATCTTTTGTAATTTAGCTGGGATTTTTGTAAAATTTTTGATAGGTTGGTTGGTTTTCTAATCTAATTACTAAAATTAAAAACTAAATTAAAGACAGGGGTTTGTACGGAGAACGCAGAGAAATCAAGATAAGAAATATGTTTGCTGTGATTTCAGCAATGTTATTTGGATGGATAGTTATTAGGGATATGGCTATTAGGTGTGATAACTAATCCGGTGAGGTCATAGAAGCTTAATTGGTAACAAAGTATTATGCCTACAGCCTTTACTCGGCTTCCACGTATTTGTACTACACCAGTGGTGGTTCCAACGCTATACCGGATACTTGGACGTTTTACAGCTTTTCCGTTATACCAATTAGGGTTCCAGATTACTCACTAAATATTCCTATATTTCTTAATGGGCTATAGTTACGATCCTATTATGTACCTAACATAGAGTTGTCCGCAATTAGATATATAATATGTCACAGGGATAGCAGCTATAGAATGTCCAGTACACCGAAAGTTCTCCTAAATGCACAGACCAATTCAACCGACGATTATCCTCTAATCCAGGTCCCCAGTCTCAGACATCCGGAGGACGTCTGTATCGTGACATGAATTGTTCATTGAACAATAACATGAGCATGGTTTAACCCGCGGAACTGGTTGGGATAATCTGTCTAGCGGTCAATTGAATTGTTCATCATTAATCATACAATCATCACAACTATTACATGCATGTTAACCTATCTGTATTATGTTTATTATGTTTATGAAAATCTAATTAACAGGGCAGTGATAGTGTTTACGTATGTCTAGCATGCAGTACCTAAGCAACAATCAAACAAGAACATGCAATAGGACGGAACACTAGTCATCACATTAACTGACCTAATAATTAAATCATGGGTATCCCGGAAGTTGTCCCAAAGATACACAACAAACAAGCATGAACCTAATCTATCTATAATCCTATGCTTCGTGTCCCTCAGATGTGTTTCAATCAAGGGAACAACGACCATGTTGAGTTCATTGATCATCATACACAGAATAGTTGGCAATCCTACTTCTGGCAATTGGCCAGGTTCTAGGGAGGAGGATACAAACCACAGCATAAGTTGGATAGATAAACGGGCAGAGGTTCAGCTTATAAGTTCGCAAACAGTTTAAACTCATACAGACAGAGTAACTGCATGTTACAATTGGGATCATTATTTCTACAACGGATTGTGCCCACGACTTTCATAGCTTCCACGTTCTGTACTATACACATTCGTGATGTTTCCAGCGCTATACAAATGAAAGCCATATAACGTTACCCCCGTTGTTTCATAATGTTGTCATCCCAATTGTATATTATATCATAACTATCCTAACATTGCATACATCACAACAAACATTGATTTGTCTAGCCTAGCATAATTCTAGCATTCATTCCTAAGCATGCATAATAAGAGAACATGATTATAAGAATAAATACGAGAGATTGTATTAAACCTGAATAAGAGAATAATACAGACAAATCTTCACAAATCTGAAGTCTCGGAGTAACTCCGTACAAAAGCTACTAAGAGCTTCTACAACTACCCTACTGATTCTCCTCTAACTCCTAAGAGTAGTGCTAGAGAGAGAATGCTAAACTAGAAAGAGAGTGAAATGTGAGAATGAAGTGTGAGGTGTGTGGAAATGTGAAATGGAGGTTGGTATTTATAGGAGAAGGATGAAAGCCTTGGTACAAGTCTTGAAGCATCAAATACAAGCATCAAAGCAGCATACGGGGCAATCGGACCAAGGGGGTCAAACGGCACCTTCCAAGAGAAACCCCCTGTATACGGCACCCAAAGGGCCGTATACGACACCTAGGGTACTGTATACGGTACCTAGGTGTCCGGGGGGGGGGGGGGGGGGGTTGGTGCTCCATTTGGCCTCCGCTGATTTCTCGGTTGCTTGGTTCGTCCGTAACTTCTTCGTTTGGAGTCCGTTTTGCTTGATTCTTGCGCCGTTGGATTCATTTTTCCGTTACGCTTCTAATGACACTGAGTTTCCAAATTTGGAAGTGTTTGACTTTTGCATGTTCCGGATGACGATCGGCGAGCTTTTAGACTGTGTATCTTCTCCGTCTTTCATCCGTTTCTTCCGATTCTTTCACCTCCGGTCTTGGATTTTCCTATAGAATTATAAAATATGAATTAAGTTCTATTTCTATAAGAATATTAAGAACATAAAATTTAAGGTGATTTTTTGCCTCGGTTTACGTGTTATTTGGACGTTTTAACCGATTTTTGTTGCAATGTCTATATTTAGACTACCTTGGTGATTTTTGGTAAATAATGATGGTTTTGAAATGTTTTCACCAAAGAATAGTCCAAAAAGTGTGGAAATATATCCTTAAAAACATGACTTTTTGGATCACATCAAGTATCCCACACTTAGACGTTGCTTGTCCTCAAGCAACACTCATCAATACTCCCTTTGAAAACATTTTTTTAAAACAGGTTTAAAGGAGAGTTATGACATCCCTGTCGGTAACTATTCCCTCATATGAGTAGATAGTTTCAGAAAACAAAGGAAAAATAAGATGATCCTTTCGGAAACAAGAAGCGATTCTCATAGGCATACTTCCAACTCTCGTGATCTTGGAGTATACATGACTAGGCGATCTCACATAAGGTGGTCACTCAATTCACTCAATAGTGTATCGGGTTTCCTATCAATCTAGTTCAAACGAAATCGCTCATAAAGCCAGTCATGCAGTACTCATCGTCATAGGCTTGATCGAGAATCGGATCTCCACCACTTAGGTGAGAACGGAGCTAATTATCCCAAGACATTCGGGGGTTGTAATTGTGACACCCAACAAATTAGGGCTAGTTATTAGTACCTGATCACGTTTTAATACATGTAATTAGTTCTGTGTTAGGCTAATTGTATGTATCATTATATATATTGAAATATATATACACGTACGCGATTAAGTTTAATCGTGTAATTATTTCAATCGGATGGATTCCGACTCATTAATACGGACGTTGGTGAACCCAATTTATTAAATAATGCGAGATTATTTGATAAACATATTTATTTCCAATATTATTTCGATAATATCACGTAAACATTTCGTATCGTATAAAAAGCTCAGAAATGAACAAAAACGCGCGAAGCGCGCCCGACAATCGAATAAACGTCAAAATATATTTTATAAGTTAAAATATATCATTTTGGATGGAAATTATTTATTTGAAATATCGTATTTCAAACCGATAACAAAAACGTTTAATATAAACGTTACGCGATCAAATAATCGAAACACGAGCACGTAAATCAATACCGACACTCCAACTAAAGATTTTATAAATGTTTTCCAAGTATTATGATTAATACTTCAAGATAAAAATATCGAAAAATCAAATGTTACTTAAAATACGTATGTAATACATTTAAAATATAATCGAACGTTTAAACAACCGGGGAAACGAACACCGCACGGAACGCAAACGCGAGGAACTAAAATTTGGAGATCACACACCTTGGTGTGGGCCCCATGGGCTGGTTTTTCCAGCCACCAACACATCCCATGGTTTAGGGATCTTGTTCTCTTTGACCATGAAAACCACCAATGATCCATGTTTCACTCTCATTGCTCCCCACCTCATTCTCTCACTAATCCCTCACTAAAAACACACACATAGACTCTCCTCTCCCTCTCCTCTTGACCAGCCACGCCACCACCATCCACCACCATCAACCACCACCATTTTACTTGAGGAAAGCAAAGGAAAGGAAGCAAGGAAGCTAGTTTGAAGCACCATCATCTCATCTCTCTCTAGATCACCTTCTTTCTTGTAAGAAATTCGTTTTCTCTCTCTAGAATTCCTAGCTTTACATATATATACATGTTATGGTGTTTAACCAACTTGAAAATGTCCAAAAATGCTTGTCAAAAACGTTTTTTAAGACACATATACATAGACATAGAATCTGTCCAGAAATTTCGTCTTGCGAAAACGACTATAACTTGATATCTAGGAAGAATCAACTCTCGACTTCTAAACGAAAGATGTTCCTTAAGGTGTCTTCTACAACTTTTATTTTTGGCCCTCGGACCAGATCCTCACGGATCATAGCTAAAAACACGAGTCTTTGGACTGACCTCACTGTTGAGACGAAATCGACCACCCTTCATATTTATTTTTGTTAAAAATAGTAAACGGACAAACAAAAATATCATAAAATTCAGAAATGACCTAGACATATATGAGAACATGTGTGATTTTTGGCTAGGTATGAATCGGACTAGAAGTGGTCCAAATCGAGAGGTTTTGTGAGTCCAAAATCTGGAAAACGAATACTAAGGGACTGTTTTGGTATTTTCGTGGAAACGACACTTCGAGAGACCCACGAAACATAACGACCAGTTCTACAAACCTATTTTGACATATTAGGATTTGTGTAAAAGTCTCGGGTCAAACGGTGGTCGTTTGACCACTTTCCCGAACCCGAACCCTTGACTTTCGGACTAAAACCTACATTCGGACACATATACACTTTTGGATCTAGACACCTTCGGACTAAAAACATTCGGACATAGATATATATACTTTCAGATATATATATATATAAAAGTAATCACTTTCAGAAATGCATATGTATATACTTTTACAAGTATACAAAATGATGAAACGCACAATAATAATACTTGAAATTATTATTACAAAAACTCACCAACGGGCCGTACATATTTACAAAATATAAACAATCCAAAACCAAATCATTTGGACATTACTAGTTGGATGAACAACTAGCATGGATGGTCTGTTGAGACATCTAATCATAAAACCTTGCGCGTATAATACGCCCGACAGGTTTCAATAATCTAATCATTTATCAAAACCTTGCGCGTCTAAGACGCCCTGCAGGTTTCAGTCGATTGATCGACATCATTGTCTTGTGAATCATCATTTGTGCTTAGTAGCATCTCATTAGACTCATGTGAGTCTCATAACCCCTATTTTAAATGCTTTTACCTAGGGGTGAGATACATGCTCTGTTTTGTTTTACATGTGAACGCAAGTATCAAATTATCACGTATGCTGCATGAGTTGTTTTCATCTAATCAATCAAAGTCCTCTGAAGCATAGTTCTGTTAATATGATTTAGCATGAATGTTAGTGTATGGTACCATATGGGATTGACAATCCCCGCCCGAGTTAGCAAGCACTAACCTGTCAAACGGACGCATTATCATTTTTTCAGTATTGAGTGTAGATTAGGCACTCATAGAGAGGCACCTCGCTCAGGTCCTTAAAGGTGGATCCTGACCCCTCAGTTAAGCTCAGACTATGTGCTCTTGGCAGTGATACTCATTATTCATTTATTTACATGTTTTGTAAATCAACTCATTAAATCTTGCGGTTCATAAATCATATCTTATCATATTAAACCTGTGAGCTCACCAGCTTTTTAGCTGACCTTTTAGCATGTTATCTCAGGTACTCAGCAGTAGGTTGGACTGCCCATCAGGATACTGTAGTTCGAGTCGCATGAAAACATATAACATCAAGAGATTTCCTTGCATTTCTATATTTTGTATAAATTAGATATGTACTAGAATCTCTTAAGTATCTATGCGAACTCATCTTTTGTAAACCATATGTAGACTCTTACGTTAATCAATGTATTTTGTAAAATGACACATGTAGTAGTCGTTCATTATATATCTTGTGTGCTTTGTTATTGATTAGTCGTGCCCCGAATTGACCCGCTTCCGCATCATAATTTGGGGGTGCGACAGTAATGGTTTGTGAGGGTTAAGGGGTATGGATAAGGGAATTTTTGGTTTGTAAGGGTGTTGCTTATCTCAGGCTTTCCAAGAATCATGAAAAACTTATTTGTAGAACGAAGTAGCTACTCGTCTTCTATCGGATCTCCCTTTAATGGTTGATACTTTAAAGCCTTTTGAGCTTTATTTTCTTTTCTTTCTTTTTCTGCCTTTTATTTTCTTTTCTTCTTCAGAATTTCTTTGTCAGAGAACTTTCGAGGATAATTTCTTTTCTTTTTTCTCCTTCATAAATCCTTTCTTTTATCTTGATCAATTCGAATCTTTTCTTCGGGTGCTAATTTTCCCGCACCGTTGTTCTCTTGTATCTCTTGTGTGCTAATTTTCTCGCACTTTTGGAGAGGTTTGATTCTTTTTGGAGAATACGAACGAGTAGGATAATCGAGTTGGATATTCTTCAAGATGTTTTTCATAACCTCAGAAATTCTAAGATAAGATTTTGGGAATTTGGGAAAGTAGGTTTGTGATTAGGGTTTTGAAGAAATGAAATGGTTTTGGCTCAACAGGGTTTTTTAGGCGGATCATCGATACTAAAAATGAGTATCGGAAGGGTTTTGGGCTTGAAAGAGAAGGCTAAAAAGGGGTTCAAATCCTAAGGAATGTCAAGGTCATCTAATTGCGCCTATACCGCGTACGGTACACACCAATGTGGTCTCGAAGCGTATGTCAAGAGCAAGTTCTAATTCAGAGATACATGCATCGGCACACACAAGAAATGAACAATGTAGCATTAAAAATGAATGCTTTTAAGGCTCAAAACCTCACTGCAAATTTGGGTTGTATGTGCCTAGTCACGCGATGCCCCTCTTAGATTATCGTTTCTTGCTTAGGAAATTTCTACCTTAATTTCCTTAAGTTTTTGAAATATTTTCCTCATATTTTGAAAATGATTTCTTTCAGGCATACCAAAACTCAAAAATTTAGAGTTAATCGCAAGATTTAGCTCATATTTTGGTTTCATTAAAAAATATTTTTGAAAAATTTTAGGGAACATTTTCTGAGATATGCCATGTAGACATAAAAATCGTTTATCCAAGGTATTCCATACCTACCATCCCACACTTAGAGGAACATTGTCCCCAATGTTCTCTTGAGTTGAGATTTTACGACTACAATCCCACACTTAGAGTTTGAACATGTAAGAAAAATGTTTCCTATGTGTTGAATTGGGCTGGAATCCCACACTTAGTGATAAGTTAGGATGTGGCACAGATTATAACACATAAACTTAAGTAAACTTAGAATAATCAAAAACGGAGAAAGGTTTAAAGTACTCCCCATTCTATTTACTGGACAGGACCAGATTAGTGTAGAAATGGTGCATGTGATTTGCTGGATTGGAGGACCAGTCTCGTGTAAGATCATCCATTCCACAAAAAGCTAAGTTCTGCAATAAACATCAACACAACGTCATATCTCGAAAACAACAAAGAGTTATAAAAAAATCTAAGTACTGAAATAAGATAAATAAACTAAAAGTCATCAAGTAGATCATCGCTGTGAGGATCAAAGTCAGCAATAGCAGCAGCAAGGACTGAGTTAGGTGATGGAGTAGGCTCCTCCATCGTATCCATGCTCGGCTCAGTAATGCCAGCAGAAGCATGAGCGTGGAGTGGGCTAAAGACATCCAACATAGCCATCAACTGCTCAGTAAGTGAAGGCTCTGCTGATGCACTCCCTGATGACATGGCAGGCTCAACAGCAGCAGGCGGAGCAGTGGAAGGTCCAGCAACGAACGGTCCAGTAGGAGGGAAGAATGACCAGGGCGGGCGAGACGGTCCTGGGTCCGGACCAAGATGGAACGGACAGTCAGAAGGCCTTGGAAGCCCTACATGCACACAGAGGGTGGACATGATGTCATGCTGAAGGTGGAGTGTCCAAAAGAGGGCCCAGGATGCAACCGGGTCAGCTAGTGTAATCCCATACTCAATAGTGGGTATGGGAGCTGACTGGTGAACAGGTGATCGGGGTCTCTCAGCGGATGGCTCCTCATGAGTGATCGGGACATCAGTAAGGTCCTCCTCGCGAATAGTGGGCATGGTCCAACGTGCTCTACGTCCTCGTCTACTATCTCTGCGACGTCTCGGTGGTATCTCAGCTATGATCTCTCTGGTGTCACTGGAGCTATCCATCCTGAAACAAGCAAAATAAACAGGTAATGCATAAAACGATGAATACAAATGCACAGAGATATGATGACAATGTGAAGATGTTTTATAAAGATTTCTATTATCAGAGTTCTGGCATTTGCATTTTTAAACTTATCTCTGATTTTGTAAAAATTTGAAGTTTGTAGTCTGATAAATAGCAAATCCTGAAATTTCGTTAGAGATAATCATACTTAACAAAAATAAACTAAGAAGTAATAATTTGACAGAAAAGTAAAGATAAGCTTGGGGTGCCTCCCAAGAGCACTTGTTTTACGAGTCTCTAGCTTGACTCTTTGTACCTTTCTTGAAGACTCATGGAGGTTCAAAGATGAAGACGTCTTCCCTGATGGGAAAGTCTTCAACATAATGCTTTAAGCGATGACCATTAACCTTAAAATTACCTTCTGGAGCTTCGAGTTCAATTGCGCCATAGGGAAATACCTTTGAGATTATGAATGGTCCGCTCCACCTACTTTTGAATTTACCGGAGAATTTCTTGAATCACGAATTGAATAGCAGCACTTTATCTCCTTGTTTGAACCTAGAGGGATTCAATTTAGCATCGTGGACCCTTTTAGTTCTTTCCTTGAAGCTTAGCGAACTGTCGTACACTTGGTCTCTTAACTCTGCTAACTCATTCAATTGCATTCTCCGTCGTTCTCCAGCTGCTGAAATTTCCAAGTTGCAGTGTTTTAATGCCCAGTACGCCCGATATTCCAACTCGATTGGAAGGTGACACGCCTTTTCGTAGACTAGCCGATACGGTGTGGTTCCTAATGGTGTTTTGTAGGCAGTTCTGAATGCCCACAACGCATCGTCTAATTTTTTGGCCCACCTATGCCCGTGATTTCCGATAGTTCGTTCCAATATCCTTTTCAAAGCTCAATTTGTATCTTCAGCTTGCCCATTTGTTTGTGGATGGTAAGCCGTCGAAGTTTTGTGAGTGACACCATACTGCTGCAGCACTCGCATGAATTGAGTATTGCAGAAATGCGTGCCACGGTCACTGATTATAGCTCTAGGAGTTCCAAATCGACTGAACAGCTTTTTGAGGAACTAGGTTACTACTTTTGAATCGTTGGTCGGAAAAGCTTGAGCTTCGGCCCACCTGGAGATGTAGTCAACTGCGACTAAGATGTACTCTTTACCGTTAGACTTAGATAATGGTCCCATAAAATCTAATCCCCAGATATCAAAGATCTCCACGGCCTGGATATTAGTAAGTGGCATTTCGTTTCGGGCTGAGATATTGCCTTGCCTTTGGCAAATATCACAGCGCTTCACCAGGTCGCAAGCTTCTCGGAATATGGTTGGCCAATAAAAGCCGGCATCGTAAACCTTTCGTGCAGTCATTTTGTTGCCATGGTGTCCTCCAGTAGGTCCGTGGTGGCTCTGGTGTAGAATTTGTTCTTCCTCCTTCCCATCGACGCATCTTCGAATAAGTTGATCGGGACAAACCTTAAAGAGATAAGGATCGTTCCAAAAATAGTTCTTGACATTGCGGAAGAATTTTCGTTTCTGAGAAGTTGGCATTCCTTTTGGTATGTGTGACACCCGTCAAATTAGGACTATTAATTAGGGCCTAATCAATTGTAAATACATGTAATTAGTGCTGTGTTAGGCTAATTAATGTATCGAAATATATATCTTGATAAATATATACGATTATGTGATTTGATTAAATCGTACGCGTTTCAAAATCGAGTGTATTTCGATTCAATCAATACGGACGTTGGTGAACAATCTTATTAAATAATATAAGGTTAATTAATAACACTGATGACACGCAAAAAGTCAAGTTTTAGTGTGCCATTATCTCACCTTTTTAGCCCAATTATGGATGAAAACATTTGAAATATACATTTTTATACTAAATTTCATAATGAAGGCTAAAATATAGACGATGCTTCAAGAATCAACTAAAAAGGCCTAAAAACGAATAAAATAGAGCACAAACGATCTTAAGCATTCCGGTTCACGTGTTTTAGCACTTTCTGAGCTCCACTTGGAATTACGACCTCTAACTTATGTCATTGTGTTCCTTAGGAGATTACGATCGCGTGGATATAAAGAACGCTCAAAACGGACATCGGATGAAGAAGTTACGCCCAAACGAAGATTCAAGACAACCGACGGACCACGATACGGGAGAGCCAAGCCGGATACGGCCAAGCCCAACCGTATACGGCCAAGACCAAGCCGTATACGGCCCGTCCCAACCGTATACGGCCAAGGTCCAGCTGTATACGGCCAAATCCTCCCGTATCCGGCCTTGTCCCTCCCCCGATACGGCCAATCTCTCCCGTATACGGCCAATCTCAACCGTATCGTGTGTTTTGGTCATCCAAGGTGTGATTTTGATACGGCTGAGGAATACGGTTGAGATTTTGGAGGTGGGAATATGGTTGAGGAATACGGTTGAGCCAAATCTATAAATACTCACCACCACCTCCTCATTTTCATCATCCAATCTCACAATTTCAATTCATTCTCACTTCTTTCTCTCACTAGAATAATTAGTAAATTTCTCTCTCTAGCACTACTCTTAGGAGTTAGAGGAGAAATCGTAGGTAATTAGGTTCTCTCTCTAGTCTCTCTCTCTAGTTTCTCTCTCTAGAAACTATTGGGAAGATTAGAGAGAGAATCCGTCGCTTTAGGAGTAGCTATGTAATGTAATTCGTAGAAGCTAGCATTTGTAACACTTGGGATATTATTCGGAGAAATACAAGTGTTATTCTGCTCGCAATTATTTATCGGTAATATCCATCCTTTCTTGTATTAATTTGTCATAATGTTCTTGTTTGATGTTTGTGATTAATTAATGTTTGGAATGCTTATTGCCATGCTTTGTGAGTAGCTTCTTGTATAGTTGCCATGATTTAAATAGTAGTGATGATGTACTTCAAATATATGATATTGGGATAACATCATTATGAAACAACGGAGGTAACGTTATACGGCTTTCATTTGTATAGCGCCGGAAACATCACTATGTGTGGAGTACGGAACGTGGAAGCTATGGAAGTCATGGGCACAATCCGTTGTGGAATAATGTTCCCGATTATTATATAAATGGAATTGTTAAACTCTGTATCTGTCTAAACTTATCATGCATCTAGACTTAGTTATGGATCACCCTTTCCAGTCCTTCACGTGACTATCACCTTAGCTTTAGGCCTAAGTTTTGGTGGTTTGTTATCTGTATTATCGTACGAAGCCGTGTCCGTTACTGTAATTCGGCTAAATTACTGGGTATAGCAATGGAAACACCACTGGTGGTGTCCAGCCGTGAAAGCCTAAGGAAAAGCCGTTGGTACCGTCATTGTGGACTACCTAGAAACCCTAGAATATGGTCTAGGCACCATAAAGCTGTGGAAATGCCAAGTACACCGTAGGCCTACCCATGGTTACGACACACTGTGGAAATACAGTAACTAAAGTACACCGTATCTATAGTTAGGGTTGGTTAACATGTGGAAAAGCAGTTATACAGGGTGAGATTAATTCTGGTTATGAACGCCGTGGAAATGCTGTAAGCACTGTACACTGTAATTGTACCTAGAATTGGTTGAACTGTGGGACAGCTGGAGTACACGGTAGACTGATTCCTGATTATACGGTATTGTGGAAAATGGTTACAGTACTGTACACCGTAGTAATACCTAGGGTTAGCAACCGCTGTGGAAAAGTGCACTGTACCCCGCTAAGTGTGTCTAGGGATGAATGATTGATCGCAAAGGAGAGTTCTAGATCATGACAGAAGTATTTGAGCTAATAAAACCTAAGGAATGAGTCTAGAGATGAAAGTCAAGCCCAGCAGTGGTTCAGGATTCTTAAAACCCCTAGACTCGACAAAACTGATAGTTTAGAATACAAAGATAATAATCAGTACACGTTTAGATAATAACATTTAGACTTAGGTGTTAAGAAAGGTCAGAATAACCCAATGGGCAGCCTGTTACCTTATTCCTGCACCCTTCAAGGGTCGCTGTCTCTACAAAGACATGTGTGGTGGGTCGGATAGTCTGTTCTGATCAGAATCACGATAGCGTAGGTACTCAGTGACATACTTATTTAGGTTTAACCAAAACAAGTAGGGTCCTAGTGTTTACACCTATAGTTTACTTGTCTGTTACCTAAATGTGTCCCATAATGAACATCATCCCAGTAATACACTTTTCTAAATCATGGTGAACCGCATATCCGTCATCCTTAAGTGTTACATATATGCTAGCTTCCCTTTTATTTTATGTTTTATTAGTTTAAATAAATTAGAAAACCAAATACAAACCTATCCAACTATTCAAAAACCCAGCTTAATTAAGTTATCCGAACGAGCTCTGCTTCAATTCTACCGTCGTGAGGAACGACCCTGGATCATCCTTACCACATACTAATATCAGGTGTTCGTACCTAATAATAGTAGTAGTTCGGAAGGTTTTGGCTCCCCCCGACTATTATAAATTTAAAACTACCACATGATGCCGCGTTGAGCGTGAGGTCCGCAACGGCTGGGAAGCGATTCCCGAAAACCTAACGTCTCGGCGCGCATCAAGTTTTTGGCGCCGCTGCCGGGGACGGTAGTACGATTTGGAGCTTGTTTAGATAAAGTAGTTTTTAAGCGATCCTTTTGACTTGGATTCACCGTCCCTGTCATAAGTTACTTTCTGCCCGTAGATTAGTGTAGCTTAGTTAACTTAGCGTAGCTTAGAATAACTTCCCTCCATACTACAACTTCAATTCTTAAACCTTCTTCTTAAAACTTGGGAAATGGCAAATGTACAACAATTAATAGATCAATTTGATAGTCTTGTTCAAGATAGATGTATGAGTGATTCCCATTTAGATAACGAATGTCAAGGATATAGTAGGAATGATTTGGAAAACGTAGGGTACCTAGATCCTAAATTAGAATATCAAAATGACCCTTATGTTTTCCAACAACAATACCAACCTTACTACCCTCAGCCATTCGAAGTCTACCCACACTCATCTTACCCTGTATCTGAATATCAACCATACGAGAGTCCAGACTTGAGAGATACGTCTTTGACCGTTCTCAGTAGTAATGCTGCTTTTTCACCCCCGTACAACTCACTGGAGCAATTATTAAAAGAGCAAGAGGAATTGCTAAAACGCACCTCTCATAACTTAACTGAACAACAAGTAAGTAGTAAGGGAGATAGGAATCAAGTTAGACCCAACTTTAGGTTACAGAAAGATGATAGGAACACACACACCCCATCTACCTCACTTGACACCGACTTTCATTCTCTTGAGCCTGGTTGCGAACTATCTTCAAATCCTATACCTAACCAATCTTCTAAATCTTCACTTCCACCCATTCCTAACCTATCAACGTCTGAGACCGACGAGGAGTTCATTCTAGAGGAACTTTCCGAACCATTGCCACTCAAAACTTCTGGCCGGAGTGACGAGTATGATGAGGTAGACGAGGAGATAGAAATGGAGAGCCCGGATGTGGAGATCTACAAAGAAGACTCAGCTTCAAAAGGACAAGAGGAACGTGCACCGACTCTGAGAAGTGATCTCATCCCAACTCAAACTGACATGGTTGATACTATCCCACAACTAGTTGTGGTTGATGATATCCCACATATCTCGCAGGATGAATCACCCCTTGATCTAGTTGAACCCGCAACTGCCTTAGCTAAACTAGTCGCCCAAGTAGTTGATGAGAATGTTGCTACAAGATTGGAGACGTCAATGGACTCTGTCCCACCTCCATTCCCAGAGTACAACATTATCATCAACCAAGAGACCGTAGGAAGTAATGTGGGTTCTGCGTCAAAGTTGTTCTACAAACCATCTCTCCACTACATAATGACGTAGTCATGGAGTGATGAGGACCTCTTTGACCGACCCATCCAAACCATCCAACCTGAGAAAGTACAAGAAGTTGAGAGATTTATTATGCCTCAAGTAAAACAAATAACTCACTTCGACGCACCTTCTCATCTTATTGGACATACCCTAGGAATAACCTGCTTTAACTATATAGGTATGCACCAATACTTCCACTTGTGTCTACTGATGGATGCAAGGAAGCCGCTAGGATCTCCCGACATATAAAGCTAGAGTCAGGCTCGAGACTCGAACAAAAACAAGCGCTTCTCGGGAGGCAACCCGTGTCTAACGTAGTTTTAATAGTTAATCTAGGATAAAGTAGTGTGCTAACCTGAATAAGTAGAAAATGAAACCCTAAAAAGCATGTTTAAAAGTTTTCTTAAGTTTATGTGAACAAAAAAGGGAATGATTTTCAAAAATGACTTGGAACTAAAAATGAAGTCACGGTTTTTGAACTTTCTAGTCAATCTTTTGCTAAAAACCTGAAACTTTCCCTCTCCCACTTGTTTGGACTTCATTGCTATATCTATTCCACCATTATCTTAGATCTCAAATTCTCTGCATCCTTTCATTTGCAAACATGGAACCCTGCTAGCAACTTGGTTATCTAGGTGCCCTAGTCATACACACCACTCACATATTTCGAGCATTTGAGGTACTTACATATATTTCTGTGAACATACATGAGATCTTACAATGCCTTATAACATGATTTGTATGTCTATGTGTGTATTATGCTCGATCTCGTTTAAAAATATGGGTTTTGGAAATCTTTATACTTGGCTACCTGATTAACTAAATCTACTTGTATTTCCATATCAGTTGCTTATGCTGAAATAAAATTGTAGGCAGCTAACACTTTTAAGTGTGTGATTAGACTCGAAGTCATATACTGGTTTGTTTTTCAAAAACCTTCACTTTCAAAAATCTTTCAAAAAACCAGTGAGTCTATAACCTAGGGAATAATCACATGTCTATTGGATTATTTTTGTCTACTCTTTTGTTTGTACAAATGTCTAACGGAAAGGGATTATCGCCTATGGATGAAGAATTTTTGAGTATAATGGAGAAATGACAAGGGGAGCATTATCGTTCATTAGATTTGGAAACTTTGGGGCATTGCTTAGGGAAATGATATATCTTTAGGATACAAAAGATGATCACATTCTAGCCCCTTTCAGAATTATTCATCGAGCAGATAACCTCGACATTCACCATATGTTCCCACATATTCCATAAATCCAACCATACCTTACCACATCCTTGGTTGCTAGTAGAGCATTTCATGGAACCTGAAACCACTATTACAACCACAACCACACCCACCTACCCATCCTCCCATCACACCTATCATTTCCACCAGTAGGGACCATGAAGGATCACAACGCTAGCAGTCCTTCCAGCTTATATGAGTTCACTGCTAAACCTTAGGACTATAAGCTGATCAAGGAATGGACATTAAGGTATTGAAGGCGGGATTGAAATGGAAGCTGGAGATCTCATCCGACAAGAACAAGATTACATTTGTCCCATCAGTTCGTCAGAGAAGATCTCGGGTGATAGGAGTTTAAGGTCAATGAATTCAGCACTTCCAAATCATTGTAAGCTGTTAAGTTACATCAATGGCTCACGATGATTGGAATCCTTGACCATTATCTCTATCAAGCATTTGGTGCATCTTGGTTGATCCGGCCTGCTTCCTAATGATGTTATCGCTTCATTTTCTACAATCCATCCTTTTAGTTAGAGTTATTTTTGAGAGAAATTGGTGGAATGGTTTGAATGAAGAGTATCCCGCATGAGCTTGAGTGCACTTTATGAAGACGGAGTCTGACCCAGCACTAGTGCCGACATAGTCTACCTTCATATCCTCAGCTCACAGCCGTATAGGGGAGTTTCCTCGTTCTTATCTCTATTTCGTTATGATCGTATATGTTTTACTTTTACCGTTTAGTAATCTATGCCATATCCTTAACTTATCACTAAGTGTGGGATTCCAGCCCAAAACAAACACTTGAGAAACATTTTTCGGTATGTTCAAACTCTAACTGTGGGATTTTACTTACAATAAAATCTCAACTCAAGAGAACATTAGGGACAATGTTCCTCTAAGTGTGGGATAGCGGTATAGAATACCTTTGGTCATATTCTTTCTTCCAAAAGCAAACTCGGAAAATGTTCCTCAATTTTAAAAAAACTCACTTTTGCTTAAAATTTTAAAAAAATTTTGAATTAAAATGTCTTGAGGGGAAGCATTTTCATATATGAGTAGTGTATTTTGGAAGTTAAGATTAAATAAGTTAGGAATTTCTTGAGCTTGAAATAATAATCTAAAAGGGCAACGCATGGCTAGGCACATATAACCCAATCTTGTAGTGAGGTATCTTGAGCCCATGAAAAGCATTCATTTTTTATGCTTCATTATTCGTTTGATGAGTGTGTGCCGATGCTTGCATCTGGAATTAGAACTTGCTCCTGTTATGCATGTCGAGGCCATATTGGTAGAGTACCGTACGCGGTATAGGTGCAATCAGATGACCTTGACATTCCTTAGGATTTAAAACCCCTTTTCACATATCTCTTCAAGCCCAAAACCCTTCCAACACTCATTTTTAGTGTTGATGACCCGCCTAGGAAACCCTGTTGAGCCTTAGCCTTTTCGTTTCTTTAAAAAAAAAAAAAAAAAAAACCCAAACTTTCAACCCATTGACTTTCACACCCACCAAAACCTTATCTTAGAAATTTTTAAATTTTTTTTTTGAAAAATGATATTTAGGTATTCTTTTTGCTTTCACTCCAAATCCAAAAATTCGTGTTTACTCGTAACTTCTCGCGTGCGTTTCCATATCAATACTCAAAAATCGAGAGTCTTATGGTGTGTAAAATTGGCACCAAGTAAATTCAAAATTATCAAAAGTGTGAAAAATGAAAGACAGAAAAGGTCTCAAAAGGGCAGTGAATAAACTGAAAAATTCCTTAGAAAATCCTTGGCAAAAATGCCAAGCCAAAAATATAGAAAAATGGAAAAGAAACAAAAATATATATCATCTGAAATAAAGCTAAGTGCTTCAAAATCTCCCAAAAAAAAAAAAAAAAACTCCGATTCCTAAAAGAGTATAATCTTCCGTGCGTTTTAAGAGGTAGAAGTCAAAATAGCTATCTCCTCCCCTTATCGTTATCCGTTTCCGTTTTCATTAAAAAGTTTATCTAAATAAAATTTTTCTTAAGTTTAAAAAGGCCTAAGATAAACAAGACCCCTCTTATTTAAAACCAATTTCCCACTTATCCATTCCCTTTAACCCTCATCAAACATTACAACCCATCTGAATGTTCTGGGATGATTAGCACCGTCCTCACCTAAGTGGTGGAGATGTGATTCTCGAGCAAGCCTATGACGAAGGATGCCGCATGACTGGCTTATGAGCGATTTCGTTTGATTAGAATGATAGGTAACCCGAAACACTTATGAGTGAATTGAGTGACCACCTGGTGAGATCGCCTAGTCATGTATATCCCAAATAGCTTGCCCTAGAGAATTATTTCATGCTTTTGAACCGAATACCTTATTTCTTCTTGGCTTCCAGGATATATTGCTTATGTATGGATTGTTTGCTCTTAAACATTTTGATTCACCCAAAAATGCATTGACACTTTCAAATATTTTCATTGGGAAAGCAAGTGAGAAATTTGAGTTTTGCTTGAGGACAAGCAAAGTCTAAGTGTGGGATATTTGATGACACGCAAAAAGTCAAGTTTTAGTGTGCCATTATCTCACCTTTTTAGCCCAATTATGGATGAAAACATTTGAAATATACATTTTTATACTAAATTACATAATGAAGGCTAAAATATAGACGATGCTTCAAGAATCAACTAAAAAGGCCTAAAAACGAATAAAATAGAGCACAAACGATCTTAAGCACTCCGGTTCACGTGTTTTAGCACTTTCTGAGCTCCACTTGGAATTACCACCTCTAACTTATGTCATTGTGTTCCTTAGGAGATTACGATCGCGTGGATATAAAGAACGCTCAAAACGGACATCGGATGAAGAAGTTACGCCCAAACGAAGATTCAAGACAACCGACGGACCACGATACGGGAGAGCCAAGCCGGATACGGCCAAGCCCAACCGTATACGGCCAAGACCAAGCCGTATACGGCCTGTCCCAACCGTATACAGCCTAGGTCCAGCTATATACGGCCAAATCCTCCCGTATCCGGCCTTGTCCCTCCCCCGATACGGCCAATCTCTCCCGTATACGGCCAATCTCAACCGTATCGTGTGTTTTGGTCATCCAAGGTGTGATTTTGATACGACTGAGGAATACGGTTGAGATTTTGGAGGTGGGAATACGGTTGAGGAATACGGTTGAGCCAAATCTATAAATACTCACCACCACCTCCTCATTTTCATCATCCAATCTCACAATTTCAATTCATTCTCACTTCTTTCTCTCACTAGAATAATTAGTAAATTTCTCTCTCTAGCACTACTCTTAGGAGTTAGAGGAGAAATCGTAGGTAATTAGGTTCTCTCTCTAGTCTCTCTCTCTAGTTTCTCTCTCTAGAAACTATTGGGAAGATTAGAGAGAGAATCCGTCGCTTTAGGAGTAGCTATGTAATGTAATTCGTAGAAGCTAGCATTTGTAATACTTGGGATATTATTCGGAGAAATACAAGTGTTATTCTGCTCGCAATTATTTATCGGTAATATCCATCCTTTCTTGTATTAATTTGTCATAATGTTCTTGTTTGATGTTTGTGATTAATTAATGTTTGGAATGCTTATTGCCATGCTTTGTGAGTAGCTTCTTGTATAGTTGCCATGATTTAAATAGTAGTGATGATGTACTTCAAATATATGATATTGGGATAACATCATTATGAAACAACGGAGGTAACGTTATACGGCTTTCATTTGTATAGCGCCGGAAACATCACTATGTGTGGAGTACGGAACGTGGAAGCTATGGAAGTCATGGGCACAATCCGTTGTGGAATAATGTTCCCGATTATTATATAAATGGAATTGTTAAACTCTGTATCTGTCTAAACTTATCATGCATCTAGACTTAGTTATGGATCACCCTTTCCAGTCCTTCACGTGACTATCACCTTAGCTTTAGGCCTAAGTTTTGGTGGTTTGTTATCTGTATTATCGTACGAAGCCGTGTCCGTTACTGTAATTCGGCTAAATTACTGGGTATAGCAATGGAAACACCACTGGTGGTGTCCAGCCGTGAAAGCCTAAGGAAAAGCCGTTGGTACCGTCATTGTGGACTACCTAGAAACCCTAGAATATGGTCTAGGCACCATAAAGCTGTGGAAATGCCAAGTACACCGTAGGCCTACCCATGGTTACGACACACTGTGGAAATACAGTAACTAAAGTACACCGTATCTATAGTTAGGGTTGGTTAACATGTGGAAAAGCAGTTATACAGGGTGAGATTAATTCTGGTTATGAACGCCGTGGAAATGCTGTAAGCACTGTACACTGTAATTGTACCTAGAATTGGTTGAACTGTGGGACAGCTGGAGTACACGGTAGACTGATTCCTGATTATACGGTATTGTGGAAAATGGTTACAGTACTGTACACCGTAGTAATACCTAGGGTTACCAACCGCTGTGGAAAAGTGCACTGTACCCCGCTAAGTGTGTCTAGGGATGAATGATTGATCGCAAAGGAGAGTTCTAGATCATGACAGAAGCATTTGAGCTAATAAAACCTAAGGAATGAGTCTAGAGATGAAAGTCAAGCCCAGCAGTGGTTCAGGATTCTTAAAACCCCTAGACTCGACAAAACTGATAGTTTAGAATACAAAGATAATAATCAGTACACGTTTAGATAATAACATTTAGACTTAGGTGTTAAGAAAGGTCAGAATAACCCAATGGGCAGCCTGTTACCTTATTCCTGCACCCTTCAAGGGTCGCTATCTCTACAAAGACATGTGTGGTGGGTCGGATAGTCTGTTCTGATCAGAATCACGATAGCGTAGGTACTCAGTGACATACTTATTTAGGTTTAACCAAAACAAGTAGGGTCCTAGTGTTTACACCTATAGTTTACTTGTCTGTTACCTAAATGTGTCCCATAATAAACATCATCCCAGTAATACACTTTTCTAAATCATGGTGAACCGCGTATCCGTCATCCTTAAGTGTTACATATATGCTAGCTTCCCTTTTATTTTATGTTTTATTAGTTTAAATAAATTAGAAAACCAAATACAAACCTATCCAACTATTCAAAAACCCAGCTTAATTAAGTTATCCGAACGAGCTCTGCTTCAATTCTACCGTCGTGAGGAACGACCCTGGATCATCCTTACCACATACTAATATCAGGTGTTTGTACCTTATAATAGTAAGTAGTTCGGAAGGTTTTGGCTCCCCCCGACTATTATAAATTTAAAACTACCACATGATGCCGCGTTGAGCGTGAGGTCCGCAACGGCAGGGAAGCGATTCCCGAAAACCTGACGTCTCGGCGCGCATCAAACACAATTAAACTCAAAATATTATTCTGATAATATTTCCTAAATAAATCATATCGTACAAACTGAAACTACGCGGTTAAAATATTAAACGCGCAAACACTCGAAACAAAGTTAAGTTATAATTTTTATAACTCAAATATACAGTATTTGAAGAAATACCCCAACCAAACATCGGGTAATTCTCCTTATTTTAAAACGTATATTCTAACGCGTAAAATAAATGTTTAACGCTTAAACGATCGGGTAAACGAGCACCGTGCGGAACACGGGGCGAGGACTGAAAAAGGTGAGGCTTTCCTACACCTCACCTCTCCTTCTCTCTTTCTTTCATTTTCATTCCAACAAAAACACACACACACCCTTAAACTCTCTCAAACCCATCATCACCAAATTTTCGGATCTCGCAAAACCGACAACAAAGTTCACATTTTCGGAATCACCATTACAAGGGAAACAAGATTAACAAAAGCACTACCATCATTTTCGGACTACATCTCTCCCGATTTGCGATTGTAAGAATTTTTACAAAAACTCTTAGATCTATCAAATTACTACTTGTTTTTGCGTTATGATAGTTCATATAACTCATATATGTCCAATACTAGGAAGATAACAACGTTTTATAGCCTAAAAATGAGTTTGATTTGGGTTTTGGGTTGAAAAATCTCGACAGCCGAAACTTTCTGGGCTGGTGTTCATCTTTGCGACACAACGCTTGTGTCGCATGTTGTGTCGCATAAACCATATTGTGTCGTATTTTATGTCGTACCATTATGTCGCACCGTGTGTCGTAAACCAAATACGACACAACTCTTATGTCGCTATTGATTTAGCATCGAACGCTTATGCGACACAACCCTTGTGTCGCTAAGCTCTTGTGTCGCATTCCTATGCGACACAACCCTTGTGTCGCATGACAAACCTTTGTGTCGTATATTGTGTCGCAAAACACAGAAAACTCAGATTTTTCACTAAGTGTTGGACTAGTAAAACTTTAAACTTTAAACTACACGACTTCGGGAATACATTGGTATATATATATGATACAAGCAAAATACTTTGAAAAACAAGATAATAATGTCGAGATTAATACTATAAACCTGTCACCAACGGGCCGTACACGTTTTCAAAACATAAATCTAATAATCAACCAAATCGTAGTAATTTGGACATATATAGTTGTGTAACAACTACAAAGGTAGTCCTTTGAGATACCGACTCACGTTTATAACCATCGCGTGTCGTGGACACCCTCAGGTTACAAGTCTTCGGACATCAATACTCAGCTAATCAATCAAAGTTTATTTAGATAAACTCTTCAGGCTCAGGTGAGTCTCATAGCCCTCTTTTTAACGCTTTTCACTCAGGGGTGTGATTCAATGCTTATTTTAACATGTGAACGCAAGTACAAACTTTACAATATACTACATGAGTTGTTTTCCACTAATCATTTCAAAGTCCTCCGTCAGCATAGTTTGGTAATACGTTGTAGCGTGATTATTAGTATATGGTACCATATAGGATTGACCCTCCTCGTCCGGGTTAGCATGCACTAACTGGGTAAACGGACGTACTAATAATTGTTCAGACGAGTGTGGATTAGGCACTCGTGGAGGCACCTCGCTCGGAATTCTCTATATGAGACCCGACCCTCGAGTTAAGCTCAGACTATGTGCTCATGGCTGTATACACTACTATTTATTTGCTGATTGCAAATCACTACTTAAATCTTGCGGTTCATACGATATTACCTGATTTTAAACCTGTGAGCTCACCAGCTTTAGCTGACCCATTTTAGCATGTTTCACAGGTACACAGCAGTTGGTTTTGGCTGCTAGCAGGATTACTATAGCTCGAGTCAGCATGCAAACAATGGAGATTTTCTTGCATTAATATATTTTGTACAAGTATTCATGTATTGAAATCTCTCTCAATCGAACACGAGCTATGTATAGCTTCAACAATTGTAAACATTTAATATATTAATATATTTTGTTAAAACGACGCATATAGAGTCGTTTGCTATATCTCTTTGTGCCTTGTATATTGATTAGTAACACCCAAAATCGTGCTTCCGCAAACTACCAAATTTGGGGGTGTTACAGTATGATGTTCCCTACCAGATAATTAGCAAAGTCGGCATACCAAGGGTTGTGTGTGAATTGTGATCCTTGTTGGTAGCCTCCTACAGTCATGAGTTGTTCTTCGGGGAACTGATCTTGAATATCTTTCTCGTGCAACTTCTCCATTGATGGATTTTCCAATCGGCTAAGATGATCGGCCGCGACGTTTTCTACCCCTTTCTTATCTTTAATCTCAATATTAAATTCTTGTAGGAGTAGAATCCATCGTAGAAGGCGCGGTTTAGCATCTTGATTCTTGAAAAGGTATTTTAAAGCGGAGTGATCTGTATAGACAATAGTTTTGGACAAGATTAGATAAGAACGAAATTTATCAAAAGCAAATACTACCGCAAACAGCTCCTTTTCTGTAGTGGTGTAGTTTTCTTGAGCATCTGTGAGCGTTTTGCTGGCGTAGTATATTGGTTGAAAATGTTTCTCCTTCCGCTGTCCCAGTACAGCTCCAACAGCGAAATCACTGGCGTCGCACAGGATTTCAAATGGAAGACTCCAATCAGGGGCAACCATGATCGGTGCATGTACTAGCTGATCCTTCAGGTAGTTGAAAGCTTTGAGACATTCATCTGTAAAGTCAAACGGAGTATCTTTTTCGAGAAGATGAGTCATAGGTCGAGAGATCTTAGAGAAATCCTTAATAAAGCGACGGTAGAATCCGGCGTGACCTAGAAAACTTCGGATGGCTTTCACAGAAGTAGGGGGTGGAAGCTTCGAGATAGTTTCAACTTTTGCTTTGTCATCTTCAATTCCAGATTTTGAAATGCGGTGTCCAAGAACTATGCCTTCTTTCACCATGAAGTGACATTTCTCCCAATTCAGAACTAGGTTTGATTCTTCACATCGAGCAAGCATCCTATCCAAGTTAGAAAGACAAGTGGTGAATGAATCCCCAAAAACTGAGAAATCGTCCATGAACACTTCCATGCATTGTTCAATCATGTCGTGGAAGATTGCTACCATTCATCTTTGAAAAGTCGCGGGTGCATTACATAAACCAAAAGGCATACGTCGGTAAGCAAATGTTCCATAGGGACAAGTGAACATCATCTTTTCTTGGTCCTTCGGATCGAGAGGTATCTGAAAATAGCCTGAGAAGCCATCAAGGAAGCAATAGAATTCGTTTCCTGATAACCTTTCGAGCATCTGATCAATGAATGGTAGAGGGAAATGATCTTTGCGTGTAGCTTCATTCAGTTTCCAATAGTCGATACACACCCTCCAACCATTGACGGTTCGTGTTGGAATCAATTCATTATTTTCGTTAGCGATGACCATCATGCCTCCTTTCTTTGGGATGACTTGAACTGGGCTAACCCATGGGGAATCTGAGATAGGGTAGATCAGACCAACATCCAGGAGTTTGATAACCTCCTTTTTCACCACGTCTTGAATCTTCGGGTTGACTCTCCTTTGCCTTTGAACTGATGGTCTGAAGTCGTTTTCCATTAAGATTTTATGCGTGCAGTAGTTTGGACTAATCCCTTGGATGTCAGAGATCTTCCAAGCAATCGCCTTCTTGTGTGACTTTAGAACCTGTACTAGCCTTGCTTTCTCTTCGGGCTTCAATTCTTTAGATATGATAACCGGTAAGTGCGAAGTTCCTTCAAGAAAAGCATATTCAAGGTGGGGGGGAAGTTCCTTTAGTTCTAATTCGAGTGGTTCTTCAGTAGATGGTTTCATCCTAGCAATCTCGTCTCTTTTAAGCTCGTCGTACGTTGTTTGATAATCTGACTCCATTGCAGGTGATTCCGAAATGTCGGCTAACGCTATCTCAACCCATTATGCATTGTTGGACATCTCATCTTTTCTCAGCTCATATTTTACGTGAGCAGATTGAGAGATTGCATTTTCTTCAGTGATTATTTCTTTTCCTTCGTCAGTTGTTGCAAATCTCTGGAATTAAGCTGATGAAGACTCGCTGATGGTGATTTCAGGATTAAGATTTTCACAACCTTCAGATAGTTGCGAAGCAGGTTTTTAAAGCATTGACTCCATGTCTTTAAGAGTCTTCAGAATTTCTTCCCTTGAGAGAGATGAATGATCTACTTTAGAAATCGGGTTACTTCGTAGCAGAGTGACAGGAGTGCCATTTCCAAGAGGAGCAGTCGTGATGAAGTTGAGCTGCGGCTCGGAATTCTTTAAAGGAAATAGTAACTCTCCAGATGCATTGGAAGAGTCCGAGATAGCTGAGCATAGACCCGCACCTTCTTCACAGAGTTTTCTTGAAGTGATGATAGTATTAGGAAGGGGGTTAATGCTGCTTACTGCGAGGATCTCTTTCAAGTGTTCTTTAATTATTTCCTGCATAGAATCTACAAGACCAAGATCTTCTCCCATAGGTTGTTTCATTAGTTTATCAACATTGAAGGTGACCTCTTCAGTTCCAACTCGGAGTGTCAAAGATTTTTCATTTACGTCAATGACGGCCTTGGCAGTGTTTAGGAAAGGTCTGCCAAGGATGAGTGGAACCTGGGTGTCCTCTTCAATATCCATAACAACAAAATCAACTGGGAAGACGAATTTGTCGACACGGACCATAATATCTTCAGCAATTCCACAGGGGAGTTTAACTGATCTATCCGCTAATTGGATGGTCATACGGGTAGGCAAGAGTTCGTTTAATCCTAGTTTCCTATAAAGCGAGAATGGCATGAGGTTTACACTAGCTCCTAAGTCAGCTAAGGCGTTAATTATTTGAACATCCTGAAGATAACAAGGAATAGTGAAACGGCCAGTATCTCCAAGCTTAGGGGTTAGTCCTTGTTGCATAATTAGAGAGCAATCGGCATCTAGGGGCAAGTTAACTATCTATCTAAGTTTTTCTTTGTTGGATATCAGTTCCTTAAAGAATTTAGCACAACTGGGCATTTCTACTAAAGCATCTAATAATCTGACGTTTAAGTGTAGGCTTCTGAACATTTCTAGATATTTTCCAAATTGAGCTTCTTGTTTCTCTTTCTTAAGCCTACCAGGGAAAGGTAGTCAAATAGGTTTAGAGACTTCTGGGGCTTTAGAAGGTTCTGGCTCAGGAGAAGCGACAGGGGTGTCAGCTTGTACCGAGTCAGTAGGTAGAGAAGTAGAAGGTTTATCGAAGGAATATCTATGGTTTTCTCTTTCTTAGTCTCTTTTCCTCCTCTAGTGACTACAAGCATGTCATCATACTCATAGGATGAGTGATAGACAGAATTGTAAATCGCTTCCTCCCTTTGCTTCTCCTCAACTTTTAAAAACAATCTTTTAACATTATCCTCCATGTTTTTAATTAAATCATTTGAAATCCTGAGCAAATAGTCATTTTGATTTTGAAAATCAAGAATTCATTTGTTTGTATTATTTTGCTCAACCATAAAGTTATTGAAAATCGTATTGTTTAGACGAGAAGTCAATTGGGTAGGAGTAGAGAGAACTAAAGATTGAGATGGGGGTAGTGTGGTTAACCGCTGAACGAATGGTTTAGAGTGAGAGGATTGGTCAAGGTTTCTACCAGTGGTGTCAAGAATTTCTTCGTTGGCCCGTATGTTTGGGAAGAACTTTGGGGGTTTCTTCTTTTGCATGGGTTTAGAAGATTCTTGCAAGTCCTTGACAACTTTAGAGATGGATTCGAGTTGAGTTTTCAAGGTGTCCAAGGCTTGATCTGAAGTACTCCGTTTTTCTGAAGCGGAATCATCTGGTTCCAAGTCATGATGATGCGTCGTTATCGTCTCAATCAATTTCCAAGCTTCGTCTGAAGTATGTTGCATGAAGTTTCCGGATGAAGCAGCATCGAGGGTTTGTTGGTGCTGAGGATTTAAGCTGTTATAGAACGTGTAGACCAGATTCGTTTCAGCCAACTGATGGTTTTGACATCTTCCGATAAGATTCTTAAATCGTTCCCAAGCCTTGCTTAATGATTCGTTAGTTTCCTGACGGAAGTTAGCAATGTCGGTCTTAAGCTTGGTTTGCATGGAAGGAGGAAAATACTTATCTAGAAACTTAGTAGCCATCTCCTCCCATGTATGAATCGAATTGGGTACGAAATCATAAAACCAGGTTAAGGCTCGAGAAGATAGAGAACAAGGAAACAGATGGAGTCGAAGAAGGTCTCTATTGGTTCCTACTATATCGAAGGAGTCGGTAAGGTTGATGAATTTTTTGAGATCCCCGTTTGAGTTTTCAACCGAAAGACCATGAAACTGACACTCAGATTTAATCATTTTTATGTAGTGAGGCTTAATTTCAAGGGTTTCATCGGTTGGTGCTACGATCGGTCCTCCTCGTCCCTCTAGCAGTGGCTTGATTGATGAGGCGAGCGTGATACAGTTCGTCATAATTCGTAAGGTAGAAATTAGGGTTACGGAAAGGAAAGCTAATCTAAACTAATTATCCTAATTAATCTAATTAACCTATGGATAAAGCAGGTAACTTCCGGATGATATTGATCTCTCGAAAGGGTCGCTAAATAACTAAGACAACTAAATTCCTAAAGTCGGTCGTTGTAGTCCCCGGCAGCGGCGCCAAAAACTTGTCGCGGTCCCAGCGGTCGGTCGGGTTTTACTCCGGTCGTTGAACCTTCCAACCAGGACGCGCAGACAGTGTGTTTTATATTTATAATGCAGGGTATCCTAAGTTTTAATACAACCTAAAGACCTAAAGGGCAGTAAGCGGTATGTATGACTCAGGTGTCGTTCTTCAAACTACAACGGGAATGGGAATCTAGGAGGATTAATTATCTTTTGTAATTTAGCTGGGATTTTTTTAAAGACTTTTGATAGGTTAGTTGGTTTTCTAATCTAATTACTAAAATTAAAAACTAAATTAAAGACAGGGGTTTGTACGGAGAACGCAGAGAAATCAAGATAAGGAATATGTTTGCTGTGATTTCGGCAATGTTATTTGGATGGATAGTTATGAGGGATATGGCTATTAGGTGTGATAACTAATCCGGTGAGGTCATAGAAGCTTAATTGGTAATAAAGTATTATGCCTACATCCTTTACTCGGCTTCCACGTATTTGTACTACACCAGTGGTGGTTCCAACGCTATACCGGATACTTGGGCGTTTTACAGCTTTTCCGTTATACCAATTAGGGTTCTAGATTACTCACTAGATATTCCTATATTTCTTAATGGGCTATAGTTACGATCCTATTATGTACCTAACGTAGAGTTTTCCGCAATTAGATATATAATATGTCACAGGGATAGCAGCTATAGAATGTCCAGTACACCGGAAGTTCTCCCAAATGCACAGACCAATTCAACCGACGATTATCCTCTAATCCAGGTCCCCAGTCTCAGACATCCGGAGGACGTCCGTATCGTGGCATGAATTGTTCTTTGAACAATAACATGAACAGGGTTTAACCCGCGGAACTGGTTGGGATAATCTGTCTAGCGGTCAATTGAATTGTTCATCATTAATCATACAATCATCACAACTATTACATGCATGTTAACCTATCTGTATTATGTTTATTATGTTTATGAAAATCTAATTAACAGGGCAGTGATAATGTTTACGTATGTCTAGCATGCAGTACCTAGGCAACAATCAAACAAGAACATGCAATAGGACGGAATACTAGTCATCACATTAACTGACCTAATAATTAAATCATGGGTATCCCGGAAATTGTCCCAAAGATACACAACAAATAAGCATGAACCTAATCTATCTATAATCCTATACTTCGTGTCCCTCAGATATGTTTCAATCAAGGGAACAACGACCATGTTGAGTTCATTGATCATCATACACAGAATAGTTGGCAATCCTACTTCTAGCAATTGGCCAGGTTCTAGGGAGGAGGATACAAACCACATCATAAGTTGGATAGATAAACGGGTAGAGGTTCAGCTTATAAGTTCGCAAACAGTTTAAACTCATACAGACAGAGTAACGGCATGTTACAATTGGGATCATTATTTCTACAACGGATTGTGCCCACGACTTTCATAGCTTCCACGTTCCGTACTACACACATTCGTGATGTTTCCGGCGCTATACAAATGAAAGCCGTATAACGTTACCTCCGTAGTTTCATAATGTTGTCATCCCAATTGTATATTATATCATAACTATCCTAACATTGCATACATCACAACAAACATTGATTTGTCTAGCCTAGCATAATTCTAGCATTCATTCCTAAGCATGCATAGTAAGAGAACATGATTATAAGAATAAATACGAGAGATTGTATTAAACCTGAATAAGAGAATAATACAGACAAATCTTCACAAATCTGAAGTCTCGGAGTAACTCCGTACAAAAGCTACTAAGAGCTTCTACAACTACCCTACTGATTCTCCTCTAACTCCTAAGAGTGGTGCTAGAGAGAGAATGCTAAACTAGAAAGAGAGTGAAATGTGAGAATGAAGTGTGAGGTGTGTGGAAATGTGAAATGGAGGTTGGTATTTATAGGAGAAGGATGAAAGCCTTGGTACAAGTCTTGAAGCATCAAATACAAGCATCAAAGCAGCATACGGGGCAATCGGACCAAGGAGGGGTCAAACGGCACCTTCCAAGAGCAAACCCCCCGTATACGGCACCCAAAGGGCCATATACGGCACCTAGGGTACCGTATACGGTACCTAGGTGTCCAGGGGGGTTGGTGCTCCATTTGGCCTCCGCTGATTTCTCGGTTGCTTGGTTCGTCCGTATCTTCTTCGTTTGGAGTCCGTTTTGCTTGATTCTTGTGCCGTTGGATTCATTTTTCCGTTACGCTTCTAATGACACTGAGTTTGCCAAATTTGGAAGTGTTTGACTTTTGCGTGTTCCGGATGACGATCGGCGAGCTTTTAGACTGTGTATCTTCTCCGTCTTTCGTCCGTTTCTTCTGATTCTTTCAACTCCGGTCTTGGATTTTCCTATAGAATTATAAAATATGAATTAAGTTCTATTTCTATAAGAATATTAAGAACGGAAAATTTAAGGTGATTGTTTTACCTCGGTTTACGTGTTATTTGGACGTTTTAACCGATTTTTGTAGCAATGTCTATATTTAGACTACCTTGGTGATTTTTGGTAAATAATGATAGTTTTGAAATGTTTTCACCAAAGAATAGTCCAAAAAGTGTGGAAATATGTCCTTAAAAACATGACTTTTTGGGTCACATCAAGTATCCCACACTTAGATGTTGCTTGTCCTCAAGCAACACTCATCAATACTCCATTCGAATGTGGCGACACGAGGCACTATCGGAACCGTTGCCCTCGACTCAACAACCAAAACCCCAACAATAACAACCAGAATAACCAGAACCGCAATGCCAACAACACCAATAACCGCAACAACAATGATAACAACCGCGGTAACAACAACAACAATCAGCCAGCTCGTGGACGTGCGTTTGTGATAGTAGCAGCAAAAGCACGTCAGGATCTTAACACAGTTACTGGTACGTTTCTAGTAAACAACCACTTTGCATCTGTGTTATTTGATTCTGGTGCTGATTTAAGCTTTGTGTCCACTGAGTTTAGACCACTATTAGAGATCGAATCCCTTAAGCTAGATAACAAATTCACTGTAGAGCTAGCCGATGGTAAGTAGATTGAGTCAGGAGAAATAGTACTAGGATGTACCTTAACATTGGAAGGACATTCTTTCAAAATAGACTTACTACCGGTAGAACTAGGGAGCTTCGATATAGTGATTGGCATGGACTGGTTGTCGAAAAACCATGCAGAAATTGTATGTTTTGAGAAATTGGTACGTCTACCGTTATCGACGGGTGAAACTTTGGAGATACAAGGAAAGAAAGGAAACCGTGCAGTAAAAATGATTACGTGCATGAAAGCGAGTAAATTTCTACAAAAAGGGCTACCAAGCATTCTTGGTACATGTGATTTGGAAGAAAACCGAGGAGCGACGCATAGACGATGTGTCTATCGTACGTGAATATCCGGGAGTGTTTCCTGACGAATTACCAGGATTACCACCCCCGCGTCAAGTGGAGTTTCATATCGATTTAGTGCCTGGAGCTGCACCAATTGCTCGCGCACCTTATCGTCTAGCTCCATCAGAAATGCAGGAGTTGTCTGCACAGTTGCAGGAACTCTTAGACTTAGGATTCATCCGACCGAGCTTTTCACCTTAGGGAGCTCCGGTTCTGTTTGTCAAGAAAAAGGATGGATCAATGCGGATGTGCATCGATTATCAGGAACTAAACAAAGTAACTATCAAAAACCGATATCCATTGCTACGCATCGATGATTTATTTGACCAGCTGCAAGGGTCAAGTTACTACTCGAAGATCGACTTGCGTTCTGGTTACCACCAACTGAAGGTACGGGATGAGGATATCCCTAAGACTGCGTTTAGGACTCGATACAGTCATTATGAGTTTCTAGTCTTGCCGTTTGGATTGACAAACGTGCCAGCAGTATTCATGGACCTCATGAATCGAGTATGCAAACCTTATCTTGATAAGTTCGTTATTATGTTTATCGATGACATATTGATATACTCACGAATGAAGGAAGATCACGAACAACATCTAAGGATACTTCTTGAACTACTGGAGAAAGAGAAACTTTATGCAAAGTTCTCAAAATGCGAATTTGGATGTGTGAAATTCATTTCCTTGGTCATGTGATCAATAACAAAGGAATTCATGTGGACCCATCAAAAATTAAGGCTATCAAGAATTGGGAAGCCCCGAAAACTCCATCAGAGATACGACAATTCCTTGGGCTAGCCGGCTATTACCGATGATTCATTGAGAATTTTTCAAAGATAGCTCAGCCACTTACTGCTCTAACTCAAAAGGATAGGAAATTTGATTGGAGCGAAAAGCAAGAGAATGCTTTTCAATTGTTGAAACAGAAACTGAGTACCGCGCCCATTCTATCATTACCAGAAGGAGTAGAAAACTTTGTTGTCTACAGTGATGCTTCACATCAGGGATTGGGTTGCGTGTTGATGCAAAACGACAAAGTCATCGCTTATGCGTCTCGCCAGTTGAAAGTTCATGAAAAGAACTATACGACGCATGACTTAGAACTGGGAGCAGTCGTCTTTGCTCTTAAGATTTGGAGAAACTACCTATACGGTACAAAGTGTACTATCTACACTGATCACAAAAGTCTTCAACATATATTTGATCAGAAAGAACTCAACATGAGACAAAGACGTTGGGTTGAACTGCTGAATGATTACGACTGTGAAATCATGTACCATCCGGGTAAAGCTAATGTAGTAGCGGATGCCTTGAGTCGTAAGGAAAGAGTAAAACCCCGAAGAGTTCGGGCGTTAGGATTGACAATCCACTCGAGTCTCATTTCACAAATTCGTGACGCTCAACAAGCAGCCTTTACACCAGAACCTATGATGAACGAATCCCTTAAGGGAATGGAGAAACAACTTGAATCTAAAGGCAATGGAGTATTATATTTTATGGATCGAATTTGGATTCCTTGTGTTGATGATCTACGTAGCCTGATATTGGACGAAGCGCATAAGTCCAATTATTCGATTCACCCTGGTACAGACAAAATGTACCACGATTTGAAGGATTTCTATTGGTGGCCTGGCATGACACGAGACATTGCAACGTATGTTAGCAAATGCCTGACTTGTGCAAAAGTGAAGGTTGAGTATCAGAAACCTTCAGGACTTTTGCAACAACCTGAATTTCCCCAATGGAAATGGGAAAATATCACGATCGACTTCATCACAAAGCTACCTAAAACATCATCTGGAATGGATACCATATGGGTGATTGTGGATCGACTGACCAAGTCAGCTCATTTTCTAGCCATCAAGGAAACGGATAAGATGGAAAAGCTGACTAGAATCTACATAAAAGAGATTGTTTCCAGACATGGAGTGCCATTATCCATTATCTCTGATAGAGATACACGATTCACATCTCACTTTTGGCAAACACTTCAACAGGCATTGGGTACTCGACTCGACATGAGTAATGCCTACCACCCACAGACCGACAGTCAAAGCGAGCGAACGATACAAACGCTCGAAGACTTGTTAAGAGCGTGTGTGATAGACTTTGGAGGTAATTGGGATACTCATCTACCTCTAGCTGAATTCTCCTACAACAATAGTTATCACACCAGCATACAAATGGCACCTTTTGAGGCGTTGTACGGACGCAAGTGACGATCCTGATGGGTGCCAAGAGGTCGGTTGCGATTTCACTCGCGTCGTTGCGGACCTTCCTCCGGGCACGGCCACCAGAGGGTTTTTTAAAATTTGTTTTGCTGGGCCTAAGTATACTAAAGCTATGGGTGAGTACAGCGATAGGTATGACCTAGGGTCGTTCTTCAAACTACAACGGGCATGGGATCTAGGACTTCAGTTATCTATGTGGATTTAGCTGGGGTTTAAAAGAGATTTGTGGTTTGTTTTGGTTTTAACTAACTACTAATTATCTAAAATTAAATTAAAAATAAAGTAAAGTGGAGGGGAGGTGGCAACGAGAACTTATAGGTGAAGCGAGTGTTTACTATGATAATTACTCATGCTATTTAGGGGTAGTTAATGGGATAAAGCCTTAGTTAAGATGACAGCTATATTTCCTAATGAGCCATAACTCCTAGCCTATTATCTATCTAACGTAGAGTTGTTCGCAATCAGATAAATAACATGTCACATGGATAACAGTTATGGAATGTAAACTACACCGGAAGTTGTCCCAAATGTAGCAACCAATTTAACCAACAACCATCCTCGAGTCTTGTTCCCCAATCTCGGACATTTGAGATATCCGAATCATGGCATGAATTGTTGAATAAACAAAAACATGAACAGGGGTTTCCTACCGGAACAAGTTGGGATGATCTGGTCTAACGGTTGATTAAATTGTTCATCATTATTTCATATAAATCATTTTAACTATTCTATGCATGTTAAACTGGTGTATGCAATTGATAAATATTCGAAAACCTAATCATGTAACTAATCAGCATAACAGATACTAGCATGCAAACCCTAAGCAACAATCAAACAAGAACATGCAGTAAGGCAGCATAGCAGGGATCAATTATGCAGAGTGACGGGGTACATGGTTAAGTCACAAGTGTCCCGAAAGTTCTCTCAAAGACACTTGTTAAATGACTTGAATCTAATCTATCTCTAATCCTACGCTCCGTGTCTCCCTCCGGTAATATTTCAACCAGGAGAACACCGGCCATGTCGAGTTCAACGATCATCAGACATAGAATAATTAGCGGCATACAACTAGCAATTGGTCAAGCCTAGAAGGATGTTACTAACCACAGCATAAGTTGGATAGATAAACATTTGAGATTCAATTCATAGATTCAAATATATTTCAACAGCATACGGACAGAGTAACAGCATGATTTAAGTATAACTACCCTAGCATGGCAACTATCATAGCAAACACAGATTTGTCTAGCTAAGCATGGCAATAATCCTAGCAAGTAATTCTAAACAAGCATAGCAACAGCATAACATTATTTAAAATAACAAGATAGAGATTATAATAAAACCTGACAAAGCGTTATTACAAATCGTGCGACACCGCAGTCTCGGAGCACCTCCGTTACAAGTAAGCTACTAATCTACTAGCTTAACTAACCTAATTAACTAACTAACTATTTTAGAGAGAGAGTAGTGAGAGAAAGAAAGAAAGAATGAGAAAACATGATGTGAAAATGATGAAATGAGGCTTCTATATATAGAGATCGCACAACCGTATCCGTAGACCGTATCCAAATCTTCAAATGCACAACCGTATTGCAAACCCGAATAAAAACCTGATTTTTATCGCCCAAACGCACGATACGGTTGAGCTAGGGCAAATACGGGAGAACTGGAGTGTATACGGTTGAGCATAGGGTGAATACGGGAGAACACAGACCGTATACGGTTGTGCTAGGCCGTATACGGTCTAGCTAGGCCGTATACGGTCTGTGCTAGGCCGTATACGGTCTAGTTTGGCCGTATACGGTCTAGCTCTCCCGTATCTTGATTCTTCGGTTCTTCGTTTCTTCGTTCGGGCGTAACTTCTTCGTCGTTTATCCGTTTTGAGTGATTCTCGCGCTCACGGTTTCGTAATTTCCTAACGAAGAAAATGACATAAGTTAGAGGTCATAATTCCAAGTATAGCTTAATTTGTGCTTAAATGCGTGAACGGAAGATTCGTTAACCGTTTGTGCTCTATTTTACTCGTTTTTAGGTCTTTTTGGTTGAATCTTGAAACATCGTCTATATTTTAGCCCTAATGATGAAATGTGACATTTAAGTTCATTTTTAAGTGTTTTCATTAATAATTGGGCTAAAATGGTGAGATAATGGCACACAAAAACATGACTTTTTGCGTGTTATCAAATATCCCACACTTAGACAATTGCTTGTCATCAAGCAAACTTCCCTTCTTACCTGCCAAAAATTTTCCATGCAAAAAGATTTTTGATTCTGACCCAAAAAGAAGAATTCACACAGATTGAAAACAAGTATTCGCCTGTTAGATAAATAAGAGGTGTTCATATGAAGTATCTAAAGGTTTTCAAGATGATTCTCTTAGGCAAACTTTCAATTCTCGAATTTGTGGAATATACACGACTGGGCGATCTCACTGGTGGTCACTCAATTCACTCAAAGTGTATCGGGGTTCCTATTATCCTAAGCCAAATGAAAAATTGCTCAAATACCAGACGTGCAGCACTCGTCGTCATAGGCTTGCCTGAGGATCAGATCTTCATCACTTAGACAGGAACGGTACTGATTATCCCAGGACATTCAAATGGGTTGTAGTGTTTGGTGTGGGTTTTTAAGGGGTATGGATAGATTGGGGGTATCTAGGTTTTAAGGGTGTTTACTTATCTTGGGACTTCTAAATTTTCGAGAAAAACTCTATCTAGATATCCTTTTTAATGAAAACGGAAACGGATAACACTTTTAGGGGATAAGATAGCTATTTTGACTTTTATCCTTTGAAAACACATGGAATGATATTTCTTTGAAGAATCGAGTTTTCGAGAGAGTAAAAGTACTTTAGCTTTATTTCAGCTATTTTTTTTTTTTCTTTGCTTTTCTATTTCTATTTTTGGGCTTAGATTTTTCTTTTGCCAAGAAATTTCTAAGGGATTTTCTTTTATTTCCCTTCTTGAGATCCCTTCTTATTTTCATTTTTTTCAATCCTTTGATGATTTCTGAGTTTACTTTGGTGCCAATTTTTCGCACCACATGACTCTCGATTCTTTAGTATAAGATCAATACAACGCACACGAGAAGTTTTAGTAAACATTATTTGTGATTTTTGGAGTGAAAGCAAAAAGGAATAACTAAATATCGTTTTTCAAAAAGATTTAAAAATTCTAAGATAAGTTTTTGGTAGGTAAGGGAATAAATGGGTTTAATAATATGGGTTGAAAGAAATGAAAAGGCTAAGGCTCAACAGGGTTTTCTAAGCGGATCATCAACACTAAAATTGAGTGTTGGAAGGGTTTTGGGCTTGAAAAGATATGTGAAAAGGGGTTTAAATCCTAAAGAATGTCAAGGTCCTCTAATCGTACCTATGTCACGTATGACACCTGTCAATGTGATCTCGAAATGTATACCTGGGGCAAGTTCTAATTCAGAAATGCGTGCACCGGTCACACACAACAAACGAACAGTGAAGCATTTAAAATGAATGTTTATAAGGCTCAAATTCCTCACCGCAAAAATGGGTTATATGTGTCCAGTCGTGCGATGCCCCTCTTAGATCCTCATCTTAAATTGTTTAGAATCCGACATGATTTCGACCTCATATTTACCAACTTTTGACATTCTTGTAAAAAAAATCTGTACTTCATCTTACTTTATGACTCAGAAAAGTTTAGAATTTTTTGAAAATTTTGGCAAAATAAGGGTTGAAAATTTATTTAGAGGACTAGCATGTTTCTAGATCAACTTAAACGGATATTTTGACAGACGAGAGATATACCGCTATCCCACACTTAGAAATAAACATTGTCCCCAATGTTTCTACACTAAGTAGGGAGAAAATCCCACACTTAGGGTTTTGGTTTAGGAAAAATGTGAATTTAAAAGTTATAAGCGAGGGGGATCCCACACTTTGAGATTTAAGTGGTCAATAGGCATATCGAAGTTATATTAAAATAGGAAGAACGGGTTTAGGAAAGATACTTCCCTACGGACAGTGGGCACTGGATATCGGACCAGATTCGTGTAGGATTGGTGTAAATAATTTGCTGGATTGTGAGGACCAGACTCTTTTCAAAGCTCATCCAATTCTTACGAAGATAAGGTCTGCAATATCATAAAATACCATCATAATCATCAGTTCAACAACACAACAGTTCTAATGATAAATAAAGATAACTAAAGATAAAATAAACTAGAGATCGTCTAGTAAATCATCCATGTCTGGATCAAATGCTGCAAGTGCTTCAGGATCAGGATCTGAAGTGAGTGATAAGGCAGCAGTGCGATCAGACATCATGGATGCATCAGCGGGAATCCGAGGTGTCCTAGAAGGAGCAACAGCAGTGGGAGGAACAGTCTGTGTTGGGGCAGCTGGGAAGAAGGACCAAGGTAGGAGAGCTGGCCCAGGACCCTGACCAAGCTGATACGGCTGGTCGGCGAGTCTTGGTAGTCCCATCACCTCTCTGATTTCGGACTGAGAGCTACGCTGAATTGAAAACTCACTGAGCATCGCCCAAATCACCCTTGGGTCTGAAGGGGTAACTCCAAAGTCAAAAAGTGGGGCAGATACAGGAGCAGTCGGAGCATGCTCATCAGTAGTGGTGGTCGTCTTCTTTCTTTTCCTCTGCGGGTTCTCTTCCTCTGTTGTTTCTGAGTAGCTTGTCCTGAAGTCTCGGCTGAAGCGTCCATCCTGAAACATAAAGATAAACAGGTAATCTTATAGTTTTAAATGGGTATACAAATGCAAAATAATCAGATGACTTCAAGAAATGTTTGTTTTAAATGTTAAAGCTTTGTGAGGTCATCTGTTCATTCACATTTGTATACTATGAATAAAACTTATCTGATGTATATGTAGGAGTGTGGCATCATCAGATATTTGGGTTATCCTGCATCATTAGTTTAGGGATGATAATACTAAAGCAAAAATAACTAAGAAATAAAATAAAATAAGATAAGCAATGGGGTGCCTCCCAAGAGCGCTTGTTTAGAGAGTCTCTAGCTTGACTCTTTGTACCTAATAGTCGGCTCAAGGTGGTTCAAAGATATAGACTTCCTCACCAGAGGGGAAATCTTCGATGTAGTGCTTTAAGCGATGGCCATTGACTTTAAAATTACCATCCGGGGCTTCTAGTTCAACCGCTCCGAAGGTATAGACTTTTGATATAACAAATGGTCCGCTCCACCTTGATCTGAATTTGCTGGAGAATTTCTTGAAGCGCGAATTGAAGAGAAGAACTTTGTCTCCGGGCTTGAACTTAGAATATTTGAGTTTAGCGTCGTGAGTATTCTTTGTTCGTTCTTTGAAGTGCAGAGAGCTATCGTATGCTTGGTCTCTTAATTCGGCTAGTTCATTCAGTTGCATTTTCCGATGTGATCCAATTGTAGAAGGGTCTAAATTACACTCTCTCAGTGCCCAGTGAGCTTTATACTCCAACTCTATCGGCAGATGACACGCTTTTCCGTAGACTAGTCTGTAGGGCGTGGTTCCTAGTGGTGATTTATATGCTGTTCTGAACGCCCACAGAGCATCGTCTAATTTTTCAGCCCATCTTTCCCTATGATTAACCACGGTTCGTTCTAAAATTCTCTTGAGCGCTCGATTCGTCACTTCAGCTTGCCCATTCGTCTGCGGGTGGTAAGCCGTAGAGGTCTTATGGGTGACACCATAATATTGTAATGTCCTCATAAACTGAGCATTACAGAAGTGTGTGCCCCGATCACTAATGATCGCTTTTGGAGTACCGAAACGTGAGAAGAGCTGCTTTAAGAATTTCACCACTACTCGGGAATCATTTGTAGGAAATGCTTGAGCTTCGGCCCATCTGGAGACGTAGTCGACAGCAACCAGAATATACTCTTTCCCATATGATTTTGGGAATGGTCCCATAAAATCCAACCCCCATATATCAAAGATCTCGCAAGCCTGGATGTTAGTAAGTGGCATTTCACTCCTCCGTGAGATACTTCCAAACCTTTGGCAAGCATCACAACGTTTTACCAAGTCGTGAGCGTCTCTGAATATAGATGGCCAATAGAATCCGGAATCGTATACCTTCCTTGCGGTCATATTTGCTCCATGATGTCCTCCAGTTGGTCCGTGATGACTTTGGTGAAGAATGTTCCTTGCCTCCCTCTCGTCTGCGCATCTTCTGATGATTTGGTCCGGGCATACTTTGAATAAGTATGGATCGTCCCAATAGTAGTTCTTTACGTCTCTAAAGAATTTGCGTTTTCTAGAGGTGGGCATTCCTTTTGGCACAATTCCTCCAACCAGATAATTTGCGTAGTCAGCATACCAAGGGTTGTACGCGAATTGAGATCCCTTTTGGTATCCTCCGATGTTCATGAGTTGTTCTTCAGGAAACTGGTCTTGAATCTCTCTCTCATCAAGCTTCTCCATCGACGGATTTTCCAATCGACTAAGATGATCTGCTGCGACATTCTCGGCTCCCTTTTTATCCTTGATTTCTATGTCAAATTCTTGGAGGAGGAGAATCCATCTAAGCAGTCTTGGTTTAGCGTCTTGCTTTTTGAAGAGATACTTCAAGGCTGAGTGATCTGTATAGACAATAGTTTTGGACAATATTAAATAAGAACGAAATTTATCAAAAGCGAATACTACCGCAAGAAGCTCTTTCTCTGTTGTGGTGTAATTCTCTTGTGCATCAGTGAGTGTCTTGCTGGCGTAGTAGATTGGCTGAAACTGCTTCTCCTTCCTTTGCCCTAAGACAGCTCCAACAGCGAAGTCACTAGCATCGCACATGATCTCAAACGGAAGACTCCAATCGGGGGCGACCATGATCGGTGCATGCGTGAGCTGATCCTTCAAAATGTTGAAAGCTTTAAGACAGTCATCTGAAAAGACAAACGGAGTATCCTTCTCGAGAAGGTGTGTCATAGGTCGAGAGATCTTAGAGAAATCCTTAATAAAGCGACGGTAGAATCCGGCGTGACCTAGAAAACTGCGAATGGCTTTAACAGAAGTAGGTGGCGGAAGTTTGGCAATAGTCTCAACTTTGGCTTTGTCAACTTCGATTCCAGATTTTGATATTCGATGTCCAAGAACTATTCCTTCTTTTACCATAAAGTGGCACTTTTCCCAGTTTAAGACAAGATTTGATTCTTCGCATCGGGCTAGCATTCTTTCAAGGTTGGAAAGACAAGATGTGAAGGAATCACCGAAGACTGAGAAGTCATCCATGAATACCTCCATACACTGTTCGATCATGTCATGGAATATTGCCACCATACACCTTTGAAATGTTGCAGGCGCATTGCATAAGCCGAATGGCATGCGGCGGTAGGCAAATGTACCATATGGACATGTGAATGTCGTCTTTTCTTGGTCCTTTGGATCGAGAGGAATCTGAAAATAGCCGGAGAAACCATCGAGGAAGCAGTAATATTCATTCCCCGATAATCTTTCCAACATCTGATCGATGAACGGCAGAGGGAAGTGATCTTTCCGGGTGGCTTCATTTAATTTTCTGTAGTCAATACATACCCTCCAGCCGGTGACGGTTCGTGTAGGAATTAGTTCATTATTTTCGTTAGCAATAACCGTCATTCCTCCTTTCTTTGGGACAACCTGAACTGGGCTGACCCATGGGGAATCTGAGATAGGATAGATCAAGCCAGCATCCAAGAGTTTGATAACCTCTTTCTTGACCACGTCTTGAATCTTCGGGTTTACTCTCCTCTGTCTCTGTATGGAAGGTTTGAAGTCGTTTTCCATGAGTATCTTGTGCGTGCAGTAATTTGGACTGATCCCTTGTATATCAGAAATCTTCCATGCAATCGCCTTCTTGTGTGACTTCAAGACCTGGATAAGTCTTGCTTTCTCTTCAGGTGAAAGACCTTTGGCAATTATGACGGGTAGATGTGAGGTTCCTTCGAGAAAAGCATATTCCAAGTGAGAGGGTAATTCCTTCAGCTCCAATTCTGGCGGTTCTTCGATAGAGGGTTTCATTCGAGCGATCTCGTCTCTTTGTAATTCTTCATACTCCTTTTGGAATTCTGATTCTTCTGGAGATGAGTCGGCTGTAGTGGCTGATGCTATTTCTACTAGTTCTGTCTCATTGGAAAGCGTGTTCTTCTTTAACTCGTATTTGCAGGTAGATGATGAAGAAGTTGCATTATCCTCAGTGATGATGACATCATTGTTGTCGGTGAGTGCGAACTTCTGAAATTGAGCTTTAGAAGAAGTACTTATGGTGATTTCTGGATTTGATTTCTCACAACCTTCAGATAGTTGTGGCAAAGTACCGGAATCCATCTCCTCGAAAGATTTGAGAATCTCAGCTACAGACGGTGATGATTCGGGTATCGGAAAAAACTGATTTCTTCTTAAAAGTGGGATAGGGATGCCTTCGCCTAAAGGAACAGCAACAACGGAGTTGTTCGTGGGAGAGTAGTTAGGCGGTGCTAAAGGATTCTTCATTTCAGGCAAGGGAAATAGCAGCTCTCCGGAAGGTGCTGGTTGGTCAGAGATAGCTGAGCAGAGTCCGATGTCGTCCTGGCAAAGTCTTCTTTTGGTGATGACAGTGCTGGAGAAAGGTTCGTTACTGCTGACTGCTAGAATCTCCTCCAAATGCTCGTCATATATTTCCTGCATGGCATCCACAAGACCAAGATCTTCTCCCATAGGATGCTTCATCAACTTATCGATATTAAAGGTGACTTCCTCCGCTCCGACCCTCAATTTTAAAGATTTTTCGTTTACATCTATCACAGCCTTGGCAGTGTTTAGGAAAGGTCTACCAAGGATGAGGGGAACGTGGGCATCTTCCTCGATATCCATAATGACGAAGTCAACTGGGAAGATAAATTTACCGACTCGGACCATTATATCTTCAGCAATTCCTCGGGGGAGTTTAACTGATCTATCAGCTAATTGGATGGTCATTTGAGTGGGTAGCAGTTCACCTAATCCTAGTTTCTTATAGAGAGAGTAAGGCATAAGATTGACACCAGCACCTAGGTCAGCTAAGGCGTTACTAACTTGGACGTTTTGAAGAAAACAGGGAATAGTGAAACGGCCAGTATCTCCTAGTTTAGGTGGAAGGCCATGTAACATGATTGCTGAGCATTCAGCATCTAAGGGTAAACTAACTATTTGTCTTAATTTTTCTTTATTTGAAATGAGTTCTTTGAAAAACTTAGCACAACTAGGCATCTCTACTAAAGCGTCTAATAGTCTAACGTTTAAGTGCAAGCTTTTAAACATTTCCAGATATTTCCCAAATTGTGCTTCCTGCTTCTCTTTCTTAAGCCTACCAGGGAAGGGTATCCTAGTTCGTGGAATGATTTCTGTGGCTTTAGGTGATACTAGATCTGGTGCATTGACAGGGGTGTCACTAGGCACTGGATCAGTGGTCGATTCAGAGATAGGAAGTTGATTTGAAGAATTATCTGAGGACTTCTCATTTCTGGTTTCTTTACCTCCTCTAGTGATGACCATGATTCCTCCTTGGTTCTCAACTTTTAAAAATAGTTGTTTAAGACTAACTTCCAGGTTTTTGATCAAATCTTCTGATATTCTAAGTAAAGCATCAATTTTATCTTGAAAATCTATTACTTGTTTGTTTATGTTCATTTGTTCAACCATGAAATTAGTTAAAGTTTCATTATAGTGTTGTTGAGAATTCATGGGGGAAACTGGCATATTAGAGGATAAAGGTTGCAGAAACTGAGTAGGTGGGTTATTGGTCGGCCGCTGAATGAAAGGTTTAGAATGAAAGTTCGATTCAGGGTTTTTAACAGTAGTGACAAGAATTTCTTCCGTACCTTTTTGAGGTTGAGGTGTAGAAGATTGAAGATCCTTGAAGACTCTGGAGAGATTGTCCACTTGAGTTTGCAGAGCTTCCAAGGATAGGCTTGAAGTACTAGTTACTTCCTTAGCCGGTTCACCAAACTCCCAGTCATGTTGATGCATCGCTATCGTCTCAACTAGCTCCCAGGCTTCTTCAGAAGTGTGTGACATGAAATTTCCTTGAGAAGCAGCATCGAGGGTTGACTTGTGCTGAGGAGTCAGACCATTGTAGAATATGCAGATTAGGTTCGTCTTACCCATTTGATGATTCGGACATCTGTTAAGCATCTTCTTAAATCGTTCCCATGCTAGATATAATGATTCATTGGTTTCTTGTCGGAAACTAATGATGTCATCCTTGAGCTTGGTTTGCTTGGAAGGAGGGAAAAACTTAGTCATAAACTTAGTAGCCAACTCCTCCCAAGTATGAATCGAATTGGGTTTGAGTTCATCAAACCAGGTTCGAGCACGCGAAGATAAAGAATAGGGAAAAAGATTTAGTCGGGAGACTTCTCTTGCAATCCCTGATTGCTCACAGGAATCAGAAAGATTGATGAATCTATCCAAATGTGAATTTGGATCATCGAGCGGAAAACCGTGAAATTGGCAGAAGGTTTTGAGTAACTTGATAATGCTAGGCTTAATTTCAAAGTTTTCGTTGGGCAGCACGATAGGTCCTCCTCTTCCCTCCAGTAATGGTGTGCAGGTCGAGGCGAGAGTAATACGATTCGTCATAGCTGAAGTTCGGGTTTGGTAGAAAAGAGAGTTTTGGAAAGGAAAAAACAGAAAAGGAACTTTCGGATGATATTGATCTTCCGAAAGGATCGCTAAATAACTAAGACAACTAAATTCCTAAATCGGTCGTTGTAGTCCCCGGCAGCGGCGCCAAAAGACTTGATGGGTGCCAAGAGGTCGGTTGCGATTTCACTCGCGTCGTTGCGGACCTTCCTCCGGGCACGGCCACCAGAGGGTTTTTTAAAATTTGTTTTGCTGGGCCTAAGTATACTAAAGCTATGGGTGAGTACAGCGATAGGTATGACCTAGGGTCGTTCTTCAAACTACAACGGGCATGGGATCTAGGACTTCAGTTATCTATGTGGATTTAGCTGGGGTTTAAAAGAGATTTGTGGTTTGTTTTGGTTTTAACTAACTACTAATTATCTAAAATTAAATTAAAAATAAAGTAAAGTGGAGGGGAGGTGGCAACGAGAACTTATAGGTGAAGCGAGTGTTTACTATGATAATTACTCATGCTATTTAGGGGTAGTTAATGGGATAAAGCCTTAGTTAAGATGACAGCTATATTTCCTAATGAGCCATAACTCCTAGCCTATTATCTATCTAACGTAGAGTTGTCCGCAATCAGATAAATAACATGTCACATGGATAACAGTTATGGAATGTAAACTACACCGGAAGTTGTCCCAAATGTAGCAACCAATTTAACCAACAACCATCCTCGAGTCTTGTTCCCCAATCTCGGACATTTGAGATATCCGAATCATGGCATGAATTGTTGAATAAACAAAAACATGAACAGGGGTTTCCTACCGGAACAAGTTGGGATGATCTGGTCTAACGGTTGATTAAATTGTTCATCATTATTTCATATAAATCATTTTAACTATTCTATGCATGTTAAACTGGTGTATGCAATTGATAAATATTCGAAAACCTAATCATGTAACTAATCAGCATAACAGATACTAGCATGCAAACCCTAAGCAATAATCAAACAAGAACATGCAGTAAGGCAGCATAGCAGGGATCAATTATGCAGAGTGACGGGGTACATGGTTAAGTCACAAGTGTCCCGAAAGTTCTCTCAAAGACACTTGTTATATGACTTGAATCTAATCTATCTCTAATCCTACGCTCCGTGTCTCCCTCCGGTAATATTTCAACCAGGAGAACACCGGCCATGTCGAGTTCAACGATCATCAGACATAGAATAATTAGCGGCATACAACTAGCAATTGGTCAAGCCTAGAAGGATGTTACTAACCACAGCATAAGTTGGATAGATAAACATTTGAGATTCAATTCATAGATTCAAATATATTTCAACAGCATACGGACAGAGTAACAGCATGATTTAAGTATAACTACCCTAGCATGGCAACTATCATAGCAAACACGGATTTGTCTAGCTAAGCATGGCAATAATCCTAGCAAGTAATTCTAAACAAGCATAGCAACAGCATAACATTATTTAAAATAACAAGATAGAGATTATAATAAAACCTGACAAAGCGTTATTACAAATCGTGCGACACCGCAGTCTCGGAGCACCTCCGTTACAAGTAAGCTACTAATCTACTAGCTTAACTAACCTAATTAACTAACTAACTATTTTAGAGAGAGAGTAGTGAGAGAAAGAAAGAAAGAATGAGAAAACATGATGTGAAAATGATGAAATGAGGCTTCTATATATAGAGATCGCACAACCGTATCCGTAGACCGTATCCAAATCTTCAAATGCACAACCGTATTGCAAACCCGAATAAAAACCTGATTTTTATCGCCCAAACGCACGATACGGTTGAGCTAGGGCAAATACGGGAGAACTGGAGTGTATACGGTTGAGCATAGGGTGAATACGGGAGAACACAGACCGTATACGGTTGTGCTAGGCCGTATACGGTCTAGCTAGGCCGTATACGGTCTGTGCTAGGCCGTATACGGTCTAGTTTGGCCGTATACGGTCTAGCTCTCCCGTATCTTGATTCTTCGGTTCTTCGTTTCTTCGTTCGGGCGTAACTTCTTCGTCGTTTATCCGTTTTGAGTGATTCTCGCGCTCACGGTTTCGTAATTTCCTAACGAAGAAAATGACATAAGTTAGAGGTCATAATTCCAAGTATAGCTTAATTTGTGCTTAAATGCGTGAACGGAAGATTCGTTAACCGTTTGTGCTCTATTTTACTCGTTTTTAGGTCTTTTTGGTTGAATCTTGAAACATCGTCTATATTTTAGCCCTAATGATGAAATGTGACATTTAAGTTCATTTTTAAGTGTTTTCATTAATAATTGGGCTAAAATGGTGAGATAATGGCACACAAAAACATGACTTTTTGCGTGTTATCAATCCCCACTCTGTTGGGCAGAGTTAGGCGACAGACTGTTATCAGGTCCAGAGATAGTCCAAGAAACTACGGACAAGATATCTCAAGTGCTTAATCGATTGAAAACGGCACGTGACCGACAAAAGAGTTATGCCAACAACAGACGAAAACCTTTGGAGTTTCAAGCAGATGACAAGGTCCTACTCAAAGTATCTCCATGGATGGGAATTGTACGATTTGGAAAACGCGGTAAACTAAACCCTCGTTATGTTGGACCTTTTGAAATCCTAGCAAGGATTGGTCCTGTAGCTTATAAGCTTAAATTACCACAAGAACTTAGCAATATTCACGACACATTTCACGTGAGTAACCTTAAAAAGTGTTTGTCCGACGAAACCTTGATCATCCCTCCTGACGAAATCTATATCGACGCAAAACTTAACTTTGTGGAGGAACCACTCGAGGTAATGGACACGAAAACGCAGAAACTCCGAAACAGTCGGATCAAACTTGTCAAAGTTCGATGGAACTCGAAACGAGGCCCAGAGTTCACCTGGGAACGTGAGGATGAAATACGCAAGAAATATCCTCAACTTTTCGAACGCGTGACCGAGACTCACAACACGACTTAAATCTCGGGACGAGATTTCCCTAACGGGGGGAGAATGTGACAACTCTACAATTTAGGTAACAATTAACCTTAAGCATGTGCATTATTACGCTAATTTCCTGATAAAAGTTTAAAACAAAAGTTTGATGTGAAATAAGTCTAGCAAGCCCAAAAATAATACTAACAGTATTACAAAACTAATAATTTGTATAATTTCATATATTATAATTAAAAGTTAGCGAAATACGCGTCAGAAAAATATCTCAGAAATGTTCCCAAAATCATTTCGAAATATTATTTAACTAAAATAATATATGGGAAAATTTTTAAAATGAAATAATATTGCGTTTTAAATACATATTGAGCACGCAGAACATCTAAAATGTACAAATCGTACAACAGTCTAAGATAATGAAAATTTCATTATTCTAACTTTAAATAACGAACCAGGAGAGCAACTACAAAATAAAAATATAAAATATTTTATTTTATATTGTACTAATTATACCCGTACCCGAAATTAACGGGTCAAAAATAGTCACCCACCTCAAATAATTGAGGGGGCAAACTTCTGTTTAAAACCCATACTCCGTAGATATATCCTTTCCCTCACCATATCAAGAACCACAACACCAAAATCATTTCATCCTCAATCTTTTTCTTCTTCTTTGTGTAACACGCAAGAACCAGCAGCAACATACAAGTAGTAGAAGTAGAAACAGCAAACCAGGAACAACAACTCCATCTTCATCACCATCTTCAACCGTGATCACCATCATTTTCATCTTTGTAAGGAAAAACTTTATATTTTGAATTCTTACACTTTAATTTCGTTTTATATAGTGTTATAACATCAAAATCTAAACATATAACACTAAAACTTGATGATCATGGGGATTATTTTTGAAAGAGGATTTATGAAACCAAAAATTTGAAACCACAAATTCATATGTAAAAACTTGTTATAAGAGGTTATAATGTTATATATTGATGTTACTAAACACATAAACACGAAAACCACTCGAACTATATCGAAAACACACTACGAAATCGAGTCACAGGAACTAAAATTGAAACAGGGGACTGGCCTGGAGGCCCAAGCCGATCGGCTGGCCCAAAGCCGAACGGTTGGCCCAAAGCCGAACGGCTGGCCCAAATCCGAACGGCTGGGCTGCGATCTGTGGGCTGAATGGGCTGGGCTGAAGGACCTTGGTCTGGACTGGAAGGTTCTGGGCCGACAGACTTTGTGTTGGGCCGAGCTGTACCGGGCCAAAACTATTTAAATGGGTCATGTGGGCTAAGATTAATTTAATGGGCCATATGTTTTAAAATGTTATTGGACCGAACGGGTTACATAAACAATTGTGTCGTGTTAGTGGGCCAAATGAGGAATAATTATGAATGAGTTTAATATTTTGGGCCGAATTAAATTGTTTTGAAAACGGGCCAAGTGTTGGGCCGAGCCCAACGAACCGTTAAACAATAAGTTGAAAAACGACCCGAGTTATTAGATGTAACGAGTAATTATAAAACGAACGATAAACCTTTATAACGATACGATGTAAATAAAACTTATAAACTTTCATATATACATATATATACATATATAACAATATTATTTAAAACAAACAAACTATTAACATAAATTGATTTAATAAATCTAAGTACTTATGTTAATACAATTATTGCGTATAGGTTGACATACCTGGGGTGCGCCATCCATCTGCTAGCATTCACATCACTACCACTACTGTGAGTTTACAGCCCCTATTTTAAATGTTTTCTGCTTTTAAACACAGGGGTGTTAAACATAGAACTTGCATGCCAACACATGCAACTAAATTATAAATGCTTCATTGCTTTATACAATCGATTGATTTATGAAATAACATTTTCACTACTGTTTTGGGAATTAGACAACGTATCCTAGTACGGACCTAGACTTGAAATGTATGCATGAAAAGACCTTATGTCATGCAGACTGTAACCATTAACTAGGTGACTCTAGCCACTGAGTATACGGATAGTACTATTGCCGTGACGACCCTCCTATGGTTGGAGCGTACACTTAAATGTCCTTCAGGAAAATAACATAAGTTTTGGTTGTGGTTTGGTTATAGAGTTAGGTCGCGTTACTTTAACTTGTAAGGTTTAGCTCACCTTGCAGGGGATCATAGTCTAAGTAATTCTGTAACACCTCGCAAATTTGAACACGATTAATTTCATTAGTCACTTGCATTATTAGGCTAATTCCCTACTTGAGTGAATTCACAACACATTTTAGAGGTAAGTCTAGCATAGCCCAACTAGTTAGTACTCGTAGTATTACGTATTCGTAATTAGCTGTAATTACGTACAGAACAATCTGAAAACAAACGCGACAAAAATGTACGACTCTTGGTGAACAAAATTTGTTAATAAAACGAAATTATTAAATAAGGTCGTAACGAATAAATATTTTGTCAAAAATATTTACTAATCATTTTATAACACAAAACGTCAATTCCAATAATTAAAATAAAACAAAGTTTGAAATTATAAAAATTTATTACTTTAGTTCCTAAAAAGATCCTAATAAAAAAATAATAATAAAAAATAATAATAATAATAATAAGTGTAAATTAAAAACATATTAGTTAAAATAAAATAACATTTAACGATCGGGTAAACAAACACGGAGTGCAAACACGGAGGCAGAAAGTGGAACAAAACCACCTCCCACCTCCCCTTTTCTTTCATTTCTTTCATTTTCTTTCTCTCACTTTTCTCTTTTTCTCTCTACTATCACCACCACCAACCAAATACCACCACAAAAACGCCACAAAACTACGCTAAAACGACGCCGAATCACCCTACTCCTTTGGAATAAAACGACCACGAGACCACGATCTATCTTTTCATCCTTTCGGATTTCAAATCCGACACTCGACGTTAGGAGATTTCAGACTGTACTTGGGCTTAGGTTTGCTAGCACTCGCACAACTACTTAAACTCAACAGGTGAGTTCACAGCCCCTACTTTTACTGTTTTTAACTACTTTTGGGGTGGAAAACCTAGTCAACTGCTTTACTGATTTACTGATTGCCATAACTGCTTTTACTATATGATTATTTATCATACTGTTTACTCGAACAATTAGAGTACTTGAACTGTTAAACTGTTATACAAGCTATCATATAACTACCTTTGGTACACTTATACAAAACTGCTTATAACTACGGTCAACTACTACAACTGTCCGTACGAATTGGTATTCCATACAAAAACTATTATCACTATGTGAAACTATTTTGGTATCTTACCGGAGAACGACCGGTACATATTGGTAACTTGTCGGAGAACGACCGACACTAACATGGTATCTTACCGGAGAACGACCGGTACTAACAGTGTACCTCGCCGGAGAACGACCGGTGCTAACTTGGTATCTTACCGGAGAACGACCGGTACATTTGGTAACTAGTCGGAGAACGACCGACTCAAACTTTAAAACTACTGGGGAACAACCAGCAACACGTTTTCAAACACATAATTTGGGTAACGTCCCAACGCAACTATTTTTGGGCAACATCCCACATGAACCGCATTTTGGGTAACGTCCCGACAAAGAACGAAACTTTTGGGCGAATAACCCACTAAACTTATACCTTGGATGACGTTCCACTAAACATTACTCGACTATTATGGCAATTACTATTTATGAACGTATTTGGTTCAACAACTATGACTACAAAACTTCAAACAACAACATACAACATTAAACCTGTGGATTCACTCAACCTAGTTGTTGACTTTTACTATGTTTTTCAGGGAATTAGCTGCGCATGTAAGAATCGCCAACAGATGGAGAATTAGGCGACCCGTGAAGCTTTAGGATGCCAACATTTTTGGAAAAACATATGGATTTCTCCAGTATAACTGAAACTATTTTGTCATATTCTAGAAATCCACTTTTGTATACTTATTACTTTCAACTTGTACGATTCGATGAATCGTAAATCTTGTAATTAACATTTTGGCATCTTAATATATTATGTTCTGTTGTAATCATAAGCTCTGATACGTATGCACGCGTTATTATTGTGACACCCCAGTACTTAAACTAAACGCTTCCGCTAAACAAATTTGGGGGTGTTACAGATTGGTATCAGAGCCATTGGTTATAGCGAACTAGGAAACTTTAGGTGACTTAGCGACCTAGAGACCTAGACTATAGCCATGGCTAGAACGTACATGCATACATACATTTGCATACATCTAAACTATCGCTACGATACCTCGATACGCGTGAACTATTCACCACCTTCGACTCGTTCATTGCACTCAGATCTCATGTGAACCGGATCGTGTTAAACGGTTGATGAAAAGAAGTATGTATTTAGCATCATATAATGACGCCTGGCCAACGTGATTATATTATCCTAAGTACATATGGGTGTTTCATAGTCGTAAGATACGTGATGGGAATCCGACAACTTTTCTTGAAACTCTAAAACTTGAAATATGTGAAACTTCATTCCTCACATATTTTTCATTGGCATTGACTTCTGCATCTTTTCATCGCAGAACGTTATCATGCCACCTAAAAGAAAGACCCGCAACAGTCGCCAAACAAACACACCTCCTGTCGTCGAAACAACCGAACAAATCATCGAACGCCGCGTGGCTGAAGCCATCGCACAATACGAGGCCAGCCGAAATCGTGAAAACCTGACCAACAATAGTGGAGCCACTCCAGTCATTAGCGAAACCCCGAACAATACCCAACAGGGGTGTTCATACAAAACATTTCAAGCCTGCAAACCCAACACCTTCACCGGGACTGAAGGGGCCATTGGCCTAGTCCACTGGATTGAGAAAACAGAGTCAGTGATCGACATCAGTGACTGTGCTGCTGACAAAATTGTGAAATACGCCACCTGCACTCTAGCCGACAAAGCGCTAACATGGTGGAACGCTCAGGTGCAAATCATGGGACGCCCAGCTGCTTACTCTATCTCATGGGAGACACTGAAACGAATGTTGATGGAGGAATTTTGCCCTCCCAACGAGATGCAAAAACTTGAAACCGAATTCTGGAACATACAAATGTTCGGCGCTGACATTTCCGGTTACACAACTAGATTCCAGGAGCTTGCACGTCTTGTGCCCCACATGGTAACCCCCGAGAGCAAACGCATTGAGCGTTACAACAGGGGTTTGGCCCCACAGATCCGAGGCATGGTTATGTCCTCCAAACCCGCCACTTTTAGGAGCGCAGTTGACCTGGCTCAAAGCTTGACCGATGACGCGGTCGAGATTGGAACCCTGAAAGCTATCACAGGGAAAACTGAACCTACCCGTACTGATGCGGGCGAATCTGGAACCCACAAACGCAAATGGAACAGCGAGGGTAACGACCGTCAGGGTCAACAAAACAGAAACCCGGGAAACACCCGAGCCTACGCTGCAATCAACAACCCTGGACCCAAAACCTACCTTGGTAACAAACCGAGGTGTGACAAGTGCGGGAGACACCACGATGGTGATTGTACATTTTGTCAAAACTGCAGACGTCCTGGTCACTTAGAACAGAACTGTAGGACAAACCTACCTCCTCAAGCCGCCCCCGAGGGACAAAACACTGGCTGCTTTAGGTGTGGTGATCCTGGACATCACCGAAACCAATGCCAACAACCGAACAACCCCGGGAACAACAATCAGAACAACAACAACCGCATCACTAACAAAGGCTACGTCCCAAGCCGCGCATACATTCTCCGTGCACCGGAAACGGTTGCAGATCTCAACTAGCACGGTACGTTTTAGCGACTATTGCTACAATTTAACATACGTTTTATTCGAATGCCTATTCGAACACAACACTTGGTAAACTCAGACCACAAAACGAAACACACAACATATTGATCTATGCCGCGAGCATACTTAAACTGATTAAACATCTATGGCAACAATCGAACGCCACGCAAACTATTACTATTGTTAACAACATGACTTATCGAAGAACATACGCCGCGGGCGATCCAACTTGATTTAAATCTCGGGACGAGATTTCTCTAACATGGGGAGAATGTAACACCTCGCAAATTTGAACACGATTAATTTCATTAGTCACTTGCATTATTAGGCTAATTCCCTACTTGAGTGAATTCACAACACATTTTAGAGGTAAGTCTAGCATAGCCCAACTAGTTAGTACGCGTAGTATTACGTATTCGTAATTAGCTGTAATTACGTACAGAACAATCTGAAAACAAACGCGACAAAAATGTACGACTCTTGGTGAACAAAATTTGTTAATAAAACGAAATTATTAAATAAGGTCGTAACGAATAAATATTTTGTCAAAAATATTTACTAATCATTTTATAACACAAAACGTCAATTCCTATAATTAAAATAAAACAAAGTTTGAAATTATAAAAATTTATTACTTTAGTTCCTAAAAAGATCCTAATTAAAAAAAAATAATAATAATAAAAAAAAAAAATAATAATAATAATAATAAGTGTAAATTAAAAACATATTAGTTAAAATAAAATAACATTTAACGATCGGGTAAACAAACACGGAGTGCAAACACGGAGGCAGAAAGTGGAACAAAATCACCTCCCACCTCCCCTTTTCTTTCATTTCTTTCATTTTCTTTCTCTCACTTTTCTCTTTTTCTCTCTACTATCACCACCACCAACCAAATACCACCACAAAAACGCCACAAAACTACGCTAAAACGACGCCGAATCACCCTACTCCTTTGGAATAAAACGACCACGAGACCACGATCTATCTTTCCATCCTTTCGAATTTCAAATCCGACACTCGACGTTAGGAGATTTCAGACTGTACTTGGGCTTAGGTTTGCTAGCACTCGCACAACTACTTAAACTCAACAGGTGAGTTCACAGCCCCTACTTTTACTGTTTTTAACTACTTTTGGGGTGGAAAACCTAGTCAACTGCTTTACTGATTTACTTATTGCCATAACTGCTTTTACTATATGATTATTTATCATACTGTTTACTCGAACAATTAGAGTACTTGAACTGTTAAACTGTTATACAAGCTATCATATAACTACCTTTGGTACACTTATACAAAACTGCTTATAACTACGGTCAACTACTACAACTGTCCGTACGAATTGGTATTCCATACAAAAACTATTATCACTATGTGAAACTATTTTGGTATCTTACCGGAGAACGACCGGTACATATTGGTAACTTGTCGGAGAACGACCGACACTAACATGGTATCTTACCGGAGAACGACCGGTACTAACAGTGTACCTCGCCGGAGAACGACCGGTGCTAACTTGGTATCTTACCGGAGAACGACCGGTACATTTGGTAACTAGTCGGAGAACGACCGACTCAAACTTTAAAACTACTGGGGAACAACCAGCAACACGTTTTCAAACACATAATTTGGGTAACGTCCCAACGCAACTATTTTTGGGCAACATCCCACATGAACCGCATTTTGGGTAACGTCCCGACAAAGAACGAAACTTTTGGGCGAATAACCCACTAAACTTATACCTTGGATGACGTTCCACTAAACATTACTCGACTATTATGGCAATTACTATTTATGAACGTATTTGGTTCAACAACTATGACTACAAAACTTCAAACAACAACATACAACATTAAACCTGTGGATTCACTCAACCTAGTTGTTGACTTTTACTATGTTTTTCAGGGAATTAGCTGCGCATGTAAGAATCGCCAACACATGGAGAATTAGGCGACCCGTGAAGCTTTAGGATGCCAACATTTTTGGAAAAACATATGGATTTCTCCAGTATAACTGAAACTATTTTGTCATATTCTAGAAATCCACTTTTGTATACTTATTACTTTCAACTTGTACGATTCGATGAATCGTAAATCTTGTAATTAACATTTTGGCATCTTAATATATTATGTTCTGTTGTAATCATAAGCTCTGATACGTATGCACGCGTTATTATTGTGACACCCCAGTACTTAAACTAAACGCTTCCGCTAAACAAATTTGGGGGTGTTACAAATTCCCACATAATTATAGGAAAAACATATCCTACAACTGTTTTATACCGTAAAATACAACGGTTACTTATTTTATACTGGCAGACAACCAGTAATATACTTTGGGGTAACATCCCACATAAAGCTTGATATTTTTGGGTAACAGCCCTACAAAACTTATTTTGTAAATGAATAACATTTCATTAATACAAACAAACTTGGTTAAACAAACCACATACTCATATAAAACCTGTAAATTCACTCAACAATTTTGTTGACGATTTCTCTATGTTTTTCAGAAAATTAGCCGAGTAAGTAAGAACCGTATGCATTCAGGATGGACAACCTTGGACTTATTTAGGATGCCACTTATTTTGGGATGCTTTTGGGGATTTCCTTTGTATAACTGCAACACTGCAGTCATACTTATGAAATCTTATTTTAATCTTATGTATTTATTAAAACTTAATGTTTTAAATACTACTATTACTGTTACGACATACTTTGTAGTAATCTTTTGTAATAACCGTTAAACCTGGCATCTTAATATAATATGTCGTGCGATAACCATATGCTCTGAGTATGTATGTACTATTTGGTTGAATTACTATTCGCAGCCCCGTCACGTCACCAAAGCTTCCGCACACTTAATTAGTACTGATTGTAATTACCGTTTGGCGGGGTGTGACAGCAAGGAAGTGAGCAGATTTGGTGAGCCGGTCTACAATCACCCAAATGGTATCGCAACCGCTCGGTGTTTTCGGTAATTTCGTAATGAAGTCCATGGAGATCTGTTCCCATTTCCATTGTGGTATCTCGGGTTGTTGTAGCAAACCCGATGGTTTCTGGTACTCGGCTTTGACTTTCGAGCAGGTAAGACACTTTCTAACATAAGCAGCAATGTCGGCTTTCATGTTGGGCCACCAATACAACTCCTTGATTCAGTGATACATCTTGTCGGCTCCAGGATGTATAGAGTATCGAGATTTGTGAGCTTCATCCATCACCAAGTCCCGTAGGTTTCCAAAACTTGATAACCAGATTCTGTTCGAGAAGTATTTGGCTCCGTCAGGTTTGGTTTCGAACTGTTTATCCATGCCTCGCAGGGCCTCGTTTTTCACGTTTTTGTCTTTCAGTGCTTCGAGTTGGGCGGCGAGAATTTGAGTAGTGAGATTGTTATGAATGGTCATACCGAGTGCTCGAACTCGAATTGGTTTGACTCGTTCTTTTCGGCTGAGGGCATCGGCAACAACATTAGCCTTGCCCGGATGATAGCGAATTTCGCAATCGTAATCAGTGAGTAATTCAACCCATCGGCGTTGCCTCATGTTCAGATCTTTCTGATCGAAGATGTGTTGGAGACTTTTGTGGTCGGTAAAGATAGTACACTTGGTACCGTATAAGTAATGCCTCCAGATTTTGAGAGCGAATATAACGGCTCCTAACTCTATGTCGTGAGTCGTGTAATTCTTTTCATGAATTTTCAGTTGTCGTGAGGCGTAAGCAATGACTTTTTCGCGTTGCATTAACATGCAACCAAGTCCTTGGAGTGAGGCGTCGCAGTAAACTACGAAATCGTCGTTGCCTTCGGGTAAGGACAAGATTGGTGCACTGCAGAGTTTTTGTTTCAAGAGTTGGAAAGCTGACTCTTGCTTGTCAGTCCAATCGAATTTCTTTTCTTTCTGAGTCAAGGTAGTCAATGGTTGAGCTATCCTTGAGAAATTTTCAATGAATCGACGATAGTATCCAGATAGGCCTAGGAATTGACGAACTTCAGTCGGTGTCGTAGGTGCTTTCCAGCACTTGATTGCCTCGATCTTAGCTGAATCTACGTGTATCCCTAGGTTATCAATGACGTGTCCTAGGAATTGTACAGTACGAATCCAAAATTCGCATTTAGAAAATTTAGCGTATAGTTTTTCCCTTCTGAATAATTCGAGAATGGTTTTCAAATGTTGGTTGTGTTCTGCCTCGTCACGGGAGTAAATCAGAATATCGTCTATGAATACGATGACAAACTTGTCAAGATAAGGTTTGCACACCCGGTTCATAAGATCCATGAATACAGCCGGTGCGTTGGTTAAGTCTAACAGTGACCAACTACTATTTAATTATAAAATAGATTTACATTATTTATGAAAAAGTTTTCACCAACGTCGTATATAATGTCGGACTCCATCCGGTTGTTTCGCGTAATTACAAATAATCACGTATGTGTATATACAAATATACAAGTAGTTACAAGTACTTAGCCTAAATACGAACTAAATACAAGTAATTTTCGTTCTAGCTTAGGTATAACAGGTAACCTAAATCGTCGGGTGTCACATATGATGATATGAGAAACATATTCCATAAGACTTACATCATTATGGGGTAAGTTGTGAAAATGTTGTTTCCTTGAATATGGGGGATAAGTTCCAATTGGATGAGAAAGACTGCAAGCATCGTTATAATCAATCTTTACTTAGCAAAGAAAAAGATGTTAACGATGTCACAAAGATATTGTTTGTTCCACTTTTATTGACAAGTAATCATGAATCTTTGAAATGGAAAGATGATCCTAAGATCATTCAACGAACATTTCAATTTCCGAGAGAGGTGTGTTTTCTTCACACTAAAGTGAAAATGTCTTATTTGTCTACTATTACCATTATTCTCTTTGATTATATTCTTTTGACTTCTGCGTTGTTAATGCTACTGATCTATCTCCAAATGTTGAAGAAAAAAATTTAGCCAAGACTCGAGGACGAGTCATTTTTAACCCGGGGAAAATGATACAGGACGCGTCACCAAGACGAAAAAGTTTTTTGAAATTTTAGTCAACTTCAAAGAATAAACTGGAACAATGTAGACATCTTTATTTAATGTGTGATATATGGTTGGAAAGCTCTATATGTCTTTATTATGCAAAAAACGATGTCTCATTTGGAGTTTTCTTGAAGAAATTATGCCCTTTTTACTACAGCATGTTCAAGGGGAAGGTTCTTCTGAATTTGGACATGACTTTTGAGTTAGGAGTCTCTTGAGTTGTTAGTGTGGTTTTAATTAGTTGGTTTATTTAGTCATTTATTAGTTTTTAACTCTAGACTTTTGATATTTCATATATTAATGTAATTTTAATAATTTCAGTCCTTTATATAGGCTACTATTATGTACTAGGAAGTTTTTTTAGTTGATGATTTTATGAAAGTTCAATTTTCTCTCAAATTGTATTGTTCAATTGAGTTGAATTTATCCTAACCGCAGTATTCTTGTAAATCAACGTGTATTAGAAGGAATTATTCTTGGTGTTTAGGGAATCAACAAGTCTAATTCGTGTTATCTTATTTTCACCCTACATCATATCGATAGTTCATTTGTTGTGTTATTGGATGATGTGCTTGGCTTCATTCTAATTAAGGTGTCTATGTACTCCGGAAACCATATGCTAAAAGACAATAATATTGATCTTTCATAAGTCCATCAGCAAGGGTGAAAAATAAAAGAAACCCAATAATTATATCAACTCGAGTATTACTTGGACAAATGTGATTGTCTTCATTCTTTAATGTGGATCCGATTCAGCAGAGGAAATGAAGAGACAATATCAAGATCCAAAAAACTATTATTATTGTTAATGGTAACGCAACATCAATGCTGCGTATATTTTAGGCATTACTATAGAACATGTTAATAGTCTGAGAACAAATAACATATATAATCCTTTATGTGACTGCGCAGTTTACAACTATATGAGCAGGATGTCCTTAACATTTAGGCTAGAAACATAGCAACACAACAAAATTTTTTACAAAACGATATCACAGTCTTTCCTATATAAACAGAAACCATGCGCAAGTTTCAACACACACTTGCAGATTAATAACAGCACAAAAATACAGTCTACTGAAAATGAATTTTCAATCTAATATCTCGATGACATTTCTGTCCTTCATCTTGACACTGTTTCTTGTGAGAAGTTCTAATGCAGGTGGAATTTCCATTTATTGGGGTCAGAATGGGAACGAAGGAACATTGGCAGATACTTGCTCTACAGGAAATTATGAGTACGTAAACATTGCTTTTCTTTACTCATTTGGTGGCGGTCAGACTCCGATTATCAATCTTGCGGGTCATTGTGATCCAAGTAGCAATGGGTGCACCAAGTTGAGCTCAGACATCAAATCTTGTCAAGCAAAAGGAATCAAGATCATTCTTTCAATTGGTGGCGCAGTTGGAAGCTACTCGTTAGCTTCAGCTGCAGACGCAAGACAAGTTGCTACTTACATCTGGAACAATTTCTTGGGTGGCAAATCGTCTACACGTCCACTTGGCAATGCGGTATTGGACGGAGTTGACTTTGACATTGAAAGTGGAAATGGTCAGCATTGGGATGACCTGGCGAAGTACCTATCTGCGTATAGTAAGCGTGGAAAGAAGGTTTATTTAACTGCAGCACCTCAGTGTCCGTATCCAGACGCATGGGTTGGAAAGGCACTGCAAACCGGTGTTTTTGATTATGTATGGGTACAATTTTTTAACAATCCACCGTGCCAATATAGTTCTGGAGACATCAACAGCATTGAGAAATCTTGGAAACAATGGACTTCTGATATCCCAGCAAAAAAGATATTTTTAGGGCTTCCAGCAGCTCCTGATGCAGCCGGAAGTGGATTCATTTCGGTTTCTGATCTTACTAGAAAAGTTCTTCCAGCAATTAAGGGTTCTCCTAAATATGGAGGTGTTATGCTTTGGTCCAAATACTATGATGACCAATCTGGATATAGTTCTTCCATCAAGAGTCATGTTTAGTTTTCGCAATTCTAAACCTATGCATGTAACGTTTACTTGTGAACTTTGTATGTACTTTATATTAAAACAATGCTTGGAATTTATGTAGATGATCTGAGTTGAAACTTTGGACTTTAGAGAACCTTTGGAAGGTAGGTATTATTTCTATCTTTACAATAATAATAATAATGAATAATGAATAATGATTAATATACCATCAATCCCTGAATAGTGAAAACTATAAAAGTCCGTAGTTTTGGGTCCCTTGTTTAGGTAACTTCAATTAAGAATCATTTTAGGTTTTGATAAGAATTTTAACAATTTTTTAATGTTAATGAAAATTTACATTTCCCATCTACAATTAAAGAGTGAACATATATTAATTATTTCACATATTCAACTTTTAAAGTCGCTGAGTCTGATTGTTGCGACACGGTGTAGCCTCTATATGGTGTGGGAGCTCTGTGGGAGCCTGATCCAATTGCAAACACTAGTGTTTATGTGTTCTGTTTTCATTTTACATTTTTACCGTTATTGTGTTTGTTCATTGTTCTGTTGTGTGCAGTTTACTTAACCTGCTTTAAGACTTTACACATTTACTGTTTTTGCACAGCTGTTAGCATGCAGAAAAGTAAGAACTATATCATAAGTTCTCAATTCTAATGATTTATATATTGTAATGTATAATCATTACAAGGTATCTACTAATTCAAGAGAGTACAAGAAAAAAGGACAATATAACGATTCTAAGAGCATTATTTCGATTAATCTTGAGCTACCACGATGTACTGAATTCTGCACTAGTAAAAGATATGAGAAGGTTCACGACTGTTGAAAAATAACTTCTCACAAGTTCAACGGGTATACTACTTGGTCAAATGTGATTGTCCTCATGCTCGAGTCTCTATCTTATTCCATAGAGGACATGAAAGAGACAATATTAAGATCTCTATTTGGTCAACAAGAGAGAAAGAATTGACAAGTAATAAGTAGTTCAACTGGTGTACTACTTGGTCAAATGTGATTGTCCTCATGCTTAAGTCTCTATCTTATTCCATAGAGGACATGACAATATTAAGATCCTAATAACTTCTTATTGTGATGATAAGCAACAACGATGCAGTCCTATATAAGCTATCAATGTAGCTGAATAAGATATTGGTCAAAGATTGTACCACATAACAGAACTACATAAACAAAAACCATTCAACAATTTAAGGCACACACTTGCAACCAACAACAAATCAAAGAAAAACAGTCTCCTAAAAATGGGTTTCCAGTACAATATCTACTTGGCAGTTTTATCCTCCTTGATCATAACGCTGTTACTCGTGAGGAGTTCTGATGCAGGAGGAATCTCAATATACTGGGGACAGAATGGAAACGAAGGAACTTTAGCACAGACTTGTTCCACAGGAAACTATGAGTACGTAAACATAGCTTTTCTTTCGTCATTTGGGGGAGGTCAAACTCCAACTATCAACCTAGCGGGTCATTGTGATCCTCGTATCAATGGTTGTACCAAATTAAGCTCGGACATCAAATCTTGTCAAGCGAAAGGAATCAAGGTTATTCTTTCAATTGGTGGTGCCGCAGGAAGCTACTCACTAGCTTCTGTTGCAGATGCAAGACAGGTTGCTAACTACATTTGGAACAACTTCTTCGGTGGAAAATCGTCTTCACGTCCACTAGGTGATGCAGTATTGGACGGTGTTGACTTTGACATCGAAAGTGGAAATGGTCGGCACTGGGATGACCTGGCCAAGTACCTCTCTGCGTATAGTAAGCGTGGAAAGAAGGTTTATTTGACTGCAGCACCCCAGTGCCCCTACCCAGATGCATGGGTTGGGAAGGCACTCCAAACTGGGCTTTTTGACTATGTTTGGGTACAGTTTTATAACAATCCGCAATGCCAATATAAATCTGGTGATATTAATAACATTAGGAATTCCTGGAAGAAATGGACTTCCGATATCCCAGCAAAGAAGATCTTTTTAGGGCTTCCAGCATCTCCTAATGCAGCTGGAAGTGGGTTTATTCCGATTTCTGATCTTACTACCAAGGTTCTTCCAGCAATTAAGGGTTCTGCCAAGTATGGAGGTGTGATGCTTTGGTCCAAATATTATGATGATCAATCTGGATATAGCTCTTCCATTAAACGTCATGTTTAGTAGTTTTCTGGTCTACTAAATTTTAAGGTTCCTTCACGAGAAAATTCTTTGTCTGTTATCATTGTGTAATTGTAATATATGTAGTCAAACAAATTAAGTGTTACCAGTTACCCACTCGCACGAAAACCTGCACTATCTTCGTTCTTATTAAACTGTGATTTCTCTCGATGGACCTTAGTAGGTTTTCAAAATTGATTGACCCAGTTTGATGTCAGCTACCGTCCCTGAATTTTTTTTCCCCATCTTTTGTAGGTATATAATTCATAATCATTTAGCAGGTCACCTAGGAAAACAACATTCGATTACTTGGCCAACAGTCAATATATATACATGCCTGGCGTAGGATTGATCTAGCTATCTAATTAAAGTTCAAGCATGTACAATTGATATAATGATCTGATTATCAGCTAAAGTTGCAACAAATATTGATTTAAGTGGTGGTTGAAAAAAAAGCCATCTTCGGTTCAAAGACTTGCCGTCTTTGATATATATTCTACGGTTCTACCCATGATCAAGATCACACAAACCCTTATAAAAAGGTCCATTCTTAGCCTGGACATCACTTTTGTCATCATATATAGATTCATACATAATATCAACGCAATTTAATTTCACAGCTTGATGGGCTTCTAGATCTTTTTTTAAGATCTTTATTATTCCTTTTTACCTTTAGATTTTCGGTTTAGGATATGGTGTATTTATAAAAATTTATTATGTATTATTTATTTAGTTGATATACATCTATCTGAAACCGAAATCCCGAGTACAACAATTCAAGATATCACTCTCAAAAAGAACGAAGTTCTTCAGATGCATACATATTAGGCATGTTGTTCAGACCGTAATATTTGATGTTTTTCACATGTTTATTCCTATGTAATCTTATATATTGTTTTGGATATGGTGTATTTATAGATAAAAAATTCTTATTCGTTGTGTTTTGATTCTGTTTGTGTATTTAAAAGGATATATATGGTGTTTTTAGAATAAAAATTCTTATTCGTTGTGTTTTGATTCAATTTGTGTATTTAAAAATATTGAAGTGATGATCAAAAATGAAAGAATATGGTTGTTTGTTTTTAATCAAAGATTTATGAAGTTTCTGTTGAATGCATCCACTAGCGATTAAAATCGACCTATAGTCGGTCTATATATCAAACTTTCATACAGGAACCAAATGCTAAAGGCTAATTAACTTGTCAACTTTAAAGAAAAACTCTATTAGTTTTAAAATCCCACAATATATATGCTCGAATGGCTAATAAAATGCCAAATTAGAAGTAAAAGGCTAAAACTATATATATTTTTCTAAGAAGAAGATAGTGGTCTACAGGTTAACCTATTTATATCTTATAAAAAATAGCGGTATAAAGTAAACTGCCATATCTTTAGTTAGTTGAAAAAAATAATTATTCAAAAAAAATTTACCAATAAAAAACATACTTTTTGACAAGGCGGGAATTGAAAAGGATATTGGCGCCACAATAAAAGACGGTTTCGCGTTAATCCGCCACAACTAATTTGTAGTTTGTTAAATTACAAATCTTATTTTCAAGGAGCGTGAGTTGAAAAGTTTGTTGACGCCACAATGATTTTCGTCATGCAGTATATAATCTTATATATGTTGGAAATCGTTTCTGTTTTCACCCAAGATTTTTCTTAGTCAACAAGTTGGGTTTCCAGTATAAATAGAGACCCTTGGCTCCAGTTGAACTACACACAACGTAATACCTTACTCTGTTCGTCCTTCGCATACGTAATCTGAGAAGTTTCAGGCAAGTATGTCAACTAAAGAAGAAAAGTTTGTGATCGGCAACAAATTTGACGTACTAAACAAGATTAACAATAATATCATTAACTCGCTTGAAGAAAGTATCAAAAACATCAATGACGCAATGAGGAAGTTAAGCAAGTGGATCGTTGACCTGAAAGCCAAACGTGATGAATTTGGGTGTGAGCTTTCCCATCCCAAGATCGAATTTCTCGAAAAATGTGAGCATTATGATCTTCTATACTACCCGCCTGAGAAAGCATTATTTGAAGCATTGTTATCACGTTTCAAGAAGTATGATCAAATTCATATGGAATGGAAAGTGCTTATGTTAAGTGGAGATGATGATTAATTTGTTTTCTTTTTTATATTTTATAATTTTTTTATTTTTCTTTATGTAATGAACTTGACCTTTTCTCTTGTCTTCTATTTAGTTACCAATGATTTTCATTTGTTGTACGGTGTACAACATTCCTTGCTCATGGAACAAATTAAAAAGACATTTATACTAAACTAGTAAAAGTAAGAACTATATCATAAGTTCTCAATTCTAATGATTTATATATTGTAATGTACTAGATTTAAGACCCGCGATAACGCGGGTTGATTAAATTTAAGTTTTTTTAGATTTATATCTCTATGTTGTAATTTACAGAAACCTCAATACAATCAAAATTGCACACAACTTAAAATGCATATATGTATTATTTATTAATGTAGTGTATTTACAAACCCATCTAACTATCACTCACATTGACAATCCAAATAAAACATCAAACTCTCAACAAAACCTCTTCAAGATATATGTATTGAAAATTATAAAACAAATTGAAAACTCCACTATTTCGGTACAAAGATCAATGTATAACATGTATAATAATATATATCCTATCTGAACTTAGAAAAAATCAATATATACCCACTTATCTTTTTGTTTGTGGTATGTGTTTTTTATGCTATCATATGGATTTGATGATTCTGTTTTTTATGCTATCATATGGATTTGATGATTCTGTTTGTTGAATTTTATATGTATGCATGTATGTATGTATCTAAGTTTATATGTAATTGTGTGTCTTAACATAATTTACCATGTGTCATTGAATATAACATATGACTCGTGTACTAAAAACGCATATCCGGTACTGATATACCCGATCCCAAACCGAGTACTATTGTGATAATAAGGCTTTGAAGTCTTTGCTGGTGTTCCACTTCCCTCGGGTTGGAGGCAATATTAAATGTTTTGAATTTCACTTCCTCAATGTGCAGTGCCTGCTTGCAACACATTTAAGATATGTTACTACTGCACCGATCAACCCTGTCCAAAATTAAAATCACAAGAAACAGTAGTTAAATCTACCTATTTCGTACTACCATGTTTTAATAGCACAGTGACCTTGGATCATCAACTTATCAAGACTAACACCCAAAAACCCATTTTCATTTCTATATTTCAATATTTTGAGATAAGAACACCCATTATTAGGTAGTGATGTTACATATAGCCTTAAACTAAAAGAACATTACCTTGCTCTTTGACTGGCCATAAAAAGTTATTAAAAGACACAACATGCGTATCTATCAGCTACCCCTTGGATAAACTAAAATTCTTTAAATGAGAGCATATAACAATAACTAAAAAATCCAAATTGTAGACGCAACAACCAAAAGATCGAGACCCACATATATTTGCCTCCTAGAAATCATAACCATTCATCAATGCGAGTTAATACAACAAAACAGGGAAGATCGGCATTACGTGAATAGTCTTCCCAAATCCCATCTCGCTGGCTAGAATCCCGTTTAGACCCTGGAGACAACAGTCAATAACTTAAGATGACGATTAAAAAAACATGGGTAAGAGTATAACATATGCTCTCTTGGAACAACTTTATTACTTGCTCATAACAATTCACCATCCACCGGAGATATTTTACTCTTTCAAAGAACCTTTAATAGAGAAGCATTTGAAAGCTGATGTCCATCTAAAAACCGCTGAAAACTATCTCAAAGACACGACCACAAATCAATGGGTAAAAATTGTCATCTGCAATAATATACCAACCTATAAATCTCTAATTGTTGAAAACCCACTTGTAAGATTGTTTATACAATGGTTATGAAGCGGGACAAACAAATCACATAATGTGAACACTACCCAAAAGATCACCCAATTTTTGCATGGCCTACTTTAAACTCTTACCATTATATGAACACTGTATGTATATATTTATGATCTAAGTAAGTACCTACATAAGTAACAATTGCATTGATCACTTGTTTGGATTATGGCAAATATATCAAATGGAATTAGGGATGGTGTCTCTTTGACAATTCATTAAACAACTTGTGCACATTTGAAATAAAAATACAATAACTATACTTAATATGCCTTTTCTAAAAGAAAAAAAATAGTACTTAATATGTATCATCACCATTGAATACCAAAGTTTTTGTAAGTATACTTACATAAGATTGTATTGTCTCAACAACGTTCTCCTATTCTTCAACCAGCCTTGATTTTCATGCTTCTATTATGCCCTCCTCGGCTACACTTTTCGATCAATCTGCCCACCCATACTGTGACATCTAATTAAATCTATATAAATAATTAGATTAACGTGCTTAAAATGTTAATTTAAAAACTGCAAGATCAAATGTGAGACCTCATGGTTGCACAATTGTAATGCTGGAGATTGGGCACTTTCATATTTCTTTTTCTTCATCGCAAGTTCTCTCTACAAATAACAAAACAAAACAAAGGATAACTTTTAGATAACAAACTTAATTTCGTCAAATTTTGTATAAGTTGACAACCTTCAACGGGGAAAACATCATCCCATGTACCTTTTCGATTGTTGTCTTTGTCAGGATACCTAATCACAAAACTAAAATTCATTAGTATAAGCAATGACCTACAGTTAGTTGGGTAATTATGCATTTCAAAAGCAATAACTATTTTAGCAGCAAGCATTAATATATACATGTAGCAATACTAACCTGCGACTTCTTAATGGTGGTGATGGGATCCACAACGTGTTTGTACAAACTACTTTTGATTTGGGAGCATAATTAAGTAATTAAATAGTAAAATGATGAAAATCATTTCAAATTAAAGCCTTTATTAAACCAACATAACTTGATATGTATTCAAGAAACCAACTAATCGAGAATCAATTTCCCAAATTAGACAAAATCAATCATACCAAATCCAATTAGAAAAGCCTAATCGATCTCCCAACAACCACCACACAAACAACAGATCGAAACGAAAATAAAAACAAATCAATATATCAAAACAACTAAACTAATATGATAAGATAATTTATTGTAAAGTCACGAAGCCAGAGAAGCACAAAAAGAGTGATCATAATTGCAAGCAAATAATGAGAGCTTAGTTGATATTCTTCAAGACTTATATGTGCATTTGGAACAAAGCAGATAAGTTGTCATTTTCCATAATTATAAATTCATCACATGATGCCTGTCGTGGAGAAGTTGAAGGTGATCTAATTAAAAACAAAAGTCAAGCTCAAGTGACAAAACTAATTAATACTACATTTACATAAAATATGTATATATATGCTCAATTATAACTCTACATCAGTTTTATCATTACGAAAAGTACTTTTAGCCTACTCAAATTGTTTTCTGTAATTTATACAAATAAAAAATACAACTCAGCAAGTTTTGGGCGTAAAAACAATAAATCATACAAATTAAATGTAGGTGACAATAATAATGCATAGTATCTCACGTAATGACAAATCTTAACTGATTAAATAACTTAGGGTTTTATTATCATCACCGTACCATCCGAACCAAAATATGTCGTTACATCCAGATCGAAACACGATCAGTCTCCAACGTTAATTTCTTCCGTCAACATCTCATCGCGGTAAACATAAAATTATTAAAAAGTTCACATTCTCCGTTCTTGATTCTGGAAGTGGATCATGGAAGCTGCTAGGAATTGCTAGCAACTCTCTGTTGCATACGAACATCTCCTAAGAAGAAAATAATCAACCTTTTGTTGTGGGGTTTTAGGTTGGGTAGACGGTTGATTGATTTTGGGTAAAATTGTTTTAAGGGAATTTTTATTAGAAGATATTTGGTTTAAATTGAGATATGGGTAAATGAGTAAATCACGGATTAATTTTTGGATGTTTCAAGAGTAGAGATTATTGTGTTTAATCTAAGGAATAATTGACAATATCTCCAAACGATTTTTTAGGTTTTTGAGGCCCATCTTATTTCCTTAATTCCAAAGATTTTAATATTTTATTTAACTAATATAATTAAATACATACATATACGTATTTATCTAAAAAACTAATCATATTATTAATAATTAATATTTAATTTTAATATAAATATAATAGGGGTTAAGTGTAACTATCAACAAATTAATCTCCATCATCGGATCGATTTTGAAAAACCCAATTAAGGGCCGAAATTTCTCCATTATATTTTGCTTTAAGTATAGTTTATAGATAATCATTACAAGGTATCTACTAATTCAAGAGAGTACAAGAAAAAAGGACAATATAACGATTCTAAGAGCATTATTTCGATTAATCTTGAGCTACCACGATGTACTGAATTCTGCACTAGTAAAAGATATGAGAAGGTTCACGACTGTTGAAAAATAACTTCTCACAAGTTCAACGGGTATACTACTTGGTCAAATGTGATTGTCCTCATGCTCGAGTCTCTATCTTATTCCATAGAGGACATGAAAGAGACAATATTAAGATCTCTATTTGGTCAACAAGAGAGAAAGAATTGACAAGTAATAAGTAGTTCAACTGGTATACTACTTGGTCAAATGTGATTGTCCTCATGCTTAATTAAGTCTCTATCTTATTCCATGGAGGACATGACAATATTAAGTTCCTAATAACAGACCTATATAAACAGAAGCCATTCAACAGTTTAAGGCACACACTTGCCATCAAATACAAATTAAAGAAAACCAGTCTCCTAAAAATGGGTTTCCAGTACAATTTCTACTTGGCAGTTTTATCCTCCTTGATCATAACGCTGTTACTCGTGAGGAGTTCTGATGCAGGAGGAATCTCAATATACTGGGGACAGAATGGAAACGAAGGAACTTTAGCACAGACTTGTTCCACAGGAAACTATGAGTACGTAAACATAGCTTTTCTTTCGTCATTTGGGGGAGGTCAAACTCCAACTATCAACCTAGCGGGTCATTGTGATCCTCGTATCAATGGTTGTACCAAATTAAGCTCGGACATCAAATCTTGTCAAGCGAAAGGAATCAAGGTTATTCTTTCAATTGGTGGTGCCGCAGGAAGCTACTCACTAGCTTCTGTTGCAGATGCAAGACAGGTTGCTAACTACATTTGGAACAACTTCTTCGGTGGAAAATCGTCTTCACGTCCACTAGGTGATGCAGTATTGGACGGTGTTGACTTTGACATCGAAAGTGGAAATGGTCGGCACTGGGATGACCTGGCCAAGTACCTCTCTGCATATAGTAAGCGTGGAAAGAAGGTTTATTTGACTGCAGCACCCCAGTGCCCCTACCCAGATGCATGGGTTGGGAAGGCACTCCAAACTGGGCTTTTTGACTATGTTTGGGTACAGTTTTATAACAATCCGCAATGCCAATATAAATCTGGTGATATTAATAACATTAGGAATTCCTGGAAGAAATGGACTTCCGATATCCCAGCAAAGAAGATCTTTTTAGGGCTTCCAGCATCTCCTAATGCAGCTGGAAGTGGGTTTATTCCGATTTCTGATCTTACTACCAAGGTTCTTCCAGCAATTAAGGGTTCTGCCAAGTATGGAGGTGTGATGCTTTGGTCCAAATATTATGATGATCAATCTGGATATAGCTCTTCCATTAAACGCCATGTTTAGTAGTTTTCTGGTCTACTAAATGTTAAGGTTCCTTCACGAGAAAATTCTTTGTCTGTTATCATTGTGTAAATGTAATATATGTAGTCAAACAAATTAAGTGTTACCAGTTACCCACTTGCATGAAAACCTGTACTATCTTCGTTCTTATGAAACTGTGATTTCTCTCAATGGACCTTAGTAGGTTTTCATAATGATTGACCCAGATTGATGTCAGCTACTGTCCCTGCAGTTATTTGTCCATTCTTTTGTACGTATATATATTTCATAATCACTTAGCAAGTCACCAAGGAAAACAACATTCGATTACCTGGCCAACAGTCGGTATATATACATTCCTGCTGTAGGATCATGATCTAGCGATCCAATTAAAGTTCAACAATGTACAATTGACATAATGATCTGATCATCAGAAAAGTTGCAAGAAAAATATTGATTTAATTGGTATTTGAAAAAAGAAACCCATCTTTAGTTCAAAGACTTGCCGGCTGTGATATATATTGTACCCATGATCAAGATCACACAAACCTTAATAAAAAGGTACACTCTTGACCTGATTTGTACCAGACATCACTTTTGTCATCATATATAGATTCATAGATAATATCAATGCAATTTAATTTTTGATCTTTGCTACTATATATATACAACCTTCGACTCCCCCACAAATTCTCCCCCTCAAATCCATCTCTTCTCAATTTTGAAACTTCATTTTCAGTTTTCAGACGAACCCCCACATCTCCCCCTCAATCACACTGGGAAACGACATCCCGAACGTGTCAAAGAAGTCTTCGTCAAGTTCCACCGGGTCCCTAATATCCAAAAAAGAAAAAGAGATGTCATTTCTACCATAAAGTCGTTAAAGAAAGCCTTAGAGAAATACGGAGTAATAGCTTACAAGGGTGGAGACAATGGGTACAATAGCAGGCCTTGCTACAAAGGACTTGTCAAATGTCCAATTGGTCAGGGTACAGGTCCCGAAGCTGAGAGTACTACTACTATGATAAAAAGCAGCAAATCAATCTTAAGCCTCTTCTAGTTCTAATAATAAAAAATCTTTAAACCTTTATTTGTTCTGGTTACAAGTCCTGAAGCAGATAATTCTATTTTGCTATATATAACACAGGAGCTTATAACTTATAATTTTCTAGGCCTTACTGCAGAGGATTAAAAGACCATAGGTTAATAATGGAGCTTTTTTGAACGGCAAAGAAAATATACATAGGAAAAATCAGCCAGAAACTAGCAAGTATAATGCACTCTGAAACACCAAGATAACATTCTACCGGCACCATTTGAATATGTCACGTGATAGTAAATAAAGAGAATAATAAAAGAGAAAAAAGAGTTTCAGATAATTGGTACATTTCACATACCAGCTAATTTTACAAGAGCTTAACTATAAAATTTTTGTTAAACTAGCATTCCTTATATGAATACTGTTATACATTTGACATTGAATAAGAAAATGGGTTACATCAAGCTTTCCTGCTCAATGGATTCACAAATTTGTCTAGTTACATACAGATGTTTGTACTTTGTGCTTAACTTTGTTGTACTATCAGTTTAACATCGACAAAAGAAGCCCATTTTTGGCATCAAACCCAGCCGGCATTGATTTTGGACACATTAAACCTCGTATACAATAACCAAAAGGTCAATCGAAATCCCCAGTCTGTTTCCTACCCATAACCACCTTGCAATTACCGAAACCACCTTTCAAACATAGTTTTTAACGTCCCAAGTTTCACCAACTTCTACAAATCTGCCCAACATTCCTTCTACTCCAAAATTTTGAAACTTTAACAAATTTTCTCAATGAAGAGCCCTGTCTCACCCGAGCCTCTAAACTTACTAACTGATCAAATCTCCAACTTTTCCAAAGGATCATCGTCTAGTAATTCCTTGAAAACCGGATGGACCGCAAAGGTTGCTGGTCATTTCATGTACAAGAAAAAGCCATCTACTTTAACTAAAGAAAACCTTGAGGAGGAATTTACTAGCATTGAAGACAAAAAGTACTATAGCAGCCCTTACTACAAAGGCCTTCTCAATACTGAAAAAGTTCCCGGTACAACTCCTGAAGCAGAGAATACAACCCCTATACCACATGACTTCCAAAACCTGAGTTTAACTAGTCAATCTAGTCCTTACTACAAAGGGCTACTCTACACCGAAAAGGTTCCCGGTACGGGTACAACCGCTGAAGCAGAGAGTACTATGGTTATACCACATGACTACTTTAACTCTTCTAGTCCTTACTACAAAGGGCTCTTGTATACAGAACCGGTTAGCCCAGATCGCGAGAGTAATGCCACGACGTTTGTAAGTTCGAGCTCGAGAACGAGTTTTTCTGTTAAGATGCAGGGATGGAGTGCTGCATGTTTTTCTTTTAAGTCAAAAGACGAGAAAAAGCCAACGATGACAAAAGTTTATTCTACCGAACATTCGAATGAGGAGTCCTTGAGGGAGAGAGTATCAGAGCCATCATCACCATCACCGTCACCATCACCACCTAAATTGTCATCATCATCATCACCGCCACCATTACCGCCATCACCACCACCACCACTACCACAATCGCCTACCAAAAGGGTGGTTGTTAATGCAAAAGATACAAGTGAGTTGAAGGAGGAAAAGAAGTATTTTTGGGCGGACAAATATCGACCTGTGGCTCTAAAGGATTTCATTTGTAACAAAGACAAAGCAAATGAGCTGCAACAAATGGTAAGATTTAAGATTAGTGTTTAACAAAATGAACGTAAATTAAAAACGTACAAAAGTTAATTTGTGGGTGTGGCATGATGTGTAGATAAATGAAGACGATTGTCATCATTTCATATTTGAAGGACAAGCAGGTGTTGGAAAGCGGACAATGATTTGGGCATTGCTTCGCGAAGCGTTTGGACCAGACAAAGTTCAGGTAACACGTAAAACGTCACGAAAACGATGATGAAAGAAAATTAAGTAAATTAACATGGACTTCCACAACAAATCAAACCGTTACAGTTTTCATGGGAAAGAAAGTGTATATAAGAACACAACATAAAAATCAAATATTCTATCAGTCTTATGAAAACTGCAAATTTTGACAAGTTTGTCTTAGGAAAAACGCAATAAAGGAATAAGGGCCAAATAGACACCCGAACACAAGGGTATAATATGGTTGGGTGCAATCAAATAAAACCGATGCAGTTATCATGGGAAAGAAAGAGTATATAAGAACACAACTTAACCATTATGTACTCTCTTAGTTTCACAGAAACTGCAATGTTTGAGTTAAGAAAGTACAAACCAATTATAATTCCAGATTGTATATTGTATTCATGTGTATTTTCGATGTAATACATCAAGACATATATATATACAGATTGCTAATCTAAGCCCTAAAGCCCATTGTAGAACATGGGCTTAACCTAATATATGTGTAACACGCCCCCGCAAGCTAAGGGCGAGTAACGACCTGCAGCTTGGATCTTAGAAAGAGAAATCAATGAGTAGGTAATGGCTTTGTAAAGATATCAGCAATCTGATCGTCTGTGGATATAAATTGTACTCGAAGATCCTTTTCACGAACAAAATGAAAATCAACTTCCACATGCTTTGTTCGCGCATGGAAAACTGGATTGGCCGATAAGTAGGTTGCACCTAGATTGTCACACCACAGGATAGGAGCCTAAGGTGCACGAATGCCAAGTTCACGAAGAAGTGCTTGAAGCCAAGTAAGTTCAGCAACGGTATCGGCGAGAGCTTTGTATTCTGATTCAGTAGAGGAACGTGAGACAGTCCGTTGCTTACGAGCGGTCCAGGAGATGAGATTAGAACCGAGATAGATAGCAAATCCCCCCATGGAGCGTCGATCATCTATGCTGCCAGCCCAGTCAGCATCAGAAAAGGCTTCAAGAGAAGATGGTTTCCCGGATAAACTACCTTGCCAATGAGCATCAGTGAAGGCTTGCAGAGTGCAGCCAGAAGCCCGACGAATAAGCATGCCATGGTCGACTGTACCATGAAGATATCGTAAAATCCGTTTGACCGCAGACCAATAATTCTTGGTTGGGGCATGCATGAATTGACAAACTTTGTTAACAGCAAAAGTAATGTCCGGCCGAGAGAGTGTAGCATACTGAAGAGCACCAACAACTTGTCGATACTTGACAGGATCCGAGAAAGCAGCACTATCAGCTAGGTGAAGCGAACTAGAGGTGGTCATTGGCGACGACATTGGTTTGCAATCGGATAGGCCAGCCCGTTGTAGAAGCTCCAAGATGTATTTCCGTTGAGAAAGAATGATGCCAGAATCATGTGGAACTATCTCAATGCCTAAGAAATAATCAAGAGAACCAAGATCTTTCAATGAAAAAGCAGACCCAAGTCGACGAACAAGATCCTCGATAGCCACATTATTATTGCCACTAACAATGATGTCATCCACATAAACCAAAATATACATAACAGTTGATTCAGAGGAGTAGATGAATAGCGATGGGTCTGTCTTAGATCCTGTAAAGCCCAAATCATGAAGCGACTTCGAAAGTCGTTGAAACCATGCCCGTGGAGCCTGTTTTAGGCCGTAAATAGACTTATGAAGTACACATACATGATCCGGTCGTTGTGGATTAACAAAGCCAGGTGGTTGAATCATGTAAAATGTTTCTTGGAGGTTACCATGAAGGAATGCATTCTGAACATCTAATTGCCTAAGTGGCCAATTTTGAGTAACCGCAAGAGAAAGAACCACCCTTATAGTTGTAGATTTGACAATAGGGATAAATGTTTCGTGAAAATCAACGCCCGGTTGTTGACGAAAACCTTTTGCAACAAACCTCGCTTTATAGCGTGTGAGAGCACCATTTTTGTCCCGCTTCAACCTGTAAACCCACTTACAATCAACAACATTAGTGTTTGGTACACGAGGAACAAGAGACCATGTGCCGTTTTTAACAAGAGCAGAGTATTCGTCAGCCATGGCTTGACGCCACTTAGGATATTTGTTAGCAATGGTAAATGATGTCGGTTCGGTATCAGGGGTGGGGGAAGAAGTGGCATGATTAGCTGAAGGGTTAAATGGGACCCTTTGTTTAGGATTTTGACGAAGATTAGGTGGACGAGGACGAGGAGGTGGAGGTGGGGGTGGAGTGGATGTTGGGGAGTCCGATGTAGAGTGATTAGTACTGGAAGACGAATGATTTGGAGATAAAGGTGAGGATGGACGGTGTAGAAGATGACGAATTTGAAGAGTCGGAGTGTATAGGTGAACTAGCAAGTGGGTCTGTGTTAGGAACCACATGAGGTGAGGTCGAGGAATAGTAGGGTTTTGATGTTGGGATTGTTGTTGGAGAAGGTGATTCAGGAGTGGAGAAAGGGAAGGTTTCTTCATTAAAGCGGACATGACAAGCAATGTAAAGGCGCTCGGTGGATAAGTCAAGACATCGCTAGCCATGATGAATAGGACTGTAGCCAAGAAAAACACAAGAGGTGGATCTGAAATCCATCTTGTGGCGATTATATGGACGAAGATGTGGAAAACATTGACAACCAAAGACTCGAAGGAAGGAATAGTCCGGAGAGCGTTTGAAGAGATGTTCAAAGGGAGACTTGGTAGTGGATGTGCGAGAAGGCATACGATTAATTAAATATACAGCCGTATCGAATGCATAATGCCAAAAACGTTGAGGAACGTTAGCTTGAGCAAGAAGGGTAAGGCCAGTTTCAACGACGTGTCGATTGCGACGTTCAACGAAACCATTTTGCTCACTGGTGTGAGGACATGATCGTCGATGAATAATGCCAAAGGAGGAGAAAAAATGAGTTAAGTTACGAAATTCACCTCCCCGTTCAGTTTGAACATTTTTAAGTTTGGTGCTAAATTGTCTTTCAACCATGTTAACAAAGCATTTAAAAGTATCATATACATCAGACTTTTGTGCTAATGGATAAATTCACATGTAACGCGAATGGTGGTCAACACACAACATAAAGTACCGATGACCGTCAAATGATAAAACTGGGACCCAAAACGTCACTATAAACCAAATCCAAAATATTATTACTACAAAAAGTTGAACCAGGTAGTGATAGTTTTGTAGATTTACCCATTTGACATGAAGTACAAAAACTAGAACAAGTTTTATTTGTAACAGGAAGAGAAATAAAACGTAAAAGACGTTGATGCGGATGACCGAGTCGCCTATGCCAAGTGGTAGAGGATGCACGATCAGCCGAAAAGGCGATTTTGTTGACTGATTTAAGTTGAGGAAGATGGATGGTGTAGAGACCGTGTTCACTGGGGCCGGTGAGCAGGGTAGTGTGTAGACCCGTCCTTCACAACAAAAAAAGTAGAGTGATTCAAAAAATACATGATTATCAAGACAAAAATTTTGAATGGAAAGAAGGTTCTTTTTGATTTCCGGTACATGAAGGAGATCTGAAAGACAGAAGGTTTTGTGTGGTGAGTGAATTTTGGAAGAGCCAATATAAAGTACAGGGAGACCCTTACCATTGCCAACATGGAGTGCATCATTGCCATGATATGCCTCTGAATAATCCATGCTTGCTAAATCAGGCGTGACATGACTGTTTGCTCCTGTGTCTGGAAACCAAGTAGTAGATGCAACAGATGAGGTGTGACTATCAGCAAAATTAGCTGTTGGTCTAGCACGAATAGTAGATGGGTCTCAGTCAGGGCATTCTGATGGAATGTGACCAATCCCACAACGATTGCAAGTGCCATAGACCGTATTTTGATTAGATGCCCAACTGAATTGGCGAGCATCACCACAACCGCGGTTATTGTTACCACGAGAATTTCCATGTTTTCGAGTTCCACGGTTGTTGTTATTAGGTTGACGGGAACCGTAGAAAGCTTGAGAGCTCGATGGTGCATTGGGCACGATCTGAAAACCGAGGGAAGCCAATTGTTGTTGAATGGTTAGAAGTTGAGGTTGCTGCAATGTACTACTACTTGGTACTGAACTATTAGAGCGACTGAGATCTCCCATGGTGGTGGTAAAGACTTGACTAACGGACGAAGTGGATGCACGATTCTTTCCAAGCATGTAATCGTGATCACTAAGAAGACTATGAAGTTCACTGAATGTGGTCGGGAACTGTCGAGCAGTGATGGTAGACTTGAGACCATTGTACTCTTCTCGAAGACCGGAAACTACAAGCATAACAAGATCTTTATCTGTGACAGCTTCCCCAATGGCAGCAAGGGCATCAGCATACTCTTGTGCACGGTTCAAATAAGCATTGGATGTTTCATCACCACGCATCTCAATCTTTAAAAGTTGATTTTTCAAGGTGTATTCTCTTGAGCATGTGTGAGGTGCATAGGCTTTCTCCTTGGACATGTCGAAAGGAGGCTTATGATATTGTTGATATAATAAGCATACGAACATGTGCATCATTGGAAATCCAGATTGAGTAGTTCGGGTTATCTTTTGGAGCAGCATTGCCTTCAGTTGGTTGCAAGTGTTTGGATGGACAAGGAATTGTACCGTCAACATACCCAAACATGTTATTTGTAACTAAAAACGGTTGAATCATTGTTTTCCAATAACCATAATTTGTAGGTGAAAGTGTAAAAGCAAACTTGTGAGAATTATGAGATGTTTTCTCAGCAGTAGTAAAGGCTGCAATAAGGGCCATCGAATTTTTTTTTTTTAAATTCCGGCGACTTTAGGGATCCGGTGACGGCGGTTGTTGGCCGACGGCGGTGGGAGTAGGTTGTTTATAGTCGGAATTTGTCAAGGATCACAATGGTATAAGTATTGGTTCGAAAAACACCAGAAAAGTTGTGATTTCCGGCCAGAACAGAAAACTTCCGGCGAACACCTGTGGCGGCGCGTGGCAGAGCATGGCTGATCCAAAGACGGCGAAATTTTTAGGGTTTAGTCGGATTTGTGTTCCGAACGTAGTGGTGGTGGAGGTGTTATGTGATTATTTGCAGCTAAGTGTAGATCTGAAAAACAGTTGCCAGATTTTGGAATAACGGTTGCCGGATTTGTGGCCGGAAAACGAGCTAGTTTGACCTAGGTTCTAATACCATATAATTCCAGATTGTATATTGTATTCATGTGTATTTTCGATGTAATACATCAAGACATATAAATATACAGATTGCTAATCTAAGGCCTAAAGCCCATTGTAGAACATGGGCTTAACCTAATATATGTCTAACACCAATAAATCAACAAGTTAAAAACAAAGGACTCACGAACGTGAATGTTTTTCACAAATTCAATTGGGTTTAGCATGAATTTTCACAATAAAATGTTTGTTGGAGTTGTCAGAGGAATGAAAGCATATATATGAACACAACCTAAACATTGTGCACTTTCTAAACCTCATGAAAAACAAAACACTGAAACCCTGAAAAGTTTGACCATGAGTAGAATTGTTGTTAACGAGATGTAACAACGACAATAGGCGTCAGCAACTATGCAAGAAATTTTTAAACAGAAAAGTTCTGCTTATCATGGGTAAGAAAGCTCTTTTACTAACAGATGATATTGTTTCTGCAGGCACGCGACGAATGCAAAACATTTACCTTGAAGGTATACTCGTTATTGCCATCTTATACATCAATTACTCTAGCAAATATTCCATTAAGTATGCATAAAAACAATGAATAGAATCAATAAAGTTTAAATTTATCATTGCAAGACAAAAAGAACAAATAAGATTATGATAATTATGTCGGAGAAATGAAGGCATTATTAACTTTCAATGATCTTTGCAAGACAAAAAGAACAAAAAAAATTATGATAATTATGTCAGAGAAATAGAGGCATTATTAACTTTATTGTAGAGTTAACTACCAAAATGTCAGATTCAAAAGGTGCTCGATATTTTTTACGAAATAACTTAATCCTGAATTTGAAAGAACATAGAAGAGTTATGATATCAAACTAATATAGGATATTCCTTTAACTTCATTTTGTTTTTAGCAGATAATTATATTCTAATGTGGCTATAAGAAGCCATGGCTAGTACTGTAATGAAGGAAACATGCACACTATAAATTCAAATATCATAATATAATATATTTACTTATAAAAATATTATTATATTATGTTCAAATGGAAGAACACTAATGAACAATAGTTTAATTTTCAGGGGGAAGAAGTTAGCAGTATCATGGTAAATGTGAAGGAATCCTCCCAACATGTAGAAGTTAATCTATCTGAACTAAAAGGATTCGAGAAGCATGTCATAGTTGAACTTATCAAAGAGACAAATAAGTTAACTAACAATACGTTACGATGCAGCAATGAAAACTGTAGAGGTATATATCATCAATCTTAACTTTTAAATAACTAAATAAATTCATATCATGACAACAAGTAAAATCTTAAATAATACAACATTATCTACCTCATATGCAGCCATCATTCTGTATGAAGCGGACAAGCTCTCAACAGACGCTCTGCTTTATATTAGATGGGTTATAGAGCGATATAGAGGGTGTCATAAGATCTTCTTTTGTTGCCAAGATGCTTTCAAGCTGCAACCACTTAAAAATATCTGCAAATTGGTTCAACTCCTTCCGCCATCTAATACAGAGGTGATCCTTCAAAACATTTAAACTTTATACAAATCATGGGCACGTTGAAGTCCTGTAATGGTTTTCTTATGTTTTCTAGTTTTTTTGTAAATAAACCTGTTTTATTGTTCTAGATTGTTGAAGTACTGGAATTCATAGCAAGAAAGGAAGAAATAGAATTACCAAGGCAATTATCCGAAAGAATAGCAATCAATTCCAAGAATAACCTGCGACAAGCCATTCGTTCCTTCGAAGCTACCTGGCAAAATAAGTTCCGTTTCATCCTACTTCTACAAAAACATACGTATATGTATACCAACTAGAACCATTCTGGCCTTTATGACAATCTAGATTGTATACTAATAAGCTATCAAAGTTTTCAGACTTGCTGAACTGCTCGCCGTCTTACCTGTGTTTCGTGTTGTTCTATAATTTATCTGCAGCCCAATTCTGGAAGGGGATCAAGTGATCTTGACTGGGTGGGAAGCTGATATTGCAGATATTGCCAAAAGTATAGTTGAAAAGCAGAGCCCCAAACAGTAAGCTGTTAAATATATATACATACAATACATGCACATATGACAATGTTGATATTTATAAAAAAAAAATAATAATAATAAAAAAAAAAAACAGAAATAAGGTGAATTACATAAGTAGGTAATCATCTTTGTTTGTACCCATAAAACCGTACAACATTGAAATTTTTCGATGTCAGATAATCCCTTAATGACGTGTATGTATCTTTGAAAATGCTAACCTTTACCCCACGAAACCAGTTACATGGTGTCCAGTTTAGTATCTTAACTGAAATGGAAACTTCTATAAAAGGGTTGAGTATTTTATGAGCGAAAACAAAGTTGTTAACCAAAATAACCAAAGTTGGTTACATTTTTATTAACATTAACACTATAAAATATAACAGGTCGTAACCGAGATTTCTATGATCCCCAAGATAATATGTAACATATTGAATCAATTATCTTGACAGGTTATATGACACACGTCGGAAACTTCAAAATCTAATAGACCACAGTGTACCACCTGAGTTCATCTTTGACGTAAGAATTATTACACATATATTGTGATTATAAACATGCATATATTCTCTAATACTTGCTATTTACAGACCCTAGAAGTTGAACTGAAGAAGAATACTGCAGAGTCAATGCATCAGCAGATTGAAAATACACATAAAGAATATAGTGTAAGAACATGTACAGTGTCGTTTCCTAAATACGATTTGAATGGAAGAATACCATACATCACCATTTTCATGTTCTATTCAGGGTAAGGGCTCTGACAGATTTTCAGATGATGATAGGCGAAAGCTTATCCAACATTTCATGAACATCGAAGGTAAACCATTGAGGCTCTTATCTAACCATGTTCTAGTTTATATAAATTACTAATTACTATTTTAAAATCACAGTAACTATGTACAAAATATTAAAATAGCTGGACGTGAAGTGTTTCACTGACTCAAACCTCAAAGCAAAAAAAGTCCTTCCCTTGCTATGAAAATTAAAATACACTTTTTGAGTTTTTATGGTCTTTACATGTCATTCAACATATTAATTTTTGTCTTCTAGAATTTATTGCGAAATTTATGAGCTGCTACAAAAGTCATCTGGCTAAGCAGGAGGCACAAGACATAACTGCGCCCGAAGGTCTACGTCTACCAACATAGATATCAAGATCCAAAAGCAATGAATAAGTGCAACTGTAGAACACAACTTACACGTTGTGCTGCAAGTTCCAGCTAAAGATGCATAATACAAATACAGAATAAATGGCAACTGGATATGCCATGGAATACTGTTTCTTTGTGAGCTAAATCCGTGCATATCCGCAAGTAAAGAAGCCCTATTTGCACAGAATAAGATATTGTCATAGTCTCTTTCTTTTTCATACAAGTGAATCAAAGATAAACTCTCTTCTAATGTAGATCTTCAAATAAATTATGTGCACTTGATCGTTGTGTCATAGTCTCTTGTTAACTTTGAATGTCCTTCAAGGAAATCTTTTATTGTTTTACAATGACGGATATGTTAAACAGTGGAAAACAAACAGATTCTATCATAACATAAGAGCCCATTTTTGATTTAATACATTGAGTAAAAGTATCACTTTATGTAGAGAAAAGATTGCAGACAAACTACAAGAACTAAGCCGCAGTGCATAAACTAGATATGCTAAGAGTACATACTATATAATTAGATTGATAACCTTACACGAATTGATATATCAACATTATAGTGTTGTGATGTCCGAAAAAGATGGATATTTATGTATTGATCTGCCAAGCGTTGAAGATGATCCAAAAAGACCTCACAGCTGCCATCATTTGTGAAAAGAACATCTCCACCAGGTACAAGAGGAGTATCAGCATTGTATATAGCTGAAGGATTTAGTTTTGCCAACAGAAACCAGGCCTGCCCCTATTCAAAACTATACGAGAGAGAATGGTGTTGATTTGGTCCACAAGATGTCTCACTTTGTCTTCAGATATTTCAATAAAAGCCAACAATCTTAAACGGTTTACGGTTTATTTTATATGAGTTATACAAAACAACGATATAATATAGCCGCCAAACTTTGAGTGGCATGGCCAAGATTGGGTTGCACCATTGGTCCAAAAATATACCAACTTTCACCATTTATTTAAGGGTTAAAGCTACTGATCGACAACGAACTTTCCTTTTATACCGAGTTAGGTAACGAACCGATTCTATTACTAATGTAGGTAGCGAACTTTCAAATATTTTTTCGAATTAGGTAATATTTATTACGTGTCATTATTAAAATTGCTTTACGTGGCATTACGGTAATATGCCACATAATACATATTACCTAACTCAACACAAAATTTGAAAGTTCGTTACCTACATTAGTAATAAAATCGGTTCGTTACCTAACTCGGTACCTGGGTTTAAAAGGCGTGAGGCGCTCCAATGCGATGGGGTCCTCAAAGCCGAGGCGAGAAGCGATAGGCGAAGGAGAACGCATCACGTACGCGAGGGACATTCATTTACTAAAAAAAATTATATTATTTATAAATCATATACTCCGTATATCTATCATTAGAGAACCAAGATAACCAATTTTTTCTACCAAATACAGATGTTTAGAATCCTTAGAGATGTAAGATGTTACGTCAGCAGGAATGTTAAAAAGACATGGCCCATCAGCCCATTTATTTATTTAATAACACATGGGCCTTAACAACCATGGATTATAACCTCCTCTACATGAAACGCCCAAATGCGCTAAAGCGCCTCAGTCAGATGCACTAAGAAGCGCCGCCTCCATCTCACCTCTTGTAATGGCATCGCTTTTTCAACAAGATGCGATTTTCTGGTCGCCTCGCCTCTCGCCTCAGCTCGCGCTTTTTAAAACACAGCTCGGTACAAAAGTAAAAGTTCATTGCCGATATGTAGCTTTAACCCTTAATTTAATTTCCTCTTTCATACCAATTCTCCAAATTGATCATAACAACTTATGACGTTTTTAAATCAAATTTGGGAGTTTTGTAGACTAAAACAACAAGCAAACCAAAAATAATGATTGCTTCTTGACCCATTTCACCACTGATTGTCATAAGTCGTAACATTTCTCTAATCTATTACAACAAACTCAAGTAATGTTTTTGATGCAAATTGTGTGTCATTTCAAAATCAAAATGTCATCTCAAAGCACAACATTCAAAGATTTATATATTTTTAAACCCTTGGCACACTTGATCCGTTTCTTTACGATTTGCAACTACATTTCTCAAATCAAGTACGATAGATCAATTTGATATATTTATACATCATTTAACATCAAATAACGTACAAACTCAATATTTTTAGAGATTGGACCATTTTGACCCATTTGGCGATTTGCCCAACAACCAATACACCAACATATTACATATCAATATTCACCATTTTGACAACTATCAGTAATACTTTTGGTATCAAAATTATAACTTGTAAATACTTCAACAACACGTAAGACTCACAATTTCCATGGGATAAGCTTTTGACCCATTTTCATCTTTGACACATATGGGTCATCAGCCCAACACTCGCATCCATACATATCTTGACTTTATTAATGTTTTAACTAACAATGGTGGTTATAAACAACTATACTTCAGCTTCTAAATGTACCTTTTCATCATCAGGACACAATGATTCAACAATTTGACTTACCCAATTTTGTGATAAACCCTAAAATAAACAAAAAGGGTGTAAACCATACCTTTATGCTCTTGATGATGTTGATTTTGATAAATATCAGTTTGCTAGCTTCAATTGCTTGTAAAGACACCCACAATTTGGCATCATATCCATCTTAATATCCATATCTCTTTATCATAACAAAAACACCTTGGAGGGAATCAGGACCGCCAGACTCTTCATTCTTGGAGTTCGTATTTGATCGTGGTGTACGTGTACAGAGTACGGTCATGTTTATGGATTGATTTGTGATGATAACAAAGGAAATGTTAAGGATTTTGGAATGGAAATTTATCATTAGTGAACAACCAGAGAGCATTCGTTAAGGAAAATGTTTGGCAGCCTAAACTGGTAGAAAAGATATTATGATACGTAGTTTGAAAAATTGATGCGAGGAGATTAAGAAATAGAAAAAATATCGACCGAAAATCTATACTACTATATAATACATTTTACTTTATTTCTTCTCAATTTTGTTAAGACTAATTAAAGTGGGTCCCTTGGCAGCTAAGCCGTTCATTGGCAACTGCCGGCACTCATGCCTTTGAGTGTTTATCTCATTATCCATTACATTTATTACTACTTATTCTTCACTAACTACGGTTATCATCAATCAAATATTAAATCAACTCACTAAAGTCTTTTTTGATCGGTTAAATATCAAAGTGGATACTTATGGACATCTCAAAATAGTAATGTGGACATTTTAAATGGGACAGACGGAGTACAATATGTTTTTATTTTAAAACATTCATTCACACCTCCATCAACCGTCACCACTTTCACCGCTGAATTGTACGGATATTGATGACGGGGTGTTTGTGAATCGAAGAAATCACACAATAAACATTGAACGGAAATTCAATAAACCCTAAAAGGGTGCCCAAATCGGGACTTCAAGAGTAATACTCTTCTTTTCTCAATTCATCATAACCTCCTAAAACCCTAATACTCTAATCCTTATATAGTAGTCCTAAACTTAGAGGAGAAGATAAATCTTTTCCAATACATAAAAGATAAATCCTAATTAAAAATAAAATAAATTCTAAATATAAAATGATAGAATATGACAATTATAAATTGTCATCTTTGACCCTTCAATTATCTCGAATCGCTTAAACATTCGACTTCACATGTTGACCGAAGAACCGGCGGCTAAGCCAGAGGAGCTAGAGGCCGAAAGCATTCTCTGCATCATTCTCCCCCTCTTGGAAAAGACTCGTCCTCGAGTCTTGTCTTTCCAAGTCTCGAACTCTGAAACTTTCTAACCCCCCTCCGTTTCCTTAACGCGGCTTCTACAAAGAGAATCACGATCCATCTTGTTTAACAATCCAATAAAATTTTCCGGGGACTTCTTCCTCACTCACGTCTCCGCTGCCTCGTTCGGCGACTCTACGGTTAGCTCGTTGTTGGAATCCGTCTGAAGTTCCTCCAATTGTTAATAAGGATCTTCATCCTGTAACACACGTATCGGTGGTTGGTTATATCGTTGCCTCTTCCGGCGAATCTACGATTACCAAAATCAAAACATATTCGTTCTAGAAAACTGCAGCAACTTTGGAAATTCATATCTCCTGATAGAAAGTTCAAATCGAAAATCCCAACGGTCAGATTGTGCGGCTATGTGTTCTCAACCACATATCCGAAAATCACAATGATCTAACGGTTAACGAATCCGTGGCGTCAATTCTCTCGCAGATGCGCAGAGTATGACGAATTTTGACGGAATTTTTCGTTTTCTTCGATTGGCTTCTTTTGGTTGTGCAATTTCTTCTCCCGAACCTATGCTCTGATACCAAATGATTACGGGGTGTTTGTGAATCGAAGAAATCACACAATAAACATTGAACGGAAATTCAATAAACCCTAAAAGGGTGCCCAAATCGGGACTTCAAGAGTAATACTCTTCTTTTCTCAATTCATCATAACCTCCTAAAACCCTAATACTCTAATCCTTATATAGTAGTCCTAAACTTAGAGGAGAAGATAAATCTTTTCCAATACATAAAAGATAAATCCTAATTAAAAATAAAATAAATTCTAAATATAAAATGATAGAATATGACAATTATAAATTGTCATCTTTGACCCTTCAATTATCTCGAATCGCTTAAACATTCGACTTCACATGTTGACCGAAGAACCGGCGGCTAAGCCAGAGGAGCTAGAGGCCGAAGGCATTCTCTGCATCAGATATAATGCTAGTAAATTCAATTCAATACAAAACCTCAATAGGCGAGGATTTTTACGGTTCATACCCGAGTATTTATACGGTGCAATAGAGTCCACCGTCATTTCATGCATCCAACTTTTTTCTTTTGACATTCAAATGTTGCGGCCTTCTTTTGATTATTATTTGCTTTTAAAATAGGCTGGGTTTGGTGGCATCGTTCAACATGTATAAAATATTTTACTCAATAAATTATTTTGATCTATAATGGATTAAATTTCTAATATTGATTTTAAAATTAAAATCTCAAGTTCTATACTACGAAGTAGTAACAAGGTTTTTTTTCACATATTTATTCAAAATAACTATTGCTGTTGTTTATATTTAATAACAAATGCGAGTGATAGACTTTTATTATGAGTTGTTTGTGCAACCTATTTACCAACCACTATTGCCCCAAAAAAAAAATAAACACAAAATATAGTACATCACCGGTGAAGAAATCAAAAAGGATGACTCATTAGTACTTTTGTTCTTCGTAAAAGATTGCAATATCAAAATCTTTTGTTATTTTCCTCAGATTAAAAGACAATTAAAGAAATCGCCATCACAATACCGGTCACTTTAGGAGATACTACGAGCTTTTAATGTGTGAGGATTGAAGAAGACGGATAAAGATTAAAAAACCTTTCATAACAAAATCTCTTTTTCATTTTTATTTTACCTGAATGGAAGTAGGGGTGTACATAAATGGTCCGGAACCGCTAGAACCGGTAAACCGAACCATGACCGGACCATAACCGAACCGGACCGTAGCACAATGGTCCGGTTTTCGGTTCTATATTTTAGCCTTAATGGTTCACGGTGCGGTTCGGTTCTAGAACCGGTAAAAATGGTTCGAACCGCCAGAACCGGTTTCATAGGAAAAGAGAGATATATAGTTGATATATATATCTTTTAATATCGATAGAAATTGAGTTATATTAATTATAAGTATATATGTTTTTTTAGATTTTTATCTTCTATATTTCATGCACCGAAAAAATTCAACTTACATTTTCTTTCTGTTATTCGTCGTCTGGATACTTCCCCAATGATTTTTTTTGATAGATTGTTAACGATTGATCCATTTAATAAATCTTTTGAGAACTTAATCAACCATATTCTTTTGTATTCGACATACATGTATGTTTTGTTTGAAAAAAACATAGATGTATCCAAGGGCAGAGCCATGTACATGGTAGGGGTAATAGTTACTACGGGTCCATTTGCTACATATAATATAAATTTCTTATAAAAAAATTGCACTTTTTGTTACATTCTTTGTTTGTGCTACGGGTTCAAAAAAACTAAGATACCAATGTTACGGGTCACTATAAATCCTGGATCCGGCCACTAGATGTATCCATATTATGTTAGAATTACAACGTTTCAATATTTATTATTAGACGATTTTAAGTTTTTTCTGATTCCTTAATTATTTTATTTAATTTGATAACTATATGCTTTTACACATCTTCTTCTTTATAAAATACACACATATATTATTTGGTTCGCGGTTTTGAACCAAAACCGCAAGGACCGAACCGGAACCAAACCGGACCAGAACCGAATTACATGGTGCGGTTCATGGTTCTTGCTTTTTCATTTAATGGTTCGCGGTTCGGTGCGGTTTTGGTCCGGTTCAGTGCGGTTTTTTGGACCACGTACACCCCTAAATGGAAGTATGGTTATGATTCTTGAAATGAAGTGTAAATAGGTGAGGTGAGGGCCATTATATTTACAAATTGATCATGGTTGGGTTCAAAAGTTGGTGGTTGATATGGTTTGCCAATTCCAGTGGACATGTGACGATGAGAGGTATATATAATATACGTGTCGGTTAAAATGAGCATAACATGAGTCTTAATTAAATTCAAGTTAACGTACAGTTAGCTAAAATATATCACGTGCTTTGCCGCAAACATAATTGTTTTGTGAATTTTTGTTATGAATAAAGTAGATGATCAGATATTAATTGATCTTAACATACTCCGTAACTTTTTAGCTGGTCTCGGTGATAAAAACTTTAGCAACCAAGATACACGCAGCGAAGCACGTGCCACTCTACTAGTATAAATTCATTGAGCGAGCCTTGACCGGTCTCATGAACGGTAAGTTTTTGTTTTGTAGCAAACTTAATTAAATATATATAGAAAACATATGGAAAAGACAACAATTGAAGTTATAGCTTAAATGGTTTATGAGGCGTGTTGTCATCCGAGTGTTCCCCTTGCGAACCAATTAAATATTGCAATTACACCAATTAATAATCCAAAGTCTTTGACTTTATCAGAGCATCTCCAATGTAAAAAAGCTTTCCAAAGCTTTTTTACATTCCACCTCACCTATTTTATAAAAAGCTTTATAAAAAAGCTTTTGCTCCAATGTTAAAAAGCTTTTGGAAAGCTTTATTAAATAAAAGGAGGGGACTAATATGAAAATATTATAACATAAAATAACAAAAAAGCTTTTCATCAAAAGCTTGAGAAATCTCAACCTTTTGGTTAAAAAAGCTTTTGCTCAAATGAAGTAAAGCTTTATCAACCACTTTTTTTCATGAAAAAGCTTTATAAAAAGCCTTTGTTGGAGATGCCCTCAAAAAAGTACTACGTAAAAACAAAACCGGTGGGCTCGGCGCGCCATTCATCTGGAAAAAAAAGAAGAAGAAAACAACAAAACCGGTGGGTCCGTCATGAACCTTTACATTCCACGCGCCCCCTTTCACTTTTTTGTCAAATCCAAACGCGCCCCCTCTAATTTTTTTTTTAATAATACGGTTTTTTGTTTTTTGTTTTTTTACTTTTAATATATTATATTTTTCATATTTAATTAACGTAGTATTTCATTTTTCTTTAATAACTGTTTATATACAATGTATAAAATAATTCCGAATATATATTCATGATCAGTGTAATTTTATCTACATTTCGACATAAATTTTATCGTCATATGTTATTTATTTAACGAAAACATTTTTTAGTCTCGGAACATATAAATCTAAATATACCACTATGACCAGGGTATTTTTATATACATTTTGATATAAAAAAAAAGTTGATTTCGAGACTAAAAAAATTCTTTCGTTAAATACATAACATATGACGATAAAATTTATGTCGAAATGTAGATAAAATTATACTGATCATGAATATATATTCAGAATTATTTTAAACATTGTATAGAAAAAGTTATCAAAGAAAAACGAATACTAAGTAAATTAAATAGGAAAAATATAATATATTAAAAATGATTAGGAACGTCAAAATCAATCATCCCAAAAAGGTGAAGGGCGCGACTGGAATGACGGGGGCGCGTTTAGATGCGACGGGGCGCGCGATACGTGAGGGTTTTCACCCATTTCATTATTTAATACATTCGCGCCTTTCACGCTTCTGAGGGCGCGAAAAGTACTATTACTTTGTTAAAAGTTAAAGTCAAATGATTATTTTGTTAAATGATTATGGTCAAAGGACGAGATTTGTAATTTCCCTATTCTTTTTTATTTTCGGACTCCGAAGCCCCAAAAGTTGTGCACATGCCCCAAACATGCTTACAAAATTTCAATCTCATATTTATTTTATATTTTTAAAATTTTTTAATTAAATAAATAAATGAAACTATATTTAATAGTAAGAACTTGAGATAACTTGTAAAGTAAAAGTTATATGATATATAAAGTATATTAATATTATTACTTATTATATGTAATTCTAACATTAATATCTAAAAACTATCAAATATAGTACTTGCTTTTAATCTGTCATAAGAAAGTAATAAATTGTACTATCTCCGTCCCACCCAAAGTGTTATGTTTTGACTTTTTGAAGTCTTGTTTTTTCAACTTTGGCCTTAAATATTTTTGTTTGTGTTATATAATAACTGATGAAAATGAATTTAAATACATTTAAAACTCAACTCATTCATATATTTTGCATTAAGTATTATATAACACAAACAAAAATTATAAAGTTCAAAATTGAAAAAGAAAAACTTTAAAAAGTCAAAACATGACACTTTGGGTGGGACGAAGGGAGTACTATATGGTTTTAATACTCCGTATAAAATAAATGTTATTATAATAAACTTTTCTTTAAAGTAACTATGATATTTTAAATTATTATTTTTTTGAACTACATTAGTTTCATATTAGAATATTACATTTTAGAGAAGATATGAAGTGTATTAAAAATATTTTGTATGTTTGTTATTTTTAAATAAGAGCTTTAACGCTCGCAGCAAAGCGTGATTTCAATATCCTGGTTTATTACAATGTGGAATATAAATTTTTACAAATGACTAACAGTTTGCAGACATCTTGGTTCCTTAGGAGGCTGCCATCGGTTTGTTCGGTTGGGAACCGACCAGCCCCGGCGAACCGACGCCGTTGGCACGGTTTCGTCGGTGGTCTCGTCGGTTGGGGTTTCATCGGCTAGCCGAAGAAACGGTGAGGGTGGAGGTGGGGTCCATCTACTTTATTTTTTTTTCCCTTTTAACCGTTAAAAAATAATAATAAAAGAAAAAAAAATTAAATCCAAATGGCTATATCCTTTTTTTCAAAAAAATATTTAATTATTAAATATACCTCAATTTACACTATAAATATACACGCTACTCTTACAATTTTTTACACACAATTCTTACACTTTTTTATACACAATTCACACACAATATACATACAAAAATGTTACAACATCCCAACAATTCTTCCCAAAACTAGTGCAATGACCTGTGATTACCCGGGTTTGAAATAAATAATATTATAAGATTATTTGATAATTTTTATAACTTTAATAATGTGGATATAAGTTTGATGGTTATTAAATTTTGTAATAATATATTTTGCAGGCAAATCGGTAATGTATTGTAATAATATATGCTTATGTAGTCGTATAAAACCAAAGACAAAAAGAGTTGCGATTTATTATCAAAACATTCAATATTGAATATCATCATCATTATATATAATGGTATTCGTAGATAAGTATTGGTGAAAGTTTTATGAATGATTTACAGTAAAATGAGTTTAGATGTAACTTGTAATGTCTAAAAGTTTTATACTATTATATTTTGTAGTATGGGTGAGCATCCGAATTCTGAATTTCTGATCCAAAGTATGATCATTGTTGTTTTACACTCACACCAACTCTTTAAAGTCTTTAAAATTCATTTCTTAATACTCTTTAATATCCTCGTAAACTCTTTAATATCATTCTTGCAAATACATATTTAGAGTAACATCAACTTAACTACAACCTCAATTACAACCCGTATAACTATATACATATTTCATGCATATCACTTATATACACAATTGCCACATAGTTTGAACTTTTCAAATAGTCCATGTAACCATAAAAGCAAGACAATAATAAGAAACCAACAATTGGACCTCTTAACCATAAAAGCACTATAAATTCCCTTAAATCCTAAGCAATATCAATTTTTGACAACCGAAATAAATACCGTCTCTAACAGTAAATGTCAAAGAAACACTTACGGAGGTGTGAAATTGGAACCGTCACTGTCGTAATCATCTCCATTTGTCATAGCAGAATAGTGTGATGGTGTTTAATATCCATTGAGCAACCACAATGATATAAAGCTTTATAAAGCTTTTCTTATGAAATTTATGACATATTAGTAGAAAAGCTTTACCAAAAGCTTTGTGCCCAATGAAGAAAAGCTTTCAAAGCTTTTCTTTTCAAAATATACACACACAAAAAATCAAAAAAGCTTTTACTCAAAGACTTGATATTTCTTAAGCTTTGCAATAATAAAGTCTTTACTCCAATGACAAAAAGCTTTTCAAAAAGCTTTTTTACAAAAAAAAGCTTTGGAAAAAGTCATTGTTGGAGATGCTCTCCGCTTGTTCTCACACTTTCAGAAAATGGTATGCCAGATGCCATTTCCTGTTTTAAAAAGTATACCTACCAATTTTTACTTATGTTTTCATCAACTTTTTATCTTCCGAAGCAATGACACCAATCTCTTAAATCTTCCTACAAAACCTGCAAGTCAAAAGATTTCAAACCCAAATTTTTTTTTTTTTTTTAAATTAGTAACAGCAAAAACAATAAAAAAAAATAAACCTTAAAGTCACTTGGGCCACATCAATCATCAAGTATAAAACTTTAAAGCACAGAAGCTAGCAACATACAGTAATAAAAAAGATCTTAAAAAAACCTAAAATTACAGCCTGCAGACATTATTTAAAGACTTGAATAAACTAAAAGGTAACAAATAAATAATGAAGAATCCAAAAGTACAGCTCTTTAACATGGAAACATAACATTACCGCTAGTATTACTTCAATTTAACATACACATAGTTAATAAGCAAACTGTATTCATAAAAATTGACTAATGTAGGCAAAGATCCAAACAATAAAACATACAATCAATGAGAAAACAGATGCAATTGGTGCAGAAACATGTTCAAGTAACGAATTAATAAATTGAAAATAATAAGTAAGAAGAGTATGTACCAAAATATGTTGCGTCAGGATAAAAAATATAAATGAAAAGGTTGAGAGTAAGATTGAGAAATCGTAGAGATGGACCATCTTCGTATCTTCATTTTCAATATCATGAACCATCTACAATCAATTATTAAGACCTGAGAGATATCCAGGACCAATATTGTAAGTATAGTAGTCAAAAGAAATTTTGAAAGACCAAATTATAATCTAATAAAAGTAACAAAATGGGCGGGTCAGTCTATAAAATGTACATTTTCAACAAAGTAACAACACATACAAAGTCAAGCAAATCTATTTGCAGTCATAAAACCTTAAGCTTGTACATACATGAATATAGAGATTTATATACTGACCTTGCATACTTATTTGCACCCATAAAACTTGACGCCTACAAACTCAAGATTACATGTGCAAAAACAGAAAGTCAGAAACTTCGCAATCTAAACAGCTCCTAACAATTCTTTTTCCAAAGTTTATTCATCTTGGCATCTTCATTCTAAAAACTAATTACTAAAAAAGGAAAAGGAAACAAAGACTTAAAAATAAGCAAAAGTCAAACGACACCTTTCACTTAGGCATATTATCAAACACTTGATGTGCATCACTTTGGTCCTCTTTAAGTTACACAAAGCCACAAACCAAATAAAACCTGAGCACTAAACTAACAGTAATAAACATAAATACCTTAACATACGAATCAGAAAAGAGACTTATAGGCCCATTAAAGATCGAGGATTCCTAAACAAACACTACATTTTGATGAAGGATTCTTGTGATAGCAACTTTAAACCACCAAGATTTCAATTGGACATCCAAATTTCTGTTGTAAGTAGCAATCATAATCAAGACGTAAAAGCTTAAATGTGTGAGATTCTAACCTCGTCCAAAGTTTTGAGACATTACATTTTCCAACTGAAGCTGTACAAACACAATAGAAAAACCACCAAATTAAACCTTTAACAAACAAATCTAACAAATGCAAACCCTAAACTAAAAAAATCCAAACCCATCAAATCCAGAAACATAGAATTCATTCGAAGGTAGAAACCTAAATAGAACAATATAAACCCTAGAAGCAAAAAGAAAAAGAAAATGAAGATTTCAAAGGATAAAAGGAGAAAGAAGTATGTATTTGTTACCTGAAAGCATTCAATATGACAAAAGAAGAAGATTGAGGGAGAAGAAGATTGAGTGCAGATGCTCACGATTATGAGGATGACGATGATGGAGATATAAGATGGACTTTAATTAAGTGAATGAAGAAGAAAGATAAATGAATTTCTTATTTATTGGAGGTAGTGAGGTCCAATTAAAATAAAAGCGTACAAAGTAAGTTTAATATTTTCAACCAGCAAATAATTATTGTGCATCGTGTACCGAAAAAGTTCCTGACAAAGGGTGTGTTCGGGTGAACTAGCTGGAAGCTGGAGCTGGAAGCTTATAGCTGGAGCTTGTAGCTGGAGCTTAAATTTTAAGTTAGAAGTTTAAGCTTATTTTTTGAAAGTGTTTGGTAAAACTAGCTGGAGCTTATTGATGTAAATTGACATAAAATGACAAAAAGTGTATAATATATAATGATTTAAGGGGTATTTATGTAATTTCTCATTTCATAAGCTAGGAGCTTATTAAAATAAGCTACTTCAAGTAGCTTATTTTTCCAGAGCTTATTTTTTCAATAAGCTCCTCAAATAAGCTCTACCAAACAAAGCTTCTAGCTTAAGCTTATAGAAAAAATAAGCTTAAGCTCCCATAAGCTCCAATAAGCTCGTCACCCGAACACAGCCAAAGTGTGCAATGTGTATGTCTGGGAAACAACAATTAATAGAAAATTTAACCAAATAAATTCAAATTACTAATTTAAAGAAATTCAAAAAAAGGAGAAAAAAAGTTGCACCATATTATGTCACATCATCAAATTGATTATCTAAGAAGGTGCCAAGTCAGCTGAATGACATCAGCGGCAACTCCCTTTTATTAGATAGGAAAGATCATTCCCAAACACCAACATTCGTACCATGGACCGGGAACGAGGTCAACGTCTTGATCGAAGAGTGGGAGAAGGCTTCCCAAACCAATCTGATTGGAACTTCACCAACGCAACAAAGTTGTTGGGAAACCATACGATAAAACGACAACTCTAGAGTTGCGATGAAACGTACTACAAATCAACTAATCGCCAAGTGGAACAAAATAAAAAAAAAATAGTTTATCTTCATTCACGTAATGTTTTATTTCCGTTGTCGTAATGTTTTATTTCCGTTATCGTAATGTTTTATTTTCGTTATCGTAATAATTAATGTAATTTTTCTAATAATAAATGTAATTTTTTTATTTACTAAATGTATTATTTAGTTTGTGTTGGTTAATTAAATTAATAGTTAGTGGGTCCCATAAATGTAAAGGAATAAAGGATTGTTGGTAGTGCTTTGTCAGTCTTTCGTCAGTTTTGGTTGTGCTGACGTGGCGCTGAGCTGGTACAAGGGAAAAAAGAAGTGACGAAAACACTGTTGAGAGTAGTCTTATTACCCTTGATCAGAGCAATTCTAATGAGAGATTTTTTTTTTAAGTTTTTTTTCAGATAAAAAGCTTTTATAAAACTCAATCTATTGAAGTGTAAAGCTTAATTTGGTAATAGGTTTGCTAAAATTAAGTTTTTGATCAATAGCTCAATTTGCTAAATGTGTGTGTAACCATATTATAAGAAGATTGCTACTCTTCATACCACATATACTTACATTCTGTACTTTATTCCATCACTTTTTCTTACATTCTGTACTTTATTCCATCACTTTTTCTTACATTCTGTACTTTTTCTGTACTATTTCGTACTTTTTTTTAAATAAAAAATCAAAAGTGGTATGTTGAGTATTTTAGGGGGGTATGAATAGATAAAGCCTAAAAGAAATTAAGAATGCTTTTCAAGGACTAATGCATTAAAGTAAAAAGTTATTTGTTGCAACAAACTTAATGATTTGATCTTTTGTCATAAGAAAACCATTTAAAAGGGTTTACCCATCGTGGGTGCCTTTACCCTTTAATATCAGTTATCAAATCAATCAACTATTAAATCAATAACACCTTGTTTCCCTTCTTCTGGACCCATACCCCACACCTCAGTCTCAAACTAAGTGTACGCTATCGGCATGCATTTAAGAGAAGTAGAAATATGAAAGGTGACCCACTAATATTTAGTGTTAGATCTTTAAAAAGCATTTTAATTGATTAAAAGTTTGAAATGAAAAATTATTTTGGAACAAACAAAAATAATTTCTTACTCCATCTGTCCCAATTTTATTGTCCGCAGACAAAAAAAATACGCAGCTTAAGAAAATATTATCATTCCACTCACTTTTTGGTAAAATAATGGTTTTACCTTTTACTTTTTACTAGGGGTGTTCATTTTCGGATATCCGAAAATTCGGATAGGGGATTTCACTACCCAAAACCCGAATCCGAAATTTCGGATATCCGAACTTCGGGTATCCGAATTTTCGGATACGGATATCGGATTACCCAAATATCCAAAATATAAAATGAAATCTGTAAATTAAAAAAAATCTGGAAATACGGGCTTCATCTTCTTCTCTGTTACGACTCATCAAATCTCAACCCTTTCTAACCCCCTACAAATCTTAATAAACCTTATTCAATCAATCAAATCAAGGCGCACAAATATTCCAAAACCCTCACCTCTAATTCAGCCGTATTTGAACTCAATCTCAACGATTCAACTTTGTCGTACTCGGTTTCTTACACTAATTGCAGCAGTCCTTTCTTATTTTAAGAAAACAAAGAAGATATGTTGATAGAGACGATTGGGGATGGCCGATGGTCGCGTGATAAGAGGCTGTCGCCGGCGATTTGCGAATGACCGGCGGTGACATGAAATGATGTGGTAATGTGGTGTCAGCTGAAGACTAAAGTCCACAAACTTTAGGACTGACTTATGATTTAGGGTATTTCCTTTGGGTGTATTTAAGCTACCAAAAGCCCATGAGCCATCTATCATATATAATATAATATTATAAACTATTAAAAAAGTTATTTTTCGGATAGTTCGGGTATCCGAATATCCGAATTTTTGGAAAAGTACTACCCAATATCCGAATCCGAACTTTCGGGTATCCGAGTTTCGGGTATCCGAAATTTCGGATATCCGAATTTTCGGATATTTTCGGATCGGATTTTCGGTTATTTTGGATATCGGATTCGGATACGGGTATTTTGAACACCCCTACTTTTTACTTACTTTTTTTTGGTAAAATGACAATATATTGTTATGCTGTAAAACTAGCTTGTAGCTGGAACTGAAAACTTATAGCTAGAGCTTATTTTTTATGCTGGAATAGGTAGCTTATTGTTTTATAAGTGTTTAACAAACTATTTTGAGGTTAAAGATATGAATTGACATAAAAGAACATGAAAAGTGTATGATAAATAATTTATAATGGGTATTTAAGTAATTTCTCATTTCATAAGCTATGAGCTTATTTTTATAAGCTACTTCTAGTGGTTTATTTTTCTAAAGCTTATTTTTCATTAAGCTCTTAAAATTTTTGTTAACCAAACAAAATGTTAAAAACTTGAGCTTATGAAAAAAAAAAAAAGCTTAATCTTCCATGAGCTCCTATAAGTTAGTATGTCAAACACACCCTAAGGGTATAAAAGAACTTTACAACATTATTCTTATTCATTAATGAAAGTGGATAATAAATTTGAGACATCCATAAAAGAAATAATAGACTATAAAATTGAGACGGATAGAGTAATAAATATATTAATGTGTGCTTTAAGACAATAGGAGTTGTTTAGCTTGATAGAAATTGTCTCATCATTCAATTTTTTGATCTTAAGTTCGACTCCTACCCTTTAATGCAATATTTTATTTTAATTAACTTAGTTAAGTTAGACCAACATTTTAAAATGAATGAAAATGTAGTCCAAATTTTTTTAACACAAAGTAGTAATAAAGTAAAGGATTTAATTACAACCTTTTTAATTTATACAATACAAGATACAATATGTGGATTACATTTATTATTTTTAGTCATGTCCCATGTCTAGATTTTTGTAATAGACATACAAGCCTATAAATTCGGATATTACATGGATTAATAATTTAATAAAATGCAAAATATATATACATATTAAGCAACAACGTGTGAGTAATCTTTCAACCAATTAGTGGTTGTGGATTAAAGTCTAATTGGAGATAACACATATAAAAAATATGTAATTGTACGTCAATATGATAGTTTTGTATTTATTATAATTTGTAGTTTTAATCCTAATTAGCACGATTTATATGAAGTTATGAATAATGATACACTTAAGAAATATGATAACTAATAATAATTATAATTAAGAAGAAAAATGTGATACCCGTCAAATTAGGACTAGCAATTAGTGCCTAATCATCTACAATACATGTAATTAGTTTTGTGTTAGGCTAATTAATGTATCAATATATATATTGTTGAATATATACAATTATGCGATTTAATTAAATCGTACATCAAATCGAATGTAATTCGGTTCAAATAATACGGACGTTGGTGAACAATTTTATTAAATAATATAACATTATTTAATAACCCTACTATATCCAAAAATATTATTTTGATAATATTTTATATTTAGTTCGTATCGTACAATTAACGGTTACACGATTAAAATATTAAACGCGCAAACAACCACGACAAAGTAAAGTTATAATTTATAACTCAATCATAAAGTGTTTGATGAAATACTTCAAATGAAAATATCGAATAATTATTAGTATTTTAAATCATGTATTTAAACGTGTAAAATAATAATTAAGCGTTTAAACGACGGAGGAAACGAACACCGCACGAAGTACAATTACGGGGGCTGAGGAAGTTGGAGGCTTCCACCAAAACCCCCCAACCTCCTTTTCTTTTCTCATTTTATCACCTCCCTTTCTCTCTCTCCATTCTTTTCTCTCTTTCTCTCTAACACCACCCCTCCACCACCGCCACCTAAATCCACCAAAAAGCACCACCAAACGACCTCAAATTTCAAGACTCATTTAGAGAAAAACGATCACGGGAACGATCTCTACAATCCTACCTTTTCGGTTTCTCCTCGCGTTAACTCGTAAGTTTCCGACAAATCTCGAAAACAATCCGATTTCATTTATTTTACTTAAATGTTGTTTGTTTAAGCTTGAAATGTCCAAATAAGGGTTAGGTAAAAGAATCGGACCAAACGGAAACCGAAAACACGTTTTTTGACTCAAGAATTCCGACCAGACGCGAGTGTTGCACGGGCCGGAAACAGTATGCGACACTCCCTTAAGTGTCGCATTAAGTGCCGCTAAAAACCCTAATTTTGTGTCACTTGCCTAAGTGTCGCAAATTCAATATCCGACACACCCAAGCGACACTTCATCGAAGTGACGCCTATTTTTGTAACAGTACACTAGCGACACTTGCTTAAGTGTCACTGTAATCGAAAATCCAAAACTTGCGACACTTGTCTAAGTGTCGCCTACAATCAATTTATAACTTATCCGACACTTACCCTTAGTGACGCTAAAATCAATCGAACATTTTATACGACACTGAACGTCAGTGTCGCAACCAAGTGTCGCCACCTTCTACGACACTTCACTAAGTCTCGCCCATAATACCGAAATCACATTTTTATGCGACACTGATAGAGTGTCGCCGAAAACTATTAATTGTTGCTTTAAGTGTCGCAGAAAACAGAAAGTTGGTAACTCATTTTTATACTAAGTGTTGAACTTGTATAACCTCAAACACTTATACGGTACGACTTCTAAAACACATTGGGACATACTTTTAAAGTATAACACTTCGAAATCAAGATAATAATGTTGTGATTATTATTTCAAACAATCACCGACGGGTCGTACACGTTTTCAAAACTCAATCAAATCAACCAAATCGTAGTCATTTGGACAAGTTAATCAACCAAATCGTAGTCATTTGGACATTCTAGTTGGACTAACAACTACAAGGGTAGTCTTTAAAGATACCTACTCACGATTATAACTATCGCGTGTCGTGGACACCCTCAGGTTACAAGTCTTCGGACATCATTACTCGGCAAATCAAATCAAGTTTATTAAGTTAAACTCTCCAGACTCGGGTGAGTCTCATAGCCCCTATTTTACTGTTTTCATCAGGGGTGTGATACATTGCTCGATTTATTTACATGTGAACGCAAGTACAATCAAATCAAATACTACATCAGTTGTTTTCAACTAATCAACTTAAAGCCCTCCACAACATAGTTTGGTAATATATCTGTAGCGTGAATGTTAGTATATGATATCATATAGGATTGACAATCCTTGTCCGGGTTAGCAAGCACTAACTGGTCAAACGGACGTATTAGCATTTGGGTAGACGAGTGTAGATTAGGCACTCGCAGGAGGCACCTCGATCGGAATTCCTTCATTAGACCCGACCCTCAAGTTAAGCTCAGACTATGTGCTCATGGCTGTATAACTTTTATTTTGCTTTATTTCAACTTAAATTCAATTAAACCTTGCGGTTCATACAATATGTTTTGACATACAAACCTGTGAGCTCGCCAGCGTTTCGCTGACCCATTTTAGCATGTATCACAGGTACTCAGCAGTAGGTTGGACTGCCCGATCAGGATACTTTAGCTCGTGTCAGCATACAAACATTCAGAGATTTAGCTGCATTATTACATTTTGTATAAATTAATTATGTATGTAAATCTCTCAATTTCAAACCGAGCTAATGTAATTATAAATGTTGATGTAAACTTTTGTTAAATCAATACAAGTTGTTAAACGACGCATATAAAGTCGTTCATTGTATACCTTGTGTGCTTGAATATTGATTAGTCGCGCCCCGACCCGAATCGCTTCCGCATCATAATTTGGGGGTGCGACAGATTGGTATTAGAGCCTAAGGTTATAGTGAACTAGGTTGCATTTTGTGGGCCTAGACTATGACCGTTGGGCAGTATTTCCTTATTAGGTATGACTGGTTCAGGAATTACATCATACGACTTTAATTTAACATTGCCTGATCAACTATGTACAATTAAGGAAAGATGATGTGAGGTCTGAAACGGTTATGTTGAACATGAATACACTAGTTGACTCTGACCTTGAGAGAACCGGGACTTAAACTTGTCTGTGCTAGACACTCAATAGGATATTATGTGATATTATATATATATACATAGATAGGCCTCATTCTCTCTAACGCTTTGTCTCAGAAATGGCAAACACACCACCCAATTCATCCCGCTCTCATCCGTATGGATCAGGAAACTCAAGGGTAGCTAGGAGAAACACTGGATTGCCTCGAGCTAGCCCATATCCCTCTCAAAACCAACTCAATGACCCATCCCATAGGCAAGCAACATCGAGCCAATGGCGATGGTTATCAAATCGACTTAACACTTGGAGGGACGAGGAATGAATCCAGCTCCCCGCCTCAAACGGAGGATTTTCCAACATGGAAGTCTCTCCCTATACCCAAGAACCTGCTCACTTCACTGTATCCGTCTTAGCTGCCAGGGTACACCGTCACGAGCAACGACTTCGCGATATGGATATCGAACTGCAGGAAACTAACAAAAACTAGAGACTCACATCCCTCGAACGTATCGATCAAGTCTCTGAAGATCACGAAAACACTGTTAGCAACATGGACATCCTCCACAATCAAATGGGAGAAACCATCGAAGTCATGGAAGTTGTCCACAACCAAGTGATTGGTAATCGAAACAAAATCTCCGTCCTACAATCAAGGTTGAATCAGTGCGAGACACGCCTGAGGGAAACCAAAGAAGCACTCATAATGGTTAGCCGACTTACAGAGTCCATTGATCATCTCACTTCTTTACTACCCGGTACTTTTGTAGAACATCTAAGTCTGTAACTTTTGGAACTCGTAACCCGAAATTGTCTACTATCTTTTAGATTCGTAATATCAATTGACTATTTCCCTCGATTATTCTACATTATCGATTTTTACATTGTGATGTAGTATATTAACGCTTTTATATATATGCATCTGCTGTAATTATCATTCTGGTACAATTTCTCATGTACCCTTTGTTTATTTCTTGAAGAATTATGCCGCCAAAGAAGAAAAGTTACAGTGATGCCGAAATTAATGCTATTGTTTCTCGAGCCGTAGCCGATGCTTTGGCTGCTCGAAACTCACAACATACCAGTGATCAAACTGTCAATAACACCCCTGTTGTCAAACCCTGTTCATACAAAGACTTTCTCAGCTGCAAACCACTGAGTTTCAAGGGCACGGAAGGTGCCATTGGACTGATCCGATGGATTGAACGTATTGAATCTGTCTTTAGTCTATGCAATTGCACCGAAGACAGCAAAGTCAAGTTTGCTGCTTACACTTTTCAGGAAGGTGTCCTTACCTGGTGGAACGCCCATACTAGTGCTGTGGGAATCGAGATCGCTAATCGATTGCCCTGGGTAGATCTGAAGAAAATGTTGAAGGATGAGTATTGCCCGAACGAAGAACTTCAATGTTTGGAAGAAGAATTCTGGAATCTAAGGGTACAGGGCACCGACATCATCAGTTACACCACTAAATTCCAACAGCTTGCCCTCCTCTGCCCGTCTATGGTAGATCCGGAGGAGAAACGCATCAAGAGGTATATCCGCGGACTCCCGAAAAACATCCAGGGGAACGTCGCCTTATCCAAGCCAACCACCATCCAAAGTGCCATCCGGCTTGCACATGAACTCATGGCGATGATTGTTAGCCGTGAGGCATCCACCACCCATTCCAACAACAAACGCAAATCTGCTGAACACCACGACCAACCAAGCAAGAAACCCAATACTACCCAAATGTACACCTCTAATTCTGAGCCCAAATGTGGCTACACTGGGAGCAAACCATACTGTTCCAAGTGTAACCACCACCACGATGGTCCGTGTAGTACCCCTTGCAACAACTGTAGGAGGTACGGACATTTGACCAAAGATTGTCGAGCTCCCAAAACCAACAACAGCTCTACCAGCAACAACACCAAACAGCCCAGATCTTGCTACGAATGTGGAGACACCGGACATTTCGGGAATGAATGTCCTAAACTGAAGAACAAGTGCAAAAACAACAACAATGCTAGAGGTAGAGCCTTTGTACTAAACTCTGGGGATGCCCGTCAAGACCCGAATGTGGTCTCGGGTATGTTCCTCCTCAACAACTTATCGGCTTCCGTTCTGTTTGATACTGGTGCCGATAGAAACTTTATTTCTGATGAATTTTATCCACTACTTGACATCACCCCTGTTGCTCTAGATGTTAAGTACGTTGTAGAACTAGTGAACGGTAAACTCATAGAAACCAATAGTGTGATACCTAATTGCACTTTAAACCTAGCTGACGAATCTTTCTCGATCGATCTTATGCCTGTTGAAATTGGAAGTTTCGACGTCATCATTGGTATGGACTGGTTGTTCAAACATCGTGCAGGGGGAGACCGGTGGGACGAGACTGAACATCATATCTTGCTTGAAAACTCAAAAATTTCTGAAAAAGGGTTATCCGGCAATCCTCGCGCACATCATGGAGAAAAAGTCGGAGGAGAAGTGACTTGAAGATGTGCCCATCGTTCGAGACTTTCTAGAAGTCTTTCCCGAAGAACTGTCTGGTCTACCGCCACCAAGACAGGTTGAGTTCTCGATCGATCTCGTTCCAGGTGCTGCACCTGTGGCCCGAGCACTATACCGCTTAGCTGTCGCACCCCCAAATTCGGGTTGCGGAAGCGAATCGGGTCGGGGCGCGACTAATCAAATATTAAGCACACAAGGTACAATGAACGACTCTATATGCGTCATTTACAATACATTGATATTATAAAAGTCTTACACTGTTATAATAGTTTACAAAAGCTCGAGATTAATGATAGAGATTCTATGGCATAACTAATTTTACAAAAATAGTAATGCATGACAATATCCTGATGTTTGCATGAGGCTCGAGCTAATGGGCATCCTGAGTGAGCAAACCTATTACTGCTGCGAACCTGAGAATACGTGCTAAAAGGTCAGCTAAAAGCTGGTGAGCTCACAGGTTAATGATAAGATATTATGAATGAACCGCAAGATTTAATGAAATGATTTACAATCAATTAATTAGATAAATGATGTATCACTGCCATGAGCACATAGTCTGAGCTTAACTGAGGGGTCAGGATCACAATCAGTGGCTGAGCGAGGGTGCCTCTATGCGTATGCCTAATTAACACACGTATTCACAAATGATAATGCGTCCGTTTTGACCAGCCAGTGCTTGCTGACCCGGACGGGGATTGTCAGTCCCATATGGTACCATACATTAACATTCACGCTACAAGGTATTACCAAACTATGCTTGGAGGACTTAAATGATTAGATGATAAACTAATGCAGAATATAGCAATATTTGATACTTGCCTTCACATGTAAAACAAAACAACATGTATTCTCACCTCTAGAGTAAAAACGGTAAAATAGGGGCTATGAGACTCACCTGAGTCTGATGAGATGCTATCAAGCAACAATGATGGTATACAAGGAATGATGTCGTTTCTAACGACTGAAACCTGCCGGGCGTCCTAAACGCGCAAGGTTTTAATGATTAGATGTTGGAACCTGCTGGGCGTATTATACGCGCAAGGTTTTAATGATTTAGATGTCTCAACAGACCATCTATGCTAGTTGTTCATCCAACTAGTAATGTCCAAATGACTACGATTTGGTTGATTAGTTTGCTTTTCAAAAACGTGTATGGCCCGTTGGTGATTGTTTGTAATAATAATCTCAAAGCATTATTATTATGATATCGAAGTGTTATACTTAAAAAAATATATCCCAAGTGGTTTAGAAGTCATATCGTACAAGTATTAGTGGTTATCCAAGTTCGACACTTAGTGATATTTGTGTTTTCTAGATTTTGTACTGCTAGTTATGATTCCCTTGTTTCCAATTCTAGTTATATCCGTTTTCACTTCTAGTTATATCTGTTTCCACTTCTAGTTATATTCGTTTCCACTTCTAGTTATATCGTTTCCACTGCTAGTTATATCCATTTCCACTTCTAGTTATATTCGTTTCCACTTCTAGTTATATTCGTTGTAAGGTCCCCTTCCTTACGCAAACCCAAAACATATTATATTATATTATATTCGGTGGAAGCGCGTCCCCAAAAAGTATTTACCGGATTACATATGTCCGAAAGTACCAAGTTTTCAAAACCTTTACACACATATATAAGTTTAGTTACAAACATTTACTTAAACCACCGGGCGTTACAAAAACTATTCAAAACCAAAAGTTAGATCCCCAAAATTGTCAGAGTAGCGCGTGACAGTCAGCCATCCCATTAAGTATCTACAACCCAGTCCACACCTAATAAAAGCCTGCAAAAAGTTTAACAACGAGGGATTAGCCAATGCTAAGTGAATGGAACCGTAACCGACGGTTCAATTCAGAAATAACAAGCCTACAACGAACAAACCAAATAAACCAACAAGCAATGTTTACCGCCTAAAGCATCGTAAACAACAATCACACAAATTATGATTACCGCCTAAAGCATCGCAATCATAAGCACGTATCGTCAAAGAGGACCGGCGGCCCCTGGTTAGCCAACCAGCGAAAGCCTACAACCACTGCCGGCCCCAACAGTGGCTTACCGATAGTTTGAAAGCTATCTTCACTGACGAGGATTCATCCCTCAACTACATGTATCGGGAAACCCTGCCAGCCAAACAATAGCCCCAAACCCAACCAGTGTTGACCTCTGAAATCACATATGCCCGAAGGCCCAAGCATCACATATAGCATAATAGTCATGCCCATATGTAGTTACCCTAATCATACCGCATAATAATCATGCCAACCAAATAATACCAATAATAACCAAGTAAACCAAATCACAATATCATATCATGCCAATAATTCAATAATCAGAACCAAAACTATTAACCGAAGTTCATCCGTTGCAACCAAACTCGTTACAACGGAATTGAACCGAGGAATACAATTCCACTCACCGATAATCCAAGATCTTCAACTCAGTTGTCTTATATCACTGAGTTGTCGCCCGCTTATCTGAGAACACAAAGATAACAAGTTAGTGTCTCGTTCCATAACTTAATCCAAATCATACTCCATATCTTAAACCATAACACTAACCAATACATAATCATCAATCATGATTAATATCACATATACAATTCAACTATAAGCTTAGTTCAATCATTAATGCCATACCAGATAGAAGCTAAACAAAAACTCACTGAAACCTGGGGAATACGTTCGTATTCAGCTGAATACGCTCGTATTCATGGGAATACGCCGTATTCAGCTGAATACGCCGTATTCCCAACCCCAAAACACAAACAGAACGATTTTAAAGGAATACGTTCGGGAATACTCGGGGGAATCCGGCGGATTCCCGGGAATACGACCGTATTCAAGGGAATACGTCCGTATTCCCAGTGCAGACCAGAACCTGCACTTTCAGCACAAACACAACTCCGAGACCAAAACTCCATTTTACCAAAATCAGTTGCAAACACAAATTTTACCATAAAATTGACCACAAACATCAACTATAATCATATGATAACAACTACTAACATCAAACAACCTATTCTAACATCTAATTCAAGCAACAATCATCATCAAAACCCCAAAATCATCAAAACCTAGCTTATGAACTAACTATCAAGAACACAACTAATTCTAGCACATAATCATCATGTAATCAACTCATATCATTGAATAATCAACAAGTAATTAACAAAACATAATTTACAAGCTTCAATTCATACCAAACACCAATATTCATCATATACCTAATTTCACTAAAATGAACTTAAGAACACCAAAACACTTACAATCTAGTGATGAAGATGATGTAGGAGATGATGATAATCAGATTCCCTTTTAACACAATTAATCACTAGCTTTAAATTCTTGATTTAATTTGAGATAGATGAGAGGTGAGGGTTTAGAGAGTTTCAAAGGAAATGAAGAACACAATTGAGGTGGGTGAGAAATGAGTCGGTCCACCACCGCCCCACTCTTTTAATATGTATAAAATTATACCCGCTTCCTAGCCTATTGTCTGGAACCCGAAAATACCCGTAAGTCAAAATACTTTTATTTTACCGTGAACTTTGTTTATTTAAAACAATCAATATTTTATTAGTCACAATAAAATCGGTGACTCTTTTACTTGTTTATTTTCCAAATAAACCATTTAAACTTAATAAAATACAATTTATTTCCAGGCCCAGAAACAGGATGTTACAAATCTTCCCCCCTTAAAGGATTTCGTCCCCGAAATCCAACCAAACATATTTAACAACAATTCTATACTTCATTCATATATAAACATATATTAAAAATAAAGTTATCTCCGAGTATACCTGTCGTATCATCATTAAGCCCAAGAAGATCTCCAACGGTCATCTGAAACGCTCTAGGAGGCGCTGTCTTTCTCTTTTGCCCAACAGACGCTGAAGAACCCGAGCCTGAACTCCCAGTAAATCCTGAACTCCCGGCCAATCCCGTTCCTTGCCTTGCCTTTTCCAGACACTGACCCGCCCTATGGCCCTCCTTCTGACAATTCCAACACACGTTTCGAGGAAAAATACAATCCTTAATATTATGCCCAAATCCCCCACACCTAATACACCTAGCTGTCTCTGAAGTACAAGGCCCCGGATGCCTCGATTTACAATCTACACACCACGAAATCCTATCGCCTGAATCCTCAGAAAAAGTCACCTTCCTATTTTGTTGACTAGCTTTGCTCTTACTTCCAGAGGAACCACCCAAAGACTGTGACACAGTTTTATTCTTACTCAACTTCTCCGATGCTCTGGTGTCACCATCCACCGACCTTGCTAAATTAAAGGCTTGATTAAGATTACAAGCCAATCTCACTGACGTCCTGTAATGTGGTGGCAAAGTTCCCACAAAATGATTTATCCTATCTCTTTCATTTGGGACCCATTGCTGAACAAAGCGTAGCTTTTCAGTGAATTGAGTTATGAGATCATCCATGGTCATAGTCTCAGTCAATTTCAAATCCATGAACTCCTGTTTAATCCTGACCATGTCAAACTCCGAGCAAAACTGCCTGCAAACTTCATTATGGAATTCCATCCAAGTGATAGAAGATCGTTGCACAGGTGTCAAATGTGCTGTCATTGAATCCCACCAATTCATTGCCTGACCTTTCAGTAACTGCACTGCATATCCAACCCTTAACTCCTCCTCGCATTGACATACCTCAAACTTACGCTCAACATCCCTTAACCAATTTAAAGTTACCGCTGGATCATTACCCCCTTCGAACTCTTTTGGTCCACAAGACTTGAAAGTCTTAAAAGAACATAACCTCTTTTACTGCTGAGGTGGTGGAAACTGATATCCAACATCTCCTTGTTGTGCTAACCTTGCTTGTTGTTCCTTGTACAATTGTTCAAACTTTCTTAATCTTAGCACCTCATCCTCTAACTGCAATTTATATTCCTCATCACTAGCCCCCTCTTGATTAACATTAGATGTACCACCCTGATTACCCTCATTATTTTCTGGAGGTGGAAGCTCAGTTCTAGTAGCATCATTGGGAGTCCGGTCCTCAGTGTCTGCCATTCCTGTACTCATACACAATAACTCACAACTTGTTAATCGTTAGTATCACCTATACTAACCAATCAAACCCCCATTCATAAGCTAATCCCACTTACTGAAATGTTTGACTATCACCTAATAGATTTGGGATTGAACATTAGCCAATGCCCAATTCACCCAAACCTATGCTCTGATACCAACTTGTAAGGTCCCCTTCCTTACGCAAACCCAAAACATATTATATTATATTATATTCGGTGGAAGCGCGTCCCCAAAACGTATTTACCGGATTACGTATGTCCGAAAGTAGCAAGTTTTCAAAACCTTTACACACATATATAAGTTTAGTTACAAACATTTACTTAAACCACCGGGCGTTACAAAAACTATTCAAAACCAAAAGTTAGATCCCCAAAATTGTCAGAGTAGCGCGTGACAGTCAGCCATCCCATTAAGTATCTACAACCCGGTCCACACCTAATAAAAGCCTGCAAAAAGTTTAACAACGAGGGATTAGCCAATGCTAAGTGAATGGAACCGTAACCGACGGTTCAATTCAGAAATAACAAGCCTACAACGAACAAACCAAATAAACCAACAAGCAATGTTTACCGCCTAAAGCATCGTAAACAACAATCACACAAATTATGATTACCGCCTAAAGCATCGCAATCATAAGCACGTATCGTCAAAGAGGACCGGCGGCCCCTGGTTAGCCAACCAGCGAAAGCCTACAACCACTGCCGGCCTCAACAGTGGCTTACCAATAGTTTGAAAGCTATCTTCACTGACGAGGATTCATCCCTCAACTACATGTATCGGGAAACCCTGCCAGCCAAACAATAGCCCCAAACCCAACCAGTGTTGACCTCTGAAATCACATATGCCCGAAGGCCTAAGCATCACATATAGCATAATAGTCATGCCCATATGTAGCTACCCTAATCATACCGCATAATAATCATGCCAACCAAATAATACCAATAATAACCAAGTAAACCAAATCACAATATCATATCATGCCAATAATTCAATAATCAGAACCAAAACTATTAACCGAAGTTCATCCGTTGCAACCAAACTCGTTACAACGGAATTGAACCGAGGAATACAATTCCACTCACCGATAATCCAAGATCTTCAACTCAGTTGTCTTATATCACTGAGTTGTCGCCCGCTTATCTGAGAACACAAAGATAACAAGTTAGTGTCTCGTTCCATAACTTAATCCAAATCATACTCCATATCTTAAACCATAACACTAACCAATACATAATCATCAATCATGATTAATATCACATATACAATTCAACTATAAGCTTAGTTCAATCATTAATGCCATACCAGATAGAAGCTAAACAAAAACTCACTGAAACCTGGGGAATACATTCGTATTCAGCTGAATACACCCGTATTCATGGGAATACGCCGTATTCAGCTGAATACGCCATATTCCTGATGACACGCAAAAAGTCAAGTTTTAGTGTGCCATTATCTCACATTTTTAGCCCAATTATGGATGAAAACATTTGAAATATACATTTTTATACTAAATTTCATAATGAAGGCTAAAATATAGACGATGCTTCAAGAATCAACTAAAAAGGCCTAAAAACGAATAAAATAGAGCACAAACGATCTTAAGCATTCCGGTTCACGTGTTTTAGCACTTTATGAGCTCCACTTGGAATTACGACCTCTAACTTATGTCATTGTGTTCCTTAGGAGATTACGATCGCGTGGATATAAAGAACGCTCAAAACGGACATCGGATGAAGAAGTTACGCCCAAACGAAGATTCAAGACAACCGACGGACCACGATACGGGAGAGCCAAGCCGGATACGGCCAAACCCAACCGTATACGGCCAAGACCAAGCCGTATACGGCCTGTCCCAACCGTATACGGCCAAGGTCCAGCTGTATACGGCCAAATCCTCCCGTATCCGGCCTTGTCCCTCCCCCGATACGGCCAATCTCTCCCGTATACGGCCAATCTCAACCATATCGTGTGTTTTGGTCATCCAAGGTGTGATTTTGATACGGCTGAGGAATACGGTTGAGATTTTGGAGGTGGGAATACGGTTGAGGAATACGGTTGAGCCAAATCTATAAATACTCACCACCACCTCCTCATTTTCATCATCCAATCTCACAATTTCAATTCATTCTCACTTCTTTCTCTCACTAGAATAATTAGTAAATTTCTCTCTCTAGCACTACTCTTAGGAGTTAGAGGAGAAATCGTAGGTAATTAGGTTCTCTCTCTAGTCTCTCTCTCTAGTTTCTCTCTCTAGAAACTATTGGGAAGATTAGAGAGAGAATCCGTCGCTTTAGGAGTAGCTATGTAATGTAATTCGTAGAAGCTAGCATTTGTAATACTTGGGATATTATTTGGAGAAATACAAGTGTTATTCTGCTCGCAATTATTTATCGGTAATATCCATCCTTTCTTGTATTAATTTGTCATAATGTTCTTGTTTGATGTTTGTGATTAATTAATGTTTGGAATGCTTATTGCCATGCTTTGTGAGTAGCTTCTTGTATAGTTGCCATGATTTAAATAGTAGTGATGATGTACTTCAAATATATGATATTGGGATAACATCATTATGAAACAACGGAGGTAACGTTATACGGCTTTCATTTGTATAGCGCCGGAAACATCACTATGTGTGGAGTACGGAACGTGGAAGCTATGGAAGTCATGGGCACAATCCGTTGTGGAATAATGTTCCCGATTATTATATAAATGGAATTGTTAAACTCTGTATCTGTCTAAACTTATCATGCATCTAGACTTAGTTATGGATCACCCTTTCCAGTCCTTCACGTGACTATCACCTTAGCTTTAGGCCTAAGTTTTGGTGGTTTGTTATCTGTATTATCGTACGAAGCCGTGTCCGTTACTGTAATTCGGCTAAATTACTGGGTATAGCAATGGAAACACCACTGGTGGTGTCCAGCCGTGAAAGCCTAAGGAAAAGCCGTTGGTACCGTCATTGTGGACTACCTAGAAACCCTAGAATATGGTCTAGGCACCATAAAGCTGTGGAAATGCCAAGTACACCGTAGGCCTACCCCTGGTTACGACACACTGTGGAAATACAGTAACTAAAGTACACCGTATCTATAGTTAGGGTTGGTTAACATGTGGAAAAGCAGTTATACAGGGTGAGATTAATTCTGGTTATGAACGCCGTGGAAATGCTGTAAGCACTGTACACTGTAATTGTACCTAGAATTGGTTGAACTGTGGGACAGCTGGAGTACACGGTAGACTGATTCCTGATTATACAGTATTGTGGAAAATGGTTACAGTACTGTACACCGTAGTAATACCTAGGGTTAGCAACCGCTGTGGAAAAGTGCACTGTACCCCGCTAAGTGTGTCTAGGGATGAATGATTGATCGCAAAGGAGAGTTCTAGATCATGACAGAAGTATTTGAGCTAATAAAACCTAAGGAATGAGTCTAGAGATGAAAGTCAAGCCCAGCAGTGGTTCAGGATTCTTAAAACCCCTAGACTCGACAAAACTGATAGTTTAGAATACAAAGATAATAATCAGTACACGTTTAGATAATAACATTTAGACTTAGGTGTTAAGAAAGGTCAGAATAACCCAATGGGCAGCCTGTTACCTTATTCCTGCACCCTTCAAGGGTCGCTGTCTCTACAAAGACATGTGTGGTGGGTCGGATAGTCTGTTCTGATCAGAATCACGATAGCCTAGGTACTCAGTGACATACTTATTTAGGTTTAACCAAAACAAGTAGGGTCCTAGTGTTTACACCTATAGTTTACTTGTCTGTTACCTAAATGTGTCCCATAATGAACATCATCCCAGTAATACACTTTTCTAAATCATGGTGAACCGCGTATCCGTCATCCTTAAGTGTTACATATATGCTAGCTTCCCTTTTATTTTATGTTTTATTAGTTTAAATAAATTAGAAAACCAAATACAAACCTATCCAACTATTCAAAAACCCAGCTTAATTAAGTTATCCGAACGAGCTCTGCTTCAATTCTACCGTCGTGAGGAACGACCCTGGATCATCCTTACCACATACTAATATCAGGTGTTCGTACCTAATAATAGTAAGTAGTTCGGAAGGTTTTGGCTCCCCCCGACTATTATAAATTTAAAACTACCACATGATGCCGCGTTGAGCGTGAGGTCCGCAACGGCAGGGAAGCGATTCCCGAAAACCTGACATCTCGGCGCGCATCAAGTTTTTGGCGCCGCTGCCGGGGACGGTAGTACGATTTGGAGCTTGTTTAGATAAAGTAGTTTTTAAGCGATCCTTTTGACTTGGATTCACCGTCCCTGTCATAAGTTACTTTCTGCCTGTAGATTAGTGTAGCTTAGTTAACTTAGCGTAGCTTAGAATAACTTCCCTCCATACTACAACTTCAATTCTTAAACCTTCTTCTTAAAACTTGGGAAATGGCAAATGTACAACAATTAATAGATCAATTTGATAGTCTTGTTCAAGATAGATGTATGAGTGATTCCCATTTAGATAACGAATGTCAAGGATATAGTAGGAATGATTTGGATAACATAGGGTACCTAGATCCTCAATTAGAATATCAAAATAACCCTTATGTTTTCCAACAACAATACCAACCTTACTACCCTCAGCCATTCGAAGTCTACCCACACTCATCTTACCCTGTATCTGAATATCAACCATACGAGAGTCCAGACTTGAGAGATACGTCTTTGACCGTTCTCAGCAGTAATGCTGCTTTTTCACCCCCGTACAACTCACTGGAGCAATTATTAAAAGAGCAAGAGGAATTGCTAAAACGCACCTCTCATAACTTAACTGAACAACAAGTAAGTAGTAAGGGAGATAGGAATCAAGTTAGACCCAACTTTAGGTTACAGAAAGATGATAGGAACACACACACCCCATCTACCTCACTTGACACCGACTTTCATTCTCTTGAGCCTGGTTGCGAACTATCTTCAAATCCTACACCTAACCAATCTTCTAAATCTTCACTTCCACCCATTCCTAACCTATCAACGTCTGAGACCGACGAGGAGTTCATTCTAGAGGAACTTTCCGAACCATTGCCACTCAAAACTTCCGGCCGGAGTGACGAGTATGATGAGGTAGACGAGGAGATAGAAATGGAGAGCCCGGATGTGGAGATCTACAAAGAAGACTCAGCTTCAAAAGGACAAGAGGAACGTGCACCGACTCTGAGAAGTGATCTCATCCCAACTCAAACTGACATGGTTGATACTATCCCACAACTAGTTGTGGTTGATGATATCCCACATATCTCGCAGGATGAATCACCCCTTGATCTAGTTGAACCCGCAACTGCCTTAGCTAAACTAGTCGCCCAAGTAGTTGATGAGAATGTTGCTACAAGATTGGAGACGTCAATGGACTCTGTCCCACCTCCATGCCCAGAGTACAACATTATCATCAACCAAGAGACCGTAGGAAGTAATGTGGGTTCTGCGTCAAAGTTGTTCTACAAACCATCTCTCCACTACATAATGACGTATACGTCATGGAGTGATGAGGACCTCTTTGACCGACCCATCCAAACCATCCAACCTGAGAAAGTACAAGAAGTTGAGAGATTTATTATGCCTCAAGTAAAACAAATAACTCACTTCGACGCACCTTCTCATCTTATTGGACATACCCTAGGAATAACCTGCTTTAACTATATAGGTATGCACCAATACTTCCACTTGTGTCTACTGATGGATGCAAGGAAGCCGCTAGGATCTCCCGACATATAAAGCTAGAGTCAGGCTCGAGACTCGAACAAAAACAAGCGCTTCTTGGGAGGCAACCCGTGTCTAACGTAGTTTTAATAGTTAATCTAGGATAAAGTAGTATGCTAACCTGAATAAGTAGAAAATGAAACCCTAAAAAGCATGTTTAAAAGTTTTCTTAAGTTTATGTGAACAAAAAAGGGAATGATTTTCAAAAATGACTTGGAACTAAAAATGAAGTCACGGTTTTTGAACTTTCTAGTCAATCTTTTGCTAAAAACCTGAAACTTTCCCTCTCCCACTTGTTTGGACTTCATTGCTATATCTATTCCACCATTATCTTAGATCTCAAATTCTCTGCATCCTTTCATTTGCAAACATGGAACCTTGCTAGCAACTTGGTTATCTAGGTGCCCTAGTCATACACACCACTCACATATTTCGAGCATTTGAGGTACTTACATATATTTCTGTGAACATACATGAGATCTTACAATGCCTTATAATATGATTTGTATGTCTATGTGTGTATTATGCTCGATCTCGTTTAAAAATATGGGCTTTGGAAATCTTTATACTTGGCTACCTGATTAACTAAATCTACTTGTATTTCCATATCAGTTGCTTATGCTGAAATAAAATTGTAGGCAGCTAACACTTTTAAGTGTGTGATTAGACTCGAAGTCATATACTGGTTTGTTTTTCAAAAACCTTCACTTTCAAAAATCTTTCAAAAAACCAGTGAGTCTATAACCTAGGGAATAATCACATGTCTATTGGATTATTTTTGTCTACTCTTTTGTTTGTACAAATGTCTAACGGAAAGGGATTATCGCCTATGGATGAAGAATTTTTGAGTATAATGGAGAAATGACAAGGGGAGCATTATCGTTCATTAGATTTGGAAACTTTGGGGCATTGCTTAGGGAAATGATATATCTTTAGGATACAAAAGATGATCACATTCTAGCCCCTTTCAGAATTATTCATCGAGCAGATAACCTCGACATTCACCATATGTTCCCACATATTCCATAAATCCAACCATACCTTACCACATCCTTGGTTGCTAGTAGAGCATTTCATGGAACCTGAAACCACTATTACAACCACAACCACACCCACCTACCCATCCTCCCATCACACCTATCATTTCCACCAGTAGGGACCATGAAGGATCACAACGCTAGCAGTCCTTCCAGCTTATATGAGTTCACTGCTAAACCTTAGGACTATAAGCTGATCAAGGAATGGACATTAAGGTATTGAAGGCGGGATTGAAATGGAAGCTGGAGATCTCATCCGACAAGAACAAGATTACATTTGTCCCATCAGTTCGTCAGAGAAGATCTGGGGTGATAGGAGTTTAAGGTCAATGAATTCAGCACTTCCAAATCATTGTAAGCTGTTAAGTTACATCAATGGCTCACGATGATTGGAATCCTTGACCATTATCTCTATCAAGCATTTGGTGCATCTTGGTTGATCCGGCCTGCTTCCTAATGATGTTATCGCTTCATTTTCTACAATCTATCCTTTTAGTTAGAGTTATTTTTGAGAGAAATTGGTGGAATGTTTTGAATGAAGAGTATCCCGCATGAGCTTGAGTGCACTTTATGAAGACGGAGTCTGACCCAGCACTAGTGCCGACATAGTCTACCTTCATATCCTCAGCTCACAGCCGTATAGGGGAGTTTCCTCGTTCTTATCTCTATTTCGTTATGATCGTATATGTTTTACTTTTACCGTTTAGTAATCTATGCCATATCCTTAACTTATCACTAAGTGTGGGATTCCAGCCCAAAACAAACACTTGAGAAACATTTTTCGGTATGTTCAAACTCTAAGTGTGGGATTTTACTTACAATAAAATCTCAACTCAAGAGAACATTAGGGACAATGTTCCTCTAAGTGTGGGATAGCGGTATAGAATACCTTTGGTCAGATTCTTTCTTCCAAAAGCAAACTCGGAAAATGTTCCTCAATTTTAAAAAAACTCACTTTTGCTTAAAATTTTTAAAAATTTTTGAATTACAATGTCTTGAGGGGAAGCATTTTCATATATGAGTAGTGTATTTTGGAAGTTAAGATTAAATAAGTTAGGAATTTCTTGAGCTTGAAATAATAATCTAAAAGGGCAACGCATGGCTAGGCACATATAACCCAATCTTGTAGTGAGGTATCTTGAGCCCATGAAAAGCATTCATTTTTTATGCTTCACTATTCGTTTGATGAGTGTGTGCCGATGCTTGCATCTGGAATTAGAACTTGCTCCTGTTATGCATGTCGAGACCATATTGGTAGAGTACCGTACGCGGTATAGGTGCAATCAGATGACCTTGACATTCCTTAGGATTTAAAACCCCTTTTCACATATCTCTTCAAGCCCAAAACCCTTCCAACACTCATTTTTAGTGTTGATGACCCGCCTAGGAAACCCTGTTGAGCCTTAGCCTTTTCGTTTCTTTAAAAAAAAAAAAAAAAAACCCCAAACTTTCAACCCATTCACTTTCACACCCACCAAAACCTTATCTTAGAAATTTTTAAATTTTTTTTTTGAAAAATGATATTTAGGTATTCTTTTTGCTTTCACTCCAAATCCAAAAATTCGTGTTTACTCGTAACTTCTCGCGTGCGTTTCCATATCAATACTCAAAAATCGAGAGTCTTATGGTGTGTAAAATTGGCACCAAGTAAATTCAAAATTATCAAAAGTGTGAAAAATGAAAGACAGAAAAGGTCTCAAAAGGGCAGTGAATAAACTGAAAAATTCCTTAGAAAATCCTTGGCAAAAATGCCAAGCCAATAATATAGAAAAATGGAAAAGAAACAAAAATATATATCATCTGAAATAAAGCTAAGTGCTTCAAAATCTCCCAAAAAAAAAAAAAAAAAAAAAAAAAACTCCGATTCCTAAAAGAGTATAATCTTCCGTGCGTTTTAAGAGATAGAAGTCAAAATAGCTATCTCCTCCCCTTATCGTTATCCGTTTCCGTTTTCATTAAAAAATTTATCTAAATAAAATTTTTCTTAAGTTTAAAAAGGCCTAAGATAAGCAAGACCCCTCTTATTTAAAACCAATTTCCCACTTATCCATTCCCTTTAACCCTCATCAAACATTACAACCCATCTGAATGTTCTGGGATGATTAGCACCGTCCTCACCTAAGTGGTGGAGATGTGAATCTCGAGCAAGCCTATGACGAAGGATGCCGCATGACTGGCTTATGAGCGATTTCGTTTGATTAGAATGATAGGTAACCCGAAACACTTATGAGCGAATTGAGTGACCACCTGGTGAGATCGCCTAGTCATGTATATCCCAAATAGCTTGCCCTAGAGAATTATTTCATGCTTTTGAACCGAATACCTTATTTCTTCTTGGCTTCCAGGATATATTGCTTATTTATGGATTGTTTGCTCTTAAACATTTTGATTCAACCAAAAATGCATTGACACTTTCAAATATTTTCATTGGGAAAGCAAGTGAGAAATTTGAGTTTTGCTTGAGGACAAGCAAAGTCTAAGTGTGGGATATTTGATGACACGCAAAAAGTCAAGTTTTAGTGTGCCATTATCTCACCTTTTTAGCCCAATTATGGATGAAAACATTTGAAATATACATTTTTATACTAAATTTCATAATGAAGGCTAAAATATAGACGATGCTTCAAGAATCAACTAAAAAGGCCTAAAAACGAATAAAATAGAGCACAAACGATCTTAAGCATTCCGGTTCACGTGTTTTAGCACTTTCTGAGCTCCACTTGGAATTACGACCTCTAACTTATGTCATTGTGTTCCTTAGGAGATTACGATCGCGTGGATATAAAGAACGCTCAAAACGGACACCGGATGAAGAAGTTACGCCCAAACGAAGATTCAAGACAACCGACGGACCACGATACGGGAGAGCCAAGCCGGATACGGCCAAGCCCAACCATATACGGCCAAGACCAAGCCGTATACGGCCTTTCCCAACCGTATACGGCCAAGGTCCAGCTGTATACGGCCAAATCCTCCCGTATCCGGCCTTGTCCCTCCCCCGATACGGCCAATCTCTCCCGTATACGGCCAATCTCAACCGTATCGTGTGTTTTGGTCATCCAAGGTGTGATTTTGATACGGCTGAGGAATACGGTTGAGATTTTGGAGGTGGGAATACGGTTGAGCCAAATCTATAAATACTCACCACCACCTCCTCATTTTCATCATCCAATCTCACAATTTCAATTCATTCTCACTTCTTTCTCTCACTAGAATAATTAGTAAATTTCTCTCTCTAGCACTACCCTTAGGAGTTAGAGGAGAAATCGTAGGTAATTAGGTTCTCTCTCTAGTCTCTCTCTCTAGTTTCTCTCTCTAGAAACTATTGGGAAGATTAGAGAGAGAATCCGTCACTTTAGGAGTAGCTATGTAATGTAATTCGTAGAAGCTAGCATTTGTAATACTTGGGATATTATTCGGAGAAATACAAGTGTTATTCTGCTCGCAATTATTTATCGGTCCATCCTTTCTTGTATTAATTTGTCATAATGTTCTTGTTTGATGTTTGTGATTAATTAATGTTTGGAATGCTTATTGCAATGTTTTGTGAGTAGCTTCTTGTATAGTTGCCATGATTTAAATAGTAGTGATGATGTACTTCAAATATATGATATTGGGATAACATCATTATGAAACAACGGAGGTAACGTTATACGGCTTTCATTTGTATAGCGCCGGAAACATCACTATGTGTGGAGTACGGAACGTGGAAGCTATGGAAGTCATGGGCACAATTCGTTGTGGAATAATGTTCCCGATTAGTATATAAATCGAATTGTTAAACTCTGTATCTGTCTAAACTTATCATGCATCTAGACTTAGTTATGGATCACCCTTTCCAGTCCTTCACGTGACTATCACCTTAGCTTTAGGCCTAAGTTTTGGTGGTTTGTTATCTGTATTATCGTACGAAGTGTAACGCCCCAATTTTTGTAAGTTTAAATTATATTATATGCATTTAGTTAATTACTTATATGTGTATAATATATTAATATGTTATGTAAGTTTTATGTGTTAGAAACTAGTTAGTAGACTAGCTATGTAAAGAACTTGAGTTAGAGGGTAGAAACTGTAACATTAGTGAAAGTGGAGGGGTTAAATGAGAAATTGTGTAAATAAAATCCCTGTAATCTTCTATTACCTTCCATATACAGAAATTTAAAAAGTTCAGTACGTATGTATGTATGTGTGTGACGATTTGGGAGGGAAAAAGAAGAAGAACAAGATCAAGTTTTGGGGTTAGGGTTTGATTAATTGAAGTTCTTAATCTTCAATTCAGTCTTCTAAGGTAAGAATTAACTCCCTACTTGTTTAATTTAAGCTAGGGTTTAGGCTACATAAACCCTAAATTGGTAAATTGAATGGGTAAGTGACTAATTAACTAAGTTAAAGTTCCATACATGCTAATAAGTTAGAAATAATGAATAATTTATGTTAGTTGTATTGATAAATCCCTAATCATGTGTTTTATGGGTAATTGAATTGATTTTGTATATGTAAGATCACTAAGAAGCTAAGTTCTTGGTGATTTGTGATAGTAATGGTAAGAAGTAATGTTAATTACCCATTTTTACATGTGATTAGATATTAATTGTATGGGGCTTATGTTAGATTATTAGGTGTTATGGGATTCAACATCTAATTCACATGTAAGAAGTAAGAAAGAGTTAGTTAAATATGTAAATGATAAGTGACTATGTGATTATGTGAATAGGTGATCAAGTGTGCGAGAGTTCAAGTATTTGTTTGTGCAAGTGAAAAGGTAAGTATATGGACATGTGGAACCAAGGAGTGATTTATCATTCGCTTGGTGGTATCTAAGTAATGACTTTGTCATTAGCTTAGTTTGATGTCAATTCTTCGGAATTTGGCATGTTAGATGTTATGGATCCTTAACTTGTTGCAGATTTTAATTGTTAGAATCCATTTACTTACTAAGCATTTATGCTTATTCGTTGTGTTTAACATGTTACAGGAAGTTCAAGTAAGGTAAAGGAAGAAACGGGAAAGAAGATTGTGGAAAGCTAGTGGTGGAGCTCATTGCTTGGTTAGTAATGAGTTTAATCCCTTTTTGATCATGCTTACGATACAATAACACCCCCGTTGTAAAGTTTATGGTTTTAGACAATGTTTTGAGAAGGTTAGAATGTTCACTTATGTTATGTAGAAAGTTTGAGGAAAGTTAATGTTTTGGTCAATGTCAAATTGTGAGACTTGAAATGTTAGAATTTTATGACAAAATGAATGAAAAGTGGATGTTTTGACTTTATAAAGTCAACTGAGTGTGAATGAGTGTTATTGGATAGTCAAAGTTGGAAACGGGTCAAATTGGTGCCCAAATGGGTCATTTGAAGCTTAAGTGTCAAAATGGGTCAAGTTTGTTGAAAGTCAAATGTTTTGGTGCTCATAAGTTCTAATGTTATAGTTAAATATGTGGTGAAAAGTTGGAAGTCAAATTTGCATTAGTTTGGAATTTGACATGTTAGTATTTTTGGTTTAAAATAGCCGAAAACTCGTTTACGGGTCAAATCTTGTTAAAATATAAAAATTGAAAAAGTAGAATTGAGGAAATGTTTATATGGTTATAGTGAATGTGTGTGCAAAATTTCAAGTCCTAACTCATAACGAGTAAAAAGTTATGCGTGTTTGAAGTTGGTTTAAAAAGTTGAATTTTGGCTGATTTCTGAAATACACTAAGGAACGCGATCCTGACAACTTGAGCCGGATCGCGTTCGCAAGGCAAAAATCGTCACAGAAAGTTTTTAACACACGAACGCGATCCCAACCACTTTCCCGGATCGCGTTGGTCAGTAAAAAATGAAATTTTGTGTCTTAAAAAGCTTGTTTCAACTAGGGAAAGTTATTAAAGTTAAATTATACAAATGGGGTAGTCATGGGACATTAATGAGAGTGTAAAAAAAAAAAAAAAAGTTCTAAATTTCGGGGTGTTTCAAGTTGGTATCAGAGCACGGTTTAAGGGATTCGGGTATTCACCATTAGTGGGTACTTGATCTTAGACCACTTTAATTATTGTATTGAGCATGATTTATAACTGTTATGTGTACGAGATTATGTGTGCTAATGATTTTGAATCAAAATGTGTCGTGTGGACTTTGGATATGTTATATTCTAATACAGTAATTAGTGCGCCTGGCCAACGCAATGATTATCATATTACCATATGGGTATCTATGGAAACCACGAAACATTAGAGGATAAGTTATTAGCTATTGTTAGTGTTATGTGTTAGAAGTACAGATAAAGTAGACTTGTAAATGTTAAGTAAGTTGAGTTAATTATACTGTGTCTACTTTCAGTAAAGATGGATGAGCGAGAAATAAATTTGACTCTTGGGTTTGATTCGAATCCTAGAGCCCAAGATGATGAGGCAGGAGGCAGTGGTGAAAGACCAAGGTCTCCTATTCCTAACACTGAATTGTCTTGGGAAGGTATAAAATCCCTTGTTTCTAAAGAAATTAGTCAAGCTCAAGAAACATCTCTTCCGTTTCTAGTGACGACGATTACAGACACTGTAAGAAAGATTGTGAGTGAAGAAATGCAGAAAGGGCGAGGAGAAATAGTTGTGCCCATACCAGAGGTAATTCCTCAACCCACTATTCAGGAGGAGCAGAAAAAGATCAGTTATAGAGACTTCTCAGCTTGCAACCCACCAGAGTATGACGGTGATCTGGATCCAATCAAATGTTACCGTTGGATTTCAGAAGTAGAAGGGGCATTCGCCACTGTGGATTGTCCCAACAAGTTTAAAGTAAGGTATGCAGCTAATCTTTTGAAGAATCGTGCTAAGTGGTGGTGGAATGTACAGTGTAGAACCAAGGGTGATGAAGCTATTAGCAAGTTAACTTGGGAAGAGTTTAAAGTGATGTTTGAAAGCACGTATTCTCAAGACGCAGATTTAAATAGAATTCGCCAAGAGTTTCTTGCTATGGAGCAAACAAACGAATCGGTGAATGAGTTGGTGGGTAATTTTCTGGATAGAGCTCGTTTTTGTCCAGAATATATGGATAATCCAAGGATGCTTATGAATCATTTTCATAAGGTCTTGAAGAAAGAAATCAGAAAGTATGTACTTCCGAAGAGATGTCAGACACTTGAAGAGATGATAGATGAAGCTCGGTTTCAGGAATTAGAATTGAAGAAAGATGAGCCAGTTGGAGTGCCTGCAAAGAGAAAGACTGAACAAACCTATACTCCATCGAAGAAGTTTAAACCGAGTGGGAGTACAAAGAAAGAAGATAGACCGGTGCCACCCGAATGTAAAAAGTGTCATCGAAAACACTTTGGAGAATGTAAGTTTGGCACCAATGCTTGTTACCAATGTGGACAAGAAGGTCACTTTGGCCGTGATTGTCCAAATCCAATCAGAGTTTGTTATGGTTGTTATCAACCAGGGCACATAAAGTCTGAGTGTCCGAATCTTGGGAACAGGCCTGTTATTCCAGCTCCAAAGAAGAATACAGAAAAGAAAACTACAGAAATTCCAAGGTCCAGAGGCCGTTCCTTCCAAATCACTGCTGAGGAAGCTCAGCGAGCTCCTGATGTTCTGACAGGTACCTTTCTTGTAAATTTAATGCCCGCACATGTGTTATTTGATTCGGGAGCTTCGCGATCTTTTGTGTCAGAAAAGTTTAGTCAAAGATTTTCTATTCCCCTTAGTGAGTTAGACACTCCACTAGATGTTGAAATCGCTGATGATAGAGTAGTTTATGTGGCTAGTGTATATCGTGGGTGTCAACTCCAAATCAGTAATGAGTATTTCCTTATAAATCTTATCCCAATGCAAATGGGTGAATTTGACGTAGTAGTGGGTATGGATTGGCTTGGTAGACATAATGCGGTTATACAGTGCGGGAAAAAGATTATTCGTGTCAATGCTCCAAGTGGGGGAGTGATTGATATATATGGAGAAAAGAAAAAGCAATCCTTATCCATTTGTACCTTTGCTCGTGCCAAGCATCATTTGTCACGTGGTTGTCAAGCCTTTTTGGCCCACGTGATAGATCTTCAGAAAAGTGTTCCAAAACTCGAGGAGATTCCTGTTGTAAAGGAGTTTCCCGATGTTTTTCCTAACGAGCTACCGGGTATTCCACCCGATAGGCAAGTCGAATTTCGTATAGATCTTATCCCTGGAGCTACTCCTATTGCTAAAACTCCGTATAGACTTGCCCCTTCAGAAATGCAAGAGTTGATGAAACAGTTACAAGAATTGTTAGATAAGGGGTTTATTCGTCCAAGTAGTTCACCATGGGGTGCTCCAATTTTGTTTGTTAAGAAAAAGGATGGAACAATGCGCATGTGTATAGATTATCGGGAATTGAATAAGGTCACCATCAAGAATAGGTATCCCTTACCTAGGATTGATGATTTGTTTGACCAATTGCAAGGTGCCAGCTATTTTTCTAAGATTGATTTACGTTTTGGTTATCACCAACTCAAGGTTCGAGAAGAAGATGTATCTAAAACAGCTTTTAGAACCAGATACGGTCATTATGAGTTTGTGGTAATGCCTTTTGGGCTAACTAATGCCCCAGCAGCCTTTATGGATCTCATGAATCGGGTATGTCGTCCTATGCTCGATAAATCTGTAATAGTGTTTATTGATGATATTCTTGTTTATTCCAAGTCTGCTGGTGAACATGAACTCTATTTGAGGCAAGTTTTGCAAATGTTACGTAGTGAAAAGCTTTATGCCAAGTTCTCGAAATGTGAATTTTGGCTTCTTGAAGTTCATTTTCTGGGTCATGTTGTAAATCGTCAAGGAATTAAGGTTGATCCTACCAAAGTCGAGGCGGTGATGAAATGGGAACCCCCAACCAATCCGACTGAGGTAAGGAGTTTTCAGGGTTTAGCCGGGTATTATAGGCGGTTTATCCAGGATTTCTCCAAAATTGCTACTCCACTTACAAAGCTTACTCGTAAGAATATTAAGTATGAATGGAAAGATGAGCATGAACAGGCCTTCAGAACCCTTAAATTAAAGTTAAGTCAGGCACCTATCTTAGTACTTCCCGATGGTACTGAAGATATGGTTGTATATTGTGATGCCTCTCATAATGGGTTGGGTTGTGTACTGATGCAACGTGGAAGAGTGATAGCCTATGCCTCGAGACAGTTGAAAGAACATTAGAAAGGTTACCCGGCGCATGATTTAGAACTTGCAGCAGTTGTTTTTGCCCTTAAAATATGGAGACATTATTTGTATGGAGTAAAGTGCACTATTTATACTGATCATAAAAGTCTTAAGTATTTCTTTGATCAGAGAGATCTTAATATGAGACAGAGACGTTGGTTAGATTTGGTGAAGGATTATGATTGTGAAATCCTTTATCATCCTGGAAAAGCGAATGTAGTTGCAGATGCTCTCAGTAGAAAGGCAATGCATCATGCCTTGATTGTTAGATCTCTTCGAATTACAGTCTCTCCAAGCTTGTTAGATCAGATTAAAGAAGTGCAACATAAAGTTTGGCAGAAAGGTGATTGGAAAGTAGAACGTATTAAGGGCCAGATTCAGAATATTGTTGAAGATTCCCAAGGATTAAAGACTCGATATGGCAGAATCTGGATTCCAAAGTCAATAGAGTTAAAGAAATTATTGCTTGATGAGGCGCATAGATCCAGATATTCTATTCATCATGGTGCCACTAAAATGTATCACGATTTAAAAGCAGATTATTGGTGGCCAGGTATGAAAAGAGAGATTGTTAAATATGTCGAACAATGTCTAACTTGTTTATAGGTGAAAGCAGAACATCAAAAGCCAATGGGAATGATGTAACCCTTGGATATTCCTGTCTGGAAGTGGGAGCATGTTACTATGGATCTAATCACCAAATTGCCAAAAACCCGACGCCAGCATGATACAATTTGGGTGATTGTGGATCGGTTGACGAAAAGTGCTATATTTCTGCCAATTAAAGAGACGTATACTTCAGAGGCACTTGCAGATTTATATGTTCAAGAAGTGGTGGCACGTCATGGAGTACCTCTTTCTATTGTTTCTGACCAGGATAGCAGATTTACTTCCAGGTTTTGGAACAAGTTTCAAGAAGACTTGGGTACTCGCGTTAACTTAAGCACAGCTTTTCATCCGCAGACTGATGGTCAGAGTGAAAGAACTATTCAAACGTTAGAAGACATGTTAAGAGCTTGTGCTATTGACTTCGGTGGTAGCTGGGATGAACATTTACCTTTGGCAGAGTTTTCATACAATAATAGTTACCACGCGAGTATAGGTATGCCACCCTATGAAATGCTATATGGAAGAAAGTGTAGGACTCCAATTTGTTGGGGCGAGATTGGTCAGAGGGAGTTGGGTAGTACTGATATCGTGCAGAAAACAGATGAAAAGATTGACCAAGTCAGAGAACGTTTAAAAATGGCACAGGACCGTCAAAAGTCTTATGCCGATATTAGAAGACGCCCAATTGAATTTCAGGTTGGAGATAAAGTGATGTTAAAAGTATCTCCATGGAAAGGCATCATACGTTTCAGAAAACGAGGAAAGTTAAGTCCTCGATTTATTGGTCCTTTCAAGATTTTAGAAAGAATAGGAAAAGTAGCTTATAGACTTGAGCTACCGGAAGAGTTAGCAGGAATCCACAGCACTTTCCACGTGTCATACTTAAGGAAGTGTTTGGTGGATGAGGCGTCTTATGTACCTTTAGAAGAGATAGAAATCAACGATCAACTGAACTATGTAGAACAACCGATAATGATTTTAGAAGAAAAAGTTAAGAGATTGAGAAATAAAGAAATTAGGCTGTTCAAAGTTCAGTGGAAGCACAGAAAAAGGTCAGAGTTTACATGGGAACCGGAACATGAGATTGTTAAATATTATCCGGCTTTGTATCAAGAATGGATTGTGAGGACACAATCCTGAATAAGTGGGGGAGAGTTGTAACGCCCCAATTTTTGTAAGTTTAAATTATATTATATGCATTTAGTTAATTACTTATATGTGTATAATATATTAATATGTTATGTAAGTTTTATGTGTTAGAAACTAGTTAGTAGACTAGCTATGTAAAGAACTTGAGTTAGAGGGTAGAAACTGTAACATTAGTGAAAGTGGAGGGGTTAAATGAGAAATTGTGTAAATAAAATCCCTGTAATCTTCTATTACCTTCCATATACAGAAATTTAAAAAGTTCAGTACGTATGTATGTATGTGTGTGACGATTTGGGAGGGAAAAAGAAGAAGAACAAGATCAAGTTTTGGGGTTAGGGTTTGATTAATTGAAGTTCTTAATCTTCAATTCAGTCTTCTAAGGTAAGAATTAACTCCCTACTTGTTTAATTTAAGCTAGGGTTTAGGCTACATAAACCCTAAATTGGTAAATTGAATGGGTAAGTGACTAATTAACTAAGTTAAAGTTCCATACATGCTAATAAGTTAGAAATAATGAATAATTTATGTTAGTTGTATTGATAAATCCCTAATCATGTGTTTTATGGGTAATTGAATTGATTTTGTATATGTAAGATCACTAAGAAGCTAAGTTCTTGGTGATTTGTGATAGTAATGGTAAGAAGTAATGTTAATTACCCATTTTTACATGTGATTAGATATTAATTGTATGGGGCTTATGTTAGATTATTAGGTGTTATGGGATTCAACATCTAATTCACATGTAAGAAGTAAGAAAGAGTTAGTTAAATATGTAAATGATAAGTGACTATGTGATTATGTGAATAGGTGATCAAGTGTGCGAGAGTTCAAGTATTTGTTTGTGCAAGTGAAAAGGTAAGTATATGGACATGTGGAACCAAGGAGTGATTTATCATTCGCTTGGTGGTATCTAAGTAATGACTTTGTCATTAGCTTAGTTTGATGTCAATTCTTCGGAATTTGGCATGTTAGATGTTATGGATCCTTAACTTGTTGCAGATTTTAATTGTTAGAATCCATTTACTTACTAAGCATTTATGCTTATTCGTTGTGTTTAACATGTTACAGGAAGTTCAAGTAAGGTAAAGGAAGAAACGGTAAAGAAGATTGTGGAAAGCTAGTGGTGGAGCTCATTGCTTGGTTAGTAATGAGTTTAATCCCTTTTTGATCATGCTTACGATACAATAACACCCCCGTTGTAAAGTTTATGGTTTTAGACAATGTTTTGAGAAGGTTAGAATGTTCACTTATGTTATGTAGAAAGTTTGAGGAAAGTTAATGTTTTGGTCAATGTCAAATTGTGAGACTTGAAATGTTAGAATTTTATGACAAAATGAATGAAAAGTGGATGTTTTGACTTTATAAAGTCAACTGAGTGTGAATGAGTGTTATTGGATAGTCAAAGTTGGAAACGGGTCAAATTGGTGCCCAAATGGGTCATTTGAAGCTTAAGTGTCAAAATGGGTCAAGTTTGTTGAAAGTCAAATGTTTTGGTGCTCATAAGTTCTAATGTTATAATTAAATATGTGGTGAAAAGTTGGAAGTCAAATTTGCATTAGTTTGGAATTTGACATGTTAGTATTTTTGGTTTAAAATAGCCGAAAACTCGTTTACGGGTCAAATCTTGTTAAAATATAAAAATTGAAAAAGTAGAATTGAGGAAATGTTTATATGGTTATAGTGAATGTGTGTGCAAAATTTCAAGTCCTAACTCATAACGAGTAAAAAGTTATGCGTGTTTGAAGTTGGTTTAAAAAGTTGAATTTTGGCTGATTTCTGAAATACACTAAGGAACGCGATCCTGACAACTTGAGCCGGATCGCGTTCGCAAGGCAAAAATCGTCACAGAAAGTTTTTAACACACGAACGCGATCCCAACCACTTTCCCGGATCGCGTTGGTCAGTAAAAAATGAAATTTTGTGTCTTAAAAAGCTTGTTTCAACTAGGGAAAGTTATTAAAGTTAAATTTTACAAATGGGGTAGTCATGGGACATTAATGAGAGTGTAAAAAAAAAAAAAAAAAAAAAAAAGTTCTAAATTTCGAGGTGTTTCACGAAGCCGTGTCCGTTACTGTAATTCGGCTAAATTACTGGGTATAGCAATGGAAACACCACTGGTGGTGTCCAGCCGTGAAAGCCTAAGGAAAAGCCGTTGGTACCGTCATTGTGGACTACCTAGAAACCCTAGAATATGGTCTAGGCACCATAAAGCTGTGGAAATGCCAAGTACACCGTAGGCCTACCCCTGGTTACGACACACTGTGGAAATACAGTAACTAAAGTACACCATATCTATAGTTAGGGTTGGTTAACATGTGGAAAAGCAGTTATACAGGGTGAGATTAATTCTGGTTATGAACGCCGTGGAAATGCTGTAAGCACTGTACACTGTAATTGTACCTAGAATTGGTTGAACTGTGGGACAGCTGGAGTACACGGTAGACTGATTCCTGATTATACGGTATTGTGGAAAATGGTTACAGTACTGTACACCGTAGTAATACCTAGGGTTAGCAACCGCTGTGGAAAAGTGCACTGTACCCCGCTAAGTGTGTCTAGGGATGAATGATTGATCGCAAAGGAGAGTTCTAGATCATGACAGAAGTATTTGAGCTAATAAAACCTAAGGAATGAGTCTAGAGATGAAAGTCAAGCCCAGCAGTGGTTCAGGATTCTTAAAACCCCTAGACTCGACAAAACTGATAGTTTAGAATACAAAGATAATAATCAGTACACGTTTAGATAATAACATTTAGACTTAGGTGTTAAGAAAGGTCAGAATAACCCAATGGGCAGCCTGTTACCTTATTCCTGCACCCTTCAAGGGTCGCTGTCTCTACAAAGACATGTGTGGTGGGTCGGATAGTCTGTTCTGATCAGAATCACGATAGCCTAGGTACTCAGTGACATACTTATTTAGGTTTAACCAAAACAAGTAGGGTCCTAGTGTTTACACCTATAGTTTACTTGTCTGTTACCTAAATGTGTCCCATAATGAACATCATCCCAGTAATACACTTTTCTAAATCATGGTGAACCGCGTATCCGTCATCCTTAAGTGTTACATATATGCTAGCTTCCCTTTTATTTTATGTTTTATTAGTTTAAATAAATTAGAAAACCAAATACAAACCTATCCAACTATTCAAAAACCCAGCTTAATTAAGTTATCCGAACGAGCTCTGCTTCAATTCTACCGTCGTGAGGAACGACCCTGGATCATCCTTACCACATACTAATATCAGGTGTTCGTACCTAATAATAGTAAGTAGTTCGGAATGTTTTGGCTCCCCCCGACTATTATAAATTTAAAACTACCACATGATGCCGCGTTGAGCGTGAGGTCCGCAACGGCAGGGAAGCGATTCCCGAAAACCTGACCTCTCGGCGCGCATCAATTCTTAACCCCAAAACACAAACAGAACGATTTTAAGGGAATACGTTCGGGAATACTCGGGGGAATCCGGCGGATTCCCGGGAATACGACCGTATTCAAGGGAATACGTCCGTATTCCCAGTGCAGACCAGAACCTGCACTTTCAGCACAAACACAACTCCGAGACCAAAACTCCATTTTACCAAAATCAGTTGCAAACACAAATTTTACCATAAAATTGACCACAAACATCAACTATAATCATATGATAACAACTACTAACATCAAACAACCTATTCTAACATCTAATTCAAGCATCAATCATCATCAAAACCCCAAAATCATCAAAACCTAGCTTATGAACTAACTATCAAGAACACAACTAATTCTAGCACATAATCATCATGTAATCAACTCATATCAATGAATAATCAACAAGTAATTAACAAAACATAATTTACAAGCTTCAATTCATACCAAACACCAATATTCATCATATACCTAATTTCACTAAAATGAACTTAAGAACCCCAAAACACTTACAATCTAGTGATGAAGATGATGTAGGAGATGATGATAATCAGATTCCCTTTTAACACAATTAATCACTAGCTTTAAATTCTTGATTTAATTTGAGATAGATGAGAGGTGAGGGTTTAGAGAGTTTCAAAGGAAATGAAGAACACAATTGAGGTGTGTGAGAAATGAGTCGGTCCACCACCGCCCCACTCTTTTAATATGTATAAAATTATACCCGCTTCCTAGCCTATTGTCTGGAACCCGAAAATACCCGTAAGTCAAAATACTTTTATTTTACCGTGAACTTTGTTTATTTAAAACAATCAATATTTTATTAGTCACAATAAAATCGGTGACTCTTTTACTTGTTTATTTTCCAAATAAACCATTTAAACTTAATAAAATACAATTTATTTCCAGGCCCAGAAACAGGATGTTACAGTTTCCACCCCTAGTTATATAGTTTCCACTGCTAGTTATATCCGTTTCCACTTCTAGTTATATCTGTTTCCACTTCTAGTTATATCGTTTTCACTGCTAGTTATATCCGTTTCCACTTCTAGTTATATCTGTTTCCATTTCTAGTTATATTCGTTTCCACTTCTAGTTATATTCGTTTCCACCCCTAGTTATATCGTTCCACTGCTAGTTATATCCGTTTTCACTTCTAGTTATATCTATTTCCACTTCTAGTTATATTCGTTTCCACTTCTAGTTATATCTGTTTCCACTTTTAGTTATATCGTTTCCAGATTGCAACTCGATTGGGCTCTCGATTTGGCTCATTTTTAGTCCTCAAGTTCTACTAAAAATCACACATATTCTTCTAGGGTCTAGTTTATTACCAAAACTTCCCAAGAATTATAGTGGCCTTTAAGGTGGTCAAATAACATTATAACGAAGAGATAGACAAATCGGGTCCAAAACAGTTACAGCTCAAAGATTGGCTTCTACACTTGAATCCGTGAGGATCTGGTCAAAGTGGTAAACACAAAAGTTGTAGCCAACATCTTAACAGTCATTTTTCGTTTAGACTTCGTAAGTTGATTCTTTCTAGAACTCGAGATATAGACAAAATGGTGGAGTATATTTTCTGGAACAGGAAACTGTTTTGGTATATACATATGAAAAATGATTTTTAAACTTATTATTCGGACATTTCTTTGTTGTATGAACAATCTAACATGTATATAAACATTATTCAAGAAGATCTAATGGAAAGAAATGCTCACAATAGGTGTTAGAGATCGAACTAGAGAGGAACATGGTAGATGATGCTTTTGCTTCCTACTTCTTTGTTTTCTTCCAAGTAGTTGAAAGATGATGAATGATGTTGATGATGATGCCGTGAACAAAGAGAGGAGGAGAAGAAGAAGATTGGTGTGTGTTTTCTTGAGTGAGAGTAGTGAGGTGGAAGGTGGTTCATGAATGAGAAATGGGAAAGAGAATTATTGGTACTAAATGGTCAAAAAGGGGAAAACAAGATCCACAAATCGTGGGTCTTGTTTTTGAGGCTGAAATCCGGCCCACATGGGGCCCACAAGGTGGTGGTTGTCTTCAATTTTTGTTCCCCGAGTTTACGCTGCGTGCTGTGTTCGTTTTCCCGGTTGTTTAAACATATATTTAAACGTTATATAATATACGTACGTGTTATAAATACGATTAAATTTTCGATATTTTCAAATGAAGTATTTTATCACAATACTTATTAATGATTTATAAAAATATAACTTTAGTTTTGTTTCGATTGTCGAGCGCGTTTCACGTATTGTTGGTCGCATATAAGTTATTTGTACGATACGAAATACTTATGAAATATTATCGAAATAATATTTAGAGATAAATATGTTTATCAAATAATTCGATATTATTTAATAAATTGGGTTCACCAACGTCCATATTAATGGATCGGAATTAGGCCGATATACAATGACACGATTTAATAAATCATGTTAATGCGTATATATAATAATACACGTAATGGTACATACAATTAGCCTAACACAGAACTAATTACATGTATTAACACAATGATTATGACCTAATAACTAGTCCTAATTTGAAGGGTGTGACATTCTCCCCTTGTTAAGAGAATTTCATCCCGAAATTTAGCTTTGAGTCGTGTGAGTGGAGTCTGAGAAAAGATGTGGATATTTGAGTCGCATCTGGTCTTCCCGTTCCCAAGTGAATTTCGGACCGCGCCGCGAATTCCACCGAACTTTGACAATAGGGATACTACTTTGCTTAAGCCGTTTGACCTCACGGTCCATGATCTCCACTGGTGTCTCGACGAAGTGAAGTTTGTCGTCTATTTGAATCTCGTTAAGAGGAAAAATGAGTGTCTCATCGGACAGGCATTTCTTAAGATTAGAAATGTGAAATGTGGGATGCACGCTACTGAGCTCGGGCGGTAGTTGCAATCGATATGCGACTGGACCAATCCTTTCGAGGATTTCAAAAGGTCCAACGTATCTGGGATTCAATTTTCCACGCTTTCCGAATCGGATGACACCTTTCCAAGGTGTTACTTTTAGTAATACTCGATCCCCAACTTGAAACTCGAGATGCTTGCGTCTCACGTCAGCATAACTCTTCTGACGATCACGTGCGGCCTTTCAGCCGTTGCTGGATACCAACGATCTTCTCGGTGGTTTCATGAATGATTTCTGGGCTAGTGAGTTGGCTGTCTCCCACTTTGGTCCAACAGATAGGCGATCGGCACTTACGACCGTACAGTGCCTCAAATGGAGCAACTCCAATACTGGTATGGTAGCTGTTGTTGTACGAGAATTCACACAATGGCAAGTGATGTTCCCAATTTACACCGAAGTCAATCACGCAGGCACGTAGCATATCTTCCAGTGTTTGAATTGTCCTTTCACTTTGACCGTCAGTTTGTGGATGATATGCAGTACTCATATCCAAACGAGAACCCAAGTATTTTTGTAATTATTGCTAAAAGTAAGATGTAAAACGGCTGTCTCTATCAGAGATAATTGAGATTGGAACGCCGTGTCGGGATACGATCTCCTTCAAATAGATTCGTGTGAGACATTCCATTTTATCAGTTTCCTTGATGTGAAGGAAATAAGCACATTTGGTGAGCCGGTCCACGATCACCCAAATGGTATCGCAACCGCTTGATGTTCTTGGGAGTTTAGTGATGAAATCCATACCAATTTGCTCCCATTTGCACTGGGGAATGTCTGGTTGTTGAAGTAGACCGGATGGTTTCTGATATTCGGCTTTGACTTTTGAGCAGGTGAGGCACTTGCTGACGTACGTGGCAATTTCAGCCTTCATGTTTGGCCACCAATACATCTCCTTGATGCCATGATACATCTTATCAGATCCAGGATGTATAGAGTATTTGGACTTGTGAGCTTCATCCATCACCAAGTCTCGAAGGTTTCCGAAGTAGGGCAACCAGATCCGGTTTGCGAAGTACTTAACCCCGTTGGGTTTGGTTTCGAATTGTTTCTCCATGTTGCGCAAGGCCTCATTTTTAAGATTTTCAGGTTTCAATGCTTCGAGTTGAGTGGTGATGATTAGAATGATGAGATCATTATGAATGATCATGCTGAGGGCTCGGACTCGAAGTGGTTTTGTGCGCTCTTTTCGACTTAGGGCATCGGCAACAACATTTTCTTTGCCCGGATGGTATTTGATTTCGCAGTCGTAATCGGTGAGCAACTCGACCCAGCGACGTTGCCTTATATTGAGATCCTTCTGATCGAATATGTGCTGGAGGCTTTTATGATCGGTGAAGATGGTACATTTTGTGCCATACAGATAGTGTCTCCAGATTTTGAGTGCAAACGCTATGGCTCCTAGTTCGAGATCATGAGTCGTGTAGTTCTTCTCGTGAAACTTGAGTTGTCGGGAGGCGTAGGCAATAACCTTGTCTCGTTGCATCAACACGCAACCAAGACCTTGGTGTGAGGCATCACAGTATACCATGAAGTCTTCGTTGCCTTCGGGTAATGATAGGATAGGTGCACTGCAAAGCTTTTGTTTTAATAGCTGAAATGCTGACTCCTGCTTATCAGTCCAATCGAACTTCTTTTCCTTCTGAGTCAGTGTCGTAAGAGGTTGGGCTATTTTCGAGAGAAATTCTCTATGAAGCGTCGATAGTAACCAACAAGTCTTAAGAATTGGCGTACTTCATTCGGCGTTGTCGGTGCTTGCCAGCACTTGATAGCCTTAATCTTTGATGGATCTACGTGAATTCCCTGACTGTCAATCACATGAACGAGGAATTGAACGGTTTGCATCCAGAACTCGCACTTGGAGAACTTAGCATACAACTCTTCGTGTCTCATAATATCTAGGATGACTTTGAGATGTTGCGCGTGTTCCTGTTCGTTGCGCGAGTAAATGAGAATGTCATCGATGAAGACAATGACAAACTTGTCGAGATATGGTTTGCACACTCGGTTCATAAGATCCATGAATACAGCCGGTGCATTTGTTAATCCGAATGGCATCACTTGGAACTCGTAATGGCCATAGCGAGTTCGGAAGGCGGTCTTTGGGATGTCGATGCCGCGAATTCGTAATTGATGATATCCAGATCGCAGATCGACCTTTGAATAGAAACTTGACCCCTGAAGTTGGTCGAATAGGTCATCAATACGAGGTAGTGGATAGCGATTCTTGACAGTTAATTTGTTCAACTCTTTGTAGTCGATACACATCCTAAATGAACCGTCCTTCTTTTTCACAAATAGGACCGGAGCTCCCCAAGGTGACGAACTCGGTCTAATAAATTTCTTATCCAACAGTTCCTGTAACTGAGTGGACAACTCCTGAAGTTCTGAAGGGGCTAAACGATACGGGGCTCGTGCAACGGGTGCTGCCCCGGGCACGAGGTCGATTGAGAACTCAACTTTTCTCGGTGGTAGAAGACCAGGCAAGTCTTCGGGAAAGACTTCTGGAAAGTCTATAACGATGGGCACATCCTCAAGTCGTTTCTCTTCCAACTTTTTCTCCATAACGTGCGCGAGGATTGCCTGATAACCCTTTCTCAAATACTTTCGAGTTTTGATGCAGGAAATGATATTCAATCTCGTCCCACCGATCTCCCCTTGTATGACTAAAGTACTACCGGTGGCGAGAGGAATGCGAACAATTTTATCGTAGCAGACGATTTCAGCGTGGTGCTTTGACAGCCAGTCCATGCCAACAATGACGTCGAAACTCCCGATCTTGACAGGTATAAGGTCGATAGAAAAGAACTCGTCGGATAGATTTAAAGTGCAATTAGGTATTACACTATCGGTCTCTACGAGTTTTCCATTAGCTAATTCTACAAGATACTTAGCATATAGGGCAATGGGGGTGATATCAAGCAATGGACTAAACTTATCAGATATAAAGCTCCTATCAGCACCGGTATCAAATAGAACAGATGCAGTAAGATTGTTGAGGAAGAACGTACCCGAGACCACATTCGGGTCTTGACGGGCTTCTCCTGAGTTCAGAACAAATGCTCTCCCTTTAGCAGTGTTGTTGTTGCCCTTATTCTTCAGCTTTGGGCACTCTTTCCTGTAATGCCCGGTGTTCCCACATTCATAACAGGTTTTGGATTGTTGGGTGTTGTTGCTGGGATTATTGTTATTGGTGGTGGGAGACCTATAGTCCTTGGTTAGATGCCTATGCCTCTTACAGTTGTTGCAAAAGATACCGCAAGGACCTTCATGGTGGCGTTTGCACTTGGAACAATACGGTTTATTCCCCTTGTAACCCCTGTTGGAACCAGAACCAGGGTTGGTGGTCTTATCAGACTCAGACCTCTTGGACGATGGTTGGTTTTGATTGGGGTTTCCAGACCACTTCCTTTTGTTGTTACCAGAAGATGGAGTGGGTGATTCCTGGCTATCATTCATAGCTATGAGTTTGTGAGCCAATCGGATGGTACCCTGAAGAGTGGTTTGGTTTGAAGAGGCGACGTTTCCCCGGACAGGTTCCGGAAGGCCGCGAATGTACTTCTTGATTCGCTCAATTTCTGTACTAACCATGGCGGGGCGCAAAAGAGCAAGTTGTTGGAACCTGGTGGTGTATCCAACAATGTCGGTTCCCTGAACCTTTAGGTTCCAGAACTCTTCATCTAGTTTCTAGAGTTGTTCGCTTGGGCAGTACTCATCCGTGAGCTTTTTCTTTAGATCCTCCCAAGGGAGCAGATAGGCGGTGTCGATACCCACAGACTGGGCATATGAATTCCACCATGTGAGAGCACCGTCTGCAAAAGTGCCAGTAGAGAACTTGACTTTGTCATCCTCCGCACACTTGCTGATGCGGAAAACATATTCCATTTTCTCAACCCACCTGATCAACCCAATAGCGCCTTCCGTGCCTTTGAAGTTCAGAGGTTGGCAGTTTAAGAAGTCCTTGTAGGAACAGGGCTTGGGGACTGGAGCAGTTTTAGCAGTATCGCTATTCCTCCTAGAGTTTTGTGGAGAATTCTGAGCCAAAGCCTCGGCTACTGCTTGGGAAATGAGGGATGCAATCTGAGCATCAAAGTAAGGTCTTGTCTTCGGTGGCATGATTCTTCAAAAGACAAGAAAAGAATAAATGAGTTATCTGTACAAATTCATGATATGTCACCTATGTATATATAGGAGGTAATACACAACAACACAAGTGATAATCATAATTCAACAGATAACAGAGTTGAATACAAGTTGCGAGTTTTCGAGAGAACGGGTAAGGTTTTACTTATGGAAACCTACAAGTCCTTCTAACAATAGGTTTCGCTTGTTATTCCGAAGAATAAAGATGATGAAAGGAATACGAAATGATAATCTTCCGAGTGTGTACGTGACGGTACAGCGAGACGTGTTAGCTTCGGTGACGTGTGCATTAACGAGTGATTTATCACGTGAGGTGTATATATATATATAATCGATATATATATAATAACGTAGAGAGTCGTACGTGGGTAAGGCTTATTCATATATATACCTACAATACATATAATAGCCTAGAGAGTAGTACGTAGGTGAGGCCTATGTATGTATATACGTCTATATCACATAATAGCCTAGTGTGTGTCTAGCACAAAACAAGTAAGAGTATCGGTTCTCTCGTGGTCAGAGTCAACTAGTACATTCCTGTTCAACATAACCCCTTTCAGATCTCACATCATCATCATTTAATTGTACATAGTTAGCTATGCTATGTTAAATTAAACTCGTATGATATAATTCCTGAACCAGTTATACCTAATGAGGAATACTGCCAAACGGTCATAGTCTAGGCCCACTAAATGCAACCTAGTTCACTATAACCTTAGGCTTTGATACCAATATGTCGCACTCCCAAATTCGGGTTGCGGAAGCAAATTGGGTCGGGGCGCGACTAATCAAATATCAAGCACACAAGGTACAATGAACGACTCTATATGCATCGTTTACAATACATTGATATTATAAAAGTCTTACACTGTTATAATAGTTTACAAAAGCTCGAGATTAATGATAGAGATTCTATGGCATAACTAATTTTACAAAAATAGTAATGCATGACAATCTCCTGATGTTTGCATGAGGCTCGAGCTAATGGGCATCCTGAGTGAGAAAACCTATTACTGCTGCGAACCTGAGAATACATGTTGTTTTGTTTTACATGTGAATGCAAGTATCAAATATCGCTATATTCTGCATGAGTTTATCATCTAATCATTTAAGTCCTCCAAGCATAGTTTGGTAATACCTTGTAGCGTGAATGTTAATGTATGGTACCATACGGGACTGACAATCCACGTCCGGGTTAGCAAGCATTGACTGGTCAAAATGGACGCATTATCATTTGTGAATACGTGTGTTGATTAGGCATACGCATAGAGGCACCCTCGCTCAGGCACTGATTGTGATCCTGACCCCTCAGTTAAGCTCAGACTAGGGGTGTTCACGGTCCGGTCCAGCCAGTTTTTTACCAAAATTCGGTCCGGACCGGTTGTTGACGGTTTCTGAAATTTCAAACCAAACCGGACCAATTAGATATATTAACCGGACCGGACCAAACCGGTTTTTCCAATCCGGTTCAGCCGGTTTGACGGTTTTTTTAATTTTTGCCATTGAATAAATGTGAACAACATAACATGATAACATTACTAATTAATATTCAACAATAATCATAAACAGTCGTCTCAAACGAACATAAAATTCGAACAAAACAAATGCAATAATTCATTAGATAATTGATGCTACTAAAACTAATTATAGATAGTTTATATGTTGTTGCTAGGTCCCACATTTGTGAAGCAATCGTTGAGGATATGAGAAGCGGGTTTCCACGTACCAACTAAAGCTTCCACTTTGGCCCAATTTGATTCATTAATCAAACCACCCTCACACTTTCTAAGTGCTTTCTCTCAGCTAGAATCTCTCAAAAGCAAATTAGAGAATGCTTTCTTAAATTTCAAAGCTCTTTCAAGCATCAAGAAACTAGATGTTAATCCTTTTCAAGATCAACGCATAATTGTACGAGGTTATTACTTTCTAGTTGCTCCTCTTCAACACAAGACTTGAACAATTGAAACCTTGCGGGAGTAGACCTCACATACTTCACAAGAACACGAATTTTATTCACGGACACGCTAATATCATTCATGTTATGATTATCATTAACCAAATCTATTTTTTGTACCTAATGTGTTGTGTGTGTATAATATGAAAATAAGAATGCTACTGATAAGAATGAATGAATGATGGTAAATTACTGAGCATATATAGAAAAACGAAAGTAGTAGTGTGGTACTAGTAGGTAGAATATATTAGTGTGATCCTTATTAGTAGGTAGAAAATAAGTGGCTTCTAGCCAAAATAAGTGAGTTGTCATTTTCAATACAACTATAAAACACAAGTACATACTGGACATCAATTTGAAAATATCATTCAATTTACATTAATATCATTCAATTTACAAAATAATGGCTCACAAGTCAGAAGTCTTTTCCAACTTAATAAGAGTCATTTCTAGGCTTCTAGCCAAAATAAGAGTCTAACTACTTCAATACAAGTACATCACCAAAAATAATAGCCATTTACAACTTCAAAAATATCAAATCTTTATTTACCAACTTCAAAAGCCATCTCGTTAGTAGACAATACCACAACCTGCAAAAACAGCCCACATAACCCATTTCCATTTCCACCAAAAAAAAAGAAAAAAAATACTAAATAATTTAAAAAAGCAGAATAGCCCATCTCCATTTCATCACAATAAACAACCAATTGACCTTTATTAAAAAATTAAAAAGGGATGACCCAAGCACTACTTAAACAATTAACAATACAAAAGAGTTCATAAAAGAGACACAAAATAGTTAAATGCTACACCTACCAAGTACCAAGAGTTCACAGACAACACTTATGACTTATGCACAAAGCCACAAACTCATGTTGTTACCTTTACATAAAGTTGGTCCCCACATGTATTATAAATTCATTCTTTTAAAAGATAAAGATCACATGCTGCAACTATATACAATATTTATTCCTTTAAAAAATAGCCCATATATTTGCCATGCAAAACTGCCATGCATAATAGATCAATGGCTAATTGCCTAGTTACTTGCATGTTTAAATATGTATACAATAACATACCTCCAAGACACTTCATACTATGATTCAATATGATCAGTAGAAAGATTCAAAACAGTGGCAAAATCTGAAACAAATGATAAGAATGTATTTTGTTAGTAACAATAATAATAGTATAATACAACAATTAAATAGCAACTTGTAGATTATACAAAACATTGTATCATACCCTCCTCAAGATCTTCAATGTCTTGCAACGCTCCTCGGATATCAATTGGATCAAGTGAAACTTCACTCCTTAACCAGTTTTGTGAGCATACGAGTGCCTGCATCGTTTTTGGAGTGAGACTACTTCTATAAGAATCAATAACTCGACCTCCGGTACTAAATGCAGATTCTGAAGAAACAATGGACACGGGAACAGCAAGACATCTTTTGCAATCCGAGATAAAATCTTATACTTAAAGGAATTCATTTCCCACCAACCCAACAAGTCAAAATCTCCATCGATACTTTCTTTTGGGTCTTTTATATATCTATCCAATTCTGATTTTTGACCATCATCAACAGATTTCAAAAAAGACTTATACTTTGATAAATGTGTATCATGAACGTTGATAACACGCAAAAAGTCAAGTTTTTACGTACGTTATCTCCCTCATTTTAAGCCCAAAGTTAGCTAAAACGCGCTCTAAATGACATTTATTTTGAAATTTTGTTAACATGGTCAAAACGGAAGCAATGTTTTATAAATCACTTAAAAAGGCATGAAAAACGTGTAAAACTAAGCAAAAGCGTTCTACGGATCTCTCGTTCACGCATTCTAGCACAATTTAAGATATACTTAGAATTATGACCTCTAACTTATGTCATTTTCTTCGTTAGGAAATTATGAAACCGTGAGCGTGAGAATCACTCAAAACGAATAAACGAGGCAAAAGTTACGCTAAATCGAAGAAACGGAGAACCGACGGACCGAATACGGTTGTCCCAGACCGTATACGGCTGTCCCAGACCGTATACGGCTGGACCAGACCATATACGGCTGGACACAGACCGCATACGGCCTGTGTAGACCGTATACAGCCTGTGCCCAGCCGTATACGGCCCAGTCCATCCGTATACGGTTGGTGCCCACCCGTATTTGCTCCATTCCACCCGTATACGGCCAAAACCAACCGTATTTCGTGTTCAGGCAATAAAAATGAGATTTTTATACTGCTGTGCGATACGGTTGTGCATTTGAAAGTTGGAATACAGTTGAAGAATACGGCTGTGCATCTCCTATAAATATAAGGCTTCACCTCATTTCCAAATGATCATTCAACACCTCTCATCTCATTTTCTACACTTCACACTTCATTTCTTTTACATTTTCGCATTTCTAGCTTTCTAGTTATGGTCTCTCTCTCTAGAATACTCTCTCTATAGAGAGAGAGATAGTTAGTTGGTTAGGAGATAAGAGAGGAAGCTAGCGTTGTAATCACGGTGTAATAACATTCTTGGTGCAAGACTACGCATTATCGATACTACTCTGCTTATTTTCCTGGTGATATTTACTCTTTCATACTTATACTATGTCCGAATTATTTCTGCCTGATTGTATGATGTATGTTATGTTTATTGCCATGATTATTGAGTAGTGTCTTTCTGTGGTTATTGAAATGTAGATAATTAGACGTAGGGATGATGTTGAAATAATCTTTAAATTACTGATTGGGAATTATTAAACTTTGTTATGTCTGAACTTATCATGTATCTAGACTTAGTTACGGATCACCCTTTCCAGTCCTTCGCGTGACTGCTACTTAGGTTTAGAAACTGATCACCTCTAGATACGGTAGTTTGTTATCTGTGTTGTCGTACGAATCAATGTTTGTTACTATAATTCGGCTAAAGCACTAGGTATAGCGATGGAAACACCACCGGTGGAGTACAACCGTGGAAGCTCCAGGAACAGTCGTTGGTACCTGCATTGTGACCTACCTAGTAACCCTAGAATATGGTCTAGGGACCATAGAGCCGTGAAAATGCTACAGTACACCGTAGGTCTACCTCTGGTTACAAAGCTGTGGAAATACATTAACTAGAGTACACCGTAACGGTACCTAGGGTTAGTAAACATGTGGAACAGCTATAGTACATCGTAAACCTACTTCTGGTTACAAAGACTGTGGAAATGCTTCTAGCACTGTACACCATTAGTGTACCTAGGGTTAGTTGGCTATGGAACGACTGTAGTACCCTGTGAACCTACCTCTGGTTACAAGTTATTATGGAAGATGGTTAGAGTACTGTACACCACAAATGTACCTAGGGTTAGCATGCTGTGGAAGAAGTAAATGCACTATACACTACTGGTGTTCCTAGGGACGAATGACTGATCGCAAAGGAGAGCTCTAGATCATGACTGAAGTATTTAAGCTAAAATACCACCTAAGAGAATGAGTCTAGTAATGTAGGTCAAGCCCACTAGTGGTTCATGATTCCTAAACCCCTAAACTCTACAAAACCGATAGTTCGGAATAACTGGTTAATAATCTGTACACATTTAGTTAATAACATGTGCATTTAGGTGTTAAGAAAGGTCAGAATAACCCGAGGGCAGTCTTTTACCTTATTCCTGCACCCTTATTGGGTCACTTGTCATCACAAGACATTGTGGGGGGTCGAGCAGCTTGTTCTGATCAGAATCCCGATAACCTAGGTACTCAGTGACATACTTATTTAGGTTTCAACCAAAACAAGTAGGGTCCTAGTGTTTACACCTAGAATTCATTTGTCAATTACTTAAACATGTCCCTAATCATCTTTATAAACATCATCCCTACAAGTGATTATTGAAGTTTCAACAGCCACATTCTTTATCTGTCTACCTAATTACCGATTCTCCTCTATTTTACTTTTTCTGCATTTAGATAATTTAGATAATTAGAAAACCAACTAAACAAAACCTACCTATCTACACAAAACCTATCCTAATAGTAAACCTTATCTTTGGCCTAGCTTTGTTTCAATTCGCTTCGATTAAAGAATGACCTCGAGTTATACTTGCTGCTTACTCACCCTGTGTAGTAGGTAGTACCTATAAGTTGAGCCCTGCAAACTATAAATTTTAAAACTCCACTGACCGCCGGCCTGACTAGTCTGGTTAAGTCCTTCTGATGACGAGGACGGTTCACTCCCAAGGTGAGCTACAGAACCTGACCGTTCGGGCCGCGTCAAGTTTTTGGCGCCGCTGCCGGGGATCGTAGAGCGTTACGATATTAATGCCGCCTTAGCTAATATTAGCTGTTAGGAGATCCTTTTCGATTAGGTTAAACCAAACTTAGCCGAAAGATACTTACCTGCCTTAGGAGAGTTTAGTTCAATAACTTATAAAATGAAAAATACAAAAATATCTTTCTATGATTCTCCACCTTCAAGCCCGATTTCTCCATTCGCCCACAAGACGACCGAGGAAATGATGGCCATGGACGACGCTGAGTTCTTCGACTGCTTAGAATAAGAGTTGGAATCCGACTTCTACTCTTCATCTTCAACTACACCCGAAGAAATCTCCGCTAATCCAGACGACGATTCTAGAAGCTTAGGGCAATTCTTAGATCTTGACTTAGGATCCAATGAGTCTCAGCAGAAGATTTCATCTTCTGTATCTAGCATTCCAAGCTATCAGGTTTTACCGACACCTGATATCTCATTCCCCTTAGAAAGTATCTCAAGATTCCCTGATTTTGATGGTACCTCTGAAAATCTTCAAACCTTTCATTTTCCACCCGTTGAATTACGCATCCCCATAAGGAATGAAGACGTTTACGACTACCCTCCAAAATCACCAATTTTTATAAACCTTGTACCTGAACCTGCGTACACCATATACCGTGTTGTTGATAAGGATGTACCGGAAGATTCTGATGATGAAATCCAATATGTTGGATACTCTTTTGATCCTGACAGGAGGTTAGATGTGTGTAGGGCATTTGCCAGACATCTCAACTTATCAGACTTTCCTTTTTCGGTTGATCAAAGAGAAGTCTGCAATCGGATTAATAATCAATTAGGTATTCTCCACCATCTTCCGAACCAAAAGGAAGATGGCATCTTCACACAGTATCGAGAGCAAGAACTAAAGCTTATATCAGAAATAGACCTACTAATGGACCTATTTGCCAGCACCGATTATCATCCGGTTTCACAAACCCTGATTAATTGCTATGTTGCGGCTATGATATATGAGCTGGAGTTCTGGATTTCCAAATATCCTGCCATATCTCTCACCATTTCTGGAAAAATTCCTTTCTTCATAGATCCTGCCACCTATATGATTAACAAGTTACTGGAGATATTTCCTGGAGCCGATGACGATAAGATAGAAGCCGCTTTCTTTGCAGAAAGAAAGAACATCAACGTTGAAATCACTTCCTTATTCGATCATTCTAAATTTCCTTTCACCATATCTCAAAGATCTTTAATCATGGACGTCGCCGAAGCAGTTCACACTACAACCGGAGACCCTGATTCCGAAGAAGAACGGAAATTTCAGAAAACCCTAGGAAATCTTCTCCACGACCTTAATAATATAGATAACAACATACGATTAGGAATTTCAAATCCGAAAAAAGTTAGGAAATAATTTAATAGGTTTATTGACGATCTTCTAGATTTAGGCAAAAAGGAACGTAGGATTCTTAGCGAATTCGAAGGTTTTTATTAAATCCTGCAGACCTAGTTGATTTTGTCATCAAAACCCTTATTGTTGATTTCATTCCTCGCTACACTCTTCGTGATCCAAATCAAGTGCTTTCGAGCATTTGAACAACTTAAAATACTTTTTGGAAAGTCGAGCTACAGACTGTAACCAAGCGCTTTTTGGGAGGCAACCCAATTTTAAAATAAAATTTTAAATAAGTCTTAATTAGTTTTAAAATAGTTGAAGTTAATTAGTAGTTAAATCCTTTTGCTTTTAAAATACAAAAAACCTCTAAAAACTTTGTCTCTGCAAAATCTGTACAGTTTCTGAAACTTTGAAATTTTTATTGATTTTAAGTTTTGAAAATTGTTAGGTTTTTAAGATTCAAACTTTTAGACCAAAAATAATATTTACTTGTGCTTAGTTTAAGTATTTTCATTTGCGTTTTAAATAAAACAACTTTTGCTGCGCAGTCCTACGCAGGAATTTTAAACTTTTGTTAAAAATATTTAGCTAAGGTTTTTAATTTCCCAAATTTATTTAGTAATGTAATTTAAAAGTAACTTAACATAAATAAAATGAGGAAAGGAGTATATATGATTTTGGACTCAAGATAAAAATCAAAATACAAAAAAATCATTTTTTTTCCTTCTTCTCCTTCCTTGTTCGACGGCACCACCCAACCCACACCAAAAATTCAATTTTCCACCATTTTCAACAAGACCAAGCTTCATTTCTTCATCCAAATCATGTGTATGTAGTCTCTAACATCTTTGCATCTCCATTAAGGTAAGATTCAAGCCCTAATCTTCAAAATCATCTAACTTTAAAAACCTAGGGTTTCAAACTTGTTCTTGATGATTGATGGCTTAAACTCCGAAATTGAGTGTTGGTTCTTGCTTAGTTAGGGTATAAGATGATGTAGGAACTTGCATTACATGATTTGTGTAGGATTTGTGAGTTTTTGATTTTTAAAGTTAGCTAATTTTTGCTAGTTGTTCTTATTTGACCCGTTGATGATTAAAATGCTTATGATAAGTTGTTATGGATTGATATATGCTTAATATAACTAGTGTAACTTACTCATTTGCTTCATTTGTGGTTAAATACGGATATTGGTTGAGATTAAAAATTAAAGTAAGAGAAAAACGTTGACTTTTGCTAAGTATCATCATTTTGTAACAAAACTCTTGATTTTAGATGATGCTTATGTTTAATTTGAAGTTTTGAGCTTACTTTGATTCTTGAAAACGCTTTAAAAGCGATAAATGAATAAGTCAAGGCTTATTAGAAGCACTACTTTAATAAAATAAAGTTAGTGAGTCTTTAAAAATCAACGGCCTATTCAAGCATTTAAGTGACCAATTTATCCGCCAACAACTAGACTTGCGATTAAAATTTGATGCTTTGAAGTGTTATGATAATTTTTGACAAAATGTCGCTACTTTAAATCCATATCTATAACTAAAAGTGACATTTGCACTAAAACCGCCATAGCTACTTTAAAAAGATCACTTTTAAATCGCAAGTTAGTAAAAATAGTTAACTTGGAACTTTTGATTGCACTACTCGCTTGGCATGACCATAATTGCTTAACTTTGAGAAATCCGACACCATGCTAGTATGCACTTGTGTATGTAAGTAGGTTGCTTTCACCACTTTAAGGTAATTACAAGATTAGAAATGAACTTGAAAGTCGTAACTTGCACTTTTCAGTTGAAATCTAGTTCTTAATGCTTATGTGGCCGAGAGTTTGAGCTAAGTCTTGATTTCTTCATGTTACTTTAAATAAAGTCTACTTGAAAAATCATTGTGATTAGTTCGGTAAAACCTACTTATATGAACCAAAGTTTCATTTAACGATTGGAAATTGAGATTTGAATTATTACTGGTCATTACAGGTTTATGGACTGTTCATATTTTAAAGCCCACATTTCGAATTTTTTCTAAAAAAACCGGGAATATGACATAGTCCATATACTTGTAATGATTTTATGAAAATTCATTTTGTTATTTGTTTTCTCTTATTTCAGATGTCTTGGCTTCCTTCGTACATCAAGCATTCCATCAAGGATCCAGAGAAAAGGGAGTTATATCAAAAATGGTTGACACATGAGTTAGGAGAGAACAGATACATAGTTTGGGGAGATTTGGATGAGATCGGGCTTAAGAAAGGTTTTGAGGAGTTGATACAGTTTAAGGAAGGGAAAAGAAATCTGCGTGCCTGGAAATTTTTTTTTGAGATCAATGAGATTGTCTACAAAGAGCTAGTTGCTGAGTTTATGGTTACATTTTAGTTTGACAAAACTATCACGAAGCTTAATGATGACACCATGATCCGATTCAACTTTCAAGGGAAAGAGCAGAACATGTCCTTAGCCACTTTTGCCAAACACCTAGAGCTTTACACGGAATATCAAGTTACCACCTCGTTTTTCCTGAAAGCCGACAGAGAATTCAAGTAGCGAGACCACACTGCTATTTGGTCAGAGTTGACGGGCAGTAGCTTTCAGTCAAATGTCAAGGCTACTTCATTCTGTGATAAACACCACCAAGTGCTACATAATCTCATTGCCTGCAGTATCAGAGGCAAAAGGAAGACAAAGGGTGCTGTGGGATAGAAAGACTTACTTATAATCAAAAGCATTATTGAGAGAGAGCATGTCAATGTTTCTTATCTAGTTGCTGATAGGATTCTTACCGAGTCAGGATACACGCAGGCTGAGTTTGCTTATATGGGGGCTTTTGACTGAGGATGTGATTAGTAGTTACACACCGGTGAAGAATAGGGAGTCTAAGCCGTATAACATAAATTATATGGTTAAGGTTTGGTTGTTGGAGAAAGAGCCTTCTGGACAGATCCGATGGAAAGATGGTGATATCATTCCGGGAGTTTACATGAGACCCCTGAGGAGCAGGCAGGCTAGGGTCACATTTGATGATAGTACAGTGCACAGAGAGCCTAGGACTGAGGTTAGACATGAGCGAGAGGAGGGTGAGACATCACACCCAGAGGCCGAGGCACAGAGTCCACTTGTTCCACCTCCCAGGGTTCTCAATTGGGGAGATCCACCGACTTCAGAGTTGATGTATTGCATGCTTCACATGCTAAATCAGGGTCATATTTAGGACACATACCTAGCTTAGGAGTTTGGATTCCCGATGCCTGCACCACCTACTTGGGTTTGCGGCCCACTACCACCATCCTACACCACCAGGCCACTACATCCATTCACCATGATACCGCCACCCAACACCACTCCTCCCACTACATTGCCACCACCCACTACCACCATCACCACTACTACCATACCTCAGAGTTTTCCCCGTGCTCGTCGTACCAGAGTGACACATCCTACTGAGCCGGTGTTCTCTGTTCACACCACCGCACCACATGAGCCGCATATCCCATAGACCATAGTGCAGCCATCCTCTCGTGCCATGACCCGACCTCGACCTGCTGAGTCAGCTATATCAGAGACATCTTCAGACTCAGAGACAGACTCACCTCAGTCAGGGCATGCACAAGATATGCAGTTGGACCGGGATCAGGATTAGGGGCAGACAGACTATGTGCCAGATATGACCACAGCTGCGATTCCCACACTCTCAGGGCTCACTGGTATTCTTGGCACCAATCCAATACCTTCTTCCGAGCTCCCACCTTACCCGATGCATGGCACTTCTCTTGGATCGTATGAGATTGCAAACATGGGACTCGACCCCAACTTCCACCTGTTTCCGATCTAGCCATCTGCATCTGGGCGATAGGGCAGTACTTCATCAGCATCTGTGTCACGTAGAGCATCAAGTGGACAGCACTCTGCTTCACGAGTTGCAGCCTATAGCTCTATGCCACCTCCTCCTCGTGGACCACCGTCACATCGAGATCCTCCTATCCCTTGATCTTATCATTTTCTCATTATTACTATTTATGTCGGATTACTGTACGGATTATTATTACTAGATATTTTGTGATTATTGTCGTATTACTGTGGCGCTGCGGATATATTTTGGGAACAACTAGTGATCTGGTTGGGTTTATCTGCTTTTATCTATCGTTTATTATTATTGTTTAATTATCTTTTACTTATGTTATTTTTGTTTTAGTTTACTTTTTAGTGTGCTTTCGAATAAAGAAGTTTGTGAATATGTGATGGAGTCCCCTAAAGAAATCTGAGATGACGCGCAAATCACGCAAAGATCCTGAACAGAGCACGCTGAATCCTCTGGCTGCTACCTGTAAGCTCAGAATCTTCAAACAAACATCTCATTCGTTCTCTTTAGGGGAGTTTTTCGTTCCTTTTCCTAGTGATTCCTCTTCATTCACATATATCATTACTGTTATCCCATCATGCTTAAACTCTAAGTGTGGGATTTATTCCCATCATTTTCAAAACAAATTAGAAGCATAGTTCCGAGATATAATCAAACTTTAAGTGTGGGATTCTTCTCCACAAGAAGAATCTTCAGACTTAGTTTGAGAACATTATGGATAATGTTTTTCTAAGTGTGGGATACACGGTATGATATACCGTAGTATTTTACTTTGATTGCTTGTCCAAAGTAAACACATCTTTCAGAATTTTTTTTCTGAAAACCTCACCCTTGCTAAAAAATTTTCAAATTTTTGACTCAAAATAACTTTGAGAAAGATCAATTTTTCAGAAATTAAGTAAATTACTTTGGAAAGTAAGATAAGTTAGGATACAATTTCCTTAGAAATGAAATGTTAATCCATGAGCATCGCACGGCTAGGCACATACAAACCCTGTTGCAGTGAGGTACTTGAGCCAAATAAAAGCATTCATCTTTAATGCTTCACTTTTCATTTCATGTGTGTGCCGATGCATGTGCTTTGAATTAGAACTTGCTCTTGGTATACGTTTCGAGACCACACCAATGAGCGTCGTACGCGGTGCAGGTGCAATCAGAGGACCTTGACATTTCCTAGGATTAAAACCCATTTTTCACAAATCTTTTCTAGCCCAAAACCCTTCCAACACTCATCTTCAGTGTTGATGATCCACTTAGAAAACCCTGTTGAGCCTTAACCTTTTCATTTCTTAAAACCTACAAAACCACCTTCTTCTACCTACCTAAAAACTTTAGTTTAGAACTTTTGAGGTTATGAAAAGCGTCATTTAGACCTCCTTTTTACTCTTGTCTCAAAACTTTCATCTAATCTGCGTTTCTATCAGAAAAATCTTGCGTGTGTTCAAAATCGAATTTTTAGAAAGCAATGCTCTGGTGTGAAAAATTGACACCATTCTGAAAACTCCGAAAAAGTGGAAGTCAAAAGACAAAGTGTCTAGGATCTCTCGAAAAATGAAGAAAAATATGTCAGTGAAGAAAAATAGAAAAGAAAAGAAAAAGAAAGAAAGAAATACCCTCAAAAAGTTCCACAAAAATAGAATAAAGCTTATTGTCTCAAATCTCGCAAAAGAATGCCTGATCTGAAAATCATATATAAATCCGCGTGCGTTCCCGAGAAAGATGTCATCAAAGCTAGTCTCTCACAAATAAATTCCTCCTCATGTTTTCTTCATTCCGTTTTAAGAGTGTCTAAATAGTTGTTTTCATAACTTTGGGATTTCTAAGCTTAAGTGATACCCTTAAAACCCTAAAAACCACCATTTTTCGTACCCCTTAGCCCTCACATTACAACCCTTTTTAAAATGTATTGGGATGATTAGCACTGTTCTCATTGAAGTGGTGGAGATCCGATTCTTGATCAAGCCTATGACGAGAAGCAATGCATGACTGGCTTTCTGAGCGATTTCTTTGAATTAGAATGATAGGTAACCCGATACACTCTGAGTGAATTGAGTGACCACCTGGTGAGATCGCCTAGTCATGTACAATATCCATCGAGAATTGTGAAAGTATGCCCAGGGCTAACATTTCTGATCTAAGGGATGACTATCCTAACGATGCTTGCTTTCTAAAAAGGTTTATTTAGTATCTGAAAATTGATTGATCCCAAATTATTTTGTGTCAAAAATCTAATACATTTTTCTCAAAACCTTTATAGCAAGTGAGTATTTTAAAGTTTGCTTGAGGACAAGCAAAAGCTTAAGTGTGGGATATTTGATAACACGCAAAAAGTCAAGTTTTTACGTACGTTATCTCCCTCATTTTAAGCCCAAAGTTAGCAAAAACGCGCTCTAAATGACATTTATTATGAAATTTTGTTAACATGGTCAAAACGGAAGCAATGTTTTAGAAAATTATGAAAAACGGCATGAAAAACGTGTAAAACTAAGCAAAAGCGTTCTACGGATCTCTTGTTCACGCATTCTAGCACAATTTAAGCTATACTTAGAATTATGACTTCTAACTTATGTCATTTTCTTTGTTAGGAAATTACGAAACCGTGAGCGTGAGAATCACTCAAAATGGATAAACGAGGAAAAGGTTACGCTAAATCGAAGAAACGGAGAACCAAGGGACCGAATACGGCTATCCCAGTCCGTATACGGCTAGACCAGACCGTATACGGCTGGACACAGACCGTATACGGCCTATGTAGACCATATACGGCCTGTGCCCAATCGTATACAGCCCAGTCCAGCCGTATACGGTTGGTGCCCACCCGTATTTGCTCCATTCCACCCGTATACGGCCAAAACCAACCGTATTTCATGTTCAGGCAATAAAAATGAGATTTTTATACGGCTGTGCGATACGGTTGTGCATTTGAAGGTTGGAATACGGTTGAAGAATACGGCTGTGCATCTCCTATAAATACAAGGCTTCACCTCATTTCCAAATGATCATTCAACACCTCTCATCTCATTTTCTACACTTCACACTTCATTTCTTTTACGTTTTCGCATTTTTAGCTTTCTAGTTTTGGTCACTCTCTAGAATACTCTCTCTCTAGAGAGAGAGATAGTTAGTTGGTTAGGAGATAAGAGAGGAAGCTAGCGTTGTAATCACGGTGTAATAACATTCTTGGTGCAAGACTACGCATTCTCGATATTACTCTGCTTATTTTCCTGGTGATATTTACTCTTTCATACTTATACTATGTCCGAATTATTTCTGCCTGATTGTATGATGTATGTTATGTTTATTTCCATGATTATTGAGTAGTGTCTTTCCGTGGTTATTGAAATGTAGATAATTAGACGTATGGATGATGTTGAAATAATCTTTAAATTACTGATTGGGAATTATTAAACTTTGTTATGTCTGAACTTATCATGCATCTAGACTTAGTTACGGATCACCCTTTCCAGTCCTTCGCGTGACTGCTACATAGGTTTAGAAACTGATCACCTCTAGATATGGTAGTTTGTTATTTGTGTTGTCGTACAAATCAATGTTTGTTACTGTAATTCGGCTAAAGTACTGGGTATAGCGATGGAAACACCACTGGTGGAGTACAACCATGGAAGCTCCGGAACAGTCGTTGGTACCTGCATTGTGACCTACCTAGTAACCCTAGAATATGGTCTAGGGACCATAGAGCTGTGATAATGCTACAGTAGACCGTAGGTCTACCTCTGGTTACAAAGCTGTGGAAATACATTAACTAGAATACACCGTAACGGTACCTAGGGTTAGTAAACATGTGGAACAGCTATAGTACATCGTAAACCTACCTTTGGTTACAAAGACTGTGAAAATGCTTCTAGCACTGTACACCATTAGTGTACCTAGGGTTAGTTGGCAATGGAACGGCTGTAGTACCCTGTGAACCTACCTCTGGTTACAAGTTATTGTGGAAGATGGTTAGAGTACTGTACACCGCAAATGTACCTAGGGTTAGCGTGCTGTGGAAGAAGTAAATGCACTGTACACTGCTGGTGTTCCTAGGGACGAATGACTGATCGCAAAGGAGAGCTCTAGATCATGACTGAAGTATTTAAGCTAAAATACCACATAAGAGAATGAGTCTAGTAATGTAGGTCAAGCCCAGCAGTGGTTCAGGATTCCTAAACCCCTAGACTCTACAAAACCGATAGTTCCGAATAACTGGTTAATAATCTGTACACATTTAGGTAATAACATGTGCGTTTAGGTGTTAAGAAAGGTCAGAATAACCCGAGGGCAGTCTTTTACCTTATTCCTGCACCCTTATTGGGTCACTTGTCATCACAAGACATTGTGGGGGGTCGAGCAGCCTGTTCTGATCAGAATCCCGATAACCTAGGTACTCAGTGACATACTTATTTAGGTTTCAACCAAAACAAGTAGGGTCCTAGTGTTTACACCTAGAATTCATTTGTCAATTACTTAAACATGTCCCCAATCATCTTTATAAACATCATCCCCACAACTGATTATTGAAGTTTCAACAGCCACATTCTTTATATGTCTACCTAATTACCGATTCTCCTCTATTTTACTTTTTCTGCATTTAGATAATTTAGATAATTAGAAAACCAACCAAACAAAATCTACCTATCTACACAAAACCTATCCTAATAGTAAACCTTATCTTTGGCCTAGCTTTGTTTCAATTCGCTCCGATTGAAGAACGACCTCGAGTTATACTTGCTGCTTACTCACCCTGTGTAGTAGGTAGTACCTATAAGTTGAGCCCTGCAAACTATAAATTTTAAAACTCCACTGATCGCCGGCCTGACTGGTCCGGTTAAGTCCTTCTGACGATGAGGACGGTTCACTCCCAAGGTGAGCTACAAAACCTGACCGTTCGGGCCGTGTCAAACGTTTCGACTACCCTCACCTCTTTCAGCCACATTCTTAGTCGTTTGTGAACAGCTTCCTTCCTTGGCAGAGACGTGATCTTGTGCAGAATAGTGGTCAAAAAGTTTTTCCAAACTTTTTGAAACCTTTTTACTCCTCTTCAACGACACTTCATTTTCCCATACAGTTCAATAAAACTCCAATCAACATAACTCTGCTTATACCGAGGATCAAGGACAGCCGCAATAAACAACAAAGGATTAATTTTATCCAAATCTCCCAGTACTTATCAAATTTCATTTTCATATCACAAGCCATGTCACTCAACTTCTTATCTTCATCTAAAATGAAATCACTTATGTGAGTATAGATGGTACAAAGATCATGAAAATACAGATTCGAAGTAACATACAACGATCCAGAAAATCGTTTCGTGACAACATAAAATAACTCTAAGAACTTCATAAATTTTGCTGCCGCATCCCAATCCCAACTACAAGGTGGCCCTATTCTACTCATATCTTGTCTTTCTTCAGTTTCAACGATTGAATTTACCGTAAAATATCCAAGATATTGTGAATCGTCTTCCAATCGCTCAAATGCCTTCTTGTATTTTAAAGCTGACTCTAACATCAGGAAAGTAGAGTTCCACCTAGTAGGAACATCCAAACAAACACTCCCACCGACACTTATTTTTTCATGCTCAACACATTGCTTAAATTTCTTTAACCTTGAAGGTGACGATCTAACATATCTCACCGCATTCCTAATCACTCTTATTGATTTATCATAGTCTTGTAAACCACTTGTAACAATCAAGTTCAAGATATGAGCACAACACCGCATGTGCAAATAATCACAATTTAATATGGCAGTCCCCAAATTAACGATCTTTCTTTTCATGTAAGAAAGTGCCACTAGTACATAAATGGATATTTATGGCGGTGAAAAAGGTCATCTGAAGCGGTGATTTAACCGCCCCTGATGCTGGCGCCACGAAAGCCTAAACATCTTTTAAAGCGGTCAAACGACCGTTTCAAAAGCATGAATTTGAAACGGTTATTTTGCTTTAATAGAACGGTTGTTGGATAATAAATGAGATGTTGGTTGGGCTAATAAACCGCTTCAAAAGTCAAACCAAAATTCAAAAGAAATTCACTTTTACCCCCAAAAACATATATTCATTTTCAGTTTCCCGCTAATCACCCAAATATATTCATTATTTTTACTTCAACTTATACTTCAAATTCAAATTAATTTTCTTTCATGGAAAAAAAATTAGATTCCTTTTCAACTTATATAAATATACATACACAATAACTGAAATGAAAAATATCAACCTGTTTTAATCGAACAAAAAATTATATATCTTAAATAAACATACCAAATTACAATAAATCAAAAATACATAGATTTGAACATAGCAGTACTATATTACAAGTCCACAACCATATATTTATAGAGTAGAATTTCTTCAATTGCACTAGCGATACACTGCAACTCATCACCCTTTCAGTAACCATTAGTCCACTCACTCATTTGTTTCTTGAGGATACTGCAATAGAAATAAACACACTATAAATTATATATTATTTTTATGTTTATTGTATGTGCATATACATAGAAGAAACATATGCTCACCACATCAACCGATGAAGTACAACTAGATGTGAGCCATCATCACGGACGAGATCTGAACACAAATACAAATATGTAAGAACACAGATCTGATGAAATAAAACACAGATCTAAAAAAAATATTAATTCATAGTTTCTTTTAATCTTACATTAAATTACTGGTTTGCTGCCACCGTGACTCACTGTTATTTATCACCGGAAACACTTCAATTTATTTTCTATAGTGGGAAAAACTAAAATAAATCTAGCTTGCTTCTGTAAGTTAGTGGGTGGTTGCTAGAGATAATATATGTGTGGTGGAGAAGATATGTGTGTATGTTTATTTATAAGTAAAATGAGAAAAGAAGAGCGGTTATTTGTTATTTTATAGCACGGTTCTGAAATAACGTGCTATATAATTATTTTTGGAGCGGTTATAATTGTTTTCGGAGCGCTATAAAATACTTTTTATATAATTGTTTTTGGAGCGGTTATAATTGTTTTTGGAGCGCTATAAAATACTTTTTATATAATTGTTTTTGGAGCGGTCCTTCTTATTTTATAGCGCGGTTCATGTGAACCGCGCTATAGCGCGGTTCATGTGAACCGCGCTATAAAATACTTTTTATGGGGCGGTTATTTGTTATTTTATAGCGCGGTTCATATTAACCGCGCTATAAAATACTTTTTATGGGGCGGTTATTTGTTATTTTATAGCGCGGTTCATATGAACCGCGCTATAAAATACTTTTTATGGGGCGGTCATTTGTTATTTTATAGCACGATTCACAAAGAACGTGCTATATAATTATTTTATGGAGCGGTTCTTTGTTATTTTATAGCACGGTTCACAAACTCATTTTTTTACTTTGGAAATAACCGCTCCGTTTTATTCCATTTGAAACGGTTTTTTACTTAACCGTTCTAAAATTGCACTTTTTTGAAGCGGGTTGTTTTAAACCGCCACAAATAATGGTATTTTTTGAAGCGGTGTTTACTAAACCGCTATAAATATAAGTAATTAGAGCGGGTTTTTTTAAAACCGCTACAAGTAATGCCATTAAACCGTTTCAAAACAAATTTTGAACCCACTTTTTACTTTTTATAGCGGTTTTAACGTAAAACCGCTATAACACTGCGCTCTAAATAGTCATTTTTGTACTAGTGTGCTACATCATTAGAACTTGCGTTGTCCACTGTTATCCTCAAAACCCTTTCAATACCCCAACTAATCAAGCATGCCTCAATCATTTTCCCAATGGTTTCGCCCCTATGATTAGAAATCGTTTCAAAATTTATAATTCTTTTTTGTAATTTCCAATCATCATCGATGTAGTGAGCTGTCAAGACCATATAATTAATGTTTTGTATTGATGTCCATGTATCAGTTGTTAGGCATACTTGATGGGAAGAATTACTAAGCAAAAGCTCCAGTTTTGTCTTTTCTTCACCATATAAAGACATAATATCCCTAGCAGTTGTAATCCTACTAGGTAGATCAAACTTTGGCTGTGCTATGGAACAAATATACTTAAACCCCTCTTTCTCAACAAACCTAAATGCAAGTTCATCAATAATTATCATCTTAGCAAGAGCTTTCCTGCACATATCTTTGTTAAAAGAAATTGCACTTAGACTTCCAACTTTACCATCAGCAGTTTTCTAGAAAGACAGATTTTTTTGGTTCATGTCTACTAAATTATGAGGATTTTTTTTACATCTTTTTAAATGACCCCATAAAGTAGTAGTGCCATTCCCAGAAGGATTAAAAACAAAACTTTTGTTACAATATTTGCAGTTAGTTCGTGGATTGTGTTTTGGAACCGGATTTGGTATAATAAAGTGAGGCCAAACCTCAGATGTAAGTTTCCTCTTTTTGGGATGACCATTTTCGGAATCAGAAACATTAGAGTTGTCTTCAACATCGTCATTATCTAAATCAACAACATCATCTTCATTTGCCATGTTTGGTGTAGAATCTACAAGTAAAATAATAATTATATTAAAACTTATCAGCTTCATACAATAAAATCAATCGAAAACATGATCAAAACACACATCTATAGTTTATACTAGTAGTTAATACTTACAAACTTGGAATGTTGGATGGTTAATAGGCGATTGAGCTAGTACTTGTTTCGTGTGATGGAGTGATGGTGACCAGAGCGATGGTGGTTGAAGTTGAACGACTAAACTTTACTCTAGGGTTAGGGTTAAATGTTTAATGATCGATGTCTGATGAATTTACTAATTTAGGATTACGCTTAATTGTTAAATGAATGAAAGTTGGGCCTAAAAGGCTAAAATTGGGCTAAGCATGGCAGCATGCCAGATTGCCCCATATACGATTACTATTACTATAATATTTATTACATTTATTATCTATTATTATTATTATATTTATTTATATTATATTATATTATTATTTAACGGTCCGGTTCGGTTTAACCGGCCGGTTATTAATAGAAACCGTAAACCGGACCCTGAACATCCGGTTTTGTATTTTTTAAACCGCAAACCAGACCGCTAAAAACCAAACCGGACCGGACCGCTAAATTGAGACGGTTCGGCCGGTTTTCACAGTTTTTACGGTTTCGTGAACACCCCTAGCTCAGACTATGTGCTCATGGCAGTGATACATCATTTATCTAATTAATTGATTGTAAATCATTTCATTAAATCTTGCGGTTCATTCATAATATCTTATCATTAAACCTGTGAGCTCACCAGCTTTTAGCCGACCTTTTAGCATGTATTCTCAGGTTCGCAGCAGTAATAGGTTTGCTCACTCAAGATGCCCATTAGCTCGAGCGTCATGCAAACATCAGAACATTGTCATGCATTACTATTTTTGTAAAATTAGTTATGCCATAGAATCTCTATCATTAATCTCGAGCTTTTGATAACTATTATAACAGTGTAAGACTTTTATAATATCAATGTATTGTAAACGATGCATATAGAGTCGTTCATTGTACCTTGTGTGCTTGATATTTGATTAGTCGCGCCCCGACCCGATTCGCTTCCGCAACCCGAATTTGGGGGTGCGACATTAGCTCCATCCGAACTTCAGGAGTTGTCCACCCAATTACAGGAACTCCTAGAAAGAGGATTCATTAGGCCGAGTTCTTCACCTTAGGGAGCTCCGGTCTTATTCGTGAAAAAGAAAGACGGTTCATTTAGAATGTGTATCGACTACTGAGAGTTGAATAAGTTGACCGTCAAGAACCGATACCCACTTCCTCGTATTGATGACCTGTTCGACCAACTTCAAGGGTCAATTTGTTTATTCAAAGATCGATCTCAGGTCAGGTTATCACCAACTACATGTTCGCGACACCGATATCCCAAATACTTCTTTCAGAACCCGTTATGGGCATTACGAATTCCAGGTGATTCCATTCGGTCTAACCAACGCACCGGCTGTATTCATGGATCTTATGAATCGGGTGTGCAAACCTTATCTCGACAAGTTTGTCATTGTCTTCATTGACGACATTCTCATCTACTCGCGCAACAAACAAGAACACGCGCAACATCTCAAAACCATTCTAGAACTACTTAGACACGAGGAGCTGTACGCCAAATTTTCTAAGTGTGAGTTCTGGACGCAAACCGTTCAATTCCTTGGACATGTCATCAATAGTCAAGGAATTCATGTTGATCCGTCAAAAATCGAGGCTATCAAGTGCTGGCAAGCACTAACAACTCCGACCAAAGTACGGCAATTCCTAGGTCTTACTGGGTACTATCGGCGATTCATCGAAGACTTCTCAAAAATAGCCCAACCACTCACAATACTGACTCGGAAAGATAAAAAGTTCGATTGGACTAACAAACAAGAGTCAGCATTTCAACTTCTGAAACAAAAGCTTTGCAGTGCTCCAATTCTATCTCTACCCGAAGGCACCGATGACTTCGTGGTATACTGCGATGCTTCTCATCAAGGTCTCGGTTGCGTGTTGATGCAACGAGAGAAGGTCATTGCTTACGCCTCACGACAACTCAAAATCCATGAAAAGAACTACACCACTCATGACCTCAAGCTAGGAGCTGTTGTCTTTGCTCTCAAAATCAGGAGACATTATCTATACGGCACTAAGTGCACAATCTTTACCGACCAGAAAAGTCTCCAACACATATTCGATCAGAAGGATCTCAACATTAGGCAACGTCGGTGGATCGAGTTGCTTACCGATTACAATTGCGAAATCAAATACCACCCAGGGAAGACAAACGTTGTTGCCGATGCCCTCAGTCGAAAAGAACGATCGAAACCACTTCGAGTCCGAGCCCTCAGTATGACTATTCATAACGATCTAAACATTCAAATCCTTACTGCTCAACTCGAAGCTCTGAAACCCGATAACATCAAAAACGAAGCCTTGCGGGCTTGGATAAACAATTCGAAATCAAACCTAATGGAGTTAGGTACTTCTCTAATCGAATCTGGTTGCCTAGTTTCGGTAACCTGCGAGACTTGGTGATGGATGAAGCTCACAAGTCCAAATATTCTATTCATCCGGGATCCGATAAAATGTATCATGGCATCAAAGGGTTCTATTGGTGGCCAAACATGAAAGCCGAAATTGCCACATACGTAAGCAAGTGTCTTACTTGCTCAAAAGTCAAAGCTGAATATCAAAAACCTTCCGGTTTACTCCAACAACCCAAAATTCCTCAATGGAAATGGGAACAAATCGCAATGGATTTCATAACCAAACTACCAAAGTCATCGAGCGGTTGCGATACCATTTGGGTGATCGTCGATCGTCTCACGAAATCTGCTCATTTTCTTGCGATCAAGGAAACCGACAAAATGGAACGCCTCACACGAATCTATCTCAAGGAAATTGTATCCCGACACGATATTCCCATTTCGATCATCTCTGACAGAGATAGTCGTTTCACATCTCACTTTTGGCAATCACTTCAAAAATCATTGGGTACCCGTCTTGATATGAGTACCGCATACCACCCTCAAACTGACGGCCAAAGTGAACGAACGATTCAAACACTGGAAGACATGCTACGAGCTTACGTAGTTGACTTCATTGTAAACTGGGAAAAACATCTACCATTGTGCGAATTTTCGTACAACAACAGTTATCACTCCAGCATTAAGGCTGCACCCTTCGAGGCACTGTACGGTCGTAAGTGCCGATCACCTATTTGTTGGACCGAAGTGGGAGATAGTCAACTCACTGGTCCTGAACTCATACACGAAACCACCAAAAAGATCTTCGAAATTCAAACCAAACTCAAAGCCGCACGTGATCGTCAGAAAAGTTACGCTGACGTGAGACGCAAACCACTCGAGTTCCAAGTTGGGGATCGAGTACTACTCAAAGTTTCACCTCGGAAAGGTGTCATTCGTTTCGGCAAATGTGGAAAACTGAACCCTAGATACATTGGGCCTTTTGAGATCCTCGAGAGGATTGGTCCAGTAGCATATCGATTGTAACTGCCATCCGAGCTCAGCAGCGTGCATCCTACTTTTCATATTTCTAACTTAAAGAAATGTCTGTCTGATGAGACACTTATTATTCCACTCGATGAAATTCGTATTGACGACAAACTTCACTTTGTTGAAGAACCCGCCGAAATCATGGACCGTGAGGTCAAACAACTCAAACAAAGTCGTATTCCCATCGTAAAGGTCAGGTGGAATTCGCGGCGTGGTCCGGAATTCACTTGGGAACGGGAAGACCAAATGCGACTCAAGTATCCTCAGTTATTCACTAACGCTACTTCAAACACGACTTCGAACTAAATTTCGGGACGAAATTCTTCTTACAGGGGGAGAATGTGACACCCGTCAAATTAGGACTAGCAATTAGTGCCTAATCATCTACAATACATGTAATTAGTTTTGTGTTAGGCTAATTAATGTATCAATATATATATTGTTGAATATATACAATTATGCGATTTAATTAAATCGTACATCAAATCGAATGTAATTCGGTTCAAATAATACGGACGTTGGTGAACAATTTTATTAAATAATATAACATTATTTAATAACCCTACTATATTCAAAAATATTATTTTGATAATATTTCGTATTTAGTTCGTATCGTACAATTAACGGTTACGCGATTAAAATATTAAACGCGCAAACAACCACGACAAAGTAAAGTTATAATTTATAACTCAATCATAAAGTGTTTGATGAAATACTTCAAGTGAAAATATCGAATAATAATTAGTATTTTAAATCATGTATTTAAACGCGTAAAATAATAATTAAGCGTTTAAACGACCGAGGAAACGAACACCGCACGGAGCACAATTACGGGGGCCGAGGAAGGTGGAGGTTTCCACCAAAACCCCCAACCTCCTTTTCTTTTCTCATTTTATCACCTCTATTTCTCTCTCTCCATTCTTTTCTCTCTTTCTCTCTAACACCACCCCTCCACTACCACCACCCTTAATCCACCAAAAAGCACCACCAAACGACCTCAAATTTCAAGACTCACTTAGAGAAAAACGATCACGGGAACGAGCTCTACAATCCCACCTTTTCGGTTTCTCCTCGCGTTAAGTCGTAAGTTTCCGACAAATCTCGAAAACACTCCGATTTCATTTATTTTACTTAAATGTTGTTTGTATAAGCTTGAAATGTCCAAATATGAGTTGGGTAAAAGAATCGGACCAAACGGAAACAGAAAAACACGTTTTTTGACTCAAGAATTCCGACCAGACGCGAGTGTCCGGAAACAGTATGCGACACTCCCTAAAGTGTCGCAAATTCAATATCCGACACACCCAAGCGACACTTCATCGAAGTGACGCCTATTTTTGTAACAGCACACTAGCGACACTTGCTTAAGTGTCGCTGTAATCGAAAATCCGAAACCTGCGACACTTGTCTAAGTGTCGCCTACAATAAATTTGTAACTTATCCGACACTTACCCTTAGTGACACTAAAATCAATCGAACATTTTCTACGACACTGACCTTCAGTGTCGCAACCAAGTGTCGCCACCTTCTGCGACACTTCACTAAGTGTCGCCCATAATACCGAAATCGCATTTTTATGCGACACTGATAGAGTGTCACCGAAAACTATTAATTGTCGTTTCAAGTGTCGTAGAAAATAGAAAGTTGGTAACTCATTTTTATACTAAGGGTGCGTTTGGTAGGATGGAATCGTAGAGAATGGAATGGAAGCAGAGAATGGAAATGTGATGAAAGGGAATGAGTATTAACGAATGAAATCTATTCTTTTGTTTGGTACAAGTAGAGAATCAAACTCATGAAATGACTTCTTTTGTTTGGTTATTTTATTTTATGCAATGGAATGGAATTGAGTTATATGATACCAAAATTTATCCTTTTTCATAGCAATGTTCACAAATATCAAAGCTCTTCTCAATTTCTTGGTTTACCCATGGGCCATGGTGGCTTCTTTGCTTCTGGTGCAACACTTTCACAACCAACAAACTGAATCAACAACATTGATCTTTGTATGCAATGGGGTGAATTAACATTCAATTTTTATCAGCTAATATAAAAAACAATAATTTAATTGCATGCGATTGGCATCCAGCCTACTAATACGAACAGCAAAAAAGAAACTTTATATCATAATTTTATGTCTGTAAATTGATAGAACTTAAAAAAAAATCAGTCCCTACAAACTTACAATAATTATACAAGCTTGATGTAACCGCATAGTTCGTCAACAAACAACAGGTGTGACCGTATGAGAGGCGGCAACGGTGGCGAGCATCGGTGGCTCTGATGCGAAGCAGCAGCAACTCCGACAATCGAAATTGAAGAAGAAGAAGTAACAGTGGGTGACGGAAATTGAAGAAGAAGAAGTAACATGAGTGACGAAGAGGATGAATCAGTGATTGTCAAACAAAAAAGAAAAGCAGATCGACAAACAATTAAAAGAATCAACCAACTATAGTCAAAATCGCCATAGAAAAATTGGGGGCTAGGGCTCAAAAAGTTTTCAGTTGTGAACAGCATGTGCGATGCACATGTCAACATATATATATACCGTGTATTTTTAAAAGCACCCTCAATTCTCACGGAAGAAGGCACGGAGAATCACCTCTTAACAAAATTTCCATTCTCACCATTCCTTTCATTTTTGAAGAGAATAGAGAAGGTGGAAAGGGAATGCTTTTCTAATTCTCCATCTTCATTCTCCTTTTCAAACAAACAAGATAAATGGAATGGATTCCATTTCTCCCCTTTCCATTCACATGTACCAAACACACCCTAAGTGTTGAACTTGTATAACCTCAAACACTTGTACGATACGACTTCTAAAACACATTGGGACATACTTTTAAAGTATAACACTTCGAAATCAAGATAATAATGTTGAGATTATTATTTCAAACAATCACCAACGGGCCGTACACGTTTTCAAAACTCAATCAAATCAACCAAATCGTAGTCATTTGGACAAGTTAATCAACCAAACGTAGTCATTTGGACATTCTAGTTGGACGAACAACTACAAGGGTAGTCTTTAAAGATACCTACTCACGATTATAACCATCGCGTGTCGTGGATACCCTCAGGTTACAAGTCTTCGGACATCATTACTCGGCAAATCAAATCAAGTTTATTAAGTTAAACTCTCAAGACTCAGGTGAGTCTCATAGCCCCTATTTTACTGTTTTCATCAGGGGTGTGATACATTGCTCGATTTATTTACATGTGAACGCAAGTACAATCAAATCAAATACTACATGAGTTGTTTTCAACTAATCAATTTAAAACCCTCCACAACATAGTTTGGTAATACATCTGTAGCGTGAATGTTAGTATATGATATCATATAGGATTGATAATCCTCGTCCGGGTTAGCAAGCACTAACTGGTCAAACGGACGTATTAGCATTTGGGTAGACGAGTGTAGATTAGGCACTCGTAGGAGGCACCTCGATCGGAATTCCTTCATTGGACCCGACCATCAAGTTAAGCTCAGACTATGTGCTCATGGCTGTATAACTTTTATTTTGCTTTATTGCAACTTAAATTCAATTAAACCTTGCGGTTCATACAATATGTTTTGACATAAAAACCTGTGAGCTTGCCAGCGTTTCGCTGACCCATTTTAGCATGTATCACAGGTACTCAGCAGTAGGTTGGACTGCCCGATCAGGATACTTTAGCTCGTGTCAGCATACAAACATTCAGAGATTTAGCTGCATTATTACATTTTGTATAAATTAATTATGTATGTAAATCTCTCAATTTCAAACCGAGCTAATGTAATTATAAATGTTGATGTAAACTTTTGTTAAATCAATACAAGTTGTTAAACGACGCATATAAAGTCGTTCATTGTATACCTTGTGTGCTTGAATATTGATTAGTCGCGCCGCGATCCGAATCGCTTCCGCATCATAATTTGGGGGTGCGACAAAAAAGGTGGTGAATATAGTAAATTATAACAACTTAATTTATAAAGCTCAATAGTAATGTATAGAGTTTTGTGTATACTTACGTTGGGTGTGTTTGGTAAAACTAGCTTGTAGCTGGAGCTAGAAGCCTATATCTGGAGCTAGCAATTGTAACTTATTTTCTAAGTTTGAAGCTAAAGCTTATTGTTTTATAAGTGTTTTGAAAACTAGTTGGAACTTAAAGATGTGAATTAACATAAAAAGACATAAAAATATATGATAAATAATTTATAAGGGGTATTTAAGTAATTTCTCAATTCATATGCTGGGAGCTTATTTTTAAAAGTTAGTTCTAGTAGCTTATTAATATTGAGTTAAGTTTTTCAATAATCTCTTAAGTTTTTGTATACCAAACAATGTTAGAAGCTTGATTTATTTTTTATAAAAATAATAAGTTTAAGCTCTCGTAAGTTTCTACAAACTACCTTGTCAAACATACCTAATATTGTAGTAGTTGATTAATACGTAAAAAAGTGTAATAGTAAATTTTAGAAGCATATATTTTGTTTAAGGTGTTAAAAATTTTAATCTAGCATTTATATTTATTATATAGATGTTTGATAATGCAATTATTTAAAATAATATATAAACATTTGATGTCAAAATTTAAAAATTCCGATGCAACGCATGCACATAAAAATCTTTTGTTCGATATCAATTAGACGATTCTTCAAATCCTCTTGTAGATTCTATTAAAATTGGTAACACAATGAAAACGCAAGTATAAAAAAATTACTTCCTCCGAGTCCCGGTACAAATGTCCACATTACTATTTTGAATTGTCCAATATAAGTTTCCTGATGCGAGGGCATCCAACTCAGTTTATGTACAACATTCACCTATAGCAAAACAACCTATTTTAATTAAAAACTATGTATATTTTGGGGCTGATTCAAAGCCTCCTCCTACATTTGGATTTAAATCTTCTTAAAGAAGATACCTTTTATAAATAAAATCTCAATTGAAGCCCATGAAGACTTGAAGTTTACATCATTTGAGTCTTTATGACATTTAATTTTACTAAACTCACTTAATTGAGTCTTAAGCTACATTAAAGCTATTTATTACAGTTTTTATTATTTTTTATGAGTTATTAATCGTAGGTTTTTCATTGATGTCTTTTTAAGCTCTTTGTTGCTACCATATGTAAAAGTGAAAAAGAAAAAAAAACATTGATGATGAGATTTTAAGTAAAAAGTAAGCTATTGAAGCTTGTTTATGAGTTCTTAATATACGAAAGGAGTCGATTATTAAATGTTCTTAGTGTGGTGCTGGAGCTTTATCATAATATCGTATTCTTTCGCCAATTTGAATATTCTTGATGGTGTTTAAGTACTTTATCCATGAATTATTCAGATTGTTAGGCTTGGTGGTGAAAACTTTATCCAAGTCATATCCCTTGTTACCGATTCTTAAGTTTTTGTTTTGTGTTTCATTAAATCATCCCTACCATCCACTTATCAAATTGCCAAATTGGTATCAGCGCGAATCCAGGTTGTCCTTAAGAGAAATGACAATCTACGATTTCTACAAGGAGCTAGAGAAACTTGATGAAGGTGAAGTTTTATTCTTAAACATTGTTCTTGATGGCAAAGCCGTGTTTTCTAGTTATGAGGAAATGGGAGACATATTCCATACGAGTTGCACCAAAAAAATGAGAATGATCACGTCATTATTGATGGAGTAACTTCTAAAAATGTTATTTCGTTGAATATGGTGAATAAGTTTCACTTAGAGGAGAAAGACTACACGCGTTGTTATAATCAATCTTTACTTAGCAAAGAAAAACAAGTTAACGGTGTCATAAAGATTTTTAAAGTGTCACTTGCATTTGCAAGGGATATAAAATTCCGTAAAAGGCAAGAAAATATTAGTCAAGACTCGAGTACGAGTCCTTTTCAACTTGTAGAGTATGAAGCGGGAGCATCCATCTCATTTTATATACAACATTCACCTATAGCAAAACAAGTCTGTTTTGAAAACTATGTTTATTTTGGAGTTGTTTTAGGGTCTCCTTTTACATTTGGATTTAAACCTCATTGGAGAATGAAGATACCTTTTTATAAATAAAGTATCAATTGAAGCCCATGAAGACTTGAAGTTTGCATCACTTGAGTCTTTATGACATTTAAATTTACTAAACTCACTTAAGTGAGTGATCTTAAGCTACATTAAAGCTTATTTATTATAGTTTTTATTATTTTATGTGTTATAAATCGTAGGCTTTTCATTTTCCGTAAGTTAGATGTCAATTTCTTTTTAGACTCTATATAAAGGCTACCATATGTAAAAGCGTAAAAAAATGATGATGAAACTTTAAGTAAAAGTAAGCTATTGAAGCTTGTTTGAGTGTTTTTAATACACAACAGGAGTCAATTGTTGAATGTTCTCAGTGTGGTGTTAAACTTTATCACTGATAACATGTTCTTTCACCAATTTGAATATTCTTGGTGGTGTTTAAGTACTTTATCTATTAATTATTCAGATTGTTAGGCTTGGTGGTGGAAACTTTATCTAAGTCATATCCCTTGTTACCTATTTTTAAGTTTTTGTTTTGTGTTATCATCCTTATCTGCCACGTATCATGTCCACTTTCATGTTACAACAAATCAAAAGAAACTTTAATAGGTATATGTGTTACAATGTAGTCAATGGAGAATCTGTAAAACTCAGCAAAGTACTCACCAAGTACTCGTGAGTCCAATACAAAACCAGTAGTCCAATATATACATGATATGGTATTCGATTATTCGGATGGGATGGAAGTCTCTGTACCGATACTTTACAATTTCATCATGTTACATATTATATAAATAATAGGTAACCTACACCGCTTCCAAGGAAAAGGTGATGCATTGGCCAAAAAGAAACGTGGGTTACGAAAAGTTATTTCACCCGGTATGATAAGAATGAGGATCAATGACGCTAAAAATAGTACTTTAAATAAAAAAAAATTGAGACATAGTAAATATTGAGACATGGTATTCTTGTGTTGTTTTTTGTATTAAATAGTACCACGATATGAATAGTGATATTCAAATAGGCCTGACAGTTTAATTGGCTGAAAATCTTAAAATATAGCATATAACTATAACAAATTGTCATACAATTGCGGAAGCGAATAAACACGTATTTATAACTAGTGTAATACCCGGGCGGTGCCCCGGGCAAACACTTTTTAGTACGTTAAACAACATTTGTATTTTGTTTATGGTTAACGTATAAATGTTGTGTGTTTGAAGAATAAAATATAGAAAGTTGCAAAGAAAATGAGTAAGACACTAAAGATAGGAACAAACAATGTTGCCCATGCACCAGGCTTATACTGCAAGAGCATAATCCCTCATTCCATAAAGCATATGTTAGAGGTTTCAATCTAGCAATTACCAAGATAATGATAACTAAAGTAACAAAGAAAAAGCACAACTAGCAAATTGAATATACAATAAGCTCCATTGGGCAAGTAAGAAAGCATGCTTCTTCACATATACACCTTGGGCCAATGACAAAAGCTAATGATCATAAATATACTCAGCAACACTAAATTTTACTTTCATATTGCTTCTATGTAATTGTAATTACTTAGGTATATCAAATCCTAACACAAAATTAACAAAATCCATTAATTATAAGGAATATACAATTCACATACTTACGGGATATAATTACAGAATATATTATGACTGATTGCCACCATAATTTTGTCAATTATCATTTTATGAATGAAGAATATATGCAAAGATCACTAAACCTTAGAGTGACCCATTTCGAGAATCATTTATGTGAATTAAATGATCAACTGCGAAATACAGACTTGAACTGCAATAAAGAGCCACCTGCTATTGTAAAGCCTGTTAGTTACTTTCTATAAGCAATTTTGGTACCTACATTTAACACTATAAAAATACCAGCAGCCACACAAAAAAATTCATACAACAAATAAGCCTTGACTGCGTCCTAATCTGACCTGAGCTACAAGATAATATGCATACAGAGGAATATAGACATTGACTTCTACCTCCCTGACGATGGCACAGTTCTAGTACACTTCAGGGCCAAGAGATTGATTACCTACCCAATGAAAGAAATCTGAAGAAAAAAAAAAGTACTACCTCCGTCCCAAAATTATAGTCCATCTTTCCTTTTTGGGACGTCCCAAAATAATTGTCCACTTCCTATTTCAACCAATAAGAAGAGAGTTTAGTGGGTGCAGATTCTATTTGAGTGGTTGAAAACTGTTGTGGTCCCACTTTTATTAAACTGTGTGCTTTTTGTTGGTGGACAATAATTTTGGGACGGAGGGAGTACTACTCAATGGGAGAATGCCAAAATATCATCACAAAATGGTAAATTATAAACCCTCCAAAACTAATACAGCATAACACAAAATCTAACATTTATGGTCACAACGTATAAATTGGATCTATCAATATTCAAAGGGAACTTCAAATAAGTATTTTGATGCTTACCAAATGAATAAGGATTCACAAATGCTCGAGATTTTAATTGGTGTATTAGTCCATTTCAACCCGGACCATTTTGACCCGTTATGCAACTTTGTGACCCACAGGTGATAAAGCTTCATCTGTTGTACTCAACTTTTAAGATTAATAGGTAAAATTGGTAATGCCTATAAAAGTATACATATGTTAAGAAACTGTGACTTACATTATCAATTGTATAATTATTTGACTTTAGGTCATTTCAAAATGAATAAGAACTTATCCTTTGCATAATGATCTACTCTCTATGGAGACTTTCTAACCATATAAATCATTACAAAATATCATTAAGGAACCCAACCCGGCCCTCCCTTATAACGATATGTTTTGACCCACTTCTACTTATCATCAGCTTTAAAATCTAAACAAAAGGCATAGTAAACATTTCATTCAATTTATGTTTCATTGAAAGATTATATATGAATACCTCTGTTGTGTTCATTATGGGCAACATATCAACAGAACATGAGCAGCTTATCCTTATTTTAGGTAATGTCTCGTGAACATGATCACATCATCCAAACACCAATACATCAGAAATGATTCACATAGTTTTGTGCCCCTGTACAAATCTTTCAAGTATCCACTTTTAGCTTCACCTTTAGTCTGTCAAAAGAAACATGTTTATTGGTTTAAAAAAACATCAATACTATCCATCAAATAAGAAGATCAATAAACATGTTTATTGGTTTAAAAAAATATCAATACTATCTATCTAATAAAAAGATCAATAGACTTACATGCTAAACACATGATAGGTGCATGTTAACACTTGCTTGTAACACTGATGACTTAAACTCGTTGATAATTGCTTTCTAGGTTCTCTTCGAGAGTTCGAGTCATATATAAAGCTGCCTTCACCCTTCTGACCCATACCTAGGGCCTAGCCCAGGTTAACCCTATTTTGACCCGTTTCTACCCCATTTTGTATTTCCAGTCCCATGCCCTTAAAACAAAAGTAGCACGTTGATTTGTTGATGCTTCATATGAAAAATGAGAAGCATTATTGATATGAAGAAGAGCTTTTGTAACAGGTTTAACATAGGTGAAAACAGGTAGAGACTGAAATGGTTAATTTTTGTGCCATCTTGCAAACTAAATCGTAGTTTTGTGCCACCTGGCATGACAAGAGACCTACATCAGCAGAATAAAAGAATAGAGAAACATACACGATTGGGATTGAGATATTGAATAGATAGAGGGGACAATTTTGACCCATTTACTTATGCCCGGGTCAAATTGGATTGTGTTTTATCTCAAACGACCCAAAAGAGTTTAATAGCACAGAAAAATGGCTCACCAATCTAAATCAATGTATGAAATTTGAAAGTGCTGCCAATATTGAAAATCAACCACAAGCCAAAAACAACCTGAAAAATCAAACCATATCACAACATTATATAACAAATGCTTGCAAAGTGAACTCTGTAAGACCAAGATTACAAGAAACAAATAAGGGTAATAATAAGGTAAATGTAAAATAGCAAACCAAATGAACAGTTTCCTTACTAATATAGCACATTATAGTAGCAGTCATCACACATGGAGGAACCACTGAAACCTCGAAGCTGCATGACTGCATTCATTGAACCAAAGATAAGCCACACAATTCCACCCAAAAAGATATAAATGTTATTAAACTTGACATCAAATTACTGAATTAGTGAACCAAGAATCACATTTGTAAGCTTACCATCGATAACTACTAATTACTAATCGCATCTGCTGATTAATCAATAATAGCTAATCGCTTTCTAAAAAAACGATAACTCTAATTACACAATAAGATAAGATCCATAGCATGTGTAGACGTCATTGCGAGCTTTGTTGTATAACATCGGTTTACTTACTTACCAGGTATTAGAATGTTAATATAAGGAAAAGGGTCATACTCCTAGCTTGTAAATCTGCAACTCTCAGTTACACATGATGAGAAACAATTAAAGAAGCCTCTTTGGACAACATTCAATAATCATATATAGCGATTTGAGTGGGCCATCAATTAGTAACAGCCTATATGGTTTATTGAATACATTATTGCTTGTAAGCTGCTAATGTAATGTTAACATTAGTATGTGACGTACGGATTTTCCTATTCTCTCAAATTACACCACAAATTTACCTCTTGTCCATTCAAGTAATCCATCCAATAGCTAATATCCATGTATAATCAAATCGTTATACCAATGTATAGTGTGTGTGTCTATATATATATATATATATATATATATATATATATATATATATATATATATATATATATATATATATATATATATATACACACACACAAACATATATGTAGAAAATAAATCAATTAATCAAATAATGGTAACAATAATGGGTACCTCGAATTTTAGCAGATTACGTAAACTTCTCAATTTAATTTGAAAAAGAAGTCTTCTAAAGAAGCCATGTCGTTCATGTACCATTAGATTGTGCAATTACAAACCCTATTCAACAAAAGTAACCTAATTGTTTAAGCGACCCAAAAATCCAATATTCGTATACGTGAATACGAATATGATTGTTTGAAAGGTAGATAATACATAGCCGGTGGATTAGAGTAGAGCGTAGGATGACGGTTGAGGTAACCGTCCATATAGCTCCTCAATTTAACCTCCGAATAATGTAAAAACTGTCAGCGTACTTTATGTGGATAGGATTTAAAGTTGTAGACATTGGACGGCCCAGATCAAACAGTTAAAAGGAGCAGTTTACTTGGCTCCGTCAATGTATAGGAACAATTAGTTAAGATAGAAAACGTGTACCTTTTAGCTAGCTCCAAATAATCGTTTATCAAACGAATAGGTTTTACTAATGGTAAAACCCTCTAGGGTTGCACGCACACCACTTTCACAACACGATCATGATGCTAGTCGAATTACACACTTAATAAATATAATATAAACTCTCTTGCTTTTGTTTGATCGGAAAAGTCAAACCATAAGATACTTATGGTTTTGTTTTGCCGTAGTCTCACAAAAGGGAGAGTAAAGAGGGTTTTAATTATTAGGGTATTGTGTGTGTATTAGGATACCAATAACCCTAAATTATGCTTTGTATTTATAGGTTTTAATTAGGTTATTGAGTTGTATATGGATACCTAAAAATCGGTCCATATAAAACCCAACCCAATTCAAAACCCAATACAAGTTTCACTCACTTAACATTTAAGTCCCTCAAGTTTAGTTTATATTAAATGTGCATAATAATTAATATATTATTAATTAGTTAATCGTGTCTAAATGATTAAGTGCGCGCCCCCCATAGGCTCATTAATTTCCGGACATGCTTAAGTCGTGTACATATATACCAACAGCTCCCACTTGGACATGTCTTAAGCAATAACATTGGTTAGCGTCTAGCAACACTTCAATGTTCCCAGAAATTTCTGAGTTTCGTTTCATAAAGTCTCAGATAATGATTTCATCATTTACAATCCCTTTGTTTCAGATACTTGTGTTAATCATGAATATGGATTAATGTCATTTTATGATTTAACTGTTCTATTTCTCATTTCATGTAATTAATCAAGATTACAAAATGAATCGAGACACATCCAGATTTCATTTTGGTATGGCCATACACACATCTGATTAATACCTAATGAGTGGCCTAGAAGTATCATTCTTCAATAATGTATTGAAGGAACAAATTCTATATTGACTGCACGTGTCAGTCATGCATTTCACTACACTTCTGAAAATAGTCCTGTGTAACTACCATTTATGAATAGTTAGAACCATATCAAGAAGATGAAATCCATACACGCTGAACCTACTTGCATCTCAAGTCTAAGGATTCAGTAAATAATCATTTTCGAATATTTCTTAATGACGACGATCCATAAAGTAATAATTCGATAATTTGGGGAATCCGATATGCATCTGTATGAATATCATGTGAGTTTAGTGAGACCCTTTCTGACCAATCTCTCAGATATATCTTAGTTCGACTATATTCCCATATAGTCAATCGACATTGGATAGTTTAGAATAATAATAAATTATTCAAGGATTTAAACATGCAAATATAGGATACAATTAATTATCAAATGAAAATAAACATACCAAGTACTTTAATTCATTTATTTGATAATAATTGTTTAAAATCCTTTATCCAAATACTAAAACGCAGATTTACATGAGATAACTAGCCATACGAAGTCCTATGCCCTTGGCATGTTGACTAAGCTTTCCCTTAGGTAAAGCTTTCGTAAACGGATTAGCTAGATTATTATCTGTGTGAACTTTGAGTAGATTTGATGTCAGCAATTTCGATATGCTCTCGAATATAGTGATATCTTCTAGGATAATGTCTGGCCCCATTCCGAACTCCAGGTTCATCAGCAATTAAAAATGCTCTTGAGTTATTGCAGTATAACTCTATGGGGCTTTTATTTGTGGGTACCCAGAAATAAATTTTCTAATCCAGACGGCTTCCATTTCAGCTTCTGAAGGTGCTATGTACTCTGATTCAGTTGCAGACATGGCAGGTTTTGATTGCTTCATAAGGAACCCTTTCCACTTCGTCTCCATCCAAGATGAAGACGTATCCTGTCTGAGATTTCATAACATCTCTATTGGTCTGAAATCAAACATCACTAAAACCAGTCACTTTGAGCTCAGCTTCAGGATTTCCACCATAAACAAGGAACATATCTCTAGTAGCTCTCAGGTACTTGAGAATATTTTTCACATCAGTCCAGTGACTTTCACCTGGATTCTGTTGAAAACGGCTCGCTATGTTCTGTACGAACACCACATCAGGTCTAGTGCATCTAACCGCATAGATAATAGATCCAACAGCCGAAGCATAAGGAACCCTTTGCATACGCTCCACCTCAGCAGGTGTAGAAACACACTATTTGCTATTCAAGTCAAGTCTCTCTTGCATCAGAACATTTCCACGCTTAGAATTCTTCATCTTAAATCTCTTTAAGATCTTATCAATATAAGCACTTTGACTTAGTTTAATTAACCGCTTAGTACTATCTCTATAGATCTTGATTCCAAGTATGAATGTTGGTTCTCTCAAGTCTTTCATAGCGAAATACTTTCCAAGGTAGGATTTGCATCTTGTAACATTGGAATGTGATTTCCTATGATCAATATGTCCACAACATATAAGACAAGAAAAGTAACATTACTCCCACTATCTTTTTGATATACACATGGCTCATCAGGATTTTGAGTAAATCCACACATTTTGATTTCCTCATCTAACCTCTTGTTCCAGCTTCTTGATGCTTGCTTTAGTCCATAAATGGATCTTTGAAGCTTGCATCCTTTGTTGAGATGTTTTGGATCAACAAAACCTTCAGGTTGAACCATATAGACATCCTCGTCTAAGTAACCATTCAAGAAGGCAGTCTTGACATCTATTTGCCAAATCTCATAGTCATAGTACGCTGCTATGGCTGAGAGAATCCTAATAGCTCTAATGTTTGCTTCAGGAGAGAAGGTTTCATCATAGTTAACTCCGTAGATTTGAGTATAACCCTTCGCTACGAGACGAGCTTTATAGGTGTGTACATTCCCATCCACATTCGTAGGTTCAAGCCATTTTTCAGATTGTGGATCTAATAATGCAGCTTTGAAATTAGGAGGTTCATTAAGATCCCCTAACATGTGCTCCTCAGTTTCTACATTTAGACATAACTTTTTGGGAGCACGTATTGTCCTTGTGGACCTACGAATTGGAACAACATCGACTTGAGGTTCAACACTTTGACTACTTTCCCCCCCCCCCCCCCCCCCCCCCAAGTTGATGGTCGCTAGTGTTTGTAAAAGGTAAAAGGTGATGGATCTCTCCTCTTGATTCTCATCAAGTTCTACGACCCTCCCACTTTTTTCTTGAGCTATGAGATTCTTTTCAAAGAACTCAGCATATCTAGCAACTTTAACAGTATTTTCAGAAAGATTGTAGAAGTAGTAACCCATTGTTCCCTTTGGGTATCCTACAAAGATGCACTTAATAGATCTTTGCTCGAGTTTGTCAGGCATATCCCGCTTCACAAGCGTCTCACATCCCCAGACCTTTAAATAAGATAAATTAGGGACTTTCCCATGCCACAATTCATGTGGTGTCTTATCCACCTTCTTGGTTGGAACCATATTCAAAATACGTACAGCAGATTTAAGAGCATAATCCCAAAATAATAATGGGAGAGTTGTAAGGTTCGTCATGGATCTTACCATGTCTAGCAAGGTTCGATGCCTCATCTTCGACACTCCGTGTATGGAGGAGTAACCTGTTGGACAATCCACACGCTTTCAGATAATCCTTAAACTCTTGGCTTAAGCATTCACCACCACGATCCGAACAAAGGATCTTGATGGTCTTACCGATTTGATTTGCTACTTCACTCTCAAACACTTTAAATGTTTATAAGTTTTCATGTTTATGTTTAAGCAAGTAAACATAACCATAAGGACTGAAATCATCAGTAAAAGTGAGGAAGTAGCTAGCACCTTGTCTTGACACATGTCTAAATGGACCACAAACATCAGTATGTCTAATTCCAAGTAGATCTTCAGCCCTTTGTGTTTGATGCAGAAAGGCTTTTCTTGTCATCTTGCCAGAAATACAAGATACACATTTATCAAATGATCCATCATCATTTGATTTTAAAAGCCCTTCACGTTGAAGCCTTTTAATGCGTTTCTTGCCAATGTTTGCAAGACGATAGTGCCAAAGATAGGTAGAGTCCAAATTATATTTGGCTCTTTTATTGCTAACAGAATACATAGAATTAACTTTTGAAACATGATCAGGCATCTCAATTTCAAAAATACCATCACAAGGAATAGCATTAAAATAATGAACATCATTTTTAAAAACTGAAATACCATAATCATTGAAAATATTGATAAATCCATTATCTTTCAAAAGTGAAACTGAAACAACACCTCTCGTAATAGCAGATGCATAATGACAATTGTCTAACAAAATAATTAAGCCTGAAGGCAAAACCAAGTCAAACTTCCATTGGCTTCTACTTCTTTACGTACACCATTGTACAAGTAGAGTGCCTCATGTTTCAGTTCCTTCTTTCCTCTAAATCCCTGAAGGGTATTACAAATGTGAGTACCACAACCATTGTTATATACCCAGGTGTGACACCCGTCAAATTAGGACTAGAAATTAGTTCCTAATCATTATGTAATACATGTAGTTAGTGCTATGTATTAGGCTAATTGTATGTATCAAAATATATATGGATGAATATATATCAGTACTCGATTAGATTTAATCGTTCATTTTCAAATCGGCCGAATTCCGATTCAATTATACGGCGTTGGTAAAAATCAAGTGATTAAGTAATATGGAATTGTTATTTAATACCCTCATAATTATTATATATTATTTTGATAATATATCAAGTATCTCGTATCGTACAAATCAAACGTCCACGACAAAACTATATATAAATAATGAATTATTATTGAAATTAATAATTATTATTTACATCAGATAAAATAAAACATATTTTGTTTTATACCATTTTACTCAAACGCGACGAAACCAATTAAATCATATCCGTCTCTCGAACATAAAACAAAGATATATTTTTATTTCCCATTAAATGTATTTTTATAAATACCTCGAATAAAAGTAAATACGATTCCATTTTTAGAAATTTATCAATTTAAAACATTATACTACTTTTACGATCGGGTAAACAAACACGGGTAAAATACCACTCGGTGTGCACTATGGAGCTGGACAAGATCCACATTTTATGGATCTTGCCCGTGCAATAATACTCCCTCCGTTCCCACTTCTTCTCCTTTTCATTTTCTTTTTTTTTTCTCAATCTCTCTATCTCGGTTATTTCTCTCTTCAAAAACAAAAACAACAACAATATTAATAACAACAACAAGCAGCAGGAGTAGCGTATCATCATCATCATCTTCATCGTCTCCTTCGTTTTCATCATCATCACCATCTAAGCTCCAATTTAAATTGTAAGAAATCGTTAACTTAAACTTTGTAATTTCATATTTAAATAACGTTTATTATCATGTATTGAAGTTAGAATAGATGATTGTTGGTTAGTTTGTGGATTAAGATGGGTTTGGGTGAATTTTTGGAACGACAGACTTGAACCAGACCTCGGAATACGGCGTATTCAAGGGAATACGGCGTATTCCCACTCAGAAAACATGAATACGGCGTATTCAAGGGAATACGGCGTATTCCCGCCCAGAAAACATGATCTACCCGGCGCCTCCTCGGAATACGGCGTATTCAAGGGAATACGGCGTATTCCCTCTATTTTTCCGGAATACGGCGTATTCAAAGGAATACGGCGTATTCCTCACAAATGCCACCAATCCGGCGGATTCAAGGGAATCCGGCGGATTCCCCCTTTATATTTGATGATCCAACGAATCAATAAACTAGCCCTGCGAATCCCAGCTAAAACAGAATAAACATTTTTTCGAAAACGTCGACAATTTCACAAGTCTTTCAAACGTGCTTCTCGATGAAAAATTTATTATTACGGATTGAGCTCAAATTCGCAAGGTCACTCGGAAACGACCCAATAATCAATGCTAAGTACCTTAGCCTTGTCAGTTTTAGGCCATCCGGGGTCGTTTAGGGGCCGAAAATGGCAGATTACTGTTTTCAGACTCGTACCAAATTTTGTAAATTATGAAATGAAGTGTAACGGATATAATGAACTTGATTAACAACTAAACCTATACGATACGACTTATATATGAAACACATAAACTTTTATAAGCACAACAAATCATGTATAATAATAATAGTTTGAAATTATTATTACAAACCGTCACCAACGACCCGTATACATTTTCAAAACTCAAACATAATCGACAACCAAAGTATTTGGGCATAACTAGTTGAGGGAACAACTAGCATAGATGGTCCGTAGAGTCATCTAATCAATCAAAACCTTGCGCGTCTAAGACGCCCTGCAGGTTCAGTCGTTGTAACGACATCAAATCATTGTGAATCATTATAATTGTTGGCTAACAATTCATCAGACTCAGGTGAGTCTCATAGCCCCTATTTTAAATGCTTTTACCTAGGGGTGAGATACATGCTCTGTTTTGTTTTACATGTGAACGCAAGTATCAAATTATCACGTATGCTGCATGAGTTGTTTTCATCTAATCAATCAAAGTCCTCTGAAGCATAGTTCTGTTAATATGATTTAGCGTGAATGTTAGTGTATGGTACCATATGGGATTGACAATCCCCGTCCGAGTTAGCAAGCACTAACCTGTCAAACGGACGCATTATCATTTGTTCAAACGTATGTTGATTAGGCATACGCATAGAGGCACCCTCGATCAGACACTTGATTGTGATCCTGACCCCTCAGTTAAGCTCAGACTATGTGCTCATGTTAGTTGTATCAATCTTTACTTATTTGTTTAATTACAAATATTCCTGTGATACTCATTATTCAATTATTTACATGCTTTGTAAATCAAATCATTAAATCTTGCCGTTCACAAATCATATATTATCATATCAAACCTGTGAGCTCACCAGCTTTATAGCTGACCTTTTAGCATGTTATCTCAGGTACTCAGCAGTAGGTTGGACTGCCCATCAGGATACTGTAGCTCGAGTCGCATGCAATCATCTAAACATCAAGAGATTTCCCTGCATTTCTATATTTTGCTAAAATTAGATATGTATTAGAATCTCTCAAATATCTATGCGAACTCGTCTTTTGTAAAACATATGTAGACTTTTACGTTAATCAATGTATTTGTAAAATGACGCATGTAGTGGTCGTTCATTATGTATCTTATGTGCTTTGTGTATTGATTAGTAGCACCCCAAAGTATGCTTCCGCCAACAGTAAATTTGGGGGTGTTACACCAGGATTTTGAATCAGGGAAAGAATATAATTCTATTCTGAAGATACCAGAAGGTCCGGTCGAGCCAGCTTGCTTCTTCTTCGTATTCATCAACTCAGCAAGATAGGCAGGACAATTCCTCTTCCAGTGTCCCACAGTGGTAACACGCCTCATTCTTAGCCGGATGCTCTTTCTTTGCTGGAGGGGTTTGCTTAGGTTTAGGGACAAAAGCACCTTGCTTTCCCTTAGCCTTTCCCCTAGTTTGCAGTTTCTTATCTTTCTGGATCTTTCCACTTCTAATCGCAAGGATTTGTGGAGTAGCCAATTTCAGCTCGGTAATCATATTAAGTGGAATATGATTTTCATATTGGTTTTGAAGTTCGGGAGTCATGCTGCCGAGCATCAAACAAGCAACTTCATTATGACGATCATAAAGAGCATTCCATGCTGCTAATTCCTTAACAGGACCAGTAGCAGCATCAGAAGCAAGTCTCATCGACTGTTCAATGACTTCTGTTTTTCTTTCAACCTGAAGGACGATCCTTAGTTGATAAAACCTGTCACACCTCGTCTAAAGCGGAAACAACGGGGTATAACGGTGATAGGACCATAACACATCATTATAAAGAATTCTATATGAAATACAATATCCAATGTGTCATGATGCCAATAACATGAATGACGGTTCATGTCGTGCATACATTTCAACAATGAATTCAAAAGCTTACAAACAAACGTACTATACAATGTTAAGGCAAAACAAGCCTTCACAAACAACCTTAATGATGTAACACAAGTCTTGAATAACTCTTAATGCAACCCTAAAGGTCCACTAAGTTCTCTTGTCCACTGCTTTAAGTCCACTAGTATAACCTGAAAAGATATGCTCGAAAACGTCAACACGAATGTTGGTGAGTTTCGTAGGTTTGAAACCAGACACCAGAAAAATAAACATTTTGCTGTGATAATAATAAGTTAGGACAATGTAATAGAAATGTACACAAATATGAAATAATGCAGCCAGTATATCTCAATGTACGGCAATTACCTCACAAGGAAGTAAAGCACGAATGTAAGCAACAATCCCAATGTACGGCAAATACCCCACAAGAAGGTAAAGCACGAATGTAAACAACCAATCTCAATGTACGGCAAATACCCCACAAGGAAGTACAGCACGGATGTAAGAAACAAATCTCAATGTACGGCAAATACCCCACAAGGAAGTACAGCACGGATGTAAGCAAGTCTCAATGCATATAAGTCACATAGTGTCACACATTTCAAGCATATGTCCAAAAATAGAAATGAATACGTTCACAGCATAAAACAGTTGGTAAAACATGTGAGCATACTTTTCCCCCAATTTGAAAATATGTAAATGAAAATGGGGTCACGAAAACTCACCTTGATTAGCAAAGAAAATTACGCTCCCAAATAAGTCCACTCAACCGGTACGTAAATCTATAAACCAAATATCTCGTCTAACCAAATCACCCTACGTTGAATTCTAATAAATATCTTGTGCATTAACATAGAATCATTATTGTATAATACCCTCTCTATTCATCTTCTTTCATAAAATTAAATATATAAAAATATGATTGTCATGATTATGATCCTAGCTTCTTGTTTCATAACAATCGATCGTCAAAACATTGTTTAGTTCATTAAGTTTAAAATTCTCCATTGCAACATGTAATACTACTAGATCATATTGACACAAACTTAGTGTAACACTTGGTAATGAAAATCGATGGTTGACATGAACTTTTTGTCCATAGTCAATACCAGTTGAAAGACACTCGAAACTCTTAATCGAAAACACTTGAAATATACTCGAAACACTACTCTTTTTAAGTCTAATTAAACTCAACTTACAAATATAAAAATTTCATTTTTCTTACAGAAAAGATCTAACCTTTATCTTACATTCACAACTCCCATAATGATTAGAAAATAATTTGGTCAAACCGAATTAAGTTTACAAAGGTTTTCAGAAAATTCGTCACTCGTACAGCAGATTACAAGAAAATTTTTATATAAAATAATGGAAAGCGTTTTAGAGGCCGAATCCACGCGGGTTTATGTAAAACATCAAAATCTACAACTTTTTAGTTTTGGCCGAATCCTGAAAACGTACATAAGTGGGTCAAATCAGCCCCTGATCGCGACTGAAAATCTGAGACAGAATTTGCGTTTAGCGATACAAAACTTTCGGTTTGCAAAACTTATTATACCCGACATATTCATACCCCAAACATATAATTCGACCCAAAATATATATCTATTCCAGAAAATTAGGAAAAAAAAAAATCTATTGATTAAGGTTTATGTATATACCTATACGACCACACGAACAAGAATCACACGTAAACAATACTTGATTTTGATTTGATAGAGTTGTCTTTTGATCTTCCCCCTTTTTTTTTTCTTCAGTCGATGTAGCAGAAAGAAGAAAAAAAAAACGATTTATGTTTTAATTTTAGTTTATATTCATAATTAGGGTATTACTTAGTCACAAAGTTTCATGGATTAGGGATGTTTGGGCTGGCCGAATAGGATCCATCAAATGGACTTGGGTCGGTTTGCGTTTTCCTTCTTTGGTCTCAATTCTCGGCACACAAAAGAACTACAAACAAGTTCCATGAAATCATGATTATTATTATTTTATTATTTATCACATGATCAAGATTATTATTATTATTATTATTATTATTATATTATGTTATTAATTATTATTATATTATCATAATATGAAACGACTATTATTATTATTATTATTATTATTATTATTATTATTATATTTTTTTTATCACACTTCACACATTTTCTTAAGTTTCCAAATTATGAACACGTTTACGTTTTGATTTGTATCTTTTTCGTTACACATCCGATTGCGATGATTCTTTTTGCATTGGATTCATTTTTCAAAAACGAAGACTTTGGTGTAAATAAATCCTTGAAATTAGTATTTTCACAAAAATAACTTTTTACGGTTGAACTACGATAACGGTTTGGTGACGGTTGTCACAGTATCCCCCAGTTGAGAGAATTTCGTCCCGAAATTCAGTCGAAGCTATACTGTCAACACAATCACTGAATAAATACGTATATTTATGCATGGTTTGATCTTTTCGTTCGCAAGTAAATTCGAATCCTCGCTAAGCGTTCTATCGGACCAAGACAAATTAAAAGTTTCTGTGCTTCAACATTTTGATATCTCAATCCATGGTTTCTACCAGTTTCTCTACACAATGTTATCTACAATTCCTTTTAAATTCCTTCTAACAATGCGTGTAAGACTTTACCATCCAATACTTTCTTAAATTTATCATATAAATACTTCGTGAACACCACTTCACTCTTATGACAACTTTCAATCGATATGTTATTGAACCCATAAACTTTCAATCGATATGTTATTGAACCCATACGTTCAACAATTTAGAACGGTCCAACAAACATATATGCTAATATTTCAAACTTCCCAAAATGTACTACAACTTCCCAAAATGTACGACACCTTCCCAAAGTAACATTTTAAGAAATATATGATTCCCAACCTCTCCTTGATTAGAACCATATAGTCAATAGCTTCATGGACTATTTTAATCCAATCAACTAGCTTTGATCCAACCTCAGCACAAACTATGATGAACGACTCCTACACTCCTGAAGTACTTCAAATAGCACACATTGAATACTAGAATGATAACTGTGTTGTATGAGAACTCGACTAGTGGTAAGTGAGTATCACAACTTCTATCAAACCGGTAACGTGCTCTAAGTATATTCGCAAATGCTGAATGGTTCGCATCACTCCATCCATCAGTTCGAGGATGGTAAACCGTCCTCATATCAAAACGTGTTCCCAAAGCTTTCTGTAACATTTCAAAATTGTGAAGTAAAATAACCATCAAAATCGGATATAATTGATACAAACACTCCATGCCTCGCTACTACTTCGTCGATGTAACGCCTTACCAAAATCCCCATCTTGTAATCCTCGTGGATAGCTAGGAAATAAGCTGAATTAGTCATTCTATCCACAATTACCCAAATCGAATCACGCCCACTACTAGCTCTAAACAACTTCATGAAGAAATCCTTGGTTACGTTTTCCCTTTTCCCATTTGGGACACTCCGGTCACTGTAATAGACCTGAAAGTCTCGAGTATTCCCCAGGTCATGCATTGACCATTTGAATAATGTAGATTATAATGTCCTTCTTCATTCCCAGTCACCAATACAAATCCATCATATTCTCACAAATTATAACATCAAGTCCACTTTGTTTTCCAACAATTTGTCAAATCCTCGCAGCCTCACATTATATATGAGTATTTCCTTAACGCTTCATCTTGTGCTTCGAACATCTTATCCTTAATGTCAGAGTGTATCGTCATACTTGATTTGCACTCACCTTAGCATACTCTTTCTTCCTACTCAAATCATCTGCAACAACTTTCGTCTTCCTCGGATAGTATCAAATTTCACAATTGTAACACTAAATAATTCAACTTTCCTCATTTGTATCGTGTTCAACTTCTTTTGAACATAGATGTATTAAAATCTCTTATGATCGGTATGATACAAGTAGTGTATTCAACACATATGTATGAACATCACCGCTCCAAATTCCAATTCCTGGGTAGCACAATAATTCTCAGGTATCTTGAATTGCCGAGAGACGAAGGCGATTACCTTTCCCATTTAATTAACACACAACCTAGACGTCGGTTTTGATGCATCCCAATACACAATGCAATCCTCTTATCCGCCGGGAAGAGTTCGGATTAATGCATTACACAAGACATCCTTCAATGTTTGAAAAGGTTTTTTTTTTTCCTCAGTTTCTATCCCCAAACAAACTTCTTATATATATATATATATATATATATATATATATATAAATAGTAGAGCGATATTTGAACAACTCTCAATAAAATGCTGATAATAGCCTATGAATCCTAAGTACTTTACGAACCTCCAATGATAACTGTGGGACCTTCCATCCCATTACATCTTCTATTTTGCTAAAATTCACAAGATTGACTTCTTTGTTCACAGTGTGACCAGGAAAAACAAACATCTTGTAGTCAAATTTCGTACTCCCAATATATTTGTGACACCCGTCAAATTAGGACTAGTTTGTAGTTCCTAATCATTTAGAAATACATGTAATTAGTGCTATGTATTAGGCTAATTGTATGTATCAATGTATATATTGTTGAATATATATCAGTTCACGATTATATTTAATCGTTCATTTTCAAATCGGCCAAATTTCCGATTCATTTATACGGCATTGGTGAAAATCAAATATTAAGTAATACCGAATGATTATTTAATATCTACATATTTATTATATATTATTTTGATAATATATAAAGTATTCGTATCGTACTAATGTAAAACATTCGCAACAAAACATATAAATAATGTATTATTATCGGAGATATTAATTATTATTTACATTAGATAAAACAAAACATATTTCGTTTTATACCTTTTTACTCAAACGCGACGAAATCAATTAAATCGTGTCCGTCTCAGAAAGATAAAGCAAAGATATATTTTTATATCTCATTAAAAGTATTTTTATTAAAATACTTCGATTAAAATACGTACGATATCAATTATAGGAATTTATCGAATTAAAACATTTTACTACTTTTCGATCGGGTACAAAAACACGGGTATTTTGTACCACGAATGGGAGCCCAACCGACTCCAATAATTGGAGCCGGATGAACAAACCCAACTCACCCTTTGTTTTCATTTCATTTTCTTCTTCAAATTCTCAAACTCTCTCGGCTCTCTCTCGGTTTTCATTTTCAAACAACAACAACAATTAACAACAACTAGATTATCATCATCATCATCGTGATCATCCCCACCATCATCTTCTTCGTCTCCATCATTACCATCATCCGTTTATCATAAATCATTGTAAGGAAAATCACTAACTTAAACTTTGTTATTTCGTACTTAAATAGCATATACTATCATGTATTAGTGTTAGGATTGATGATTGTTAGTTAAATTGCGGATTAGATTTGGTTTGGGTATGATTTTGAAACTACAGACTTGAATCGGCCCTCGGAATACGGCGTATTCAAGGGAATACGGCGTATTCCTGCCCAGACCACATGAATACGGCGTATTCAAGGGAATACGGCGTATTCCCGCCCAGAAATCATGAACTACCTGCGCCTCCTCGGAATACGGCGTATTCAAGGGAATACGGCGTATTCCCTCTATTTTTCATGAATACGGTCGTATTCAAATGAATACGGCGTATTCCCCACAAAAGCCAGCAATACGGCGTATTCAAATGAATACGGCGGATTCCCCCTATATATTTCATGATCCAACGGATCAATAAACTAGCCCTGCGAATTCTAGCTAAAACAGAACACGTAAATTTTCGAAAACGTCGACGATTTAACAACGTAAAACAGGGTAGCTTCTCGATGAAAAATTTATTATAACGGATTGAGCTCAAATTCGCAAGGTCACTCGAAAACAACCCAATGGTCAAGGCTAAGTACCTTAGCCTAGTCAGTTTTAAGCCATCCGGAGTCATCTAGGGGTCGAAAATGGCATATTTTAGTTTTCGGACCTCCGTTTTTCCATAAACTTAAAACTAAAGATTTACACTAAGTGTCTGACATCGCGACATATTTCATACTTATACGATACAACATTTAAACACTTCAAATATGCTTTTATAAGTTCACAACAAATGAAAGTAGTAATAATAATTGAAGAATTATTATTTCAATCAATCACCAATGGGCCGTAAACATTTTCACAAACTCAAACATAATCATTAACCAAAGTGTTTGGTCATAACTAGTTAATGGGATAACTAGCATAGATGGTCCATAGAGTCATCTAATCAATTAAACCTTGCGCGTTCAATATGCCCGGCAGGTTTCAATAATCTAATCATTTATCAAAACCTTGCGCGTTTAAGACGCCCTGCAGGTTCAGTCGTTGTAACGACATCAAATCATTGTGAATCATCAATTGTGCTTAGTAGCATCTCATAGGCTCAGGTGAGTCTCATAGCCCCTTTTTAAATATATTTTCTCAGGGGTGTGATCCATTGCATGTTTTGTTTTACAATATGAACGCAAGTATCATTAAATCGAATACTGCATGAGTTATTTTCTCTAATCATTTTTAAAGCCCTCCATCAGCATAGTTTGGTAATACGTAGTAGCGTGAATATTAGTATATGGATCCATATAGGTCTGACCAGCCTCATCCGGGTTAGCACGCACTAACCTGTCAAACGGATGTATTAATATTTGGGAAGACGAGTGATGATTAGACACTCGTAGGAGGCAACTCGATCAGGATACCTTAAATGTGGACCTGACATCTCGTGTTATGCTCAAACTATGTGCTCATGGCTGTATAACTTTTATTTTGCTTAATTGCATTTTAAATTCAATTATCATTAAATCTTGCGGTTCATACAAATATGTGTTGACATACAAACCTGTGAGCTCACCAGCGTTTTCGCTGACCCATTTTAGCATGTATCACAGGTGATCAGCAGCAGTAGGTCTGCCACTCAAGATGCCCATTAGCTCGAGTCACATTCAGACATCAAGAGATTGTCATGCATTACTATATTTTGTATAATTTAGTTATGCCATAGAATCTCTATCAATCGAACTCAGGAGCTTTTGTAAACTATGTTATAACAGTGTAAAACTTTTATAATATCAATGTATTTGTAAACGACGCATGTAGTGGTCGTTCATTATGTAATCTTGTGTGCTTTGTATATTGATTAGTCGCGCCCCGAACCGACCTGCTTCCGCATCATAATTTGGGGGTGCGACAGATTGGTATCAGAGCCTAAGGTTATAGTGAACTAGGTTGCATTTAGTGGGCCTAGACTATGACCGTTAGGCGGTATTCCTTATTAGATATAACTGGTTCAGTGATTGCACCATATGAGTTTAATTTAACATAGCTTAGCTAACTATGTACAATTAAATGAATACGATGTGAAAGCTGAAAGGGGTTATGTTGAATAGGAATGCGATAGTTGACTCTGACCACGAGAGAAACCGTGACTAATACTTGATTAGTGTTAGACACACATTAGGCTATTATGTGATATAGGCGTATATACATACATAGGCCTCATTTATGTGCTACCTTATAGGCTATTATATATTGAAGATATATGATTAAGGCCACTCGCGTATTATCTTCTAAGCTATTATATATATCGAATATATATATATATATATCACACACGATAATACACTCGTTAACATCTTCAATACCAAAGACGATGCGTATGAAGTACTATCGTCTATTCTTTTATACACACATAACATCTCACAACACAATTCCGCTGTACAATCACATGTTCGCGAGGAATATATCATTTTGTATTTCCTCCATCATTCTATTTCCTTAGAATCACAAATGGAACTTATTGTTTGAAGGACTATAGGCTCCATACGTAAAACCATACCTCACCTACTCGCAAACTCGCATCTAGTATGCAACTCTGTTGTTTGTCACATGTGATTATCACTTGTGTAATTGTATATTACCCCATAAATATATATATGCATATGTGATGTATCATGTTTTGGTGCAAACAACTCATCCACTCTCTTTGCTTTTATCAGAATCATGCCGCCAAAGAAGACTGGTTTCAGTCAAGCTGAACTCAATGCTGCGGTTACCCGAGCTGTAGCCGAAGCCATGGCTGCTCAAGAAGCTTTAAGGAATGCAGAGACAATCAATGCTACTTCTACTCCTGTTATCAAACCTTGTTCCTACAAGGATTTTCTCAGCTGCAAACCATTGTATTTCAAGGGCACAGAAGGTGCCATTGGCCTGATCAGATGGATTGAAAGAATGGAATCTGTCTTCAGTCTCTGTAACTGTGCTGAAGATAGTAAGGTCAAGTTTGCTGCTTACACCTTTCAAGAAGGTGCACTAACGTGGTGGAACACCCACGCAAACTCTATTGGCGTCGAGATCGCAAACAGACTTCCTTGGCCTGAATTTAAGAAAAAGCTAAGGGAGAAGTACTGTCGCGAGGAAGAACTACACCGACTGGAAGTCGAGTTCTGGCATCTGGAGGTACAAGGGAACGACATTGCTGGGTACACCACCAAGTTCCAGCAATTCGCTCTGTTGTGTCCAGGTCTGGTTGATACAGAAGGAAAAAGTATCAAGAAGTACATCCGAGGACTCCCGGAGAATATCCAGGGGAATGTCGCCTCAGCTCAACCAACCACTCTGGAAAGAGCTATCGAAATTGCTCATGAACTCATGGCCATGGTTGTCAGCCGTGAGACATCTGCTCCATCTTCTGGTAACAACAACAAGAGAAAGTGGTCTGGGAACACCACTCAAAACCAATCATCATCAAAGAGGTCTGAGTCTGATAAGACCCTCAACACAGGTTCTGGTTTCAACAAGGGTTACACTGGAAATAAACCCTACTGTTCAAAGTGCCGCCGTCATCATGATGGTACTTGCAGCACACCTTGTGGAAAATGTCAAAGGTATGGACATTTGACCAAAGACTGTAGGTCTACCACTGCCAACACCAACACCACCAGCCAACCAAAGTCCTGCTATGAGTGTGGAGAAACTGGGCACTTTAGGAATGATTGCCCAAAGCTGAAGAACAAGGGTAACAACACTGCGAAGGGAAGAGCTTTCGTTCTGAACTCAGGAGAGGCCCGTCAAGACCCGAATGTGGTCTCGGGTACGTTTCTTCTCAACAATCTTACTGCTTCGGTTCTGTTTGATTCTGGTGCTGATAGGAGCTTCATATCTGATGAGTTTAGTCAATTGCTTAACATTGCCCCTATTGCCTTAGATGCTAAGTACATTGTAGAATTAGCTAATGGCAAGTTAATTGAGGCTGACAGTGTAATACCAAATTGCACTTTAAATTTATCTGATGAAATCTTCTCTATTGACCTTATACCCGTTGAAATTGGAAGTTTCGACGTCATTATTGGAATGGATTGGTTATCCAAGCACCGAGCTGAAATTATCTGCTATGACAAAATCGTCCGTATACCTCTTGTCACCGGTAGTACTCTAATCATACAAGGGGAGACCGGTAGGACGAGACTGAATATCATATCCTGCATGAAAACTCGCAAGTACCTTAGGAAAGGGTACCAGGCGATTCTCGCACATGTCTTGGAGAAAAAGTCGGAAGAGAAACGACTTGAGGATGTGCCCATTGTTAGAGATTATCCAGAAGTCTTTCCCGAAGACTTACCTGGCCTTCCACCACCGAGACAAGTTGAGTTCTCGATCGATCTCGTGCCGGGGGCAGCACCTGTTGCACGAGCACCATATCGTTTAGCCCCTTCAGAACTTCAGGAGTTGTCTACTCAGTTGCAGGAACTCCTGGATAAGGGATTCATTAGACCGAGTTCTTCACCATGGGGAGCTCCGGTTCTGTTTGTGAAAAAGAAGGACGATTCATTCAGAATGTGTATCGACTATAGAGAGTTGAACAAATTGACCGTCAAGAACCGTTACCCACTACCTCGAATTGATGATCTATTCGACCAACTTCAAGGGTCAAGTATCTATTCGAAGATAGATCTAAGATCAGGTTATCATCAGTTACGAGTTCGCGATGAAGACATTCCGAAAACCGCTTTCCGAACTCGCTATGGTCATTACGAGTTTCAGGTTATGGCCTTTGGTTTGACTAACGCACCGGCAGTATTCATGGATCTTATGAACCGTGTGTGCAAACCATATCTAGACAAGTTTGTCATTGTTTTCATCGATGACATTCTTATTTACTCGCGCAATGAGCAAGAGCACGCGCAGCATCTCAAAGTTATTCTAGAACTTCTTAGACACGAAGAGTTATATGCTAAATTCTCCAAGTGTGAGTTCTGGATGCAAACCGTTCAATTCCTTGGTCATGTGATTGATAGTCAAGGAATTCATGTAGATCCATCAAAGATTGAGGCTATCAAGTGCTGGCAAGCGCCGACGACGCCGACCGAAGTACGCCAATTCTTAGGACTGGCAGGTTATTATCGGCGTTTCATTGAGAATTTCTCCAAAATAGCTCAACCTCTCACAATACTGACTCAGAAGGAAAAGAAGTTCGATTGGACTGATAAACAAGAGTCAGCATTTCAGCTATTGAAGCAAAAGCTTTGCAGTGCACCAATTCTATCATTACCCGAAGGCAATGAAGACTTCGTGGTATACTGCGATGCCTCACACCAAGGTCTTGGTTGCGTGTTGATGCAACGAGACAAGGTTATTGCCTACGCCTCCCGACAACTCAAAGTTCACGAGAAGAACTATACAACTCATGATCTCGAATTAGGAGCCGTAGTGTTCGCACTCAAGATCTGGAGACACTATCTGTATGGCACAAAGTGTACCATATTCACCGATCACAAAAGCCTCCAGCATATATTCGATCAGAAGGATCTAAATATGAGGCAACGTCGCTGGGTCGAGTTACTCACCGACTATGATTGTGAAATAAAGTATCATCCAGGGAAGGCTAATGTAGTTGCCGATGCCCTAAGTCGCAAAGAGCGCACAAAACCACTTCGAGTCCGAGCCCTTAGCATAACCATCCATAATGATCTCATCATTCAAATTCTCACTGCTCAACTCGAAGCATTGAAACCTGAAAACATCAAGGAAGAGGCCTTGCGAAATATGGAGAATCAATTGGAAACCAAACCCAATGGGGTCAAATATTTCATAAACCGAATCTGGTTACCCAAGTTTGGGAATCTTCGAGACTTGGTGATGGATGAAGCTCACAAGTCCAAATATTCTATACATCCTGGATCTGATAAGATGTATCATGGCATCAAGGGATCATACTGGTGGCCAAACATGAAAGCAGAGATTGCCACGTATGTCAGCAAGTGCCTCACATGTTCTAAGGTTAAAGCTGAATATCAGAAGCCCACCGGTTTGCTACAGCAACCTGACATTCCTCAGTGGAAATGGGAGCAAATTTCTATGGATTTCATCACTAAACTCCCGAAAACATCAAGTGGTTGCGATACTATATGGGTAATAGTTGATCGTCTAACCAAATCTGCTCACTTCCTTGCCATGAAGGAAACCGACAAAATGGAACGTCTCACACGAATCTATTTGAAGGAGATCGTATCCCGACACGGCGTTCCAATCTCAATTATCTCTGATAGAGACAGTCGATTCACATCTAACTTTTGGCAATCATTGCAAAAGTCATTGGGTACTCGTTTAGACATGAGTACAGCCTATCATCCACAAACCGATGGCCAAAGTGAAAGGACTATTCAAACACTAGAAGATATGTTACGCGCCTGCGTAATTGATTTCGGTGCAAATTGGGAGCATCATTTGCCATTGTGTGAATTCTCATACAACAACAGCTATCATACCAGCATTGGAGTTGCACCGTTCGAGGCACTGTACGGTCGTAAGTGCCGATCGCCTATCTGTTGGACCGAAGTTGGAGACAGTCAACTCACTGGTCCTGAAATCATTCATGAAACCACCGAGAAGATCGTTGGTATCCAACAACGGCTGAAGGCCGCACGTGATCGTCAGAAGAGTTATGCTGACGTGAGACGCAAGCATCTCGAGTTCCAAGTTGGGGATCGAGTATTGCTCAAAGTATCACCTTGGAAAGGTGTCATCCGCTTCGGCAAGCGTGGGAAGTTAAACCCTAGATACATCGGACCTTTTGAGATCCTTGAAAGGATTGGTCCAGTCGCTTATCGATTGCAGCTACCTCCAGAGCTTAGTAGCGTGCATCCCACATTTCACATTTCTAACCTGAAGAAATGCCTGTCCGACGAGACACTCATCATTCCGCTCGAAGAAATTCAAATCGACGACAAACTTCATTTTGTCGAGACACCAGTGGAGGTCATGGACCGTGAGGTCAAACAGCTTAAGCAAAGTCGTATCCCCATCGTCAAGGTTAGGTGGAATTCTCGGCGTGGTCCGGAATTCACCTGGGAACGGGAAGACCAGATGCGACTCAAATATCCACATCTATTTTCAGACTCCACTCACGCATCAACTCAAAGCTGAATTTCGGGACGAAATTCTCTTAACAAGGGGAGAATGTGACACCCGTCAAATTAGGACTAGTTTGTAGTTCCTAATCATTTAGAAATACATGTAATTAGTGCTATGTATTAGGCTAATTGTATGTATCAATGTATATATTGTTGAATATATATCAGTTCACGATTATATTTAATCGTTCATTTTCAAATCGGCCAAATTTCCGATTCATTTATACGGCATTGGTGAAAATCAAATATTAAGTAATACCGAATGATTATTTAATATCTACATATTTATTATATATTATTTTGATAATATATAAAGTATTCGTATCGTACTAATGTAAAACATTCGCAACAAAACATATAAATAATGTATTATTATCGGAGATATTAATTATTATTTACATTAGATAAAACAAAACATATTTCGTTTTATACCTTTTTACTCAAACGCGACGAAATCAATTAAATCGTGTCCGTCTCAGAAAGATAAAGCAAAGATATATTTTTATATCTCATTAAAAGTATTTTTATTAAAATACTTCGATTAAAATACGTACGATATCAATTATAGGAATTTATCGAATTAAAACATTTTACTACTTTTCGATCGGGTACAAAAACACGGGTATTTTGTACCACGAATGGGAGCCCAACCGACTCCAATAATTGGAGCCGGATGAACAAACCCAACTCACCCTTTGTTTTCATTTCATTTTCTTCTTCAAATTCTCAAACTCTCTCGGCTCTCTCTCGGTTTTCATTTTCAAACAACAACAACAATTAACAACAACTAGATTATCATCATCATCATCATCGTGATCATCCTCACCATCATCTTCTTCGTCTCCATCATTACCATCATCCGTTTATCATAAATCATTGTAAGGAAAATCACTAACTTAAACTTTGTTATTTCGTACTTAAATAGCATATACTATCATGTATTAGTGTTAGGATTGATGATTGTTAGTTAAATTGCGGATTAGATTTGGTTTGGGTATGATTTTGAAACTACAGACTTGAATCGGCCCTCGGAATACGGCGTATTCAAGGGAATACGGCGTATTCCTGCCCAGACCACATGAATACGGCGTATTCAAGGGAATACGGCGTATTCCCGCCCAGAAATCATGAACTACCTGCGCCTCCTCGGAATACGGCGTATTCAAGGGAATACGGCGTATTCCCTCTATTTTTCATGAATACGGCGTATCCCCCACAAAAGCCAGCAATACGGCGTATTCAAATGAATACGGCGGATTCCCCCTATATATTTCATGATCCAACGGATCAATAAACTAGCCCTGCGAATTCTAGCTAAAACAGAACACGTAAATTTTCGAAAACGTCGACGATTTAACAACGTAAAACAGGGTAGCTTCTCGATAAAAAATTTATTATAACGGATTGAGCTCAAATTCGCAAGGTCACTCGAAAACAACCCAATGGTCAAGGCTAAGTACCTTAGCCTAGTCAGTTTTAAGCCATCCGGAGTCATCTATGGGTCGAAAATGGCATATTTTAGTTTTCGGACCTCCGTTTTTCCATAAACTTAAAACTAAAGGTTTACACTAAGTGTCTGACATCGCGACATATTTCATACTTATACGATACAACATTTAAACACTTCAAATATACTTTTATAAGTTCACAACAAATGAAAGTAGTAATAATAATTGAAGAATTATTATTTCAATCAATCACCAATGGGCCGTAAACATTTTCACAAACTCAAACATAATCATTAACCAAAGTGTTTGGTCATAACTAGTTAATGGGATAACTAGCATAGATGGTCCATAGAGTCATCTAATCAATTAAACCTTGCGCGTTCAATATGCCCGGCAGGTTTCAATAATCTAATCATTTATCAAAACCTTGCGCGTTTAAGACGCCCTGCAGGTTCAGTCGTTGTAACGACATCAAATCATTGTGAATCATCAATTGTGCTTAGTAGCATCTCATAGGCTCAGGTGAGTCTCATAGCCCCTTTTTAAATATATTTTCTCAGGGGTGTGATCCATTGCATGTTTTGTTTTACAATATGAACGCAAGTATCATTAAATCGAATACTGCATGAGTTATTTTCTCTAATCATTTTTAAAGCCCTCCATCAGCATAGTTTGGTAATACGTAGTAGCGTGAATATTAGTATATGGATCCATATAGGTCTGACCAGCCTCATCCGGGTTAGCACGCACTAACCTGTCAAACGGATGTATTAATATTTGGGAAGACGAGTGATGATTAGACACTCGTAGGAGGCAACTCGATCAGGATACCTTAAATGTGGACCTGACATCTCGTGTTAAGCTCAAACTATGTGCTCATGGCTGTATAACTTTTATTTTGCTTAATTGCATTTTAAATTCAATTATCATTAAATCTTGCGGTTCATACAAATATGTGTTAACATACAAACCTGTGAGCTCACCAGCGTTTTCGCTGACCCATTTTAGCATGTATCACAGGTGATCAGCAGCAGTAGGTCTGCCACTCAAGATGCCCATTAGCTCGAGTCACATTCAGACATCAAGAGATTGTCATGCATTACTATATTTTGTATAATTTAGTTATGCCATAGAATCTCTATCAATCGAACTCAGGAGCTTTTGTAAACTATGTTATAACAGTGTAAAACTTTTATAATATCAATGTATTTGTAAACGACGCATGTAGTGGTCGTTCATTATGTAATCTTGTGTGCTTTGTATATTGATTAGTCGCGCCCCGAACCGACCTGCTTCCGCATCATAATTTGGGGGTGCGACAGATTGGTATCAGAGCCTAAGGTTATAGTGAACTAGGTTGCATTTAGTGGGCCTAGACTATGACCGTTAGGCGGTATTCCTTATTAGATATAACTGGTTCAGTGATTGCACCATATGAGTTTAATTTAACATAGCTTAGCTAACTATGTACAATTAAATGAATACGATGTGAAAGCTGAAAGGGGTTATGTTGAATAGGAATGCGATAGTTGACTCTGACCACGAGAGAAACCGTGACTAATACTTGATTAGTGTTAGACACACATTAGACTATTATGTGATATAGGCGTATATACATACATAGGCCTCATTTATGTGCTACCTTATAGGCTATTATATATTGAAGATATATGATTAAGGCCACTCGCGTATTATCTTCTAAGCTATTATATATATCGAATATATATATATATCACACACGATAATACACTCGTTAACATCTTCAATACCAAAGACGATGCGTATGAAGTACTATCGTCTATTCTTTTATACACACATAACATCTCACAACACAATACCGCTGTACAATCACATGTTCGCGAGGAATATATCATTTTGTATTTCCTCCATCATTCTATTTCCTTAGAATCACAAATGGAACTTATTGTTTGAAGGACTATAGGCTCCATACGTAAAACCATACCTCACCTACTCGCAAACTCGCATCTAGTATGCAACTCTGTTGTTTGTCACATGTGATTATCACTTGTGTAATTGTATATTACCCCATAAATATATATATGCATATGTGATGTATCATGTTTTGGTGCAAACAACTCATCCACTCTCTTTGCTTTTATCAGAATCATGCCGCCAAAGAAGACTGGTTTCAGTCAAGCTGAACTCAATGCTGCGGTTACCCGAGCTGTAGCCGAAGCCATGGCTGCTCAAGAAGCTTTAAGGAATGCAGAGACAATCAATGCTACTTCTACTCCTGTTATCAAACCTTGTTCCTACAAGGATTTTCTCAGCTGCAAACCATTGTATTTCAAGGGCACAGAAGGTGCCATTGGCCTGATCAGATGGATTGAAAGAATGGAATCTGTCTTCAGTCTCTGTAACTGTGCTGAAGATAGTAAGGTCAAGTTTGCTGCTTACACCTTTCAAGAAGGTGCACTAACGTGGTGGAACACCCACGCAAACTCTATTGGCGTCGAGATCGCAAACAGACTTCCTTGGCCTGAATTTAAGAAAAAGCTAAGGGAGAAGTACTGTCGCGAGGAAGAACTACACCGACTGGAAGTCGAGTTCTGGCATCTGGAGGTACAAGGGAACGACATTGCTGGGTACACCACCAAGTTCCAGCAATTCGCTCTGTTGTGTCCAGGTCTGGTTGATACAGAAGGAAAAAGTATCAAGAAGTACATCCGAGGACTCCCGGAGAATATCCAGGGGAATGTCGCCTCAGCTCAACCAACCACTCTGGAAAGAGCTATCGAAATTGCTCATGAACTCATGGCCATGGTTGTCAGCCGTGAGACATCTGCTCCATCTTCTGGTAACAACAACAAGAGAAAGTGGTCTGGGAACACCACTCAAAACCAATCATCATCAAAGAGGTCTGAGTCTGATAAGACCCTCAACACAGGTTCTGGTTTCAACAAGGGTTACACTGGAAATAAACCCTACTGTTCAAAGTGCCGCCGTCATCATGATGGTACTTGCAGCACACCTTGTGGAAAATGTCAAAGGTATGGACATTTGACCAAAGACTGTAGGTCTACCACTGCCAACACCAACACCACCAGCCAACCAAAGTCCTGCTATGAGTGTGGAGAAACTGGGCACTTTAGGAATGATTGCCCAAAGCTGAAGAACAAGGGTAACAACACTGCGAAGGGAAGAGCTTTCGTTCTGAACTCAGGAGAGGCCCGTCAAGACCCGAATGTGGTCTCGGGTACGTTTCTTCTCAACAATCTTACTGCTTCGGTTCTGTTTGATTCTGGTGCTGATAGGAGCTTCATATCTGATGAGTTTAGTCAATTGCTTAACATTGCCCCTATTGCCTTAGATGCTAAGTACATTGTAGAATTAGCTAATGGCAAGTTAATTGAGGCTGACAGTGTAATACCAAATTGCACTTTAAATTTATCTGATGAAATCTTCTCTATTGACCTTATACCCGTTGAAATTGGAAGTTTCGACGTCATTATTGGAATGGATTGGTTATCCAAGCACCGAGCTGAAATTATCTGCTATGACAAAATCGTCCGTATACCTCTTGTCACCGGTAGTACTCTAATCATACAAGGGGAGACCGGTAGGACGAGACTGAATATCATATCCTGCATGAAAACTCGCAAGTACCTTAGGAAAGGGTACCAGGCGATTCTCGCACATGTCTTGGAGAAAAAGTTGGAAGAGAAACGACTTGAGGATGTGCCCATTGTTAGAGATTATCCAGAAGTCTTTCCCGAAGACTTACCTGGCCTTCCACCACCGAGACAAGTTGAGTTCTCGATCGATCTCGTGCCGGGGGCAGCACCTGTTGCACGAGCACCATATCGTTTAGCCCCTTCAGAACTTCAGGAGTTGTCTACTCAGTTGCAGGAACTCCTGGATAAGGGATTCATTAGACCGAGTTCTTCACCATGGGGAGCTCCGGTTCTGTTTGTGAAAAAGAAGGACGATTCATTCAGAATGTGTATCGACTATAGAGAGTTGAACAAATTGACCGTCAAGAACCGTTACCCACTACCTCGAATTGATGATCTATTCGACCAACTTCAAGGGTCAAGTATCTATTCGAAGATAGATCTAAGATCAGGTTATCATCAAACCCTCAAACCCTAAACCCTAACCCCTAAACCCCAAACCCTAAACCCTAAACGCAACATTTTAACACATGTGTTAGTAAATGTGAAACCCACCAAAAAATGAAAAAAAAAAACTTTTCGAAAGTATGTCTTGTGGGACGGCAAATCGAAGAGGAGAAAACGACGAATTTAATGGTGCAATTTTCATAATTTTTCGATTTGTCGTTTGTGAGATAATTGATGTTGGGGGTAAATGGGTTTTGTACATGTGGAACATTCTCTTTGTACACATGGCTTGATATGATTGGTTCCCTCATTCTCACACAAATTCCTATTCTCATTTGAACCCTACCCTTATAATATAATTGAAAAATATTATAATTGGATAATAACAATATAAAAAATTAAGGTTTAGAATTACCAAAATAGTTGCATTTTTAATTATTGGAAATAGCCAATTTTATGGTTCCAACCATACCCACTTTTACTAGGGCATTGATATTTCCAACATTCAAAATGATAGATTCATCGTTAGGTACAACTGTTTATGCATATGGTATAACTGCTTACTTCACAGTTTTGGTGGAAGTATCACTTTTGTTGGTAGAAATATCATTTGCCCTTTTACTAACTCTGGACCCTCCAATACTAGATAACTCCCGTGACAGACTATATTGGCGAGATATAGAGGGTAATTTATACGAGTTATCGGTCAGCAATGTATGGCACTCCATTTGGCCGCATGCTCCAAAAGTTTAATGGTAGTGTTGGAAAATTTAAGGGAACTGTGTTCAACACGGGCCTCGGTCTTCTTCAAATAAGTTTGTTGAGCATTGGTCTTCTTTAAGATAAGTTTTTTTAACTTATTTTCTTGTACTTATTTGTTTCATTTAATTGTTTCGTTATATATTTATTTATGTTTAGTTGTAGTAATTATATTAGAATTGCTACATATGTAATTCGATTTATTATTCGGCCTGTAAATATAAATAAATCCTATTTGGGTGCAAGATATTTTACCTACAGGTAGTTAGTTTGGTTTTCTGAATGCATTCCAAGGCACACCATTTCTTGTTTGGTTAGTCATGGCTGAAAAATTTAAAACCCAAGACAAATTATAAACATGGGAAGTGCATACAAATAATGGACAGCAACCAGATTCCCACGGTACGCTCATTTACTTTTCGATTGCTCTTTTTCTTTACAGGTGTGGACGAGAGTAAGGAAATTTATTCAGATTGATCCTATTGCGCATAATAAATGACATAAATTGTAGGCATTTTGATTCCTACGGCACGACATCGAGTGGGGAGAGTTGTGATTGCCATACTTGTTCTTGCTTTGGCAACATTGAAACAATCAATTTTTCAAGAAAGACACAAGATCTAGAGTAGCTAGTTGATGTAATATTCACCATTGTGAGGTTGAAGATTCTCACCCGGAAGTTATAAATCTCGCCTCAAGTTTCGCACATGAAAGCTATTTGGAAAATCCCTTAACTTTTCCACATAGGGGCTGTTTTATCTTTAGTAGTTTTCTAGCTCTTAGGGATTTCGTTCTCGAGTCTTAATTTCGATTTGGTTTTTTTGGTTGTGAGGTCTCGAGGCCTGTCTTGAGCCTCTCGTGCTTCACTGAAACATTGTAATTGTTTGTCTATTTTAACGAATTTACTGGCTATAACCCATTACCCATAAAAATAATGTATAGTTGCATTGTCATTAAGGAATCAATCATCATACATATAGTGACAACATACAGTTCATCAATGTAGCGAAAACTTAAAGCAACCTGAAGACTTCAATTCTCATGAACACAAAAAGTTTCTTATTTTTTGGTCAATGAAAAGACTAAATTAAAATATCTTGTTTTCTTCTTAGCAAGATGTTTGCTCACATGCTTCCCATACCTCTTGAATAGCTCGTCAATAATGGAATTCCCAAAATGAGAAATCAATAATGGTTCCGAAAAAGCTCTCACAACTTTTGCTATGTTCTTCCCACGTATTATTTGGCTGGGCTCGAGTGGCTCATTCATATTTGTGTAATCAGTGTCATGTGGATCCCAATTGACTTCGAAAGCATTAAAGATATCAAGTGAAAATGAACCCTGAACAAACACTCAATATCAACCAACAACAACACAAAGATCTTGAATAACTGCACTTGATTAAACCAAACCGGTCAAAGACCAAAAACAAGACCAAAAATCTCACTACAATAAAACTCTCAATGATATATCATCGACAGATGATAATCATTCACACACAACTATTCTAAATAACCTTGAGTATCAAGATGATACTAATACAAGATGAATGTATGAACAGAGAGAACCAGATGAACAAATACAATCGGGTGTAATAAAATGAGATAACCCTAATTAGAATTTATAACAACATATATATACTACCTAACTTTAAGAAATAACAAATACAACCTTGAACTTTTATTCTTCTCAAAATAGCCACCATTCTTCACAAGACTTTATAACAACTTCTAAAAATGACAGAATATACCCTGAAACAATAAAAACTTAACAAACCAAGTTATAACAATAATTAGATTGGTTATTTTAACACCCTCCCTCAATCTAATTATGCAAACAAATCAAACAACTTTAATTTTTTGCACAAAAAATTATGTTGAAAAACAGATAAACCTTTTGTAAAAACATCAGCCACATTCTCACTTGAATTTACCTTGACAGTTTCTAAAATTCCAGCTTCAATTTTTTCCCTAACAAAGTGTAAATCAATCTCAAAATGTTTTGTCCTTTCATGAAACACTGGGTTTGCTGCAATCTGAATAGCAGCTTTATTGTCTATATAAACCTTAACTGGAATCATACTTTGAACATTAAAATCCTTTAAAAGCTTTACTATCCATATAATTTCACATGTAACTGCAGCTAAAGCTCTGTATTCTGCTTCTGCAGAAGATCTAGAGATAGTTGCTTGTTTTTTGCTCTTCCAAGAGATTAACGAACCATTTAAGAAAACACAAAAACCAGTCAAAGACTTTCTAGCCATCATAGTTTTCCCCCAATCTGAATCAACATAAGCATGCAAATCAAAACTAAAATCTTTTGAAATAACTAACCCTTTACCTGGACTCCCTTTTAAATACCTCAATATTCTCATAGCATGCTTTAAATGTGACTCTAAAGGTTTATGCATAAATTGACTCAATACATGAACTGCATAACTAATGTCAGGTCTTGTTAATGTCAAATAAATAAGCTTACCTATTAATCTTTGATACTCATTTACATTCACCAAGACAGAATCATTAGCAGGCAGTCTTTCAACAGTGTTAATATTCAAATTAGCTTCCATTGGTGTAAAACTTGGTTTACATCCAAGAAGACCAAACTCATTTAAAAGCTCCAAACAATACTTTCTTTGTGAAAGACATAAACCATTTTCTGTTTTAAAAACTTCTATACCAAGAAAATATTTTAAATTTCCTAAGTCTTTAATCATAAATTTAGAACTTAGAAACTGTTTTACTTTCTTAATCTCTTCAACATTGTTCCCAGTTATGACAATATCATCAACATAAACCAAAAGTGCAATAAAAATATCCTTATCAGACTTAATGAACAAAGAATAATCATTCTTACTTCTTTCAAAACCATTTTCAACAAGAGCACATGTTAATTTTTCATTCCATTTTCTTGGAGCTTGTTTTAAACCATAAAGAGATTTAATCAATTTACACACCTTATTGCTAGACTGATCATAATAACCAGGAGGCAAAGTCATATAAACATCTTCACTTAAATCACCATAAAGAAAGGCATTGTTTATATCTAATTGATATAATTCCCAGTTATTTTGAATAGCAATATTAAGCATACACCTAACAGTTACCATTTTTACAACTGGAGAGAAGGTTTCATCAAAATCAATTCCCTCCCTTTGACTAAAACCCTTAGCCACTAATCTGGCCTTAAATCTATCAACCTCACCAGTAGACTTATATTTGACTTTATAAATCCATTTACAACCAATTGGTTTTCTATCCTTAGGTAAATCAGTAATCTCCCATGTCCCATTTCTATGTAATGCTTCCATTTCAGCATTCATAGCATCAACCCATTTTGGATCTTGACATGCTTCCCAATAATTACTAGGTTCAATGGTTTTATTTAAAGTAGAAACAAAACACTTATTTTCACAAGAAAGTTTAGAATAGTTAACAACCTTTTCAACACCATACTTAACTTTACCTTCAATAACATATTCATTAAGTCTTTTAGGTAAATTAGTATTTCTAGTAGACCTTCTTAAATCTGAAATAGTTGGAATATCACCAGTATGAGTTGATTCATTTTGAGTATTTCTGGAACTGCCCTCAGGGATTTGAATATCATTATCAAGTGTTGCATATGAAAAATCATCACTGGTATGCTCTGTTGAACTATCCAGCTCATGACTGGTATGCTCTGTAGAACTGTCCAACACATGATCTTCATTGCCTTCACTTTCAGTATTATCTTTCCCTTCATCATTGGGCTCACTAGTTTGATTTTCATTAACAAAAATTGAATCAAAAAAGTTTAAATGATTTATTTCATTATTAACTTCTACATTTTTAACAAAAGTTTTACTTTTAAATGGAAAAATATTTTCATAAAACTTAACATCTCTGGAATAAAAAACATTTTTGTGATCCAAATTCAACAATTTGTATCCCTTTTTAACTGAAGAAAAACCAAGTAAAACACATTTGTCTGATCTGCTTGAAAACTTATCTTGATTATTTAAAACAGTTGAAAAACATAAACAACCAAACACCCTAAGATGGGAAAGATTAGGCTTTTTGCCATAAATCAACTCATAGGGACATTTACCATTTAGGACTGAAGAAGGTAACCTGTTAATTAAATAAGTAGCAGTTAAAACACATTCACTCCAAAAACTTAAAGGCAACCCCCCTTGAAACATAAGAGATCTAGCAACATTAAGCAGATGTCTATGTTTCCTTTCAGCAATACCATTCTGCTGAGGAGTATAAGTACAAGAAGACTGATGTATAATACCATTTTTATTTGTAAACTCTTGCATTTTATAATTGATAAACTCTGTTCCATTATCACTTCTTAAAACCTTTACATTTTTATTAAACTGAGTTTTAATTAAACTTATCAAATTTACAACATTTTCAAAAACATCTTCTTTTGTTTTCAACAAAAAAACCCACACAGCTCTAGTATAATCATCAACAACAGTTAAAAAATACTTATACCCTTCTCTGCTTTGAACTCTATATGGACCCCAAACATCCAGATGTACAAGCTGTCCTAACTCAGTAGTTTTATGTTCACTAATAGGAAAAGGTTCTCTTGTTTGTTTTGCCTTATGACAAATCTCACATGGATTACAATTTGAATCATTTTTAATATCAATACTAGATTTCAAAACATTCAAGACCTGTTCAGCTGGATGTCCAAGTCTATTATGCCATACAATCCTAGACAAATAACAAGAATTTAATTTTAAATTCTTCAAGTTACTATTTGTACTCACATTATTGAACAAATAAAGACCATCAAACTGACTACCAGTCCCCAGTATTTTCCTTGAAACCAAGTCCTGTATATAACATTTACTTTCATCAAACCCAACAAACAACTTACTATCTCTTGCAAGACAAAACACAGATAACAAACTAACATTATATTCAGGAACTATCAACACATCATATAACACAATTTCAGAAGAAATTCTTAAGTTACCAATCTTACTGACTTTAGCTTTAGTTCCATTAGGATGTGCAATAGTTAAATTAAACTCAGACACATCCATAATTTTTTCAAAGTTTTTATCATTATTAGTCATATGTTGATTTGCTCCTGAATCTATAATCCAACCATAATTAATATTTTCTGATAAAGTAACTCTGTTTGACACAAAGAATTTATCAAAATTTTCATTAAAAAAACTGTTATGATTAATAAAATCACCTGCCATATTAGAATGCACAGACTTTTCAACAGAATTCTCATTTAACAAACTTAACAGTCTGAGTACTTGATCATTTGACAAAGAAACTGAGGAAGAAGAAGAAGAAGCAGTGCCTGCAGACTCAGAAAAAACATTATTTGAAGTATTTTTCACAACAGTTGATTGATTTGTAACCTTTTTCTTAAAGTTAGATGGATACCCAACAATCTCAAAACATCTATCAACAGTATGATTTGTCATCCCACACTTTGTGCATTTCATATTAGTAACTTTGGGTGGATATCCAACTATTTCAAAACATTTGTCTATAGTATGTCCAATTCTATTACATTTTTTGCATTTTAACTCACTTGTTCCTGCAATTCTCCTATTAGTGTTTGAATAAAAAGCTGATGACTCACTATGAACTTTCTTTTCTTTAACATTTGTACTTCTATGTGACTCTTCTCTGGATATTATTGAAAAAGCTGTTTTAACACTAGGTAAAGGATCTCTTGTTAAAATGTTACTTCTAATCGGCTGATATATATCATCCAATCCCATCAAAAATTGCATTAATTTTAACAAACCATTATGTTCTTGAAAATTTTTTGCAGCAACACAAGTACATGCTGGAAGTTTTAACATAACATCATATTGTTTCCAATATGAATTCAATTTGTGATAGTAATCAGAAACAGAAGTTCCATTTTGTGTCAATGAATTAATTTTTTGATGTAGGTTAAACACAACAGATCCATCCACCTTATCATAAGTCTCTTTTAATTCATTCCAAACATCAGAAGCAATTTTTGAAAAAATTTGCCCATTATATAACTCTTCAGATAAAGAATTTAATATCCAGGAAAGAACTACTGCATTACACCTATCCCATTGTCTAGAAAGTACCTCATCATCATCAGATTTTTCAAATGATCCATCTATAAATCCCATTTTATTTTTTGTTTGAATAGCAAGTTCCATAGCATAAGACCATGATCTGTAATTCTCTGTTCCTTTTAATTTTTCAGTAATTAAAGGTGTACTACTTATATCACTTGCATGCAAATATAAAGGATCACCAAAGTCTAGTTTACTAATTTCAGTTACATTAGATCCACTAGCTTTATCACTATCACTAGGTGGTTTATCACTAGTTTTAGTCATTTTCAAATCAATTATTCACAGAACAAAGAACACAGAACTTCAAATACACACAAATAATCACAAGATATACTAACAATCCTTAAAGAACAGTCTGTGCTTACAGACTATATGTTCTCTCTTCTAACAGAAACGTTAGTATTTTTCAGATAATCAAACAATTAAATAGATAAACAAATAGTCACTTAATCAATTAAGCAATTAATCAACAGATAACTATGATAGAAGCAAAGGATTAGAACGGCCTCACAGAGTTCTCCAAGCAAGCAATAAGAAAAAGAAGAGAAGAATCAGCAACAATCACAGCGGAAGACGAGAAATTACTCTGGAACAGCCAAGAGTAATGAACCACAACCAGATCCAAGAAGAAAAACCTAGAAACCCTTAATAAATCTCCAGATCTGAATATATCGAAACCCTAATTTTTTTTGATTTCGAACTTCTTCAGAAATAAACAACCAAACCAAGCTCTGATACCATGAACAAACACTCAATATCAACCAACAACAACACAAAGATCTTGAATAACTGCACTTGATTAAACCAAACCGGTCAAAGACCAAAAACAAGACCAAAAATCTCACTACAATAAAACTCTCAATGATATATCATCGACAGATGATAATCATTCACACACAACTATTCTAAATAACCTTGAGTATCAAGATGATACTAATACAAGATGAATGTATGAACAGAGAGAACCAGATGAACAAATACAATCGGGTGTAATAAAATGAGATAACCCTAATTAGAATTTATAACAACATATATATACTACCTAACTTTAAGAAATAACAAATACAACCTTGAACTTTTATTCTTCTCAAAATAGCCACCATTCTTCACAAGACTTTATAACAACTTCTAAAAATGACAGAATATACCCTGAAACAATAAAAACTTAACAAACCAAGTTATAACAATAATTAGATTGGTTATTTTAACAAACCCTCATATTGAATAGCATTCCAAACTTCACCCTCACATGGATAGTAAATTGGAACATTGAATGATTTAACATCTGATTCTCGAACTACTCCCTGTGGTATTCAATTCGTTAAAGCATAAACGGTTAGTCACAAACAAATAGAAATAAATAGAAGCATTAAACGAATTTTTCTTTGTTAATTTGAGTTAAACTTGTATACCTCTTTGACCATGTCGACAAGTGATTGCGCAAGTAGATCCCATATATGACAACTATCGTCATTAGATGGATCAGCGTTACTCCGACCAACAATTGTTAAAACCATGCGTCCCCCACATACTATTTCTTCAGAGCGCATTTGTAGAAACTTTGTGAAGTCGGTATGAAATTGTTTTTCATACGATTGGAATACATTTGAAGGACTTGTTTTTGCCATGTATATATTTAGTGGGTTATTTTCAAGGCCTTCAGGTACCTATCGCATGTTGAACGCTATACTTGATCATCAAAGATAGTTTGTATTAAATAATTGTAGGCTTTAAAAGTTGGCATGTGAAACTAACCTTAGAAAGCCAATGAAGACTATAAGAGGAGTGAACAAGGTGCAAACTATTATCCGGAAAAAGTCTATCATAAAAGGAACCTGGAACAGCTGAAACAAAACAATTGCCAAAATTCTCTCCTTTCTCCTTCTTAAGCTTTGCATAAAAATCCGGTAACAATTTGAAAAGGTTATTGAAATCATTTCCATATAGATCATTTAAACATACTTGAAGTTCTGGTGCTTTAGTGTTATTCTCTTTACACACCTCAATGATTATATCGATTATGTTCGATACAACCAATAGTGTATTTTTACCAGATGAACAACCCAAATCTGCTATCTTGAAACATTGACTAAACACGTCATCATGATTAGCAATACCTCTGATTGCATGCTTTAAAACTGGTAGTGTTTTCTGTATCACAAGTTCCTGTAAATAAAATATGAGCACAAATTTTGAGACAACGTAAATTCAGTGAATGTATATGGTACGTGGTACTTGCTACCGATTATCTTGGCACTAATAATTACTAATTAACCTTATTCGAAACTTAAACCCTTTAATATTCAGGTTGCTTGTTGGATATATATAGGCATAACAAGAACTAATCATATAAATGTACGGGAAAATGACTGGCATGGCTAAATGTGTACCTGAAGATCGATATGCCTAATAAAGAGATGAGGATACATGGCAAGCTAGATCAATGATAACTATAAGCTAAGAGAAAATGATATAACTATGTGTCAAATGTTAAATAGTTCGTAACAAGTTTTCAGGCATATATCTAATTAGGCACATGTAGCATTTCTGATCATTTGTACGTTCGTCATGTAAACATATACTTCGATTATTGTTAAAATTAAACTTAAAACAATATCGATATATAGATTCATATATGCAATCTATGTATATATGTAATGACGTAGTAGGGAGTAAGTGAAACCTGAAGTAACGAATTACTAGCATAGCTTGATTCTCCATCGCCGGTATTCATATGTAAGATGTTTACCGTCTCCATGGCTATTTTCCTATATTGCCTTCTTCTCCTGCTTTGCTATTATTGTTTCAAGAGGTGGATTCACAACAGATGGCAAAGATGTTGGATAGCGTTGGCAACTTGTTAAACGAATTAATGATGGTTTATAGATTTATAAGAAATATATATCAATGTACCTATAAAGTAAATGAAAATTGTTTATTCAATATACTATACATATAAAATCAACTTATCAACCAACTGAATTTCAGAATTTATATAATATTGATATTTATATAATATTGATATTGATTATTGAAATTTGAAAACGACATATGATCTGCAAGCGATGGTCTACTTAAATCATGCAATCAGACGAGTTCTTAAATATAATCGGATTCTATTGATTTATCATCTTAAAAATCTACTATTTTAATTAAGAGATATATAGGTTAAGTTTGACCTGGATCTAATCTTTCACAATATCTATGGAACCAAATTGCCAATTGCATTATTAAATATCATCTAATACTACACCAACAAAAATTATCCGTACACCACTAAATATGTTTTATGGTGTTGTAGAGTACAATACTGTAAAACACAGTTAGTAGTGTATGGATAATTTTTGGTGGTGTACGAATCATCACCCTTATTATATCTGTTTGTCTAAAAAAAGTTTTCAACTTACAAAATAAATTATCTAAAATCTAGATAAATCCATTGAACTTCCAAAGTGACACTCGTTTATTACTCTTAATATCGATTTTTCACTTACGGATGGAGTATTATTATAACTGAAGTTATAATAAAGCTTAGTTATATATGTTAGCATTAATCGACCAATTGTATGAAATGATAATAAACATAAGTTCTATTTGCGTGCTAAAGTATGTAGCAACTAGCAATCGCGAAAATGGAGCAGCTTTGTGTTATTTTGATCATATCGAGAAGGATGGTATAAACACATAAATAAATTTTTAAATTCAATTTCATAGCAAATTAACTTTATATAGAAGTTAATGTTTGCATTTACAGTAATGAAATTTCTAACGGAAAGGTAGCAAGAAGCTAGATATTACAATGTTTCACATGATATTAAAACCAAAACACCAAGCTCAGAATGACATCTTTAACGTCTTTGGTCAGTCACGAACTATTGCTCAAACTGGAATCGTCTTAGTACTCTAAATCCTCTATAATTTATCATCTGCCACACTACGGTACCATTATCGATAACCGAAATGATTTGTGCTTCAATTCATTTATCTAAATTAAAATAAATATCGGCATTTTGGTTGATCGTTTGAAACTCTGAATCGAGTGAATGAACACAAAAAATCATCCGTTCACCCAACAAGGGTATTGGTCATTTGGTTAGTTCACTACAATGTAGATTATGTGTCAATTGGTTAGTTTATTACAAGGAAGGTTATCGTCAGTTGTATTTCAATTGGTTTGGGTGATTGTGTCAATGTAGTTCAAGGGTTGTTTTCTTGCAACCAATCATATGTACTCGTGTTTGGATGTTCAAGTCCATATCAATATAAATATTTTTTCGCCCCAAAAAAAAAAAAAAAAACCTAGTAACTTTATCCAAATTAATTAATGATTTTAAATTGTTCATTTAGTGGCCCAGGCCCATCAATCTTTCAAATGTGGCCATCAACCCCTGCATTGTCGCCATCGATTGCAGAGTCACATTCAATGGTTTTGGGTTAATACACACAAAGGGTATTAAAGTATCCTATAATGTTCACTTGAAATACTCAAGTTTACGTTTTAACATAATCATAACTGAAGTATACTGTTTCTTACTTTTGGATAAACTATGTTTATTAAATTGTTCATTTAGAGTAATCCGATGAGTGATGATCTATTAGTAACCAGTTATCATTGCCACGTGTGATAGATTTAAGCTCCAACTAAGCGTTTTAAATGCACATAGGCTCCATGTAAGTGCCCAATCAAATCCACATAAGCACCACATTATTCAGATTTTACACCTCACTAAATATAAACTTTTTAAAAAGTATAATACAAAAATACCTTTAATGTTTTTCTATTCTATATTAATTTGCTTTCTCTATTTATCTATTTTTATACAACTTAAATAAAAATTACAGAAACACCCCATTCATATTATTACTAATTTCTAACTTATACAAAGCATCTAATATTTAAATATATGTTTGTCTTTTATTTCCAATATTATATTAAATATGTTTGTCTTTTATTTCCAATATTTAAATTAAATATGCATGCTAGATTTGTCATGATTAACTACATAACTCAATTGTCTGCTATGATAGTCGTTTATGGATTAATTAAATATGTAAATAAACTGTATTGTTACGTAACTGCGGATAATTTAAATTATGAATAGATATAGGAATTAAATCTTGACCGTTTATCTGCCCAACTCATGTTGTGATTAAAACCTTATCCAAAAATGAACGTAGCTAACTCATAGGGTACGGGTCACTTAGTTATACTGTGTTATATTGAATCGTTGAACTCGGCATGCCCGGTGTTCTCTAAACTGAAACAAGTTCTAAGAGACATGAAATATGGGAATAGAGGTAGATTAAGATTAAATTCAGATAGAGGATACTTTTGAGAGAACTTTCGGAGTATCATCGACCTAGTTGACGCATTCACCCATTAAAACAAAATACTATCTTAATATCCTTACTGCATGTTCTTCTTTGATTGTTGCCATAGGGATGCCATGCTAGTATTTTATTGAATGTTTTGCTTAGGTTTTTATTCATAAAACAAATTATCCATGTTATTTCGCATACTTGAGTAATGTTGATAATTTTGTACGGATAAGTGATGACGTGCTATCCGACCGCCTAGACCAGTTATTCCAACTTATTCTGGTGAGGGTAAAACCCGTTTATGAGACTTTTTATTCAACAGTCCATGCCATGATATGGACGTCTCTGATGACTGAGATTGGGCAATATGATTCGAGATTAACTGTCGGATAATACGGCCGTACATTTGAGAGAATTTTCAGTATATGTGTCAATTTATTCTTCAATCCGAGTGACATTCCTTCTGCCTGATTGTGGAGACTTTCGCATCAGTCGGATGGAAGGACCGGAATAATAACTCACCTTAACCTACGAATTTATCCTTACTAGAACTCTTCATATTTAACTGTCCTGAACCACGTCATAGTAGACAATCGCTTTAATCGCTAAACGCCCAAAGTAACCTCATCTTTTATCTTTACTGCTATTTTATTTAATTAATTAGAAAATCCCAAAATCAAAACCAACCATCCTTTTATCTCAGCTAAATTCGTAAAAGTTTCTAAATCTCCTAGTTTCAATTTGCCACCCTTTGAAGAATGATCCAAGGTCATACTTATCAACTGCTAGCCCTTTTCGGATTAGCAACAGAGGTAACCCTAGACCCCAGCCTTTATAAATAAAAAACCCACTGACATCCAACTCGACACCCTCGGAACGACACGAGCCGTCGGGCCCGCGTCAAGCAGGCATACTAATTAAAGCACTTAGTGAGGCGGTCAGATGAATTTGGATAATTGTATGCTTACATCCACATAAAAGACATAATCTAAAACAAATTGGTTCATTTATGAAGTCGAAAACAGAAATAAAGGAATTAAAAACACAAAAAGAAGAAACATTTACGTGATTTAACTCAACCAACCTACGTAGAGTTGATTATCTAATTTGCTTTATGAATATACCTTCCAAATTAAAGTAGCAACCTATGTAAAAAGTTCATGAAACACGAAAATTAATATCAGGTTAAACCATAAATTATTGAATCAAAAGGCAGCAGACCTTGTGCTGTGCAAACCAGTTTGCAATTCAAGTTGTATACGTATGTGAAGCCCTAGCCTAGATCTATAATTGATGTATTTGAATTCATCAAGCAAGAACATAACTACACAAATATACATGAAGAAAAGACGATGAACATAAAAATTGTTGAAAAATGGTTGTGAGAAGTTTAATACGTACAATAATATTGTTGGGGTTAGTGATGCCACATATAAATTAAGGGACACTTGTAACTTCTAAAGGATAATTAGGTGTCAAGTTTAGAAGGAATGACGTGTTTAAATTTTAAGATGTTGGTGGTTCTTATTAAGTAATGATAATGAAATGAAATGAAAATGAAATGATGATAAGTTTCCCATGCATTAAAGTCTTGGTAGTTTAGAATTTGATGCATTGCCACGTCATTGACAAACTCGCATTTCATATTTTTATATAATAGTTTTATAGTGTATCAAACTTTACTAATTCATTAGACTGCGAACTCATTGTTCTATATTTAATTATTACTACTAACTTGTGTGTGTGTGTATATATATATATATATATAGTAACATGATCGAAAAAGAAGGGAAATTTAGGCAGAGAAGAGGGAGAAAGATTTTTTAATATATACTATGATTCAATATTTTATTGCTAAGATTCAATTTTTCATTAATATAATTCTACATTTTATTACGTTAGTTCAATAGTTTATTAATAAGATTTAGTTTTTTGTTGTTATGATTCAAAAGTTATACTAATACAAATTTGAATCTTAGAATAAAAACACTGAATCTTAGAATAAAAATACTGAATCTAAGAATAAATATACTGAATCATAGTAACAAAAAATTCTTCTCCCTTCTCTCTCTCCCTAAAAAACCTTCACCCTAGATCCTACTCCTATATATATATATATATATATATATATATATATTCAATTATTATATAAGATGATTAGATAATAGAACAAAATTTTAATGAAATGTTTATATTAAATTCTGGTTGAATTTCAGTATTATAATAATAAAAGCTCAAAATCTAAATTGAAATGTATCCAACACGAAAACATCTCTCCTATCTAATAGAAGGGAGTTTATGCTGATATCATTTTGCTGATTTGTCACATTCTTAAACAATCTCAAAGCTGACGTGGCTTTTTAATATGCAAGGATTTTTATTATAATTTTGAATTATTTTATTAAATTAAAAATTAGTGTAAGCCATATTTTTATGATGATTTCCAAGAGATGCACCTACATATTTTAATAATTACTTTTGCATGCTCAGCATTTGATTGGTTCTCTTCCGCACCGTCCTCTACCAATTGTGGGCTTATTGATTTATTCACCTCTTTCTTCTCTCTTTATCAGTTTATCTTATCCATCTCTCTAAATTTTCAAATCTCTCCACTGTAACTCTCTCCAGGTTCATTTTTTTTCCCCTCTTTTCAATTCGATTTATTTAATAGTCCATTTAACAGGTTTGTTTGAGTTTATTAGGTTTTCCCGTCATAAATGTATCCGAAAAAATGAAGCTGTGGAAATAATGCTTGAAGAATCTCGACATCTAAATAAGGTTTCATAGATTTAGGCATTTAGCTTCTATCAAACAGGTGAACATCTGAATTTAAGGCTTCAGTTTTGTTTTATTTAGTTAGTGGTTTGATTTGTTTGATTTAGGGTTGTTGTTTTGCTTGATTTATGAATTTTGTTTTGCTTTTTCTTACTTGAAATCAAAACTTCATTTGGTTTCTCTTTCAGGTTCGAAAGGTGAGACAAAGAGATGGATTCATTGTTCTCTGTTTCTTCATACTTTATTATTTGTTGAATTGATTATGTACAATGCAGAAACTCCTGTTTTTATTAAATCGCAGGACTTTTTCATCAGATACTTACTACCTCTTCTACTTTCATGATGCTGATGACGAATAGTTATGTTCGAAGATGTTTTTGATAGTTTTATTGAGCTGGTCTGATGAGCTATGTGAATTGGAAAACCACCTCAGCATAAAGCATACACATACATCGCCATTCATGGGACATAAAAGAAGCTTCATAGTCTTTGTGCTCATGACCTTTTTTTTTATTAACTCTTTGAGAATGATTACTAAAAATAGGACTGTGCTCATGACCTTTTTTTTTATATGCTTCAATATGCACAGGGACACAACGCTAAAGAAGGGGTTTTTGGTTTTGTTATTGTCTTTGGAGGCTGAGGGAGTCGAAGAACCAGTAAAAGTGACGGATGATATAAAGATGGGTAATAAACTTTAAAGAAGGTTTAGTTACATCGTTTTATGTTCACTTCAAATTAAATGTTCAGATTTTTATTTTGTTAACTTCTGGCCTTATTTTATAATATGGTTTGTTTCCTGTTGTTTATGATGGGTGAATTTAACGTCATGAAGATGGATGATAAACATAGAGGACTATTTGGAGATTGATAATATGGAAATGTAAATTGAAGAAAACTTCCAAATGTACTTGAACATATAAAGCTGCTATTGTGGGTTATGAAGAACACCATACAACACAGGTCACTACACATTATGTGAGTTTGTTTGGTTTGTTTTCGAAATCTTTGCATATCTGCTTATGTTTATTCTTTGTCACCAAAAAATCCCCTTAAGCATATTGACAAGTCAATTGGAAATTGTATTGATGGTAGCGGGAATGTAGTTAGATCTGGAAAGTATAATCATGAGCTCTAAAGGCATTTTAATGAATCTTGCTTATACCATTTTGGACAACAATATCTGCAGCACAATTCAGTAGCCAAAACAATATAAAAAATGTTGCACCATTCAATATTTGGAAAAAATTGACTGCCATTCTGGCCGATTTTATTAGTTTTCTTTTCTGTGTTTGATTTGGATTGTTTTGATATTGATTCGTTATTGTTATTTTTCTGTGTTTTGATATAGTTTATGGTGGTGGTTCTTGATGGTGATGAAATTATAAAGAGGTAAGTAACTAGAATATTGTTTTATGTGCAGAGATTTTTACCTCAATATTCATCTTCAAATTATAATGCTACACTTTTTTTTTTAAGGTTTCGAGTTGAGCCAGGTTCCCTTTTAAATGCTGAAATCTGGAATACAGTAAGTATATATAGATGTAACTTGCAATATAGCCATGCATTGCACTAAAGTTTAATGTTATGTAGTTTAATGAATTTGACCTTTTTTGGTTTTAGTTTTTAACTTTTGGTAAAAAGCTTATGGTATAGCTGTAAAGTGAGAATCCCTGGAACAAATCGCCCTTAATGGATTGCGGCAATGGCAGTCAGTTTTTTCAAATTTTAACTTTTGACGTTTAGTTTTGTTTCAATGATCATGAAAATTTTGCTACCAGGTTCCTTCTTAATTTTACTCTATGATATCGAATGTGCTTATGTACTTAAAATCAGGTTCCTATTTAATTTATAAGCCTAGCGAATGGTATAGCTGTAAAGTGAGAATCCCTGGAACAAATTGCCCTTAATGGATTGCGGCAATGGCAGTCAGTTTTTTCAAATTTTAACTTTTGACGTTTAGTTTTGTTTCAATGATCATGAAAATTTTGCTACCAGGTTCCTTCTTAATTCTACTCTATGATATCGAATGTGCTTATGTACTTGAAACCAGGTTCCCATTTAATTTATAAGCCTAGCGAATGGGGCAAAGTTTGTAGACAATTTATGTTCATCAATTCCATGTATAACGTTAATGTGTAACCTATAGGTGGTTATTTCAACCCATCTACTTTTAAATGGCTTAGTTTGAGCTATGTATCATTTCTAATGGGTCAAGAAAGTTATACAAAGACTAGCTAATCACTACATCAGTTAGTATATATTAAATAGTCATGTTTGATGTTTGTAGGTTATATAAGATGCATTTGGTGGCGGTGCTTGCAGTTTCTTAGAAATGATCAATTTGAAGCTAGGTTTGTCATGCTTAGTGTCAGCTTTTAAACCTTGGAGAGTGATGTGCAAAATTTAGTTATAAAATTTATCGTTGAAAAGTAAACAAGAAAGTACCGTGCTAGACCAAAACACAACCGGGCAGTGGACCCTATCGTGTAGTAGTATAGTTTTGTAAGTTCGGGTTCGAACACATGGAACTTTAGTTTAGATAATCAAGATAAGTGTGAGCAATTTAGAAAATAAAATAAAATGTGGGTGTTTGTGTGACCGAGTTGTCACGATGCTTAAAACTACAATTTTTGATTAAACTAGGCAGGTGGACTCTGAAAAGTCAAAGTGATTGATTTGAAACTTTTAAATATTAAAACAATACTTGCTTGGACTATTTCACTAGTGATTTCGGGGTGTGAAGTTAGAACCGGTTAAATATATGCCAAAGTAACATCCATCAAACATAAGCTTAACGATCGCTAAGACCAAATGTTCGACTTCAATTAACAAACCTATAATTTAATCTAGTAACGGACGTTCGCCATAGTTACCATCTTGCACAATTTAGCTAAAATCATTTGACACATTCCAAAACTTCATTCGCAATTTTGTTCAATCATTTATAGACAAATAATCAATAACAATTTACTTGGTTGAAAACGCTCGCTATATCAAATAGTAAATCACCAAATAAGTCAAATCCTTGAGATCAAGCTTCAAACACACAAGGTTCTTTGATTAAACTTATGATTCATCCACACGAAAAACATTCGTTATAATCGCTAACGTATATGTACTTATCTTATTAGTTTTACAATCACCAAAATTTTCTTCCACAATGATAAACAACTTATTAGGTATTTTTCAATAAGCAATAAACATTCGCTATAATCGCTTAGCTAAAAATGCCACAAGTTTAATAACAACAACTTGCTAAATACATACAAATTCATGGATGATTCACAAACTCAAAGCATAAATTAACACCAAAAGTATACACCCCTAATCAACTAGTTAGTTCATCCAAGCAAGCATAATAATCTAGCCACTAATCATCATAACAACAAGATAAACACATGTAATCAAGGTAATCAAAGGAAACATAATTATAATCGAATAAAAATGCAAACCGAGTTATTACAATGTTTTGATGATGATTTGTTGTGACCACAAGGTGTAAGATGATGGAGATTCTCAAAGTTGAAGAAAAATGGCTTCAAACCCTCCAAAATCGCCTCCTATGGAGCTGGTTTCGTGTGTGAAGATGATGATAAAAAAGGTTGGTGAGATCCAAAAGCAAAAAGTGCTTTTCTAGTACAAAAATCTGTTGCTGCCTAAAGGACCCGGCGGCTTGCCTTTTGAAGCCGGCAGCTTCCCTAAAAGTAAAGAACCCGGCGGCTTGATTCTCCAACCGGCGGCTTGATTCAACAAGAGGCATAACCCGGCGGCTTCTGTTCCCAAGCCGGCGGCTTTTACCCAGTTTCCAGCAGATTAGCCTTTGAGCCCAAGACTTCAACACTTTTCACACTTTGCTCGAATCTCCACCCAAATGTAATCCAAACTTCGATTCTTCTCAATTGACACCTAGAAATCAATTTAGGCTAATTAAGTACCAAAAGTTCATAAAGTTCACTTAAAAAGAATGCGAAAACAATGATATCGCTAAAGATAGACATGTACAAAATGAGCGATATCAAATATCCCCACACTTGAACTTTGCTTGTCCTCAAGAAAGCCATTATAAACCAAATCAAAACGTTACCCCTCTTGCACTTTCGAAACGGAGATCAAGATTTACAAAATAAAACCAACAACAATTGTAACATCCTCGTTACCGACCTAGGAGAAATTAGGTAAATTACTTAATTCATTCGATTATTTAATGGAGTTTAGAAATAATTCGTATTATTTGCCAAATTGAAATTAATAGGGTAAATGGTTAAACGATTTATTGTGATACATAAATTATTACCTGTTTTAAATAAATTTAGTTGACGGTATAACAAAATATATTTTCATGTAAACAGTTTTAGGTTCCAGACAATAGGTTTAGAGCCGGTATAATTTGTACTGGCTTATACCTACCTTTGGGGATGGATCGGCCTATTTGTTTTCCCTTTCCCAAATTATTCTAACTCCCCAAATATAACACACACATACATTGGAATTGAGAGAATTCAAAAGAGAAAACTTTGAGTAATCGATTTGGGCTTGGATTCGTAGTTACCACTGATCAACATCATCATCTACATAGTTGCTACTTCGATTGTAAGTTTAAATTTGCTTTGAATATGTGTTTATGTGTTAGGGTTTGATAAAATAGGTAAATGAGTGATTATGCTTAGATTGATGATTTAGGAAGATAGTTGTTGTTAGAACTTGATATATGATGATGCCTTAAGTTATTTTCATGTATAAATCGTGTAGTATGTCTTTAAATTGGTGATTTGGGGTTTTGTTTCGGATCAGGCTGTGATAAGGAACTGAGTACCTGGGTTTCTTCTTCATAGCCGATCGGTTATGAAGAAGCCGATCGGCTAAGGTAGTAAAGCAGATCGGCTTAATTTAGCAGATCGGTTATGTTAGTTCAAAATCATCACAGAACTCAGCCACTTGAACCGAAGCTTGAAATTAACTAATAAAGCAGATCGGCTATGGTATAGCCGATCGGTTGGGCTTAGCCGAACGGCTAGGGACCCTTAGCCGATCGGCTTTGGGTCTAAATGTGGACAACAATCAGTTTGTCGTGTCATACTTCGGTGCATATATATATATATATATATATATATATATATATATATATATATATATATATATATATGTGTGTGTGTGTGTGTGTGTGTGTGTATTTGTGCATATATGTACATTTGTGCGCTAAGTAAAACTTGATAGGTGAAAATAAATGTGGAACCTTAAGCTTATTATTAAGTGATGTATTTGACATGAATTACATTATTTCAAATGGGTTCCTAATTCGTTAATTGTTTATGTTCCCAGATAAACCGAAGACTCAATAACATAAGAACTTTGAGTGGAGATTGTGAAAGTAAGGGTGAGTGGATCATTGACTCTCTTTCTGAATTAGTTGTAACAATCCGGTTACAACGGTTAAACATGGTTTTACAGTTATATATTGAATAAGTACATTTTACCATGATGATTATGGAATGTGCTATCTTGTCAGGGGTCAATATGATATTGGGTTTGGATACTATTACTTTGGACGACATGATGACTTTGTACATGTGTTGTTTATTGAAATCATGTCGTATGTAGTAATGGTACTAAACTATCGGTAAGACCACTGTTTGGCCTTCAGTGGTTATAAGTGTTACTTGGGGAACCACCGCGGCATGAGGGTACCTCAAGGACCACCGATCCTCTTTGATGTATTTGTTATAATGCTTTGTGGTGATCAATTGCTATGCTAGTTTAGATTGATAGTTGTGATCTATTCACTTAGCTTCGTGCTAATCCCTCTCCTCACTTCTTGCAGATTACTTTTGATGTGGGTGGGCAAGAAGTTAGTTTGAAGAATGTTTGACTGCCTACTCTGACTATACGACATGTAGTCGTTTATAAACTTATGTTTTGGAATTTAAATAACACCTAACTTAATGTTTGTAGTTAATGGGGTTATTGTATCAACTCATCATGCATGCATAGATTGTGTTTTGGGAACTATGTTATACGCAATCTATAATGCCTGATTTGTTTTAATCGCTTCCGAAGAATATAAAAAAAAAAAAAAAATGTCTTTTCAAATCTTGTGGTGTTATAAATTGATATCAGAGCCTAGGTTTGGGTGAATTGAGCATGGGTTAAGTGTTCAATCCCAAATCTATGTGTGTCAGTCAAACATTCCTATGAGTGGGATTTTGTTAGCATGTGAAGTTGGTTAGTATATAGGTACTAACAACTAACGTGTTATGAGATATTGTTTTGGTACAGATTTGGCAGAGAATGAACCTCCAGCTGACACACCCAATGATGCCCCCCGAACTAATGTATCCCCTCCTGAAACCCAAAATGTTAGCCAGGGTCAAACTGGTACTACCTTTTCTGTAGGGGATTTTGATCATGATGATTATATGATTCATCTAGAGACAGAAAATCTGAGACTTAAGGCAATAGAACAACAGTTTTTGCAACAACAACAAAACCGGTCTTCTCAACAAATCTTGCAACCTTTGCCACCTACTGTTAGCACTGTACCACCACTTTTGGTGACTTCGCAGATTCCAGTATCTCAGTCTTATTATCATCATCCACACTATGGTACCTATCCGATTTCGGCTCCGTTCTCTTCCGGACCTTCGGGTTATCAGACTCCGATATTTCAAGCTCAGAGTCAACCTAAGCTATGCTCTTTTAAGACTTTCAAGTCTTGTGGACCATCGGATTATTCGGGTAGTACAAATCCCTCCGTTACCTTGGATTGGCTGAGGGATGTGGAAAGAAAGTTTGAGGTTTGTCGATGTGAAGAGGAAGTCAAGGTTCCTTTTGCGGTGCAACTTCTCAAGGGTCCCGCAATGGTTTGGTGGGATTCCATTACATCACATTTTACCCCACAGCAGAGAGCATCAATTTGTTGGTCTGATTTCCACAATGAGGTTTGTAAGAAGTATTGTTCTGGATTTGACATGACTCGGATTCGACGCGAGTTTTTGGATTTGCAATTAACGGATAAGATGACGATGGATGATCTCATTTCCCAATTCACTGACAAGTTGAGATTCGTGCAACAATGGGTACCAGAGGAACGTATGAAGATTGACCATTTTGTGGGGATGTTACCGCATACTTATCGGACGACCGTGAGATTGGCGGGTACTCTTTCCCAAGCTTTTGATCTTGCCCGTTCTGTGGATGAGGATGTTAGGGCACAGGGCTTGGAGGTTAAGGAAAAATCTCCATTTAAACCCAAAGGTGAGTCTTCGGGTAGTCCTGGAAAGAAAAAATGGCAGGGATCTCATCAACCTAAGAAGTCCAGTTCAGATAGTAAATCTTTGGATAGAACCAATTGGTGCCACAATTGTAAATCGAGACACACGGGTCCTTGCACTCCCCAAACTGCTAGGTGTATCAAATGTGGACAACTGGGTCATGACATCAAGGATTGTGCGTTTCCTAGGCATGTGTGTTGGAATTGCCAAAAGGAAGGTCATCGTTCGGGTTTGTGTCCGGAGGCTGGAAAACAAAAGATGGGTGTGGTAGGAGGGTCTTCATCTCCTGGCCAGAAAAGAAAGAATCCCCCAACGGCAACCGGCAGGGCATTTCAAATGACAGCCGATGATGCTGTCAGGACTGAAGATGTTATAACTGGTACATTTCTAATCAACTCTGTACTAGCTACTGTTCTGTTTGATTCGGGAGCCAATTGCTCATTTATATCTATGCTTTTCTGCGATAAACTGAAATTGACTCCCACTTGTATTACAAATCCTATTGAGGTTGAGGTAGCAAATGGCAAGATAGTTCCCGTTACCACGTCGGTGACTGGAGCTAGCATATTGATTGAGGATCATAGTTTCCCAATTTCTTTTCTATTGATGCCTATCCTCAGTTTTGATGCGGTTTTAGGCATGGATTGGTTAAGTAAGAATAAGGCAAGTATAGAGTGCCATAAGAAACTAATTAGGATTACAATCTCGGATGAGTCATATGTTGTGGCTCGAGGGGAACGGGAAAAAGGTAGTATCCCTATGATTTCTATGATGAAAGCTAGTAAATCTCTAGCTAAGGGGTGTGTATCCTACCTGGCTTATATAGTTGATGCAAAATTAGAAAAGAAAACCGTTTCCAATGTCCGGGTGGTTTCTGATTACCCTGACGTCTTTCCTGATGAATTGCCTGGGTTGCCTCCCATTAGAAAGGTGGAATATAAAATTGACCTAATTCCTGGTTCTACTCCTGTAGCTAAGGCTCCTTATAGACTAGCTCCCTCCGAAGTTCGTGAGATGATGACCCAAATCCAGGAGCTATTAGATAAGGGTTTCGTCAGGCCTAGTTCGTCTCCTTGGGGTGCACCCGTGTTGTTTGTTAAAAAGAAGGATGGCACCCTTCGGATGTGTATTGATTATAGAGAGTTGAATAAGCGAACCATAAAGAATAAGTACCCTTTGCCCTGAATAGATGAATTGTTTGATCAATTACAAGGGTCTTCCTATTTCTCTAAGATTGACTTGAGGTCGGGTTATCATCAAGTGTGGGTTTGTGAGGAGGATATTCCTAAGACGGCTTTCCGCACTAGATATGGTCATTACGAATTTCTTGTTATGCCTTTTGGGTTGACTAATGCTCCGGCGGTCTTTATGGATTTGATGAATAGAGTTTGTCGACCTTACCTTGATAAGTTTGTTATTGTATTTATTGACGATATATTGATTTATTCTAAGTCTGAATCCGATCACGAAGTACACTTGCGTTTAGTACTTGATACTTTGAGACAGGAGAAGTTGTATGCTAAGTTCTCCAAATGCGAGTTTTGGTTGCGTGAGGTTCAGTTTTTGGGGCATATTATTTGTGAGGATGGAGTTAAGGTTGATCCATCTAAGGTTGAGGCAGTTATGAATTGGCAAGCACCTAAGTCTGCTTCAGAGATTAAGAGTTTTCTTGGTTTGGCGGGTTACTATCGAAAGTTCATCAAGGATTTCTCTAAGCTAGCGGGTCCTTTGACGAAATTGACTCGAAAGGATGTTAAGTTTCAATGGAACGATCAGCAGGAGTCGGCTTTCCAGACTTTGAAACAATTATTGTGTCAGGCTCCAATTTTAGCTCTGCCTGATGGGTCCGATGATTTCATTGTGTATTGTGATGCTTCACATGCGGGTTTGGGCGGTGTTCTAATGCAACGTGGTCAAGTCATAGCATATGCGTCTCGACAGCTTAAGCCTCATGAAAAAAATTATCCTACCCATGACTTGGAGCTCGCGGCTGTAGTTTTTACTTTGAAAATTTGGAGACACTACTTGTACGGTACTAAATGCGTTATTTGTACGGATCACAAGAGTCTTCAGTACATGTTTTCTCAGAAAGAACTGAATATGCGTCAGAGGCGATGGTTGGAGTTGATAAAAGATTATGATTGTGAAATTCGTTACCATCCGGGTAAGGCGAATGTGGTCGCAGATGCGTTGAGTAGAAAAGGGAAACTCGAGAAGGGTTGTTTTATGCGATTAGAAGTTTCCTCGGATTTGATTGACAAATTGAGAATGGCACAAATGGAAGCATTGTTGGATCAAAATTTGAAAGCCGAGATTCTATTGAAAAGAAAAGAACTGTTATGTGACGATTCTCGTGGATTAAAGACATTCCAATCTCGTGTTTGGGTTCCTTTGCTTGGTGGGCTTCGTGATGTAATACTGATGGAAGCTCATAAGTCCAGATTGTCGGTTCATCCCGGGAGCACAAAAATGTATAATGATCTGAAACCTTTGTATTGGTGGCCTACTTTGAAAATGGATGTTGCTCGATTTGTGGAATCGTGTCATGTATGCTCTCAAGTGAAAGCCGAACACCAGAAACCGTATGGGTCGTTGAAACAACTTGAGATCCCCGAGTGGAAATGGGAACACATTACGATGGATTTTGTAACAAAATTTCCGCGAACCATTAGAGGAAATGACATGATTTGGGTGATTGTAGACCGATTGACTAAGAGTGCTCACTTCCTTGCTACTAGTGAGACGGCTTCCTTGAGTAAATTATCCCAATTGTACGTCAATGAGATTGTTTCGCGACATGGAATTCCGTTATCTATTGTGTCGGATAGAGATCCACGATTTGTGTCCGGGTTTTGGCAGGGTTTGCAGAAGGAATTGGGTACCAGAATTAATTTGAGTACAACCTATCACCCTCAGACGGACGGTCAATCGGAGCGCACCATTCAAACTTTGGAGGATATGTTGCGTGCTTGTGTGTTAGAATATGGTGGGTCTTGGGATTCGCACCTGCCATTGATTGAGTTTGCATATAATAATTCTTATCATTCGAGTATAGGTATGCCTCCGTATGAAATGCTATATGGGCGTCGTTGTCGAACACCCACATGTTGGTTGGAAGCGGGTGAGAAACAATTTGCGGGTCCAGATATTGTTCAGATTACTGCTGATAAAGTAACTATAGCTCGTGAGAAGTTGAAAGCTGCTCGGGATAGACAGAAATAGTATGCCGATCCGCGGCGCCGTCCAGTTTCGTTTGTAGTGGGTGAATTGGTTTATTTAAAGGTTTCCCCTTGGAAAGGTGTGATTCGGTTTGGTAAACGTGGTAAACTTGCTCCTAGGTTTATTGGGCCATTTAGAATTCGCCAAATAGTTAATGATCAAACGGTATCGTTAGATCTTCCTCCTGAATTAGCGGGTATTCATGACTCCTTTAATGTCTGTTACTTAAGGAAGTGTAAGGTGGAGGACCAATCCCAAGTCCTTCCGTTACAAGACCTGCGTGTCGACTTAAGTCAGAAACTTGTAGAGGAGCCCATAGAGCTTGTAGATAAAAAAGTGACTAAACTTCGAAAGAAGGAGATACCCATGGTTTTGGTTAAGTGGCGACATAGTTTGGGTGCTAATCTTACGTGGGAAACGGAGGAAAGCATGCGATTACGTTATCCTAATCTCTTTGAGCGTGGCGAGATTTCGGGGACGAAATCTTCTTAAGGAGGGAAGATTTGTAACATCCTCGTTACCGACCTAGGAGAAATTAGGTAAATTACTTAATTCATTCGATTATTTAATGGAGTTTAGAAATAATTCGTATTATTTGCCAAATTGAAATTAATAGGGTAAATGGTTAAACGATTTATTGTGATACATAAATTATTACCTATTTTAAATAAATTTAGTTGACGGTATAACAAAATATATTTTCATGTAAACAGTTTTAGGTTCCAGACAATAGGTTTAGAGCGGGTATAATTTGTACTGGCTTATACCTACCTTTGGGGATGGATCGGCCTATTTGTTTTCCCTTTCCCAAATTATTCTAACTCCCCAAATATAACACACACATACATTGGAATTGAGAGAATTCAAAAGAGAAAACTTTGAGTAATTGATTTGAGCTTGGATTCGTGGTTACCACTGATCAACATCATCATCTACATAGTTGCTACTTCGATTGTAAGTTTAAATTTGCTTTGAATATGTGTTTATGTGTTAGGGTTTGATAAAATAGGTAAATGAGTGATTATGCTTAGATTGATGATTTAGGAAGATAGTTGTTGTTAGAACTTGATATATGATGATGCCTTAAGTTATTTTCATGTATAAATCGTGTAGTATGTCTTTAAATTGGTGATTTGGGGTTTTGTTTCGAATCAGGCTGTGATAAGGAACTGAGTACCTGGGTTTCTTCTTCATAGCCGATCGGTTATGAAGAAGCCGATCGGCTAAGGTAGTAAAGCAGATCGGCTTAATTTAGCAGATCGGTTATGTTAGTTCAAAATCATCACAGAACTCAGCCACTTGAACCGAAGCTTGAAATTAACTAATAAAGCAGATCGGCTATGGTATAGCCGATCGGTTGGGCTTAGCCGAACGGCTAGGGACCCTTAGCCGATCGGCTTTGGGTCTAAATGTGGACAACAATCAGTTTGTCGTGTCATACTTCGGTGCATATATATATATATATATATATATATATATATATATATATATATATATATATATATATATATATATATATATATATGTGTGTGTGTGTGTGTGTGTGTGTGTATTTGTGCATATATGTACATTTGTGCGCTAAGTAAAACTTGATAGGTGAAAATAAATGTGGAACCTTAAGCTTATTATTAAGTGATGTATTTGACATGAATTACATTATTTCAAATGGGTTCCTAATTCGTTAATTGTTTATGTTCCCAGATAAACCGAAGACTCAATAACATAAGAACTTTGAGTGGAGATTGTGAAAGTAAGGGTGAGTGGATCATTGACTCTCTTTCTGAATTAGTTGTAACAATCCGGTTACAACGGGTAAACATGGTTTTACAGTTATATATTGAATAAGTACATTTTACCATGATGATTATGGAATGTGCTATCTTGTCAGGGGTCAATATGATATTGGGTTTGGATACTATTACTTTGGACGACATGATGACTTTGTACATGTGTTGTTTATTGAAATCATGTCGTATGTAGTAATGGTACTAAACTATCGGTAAGACCACTGTTTGGCCTTCAGTGGTTATAAGTGTTACTTGGGGAACCACCGCGGCATGAGGGTACCTCAAGGACCACCGATCCTCTTTGATGTATTTGTTATAATGCTTTGTGGTGATCAATTGCTATGCTAGTTTAGATTGATAGTTGTGATCTATTCACTTAGCTTCGTGCTAATCCCTCTCCTCACTTCTTGCAGATTACTTTTGATGTGGGTGGGCAAGAAGTTAGTTTGAAGAATGTTTGACTGCCTACTCTGACTATACGACATGTAGTCGTTTATAAACTTATGTTTTGGAATTTAAATAACACCTAACTTAATGTTTGTAGTTAATGGGGTTATTGTATCAACTCATCATGCATGCATATATTGTGTTTTGGGAACTATGTTATACGCAATCTATAATGCCTGATTTGTTTTAATCGCTTCCGAAGAATATAAAAAAAAAAAAAAAATGTCTTTTCAAATCTTGTGGTGTTATAACAATCACATAAGCAATTATGTTAGTTACATGTATATAATCAAAAACAATCTTGAGATGATAAACTTGTCAAGCCTGAATGCACGACCTAGCACCTCACAATAGGATAAGTGTATAAAATCACTCACTCTCAACCTATAAACTACAGGGTAAGGAAGTAAATGATGTGACACTCAATCAAGCCAAGTCGTGATGCACTGTTACCATAGGCTTGCAAAAGGATCAAATCTCCACTGTCTTGGCGTGAGCACCAAGTGAGATCTCAAAGGAGGTATTCTAAACATGTGTTGCATAAGTTTAGGCTAATATGGAATGGGTATGATAGACACAATAATTGGTGAAAAGTGGTAGTCAAGACCCATGAAAAATGTGGAAATGTTACCTAATGGTTTAAACATGTTACAGTAATAAAACTTAGGATTCTCGTGCTAAATCAATTCAAATTCTTACTTGCTCTCATTTATAACTTATACTCAAGAATTGCACACAAATAACTCAAATTGATTTTTCACATTTGATTGGAATAATTGCACTCTATGACTTTCTATGAATCCTGTGTAACGAACTTTCGGACCAACCATCCTAGACCGGATAAAGGCCTTCGGTGGCTAGGTGTAGAACACCCCTCGGGAACTACTCGTTCAGGAATTCAAAGGCCATTTAGTTAACTTACAATCATCCAACCATAAACTTTAAGTTCAATTGTTAACTTCCATTAATTTCATTGCTTTCAACTTCAATCATTTAACTTTACATTTAACAATTTCCATTTCATGCAATTTCAACTATAGAATTTAACACTAGAATCCCACTTTAAAACGATTTAAGTCACATTTAGATAAAACTCTTTAAAATTCCAATTAGGCAACATCTAAGAAAAATGTGTGATTCGAGTAATGACTACACAAAAACGAGGCTAACATTTTTAGTGGAGTGTATGTGGAAGTGTCTACCGGTTTCTTAGCACTAAAATTGAGTGCTAACGACCTGGGTGGACCGGATATAAATGGTTTTAAAGGAAAATAAGATCAAAAATCCTAAGAATACCTCCTCATCGTCGACCACACCTATATCACATTTCTGTGATCCCACAGCGGTCTCAAAATGCATCACTAGGGAAAGTTCTAGAATAAACTACAAACACCGGCACACTCATAGCAACAAATAATGTAAACACTAAAGATAAGTATTTTTCTCCATAAGGCTCAAATTTCTCACAATTTATAGTGGGGGCTACAAGTGTGCTAGTCATGCAATTCACCCTATTAGGTTGCTTTTTATGACACATCTCAAAAGGTTAAGTTGCAAGAGAGAGAAGATTAAATCACTTTCACTATATTTTAGAAGTTTAAAATTTTCAAAGCAATCAATCTTTTAAGGACAAGCACATTCCTAGCAAATTATCATTTCCGACCCTTTATTGAAATTTGCAAAAATCTATTGAACCCAAGATCAATAACAGACCTAATAAGTGACCAATGGCCCGTTAATAGGATTCGTAAAGTTCAATTGGAGACCCAATAGACTTCACAAACCCAATAAAAGGTAAGAAACAATAATTTACTAGAAATGGAATTCAAGTGAATTTAACCCTCCCCACACTTGAGATTTGCATTGCCCTCAATGCAAAAACAGCATATAAGTAGGAGTGCGAAGGGTCAAAAAGAACGAGAACTTCCCCGGGGGTTTGTTTACCGAGCGAGTGTATTTGCTGAACTTATTGCCGGCCGGCGCACGTGATCCAAATCCAAACAAGCAAGAACTTTTAGCCATTACCTAGATAGAAATAAAAATAAACATAGGTATTGCATTTGAGTGACATTGTACAAAACAGTACCCGAATGTCAATCAAAGTAAGAAGTTCAAAATATCAACTAAGATAAGTAATAAAACATAAAATAAATTGTCTAACAAGTGAGGCACGCAGGCACTCAAAATAAAAGTCATAATAGTAATAATAATAATGTCTGAAAAGGTGTTGCAATGATCAAACTAGTAAGGCCATCTCCAACCCCCGGAACTTGGTCCTTGAGACCCATCCTGATGGTCGCGAGCCTGTGGCCATGGGTCCCAGCTTTGAGAACCGGAAGGAGCATCGCGATACATCTGCTCCTGCTGCAATTGCCTCTCGTATTCTTCTTGGTGGAGGCGCTAAGCTTCCGCTAATGCAGCATCATGATCATACACAGGGGGAGGGTGGCTGCGGGACTCAGAAGTACCCCATTGGTACAAAGGTTCGGCTCTGATAGTCATGTAACCCTGCTGCTCGGCTAACCAGCTGAGGTTGTGGGAGTTCCATGAAGATTGATATTCGATGTTGCCGATCCTGTAGTCCATTTGGTGTTGCCAATCGGTCATCTCATGCCTCCACCCAGTCACCTCCCCACGGAATTCATTTTGACAAACATTCAATCCCTAAATACCCTGCATAATATCAGAAAGAGAAGGCTGTGCAAAACCTTGTTCTTGTTGCTGCCGTGCTCCTGGTGGTGCTTGTTGTTGTTGTTGCTGTTGTGCTGCTGGTTCCTCCGGATATGGAATAAAGCCGCCCTTCTTGTTTTTAGCAACCGCTCTAGTCGCATAATACATTAGGTAACCCACGCTTTTATGATTGAGCTCAACTCTAGTCAATCCCGATCGGGAACCAAAATCAATCCCAAAAGATTGGGCAATCAGGGTGATACAATGCCCACCACAAATAGGGCTCTTGTCTTTCATACCCGCAGAAAAAGTCCTCAAAATACGGAGCCACACCATAGGGAACGTTGATGTTAATCCTTTCCCTCATCTGCCTCAAATACCAAATATCGGATCAGGTGATTTTCTCGGAGTTCTCTCTTCGGTTTTGAATAGTATGAGCCAAAAAACCGATGAATCACTCTTAGGCGGACATCATTCATGTCTTTGTGAGACACTCCACTAGGCACATATTCTTTCGTACTGAGCTCCTCCCAGAATTCCCCTTCAATAAAATCATCTGTTTCCTGAACTCGTGCACCCGACCACAAATATTCATCAAAGCAGTCATATGAGAGTTCAACTGGTGTATAAATTCCTAAACAGACCGCCAAGTCTTTCATTGATAGAAATCTCGGTTCTCCCCCCAATCTGAATCTCATAAAATTACGGTCATCAACCGAGGTGGGATTGTTTTTAACACCGAGGGTTGAGTGAAATTCAAAACATAACTCCCTATACACGGGTACCCTGATGTCGAATAGCTTCTCCCACTCAGTAAAGTGGTACACCTGTCCTTGATACTCATAATGCTGAGTGAGAAGTTCCCTAATCCGCCCGGCCAAACCAATTACCTCAAGTGGCTCCCAATCCACATATCTCGGCAACTTGAATTCCTTTTTTAGCACATAAAATAGATTTCGGGCGTACTCATTGTAATGCACCCATCTACGATCAAACTGTAACCACCGGTGAACATTCGCAGGTATCAACATAGCTTCTGTACATTCGGGATCAAGTTGGAGCAACTCCTCCTCATCTTGTAGGGTGGAAGGTGAGGTCTCGACGACTCTTTTTGATGTATTGGTCTTTCTTGACTTTCGTGAAGTGGATGCATGCTGCAAAAGGCACATAAGAGAAACAGATATTGCACCAAACAAATGTTAGCGTTAGTCATAATCATAGACATGTCTCGTATACAAAATGAGCGATAATATGTCAAAAATCATAACCTCCCCCAAACAAATAATCTGCCCAAAACAAATGTAGCATAACAATTTAACTAAACTCATAATCAAGCATGCTCAACATGTTCAAATCTCTAATCACAAACTCAACCAATGTACAAAGAATATGTAATCCAATATTAAACTAAACTAAACTTAAAATAATGCCTAATCAACATCATCTTAGTTAAGCTAGTCTTACAATCACAATTACACATGAAGTCATTAAGCAAGATCATCGTTTTCATCATTCTTCCAATAATCATGGTATCAAACGTATACTTGAATCATGAAAAAGCAAGCACATAAACTATGAACCCTTCATTTCAAGTAGTGTCGTACAACCAACAATCACATCTTAGTAAAAGAATGACCAAAACATGCACCATTATCAACTTCTTTCAATTTTATCATGAATCCTATCACTAAAAATGACATTTAAATTATGAACCTAATCATAAAATGAGCAATTACGAGCAATGTGACAAAGATATCATGTAAATTAAACAACTTTAACCATTCATTATCCTCAAAATTCGGATTGTACTATTCACATAAAACCCTAATGTCAAAATTCATCAAATCAAGCAAATAAACACAAATTCATGGAGAAAATAGGTTATCTAGCATGTATACATCATCAATAACATGAAAAGTACAAGATTAAACATCCCCACACTTAGCAATTGCAAAACCCACATGTAGAGTAATGTGAGAATTAAAATCACAAATTAAAAGTGAAAAGATGTTAATCCATACCTTAGGTGCCATTAAGACACAAATTGAATGATGAAAAGAGTGAAGATTTTTGAAATTGTGGTGTGGTTTTCGGAGGGCAGCCGTCGGATGAGAAGAAAGAAGAAGAAAAATGGTGGTAGGTGAGAAAAAGGGGTGAATTTCGTTTTTAAAAACTGCAGATCTGTCGAGAAGCCGGCGGCTTGGGTATCAGACCCGACGGGTCGAGTCGGATTGGGAACGGGTTGGCCCCGGGTCGCCAGGCATTCGGGTTGTGCAATTGCTTTAGACCCGCCGGCTTGTATGTTCTACCAACCGGCTCATGATGCTTACCCGGCGGTTTACAAGGTCAAGACGCCGGCTCGTAGAAGCTTTAAAAGAGTTCAAAGTTCTATTTGTGAAAAACCCCTTGTACCCGGTGGTTTATCCCTTAGGCCCGGCGGCTAATCAACCAAACTCGCCGGCCGGCCATTCCAAGCCGGCTGCTCGACGAACGATTTTCAGAAAATTTTAATTTAATTTTTTTTTTAAACCAAAGAAAACAATAATAAACTTAATAACAACAACTGAGCTAATAACCACTAAAAAGGATACGAGAACGGGTTTGACCCGTTTGGTGCTTTTGTTTATTAACGAGTCGAAAGCTTGGCTCGACCCCGAATTCATTTGTCCTTGGGGTAAGTCGCGAGCTCCTCCCATTTGCTCTCCACATCTTCTTCATGATAAAGCTTCAAACGATGTCCATTGACAATTGAAAGTTCCACCATACGAACTGAAAAGTTCCACATATCCGGATGAGTAACCATGCTTCACCAAATACGGACCGGTCCACCTAGGCTTGAACTTAGGTTGCTTTAATTTGAAGCGAGATTGGAACAAAAGAACTTTGTCACCGGCCTTGAATTCCTTTCTCGTTTTCAACTTCCGGTCATGTAACACTTTGGTCCTCTCTTTGTATAAACGGGAGTTCTCGTAAGCTTGCAACCGAAGCTCATCCAACTCATGGAGTTGCAACATTCTCTTTTCACCCGCCTCAACTAAATCCATGTTGCAATTATTCAAAGCCCAATAGGCCTTGTGCTCGATTTCAAGAGGCAAATGGCAAGTTTTGCCATAGAGTAACCGGTATGGTGTCGTCCCAATGGGGGTCTTGTAAGCGGTTCGAAACGCCCACAATGCATCTTCTAACTTCTTGGACCATATAGACCGGTTGTCTTTCACCGTTTTCTCCAATATTCTCTTCAAGGCACGGTTGGTGTTCTCAACTTGACCACTCGTTTTTGGGTGGTATGAAGTCGAAAACCGGTGATTTACCCCATACTTTTTAAGGACCTTTTCGAGTTGGGCATTTGCAAAGTGACTTCCCCGGTCACTAATTAAGGCCTTGGGCATCCCAAATCGGTAAAATAGGCTTTTCAAGAAATCAATGACCACATGAGCGTCATTCTTTGGTAAAGCCTTAGTTTCTGCCCACTTGGACACATAGTCAACCGCCACCAAAATATACTCATTCTTGAAGGATGGTGGGAATGGTCCCATGAAGTCGATGCCCCAAATATCGAAAACCTCACAAACTTGGATGCTTGTTTGAGGCATTTCATCCCTTTTTGAGATGTTTCCGGTTCGTTGACAAGCATCACACGTTTGGCATAAAGTATTTGCCTCCTTGAAGATGGTCGGCCAATAGAAACCCGCATCATACACTTTCTTAGCGGTGACCGATGGACCATAGTGACCTCCGGTTGGACCATGATGGCATGCATCCAAAATCTCTCTAGTCTCTCCACCCGAGACACATCTTCTTATCATTCCGTCCGCACAAACGCGGAATAAGTGAGGCTCTTCCCAAAAATAATGCTTCAAATTTGAGAAAAATTTACCTTTTTCTTGGTGACTCATACCCTTTCTCAAAACTCCACCAACCAAATAATTTGCCAAGTCGGCATACCATGGTGCCTCATCCTCCTTTTCCGCCTCATCACCTACCTGCAAAAGAAATTCCTCGGGAAAGGAATCATCAATATTAGTATTGCCTTGCTTGTCAAGATTTGGATTTTCCAATCTCGACAAGTGATCGGCGGCAAGGTTCTCGGCTCCTCTTTTGTCCTTTATCTCAATGTCGAATTCTTGCAAGAGAAGAATCCAACGGATGAGACCGGGCTTAGCATCTTGTTTTGCAAATAGATATTTTAGAGCCGAGTGGTCGGCGAAAACAATGGTCTTTGAAAGAACTAGGTATTGCCTAAATTTGTCAAAGGCAAACACCACGGATAACAACTCTTTTTCGGTGGTCGTATAGTTTTGTTGGGCTTCATTCAAGGTTTTTACTAGCAAAGTAGATTGGTTTAAAATGGTTATCAACTCTTTGTCCTAGGACGGCTCCTAAGGCAAAGTCGCTAGCGTCACACATAAGCTCGAATGGTTTGGACCAATCGGGAGAAACTATGATGGGTGCCTTAGTCAATTGGTCTTTCAAAGTCGAAAATGCACTCAAACATGGGCCATCAAATACGAATGGGGCATCTTTTTCAAGTAACTTGGTCATGGGTCGGGTGATCTTTGAAAAGTCCTTAATAAACCTACGATAGAACCCGGCGTGACCTAAGAAACTTCTAATACCTTTCACATTAGTCGGTGGTGGTAATTTAGCAATGACATCAATTTTATCCCGATCAACTTCAATACCCACACCCGACAATTTGTGTCCCAAAACAATGCCCTCTTTTACCATAAAATGACATTTTTCCCAGTTTAAGACCAAATGTGCCTTTTCGCACCTTTCAAGCATCTTATTTAAATTAGCCAAGTAAGAATCAAATGAATTGCCAAATACAGAAAAATCGTCCATGAAAATTTCCATGGAGGTTTCAATCATGTCTTGGAAAATGGCAATCATGCAACGTTGGAAAGTGACGGGGGCATTGCAAAGACCAAAAGGCATCCTTCTATAGGCATATGTCCCAAATGGGCAAGTGAAGGTGGTCTTTTCTTGATCCTCGGGATCTATGGGTATTTGGAAATATCCCTAGAATCCATCAAGGAAACAATAATACTCATTACCCGCCAACCTCTCTAACATTTGGTCAATGAATGGTAAGGGGAAGTGGTCTTTCCTAGTGGCGTCATTCAATTTTCTATAGTCAATGCAAACTCGCCACCCGGTCACGGTTCTAGTGGGTATCATTTCATTTTGGTCATTTTCTACAACCGTCATACCCCCCTCTTCGGTACATAATGCACCGGACTAACCCAAGAACTATCGGATATGGGGTAAATGATACCCGCATCAAGCAACTTGACAATCTCCTTCTCGACGACATCTTTCATATTCGGGTTAAGCCTCCGTTGTCTTTGAACAACGGGTTTTGCCTCATCTAGAAAATTTATTTTGTGTTTGCAAAACGAGAGGCTTATTCCGGGTATGTCGGATGTACGCTAAGCAAAGGCGCCTTTATGAGCTTTCAACACATCCAATAACTTGCATTTTTCAGAATGTTTAAGAGTTGAAGAAATTACAACGGGTAATACGTTCTCCTCTTGAAGATATGCATATTCCAAATGGCTCGGTAGAGGCTTCATTTCCAAATCTTTCGGTGGATCCTCCAAAGAGGTTTTGATCCTCATGTAGTCCTCGCCTTTCAAGTCCTCAAAGCTTTCCTCATCAATTTGCTCGTCTTCATCATTGGCCTCTTCCATGCTCATGACCAACTCTTCCTTGGTCATTCTTTCTTCATTTAACTCCAAAAGGTCAACAAGTTCCGATTCCATGCCAATCAAACTTTGCAATTCTTCATCCACCGCTTCATCTATTACATCAATTCTTAAACAAGAATCGTCAGTAGAATAAGGATGCTTCATGGCCTTATCGACCGTGAAATCAATCCTTTATTGTCCTACTCCTAGGGTCAATTGTTTGTTTTTGACTTGGATGATAGCATCCGCGGTATGCAAGAATGGTCTCCCTAAAATCAAAGGCACTTTACTATCCTCCTCCATTTCGAGGATCACAAAATCAACCGGGAATGTAAATTGGCCAACTTCTATAAACATATTTTTCGCAATCCCAACGAAATATTGGAATGACCTATCGGCTAATCTTATACTCATGCGGGTGGGGGTCAAGGATCCTAGGGCCAACTTAGCATAAAGAGAATATGGCATTAAATTTATACTAGCACCTAGGTCGGCAAGTGCATCACAAGTAATGATTTTACCCAATTTACACGAAATGATGAAACTCCCCGGATCACCAAGCTTCGGTGGAATTTGATTTTGAATAAGAGCGGAGCATTCTTCATTCAAGAACATTGCCGATGCTTCTGAAAGCTTGTCTTTGTTGCTCACCAAATCCTTGATGAACTTGGCATAATTCGGCATCCCCGCTAAGACATCAACCAAAGGCACATTGATTCCAATGGCCTTGATCATATCAACCAATTTCCCATATTGAGCCGCAATCTTTTCTTTCCTTAGCCTTTGAGGATAAGGGATTTTCGGATTGTAAGCTTTAACAACCGGTGTAGCTGACACCGGTGTAACATTGGGTGGTGTCGCATCGACTTGCTCTTCAACTTCTTCCTCCTCAATTTCCTGCACAAAAGAGTTAGAAACATTTTTGTCCTTTGCTTGAGGCGGTGGAAGCTCCTTCCCGCTCCTTGTGATGATAGCATTTACATGCTCGTTTCTTGCGGGTGGTGGTTGGTATGGTTTTGATCCACTTATGGATGTTTGCCTCGGGTTTTGTTGGGTGTTGCTTGGTAAACCACCTGTTGGTCTACTACTTTGCCCTTCCGACAAATGATCCATCTTTCGTTCCAAGTCTTGAATGGAAGCTTGTTGGTTCTTTTGGCCTTGCTCCATGCTTAGCCTTATGTTTTTCATTTGAGCCTTCATCCTTTCCGTTGAAGCATCTTGCTTGGCCATGAACTCTTTCATCATTTGCTCCATTGGTGTCAATGTTGGTTCTTGTTTTTGAACCGGAGGTGGGTTGTTGTCCCTTGATGAGCTTTGGTGTTGGTTTTGGGATTGATTGTAGCTTGGGTTTGATTTTTGGTTGTAACGTTGGTTTGGTCTAGAAAATCGGTTGTTTTGATTGTAGTTTCCTCCTTGGTAACCTCCCGTGTTTCTATTTTGGTAACCACCCCGTTGGTAGTTTCCACTTTGATAATTACCTTGTTGAAGAAAATTCACATCTTCCTCATCCCCTGCCATTGGCAAATCATCTTGTGCACAATTTGCCGTGGCATGGTTACCACCACAATTTCCGCAACCATCCCTAAGTTCCTTCAATTCACCCTTTAAAGTCTTGAATTGTGAATCAAACTTTGTAGACAATGCTTTCAATTCTTTCATCATTGCCGAGTTATCCGAGCTTCCACTTCCACTACTACCTTCCGCGAAGGCAACATGCTTTCTAACCGGCTTTCCTCCCTTGTCTTTCGCCTAATTCAAACTTTGGGTGACTTTATCTTCAAGCACCTTCCAAGCTTCATTTGGCGTTTTGTAAAGAAACAAGCCTCCTCCGGAGGCATCAAGAACATTAGCCGATTCAATGCCAAGCCCATTGTAAAACAACGTGATAATCTCCGCCTTTGATAGCCCATGTCCATGACAATTACTCAACATTTCCTTCAACCGAGACCATGCTTCTACCAAAGTCTCTCCTTCCTATTGTTTGAAAGCTCGAATCTCATTTAACAATCTTTCGGCCAAAGCCGGAGGATAGTACCTTCTAACAAATGCTTCCCTTATTTCGTCCCAAGTTCTAATGGTGTTGGGCTCTAGCTCTTGGTACCATATTTTTGCTTCACCAACCAAGGACATTGGAAAAGTCCTTAACCGAATCGCTTCATCCATATTAGGCCCATACTTGAAATACTCACCAATTTAACTTGCTATATGTTTGTGCGGATCGGCCCGCACTCTACCATCAAATTGGGTATCCCGTATGAGTTGCATATGGTGTCCCTTCAAAGAAAAAATTGTCATTCGCGATGTCTTGCCTTCGAATGGCCGATCCGGGTGTAGGCGCCACGGTCCTTGTCCGTGAGAATATTAGAGTATCATCCTCATCCGCCATTTCTTCTTCCCCTTGAGAAGGTGTTACCGGATCTTCTTCGGGTGATACTAGTTCTTCCTCAAAAGTCTCTTCAACAATTTCGTTACCCGAAGATGATTCGGTTTCCGTTTGACTACTTGTTGAATCCGTAGGGCGTTGTTTTGGTTTCCTCCTCCGTTTGCTCTTTGTGGTTTTCTCCGGATTGGACAAAGGACTAAGAAGCTCTTTACCCGAGCTCCTAGTGTTCATCCACTACCAAATCAACCTATAAGAGCACAAAAGATAAAACCGTCAAACGCACCGGCGCAATACAACAAAATATATAACTTTCCAAGAATTAAATTTCAAGAAAGGATCAAATAAACACACTTAAAATCAAGATCTAAACACAAGTTCCCCGGCAGCGGCGCCAAAAACTTGATGTGCAAAATCTAGTTATAAAATTTATCGTTGAAAAGTAAACAAGAAAGTACCGTGCTAGACCAAAACATAACCGGGCAGTGGACCCTATCGTGTAGTAGTATAGTTTGGTAAGTTCGGGTTCGAACACAGGGAACTTTAGTTTAGATAATCAAGATAAGTGTGAGCAATTTAGAAAATAAAATAAAATGTGGGTGTTTGTGTGACTGAGTTGTCACGATGCTTAAAACTACAATTTTTGATTAAACTAGGCAGGTGGACTCTGAAGAGTCAAAGTGATTGATTTAAAACTTTTAAATATTAAAACAATCCTTGCTTGGACTATTTCACTAGTGATTTCGGGGTGTGAAGTTAGAACCGGTTATTTAATATGCCAAAGTAACATCCATCAAACATAAGCTTAACGATCGCTAAGACCAAATGTTCGACTTCAATTAACAAACCTATGATTTAATCTAGTAACGGACGTTCGCCATTGTTACCATCTTGCACAATTTAGCTAAAATCATTTGACACATTCCAAAACTACATTCGCAATTTTGTTCAATCATTTACAGACAAATAATTAATAACAATTTACTTGGTTGAAAACGTTCGCTATATCAAGTAGTAAATCACCAAATAAGTCAAATCCTTGAGATCAAGCTTCAAACACACAAGGTTCTTTGATTAAACATAAGTTGAAGTTTAATGAGTTTATGATTCATCCACACGAAAAACATTCGTTATAATCGCTAACGTATATGTACTTATCTTATTAGTGTTACAATCACCAAAATTTTCTTCCACAATGATAAACAACTTATTAGGTATTTTTCAATAAGCAATAAACATTCGCTATAATCGCTTAGCTAAAAATGCCACAAGTTTAATAACAACAACAAGCTAAATACATACAAATTCATGGATGATTCACAAACTCAAAGCATAAATTAACACCAAAAGTATACACCCCTAATCAATTAGTTAGTTCATCCAAGCAAGCATAATAATCTAGCCACTAATCATCATAACAATAAGATAAACACATGTAATCAAGGTAATCAAAGGAAACATAATTATAATCGAATAAAAATGCAAACCGAGTTATTACAATGTTTTGATGATGATTTGTTGTGACTACAAGGTGTAAGATGATGGAGATTCTCAAAGTTGAAGAAAAATGGCTTCAAACCCTCCAAAATCGCCTCCTATGGAGCTGGTTTCGTGTGTGAAGATGATGATAAAAAAGGTTGGTGAGATCCAAAAGCAAAAAGTGCTTTTCTAGTACAAAAATCTGCTGCCGCCTAAAGGACCCGGCGGCTTCCCTAAAAGTAAAGAACCCGACGGCTTGATTCTCTAACTGGCGGCTTGATTCAACAAGTGGCATAACCCGGCGGCTTCTACCCAGTTTCCAGCAGATCAGCCTTTGAGCCCAAGACTTCAACACTTTTCACACTTTTCTCGAATCTCCACCCAAATGTAATCCAAACTTCGATTCTTCAATATTGACACCTAAAAATCAATTTAGGCTAATTAAGTACCAAAAGTTCATAAAGTTCACTTAAAACGAATGCGAAAACAATGATATCGCTAAAGATAGGCATGTACAAAATGAGCGATATCAGAGAGGGAAAGGGTGCCAGAATTCATGTAAAAATTACATTCTTTAATTTTTATAATTAGTGATGGCAATATGGGCGGGTCATGTTGGTTGAAATGAAACATAATGGATGTCAGCGCTTTCATAAGTTAATAGGTTGAATTGCCATTTCTAGATTGTGTAAATATGGTTTCCTTATGTACGTGGACTCATTGACTAATGCTTAGTATTGTTTAAAGAATATTCTATTTGTTTACAAAATCGTTTTATAAGTGTGAGATCCATCAAATCACATTTAGAAGACTTTTAACCTATCTAATCTACTTAATTTTCTTTTCAAGTCTTAGTCTTAATTAACTAAAGCTGCTCAATTGATGGAATGACAGCACTAGAACTCACTGGTACAGACAGAGTTGGTATATCATCTGAACTTTTCGCAGTTTTATCCGAACTTAATTGTGATGTAGTTGAGTCCAAAGAGTGGACACACGATGGTCGAATCGCAGATTTAATTCATTTAAAAGATTGTGATTGTAACCCAATTGAAGACTCACAAAAAATAGACAGAATCGAAGGTCGGTTAAGGAATGTGTTAAAATGGGATAATGATATAAGAAGTGCTAAAACTTCAGTATCGTTAGCCATCACTCATACAGAAAGAAGACTTCACCAAATGATGTTTGCGGATCGTGATTATGATAGAATACCGATTATTAAAACATGTGGGCGATATACGACACAAGTAAGAAGATGGCATTGTGTTTTTATACCTTATTTGTACTATAAGACTATCAAGTAAACTGTAAACAATACTACTACATCATTCTTTGGATAAATAGACAAGTATATGTTTGATTGTGTTTTTTGACAGGTGTACCTCAACTATTATGTGGAGTATCATGAGTTGTGTTTTTGAGTTGTTCTTGATGAACATTTGACCAACTGTGAGGTAGCGTCTATAAATCTGTTACAACTTGCATAAAGTTTTTAATATAGTAACCAACTACTCTTTATAAGACAACTCTGAGTTGCTAATATGGGCGGGTCAAGCAGACTATGTAATAATAAACATGTATTATTATTTATACTTATAAGATATAAGACATGGCATATTATCTTAAATTTGTGTTTAAGAAGACTTCATCAGACTCTTTTTGTGTTTATGTTGACATTTTTCTTAAATTTTGAAATGGTTTCTTCAGATCTTGGTTGCATCTCTTTAATTGCTGATTTGATGGAGCTTTATGCAAAGTTTGAGACTTTTATTTACATTAATCTGGAAAAAAAATATGAGAATGTATAGTGGATGTTGCTCAAGGTGCTATTATAAATCTGGTCATATGATTGATTGTCATCTCATATCATCAATTTTCAAGATTCATGGCCATTAAAATTGTTGTGATTGTATACCTTAACAGTGGATATGTGATGCTTAATGCCCTAATATATTCTTGCATTATTTTGTGGTATAGTTTAGTGAAGGTATCTTACTACAAGATATAACTTTTTGAATATAATTGGTTATATAAAAAAAGATAATTGGGCATATGGAGCACCGGAGGCCTGGAGCACACTCACATGAGTGTTAATGTGTTGTGCACATATTGTGGTTGTGTCAGTGCAAATCAAATCATTTTCTACACGTATGTATTTCAAATTTAGATAATAGTGATTCTTAAAATACAATTGTTATAGGTCCAATATACACATGTATAAATCATTACTAAATTCGCTATCAATAAAAGAATAATATTTTTGTAAAACTTACATTAATCTTATATATTTTGTAAAATAAAGTTATAAATATTTTTTTTCTAAACAAAACCCGTGTAGTCACGGGTCGTTGAACTAGTATATCTATATTATTGTACTAGTTTTGAAACTATACACACGCGGTGTTTAACCTCTTAAACATATATTAAATTAGTAAATAATATTTTTACCCAAAACTATTTAAATATCATGCATTAACATGATTATGATGATCCATAATTGTATTATGTCGCACCCCCAAGACACGTGGCAGCTGAAGGAGGAGGTGTCACGGGGGCACCGACCAATCAAATATCATAACACCAAGATTAAAGCAAACGACCTTTATATGAGACGTTTGAAAATAGTTACATTACAATAATTCAAAAGTTTACAAAAGTATTTGGAGTTCGCATAAACCGATTAGAGATAACTAATACATTACTGAACAACAAAACACAGCTGAATGCAATCTAAACTCTTGACGTTTGAAAACAATGCGACTCGAGCTAAGCTTTCCAAAAGCTTCCTACTGCGGAGGGTTACCTGAGAAATACATACTAAAAGGGTCAACATAAAGTTGGTGAGTTCATAGGTTTGCAGTAAATAAACAGTTGTGAACACAATCTAGTTAAAATATTGCACGAGTGCAATGTAGTGAATATACAATTGTCATGAGCATCATAGTCGAAGCTTAACACGTCTGTAAAGTACAATCAAGTACCCGAAAATTTACCCCCGTGAGTGCTAATCCAAAAACACTCATGTGAAACGAGTAAGAAATGCCCGTTTATACAGTACGGTTCGTGGTAGTGCGTGCTACCCGGGCGGGGATGGTCAGTCCCAAATGGATCCATTTACTAAAACTCGCTCTTAAGTCGATAATTAACAACTATGATTCAGAGGCCTTCAGTGGATTAATCGTAACTCATGCAAATCAGTATATCAATAGTCTGTAAGTCTGTAAAATAGCAAGTCTGTACATGTGTTCAGGTAAAAGCAATTGTATAAACATGTGTGTATGTATTCTGGATATTAATAGTCTGTAAGTCTGTAAAATAGCAAGCTTGTACATGTGTTCAAGTAAAAGTAGTTGTGTAAAGCAGTTGTAGTATGTATTCTCCCCCAAAACAATTTAAAACAAGTAAAAAGGGGCTATGAAACTCACCAAAGTTTAGCAGGTAGCAAGCAATATCAAGTAGCAAGCAATGTGTCCCAAGGCGCAACCTTCTAACATCCTAAACGTATAAGGTTGTGTAAGTAGATGTCTCATAAGACCATCTAGGGCAATTGTATAAGTTGGGGTCAATGTCCACTTAAGCCAATCGTGTAGGTGGAGGGTTTATGTCCACCTAAAGCTAGATCACTCAACTAGTATGTCCAAGTAGGTTGTTCAAGTTTGTTTATTAAATACGTGTACGACCCGTTGGTGAAAGTTTGTAATAATAATTCATTTAGACATTATTATTAAGTTTGTTTTGTTGTATATTATTTATTAGTACATATCGTATATTGCAAACAGATTATTTAGTTCGTAAAAACCTTAAACCGTAGGTCAAAGTTGGTCAACTCGTTGGTCAAAGCTGGTCAAACCTGGTCAAACTCGGTCAAACTGGTCAAAGTTGGTCAAAGTTGGTCAAAGTTGTCAAAGTTGGTCAATCTGGTCAAAGTTGGTCAAACTGGTCAAAGTTGGTCAATCTTGGTCAAAGTTGGTCAAACTGGTCAAGGTTGGTCAAAGTCATTAATTAATTCACCCAACCCCATTTTGTTACCATTTTGCCAAAAAAAAAATAGTAAGTTTGTCGTTTTTAGGAACCGAGTCCCGTTTTTGTTGACTTGATCAAACCTACTCGGTTTGACCCGAAACTTTTACCCAACCCTTAGGTATGTTCAAATGTCCATAAAAATAAGTTACATCACTTATATCATGTTTGAGAGTGTCAGTTTTCACTTTTCTACAAAATCAGTCCACTTTTGTGTTTTCCAGAAAATACGTCTCATTGTCGGGTTCATATAAACATCCACAATCCATAATCAATTCCAAGAAAAATACCAGTTGCTCCCCCATGAATTTTCTACTTAATGTAATTTTTCCAAGATTTATAAAGGAATATAAATATTTTTAAAGTTTATTTTTATCTTTAGTGGTCAGATTTGGATACACACATGCAATCATCATTTCTGGGCAAAATTTACAAGGAATAAGTAAAAGTGGTCAACACGAAAGTTGTAGCCAATGAGATTTATGAAATTTGGGCAATGGTTTCAGGTCATTTGGAGCTGTGTAGCTCGAGATATGGCCAAAATACTAAGAGTAAAGTTTCTGGATTTCTAGATCAGATTGTCTATGTGTTTTTATATACTTATTAAAAATATCAAACGAGCTCATTAAAATATGAGGCTTACGAGGTTGGAAAGCTAACTTCTTGAACTTGATTTTAGAATTTAAAAACATCCAATTTCATTAAAAAATGACTGAGTTATGATTTGGTACATTTTGTGTTACAATCTGGACAGAATGTTATTTTTTACATTTTTGTTACATTCAAGCTTTGAAAAACAATTTTTGAGCCAAGTTTTTATTATATACAAGTTGAGTGATTATAATAATTATGTTATAAGAGTATTAAGAAGAAGAGAATGTCCTCACAATGGTGTTATGATGATGAGAAGAAGATGAGGATGCTTGTCTTGAAGTTTTTCCTTGCAAAATGATGAATTTTTGAAGTGGTGGTTGTATGGTGGTTTATGGTGGTCAATGGTGGTTGTGTGATGGTCAATGGTGGTGGTGTGGTGGTGTTATGATGGTTAATTTTCCAGATTTCTAGTGAGAGAAAGAACTAGAGAGAAGGTGGAGAGAGTTTGGTTGAAAATGAATTGAGTGAATGAGTGAATGTAAATATTGCATGTATGTTGAATGGGTTAAGGGAAAGAGTGAATTGCATGAAATATCATTGGGGATGGGGGAGGTGGCTGGCCAGGGGGGCCCCATTTGGTGGGTATTGTGTTTTAAATTTCATTTTCAGATTGTGTTTACGTATTTTGGTCGTTTCCTCGTTATTTTCGTTAAAACGTTAACTCGCCTAACATTATTTTGCGTAGTTTTAATTAACGATATGTTTGGAATTATTTTTCATTGAAGTATTGTTAAAATACTTTATTTTTAGTTGTCAAAATATATATATTGACTTTCGTTTCATTTCCGAATTCGATTCGCGCATTTTTACCGAGTTTGTTACGTTTTAAACAAAACGTCTAGGTTTTTCGTGTATTATTATATAAAAATAATAATATAGAGTAAATAACTTTTAAAAATAGATTTAGTTTATTTATAGAAATGTTTTCACCAACGTCGTATAATTTGTCGGACTCCGTCCGGTTGTTTCGCGTAATTACAACTAATTACGTAAGCGTAATATAAAACAACTACGTAGGTGTATATTCACAATAATATATAAATAGTTACAATTAATTACAAGTATTTAGCCTAAATCACATCTAAATACACGTAATTAGGGTTTCGGTTAAGTTTAAAAGTTAACTTAAATTGCCGGGTGTCACATTCTCCCCCTGTTAGGAGAATTTCGTCCCGAAATTTGCTCGTAGTCATAGTTTGTGTGGGATTTAGCGAAAGTGTGAGTATTTCTGACGTTTAACTAAGTCCATGAAAGAAAAGTTTGTTGTTGTGATGCAACACATCCGTTTGTATTCGTTTGGAGAATTATATCCGTGTACTATTAGTAGGACAATTATTCCTAAATAGTTATTCATAGTAAGGTCCTTTACTATAAGGTTCGTAGTAGTAGGAAAACATTCCTATATGGTTCATAGTAGGAAAACATTCCTATATGGTTCGTAGTAGAAAAACATTCCTATATGGTTCGTAGTTCGTGTGAGTGTGAACAGTTAGTTGGATTATATCCAATATAAATTGCTGGAAACGCATTTCCAATAAGTAAATTGTTAAGAGACCCGAAGATGGTCTAATGTAAAAGTCGTCAGAAAACGTAAGTCGTAATCCCAAGAGGTATATGGAAGAATTTGCTTGATAAGTTCAAAGTGTAAGTTCTACGATGTGCTTGGCACCTAGATCGGTGGGGTGTGATTGTGTATTGGACTAAACTAATCCGGTATCGTATAAGGTTGAAATAATTATGTCATTGTCTCCTTTAGTTTTATCCTCCAATAGTTTCGTATTGGTCGTTGTCACCTCTATCACTAACGTCTCGGTTTGTCTCTATAAGAATTAACTTCATCCAATTTTGCAAGATCGAGTATTGCTACTATCAAACTGACTACTAAGAGAATCTTATTTCGTACTAGTCTATCGTACCTATGCCATTATTGAAAAACCACAATCCAACTTCTTATCTTAGAATTTCCTTAGCAATGTTTCATGTGTAATCGGTATTCTAGTTTCAAAATGGGAATAAATGTTAGATCATAGAGAAAGATTGAGTGAAAATCAAGTGTTTGTTGATATATATGGTTTTCTTTTGCCAAAAACGTCATCGTAATTTTTGATAACTTTGTTAATAATTTATGAATTTTGAAAATTCTGTAAAAACATTTTGTGGCAAAATTTGTTTAAAATCGATGCTGACGTGAATTTGTTGAAAACTCTTGTCATTAACAAAACGGGAAAAATTTTGTTTAACAAAAATCCATTGAAAAATTGAAGTTGTGGGAAATTTTGAGTAACCGTTTGATGAAAATTCGTTAAAGGCTCAAATAGATGAAAATACGTTGAAAACTCTGGTCATTGAAAAGTGTTGAAAATTCTGTTTTTGTCAAAAATCTGTTGGAAGATTTATGTTTGTGAATAATTCGTGGAAAATGTCTGACGAAAGATTTATTTGAAAATTGTTTCCTACACACAGTACATGTTTAGTGGAATTTCTACTAGTCCTAAGCGAGTTCTATTTTGCACACTAGCTTAATCGCAAGGCAGCGACTTCGTCTCTAGTCTCCATCACCTGGAGATGGATAGTTTCTACGGTTTCCCTAAGATTTTGTCGATCCTCAAGGATCTGTGCAACTCGGCCCTATGCCAAGTGCATCCAACCTAAAAGGATTTTGTGTTGTTCTAACTCCATAGTGTCTATTCTATTTTCGTGGAGGCGTAGCCTAGCAGCTAGTACCAGAACGGTATGATAAGTGGGTTCATGTGCGTATAGAGAGGTTCGCATGTCGATAGCTTCTTCGTCCTTTGTAGAAATCTATATTCCTTCTTCAGTTCTCCAAGTCTCAAGTGTTGCGGGTAACCAATTCCACTGGCGGACATCTGCCCTACGACGGGTCCTAGTGGGTGGAGTATCAGTAGTAGTGGTATAAATAGGACAAGTTCTAGTTAGAGGTGGTGTGTCTGTTCTTCTAGTCATGTGTAGCACGCGCGCTCCATGGCTTTATGATACAAGTGGGAACAAAGAGTGCGAAGTGACGGGAGGAGGTGTAGTTCATCTAGGTGTCGAAGTATCTTACGGTTTAAGTTCTATACGTGTTCCCGAGTGATTTGGTTGCGAGCGGAAAGAAGAGGGTAAAGTAGGCGTCACTTGTTTGGGTGGCGAATCCTCAGATGGATTCTCCTCAAGTGAGTCCTCTTCGATTATGTCGTTGCCCGATACGGTTGGGCGAGCGGGTACCGTGGAAGTTTCCACAGTAGTGTGTAAGGTTTGAGTCTCATTTTCTGTGTCGGGTGACGTAGTTGTGGGAGTGGTTGCCGTAAAGGGTGGCAAGTAAGTTTAGTGTACGTAAGGTTATACGTATATATACATATATATACACATAAAAGCCTAGCACATAAGCATATATAAAGGTTGGTCCCGTTCTATCCTCGATCTACGTCTGCTACTGTACTCTCGTTCACTATAACCATTTCAGGTCTTGCATCGAATATCCTTTAATTGTACATAGTTGATCAGGCTATGTTAAATTAAATTCAAATGATGCAATCGCTGAACCAGTCATACTACTCAGGAATACTAACCTAATGGTTATAGTCTAGGTCACTAATGCAATCCTAGTTCGCTATAACCATAGGCTCTGATACCAATCTGTCGCACCCCCAAGACACGTGGCAGCGGAAGGAGGAGGTGTCACGGGGGCACCGACCAATCAAATATCATAACACCAAGATTAAAGCAAACGACCTCTATATGAGACGTTTGAAAATAGTTACATTATAATAATTCAAAAGTTTACAAAAGTATTTGGAGTTCGCATAAACCGATTAGAGATAACTAATACATTACTGAACAACAAAACACAGCTGAATGCAATCTAAACTCTTGACGTTTGAAAACAATGCGACTCGAGCTAAGCTTTCCAAAAGCTTCCTACTGCGGAGGGTTACCTGAGAAATACATACTAAAAGGGTCAACATAAAGTTGGTGAGTTCATAGGTTTGCAGTAAATAAACAGTTGTGAACACAATCTAGTTAAAATATTGCACGAGTGCAATGTAGTGATTATACAATTGTCATGAGCATCATAGTTGAAGCTTAACACGTCTGTAAAGTACTATCAAGTACCCGAAAATTTACCCCCGTGAGTGCTAATCCAAACACACTCATGTGAAACGAGTAAGAAACGCCCGTTTATACAGTACGGTTCGTGGTAGTGCGTGCTACCCGGGCGGGGATGGTCAGTCCCAAATGGATCCATTTACTAAAACTCGCTCTTAAGTCGATAATTAACAACTATGATTCAGAGGCCTTCAGTGGATTAATCGTAACTCATGCAAATCAGTATATCAATAGTCTGTAAGTCTGTAAAATAGCATGTCTGTACATGTGTTCAGGTAAAAGCAATTGTATAAACATGTGTGTATGTATTCTGGATATTAATAGTCTGTAAGTCTGTAAAATAGCAAGCTTGTACATGTGTTCAAGTAAAAGTAGTTGTGTAAAGCAGTTGTAGTATGTATTCTCCCCCAAAACAATTTAAAACAAGTAAAAAGGGGCTATGAAACTCACCAAAGTTTAGCAGGTAGCAAGCAATATCAAGTAGCAAGCAATGTGTCCCAAGGCGCAACCTTCTAACATCCTAAACGTATAAGGTTGTGTAAGTAGATGTCTCATAAGACCATCTAGGGCAATTGTATAAGTTGGGGTCAATGTCCACTTAAGCCAATCGTGTAGGTGGAGGGTTTATGTCCACCTAAAGCTAGATCACTCAACTAGTATGTCCAAGTAGGTTGTTCAAGTTTGTTTATTAAATACGTGTACGACCCGTTGGTGAAAGTTTGTAATAATAATTCATTTAGACATTATTATTAAGTTTGTTTTGTTGTATATTATTTATTAGTACATATCGTATATTGCAAACATATTATTTAGTTCGTAAAAACCTTAAACCGTAGGTCAAAGTTGGTCAACTCGTTGGTCAAAGCTGGTCAAACCTGGTCAAACTCGGTCAAACTGGTCAAAGTTGGTCAAAGTTGGTCAAAGTTGTCAAAGTTGGTCAATCTGGTCAAAGTTGGTCAAACTGGTCAAAGTTGGTCAATCTTGGTCAAAGTTGGTCAAACTGGTCAAGGTTGGTCAAAGTCATTAATTAATTCACCCAACCCCATTTTGTTACCATTTTGCCAAAAAAAAAATAGTAAGTTTGTCGTTTTTAGGAACCGAGTCCCGTTTTTGTTGACTTAATTAAACCTACTCGGTTTGACCCGAAACTTTTACCCAACCCTTAGGTATGTTCAAATGTCCATAAAAATAAGTTACATCACTTATATCATGTTTGAGAGTGTCAGTTTTCACTTTTCTACAAAATCAGTCCACTTTTGTGTTTACCAGAAAATACGTCTCATTGTCGTGTTCATATAAAAATCCACAATCCATAATCAATTCCAAGAAAAATACCAGTTGTTCCCCTATGAATTTTCTACTTTATGTAATTTTTCCAAGATTTATAAAGGAATATAAATATTTTTAAAGTTTATTTTTATCTTTAGTGGTCAGATTTGGATACACACATCAATCATCATTTCTGGGCAAAATTTACAAGGAATAAGTAAAAGTGGTCAACACGAAAGTTGTAGCCAATGAGATTTATGAAATTTGGGCGATGGTTTCAGGTCATTTGAAGCTGTGTAGCTCTAGATATGGCCAAAATACTAAGAGTAAAGTTTCTGGATTTCTAGATCAGATTGTCTATGTGTTTTTATATAATTATTAAAAATATCAAACGAGCTCATTAAAATATGAGGCTTACGAGGTTGGAAAGCTAACTTCTTGAACTTGATTTTAGACTTTAAAAACATCCAATTTCATTAAAAAATGACTGAGTTATGATTTGGTACATTTTGTGTTACAATCTGGACAGAATGTTATTTTTTACATTTTTGTTACATTCAAGCTTTGAAAAACGATTTTTGAGCCAAGTTTTTATTATATACAAGTAGAGTGAACATAATAATTATGTTATAAGAGTATTAAGAAGAATAGAATGTCCTCACAATGGTGTTATGATGATGAGAAGAAGATGAGGATGCTTGTCTTGAAGTTTCCTTGCAAAATGATGAATTTTTGAAGTGGTGGTTGTATGGTGGTCAATGGTGGTTGTGTGATGGTCAATGGTGGTGGTGTGGTGGTGTTATGATGGTTAGTTTTCCAGATTTCTAGTGAGGGAAAGAACTAGAGAGAAGGTGGAGAGAGTTTGGTTGAAAATGAATTGAGTGAATGAGTGAATGTAAGTATTGCATGTATGTTGAATGGGTTAAGGGAAAGAGTGAATTGCATGAAATATCATTGGGGATGGGGGAGGTGGCTGGCCATGGGGGCCCCATTTGGTGGGTATTGTGTTTTAAATTTCGTTTTCAGACTGTGTTTACGTATTTTGGTTGTTTCCTCGTTATTTTCGTTAAAACGTTAACTCGCCTAACATTATTTTGCGTAGTTTTAATTAACGATATGTTTGGAATTATTTTTCATTGAAGTATTGTTAAAATACTTTATTTTTAGTTGTCAAAATATATATATTGACTTTCGTTTCATTGCCGAATTCGATTCGCGCATTTTTACCGAGTTTGTTACGTTTTAAACAAAAAGTCTATGTTTTTCGTGTATTATTATATACAAATAATAATATAGAGTAAATAACTTTTAAAAATAGATATAAGTTATTTATAGAAATGTTTTTACCAACGTCGTATAATTTGTCGGACTCCGTCCGATTGTTTCGCGTAATTACAACTAATTACGTAAGCGTAATATAAAACAATTACGTAGGTGTATATTCACAATAATATATAAATAGTTACAAGTAATTACAAGTATTTAGCCTAAATCACATCTAAATACACGTAATTAGGGTTTCGGTTAAGTTTAAAAGTTAACCTAAATTGTCGGGTGTCACATATTACTTTACAATAACGATTACAAATCACGCTGATTAGATTCTTTTGTTCATGTAATTGTCACAACTCTAAAATCAACAATTATATTGTAGTAATAAAAACTAAAGAAATATACGTAGGGTATATTAAGAAAACACACTTTAAAAATACAAGATAGCAAATTTGAGAAAGAAGTCATCTTAGCTCAAAAATGAAAAAAAAGGAGGAAGATATAACATTTTGATTCAGAGTATATAACTAACTAATTAAAAGGCCCAACAATGGATGGATTCTACGTTTTCAATGAAGGAGTCTAAAATCTTTAAGAACTATGAATCATCAATAAAGTAAAAATTAGATATTTATACTCCAAGTATTAATACAATTACTTGGTAGTTCTTATTTGAAACTATCGCACAATTCTAAATCTATATATGATATAGTTGTAAATTATTTTTTAAATGTTCATCAGATATAAATTTCTTTTTATTTAAAATTGAGAAATTTAAGGGGTTTTATTTTTCATATTATGTAAAATTAAAGGACTTAATTAACTAATTAGAATTTTTACAATCGATGACATCATATATGTGATTCTTATATTATATTTACAAAATAAGATAAGATTTATATGGGTGAAAATTGGATGGAAGGAGTGTTAATCGTTAATGTGAAACATAAAACCATGGCACATTAATCGAAACAATGGGTGGCCTATCATTTCCCGTCTTAAGATGCATATGGACAAAGTTGGACGCAGGTTTGGACGTCTTAATACGTAGACAACTCACAGTGGATTAAACGGTATACTGGGCAATTAGAGCAATATCATTTGATGCTCCACGTTGGAGCAGTGTAGATGCTATAAAAAAACAATAAAATAATACTCTCTCTTTCTCAAATTTTTAAATTTATTGTCTCGGGACAAAAAAACAAACAAAGAGTTTAATAAAATATAATTAAACATAATCGTTACTCTAATTACTTATTTTATACTTGAGGGCAATAAAGGAACTTTAATTAATTATCTCATGAAAATGGAAAATCAAATTGGACATTCATAAATGAAAATATTGACTATAGATTCGGGACAGAGAGTAATAATAATAATCAGGATAAATATATGTCTAATTAATATACGACTAAAAATGTGAATGTGGCGCATGAATTGAGAAAATGCATATGCTGCCAAAACATGGAGCCTCAGCTTTTTATTTAGGGATAATTATATCAAAAAAAGAAGTGAATTTGTGTATTACACACGTATTTAGACATAATTAGCATGGAGCCTCAGCTTTTTATTTAGGGACAAACAAAAGAACACTACTAAATACGAGTAGATAAAAAGTAAAACTGCCAAAACATGCATTCTCTATAATCCTCCAATCTACTCTTCTACTTCTACTCTTATAACTAAGATAGGAGACTCTCAATTATTTGTCAAATTATTAACCATGCCAAATCATCATCCTCCACGTGTCATTAATTTACACTAATGATTTACTTTAAGTTTGTCCACGTCAATCAAATACCTACTTACGATTTCATATCTCACATTAATTTGGTACTTATCTCATTCCATGATTACCTCAATCAATATTGAAATAAAAAAATCACTTACCTCTCAAACATAGTTTATTTTTCATAATTATTGGCTTCCCAAAATTTTTTCATCGTTCTTTACTTCTTTATCAATATAGAAGCGATCTCAACGCCTTTTTCCCGTCTAATTTCAAGTTTTCAACTATGCAATTCTTTTCCTCCTATGTAATGGACTACTGCACCATATTGTACATATGTATCCAATCGTAACTTCAAGAAATTGTTTTCTTTTGAAACAACAAACGATCATACATTCCAAATAAATATAAGATCTGATGAAGATAATCTCAAGAATAGACGTACGTACAATCGATCGATATATATCTAGAAGTTTTAAAACAACCAATACAGTTTGTATCAATTTTTGGTCAATGAAATGACTAAGTTAAAGTATCGTGTTTTCTTGATAGCTAGATGTTCAGCCAAATGCTTCCCATACCTCTTAAACAGCTCGTCAATTATGGACTTCCCGAAATGAGAAGTCAACAGTGGTTCCATAACAGCTCTCACCACTTTTGCTGTGTTTTCGCCATGACATTCATTGAATTTATTAAAATAATTCGCATTTGTGTAATCTGTGTCGTGTGGATCCCAGTTGACTTGAAAAGTAGTTAAGTTATTAAGAGAAAATGATCCCTCATATTGAACGATATTCCTAACTTCATCCTTACAAGGATAATAGATTGGCATATTGAGTGAGTTAATATCTGATTCTCGAACAAACCCCTGCGGTATTTGTTACAGCATAAATGATTAATTAGTTGTTGAGTTAAATTGGAATCACGAAAAGATCTAAACAAAAGCACCCTATACCTCTCTGACCATGTCCACAAGTGATTGTGCTAGTAGCTCCATGAGTCTGCAACAATCATCACTAGTTGGATCAACAATACTTCGACCAATGAATGTTAAAACCATGCATCCACCACGTACTATTTCCTCAGAACGTTTTTGCAAAAACTTCTTGAAGTCAATATGAAATTGCTTTGCATATGCTTAATTGGAACACATTTGGAGGACTTGTTTTCGCCATGTATATGTTTAATGCGTTGTTTTCAAGTCCTTTGGGTACCTATCACATTTTGCTTGGATTATAGTTTTTCATTCAAAATAGTGCGTGTTAGATAATAATGGGTTTATAATTTCAATGTGTACGAAACTTTACATATTTCTATATAGTTTGTGTCCAACTTCGAAATCTCATATTGTTTTTTTTTGAAAGGCAGTATTGGGCTCAGTGGCATTGCCTCTTCATATACCCATCACCAATTTCAGGGGAAACCCGAATATTTCGAGAGAAAACCCCTGTCTCCATCCCGGAGAGCATTTTGCTCACATCCGGGTTCGAACCCATGACCTTGAGGTCATGGTGAAACACCATGTGCCACTTGAGCTGGAAGCTCTTTGGCAAAATCTCATATTGTATTTATTTAAGTTTTGAAAGTGTATATTTGTGTGTTTTTGATGCATAAAAAGACGTTTTTTGACCTTTAATATATACAATAGAATATTATAAAGTTGAACACAAACACACACAATTAAACACAATAGCAAACGTGTAAATTAAGTTACATATACTCTGAAAGTCTGAAACCATAAACCCCGTAAATAATTGTAAAACGTACTATAGGCTTGGCTATCATACAAACCTGAGAAAGCCAATGTAGACTATAAGAGGAGTGAACAAGGTGCAAACTTTTGTCTGGGAAGAGTCTACCATAGAATTGTAGGAAATAAAGTATGTACCCGAATAAAATTTCATTATAGTAATGAATTATAATACGATACAATATAAATCGTATAATCCAAAAGCAATTACAAGACAATTGCAACAATAAAAATTAAACAAAAGAATAAGAACGAGTAGGATACAGAAAGGATATTCCTCCAAAAATCATGAGCCGAGGCCCGTGTTTAACACGGTTCCCTTAAAACAGATTCGCCGTCTGTTTCCCAGGGTACAACGGCCGAAGCAGTAGTACTGCCGGACTTGAACACATGCTTGAAAACGTTGTCGAAATCGTTCTTGATAAGCCAACCAAAGGTTTGTTCTTAGCTTGGACAAAATTCGTTTGATCCGAATGTGACTAGAACAAAACTAAGCTTATAAAACAATGATAAGTAAACTTGTGTGTGTATTTTTGATGAAGCTAAAATTTCACCTCACTTTCTCTACTAAGTTAGAGAACTAACTCCATAACATATATAGACAAAGAGGGGAAAATAAAGTGGTAAGATAAATGTCAATTAAACACCATTAGTATTTGTAAGTTTTGAAAAATGAAAAGTCATCAACTTGAAAGGTCACATTTAGTGATAACCTTTACAACTTTCCACCATCAATTTCATTCAAAACAACTATTTTCCAACAATCCCCCACATGAATGAAATTGATAACATAGACAATACCAATGACTCGATTACTTATTCAACTTAGCTTAATTTTACCCCTCTTTGAGCATCTATATCCCATTCACTTCGAATCTACTTTGGACATATAATATTTTTTTTTATGAAGTCTTGGCCACCGACTACATAACCATACAAAATATTATCCATAATAGCTATATGTGTAATAACCATCCATATATGTCTATAATTAATTAATCCAAACATGGTGAAAAACTCATTTTCACCTAGATTCTCGAACATTCCCCTACATAAAGTGGAAATTAATCTCTAAAACCACACAAGTTCTGACAAAATTTTCAGCAGTTGAACCCTGCATAGAATAGGTAGGTGTTACCCTTTGAACCTTTCCTTATGAAATGTACTTAGTCTCCTAGCTCACAGTAGACGTGATGTCTTTGAACTGGTCTGCCATTTGTGTAGACGACAATACACTTCACACAGGATTCTCCCTGACATGGTCAAGTCCTCATAGTCGTGTTCATTATGGTCCTGAAACACTAGCCTGGTTCTGCAAGAGCTATTAGGAATTATGCCCCCTTAATTCCCTTTGAAGCGACCCAACTTCTCTCTCACATAGGTGATTCCTTAAAGATCTTAAACCGCCTTATGATATATCTTTAGAAATCATTAAAAGCTTTATGCTTAGCCTAATATCACTGTCAACATCATTTATCGGAATGGACTAGGAAGTTTACTAACTCCCTCAAGTGGTTTAAGAAGTTTAACAACTCCCCCACAGTGATCTCAGTTTATATAATTAGGTTGTCCTATTGAACCTAGATCTTGGGATCTCCAGTCAACTAGGTTAGGTTTTCCTTCATATAAACTATTCAATAAGGGCTTTAGTCTCATTCCCCAACTTGATCTCCTCACAACCCCATGGTTGTCGGATCCGAAATATTATCATTTAACTTCATAAAGTTTAACAAAGATAATTCTCACTGAGATAAGTTGGTCTCTCAAGTGTATCATATATGCATTACTACATTTACGATCACTTATAATTAGTTCTTACTCATGATTATACAATGTCAAGTATTCAAATAATTAATCATGCACTTGATATCAAAATGCAAGACACCCCCCACATTTCTATGCTATCAACTAGGGTTATTGCTTTTCCTAAACAAAGCTTCCCCCACATGTCTTGCAACTTGATATAAGTTCCAGTCATAATCATATATATCCAATATGATTTTAATCAATGATGCGGTCAAATGCCCCCACATAAGATTTGCATCTGTTGTGTTCCGGTTTTAAGTTCATTTTGAATTCTCAGTCATAATCTAGGTTTGACCTAGAGACGTCGAATTTAGAGAACTTAACAGAGTTTTCGCACTCAAATTATAACTCACAAATTTGAATTCAATTTGGGCAATCCAAAATCCAAGATACTATAACAAAAGATAAAACATCTTTATGCTTATAACCATCTTAAATTTCATATCTTTAATTGAATTCCATATAATGGAAATAATCCTCCATTATTGTCGTCAAGTTTTACAATATAACAAATCCAGTACTATTACTGAATGAAACATTTATTTTATCTTTATATAAATTCCACACATTGGAATGTTCATTTGTTAATTGATCTCTGCAGATGATCATCACTAACAAGTTCAAGTCTAGCATGCCATAGACATCAAACCTAAGCTTAAGAATAGAAGATGCATCATTCTAATTCTCCTTAGCTTTCTTCTAACAAGGAATGTAACATCATGTCCCTTGTTAGTAATCATCATTATAAAGACAAAATTGACCTTTTGAGACAAAAACCACCTCCCAAGCAATAAACATTTAGGAGGGTCTCAAACACATTTTACTCTTATTACTCATTTAGATATTTCTTTAGAGTCATAGCACAATTGCCTCTGATCTCTAAAGTTTCACCAATTGCCCCATAAAGAGGACCTAACCTACGTCAAGGGACGAAATATCATACCATATATGACGCTTTCTCAAGGGATATAAACAACTCCCTTGCTATATATTGACACCATCTTGTCAATTCTATTTGTAGTCTCGACACTCTATCAAACCAACAAGAGTGATAAAGTCGTCTACTAACCAAAAAAAAAAAATCAACCTTATCAGATTTTGCATCTTGGTGTCAAATCTTAAATCCATATTTGAATTTTTCATATTATGACATATCCTTAAGTCATCTCTTTGACATGACATGCTTCTCAATTTTATAAATTTAAACCACATTCTACTTAATGTGTTCAAATTTATTTCCATTGTTTCAAAGCTTAATTCGAATCATATAATGATTTAATGAATTTCTCTTTCATTTTCGTCATGACAAAACTAGAAAGTATAACACTTCTCAAATCCTTTATTATATTGTAACACTCCGTTAAAATACCAATAAATAAATAAAAACTAATATCACAATTTTTTTTTTTGTTCAACACTCTTTCATGAAATGTACTATTTTATATTAAAAGATATCTGTCGTTAATAAATATGCTTTATGTAAAAATATATATCAACTATACCAATTCCATTCAGAGTTTATTCAAACATACTAATTTTAACGGATACAAAAACTCTCATGACAAACTACGAAGAATAAACTTAGACATTATTAATGCCTTGTCACTTTCATTATCGGATATGTCAATTGCATCAATATATTCATCATGATCCCCTTAGAGTGATCACGAGTTCATCACTAAGATGTACATCACATTCATCTAGTTCCCATTACGGCCCTTTATGGAATGCACTTTAGTTCTCCCAAGTTAGAGATTGCGACATCCATTATCTCATATTCACGTTTCGTTAAGAAACTAGAAACTTAGAACAATAAACAATAAGTTATATAGTTTTCCTTTTAATAGTTAACGAAACTACATCATTAGTGAGTAGTAGGCCGTATACAATTCGTGTTAACTATTATTAAAGAATATATTAAACCTTACATCTTGAATAAAACATATATTCCAAAATCGGTAAGGTACTTAACCCGACGTCTCGAACAAAATGTATATTCCAAGACCAGTAAGACACTAAATCTTACGTCTTGAATAAAAAGTATATTCCAAAATCAATAAGGTATAAAACCATACATCTTGAATAAAACATATCCCAAAACCATAAGGTACTAAACCCTTACATCTTGAATAAAATTTTACTCCGAAATTAATAAGGTACTAACTTTACATCTTGAATAAAACTCTATTCCAAAATTAATAAGGTACTAAACCTTATATATTGAATAAAATTTTAGTCCGAAACCAGGAAATCATCAAACCGTATGTTTTCGAAAAAAAATTTCAAAGCAATATGTTTGAATTATCTTTCTCAAACTACAACTTGTTTGTTAAATTATTGATATAAAATCATTTAAAAGAAACCCAACACCTCTAAACATTTTTTTTTCAAATTATGTTTGAAAAACACAATTGATACAAAAATGTAAGTTTCTTAAGACTTATTTCACACATTATCTATAGAAACATATTCTATAAACATTACTATTTCTTTGAAAAAGACTTTCATAAACAAATGTTATTTACTCATCAAAATATTATCAAAAAACGTTTATGTTTTAAACCTTCTAACAAACATATAAATTCTGTTTGCCATTTATTTTCTAAAACACAAACAATTGGTTTTCAAACAATTCTCCAAGATTGTTTACACATATGTGGATTCAACCAAATATATTCTGAACAAAAGATCAACATAGGTTTCGGTTCAGATTCGGTTTCAACACGTTTTGAAGTCAATTCTCAAAACTGTACCTACAAGAAATATTGTATAACGATTACCAGGAAAATCAAAATAGAGATCTTATCTTTAAATCATCTATTGTAGAAACACACTCCACATATTAATATAAGGTTTAACAAACCTTACAAAACAACGTAGTATTATTTATTCAAATCCAAAAACTAACTAGCAAATGTATTTATTTTGTAAACATTACCAAATTATGTTTACAACATATACACAAATCATTTTGGACAAAATGTCGTCACATGTCAACCCAACCGAATATTATATGTGAAACTACTTCACACAATTATTATCTATTTCACACAATATTATACCAATATACTTGGCTTTCCAGACAATTAAAGTCCATTTTCGAGGAATAAGAACCAATATTACATACATGATGTTCTTTAATAAAGAGTACATGTATCGAAGCCATTTTTTAATACTTCAAAATCAGTCTTCAAAATGTCACAGCAAAAAGAACATTGTAAAGAACTTTTATAATCCCACCCAAAAGAAACTCAAAGAACACATCTTTAAATTTGTTTTGTATCATTTGTTTCTCAAAACTCCACGAGTCAAAATGTTTCGGGTAATGTTTTAAAAATCTGTTTTAAGATTGTAGGAAATAAAGTATGTACCCGAATAAAATTTCATTATAGTAATGAATTATAATACGATACAATATAAATCGTATAATCCAAAAGCAATTACAAGACAATTGCAACAATAAAAATTAAACAAAAGAATAAGAACGAGTAGGATACAGAAAGGATATTCCTCCAAAAATCATGAGCCGAGGCCCGTGTTTAACACGGTTCCCTTAAAACAGATTCGCCGTCTGTTTCCCAGGGTACAACGGCCGAAGCAGTAGTACTGCCGGACTTGAACACATGCTTGAAAACGTTGTCGAAATCGTTCTTGATAAGCCAACCAAAGGTTTGTTCTTAGCTTGGACAAAATTCGTTTGATCCGAATGTGACTAGAACAAAACTAAGCTTATAAAACAATGATAAGTAAACTTGTGTGTGTATTTTTGATGAAGCTAAAATTTCACCTCACTTTCTCTACTAAGTTAGAGAACTAACTCCATAACATATATAGACAAAGAGGGGAAAATAAAGTGGTAAGATAAATGTCAATTAAACACCATTAGTATTTGTAAGTTTTGAAAAATGAAAAGTCATCAACTTGAAAGGTCACATTTAGTGATAACCTTTACAACTTTCCACCATCAATTTCATTCAAAACAACTATTTTCCAACAAGAATGAACCTGGAACAGCTGAAACAAAACAATGGCCAAAATTTTCTCCCTTCTTCTTTCTAAGTTTTGCATAAAATTCAGGTAACAGTCGGAATATGTGATTAAAATCATTTCCAAATAGGTCATTTAAGAATACTTGAAACTGTGGTGGTTTACGATTATTTGCTACACACATCTCATTGACTATATTGATTATGTTAGATGCCACCAATAGTGTGTTTTTGCTAGAGGAGCATCCCATATCTGCTATCTTAAGACATTTACCAAATTCGATATCACGATTAGCTATGCTCTTTATTGAGCAATTTAGAATTGGTTGCACTTTTTGTATCACGATTTCCTGGAGATGAATAAATACGTTGCACTTCAATCGCCATAGTTAAATATATGTAATAAGGTATACCGAAGAATAGTAATTAGTTATAGTGACGTACCTGAAGCACCGAATTGTTGGCGTAGCTTGATTCTCCATCGCCAATATTCATGTGTAAGATGTTCTCTACTATCATGGCTATATCTTATTGTGTTTGTTCTGCAGCAGTATGGCCTTTTAGTAGCTTTGAATAGGCCATCCACAAGCTTACATATATATTCAGAAATATGAATTATTACATACATATCATTGAGGCTTCTAGTATATATGAGTTCAATAATACAAAACGAATTTTCTTTTATTTTCAGTATTTATTTAATTTTTTACTATCCTCGTAGTAATATTTTACAAGTGACTTCAGTCTTTAAACATAGTTTAAGATAAATTCAAAAGTTAAAGGTGAGTCATAGTCATTTACTCTGTATTTTGGTTTTTTTTTTTTTTTTTTTTTTTCTTTCTAAAACACACATATCGATCATGCATGCATGGAAAATGGTACACCTTCTTTGCATAGCAATAATATAGGCATAACTCCCCCAAAGTTTAAAATGCCGAACTCGATTCATGAAACACTGCGAATTAAGATCCAAGTATAGTGTTAAGTGCAAATGTGGATAAGTTAAATGTAGAAATGTTAGAAATTAAGCCAGATTGGTAAGAGATGTTAAGTTTTCCAAGATTATATCATATCAATCCACCTCTATCTAAAGTTTTTAAACGGTCTTATTTATCTCGCTTTTCTTGAAATAATAATAATAATAGTAATTGTGTGACAGCAAATTGTCAAGATATACAACATAATTGGTGTTTGTTAGCTTATTAATGTATACATTACCGTTAAAAAGTAATGAATATAGTTATTATTGATTGATGTTTTTGTGCGCATATATGAGAATGTTTTGCCAATATAAGGGCAATGTTTGTCTATGTATTGTTTACAGGGGCGGAGCTATGTAGAAGCTAGGGGTAACGCTTGCTACCGGTCCGTTTGTCATGCGAAGTGTAATTTTTTTTTAAAACAATTGATTTTATCACTATTGCTACGGGTTCAAACAAGTTCTGCTATTGATTTGATAGATGATTAGTCCGTTTAGTATATTATTCATTGAAAAATTACTAACTAAACCATGTTATTAATGAAATCTTACATATTCACGAAACAATTATATATTTAGTAGTACGATAAAAATTTGTGCTACGGATCACCTGAATTTTTGGATCCGTCGGTGATTGTTTAAATGGTATATATATGACGGTGACGGTGACGGTGACGGTGATGGTGATGTACTCCATACATATGGCCATATGGGCAATCTTATCTTAGTTGTAGATGTATGGGCAGATTTTGTTGGTGCACGATTATTCATTATATGGCCGGTACGTATATCGATACTGTTGGTGTTTATTATATAATGAAATGACAGCTAGTGTTCATGATCATTTGGGTTAACTATTAACATCTCCGATGTATACACTATTTTAGTATACCAAATTGCATGATTTTATTGCAAAAAGAGAATCTTTTGATAATAAGTTTCCACTAAAAAAAGTTGCTCCATCGTTTTGCACTGAATCTTTACATTAAATCTCTTTAATTGATTTAAACTACACAATTCAACAATATAATACTGAATTTTTTATATACACGTTATTAAATTATCATAAAATATCTAATAACAATCATTATATTTAAAAATCTCAAAAATATAAATGAAAATTTTATAAAATTATGAAGTTTATTTAATAAATATGATAGCAAACATTATATTTACTACTTTTAAAAATATTAATCGAAGATATATAATTAATACATCATATTAATACATTTTAATTACTATAAATATTATTATTTAATGTGAATAGTCATTAGTTTAGAGTTTAGTTTAGCACTAATAGTGTTGCATTAAACAATATTTGCGATTGTATTAAAATAGTGTAGTGTTTAGTGTTAACACTGGAGTAACTTTTTTACACTTTTACACTAAGATACGTTTAGTGTATACAATGGAGATGCTCTAAGATCACCAGGGTTCATGACACTCTTTTAAGTAGGGGTGTCACTTTTATCCGGAATTCGAATAATTCATCCGGTCCAATCCGATTTAGATTAAATGGACAAGATTATTTGGATTACGGATTGCTTAAACAGATTATGGATTACTTAAATGGATACACAGATAGGATTAAGGATCAAAATTAAACTGTTTGGATATATCCGTATAATCCGTATAAGAATCAAATAATTAAATAATATTTTTTTAATAATATATTAGATATTAATGTTACCATATAAGAAATTAAAAATTAATCACAAATATAAACACATAAAGAGTTACTATTTTTTCAGTTTTTGAAGAACGGAGATCTGACATTTTAGATGCTATGAACTTAAGGAAAGAAGATTTAATACTTTTTGGTTGTTTTGGGATTCCTCTTTTGGATTAGATTGATTGGAGGTGTATTTAATTTTGGAACTAGGAATATGTTTTGGATCAAATTGTATTTTAGAAGTTGGAATTGGAATTTGGATGTTATAATATGATATACCGTTTCATCTTATCTTATATTTATTTATATACTTGTTTTATTAAACGTAAAGTTAGTCTTACTTGATATCACACGTTCAACTTGAGCTTATTCGGATGAAACCGTTTAATCCGAACCATTTAATCCATATCCGATTAATCCGTTTCTTATTTGGATTGGATTAATGATGAACTTGAGATTGTTCAAAATCTGATTAATCCGATCCGAATAATCCGAAATCCGAACAATCCGTCCGAATAAAACCCCTACTTTTAAGTGTAGTTCCTGTGAGGAACATTGTAACTGAGGCAGTGGAGTCTCCTAGTTTTCACTTTTCAGTGTTCTTTTCGGTTATATATATTTTGTATTATTTTTTAAGAATGAGATAAGTATGTGTAAATGTATTCAATTTTATTCAAAAATTGATAGTACGTGTCTAACTTAGAACACTTCTTTTGTATGTATTGAACCTTTTGATGATGTGTCAGGTTATAAGGATGACACGTGACATATTATATGAATGACACGTCAGCAAAAGTACAATCCAATACACAGACAATACTATAATAGAAATTATTAAAAGTTTGATACACACAATTGAAGTTTTTCAAGTTGGATTTATACTACAGATATATATGAGTAAAGCCCTCTAAAAGTTGCACTTTGTTATAAATTCAAACAATTAACACAATAATAATTAATAAATTATTTCAAATGAAATGCATTTATTGAATTAAAAAGTACGTATTCAAAGTCCTAATAATACATAATTGAATGAAAGACGATATATTTTTAACGACATAATATAACAAAACTAGATAATCAAGCGTTTCCATCTCCCGATCCGGAGCTGAAGTTCCACCTCATCCTGTCACAAATCTTTGATTTTTTCATTTACACTATAAATTTGTCTTGTTCCAACAAAATCTGCGTCGGTATCGACAAAATTATGAGAGAGGCTTCTACGCCTTCTGTCCTCTAGTAATTTTATTTCGTTGTACAAGGCCTTCGAAATTCAATGTGATCGAGTCATCAAGTGAAGCGTGAGACGAAACAGCAGAACCCGAGGACATTTTTTGGCTCTTCGAATGCTTTAACTTTCCTAGTGGACGTAGGAACGGATCATCACCATATAGCGCGACATTCGGGTTTTTGGCGTCTTGGTCGTGAAAGATTATGCGCTTAATATTAACATAAATAAATGTCAAATCCAGCTTCACATGAACACCGCAAGGTCACACCGATGAGCACAACCGAACAAGTAGTGTGATACTATAAAAGATATTTGATATCGTTCATTTAGGATAAATGAATTAAGTTGGTCAAACACGATTAGAACATTTATTAGTATAAATAATTAAGTGTAATTATTATTTAATAAAAGGATTTATTTATAATTAGTTTTGTAAATAAATTAGTTAGTTTAATTATTATTAAACTACGAGGTTCTAATTGCAAATTTATAAGTTTGGATTAAGTTTAATTAGTTATTAAACTTAAGGGGTTAAAAGAGAATTTATTTAACTTGTTGGACAAGTTGGTTTGCAAGTCTAAATAAGGGTCTATGAGTTCTTTATTTTGTTGTTTAATACCCTAACATTCTCTCCCTCTCCTCTCCCTCTCTTGTGACGACCGGCCCCAACCAAGCCGAAGCCGAAAGTCGGCCGAACCCTTCCCAAGGGTTTTAGTCCGTGATTCGATCGCGTACTCGTGTTAGGTTTTAGTACACACTTAGGTTACTACCAACCGTTCGACCGTGAATCAAAGGTGGATACCTAACGTATCCGCGTAGTAGCCGAATTCAAGAAAGAAGAAGGAAGATCAAGATAAGTCCACTTGTACTTTGGCAACGAGTAGAAGAGTGAAGATCTTGCCGAGCAATCAATGTAAGAATGTTTATTCTTAACTAATTAATTATGTGTAATTAATTTCGTACATGTTTTATTATGAAAATTATAGATCTTGGCTAAAGGGTTTTATTTAATGAGATTAAATGTTTTTATAAGCTTCCGCGTATTAATTGTTTTAAACTGTTAATAAAGATTAAATTTTGTAACGTACAATTCTATTAAAAACCCTTCAGTGGTATCAGAGCCATGTAATTTTCTAATAAAACTGTAAATTAGTTTTCTTGTATGCTTCTTTCAATTAAGTTTTAATTTATGTTCTCTTCTTCTTCCTTTCTTTCTAATCGGTTTAAACCGTGTAGTTTGTTAACTATTTAAACAACGCCAATAAATTAGTTTTTCGCGATTGATCCAAAATAGATATGTTTTGGTTGTACCAATATTGCTCCAAGGTTTATGTGAAACCTTGTTGATCGATTTTTGGTATATGGTGTTTAACACCATAACCGAAAACATACCGTGTTTTGTTGATTAATGGTTTAAATGGTTTAACCCGAAATCTAACGGTTAAATCTTCTTGTTTTAAGTTACTATTAATTGTATTGATTTAAACTTGTGCAAAATCGATTTTAGGGTTTATCTAAACCCATAGGAAAATCGTTTTTGGCATAAGTATTAGGTATTTGATACCCTAACGAAATCTAGTACAATTAATAATAAACTTACCAATCAAGAAATTGATACAAGTGTTTGATTGGCTTGTATTAACCGATTTTTGTAAGGTTTTTATAAACCCTTACAAATCAATTTCTTAATCCATCGATTTGATCAACTAGAATTTGCAAAACTCTATGTGCAAATTGATTTTTGCTAAGGTATGTGACTTTTAGTAAAAGTCGATTTAGGGTTTGAATTAAACCCATGGATTACTTGATCTTTGGCTAGGTTATTTCTATCTTTTAGCAAAAATCGAAATTATGGTTATTTAACCTGAAGATATTGATTTTGGAATAATAGAAGAATTGAGATAAGGTCCGTAAAACATGTGTCTAATCAAAATCTAGGGTTTATGAAACTCTGTGTAATTTGGATGTTTTGATTGGTTAAGTTATACAAATTATGTTTTATGTGAAATCCTAATTTTGTATAAATTAATGTTTTAAGTAAACCTAATTAAAATTAATGTCATTAAAACAAGTTAGTATTTTGAAAAACACTAAAGTAATGTTTTAAAAGGTTTAAATAAAATTAACATGTTTTCTAAAATAAAATTGTTTAAAAGGTTTGTTTAAAAGAAAATGTAATTTTCGGTCAAACATGTTGATTCTCTTTAAAAGATAAGTCAAAGAAGCAATAAATCAAGAAACTAATTGTTATATAATTGTTAGTTTATAATTCAATATGATTGTAAATAGACAATTATTAATTGTTGTATTTGATACAAAGATAATGTAGATATAATGGAACTCGTAGTTTGTGTGTCTTGAATAGGTGCGTTTATTAGATAATGCATGTATCCAATTAAACGCCCTATGCAAACTATAGTTTAAGATTCCATTATAATTTTATAATTTGGATTATAATTGTTGCATGCGTTGTGACCACAGCCGAGCCAAATTAGACATAATATATGAACTGCGTGGTTGTGTTTATTTTAGTTGTACTGTATTTTTCTTTTGGTATAAGGGGAGACCTGCGTGTCACTTACAACCCTATTTGTTTTGTAATTTTATGTAAAAGGTAGTTTTAATTTTATGTAAAATGTATTTTTCAATTTTCATTTGTAAAATTTAATACAAAAAAAGGAAGATGGAGTCCAAAAGAAGAGGAGCAACCAAAAAGGAGTCTTTGCGTTTCATGGTGTCACAAGGAGTCGTTGAAGCTAGTGGGAGTACGATGATCAAGATTGTCAACTATGTGTCATGTTTGTCCTTTAGGTTGACCCTTGGTTTTCGTGTTGGCTCATGGAAACCAAACATAGATTATGGCAAGACTATGACACTATATTATATGTTTTTGTTTATGTCCTTATTTATTTATTTTGTTGGTTGAATGAAATAATGTGTAAATTATAAGATAATTAATTAGGACATAATAATAAAACATAACGTAATGTGATATCATCGAGTGAACATGTTTATGAAACATTGATTCCTCTAGGATGAATACATTAATAGAAAATTAATAAAACACTTGTTTTAATAAGAAATGTAAAACTAGGAAATGGTTTAAACTTGATGATTTCCTAAGGGTCGTGTTTTATTAAAACTATTATATAAACTCATGCATAGTTTATATATATTTAAAAAGTAATTTTTGAAATTAGTTAAAGAAAATACCGAAGTAGGTTCAATTAGAGAATTAAGACCTAAAACCCTATTTAATTTAGACCGTAAGCACCCTCCATTTGAGGACATTCATACCGAACTCGACTCCGTGTCCTTTGCCGCCTCCGCGGGTGGGCATGGTTGCACTCGATTAGGGTGAATTGAAAGGGCCACGATATCCACTTGAGAAGATCGGTTCCCCACAGTTAGCAAATGGTTTGGTCTATTGGTGATTCCAATTGAGACTTGACCCAAGGTGTAAGTTGAGATTAAATATACCTAAAAAAATAATATTTAGAGTCTCAAGAGTCTAGAAGTTATATATGTAATGCAATTGATATGTGATCTACCTAAAAAGCTATCGTGTGTCATTGCAGCCTTCGTTGAGGGCACACTTTAGTGTGAATGTCGAATTCTAGCTTAATAGTTCTATTAGGGTTTATGAATTATTAAGAGTTTAAAACGGAATAACTAAGTTTGTTTGTTTTACTGTAGATGGCTAATAACAACATTGACGCGAATAATACCATGAACTTGTCGCTTCGTTTAATCCTTGAAAAGGATAAGTTGACCGGATCTAACTTTCGTAATTGGGAAAGGAACCTTCAAATTGTCCTTCTCCATGAACGAAAGTGGTATGTGCTCGAGACACCTCTTGGTCCCGCGCCAGCAAACGATGCCGCCGAGAACGTTAGAAATGCTCATTCCAAGCATGAGAACGATCTTCTCGATGTGCAATGTTTGATGCTTGCTACTATGTCTCCTGAGCTCCAAGATAATTACATGGAGACATCGGCGTATGATTTGATTCGCCGATTGAGAGAGACATTTCAATCCACTGCTAGAACCGAAAGGTTCGACGCCACTAAGGATTTGAATAGTTGCAAGATGGCCGAAGGATCTGATGTGAGTGCCCATGTCATGAAAATGATAGGGCATCTTAACCGTCTTGAAAGACTTTGGCATCCTTTGCCGCAAGAATTGGCGATCGATATGATCCTCGCTTCATTGAGTAAGGAGTACAAGCGATTTGTGCTTAATTACAATATGAACAACACGGAAGGGTCCATACATAAGTTGCATCAAATGTTGAAAACTGCACAAAGGGATATGGAACCCGTGAAGTCAAAAGATGTGTTAATGATCCGTGATAAAGGTGTTAGATAAGTGTAAGTTCCGTGGCAACAAAGGAATGGTACCGAAAGTACTGGTTAGTATTGATATCCTATATTGGATTGTTTATTGCTTCTTGTGACTGTATTAGATGGTTGATCTAATAATTACAATTTTTGATTGTAGAAGTCAAGAAGAAGTGATAATGGAGCATTTGAAATAGAGCTATTGAGATGACATTTTTCAAGTAGCTAGGATACGGATAATAAGTGCTATAAGCACATTGTTTATGTTTAAAAAATTTTGAGATATTATTTCATACATTTGTTTTCACACTATGGTTTGCTCGTTTTGAGCTTGTTTATTTGTTTTTGAATATTTAAAATATTATGGTTATTTAAATATTAAAGTATTGGTTTTGTGAAATAATGTTTGAAATATGTACAAAAGTTTTTGAAGTGTTCTTTATTTAAAACTTGTAATAAAATCCCAAAAGAGATCCGTATGTAACAATCCTAACGTGAGACTCATTTAGAACTTATCTTTCTAAGATACGAGTTCATGAGAAATGCATTTAAATAAATGTTATTTAGTTGATATCTATATAATTGTGAATTATTGAATACGAAAGTTGCCAAAATAATAAAGTTAGATTTATATAGAACTTAGCACTAAATAATAATACTTCAAGGTTATTGAATCTATTATATGCATGAAAATGTATGAATAAGTTGGGTAAACTTATTAGATACAATTAATTGAATTGTCGATTAATCATGGTAGATTAAAATAATAAATTTGTTGTGGTTTGATTTATTCTTGTCTATGAGAAATAAATTGATATTGTGTTCATATTTAGTATATTTTAGTATATTTTAGTATCCATGAATAGATACAAGTTTATTCTAAAGTGTATGAGACACATATCCATAACCGCTTATTGTCGTGGGAACTACAATAGGGTGATCGGTTATAGTGAAAGATGGTATATTACAGCTTTAAATAGCAACTTGTCCTGCAGATAAGGTACAGTCACTGTTAATTTGTTATGCCTGATCACTAGTACTTAATGAGATTAAATGTTGGATTGACCCACTTATTGAGTGAATACTTCGTGGACCATTGTCATTGGTATTCTCAATCGTGGCGCACTATCCTCTGACCTGAGCAGGCTAGATTTTCGCATGTGAACCTAGTTGGTTTCTAATGAGATCTAACGGTGTTCGTAAATGAGCATCCATAACGGTTATTCGTTAGCTGACGAAGAACACATGTTGTGATTTCTAGTTTAACTCGCAAGATGGGACTTTGCAACTCTTGTATAAAATCAAGAGAGATATCTCCTAGGCCGTCGATGATTTGGACTGAAGAAATGTATGGCCATACTCGAGTGATAAGTCACTTGCTTAGTCGGTACAAATCTGTAATCGAAAATAGGAATTGAGTATTGTAAGGTTGATACGGTTCATGCCTTATACTCTAGAATATCTTAAGAAAGTGCAAAAGGATAATAGCCACACCCTCACCGTTTGAATTTTATTTCAGCTAGGCTTTATAGCTACGATGAGTGATTGCTTCATTGATCTGGTTAACCTAAGTGTCCTGGTAGGGACCGCCTTAGGTACATGATATTTTACTGATGCTAATATTTCGCACAAGTGGGAGTTTGAAAGATTATGTACTTAATATTAACATAAATAAATGTCAATTTCAGCTTCACATGAACACCGCAGGGTCACACCAATGAGCACAACCGAACAAGTAGTGTGATACTATAAAAGATATTTGATATCGTTTATTTAGGAGAAATGAATTAAGTTGGTCAAACACGATTAGAACATTTATTAGTATAAATAATTAAGTGTAATTATTTATTTTATAAAAGGATTTATTTATAATTAGTTTTGTAAATAAATTAGTTAGTTTAATTATTATTAAAATACGAGGTTCTAATTGCAAATTTATAAGTTTGGGTTAAGTTTAATTAGTTATTAAACTTAAGGGATTAAAAGAGAATTTATTTAACTTGTTGGACAAGTTGGTTTATGATGTCGTGTAAACGGGGTTTTATTTTAAAATGGAAAATACTTAACTTACTATACACAACACAGGTTAGAATACCTGATCATATATAGTATAGCTCAGTAAGTCCGAGTCGAACACAGGGAACGGATGTCAATATTAACAAATTGAAAATTGCTACCATTAATTAAAGCAGTAAAAGTGGGGACGTTTTAGTTCCGTTCGAACAAATAAGTAACAATTATAAAAGAAATGATTAATTAAAGAAAACTAATTATTTAAAATAAAGAAATACTAAATTGACTTAATTAAAATAGAAGGTTTAATTCAAATGGTAAAAAGGTACAATTGCTTAGATTAGTTTCCTCAGAATCTGATTATCACTTCATTGAATTGCTAATGTTGAACTTCATTGTGACATGACACATGTATCAACCATCTTTGCAGGATTAATTGATTAAACATAATTCAGAAAGATATAAAGTTGTTTTCAACCCGCTAACAGTTCAATTTAACGTTATCCACCAAATTGCATCATGAATTATAACTACACTGTTTATATGATTTACCCTTATAACTTGAATCAACAAAGTCTATAACTATTACTAGTTATCACATTCATTGCCAATTCTTAACAATAATTGATCCTAGCCTATCAAACTCAATCTATTTAGTGATAATCATCAATTAAAACCAACAATCATCAATAATAACCAATCAATAAAGAACTCAATCATAAATCAATAGATTATCACGCTAGGTTATCATCAAGATTCAACAATTAAACATGGATCTTCGAATAAACATATAAACATTCATGAAATTCAATATTAACTAGCAATTCAACAATCAAATCATCATCCGAGTATTATCATCTAAGCAATTGTAATAAGAACTTAGCCACTCATATTATAGCAGAAAATCAGATTCAAACTCAACATTATAATCATAATCGAATGAAAGATATAAAAGAAATCGAACCGAAATAATGAAATAACGAATGAAAGCCTTTGATTATCCTTAATGTTCTTCCTCCAAAATACTCCAGAAACTTAGGTTTTTGCAGAGAAAATCGACTGGAGAAAGTGTGATTGAAGTGTGTGTAAAAATGAGGCAAAATGAAGATTTTAGGTTTTCTGTCGAAACGATCCATACGCCGTATGGATTTCCATACGCCGTATGGATCACAAAGCCCATGGATCTGACCCGCGTCTTCTGGCGGCCCGGCTCATTCGATCCATACGCCATATGGATTCCATACGCCGTATGGATTGCAAATTCCAACTTCTCAGCCGATCGACCTCCATTCTTCAACCTTTATACTTTTTTTCACTTCTTTTCTTCGATTCTCGCACGTTTTCAGCTTCTTTTCCGATTCAAGCTACAGAAAATTCCTAAATGCAAATATGAACGAAATGAGTATCGAATTCAAATAAAATGCATAAGAAATTAATCAAACTAAGGGGTAATTAGTACTATAAAATAGCACATTTTGGCGTTCATCGGTTTACAAATATAAATAAGGGCCTATGGGTTCTTTATTTTGTTGTTCAATACCCTAAGATTCTCTCCCTCTCCTCTCCCTCTTGTGACGACCGGCCCCAACCAAGCCGAAGCCGAAAGTCGGCCGAACCCTTCCCAAGGGTTATAGTCCGTGATTCGATCGTGTACTCGTGCTAGGTTTTAGTACACACTTAGGTTACTACCAACCGTTCTACCGTGAATCAAAGGTGGATACCTAACGTATTCGCGTAGTAGCCGAATTCAAGAAAGAAGAAGGAAGATCAAGATAAGTCCACTCGTACTTTGGCAACGAGTAGAAGATTGAAGATCTTGCCGAGCAATCAATGTAAGAATGTTTATTCTTAACTAATTAATCATGTGTAATTTATTTCGTACATGTTTTATTATGAAAATTATAGATCTTGGCTAAAGGGTTTTAGTTAATGGGATTAAATGTTTTTATAAGCTTCCGCGTATTAATTGTATTAAACTGTTAATAAATATTAAATTTTGTAACGTACAATTCTATTAAAAACCCTTCAGGTCGTTAACGTCCGGTTCTTCGTCTAAATCTAAGTCGTCCAAGTTTACCGTTTTGCGTCGTTTGATCCGCGTTGCGATCACAACGGGATCGGGACATAACCGGCCACTTTTGGTGTTTCTTTAAAATCGATCACGCTTTGTAATACATGTTGAGAAAATTTGTCGTCTTCCAAAATAAATTCATCGCCTCCACCCCCACAACCGAGATTGATCGATATCTTTTTTGAAGTTTTACTTTTGCGATACCAGGTTGGTGTCAGTGCCTCGTCTTCGTGTGATTGCACGTCGGGTTGGGGTTGTTGTTGGGGTTTTGAGTTTGTTTCCACATTAGGAAGTTGTTATATTGCTTGGGTGTTGCAGTAGGTTATTGTTGTGTTTGAGAGAATTGTGTTTGAGGTACTTGTGTAGAATGCATTTGGTATGCGTTACCAAAACCTGACATAGGTACGTTTTGTAACACCCGCCAAATTAGGACTAGTACTTAGTGCCTAATCATATGTTAATACATGTAATTAGTTCTGCGTTAGGCTAATTAATGTATCGAATTATATATATTGTTGAATATATATACGAAAATGCGATTTGATTAAATCGTACGCAAGTTAAATCGAATGTAATTCGGTTCAATTAAATACGGACGTTGGTGACCAATTTTATTAAGTAACACTAATATGTTAAAAATATTATTTTTAATAATGTCCAAATTTCAATTCGTGTCGTACAATTAAAACTTACCCAATTAACAACAAAATACGCAAACTATCTAAATCACATTTTTAAATCTTTAAATTATTAGATAATTAGTAAAATAATTTAATTAAATTATTAAAACAAAATTCGTATTTTTAAACTGGTTAATTAACGCGCAAAATATTTATAAAAACGTTAAACGACAGAGAAAACGAACACCGCACGGGGCACATTGCGTGGACTGAAAATGGTGGGGCTTCCACCATTTCCACCTCCATCTTTCTTTTCTCTTCATTTCATCTTTTTCTTTCTTCTCTCTCTCTCTTATTTCCTCTCTAAAAAGAAAACACCACCAATCCATTAAAATCGCAAAATAACATAATCAAACGCACTCGTATCATCAATATTTTTAGAGATTCACGACCACCTCGCGATGATCTACATTTCTATCTTTCCGGAATTCCATTTCGGCAATTTGTAAGTTTCCGACAAAATCCCGAAACCTCTCGATTCTTAGTATTTTTCACTTGTAGTTGTTATTATAACTTGTATATGTCCATTACTAAGTGTAGAACACGATTTCATAGCTTAAAAACGGGTTTGAATTGGGTTTTTGGTCGGAAAAATCTTGACAGCCGGACTTTCTGGGCTGATGTTCTTCCATGCGACACAAGCCTTGTGTCGCATGTTGTGTCGTATTTTGCCCCTTGTGTCGTATAAGATCCACTATGTAGCACTTTGTGTCGTACTAAATAATTAGTGTCGCAAGTCTTGCGACACAACCATTATGTCGCATACTATGTCGCAAACTTCATACGACACAATCACTATGTCGCTGTTAAATCAGCATCTCGCATCTATGCGACACAACCCTTGTGTCGTATAGATATTGTGTCGTATTTTCTATGCGACACAACCCTTGTGTCGCATAACTACCTTTGTGTCGCATATTGTGTCGCAAAACACAGAAAACTCAGATTTTTACTAAGTGTCGAGACTCGAAATTTATCACTCGATTTTACCCGAATTCAGATCCCAGATGCGTTTTTCACCAAAGCAATATAGTAGAAATAAAAATTTTTCGAGCTGACCTGGCATCTCGACCCCAGCCAGGGGCCAGCCCCTTGGACCCCGCCAGGGGCGCTGCCCCCGGACCCCTGTACTTAGATTCCGTAAGCACATTTCTCACCAAGTGTCAAACTTGTATGACTTCAAAACGCTTATACTATACGATTTTTCAAACATAATGGAATATACTTTTCGAGTATAACACTTCGAAATCAATGTGATAACATCAGGACTATTATTACAATTAATCACCAACGGGCCGTACACATTTTCAAACACTTAACAAATCAACCAAATCGTAGAAATTTGGACATATATAGTTGTGTAACAACTACAAGGGTGATCTTTTGAGATACCCAATCATGTTTATAACCATCGCGTGTCGTGGACACCCTCAGGTTACAAGTCTTTGGACTTCATCACTCGGCTAATCAACTTACGTTTATTTAAACGCTTTCAGACTCAGGTGAGTCTCATGGCCCCTCTTTTTACTGTTTTACTCAGGGGTGTGATATATTGCTCATTTTTAACATGTGAACGCAAGTACAAACATTTCATATACTACATGAGTTTTTCACAACTAATCATTTAAAGTCCTCCGTCAGCATAGTTGTTAATACGTTGTAGCGTGAATATTAGTATATGGTACCATATAGGATTGACCCTCCTCGTTCGGGTTAGCAAGCACTAACCGGGTAAACGGACGTACTAATATTTGGGAAGACGAATGTTGATTAGGCATTCGTGGAGGCACCTCGCCCGGAATTCTCTATAGGGGACCCGGCCCTCTAGTTAAGCTCAACTATGTGCTCATGGCTGTATACATATACATTATCAATTGCTGGATGCAATTCAATCATTATTAAATTTTGCACTTCATACTATATTACTTGATTTCAAACCTGTGAGCTCACCAGCTTTAGCTGACCCATTTAGCATGTATTGCAGGTACCAAGCGGTAGGTTGTTTCTGCTTCAGGACTTCTAGCTCGAGTCAGCATACAGACGTTTGAGATTTTCTTGCATTAGTATATTTTGTACAAATACTTATGTATTGAAATCTCCTTATATTTAAACTCGAGCTATGTAAAGCTATCAATGTTGTAAACATTTCAATATTAATATATTTTGTTAAAACGACGCATATAGAGTCGTTTACTGTATATCTTTGTGCTTTGTTATTGATTAGTAACACCCAAATCGAGCTTCCGCAAATCATCAAATTTGGGGGTGTTACACGTTTGATAACATGGTGTTGACGAGTTTGAAGATGGAAAGGGTTCCAATTGGATTGTAGCCTTGTAGGTGGAATATTGTTCAACATTGTGAATTATAGAAGGGTATTATGTATTTAAAGTTTTTTGAGTTTTTGAAAATGACAAAGAGCGTTTTGATGTGTTTTAAATTGTGTTTGAAGTGTGGTATAGATTATTAAAAACTAAAAAGTGATTAAAAAACACGTCTAGTTTAATGGCTAGTCTTTTTTAAAAAGAATAATCAAAGTAGCCGTTAGGCATGAAAAAAGAAATAAATAACAGAGAAATCATCGTCTCGCGCCGACGTTGGAGAACAACGCCTAACGGGAATCGTGTTCGGGAGTCGAACTCCCGGCATTATGGTTGCTGAATGGTAAAAAACTAGTTTAGTGACCCGTGATTACACGAGGTTGATGAAAAATAAAATTATAAGATTATAAATTATGTAAGTATATTAAAAATATAGTATAGATAAGTTATCATAATGGTATTTTTTTATTACTACGTTTTGGGTAAAATTTGGTCATTCATTTATGTAAGGGAAATTATAAAGCCACCCCTGAAATTACAGGGAATACCTCTGGCACACTTCGGTCCCCGCCCAGTCTTTTTCCAGTCCAGTTTTATTTAAGATCGGTCCCAGTTCAGTACAAAATTAGTTTTAGTTTTAGACTAACCAGGGGGTAAGAAGTAGAAAAAGAGAGGGGTATACCCAGAAAGTAAAAAAAAACATGATGTGATTAATTAAATGGGTAGGAGGGGGTAGGAATTAATTAGAACTTTGAGTGTTGAATATGATTAAAGACCATTAAAAGTTAATCAAGTAAAAGATTTAAATACATTTCTAATAATATCTTGCTTCATAAATATTTAATCTGAAAATGTTGGCAAAAATGCTAACCTATCCTACTACGTCAGTCAAAACATTCAGCTAATAAAGTCACTACACCACCAATTCATTATAAACTGTTTTTGTAAACAACTACAATTGTATTTATACTTTATATCTAGTGCGACTCTTTAAGCAAGATGATATAACAAAATTGATCTTTTCTCTCCATATCCTAACTAAAAGAAATTCACTTATGTTGAATACCTATCTAATTGAAATAAATATCAAAGTTAAGAGCTCGAAGAGTATATTTTGCTAACATTTTCACATATATTCAAACTGAAATAAACATAGTCCAAAGCTGCAAATTGTTAACACTCCTCACATTGACTAAGCTTCAAAATAGCCCAATATATATATATATATCCCAATACAATCCTATCTGGTTCATGTTCACAAATTTTGGATCAATGACCCATTTGTCCCATTGCAACCGAACAGCTCTTACCCATGGTTTCATCCATTCAAACGTCCCATTGCAACCGCACAGCTTTTACCCTTGATTTCTTGAAACTTTTGCATTCCTATTTTTCCAAATGAGCATGGTAATCCAAACATTACCCTCCCATAGTTCCACAATTGAAAACTAAAATAGAAATTCAAGTACTCAACATCCATATGTACACCTATTTACATATTCCTCAAAAATCAAAGTTTTGTTGAAATTTGTCCCTGCAAATATAAGAAACAGAAACATGGTAAACCTTCCAAAGGAATTACAACCTAAACACTTTTTTTAGATAATATCTATATGAGCCACAAGAGAACAACCATTATAAGAAAATTTTCAATCATAGAGCAACTAAAAGAGACTCGGCTAAATGGAACTCTGTATTATATCTAAAATCATACCTATAACAGTCTCCTTTGATCGAGGCTCGAGGCAGCTTTCATATTGTCAAAAACTTGTGACTCTCCAACTAATATGAACCTACAACAGTCTCCTGCCAAATATGCAATTAGTAGAGGCTATTGCAATTGCCACTTTAATCTTAACAGTATCTTTGTAGTCCTCCTTAGAAACAACCAAGTTTGATTGTGACTGTAAAAACATATATTTTCAAATGTTATCACATAGATGGTAAAAAGGAGAAATTAAAACATCTCGTTACATTTATAGCAGTTCTTTTAATCCTTTCTACAACTTCAACTTCATAAAAAAGGAGAAATTGATTAACAAAATAGCCCAATTCCAAATCATGAATAAACAAACATATATGGCACTTCCGAATTTATATAACTTGCCAAAACAATAACCAAAAAAAGCACTGAAAATTTGTGAATTAGGCTTTAGAATTTATAAATGGAACCCGTAAAAGCAACTACCATCTAAGCTCTCTAAGCAGAGCATTTTCAGATATTTCCAACATGGAACACATAGCCTTATAGTAGCACTACCTAGCTGGCCAACTCACAAGATTAACCTCAAACATTGCAAAACATAATCATACAAAAATACACATCTTAATCGAAAAATCTAAAGAAAAAGAGGCGAATGAAAGAGTTCATTGCCAGATAAGGGAAACGAACTTTCAAGAACGTAGTCGATTTGAATTCTGTCCAAACCTGTAGAAAACAATCATATAATTGCAAATCAAAAGCTTAACAAAAGCTCAATTTTACTATATGAGCTCAATCACTTATACAGTACATTAAATTAATTTGACAAACACAAAATTCGAAGAATAAACAGAAGCAAGCAACCATTTGGTAAGGAACAAAAGAAATATATAATCACATGATACAATGTAATTATGGCCCGTTGCATCAAAATATGCACTTTCACTGACTAAAGAGACATTAATTTATATCAGTATATTAGTCCAAAATAACAGGCTTGGAGAAACTTTAAACTTGCAAATTTTCATGCAAGTAAACTCAGAACCAACATTTTCCCATGATTATAAACAATAACACTAACAAACTTAGATGATAAAAATAGTAATCATGTACCATGCAAATGGCCCAAAATTCAAGATATAAGGACCATCAGGAAAGGCCTATCAGACAAGGCCCATCAGGAAAGGCCCATCAGGCAAGGCCCATCAGGCAAGGCCTGCCAGGCAAGGCCCAACACATAGCCCGGCCCATCAGATTAGGGATTCTGCCCCCTTGGCTCACGACAAACAAATTCAGGAAATCACCAACGTTAGTGGTGGTTCCCTGCGGACCGACAAGGGTTTGTATCCGCAAACATTATTGGTCCACGTCGACACAGGGGACCCCCACACGGTACGCGTTGATCTCAACCGTACGATCTTAAAATTGTAAGATGGTGACTTAGCCGTACGATCACCAAGTACCGCAGGATGGTGAGTAAACTGTACGATCAAACACACCAGATGGTGACACGTGGACAAACTTGTCCACCAAGGTGACCATGGGGAACTATAAATACAAGGGTATGAACAGTATTGAGGGCTCAAGCACCTCCAAATATTCACAACCATCATCAGAAAAACCCTAATATCAAGAGAAGAGCACTATTCATCTTCTCGCAATCGATTCACGCCACCCACGGTTCCGTTCAATACGCTCCGTCGGGTCCTTACGCAAGTCACGGAGAGCAACGAATCCAATCCAACCCAGTTGCACTCAGGTATAACATTTAATGCTTGATCAAATGGCGCCATCCGTTTATTAATACCCTAGATCTCTGCTAAATAACTAGAATAATCCTTGGTTATCTTTTTTACTCAGTTAAAACCCTACACCCATCATGGCGTCAAACTCTGGTCCGCCGCCGGCGACAGAAGAAAATTTCATGCACTTTGCTGCTCAACCCACACAGACACCTGTTGTGAGTTCCGGTGAGCAGGTGGCATGGGAACGACAACAAGCATTAGAACAATCACGCCGACAGCTGGATTTCAATACCCCAGTGGGGCAAAGTTTTCAACAACAGGGACAGACTAGTTTCCCCTCACAGCCAGTTGTTATAGGGGGATAGCAAGGACAGCAAAATACAGGGCAATTCATTGTGCAAAATCAAACCCCATCAACATTCCAAACTACATTCCAGCCACCACTACCACCGTTCCCACCTCCAAACCAACAACAACAATTTCAACAAGCGCCCCAGCAGTCGTTCCAGCAACCTTTCCAGCAACCTTTTCAACAACCATTCCAGCAGCATTTCCCACAAATGTCCCAAACGCAACAGCCATTCCAACAGTCATTCTTCCCTGCACAACAATTTTCCCAACAGCAATTTACACAACCAACACAAACACCTTCAGTGCAGGACACATCAGCTGCTTTGGGACAGCTCCTGGCACAGCTAATGCAACCACCAGTAGCCCCACCACCGCCACCACAGCTCCCACCAATGTTGGCAAACTTGCTTGCTGTAATGCAGGGGAAAATGCCCACACCTCAAAGTATTATCCCTGATTCTAACACTCAATTTCATCCGGCAATCGCTAGTGTAGCAATACCCCTGGGCGCCATGGTTCCTGCCACTCTGGGCACTTATGACGGTACGACTGATCCAGAAGACTTCATCCAGTCCTATGATCATGCCATAAAAACACAGCATTGGGAAGACGCTGTCGCCTGCCAAATGTTCCCTTCAGTGCTCAGATCGTACGCTAAATCCTGGTTCTGGGATCTCCCTGAAAAGAGCATTACATGCTTCAATGACATCAGGAAGAGGTTTGTTGGCCATTTTCACCAAAAGAAAAAACATGTTAGATCTCACGTGGAAGCTCACATGATTAAACAACACGCTCATGAGCCCCTAGATGAATTTATAGACAGGTATACTGATGAATGTTTGAAAATACCTGGACTCCCTGAAAGCCAGCAGGTGTCAGGATTTATCTCCTGCTTAGATGAAAATCGTTTCCAGTCGTTGGTGAACAAGTTTATTGGGGAAACACCACCAACTTTTGCTGCGCAGGTATCCCAAACAAGGGACTATATCAGGGCAATGGAAAAACGTCAGCTCAACAGGAGAAATAAGCAGGTTGCAAGTAACTCCAGGGGGGACCACAAATTTCAATCGTATCAGGGAAAAGGAAAAGGCCCGCAGGGAAACAAGTTTAACAGGGGAAACAGATACCAACCCTATAATAAGCATGCAGAAAAGGACGCAATTATAGCATCACTGTCAAAAACACCGCATGAAATCCTGGCAACAGAACCTGCAGCAAAAGGATTTAAAAAACCTCCTCCAATGGTTTCTAAGGCAAAAGACAATAGGAAGTATTGTAAATTTCACAAGGAGGGGGGACACGATACAAATGAATGCGGGGAGTTAAAGGCTCAGATATACAAAGCGATAAAAGAGGGCAAGCTGGAACATCTTGCGTAGGGGGCCCGTGATTATCAGCAGGGAGAAGCCAAGAAAGGCAGGGGAACGGCAGAGCTTCCAAAACCAGATGCAGTAATATTAATGATAAGCCCCATGATGCAGGGGCAAAAAAGGAAAATTGACAGAATCGAATTATGGGAGTTACAGGAAATAAGTTTCCCACCAATCCATAAGGTTGTTCCATCCGCTAAACCGCTGGTGATTACAGCAAGAATTGCAAACTTCCAGGTAGGAAGGGTATACCTGGACAGTGGAAGCTATACGGAGATCATGTATGAACACTGTTTTGAGCAGTTGCCTGACAATATAAAGATTCGGAAAGAAGAATTCCTACAGCCATTGGTTGGCTTTTCAGGAGAGACAAACTGGCCACATGGTAAGATAAAGTTGGAAGTAACATTAGGTGATTATCCCCGTTACAGAACTGTTAACCTGGATTTTGTCATTGTTCGCTCATCATCAAAATACAATGTCATCATGGGAAGAATAGCCATGTTGCAATTCGGGGCAGTAACATCCATTGTCCATGGCATGGAAAAATTTCCAACACCAGAGGGCATTGCTACAGTCCAGGCAACAAAACAAGTACCATTAGAGTGTGCCCAGGTCAGCCAAAGAATTCAACAGGAAGCTCTAGAATCACCTGAAAGTGAAGAAAAAGTGATACTTAATCATGCCTTCCCAGATCAAACAGTAAGCATAGGCAAGAAACTCCCTGCAGGAATCAAAAAGCAACTTAAAGAATTACTGATCGAGAATCAGGATGTCTTTGCTTTCCAACCATCAGACATGACGGGAGTACCCAGAAGCATTGCTGAACACTCCCTGAATGTCAAACCAGGGGTAACCCCGTCCAGGCAAAAGAAAAGGGGAATGACACCAGAAAGAAGTGCTTTCCTGCAGAAAGAAGTAGAAGACCTCATAGGCGCAGGGATATTAAGAGAAGCAAAATACCAGACCCGGGTTGCCAACCCGGTCATGGTCAAAAAACCTAACGGTTCCTGGAGAATGTGTGTTGATTATTCAGATCTCAACAAGGCCTGCCCTAAAGATAATTATCCACTGCCAGAAATAGATTGGAAGGTAGAGTCCCTGGCAAGTTACCGACTGAAATGTTTTTTGGATGCCTATAAAGGCTATCACCAAATTCAAATGGCTGAGCATGATGAAGACAAAACGGCGTTCCACACAAATCAGGGGATCTTTTGTTACAGAAAAATGCCATTCGGCTTAAAAAATGCAAGAGCAACATACCAGCGGGTAATAGACTCGGCATTCAGGCAGCAAATAGGCAGGAACGTTGAGGCATATGTAGACGACCTGGTGATCAAAAGTACCACAGAAGCCAAGATGCTTGATGACATAACAGAAACCTTTACCACCTTGCGTGGTATAAACATGAAGCTTAACCCAAGCAAGTGTACAATCGGAGTCGAAGAAGGAATGTTCCTAGGGCACGTAATCACAACAGGGGGATTCAAGGCAAACCCGGAAAAAGTTCAGGCGGTTACAGGCATGCCCTCCCCGAAAACAAAGCAGGACATCCAAAGTCTATCAGGAAAGCTCGCCGCATTAACCAGATTCCTGTCCAAAGCAACAGAACGTTCCCTCCCATTTTTCTCCACACTAAAAGGCATCACAGGAAAAAAAGATTTCAAATGGACTGAAGAAGCTGAACAGGCATTCCAGGTGTAACACCCCAGAAATTCACTGTTTTGCGGAAGCATACTTGGGTGTTACTAATCAATATACAAAGCACAAGATATACAGCAAACGACATCTATATGCAACGTTTTGTAAATTAGTTACATTCCATAGATATAATGTTTGAAAACTTAGTGTTTTCGTATACAAAATGTAGTTTCCCCTAGAGTCCACGCGTATAGCGGGAGATTCTATTACATAATCAAATTATACAAAAGATAATGCTAAGAATCTCCGTTAATGCAGTTGTGTTGAAATCATGCGACTCTAGCTAAAATCCTGGAGTAATCCTACTCCATCCGGGTACCTGAGAAAACATGCTAAAAAGTGTCAACCAAAAGGTTGGTGAATCTCACAGATTTGTAAATAATTTCGGCTTTGAACACGAGATTTCATTAGTAGTGCCCGTAGGCGTAAAATCAGCCATTGCAATCCAGCAATCGTAAAATCAGTATTTGCAATCCAGCAAATGTAAATAAATAAGTTTATACCATTGCCATGAGGCTCATAATCGAAGCTTAACCCGTAAATAATATGTTTGCTCCCGTGACATGCTCGTAAGTGAGCAAGCATCCGTAACGAATAAGTTGTCACCCGTTTATACGTGTAAATCGGTACGTGGCAGCGCTACTGCCCCGGGTGGGGAGGGTCATTTCCCTAATGGATCCATTAACTACTGTTCGCGCTTAAGTCCATAACTAACGATATATGATGGAGAGACTTCTGTGAATAGTAATTAACTCATGCAATTCCGTTTGGTATAGAAATCAGTTTAGTACTTGTGTTCAGGAAAAATCAGTAGCATGTATCTCCCCCAATAAGATAAAACAGTAAAAGTGGGGCTGTAAGACTCACCTGAGTCTTTGCAAGTACGTTTATATCAATAGACGAGTAAATAATATCAACCGTAGGTTCTCCGAACCCGAAACCTTCAAATGCCTAAACACATAAAGTTAAGTAAGTAGATGTCTCGCAAGACCATCTAGGCTAGTTGTTTACACAACTCATTATGTCCAAGTGTTTGTTTAGTAATCCGTTTGTAGTTTGAAAACAATTATGGCCCGTTGGTGACGGTTTGTAAAAATGATTCAAAGTGTTATCATTTATAACGCAATTTAGTGTAATTGTAATAGAAAGTATGTTCTATGACGTTTGTTAAGTCGTATGACATAAGTATTTGAAGTTGTGTAAGTTCGACACTTAGTAAAATCTGACTTTTCAAGGTTCTGGTTTGTGCGACGTAGCATGCGACGTAGCATGCGACGTAGGGTGCGACGTAAGGTGCGACGTAGGCAGGTACGTCGCATGATGCGACCTCCGCAAATCAATGCGACGTAGGGGGCGACGTCGCTAATGCGACATTGGTTCGGTTTGCGACGTTAAAGTCTACGTCGCTATGTGCGACGTCCGCAAGTTAATGCGACGTAATAGGCTGCGTCGCTAGTCCGACGTTGGGATTTTGTGCGACGTAGGCCGCGACGTCGCAGAGGCCCCTGGCCAGGTGCGACGTAGCGGTCTAATGGCCGGAAAATGTGTCGAAAACGAGTTTTTCGGTTTCCGTTTGGTCCAAAACTTTTACCCAACCCATTTTTGGACATTTTAAGTATATATAAACTATAAAAACGTAAAAATGAGTATAAACGGAGAGTTTCGGGTTTTGTCGGAAACTTACAAAATGTCGGATCGAAAATCCGAAAAGATGGAAAGGTAGATCGGGATGCCGTGGTTCTTTTATTCCAAAGGAGTGGTATGATTCGGCGTCGTTTCGTGATGTTATTTTGTGATTTTGTAGGATGGTGGTGGTTTTGTTAGTTGAGAGAGAATGAGAGAAAGAAAGAGAAAGGAATGAGAAAGTGAAAAGAAAGAGAAAAGGAAGTGGGAGGTTAAGCCTCCCATTTTCAGTCCGCGCCTCCGCGCTCCGTGCGGTGTTCGTTTCGTCCGTCGTTTAAACGTTAAATCAAGCAGTTATTTTTTTTTTCTTTTTTTTTTTTTTTTTTTTAAAAGGTGACGGGAATATTTTAATGAAATACCTTGAAATTAATTATAAAAACATTTGTCGAAGTATTAAAATTCTTAACTCGCGTTTAATACGTATTCGTTAAATTATTTAAAATGTCGTCGCGATATTATAAATAATGTTTGTTCGCTGTGTATTTTATATAATAAAATACGTTCTCATTATTTAGGTAAGTTTCTGTCACCAACGTCCAAGTAACTGTGTCGGACTCCGTCCGGTTAATTCGTACGATTAATCCAAATCGCGTAAGTACACACATATATATATAAATCACCTTATATATATATACAAATAGAGTCTGCAATTAGTCCTATTACATACTAATTACAACTAGTTACAAGTAATTAGGCATAATTAATTATCCTAATTTAGCAGGTGTTACATTCTCCCCTTGTTAAAGAAATTTCGTCCCGAAATTAGCTTGAGTGCACGGACTGTGCGTTGTCTGGGAAGAGATGTGGGTATTTCTGTCGCATTTGGTCTTCCCGTTCCCAGGTGAACTCAGGGCCGCGCCTAGAATTCCACCTGACTTTTACTATGGGAATACGACTCTGTTTCAATTGCTTGACCTCTCGGTCCATGATTTCCATAGGTTTCTCGACAAAATGAAGTTTATCATCGATTTGAATTTCGTCGAGCGGTATAATCAGCGTCTCGTCAGACAGACATTTCTTCAAGTTAGAAATGTGGAATGTGTTGTGTACGCTGCTAAGTTCAGCAGGAAGTTGCAGGCGATATGCCACTGGACCAATCCTTTCAAGGATTTCGAATGGTCCGATGTATCTAGGATTTAGTTTGCCTCGTTTCCCGAATCGAATAACACCTTTCCACGGTGCCACTTTGAGAAGTACCTTGTCTCCTACCTGGAACTCAAGGTGTTTGCGTCTCACGTCAGCATAGCTTTTCTGACGATCACGTGCGGCTTTCAGCCGGTTTTGAATACCAACGATTTTCTCAGTAGTTTCTTGAATGATTTCTGGACCCGTGAGTTGGGATTCTCCTAACTCAGTCCAACAGACAGGTGATCGGCACTTACGTCCGTAAAGTGCCTCGAAGGGTGCAGCCTTAATGCTGGTATGGTAACTGTTGTTGTACGAAAACTCGCACAACGGTAAGTGATTTTCCCAAGAAATACCGAAGTCAACTACGCAGGCTCGTAGCATATCCTCCAGTGTTTGAATAGTTCGCTCGCTTTGGCCATCGGTTTGCGGGTGATAAGCAGTACTCATATCCAGACGAGTACCAAGAGATTTCTGTAGCGATTGCCAAAAGTTAGAAGTAAAACGGCTGTCCCTATCCGAGATGATCGAGATAGGTACACCGTGTCACGAGATGATTTCTTTGACATAGATGCGAGTCAGACGCTCCATCTTGTCGGTTTCCTTGATGGCCAGAAAATGAGCAGATTTCGTGAGACGGTCCACGATCACCCAAATGGTATCGCAACCACTCGAAGTTTTCGGTAGTTTGGTAATGAAGTCCATGGAAATCTGTTCCCATTTCCATTGAGGAATTTCAGGTTGTTGAAGCAACCCAGAGGGTCTTTGGTGTTCGGTCTTTACTTTGGAACAGGTTAGGCATTTACTGACGTACAAGGCGATGTCAGCTTTCATGTTAGGCCACCAATACAACCCTTTGACGTCATGATACATCTTGTCAGATCCGGGATGTATAGAGTATCGAGATTTGTGAGCTTCAGTCATCACCAAATCTCGCAAGTTTCCGGATTTGGGTAACCACACCCGGTTAGAGAAGTATCGAGTTCCATCGGTTTTGATTTCGAATTGTTTATCCAAGCCTCGCAAGGCTTCATTTTTCAAGTTTTCATCGTTGAGTGCTTCAAGTTGAGCGGTAAGGATTTGAGCAGGAAGCTCGTTATGAATTGTCATAGAAAGTGCTCGGACTCGAAGGGGTTTCACTCGTTCTTTTCGGCTTAAGGCATCAGCAACTACGTTAGCCTTGCCCGGATGGTATTTGATCTCGCAGTCGTAGTCACTAAGTAACTCAACCCAGCGACGTTGTCTCATGTTTAGATCTTTCTGATCGAATATGTGTTGGAGACTTTTGTGATCGGTAAAGATAGTGCTTTTCGTACCGTAGAGATAATGTCTCCAGATTTTCAATGCGAAGACCACAGCACCTAACTCGAGGTCGTGGGTCGTATAGTTTTTCTCGTGGATTTTCAGTTGTCGTGAGGCATAGGCAATGACTTTTTCCCGTTGCATCAACACACAACCAAGTCCCTGGTGTGAGGCGTCGCAGTAAACTACGAAATCGTCGGTGCCCTCGGGTAAGGACAAGATTGGTGCACTGCAAAGTTTGTTTTTCAATAGCTGGAAGGCTGACTCTTGTTTATCCGTCCAATCGAACTTCTTATCTTTCTGAGTCAGTGTGGTTAGGGGAACAGCTATTCTTGAAAAGTTTTCGATGAATCGGCGATAATAACCAGCAAGACCTAAGAATTGTCTCACTTCGGTTGGAGTGGTCGGTGACTCCCAGCCCTTGATTGCTTCAATCTTGGCGGGATCAACATGAATTCCTTGGCTGTCAATCACGTGCCCGAGGAATTGAACTGTTCGAATCCAGAACTCACACATAGAGAATTTGGCCTATAACTCTTCGTGTTTCAGAAGTCCAAGAATGGTTTTCAGATGTTGAGCATGTTCCTGTTCGTTGCGAGAGTAAATCAGGATATCATCGATGAACACAATGACGAATTTGTCAAGATATGGTTTGCACACCCGATTCATAAGGTCCATGAATACTGCCGGTGCGTTGGTTAAACCGAATGGCATCACTTGGAATTCGTAATGCCCATAACGAGTTCGGAAGGCTGTCTTTGGAATATCATTGTCACGGACTCGGAGTTGATGATAACCCGACCGTAGATCAATCTTTGAGTAAACACTCGATCCCTGGAGTTGGTCGAACAGGTCATCGATTCTAGGAAGTGGGTACCGATTCTTTATGGTTAGCTTATTCAGCTCTCGGTAGTCGATACACATGCGGAAAGACCCATCTTTCTTTTTCACGAATAAGACCGGAGCTCCCCAAGGTGAGGAACTTGGTCGAATGAATCCTCTGTCCAGGAGTTCCTGTAGTTGGTTAGACAACTCCTGCATTTCGGATGGTGCTAAACGGTAAGGGGCTCGTGCCACGGGTGCAGCTCCGGGCACAAGTTCGATTTGAAATTCAACTTGTCTAGGTGGCGGCAGTCCGGGCAAGTCTTCAGGAAAGACTTCCGGGAAATCCCGCACGATCGGAACATCCTCAAGTCGCTTCTCCTCCGACTTCTTCTCCGTTACATGTGCGAGGGTGGCTTGATACCCTTTTCGTAGATATTTTCTAGTTTTCAGACAAGATACGATATTTAGATTCCGTCTGCCGGTCTCCCCTTGTAGGACTAAGGTTCCACCGGAGACAAGAGGTATACGAACGAGTTTGTCATGACAGATGATTTCAGCTCGGTGCTTGGATAACCAATCCATACCGACAATAATATCGAAGCTGCCGATCTCGACAGGGATTAAATCAATGGGAAACGTTTCGTTCGTGAGGTTAAGTGTACAGTTGCGTATGATACTATCAGTCTCAATCAATTTGCCATTAGCTAATTCAGCAATGTATTTAGTATCTAAGGCAGTGGGAGTTATATCAAGTAAAGGGCTAAATTTCTCAGAAATGAAGCTTCTATCGGCACCGGTATCGAATAACACAGAAACAGTAAGGTCGTTGAGAAGGAACGTACCCGTCACAACGTTCGGGTCTTGTCTGGCTTCCCCAGCCTTGATAACGAATGATCTGCCGCGAGCAGGGTTGTTGTTGTTTTTCAGCTTTGGGCAATCTTTCTTGAAATGCCCTGTATTTCCGCACCCAAAGCAGGCCTTTGGTGCATTAGTGTTGAGGGTAGAAATGTTGATTCGGCAATCCTTGGCTAGATGCCCGAACCGCTTGCAGTTGGAGCAAGGGCAAGAACCGTCATGGTGGCGGCTGCATTTGGAACAGTAGGGCTTGTTCCCGCTGTACCCTTTCTTTTCCGAAGTTCCAGATGTATAAGCCTTAATGTACTCAGGCTTTTTGTTGAAGGTTTGGTTGGATGAGTTGGGGTTACCTTCCCACTTGCGTTTGTTGTTTGCAGATGGGGTTGAAGTTGTACCACGGCGGACAGAATTTGCCGTTAGTTCATGGGCCATACGGATGGCGCTCTGAATTGTACCCGGTTTGGAAGAAGTTACCAGATCTTGGAGTCTCTCAGGAAGACCATCAACAAATTTCTCGATCCTCTTGTACTCAGGATCGACCATGGTTGGGCACAGAAGTGCCAGTTGGTGGAAACGGTTGGTGTATCCGGTGATGTCATCACCCTGCATCTTGTGGTTCCAGAATTCCACTTCTAGTTGTTTCAATTCATCCCTGGGGCAATACTCGCCCCTCAACATCTTCTTCAACTCCTCCCACGGGAGTTGGTAAGCAGTAGCAACACTCACAGTCTGGGCATAAGTGTTCCACCAGGTGAGTGCGGTGTCAGTAAAAGTACTAACGGAGAACTTAACCTTGTCTCCCTCCGCACAGTTGCAGATCAGAAATACAGACTCAACTTTCTCGATCCAGCGTACTAGACCGATAGCTCCCTCAGTACCTGCAAAGTTTAGGGGTTTGCAGTTCTGGAAGTCCTTGTAAGAACAAGGTTTAGCAGCAGAGGTTTCAGCGGCATCGCTGTTCCTCGTGGAATTTGGTGGAGTATTCCGAGCCAAGGCTTCAGTAACAGCCTGGGTTATAAGGGAGGTAATCTGGGCATCTGTGTATGGTCTTGTCTTTGGCGGCATGATTCTTCAATAAAATAAATGAAAATACATGAGATTTTGTAGGAACTTGTAATTGTCACAGATGTACATGTACAAAAGCAGTAATACATAACATCATATGGAAAATGACAATTTATATGAGTTGAAATAACAAGGAATATTTGATGGATAATGCGAGTTCAAAGGTTACATCCTACAGAGATATTACAAAAGGTGTCGGGAATTGTTACATCCGACTAGTTTATAGAGTAGTGCTAGATAGTCAAAAGATTACGAGATAGATTACAAGACAAAGACTACACTAGTCTTCCTGTAGATTAATTTGCTCCATCAGCGTGACAAGGCGGTCCACGGTTTCTGCTAGTCTGTTGGTTTGCCTGGCGTTGTCTTCCACCAAGGCCAGTCGTTGTGCTAGTGTTCGAGAGTGATCCTCGGTCTCCTGTGAACGCTGTTCACATTCCTCTAGTCGGTTTCTTACAAGTTCATCCGCACCTAATTCGGCGGTCATTGAATCCTGAATTATGCTTACAGAGAGGTTGGTATCCTCTTGTTCTCGCTGGAGTTGGGATATGTGATCAAGTGCTTGGCGAAGCAGGTAGGTCATTCGGTGTTGTTCCCGTTCGAGACTTTCGAGCCTTTGCTCTTGACGGCGGAATTGGGTAGCCAACACTGGCAACGTGAGATGTGCCGATTCATGAGAGTTATGAACAGGATAGGGGCTGTTTCGAGGCGACCTTGCGTTCCTCCTGGCTACTCGTGGGTTCCGTGACCCGTGTGAGTGAGAGTGTGACGGATTAGTTGGTGTGTTTGCCATTCCTGTGGCAGAGTGTAAGTAAGACGAGGCTAATATATATAAGTATATAATATCCAGCCTAGTGTCTAACACGCATCAAGTAATGGTCCGGTTCTCTCGTGGTTAGAGTCAACTAACGCATCCCCGTTTAACATAACCATTTCAGACCTCACATGATCTTTCCTTAATTGTACATAGTTGATCAGGCTATGTTAAATTAAAGTCGTATGATGTGATTCCTGAACCAATTATGCCTAATAAGGAAATACTGCCTAATGGTCATAGTCTAGGCCCACTAAATGCAACCTAGTTCACTATAACCTTAGGCTCTGATACCAATCTGTAACACCCCAGAAATTCACTGTTTTGCGGAAGCATACTTGGGTGTTACTAATCAATATACAAAGCACAAGATATACAGCAAACGACATCTATATGCAACGTTTTGTAAATTAGTTACATTCCATAGATATAATGTTTGAAAACTTAGTGTTTTCGTATACAAAATGTAGTTTCCCCTAGAGTCCACGCGTATAGCGGGAGATTCTATTACATAATCAAATTATACAAAAGATAATGCTAAGAATCTCCGTTAATGCAGTTGTGTTGAAATCATGCGACTCTAGCTAAAATCCTGGAGTAATCCTACTCCATCCGGGTACCTGAGAAAACATGCTAAAAAGTGTCAACCAAAAGGTTGGTGAATCTCACAGATTTGTAAATAATTTCGGCTTTGAACACGAGATTTCATTAGTAGTGCCCGTAGGCGTAAAATCAGCCATTGCAATCCAGCAATCGTAAAATCAGTATTTGCAATCCAGCAAATGTAAATAAATAAGTTTATACCATTGCCATGAGGCTCATAATCGAAGCTTAACCCGTAAATAATATGTTTGCTCCCGTGACATGCTCGTAAGTGAGCAAGCATCCGTAACGAATAAGTTGTCACCCGTTTATACGTGTAAATCGGTACGTGGCAGCGCTACTGCCCCGGGTGGGGAGGGTCATTTCCCTAATGGATCCATTAACTACTGTTCGCGCTTAAGTCCATAACTAACGATATATGATGGAGAGACTTCTGTGAATAGTAATTAACTCATGCAATTCCGTTTGGTATAGAAATCAGTTTAGTACTTGTGTTCAGGAAAAATCAGTAGCATGTATCTCCCCCAATAAGATAAAACAGTAAAAGTGGGGCTGTAAGACTCACCTGAGTCTTTGCAAGTACGTTTATATCAATAGACGAGTAAATAATATCAACCGTAGGTTCTCCGAACCCGAAACCTTCAAATGCCTAAACACATAAAGTTAAGTAAGTAGATGTCTCGCAAGACCATCTAGGCTAGTTGTTTACACAACTCATTATGTCCAAGTGTTTGTTTAGTAATCCGTTTGTAGTTTGAAAACAATTATGGCCCGTTGGTGACGGTTTGTAAAAATGATTCAAAGTGTTATCATTTATAACGCAATTTAGTGTAATTGTAATAGAAAGTATGTTCTATGACGTTTGTTAAGTCGTATGACATAAGTATTTGAAGTTGTGTAAGTTCGACACTTAGTAAAATCTGACTTTTCAAGGTTCTGGTTTGTGCGACGTAGCATGCGACGTAGCATGCGACGTAGGGTGCGACGTAAGGTGCGACGTAGGCAGGTACGTCGCATGATGCGACCTCCGCAAATCAATGCGACGTAGGGGGCGACGTCGCTAATGCGACGTTGGTTCGGTTTGCGACGTTAAAGTCTACGTCGCTATGTGCGACGTCCGCAAGTTAATGCGACGTAATAGGCTGCGTCGCTAGTGCGACGTTGGGATTTTGTGCGACGTAGGCCGCGACGTCGCAGAGGCCCCTGGCAGGTGCGACGTAGCGGTCTGATGGCCGGAAAATGTGTCGAAAACGAGTTTTTCGGTTTCCGTTTGGTCCAAAACTTTTACCCAACCCATTTTTGGACATTTTAAGTATATATAAACTATAAAAACGTAAAAATGAGTATAAACGGAGAGTTTCGGGTTTTGTCGGAAACTTACAAAATGTCGGATCGAAAATCCGAAAAGATGGAAAGGTAGATCGGGATGCCGTGGTTCTTTTATTCCAAAGGAGTGGTATGATTCGGCGTCGTTTCGTGATGTTATTTTGTGATTTTGTAGGATGGTGGTGGTTTTGTTAGTTGAGAGAGAATGAGAGAAAGAAAGAGAAAGGAATGAGAAAGTGAAAAGAAAGAGAAAAGGAAGTGGGAGGTTAAGCCTCCCATTTTCAGTCCGCGCCTCCGCGCTCCGTGCGGTGTTCGTTTCGTCCGTCGTTTAAACGTTAAATCAAGCAGTTATTTTCTTTTTCTTTTTTTTTTTTTTTTTTAAAAGGTGACGGGAATATTTTAATGAAATACCTTGAAATTAATTATAAAAACATTTGTCGAAGTATTAAAATTCTTAACTCGCGTTTAATACGTATTCGTTAAATTATTTAAAATGTCGTCGCGATATTATAAATAATGTTTGTTCGCTGTGTATTTTATATAATAAAATACGTTCTCATTATTTAGGTAAGTTTCTGTCACCAACGTCCAAGTAACTGTGTCGGACTCCGTCCGGTTAATTCGTACGATTAATCCAAATCGCGTAAGTACACACATATATATATAAATCACCTTATATATATATACAAATAGAGTCTGCAATTAGTCCTATTACATACTAATTACAACTAGTTACAAGTAATTAGGCATAATTAATTATCCTAATTTAGCAGGTGTTACACCAGGAGATGAAGACATTCATGGCAGAATTGCCCACGCTCACTGCCCCCATACCAGGGGAAACCTTGACAATGTACTTGGCCGCATCAAGTGGGGCAGTGAGTTCAGTATTAATAGCAGAGAGAAACAAGATACAAATGCCTATATACTTCGTCAGCAAGGCATTGCAGCCGGCCGAACTAAACTACTCTCCCATTGAAAAGCTCATTTTGGCTCTTGTACACTCAGCACGACACTTACGACGATACTTTCAGGCCCACCCAATTATTGTATTAACTAATCAGCCAATTAAGCAGGTGTTGCTAAAACCAGAAAAATCAGGACGACTAGCAAAGTGGGCAATTGAACTAGGAGAACATGAAATTACATTCTGTCCTAGAAACGTAGTAAAGGGACAGGTCATGGCTGATTTCTTGGCCGAATTACCAGGAGAAGTGGAAGGCAAGAGCTCCCTGACCGTCAGCCCCACTCCTAGAGAAACCTGGGAACTCTATACTGACGGCGCAGCCAGCTCTGGGGGGTCTGGAGCTGGGCTAATTCTAACAAGCCCAACAGGAGAAGAGCACACTTATGCCTTAAGGTTTGATTTCCCGGCAACAAATAATGAAGCAGAATACGAAGCACTAATAGCAGGAATGAGAATTGCTGAACAAATGAACATTGAAAATATTCAGGTATTTGTTGATTCCCAACTAGTGGCCAATCAGGTGAATGGCAGCTTTGAGGCAAAGGAGCCGGCAATGAAAAAATACCTAGAGGTGGTGCAGGAAATCAAAAACAAGTGTTAGCATTTTCAAATCGACCAGGTGCCAAGAAGCCAGAATAAGAAAGCTGATGTGCTAAGTAAATTAGCAACTCTTACTTTTGCTCACCTCACAAAAGAAGTGCTAGTCGAAGTTCTAAAGCAAAAATCAATAGATTCAGGAGGGGAGGTTAACCCAATAGAAGAGGAAGGAGAAACATGGATGACACCGATCATGAATTACTTGTTATCTGGAACACTTCCAGCTGACAGGGTGCAAGCAAGAAAAATCAAGATAAAAGCGCCAATGTACATCATTGAAAATGGGGAGCTGCTCAGGAAGTCTTTCCTTGGACCCAACCTTAGGTGTGTCGGACCTAGACAAGCTGAAAATTTAATCAGGGAAGTACACGAGGGGTCTTGTGGTCTATATTCGGGACCACGGGCCATCACCAGGAAAATAATGAGACAAGGATACTTCTGGCCATCAATGCACCAGGCTACCTTGTCGGTAGTTCAAAAATGCCACTCTTGTCAAATCCATGCGCCTGTTTCCAGAACCCCCAAACATGACTTAATCCTGGTTACCTCCCCCTGGCCGTTCTTTAAGTGGGGAATTGACATTGTGGGACCTTTTCCCCATGCGGCAGGAGGAGTCAAATTCATCGTTGTAGCCATCGACTATTTCACAAAGTGGGTCGAGGCCAAACCCATAGCGCAAATTTCAGGAAACAAGATGATTAATTTTGTCTGGGAAAACATCGTTTGCAGGTTCGGCATTCCCCATGAAATTGTGAGTGACAATGGCACTCAGTTCGCAGCCGATCCCTTCCGGTCATGGTGCAGCGAGCTGTCAGTCAAGCAGACATTCACTTCCGTCGCTCATCCCCAGGCAAACGGGCAAGTCGAAGTAACAAACAGAGACATAGTTGCAGGCATTAAGGCCCGGCTGGGCACTTCAAGAACAGGATGGGTTGAAGAACTTCCTAACGTTTTATGGGCCCACAGAACAATGCCAAAGAATGATAGCACATGGATGACTCCCTTCAGTCTTATGTATGGAACAGAGGTCGTAATTCCTGCCGAAATTAGCTTGCCGACAGAAAGAGTCATGATGTTTGAAGAAGCAGCAAACATGGAGTCTCTGCAGGAGAACCTAAACATGGTCGAGGAGGTTAGGGAGATGGCAGCAATTCGCCAAGCAAGGAACAAACACAAAATGGCTAGGTATTACAACAGGAAGGTGCAACCCCAGACATACAGAGCAGGAGATTATGTGTGGCGCAAAAATGAAGCATCAAGAGCAGAAGATACAGGAAAGCTTGGCCAGAACTGGGAAGGTCCATATCAAGTCGGTGACGTTCATGGTAATGGGGCCTATTCCCTGAACAGCCTGGATGGAACAGCTGTGCCACGTACCTGGCATGCGACCAATTTGAAAAAGTGCTATGTTTGAACAACCATGTAAGCCCGGTAGGGATTGATCACCCCTACTGATTGGCCAATCTATGTTAAATCGCTTTATAATAAAAACAGCTGTTCATCCCAGATATTTGTCTATTTTAAATAAATGTTAATTCAGCGCCACATTGGTGGCCGTAATCATTCAATATGATTCTCCAACGCCCCGTTCCCTGCACTTGGCTGACAGAATCACCCGAAATAGCAGACAGGAATGGCGGTCCTGCCGCAGCGGAAGGTGCATTCTAGCCCTATCCCTGGCAGAGATTCACCTCGACCAATAGGTTGGCAAGTGATGAATCAGATCAAGGCGAGAATGGCACAAGCATCCGCCAATAGGCTTGCTGGCTGCGCGTTCCTCACACCAAAGGCATCCTAGAATGTGTCAAGTCATGACTAAAACAAGGGAATATCCCATGCAATCTTGTTTCAAAAATGAGACAAACACAGAAAGAATTGAGTACTCAAAAACAGGCAAAGCATAACAAGTATAAAAATATCCACTACAATCACGACATAACAAAGGAAAATTGTTTTCAAAGAACACAAACAATTACAATCACGACATAAAATTGTCTCCAGTAACAGGTGAAAATTACAATAGTTAAGGCTTCATTGCCAGAATTTCATCCACAGGCATGTCAAGGTCTGCTACCACCCTTTCAAGAAAAGGGGTAGTGGTCATCTCAGATAAAGCCCTACCAGCCGCTTTAGCCTTCGCGGTAGCATCAGGGTCAACCTTAGCGGCAATCTCTGCAGGAAGCAGATTCAGGTGGTTCGAACACAAGGACGCCACTTCATGCCTGCCTTGATGTCTAGCACACTTCACAACATTACCAAAGGGGGTCTTGAAGACAGGATCATTCATGGCACTGAAAAATAGATCAGGAAAACCTGCCTGCAAGTTCTTTTTCTCTGCGATCGCAGCATCCCTGTCAGATAATGCCTGTGCTTTTTCAGCAAGAGCCCCCTCCCTGGTCTGGATAGCTTCGTCTCTTTGAGCAATGGCAGCATTGAGGTCAGAACCGCTCTGTTGCAACGACGCTTCCATATCCAGAGTTTTCTTCTCCTGCTCAGCCAGCTTACTCCTCAACAATTCAATCTCGGAAGTCGCCTGCTCAACTTTAAGAATATCCGCCGCATGCTCAAGCTTGAACTTCTCGAACTCCTCCTGACCAGCCTTCGCCAATGCCTCAGCCTTCTCCAGCTTTGCCCTATCCTCCCTTATTGACAGACCTAACTTCCGGTTCATCTTGTCTACATGATCGGCCACATGAAGGGTGTTTATGTTCCACATAAAATTATCAAAAGTTGATTTGATGCCCCGGTTTATACTTTGGCGAATGGACAGCTGACTCATCTTCTTCCCGATACCAGGCGGCATGGCATGCCTGACAAAATCTCTGCAAGAATGTAAATCCCTCCCGGGATTGTCAACCTGGTATCCCCAAGCAGGCACAAAGATGGGGGAGTCTCCCAAATCGGTCACAGGGGCAGAAGAAATAGGGCCCCTGCCCCCCCCCCCCCCCCCCTAATAAGTCGGTGCAGTCATCATCTTCATCCATGTCCATCAAAGAATGGCTCGAGCTGCTGTCATAAAAGTGCCGGGACAAGTTACCTGCACCACTTTCACCACCAGTCGCCTGCTGCACTTTCTTTTTCTTTTTTGTTACCTCAACCACGTCATCATCCTCGTCATCTGAAAAATGGAGGATAATTCAAATAAATATACGAAAAATTTCTCTCTTTAACGATTGAGAAAATACAAGAATTACCCGTCGGTTCATCAACCAGGGAACGTTTAGTTCGCAGCCTCTTCTTCTTCGGCTCATTCTCCTGTACAGCAGCCTCCTCATCAGTCTCGTGAGTTGAGGTCGAGATGTCAGCCGCCTCCCTGGAAGTCTTCTTTTTCCTTTGAGTCACCACCTTCTTCTTCTTCCTAGTCTCCAAGGAATCCACAACAGTGAAATCAGGAGGAATCTCGGATCCAGGAACCAAGGTCTCAGCAGTAGACCCATCAGGATTGACAGGGAGATTGTCAACAGAAATATGACCTATGTCGACTCCAATAGGATCATCCTCCGCAAGGGCATAGTTAATGTCCATCACTACACAAACCACAAAATAATAATAAATTTACAAACATACAAGGGGAACAAGGTAAATATAAGCAACCATGGAACTGCCGGGCTCGCCATTAACCAGTACCTTTATTGTTACGCCTGCAAACAAGAATCATGTCCTTGCGATTCCAATTCCTGCTCATATTTGCCATGGCCAGGAACGATTCCGGATAGGGCCTCATCACTACCTTCGCCTGCGACAGCAGGCGGAAAAAGTCCATATCATTCTCCTCCCCCCGTATCTCCGGGGCAGCATTCTTTACCAGCCCCTGACTTCTTACCCAAACAGACGGGTCAACCCATAGCAAGAGTCTCTCCTTTCCTACTGGCAGAATTTTATCATCAACAAAGAAAAAATGGTCTTTCCAGTGACGGAGACCATCAACCCTAGGACCACAAAAATTGGTATTCCTACCGGTCCTTTTGGCTACCGAAAACCAACTCTCAGGAGAATTGGTCAGCGTAAATTGCGAAGTAAAAAGCAAAAGGCTTGGCTCTTTCTTGTGCAGGCAACAATACACCTCAAACATAACAATTTTTTGCAGGCCCAAGGGATGTAGCTGGGTAAACCCTACCCCATAATTCTCTAACAAAGAAATCAGGAAGGGAGAGGGGGGAAGCCTAAAATTTCTAGTTATAAACCAGTGGGTATATACGGTAACCTTTCCCTTGGGCGGCGCGTGGGCTCGCTGCCCAGAGGTAGGTGCAATGGCGTCAAAATGATACAAACAGGCGAATCGTTCAGCCAAAGCAACTATATCGCTCTCCCTCACCCTACTCTCTATGCTATCTACCACGCCACCGGAAAATTGTAAGTTAGCATTACTAGTGGTATGTGCCGATCTAACGGCGGTTAACGGCGTGGCAACGGACGACGATGGTTCCATGGTTATATTCACCAACAAAAGTAAAAACAAACAAATAAGGAGGGTACGGTAAAAAGGTTCAAAATATAAAAACACGAACCTAAACGCTGCCGGAAAACACTTGTTTCAGACGATTGCTCGGTCGGAGTGGCAGAGTAATGAGAGAAATCCGGCAAATAATATAAGTTGGAATGTGAGGAGTAAAAAGGTAAGAAGGAAACATAAACCGCCTATTTATAGGCAATAAGCTTGGCGGTTAAAAGCCCATGGGCTTATGGGCCTCGATCACAGGCATACACGTGTACGGCCACAACACAGCGTGTGATTATCCGTAACAATAAATAAGCCACGCGCTCCAGTCACAACGGCACACACGGTACTCGAGGAACACCCAAAGGACACTCACATTAAATGCACCCTAGGTACAGCTACGCTACTGACAACTTGACAAGACGCCATCAGTCAAAACTATACGGCCAGAATAGTGGCCACGTATCCCCTGATAACACACGCCTCCTGACAAGAGGTGAGAAAATTTCAAAATTTACAAGCCCTTCGCACTAAGATCATTCTTGATTGAGCCAAGAATTCTTCAAAAACGCTCTTTGCCTGTACAGGGAAGAGGACAATACTAGTTCAGTTCCCTGGACAATATACCAGCAAACTAAACTGGGGGGACTTAATCATGTACCATGCAAATGGCCCAAAATTTAAGATATAAGGACCATCAGGAAAGGCCCATCAGACAAGGCCCATCAGGCAAGGCCCAACACATAGCCCGGCCCATCAGATTAGGGATTCTGCCCCCTTGGCTCACGACAAACAAATTCAGGAAATCACCAACGTTAGTGGTGGTTCCCTGCGGATCGACAAGGGTTTGTATCCGCAAACATTATTGGTCCACGTCGACACAGGGGACCCCTACACGGTACGCATTGATCTCAACCGTACGATCTTAAAATTGTAAGATGGTGACTTAGCCGTACGATCACCAAGTACCGCAGGATGGTGAGTAAACCGTACGATCAAACACACCAGATGGTGACACGTGGACAAACTTGTCCACCAAGGTGACCATGGGGAACTATAAATACAAGGGTATGAACAGTATTGAGGGCTCAAGCACCTCCAAATATTCACAACCATCATCAGAAAAACCCTAATATCAAGAGAAGAGCACTATTCATCTTCTCGCAATCGATTCACGCCACCCACGGTTCCGTTCAATACGCTCCGTCGGGTCCTTACGCAAGTCACGGAGAGCAACGAATCCAATCCAACCCAGTTGCACTCAGGTATAACATTTTATGCTTGATCAAATAGAAAAGAACAAAAAATGTTGATAATGAATACACACTTATTATAAACTTAAAACGATCCACAATACTACTTAGTAATCTCAAAAGAAAATAGCTGTAGAATTCATACCATATACTTATATTCTCTCAGACATTACATCGGACACCTTTCATGCAGTTTCATAAACACACACAACCTTATTTAACACTTTCAAATCAGTCAAGTTATTCATACACGAAAAAAGAAATCGACTACCAAGAAGATAATTGACGCACCTGATGAAAAAATTGACTACGGAACCTTGAGATATATGATCGTACAAAAAAAAACATCATCTAATGAGGAGAAGAAACTTTCATGTGAATATGTAGATTGAATAAAGAAATCAATCAATTTTTGCAACTAAATTTTGGGCAATGGTGTGGTGAAAGGGGCGGTGGCGTGATATCTGTAAAAGAAATACCAATCAAATTATAGCGTGCAATAATAATTTTGAAGGGATCAAAGAAGATGGATAGTCTTTTACATGCATGTGATTTATTGGAACTCACAAAGAAATTCAAATAAATTAAATGGGCAGAAAAAGCAACCGTACTTTTTTAATTGTTTCCCCTTATTTCGATTGTATCATGCTGACAAAAGCAATGTTTGATGGTGAAGACACATCAGCAGAAACAAAGGCCGTAGAGGGTGCCAAATCAGCTGTATGATGTCAGCAGTATTGTCAAATTGTATTTAAGATAGATTTTTTTACTCTACTCTGTTTGCAATAACCCATTTAACCCCATTCATCCCATTTGTTATTCGAGTTACTTGAGTTTAGTTATTCAATTTGGTTTGATTTTAGTTTGGTTTTTGAGTGAACAGAATAAACAAACGGTTTGTTTAAGGTTTACGTTTTTCTAATCAGGTGATCCAAACTACTCATCCAATTACCAAGATGCAATTATTGCCATTTAATTATAGTATTACTCCGTACCAATTAATTATAGCATCATTACTTAAAAATAATATGTTCCCGTTTAGGGGAGATTTGGCGTACTCACCTTCTATCTCTTGATTCCCGATCGAGGACCTAGAGTATTATGTAAGAACTAAAATATCGATTAAGTGTTAAGGATTACCTCCAGTCATTGTTGTTTAAGCGAAGAATGGAAGAAGGATGAGAGTGTTTCTAGCCTTTCACCTATTAGCTTTAGTTTTTGTGTGTGTTGATGGATATCACAGGCACCTCTATTTATAGGTAAGGCAAGGACCCTCTCATATGGAAACCGAATCAATCTCTTCCATCAAGAGATTCTCAAATCAATCATAATAAATGTGACTAACAACTTATTTGGTTTCCTTTATTACTTTATGAAAACTATACAATCATTAAACAAAAGATTACATTAGATTTGATCATCTTAATTATCTAACATGTGGTCCATAAATAAAAGATTCTTACATTCCCCCACTTGGACCACAAGTAAGATGATCATATCAAATTCTTTATAAGTGATCTAATATATGGTCAAAAATTTATTATCACTTTTTCATCTTTATTGATTGTAACAAAACTACTAAAACTAGAAATGATAAGTGCATGAACCATGGCGGTCTTACTTTCAAACAATGCATTTCCTTCCATGATCATAATACATTATAATCTCTAATTCAGTATTAAACATTATGAATAACCAATAACCATAAGTCATTCAGGGTCCACTTTATTGATTAAAAAAAATTCCCAAATGAAACACAAAATGTGCATAAACATAATGTCTAGACAAAACACCTAACTTAAAATGAAGATTTAGAAAGGATTAACAAGCCCCATATGAGTTACATGATCCTTAAAGACTTTAGCCGACAAACCTTTAGTCATTGGATCAGCAATCATTGACTCAATATCTATATGCGCAATAGTAATATCCTCCTTTCTAACATGATCTCTAACCTTCAAATACTTTGTGTTGATATGCTTGCTGCGACTCCCACTTTTGTTTTTCTTTGAAAAGAACACCGCAGCTGAGTTATCACAAAAGATCTTTAGTGGTCTACTAATAGTATCGACGATCTTTAGACCAGAAATGAAATTTCTCAACCATAATGCCTGTGATGTAGCTTCATAGCATGCAACAAATTCTGCTTCCATCGTAGATGAAGCAACCAAAGATTGTTTTACACTTCTCCAAGATATAGCTCCTTTAGCAAGAAGAAAGATGTAACCAGAAGTAGATTTGCCAGTATCCTTGCATCCATAGAAATCTGAGTCCGAATATCCAATAACCTCAAGGCAATCAGACTTCCTATACATAAGCACGTATTCTTTGGTTCCTTGTAGATATCTTAGAACCCTTTTGACAGCTTTTCAATGGTCCATGCCAGGGTTACTTTGATATCTACTAAGCATCCCAACTGCAAATGCAAGGTCGGGTCTGTTGGAATAATATCTAATATCATAACTAATTGGTAAGACTATTAATAAAAGTAAAGTCCTTTTTGGGTTGCCCTCAATAAACAGTCAAGAGAAAGATGAAGGAATAATATTAATTAGTATTAATGTTATATTTAATTAGTTGATTTATTAATTTATGGTTGAATTAATTAGAAATTGAAAGTGATTAAATTTGGCGAAAGATTCCAGAAACTTACTCAACCGCCGGTTGGAAGGTCCAACCGCTGGTTGGAGATTAGGGTTTCTAAGGCGGTGGAAGTCGCAGACTTGGAGTACAAGTCTGACAGCTCCAACCGCCGGTTGGAAGGTCCAACCGCCGGTTGGGAGTCGAATTCAGCAAACTCTGGGGTTTCTTCCACAACTATAAATAGGGGCATCCTATACCTTCATAAAACACGATTTGAGGTACGAATTTTCTAGGTTTTCGAAAATTTGACTTTCTCTTAGGTTTTTGGGTGTGAAGCATTAGAGGTATTTTACTTTGGGTACTTGCCTCCAAGTAATGAAGCTTTGCTGGTTGGTCTGTGCGTGAGAAATAGGTTTTCTCCAAGGTTAATGTTTTTCCTTATTTATCCAATTTGTTTATTGTACTATTTATTCAAGTTAAGATCCTTAGGGTTTAGTTTTCTAATTACCCTAGATTATAAAATTATTGTTTTTTCGCTGCGTGTATATTAATCTAGTTAGGGAATAGAAAACCCAACAGTGGTATCAGAGACATAGCTTAATAAATAGTAGCATGCAATTATCTGCAATAGTATGTAGGTAAAGATAAATTGGGAAAATGAATTATCTAAATAAGTAATATGTATTTGCCATTTAGATACTAATAATTTTGAATTGTATAAAATAGACCACTCAATTTTAAAAGGTTTAAAATAGAACCCTAAACTTCAAGAGATATTATATGTATAATATGATTTATATATGTGTATAATTAAAGTCTAAATACATCGTCAGTCAATTGATAAATCGGATCACCCATGGTGAACAAACTATAAGAGAGGTATAAGGTGGGTCGCTCTGCTTCCCTAAAGAAGTCAGTTTTTAATAGGCTTCGCATTGACCTGCTTCTCCGCTTCTTTGTGCGTTCGATGGAGCTACCGAGGACTTTTAATAGGATGATGTCAAGATTAAAAGTAGACTTAAAATAGTAAAACAAAATCCCGTTTTAGCTATAGAAAATGATGGATAGTATGCTAGCCCATGAAATCCGCACATCTCTCGTATGAACTGTTAATGGAGCGTGTGTGGTTTACCGGCACATTAATATGATGACATAATGAGAGGTGATTGAGACTCGCGATTCTCGAGCGTACTCGAGCCGGGGATCACGCGGGGTTTGCATGGTTAATTCACCATCTTGTTTATGATCCTCGGCATACCAGTCATGAATAGTAGATGAGCATAACCGAGATTAACATGCCATTAATAGGAATCAATGAATCTCAAAGATCTAGGAATCTCATAAAATATGAAATAGACAAAAGTATTTTAGTTATATGATTACGGCGACCCTTTTCATAAAACTGAAAATATGGATCCTAGCCTTAATTTAGAAAATTGGGTAATTAATTAAGGAATATTCAAACTAACTAAAACTGTTTTATCTCATAGATGGCTAATTTTAAATGGTGCAAATCCTCCCGTCCCCAATCCCGCAAATAACTCGAACTTCTCACTACTCTCAGTTCTTGGGAGGGAAAGACTAACCGGTCCAAACTATATGGACTGGATGCTTAACCTAAGGTTTACCTTGAGGTACGAGAATAAGGAGTATGTTCTCGATGAGCAGATTCCCATAATTGATGAAAATTTAACCCAAGAGGAGATTGAGGCACACCTGAAACATTATGATGATGCGAATAAAGTGTCTTGTATCATGGCATCTTCCATGAGCCCTGAACTGCAAAAGACTTTTGAAAACACTTGGGCTTATGAAATGAACCAACAGCTGAAAGAAATGTTTCAGACAAAGGCAAGCAAAGAACACCTTGATGTGGTGAAATCCCTCATGGCTTGCAAACCTAAACCTGGAGTTTCTATCTGTGCTTTCGTCTTAGAGATGAAAAGGGTATTTTGATAGGTTGGAATCATTGAACATGGTATTTTTGACACAGAGTTTTCCATCGCCATCATTCTATCCAGTTTGCCAGCTGTCTACAATCAGTTTGTAATATCATTTCAGATGAATATGAATGAGAGGGAAGGCTCAATAATGTGAAGCGCCCCAATTTTTTTTACCTAACACTGAAAACACACTCTATTAGGTCCCACATCTAAAATATGACATTATAGACTCGTTATATCGTTCCCTTAATCAAATAATGACTCAAATAACAAAAATGTGAATTTACAAGAGATTCCCCATGAATGACTCCCATTCCTCAGAAATCAGACATGCTGTTACCACTTGGATTCGGATTCCCAAGGAATGACTCCCATTCCTCAGGAATCAGGGCTGCACAAACTAATACCAAAATACGAATTTCCAACTCGCATAACTTTTTACTCTTAAACACTCAGACCCTGAAAATTTGCAGGCACCTAAATAATGCCAAAATGAAACTTTCTATTTTTGCACTTTTCCAAAATACACGTTTTACGAGAAAACGGACGTATAACCTCTTTTAACCATTTTAACCACTTTTTAACTACAACCCAAATCACAAACCATAAACACTTTGACTCTAACTTTTTGCACACATTATCAACATACCAAAATAAGTCTAACACACTTGTCCAAACCCACATAACTACATTCTAACCTGATTTAAACTTTTGACCCATTTTAGTGTCCATTTGAACACTTTTACCAAATCTACCTTATACAACCATAACTCTACCCAATACCACATACGTTTGACTATTATAACTCTGTTGATTATATGTCAACTTCACATTTGACCAACCAATCACATTCGACACTAAATCACTTTTCACCACTTTGACCCAAACCAAACCAATCATATGACTTCATACTCTTGATAACCACATACACTAGACGTCATAACTCGGTTTGACTTTTAAAGTCAACTACTACACCTTGACCAACATATTTAATTCAAAAACTCTTTGTTTGGGCGATTTACACAATTGAGCATCAAAACAACAATTCAAATGAAAGAAGCATATTCTAACTACAAGCATGCTCCATATCCATGTCACTAGCTTCTCATAACCCTTCTATCCACATGTCGCTAGCGTAACATCAACCTACAACATAAACACTGAAACGGTTAAGCACAACTGCTTAGTGAGTACACAGGAAATCAAAAAAGCAATACACACATAACACTTAGCACATATCAACACAATACATAAGCACAAATTCACTGGGTTCTGAACACTGAACACTAAACACTGAACATTGTGTTAACCGCAGTTAACTCTCTGATCACCACTGAATCATTACACATAATCATTAACCAAAAACAATCAAGTCACTAATCAACAACACCTTTTAACATAATCTTAAACACACACACATAAGAAACAAAACATATAACAAGCAACTCTCACTTGATTGTATGATCCTCTAGCTCGGAAGCTATCCGAAAACACATACAACCAATTCATACACGGTTCATCACATAATCACTATTTAATCCACATATATCAACAAGTCATCTTCCACCCGATTGTGTAGCCTCTTACTCGAAAGCAATCCGGATCCAACACAATCGAATCATACACTATTCATCACCAATTCTTTTCCTTTACCTTTAAGCTAGTGACTTACTCATTACTTGGCTAACATCAAGCTAATGAGAAAATCACTACTTTTATTACCAAGTAACATTTAATCACATAACAATTGAGAATAACAAGTAATTTAACACAACAACTAAATTAAGCAATAAACATAATTAAACAAACATAAACAAATAACTTATTCCTGATTGTGTAAACCTCTATCCCGCAAGCTATTCGGTACTACACAATCACATCACCTGTTTAACCCCGGTATCACTCACCACAATCTCTTAGATGATTTCACCAACGAAAGCTCTCCATGTCTCTAACACCTACATAATCATACATATCATCATAAAAATACTTAGGCACTAATCAATCATTCACTTTAATCATATTCAATCCCTCCCCCACTTTGATTAAACTAAGTAAAATCTTTAATCACATTCCCTTACTAAACTATTCATGATCATCTTACTTCTTTAACATACATCATAATTATTTCTCTAATCATGCTTCACTACTTATTGTGTTCTATCCTCACAAAAATACTCTATTAACACTAATAATAACACTTTGAAGCTTAATTACCCCAATTCATACCCTTTTTAATGGAACCCTAGAATTACCCATAAACACAATTCTTCAATTCATCCATTTCAACATGTTATATGATTACAAATCATCACTAATTCACTTTCTAACAACAAGTCTAACAATTTAAGACCCTAATTTCGTATTTAAAATCACAAATTTCATAAAACTCACTAAAACCCATTATAACTAGAAAACTAGGTTAAAATCAAACAAGAAATCACTTACATAAGTTGAAGATGATGAAGAAGATCATGAATTGAACCTTAGAAGAAATTAAAAAAGAATAAAAGAAGGAATTGAAGCTAAAATCGCCCCTGTGGTTTTCTCCATTTTTCTCCCGCTCTCTAATTCTCTCTGGAATGTTTTTAGATGAATATTGGATAAACATAATACTGTACGTACATATCTATATGTTTTAATACCCTTTTAAACCCTACAGTCTGGAACTGATAAAACCGTTTACGTTTTTCACTATATCTCGTTATCTACATAATAATATTTCATAATAAAAATATATCCGCGTAAGATATTAATTTTCTGAAATTCGGGGTGTTACATAATGGAACTTTACAATTTACTGCAAACTGCTGAGCAAGGAATCAAGAAAGATGATGTGTCCTCTGGCTCAGCAGCTCCTGTGTTGACTTTTGGTCAAAGTGCAAAGAAAAGAAAGAGGTCAAATTCAAATTGGAAAAGAAAGACTGCTAGAGGAAAGTCCATTCGTGGGAAAAAGACTGATTCTTAGATTGCTCCTATTAATGATCCAAAGGAAGCAGTGTGCTTCTACTGCAACACAAAGGGGCATTGGAAGCGTAACTGCCCAAAGTACCTGAAGGACCTTGAAGATGGAAAGGTCGAAAAGAGTATTCACTCAGGTATCTTTATGATCGAACTCCATAATACTACAACTTCTAATTCGTGGGTTCTGAATACAGGGTGTGGTAATCACATTTGCACTGTATTGCAGGGGCTAAAGGAAAGTAGAAGTGTAAAGCATGGAGAGCTCAACTTAGTTATGGGAAACAAAGGGATTGTGCATGTGACGAAGATTGGAAGATTTGAGCTCATGCTGAATTCTGGAGTTAGGATAGATTTAAATAATTGCTATTATTCGTCAGAAATGACTAGAAACATTATTTCATTTTTATGCTATGTTTAAAGATGGTTATCATTTTTCTTTTGATAATGGAAATGGAGATATTTTGGTTTATTTAAATGATTGTTTTATTTTTAAAGCTTCTCCTTACAAAGGCATATATGAAAATGTTGAATGTGTAGGCAATGTTATTTTAAATGTTGATTCGTCTAATGAGATTGATAAATCCAAGTTGTGGCATTGTCGTCTTGGGCACATAAACAAGAAACGCATCGCCCAACTCCAAAAGGATAGAGTGTTGAAATCATTCGACCTCAAATCGGATGATGTATGTGAATCTTGTTTATTAGGCAAGATGACTAAATCACCATTCACTGGATCGTGTGAAAGAGGTGAAGGACTATTGGATTTGGTACATACAGATGTATGTGGACCATTCCGATGTGCCACAAAAGATGGATTTGGTACATATCGATACTATGTTACATTTACTGATGACCTCAGTAGATTTGGACATGTTTATCTGATCAAACATAAGTCGGATACTTTTGAGGTATTCAAAAGATATCAAAACGAAGTAGAGAATCAACTGGGCAGAAAGATAAAGGTACTCTGATCCGACAGGGGAGGAGAATACCTTAGTATCGAATTTCTCGATCATCTTAGAGATTGTGGAATGGTTTCACTATTGACTCCTCCTAGAACACCACAACTTAATGGAGTTGTTGAGAGGAGAAATAAAACCTTGTTAGACATGGTTTGGTGGATGATGAGTCGGGCAACACTTCCAATAAGCTTCTGGGGTTACGCATTAGAAACAGCCGCCCATATCTTAAATCAAATACCCACTAAGAAAGTTTCAAAGACGCCTTACGAGATGTGGAAGGGAAAACGTCCTTCTCTTGGTCACATCAAGATCTGGGGTTGTGAAGTTTCTGTTAGACGAGAAACTCAGGACAAACTAGACTCCAGATCTAAAAAGTGTCTTTTCGTCGGTTATCCACAGGAGTCATTTGAATATTTATTCTACAGACCCAAGGATAATGTGGTCTTCGTAGCTCGAATAGGAGTGTTCCTTGAGAGAGAAATGATATCTAAAGAGGACAGTAGGAGTAAGATTGATCTTGAAGAAATTCAAGAATCTACCGATGAAGAACCTATAATAAACACTGACATTCAACGAGAGGTGGAGACACCTGTTGAACCTGAAGACATATCCTTACCCGTTCGCAGATCTAGTAGAGTTAGCAATCCTCCTGAGTTCTATTATGGTTACCAAATAGAAGAAGAGGATAAGATAAGTGATAGTACACTGGCTGAATTGGATGAGCTTGCTAACTACAAGGAAGCGATGGCAGGCCCTGAGGCTGCTAAATGGAAAGAAGCTATGAAAAGTGAAATTTAGTCTATGTATGACAACCAAGTTCAGAATTTAGTTGACACTACACCCGGTCTTAAGACGGTGGTTTGTAAGTGGATCTTCAAGAAGAAGACAGACATGGATGGGAAAGTACACACTTATTGTCACACCCCCAAATCGGTAATCGTGTTTATTAACAGTTTAGCGGAAGCTCTTAGTTAATTAGCGGAAGCATTTTAATATTTGTTAAGCGTCGGGGGCGGACAGATTCGATAGTGCATTCATTGTATCAGAGTATATGATCATACAGAACATACATATATATTTAAGATGCCATAAGTTTGAAGTTATTACAAAAGATACGACTTTGTAACGTCGTACATAAGTAGGGTTGTCAAAGACAACTTAAGTATTTGAAAATACATATTTATAAAAGAGGGATTTCATAAGTATAACCAATGGAATTGATAATACAAAGGAAATCCAAGTGTCCCAAAAGTGGCATCATAAATAGTCAAGTTGCCTACGTCCTTTATGCATGCAGGAGTACCTGAGTCCTAATTCCCTGAAAAACATAGTAAACTGTCAACATTGAATGTTGAGTGAATTCACAGGTTTAGTGTGAACGTAGTAAATTGGTTTTGTATAAATCATTCATGTACACAAACATAATATTTATATGTAAGTAGGAAACACAAGTATTCTAATTAAAGAAAACATTTCCTATAGTTAGTAAGAATGTCATTCTTACTACAATATAAATGTGTAGGAAACACAAGTTTAATCATAAACATTTCCTAACAAGTAGTCGCAGGATATACAGGTTTATCAAATAAGTAAACATATCCATTTCAATAGTTAAGGAAAATCAGGTTTAGCAGTCAAGCAAACATTTTCCAACAGATAGTTTACAGGAACTCAAGTTTAACAATAAGGTAAACATTCCAGAATAGTTATTGCAGGAAATACAGGTTTAACATTTAAGTAAACATTTCCTATGAATAGTTGTTTTTGTGTGGGAAACCAAGTTTAACCATTTAAGGTAAACGTTTCCTAGAAATAGTCTCTCAAAGGAACACCTGTCCTATTAGTCATCACAGGGAATACCAATCCCAAACCAAGTTGTTGTTTAGTTGTTTAGTTGTAAATGTGGGAAATATAGACTATAATCCCTCCAAGGTGAGCTAAACCTTTAGAGTTAAAGTAACGACACTAGTACTATAACCAAACCACGACTAGTTGTTTTGTTGTTGCCTCAGTAACATCTTAAGTATACACTCCTCGTTACGACTATTGTCGATGTGGTTGGGATGACAAACGAGTAATATCCTGGGAGGGTTGTCAAATCGATAGTACTATCTGTATACTCAGTGGCTAGAGTCACCTAGCTAATGGTTATAGGTTGTAAGCACTGGGACTTATGTGCACTACAACTACCTCGCGTAAACCTAGGATCGTACCAAGATCTGTTGTCTTATTCCCAAAATGTTGTGAAAACGTTTCATATAATTAGTTCGAGTTAAATCAATATGAAAACATTTTATTGAAATAGTTCCAGTTCAACAATATAATATGAACACCTTTCATATTAACAATCCAAGTTTAATAGCATGAAAATGATCATGTTAATCAGTTCACATAATAGCATGCAGCGCAATACAATAAAGCATATAGCATGTTATCACATTGTTCTATGTTTTCCACCCCTGGTTTTTAAAAGCATTTAAAACAATAAAAGGTAGGGGCTGTGAACTCACGGTTTTGCAAGTCTTCAGCACAAATAGATAGCTAGCAAATAATCCCAACGCGTCCTCAAATACCTAGACGCAAATAATAATACTTGTATAAGTATGTGGATTATTTGTTAAGTTGAAAAGTTTATTATATTTCAGTTGCTGGTGAGGTTTGCGTTTCAATTAGTCGTTAAATTCAAGTATGTATATTTATATACATTTTAGTTGAATATATATATTCTAATATATATATTAGTTGTCGTCATTGTTAATGTCTATATATACATATATTATAAATGTCGCGTGTATGTATATATACATAGTTATAAATGTAGTTGTCGTTGTTGTCGATTATGTTTTCAAAACATAATTATAATAGATGTCAAAATAATTTTATTACATCGTTTATGTTTGTCGTATATTGTTTGTACTAGATAAGTTAAATCGTTCCATTTTTATACGTCTAGTTGTATATATACATTGTCCGTTAGTATATATATAATATTTGTTATCGTATTAAATCTTGTCGCGTTCTAAATGTCCGAAATATAATGTCACAATAATATGTCCGTCTAGTTCTAAATCCCTTGTCGTAACATTTTGTACCATTAAACGTATAATCGATACATAAGTAGTATACCGTTTATTAGTTTGTACATTAATTAAAAATGTAAAAGTCAACAGCTGGACCAGTGGGGGAATCCGCCGGATTCCGGTGAATCCGCCGGATTTGGGCCAAATTAGGGGAATACGCCGGATTCACATGAATCCGCCGTATTCGTTTCAATTGTGGGGAATCCGCCGGATTCACATGAATCCGCCGGATTCATGTATGTCTTTTACTCGTTCATCGTTTCTGCCGAAAGTTTGTGTGCGGTCGAAGGTGGGAATACGCCGTATTCATCTGAGTTTCGGCTGGGAATCCGCCGGATTCACTTGAATCCGCCGGATTCAAGGATTTTCCAGGTCCTGTTCGTTCTCTGTTATTTCAAATACATACGGGTTTTGATTTTAAATCCGTTTTTAACATGATCCATCATCATTATATGTTATATAAACTCATTGTAACATGTTTTTAAACATTTATAATAACAATCATCAACATATATCATAATTTAAGAAAATTATAAAAATGAAAAAGATGGAGAAATTTGATCCTCACAATGATTTAAGGAAGATGATGATGATTCTGTGATGTAGATGAAGATGATAATGAACGATGATGATGTTAAGGCTTATGTGATCATTTTGTGAAGTGTTTGGATGTTTTGTGTTTGAAGGTTTGGTGTGATTATAGAGATGGTGATGAAGATGAAATGGTGTTGCTGCTGCTCTATTCCAAACGCCAAAACCACAGAGAAGAAAACCAGTGAAATGTGTTGTGTGTGTAGTTTTGAAGATCAAAATGTAGGTGAGTATTGTATTATTGGTGACAAAGATTTCAAAGGAAGGTAAGGAGGGAGTATGGTGTACGTACAAATATGTCGCCAGATATTTTAGTTGGTGCCATATTGGTAGTTTTTAGCCCGTTAATTTCGTGTACGGGTATAATTTGTGGTACTTTAGTTATAATAAAATTACGCGTTATGTTTCTCTATATCTCAGATTTAGAAATTTGAAATCGAAATGTGAAATACTTTGTTACAAGTATAATTAAAATTAATCACAGTAAAAGTACTGTATGGTTCAAAACGCGTGCCAGATTTCAGTAAAATTTGGAAATCATATTTTGAGGTAATGTTCTACACATTAAAACAGTAACTTACGAAATAATACTTTTATTATTTAAAACCTCTAAGCGCGTTTTAAAATTGTTTCTGTTCGTAATACGCGTAGCAAAAGTCGTATAAATGTTTCGTTTTCTTTTCGTTATAGTACTTTTATACAATAATTTCATACTAAAAATTATTCAAAAGTATTTTCGAAGTTCATTTTGGAACTTTATTATTCGCGATTAATACGTTTATTTTAAAACGTATAATTTATTATATTATTTCAATAATATAATTATATAATAGTTGTAATTAATAATTTTCGAATTATTAATTATTTTGTATCACCAATATTATCGTGTTCAATTCAAAGAGTTTGATATATTTATTTCGTACGAAATTATATATATATACACATATAACTACAATCAAATATATCACATAACACATAGTAAGTTACACAGAACTTATACACAAAATAGTTTGAATTCACTTAGTCAGGGAATTACTCTTGGTAATACATGAAATTAGGTTAAATAAATACCCTAATTGGAGGATTGTCACACTTATAAAGCTAGGTTGGTAGCGAAGGGCTATACTTAAACCTATGGGATTAATTATGAGGAAACCTTCTCACCAGTAGCTAAGATTAAGTCAATTAGGATTATGCTGGCCATAGCTACATTTCATGATTATGAAATTTGGCATATGGATGTCAAAACTGCTTTCCTTAACGGGAAACTGACAGAGGATGTGTTCATGGCACAACCGGAAGGTTTTGAAAATGAAAAGTATACTAATAGAGTGTGCAAGCTTGAAAAGGCCATTTATGGACTTAAACAAGCCTCTCGTAGCTGGAATCTCTGCTTCCATGAGAAAGTCACAGAGTTTGGATTTTATAGAAGTGAAGATGAGTCCTGTATATATGTCAAGTTCAGTGGGAGTATTGTAGTATTCTTAGTATTATATGTGGATGATATACTGCTCATAGGAAATGATATCCCAACTTTACAAAGTGTAAAAGCCTGGTTGGGAAAGTGTTTCGCTATGAAAGATCTTGGAGATGCAGCATATATCCTTGGTATAAAGATTTATAGAGATAGGTCAAAACGTCTCATAGGACTCAGCCAGGATACGTACATAGATAAAATATTAAAAAGATTCAATATGGAAAATTCTAAGAAAGGGAACTTACCCTTGAATCATGGCATTAAGGTCAGTAAGGATCTGTGTCCAAAGTCTGAGCAAGAATTGGATAGAATGAGTCGAATCTCATATGCTTCAGCTATAGGATCGATCATGTATGCCATGACGTGTACAAGACCTGATGTCTTATTTGCTTTGAGCTTAGTGAGTCGACATCATCAGAATCCCGGTGAAGGTCATTGGACAGCTGTAAAGAATATTCTTAAGTATTTGAGAAATACTAAAGACAGGTTCTTGGTTTATGGTGGAGAAGAAGAACTCAGAATAACGGGTTATAGTGACGTTAGTTTCCAAACAGACAGAGATCATTATTGTTCACAGTCTGGTTAGATATTTCAGCTAAATGGGGGAGCGGTGACATGGAAAAATTCTAAGCAAGATACAGTGGCAGACTCCACATGCGAGTCTGAGTACATTGCGGCTAGTGAAGCGGCAAAGGAAGCTATCTGGATGAGGAATTTCATTGGAGATCTTGGAGTTGTTTCAACTGTACAAGATCCTATTGCTATATTCTGTGATAATGAAAGTGCAGTCGCCTTGAGTAGAGAACCCAAGGATCACGGAAAGTCAAAGCACATTGAAAGGAAATACCATTTTGTTCGAAGGAAAGTCGAAGAAGGATATGTGATTGTAAAGAGCATAAGATCAGAAGAAAATCCAGCTGATCCGTTCACAAAGCCACTAGGAAAGTCCAAACACGATGAACATGCTAGGAGCATAGGTTTAAGAGATAATGTAAAGTTTTAGTTGTTAGTTTGAATCTGAAACGTTATAAACAATGATGGAAACTGTAATAGACTTGGTGATTAAAAAAGGAGATTTATTTTATTGGAAGGAGTTCTGCCATTTACTATTGTTTGTCGTTGTGTTTCAGTTTTGCATGTTTAGACACCACTTCCAGAGTAATAAGTTCTTACTCAAACCTCCTCAGTCGATCACACTATAGGAAGTATGTGGTGAATTAAGACTGTCATGGAGTGTTAGTAGATGTCTATAGAGATTAGACATGACATGGTGAATGCTGCAACACTCATGGGTACTTAATAGGGATTTAAGTATAAGAGAAACCCGCACTTAAAGAGATCACTTCATGGATTAAATCACAAGTGATTTTAAGATGATAATATCTTCTATTCTTGAAATGGAGATACATGAGTATCTAGTTCTTCAAGTCTGTTTACTTTGGTCTATTCAAACGCTGTGCGTAAATGCCAGTTATAAAGGGTATGCTAGGTATGATATGATGAGTTAACTAGTGCTATGTAGTCGATATTTATTTGTTCCTTTTGCCTAAAATGGAAAAGAGATATCATGGGCCCTCTGATGATTAAAGTTTGACTCTAAAGTGCTAGGCCTAGCCGGGACTAAATTGATATGCGCAAAATCAGTAGTCTCATATAGTCAATATAATCGGAAATCTAGAAAACATATATGAATCTTGAGATTGATTATAATCCATGTCTTGGTTCATAAGATATCGTGAAACAAAGGAATGGTTGATCACTTATCTAAAGGACCAACTCTACGATATGATTCAGAGTTCGGCAGTTGATTTGGATGGTACTCTTTACTTAGTTAATAGCATAAAGACTTAGACCAATAATAGTTGATGATTTGTCCAAGTGGGAGACTGTTGGAATAGTGTCCAATATCATAACTAATTGGTAAGACTATAATTAAAAGTAAAGTCCTTTTTGGGTTGCCTTCAATAAACAGTCAAGAGAAAGATGAAGAAATAATATTAATTAGTATTAATGCTATATTTAATTAGTTGATTTATTAATTTATGGTTAAAATAATTAGAAATTAAAAGTAATTAAATTTGGCGGAAGATTTCAGAAACTGACTCAACCGCCGGTTGGAAGGTCCAACCGCCGGTTGGAGATTAGGGTTTCTAAGGCGGTGGAAGTCGCAGACTTGGAGTACAAGTCTGACAGCTCCAATCGCCGGTTGGAAGGTCCAACCGTCGGTTGGGAGTCGAATTCAGCAAACTCTGGGGTTTCTTCCACAACTATAAATAGGGGCATCCTATACCTTCATAAAACACGATTTGAGGTATGAATTTTCTAGGTTTTCGGAAATTCGACTTTCTCTTGGGTTTTTGGGTGTGAAGCATTAGAGGTATTCTACCTTGGGTACTTGCCTCCAAGTAATGAAGCTCTGCTGGTTGGTCTGCGAGTGAGAAATAGGTTTTCTCAAAGGTTAGTGTTTTTCCTTATTTATCTAATTTGTTTATTGTACTATTTATTCAAGTTAAGATCCTTAGGGTTTAGTTTTCTAATTACCCTAGATTATAAAATTATTGTTTTTTCGCTGCGTGTATATTAATCTAGTTAGGGAATAGAAAACCCAACAGGGTCTAGTACAAACCAAAGCATACATAAGGCTTCCAACAAGTGAAGCATATGGGATATTCCTCATTTCTTCCTTTTCCAATGCATTCTTTGGACATTGTTCCAAACTAAATTTTTCTCCTTTGACAATAGGTGCTGCAATAGATGAGCAATTCTTCATTCCAAATCTTTCAAGTACTTTGTTAATGTAGGCCTTTTGAGATAAGCCAAGTGACCTTCTAGCTCTATCTCGATGAATTTCTATGCCAATGACATAAGAAGCTTCACCCATATCCTTCATATCAAAGTTCTTTGAAAGAAAATCTTTAGTCTCATGCAATATCCCTAAATCATTGCTTGCAAGTAAAATATCATCCACATATAGGACTAAGAATATATATTTACTCCCACTCACCTTAAGGTAAATACATTGATCAACAATGTTCTCAACAAAACCAAATGAAGAGACAACATTGTGAAATTTAATGTTCCATTGGCGGGAGGCTTGCTTTAGTCCATATATGGATTTAGTCAACTTACAAACTAGCTTCTCATTCTCCGTATTGACAAAACTTTTAGGTTGACTCATGTATACTTCTTCAGCAAGATCTCCATTTAGAAAAGCCGTTTTCACATCCATTTGATGTAACTCAAGATCAAAATGAGCTACTAGTGCCATTATTATTCTAAGAGAATCCTTCTTTGAAAATGGTGAAAAGGTTTCATGGTAATCAATGCCTTCCCTTTGAGTGAAACCCTTAGCAACAAGTCTAGCTTTATATCGTTCAACATTACCAGATGAATTTCTTTTTGTCTTAAAGACCCATTTACATCCTACTAGGAATGCCTCATTTGGTAATGGAACAAGTTCCCAGACTTTGTTTTTAAACATGGATTCCATCTCCTCTTTCATGGCATCATACCAAAGTGAAGAATTTTCAGTACTCATGGCTTGTGTAAACGAAATGGGATCTTCCTTAATTCCAACATCAAAATCGGACTCTTGTAAGTATACCACATAATTACTAGGAATTCCTGATTTTCTAGTTCTTGAGGATCTTCTAACTCCCACTGTTTCGGAGTTAGGTTGATCTATGGGTTCAACAATGTTTAGTTGTTCATTATGTAATTCATTTTCTTGAAGATGTTCATTTGGTTGTTCTTCAATATGATTTGGAACATCATTTTCATTTGCAACCAAATTCTCTACACGTAAAGGTATGATAGGTTCATCCCTTACTTCTTCAAATTGTATATCTTGAATTGAATTACTCCCACTTTCTTCATGTTCCTCAAGAAACTTAGCATTTCTAGCTTTAACCACTTTAGGAGTATGTGAGGGACAATAAAATCTAAAACCCTTTGGAGTTCATCACGTAGCCTATAAAATAACCACTCACTGTTCGTTCATCTAGTTTCTTGATGTTTGGGTTATACACCCTAACTTCAACCAGACAACCCTATACGTGTAAGTGATTCAAACTAGGTTTCCATCCATTCCATAACTCAAAAGGTGTTTTAGGAACGGCTTTTGATGGAACCCTATTCAAAACATACACAGCGGTTTTTAAAGCTTCACTCCATAAGGTCAAAGGCAATTTTGAATTGCTTATCATGCTTCTAACCATGTACATAAGTGTTCGGTTCCTACTTTCAAATACACCATTTTGCTGTGGTGTTCCCGGCAATGTGTATTGATGCATAATACCTTCTTCTTGTAGGAACTTAGCAAATGGACCAGGTGCTTGCCCTTTTTCCATGTACCTTCCATAATATTCTCCACCCCTATCTGATTGGACTATTTTGATCTTCATGTCCTTTTGTTTCTCAACCTCTAATTTAAAATTTTTGAACGCTTCAAATGCTTCAGATTTATCAAATAAGAGATAAAGATACATAAATCTTGAAGGGTCATCAATAAAAGAAATAAAATATTTCTGACCATTCAAACAAGGGGTAGAAAATGGTCCACAGATGTCTGTGTGTATGATCTCAAGTATTTGAGAACTTCTTTTGTGTAACACCCTTAAATTCTGGGTTTAGCGGAATGATAAACGCTCAAAAGTACTATATTTCAGTAGTATTTTACCCCTATTCTTGAATGTTTTTATTGCATTTAATTAAGAATAGATATTAATTTCGTTCATATTTGCAAATAGATGTGGAAATGGAGCGTTTATGAAGAAAGGAAGGAAAACAGTCAATAAATAAGTTAAATGATACATATTTGAAGAAACATGTGAAGCCGAAGTCGAAGAAAAGAATAAAAGAAGAAAAATGAAGAATCCGGCTGAAAAAGTCATCCATACGCCGTATGGAAATCCATACGCCGTATGGATTGCAGTAGTGGAGGCCCAGGTTACGCGGACATGGGCTGGGCTTGAAATCAATCCATACGCCGTATGGAAATCCATACGCCGTATGGATCAAAATTCCAGAAATATAAAAGTCGCGAAAAAAAAACCCTAAAAACGGTGTGTTCGTTTTGTTTTTGTTTCCAGACGATAATATTCGGTTCTTAGGTTAGGTTTACGAATTTGTTTAGTATTTTGGAGGTACAAAGGCTTGGGATTGGAGTTTATTCATCGCGGATCGTTGTAGTTCATCGTTTTCGATTCGGTATAACTCTTTTATTCGATTTCATTGAAGAATTTGTCATTGAATAATATGATTATTTCTGTTTTGATGATGAGTTGAATATCCAAAGTGATTGTGTAGTTAATTTAACTTAGATTATGATTATTGAACGATTATAATTGCGTATTGACTAAGTTATTTAGTTGAAAACTATTATATTGCTCGTGGACACTTGTTTATTGGTAACTAGTTATTATTGTTGCTTCACGTGATTAATAATTTTAATGAGATTGAGTTCCTTTGAGATTATTGATTATTGCTAGTACTACCTTAGGGTTTTGGACTATCACTAAATACGTTGAGTCTGATAGGTCGAGTATACAATAATTATCTACTTTAAAATGAACAAGACAATAAGTTAATTAGTGGGTATTGTTGAGTCATACCATAGAGTTAATTATAACGAGTTGTGAATGTTTAATGCATAATTTAGGGAAAGGCACACAATTGACTGATCATCTTGTGACATTGGAACCAGTGTTTCATGTTGGACCCTAGATTATAGGAATTAGTTGGACCCGAAACGTTGGCTAGTTCACATTCGACTTAGTATTCATTGAAGAATTTGGTATTAAGTTGATCTAAAAGAATCACAATTAGATAATCAATACGTAATAAATCGGGAAATATGAATCTAAGTGACATTAACTATACAATTACTTATTCCTTCCAATTAGGATTTATTGTTATTATTTATTTATTATTTTAATTTTAAGTTTTATTTAAGTTTATTTATTTTAATTAAATGTTTTCTAAACAAATGTTCGTACGGAACTAAAACGCCCCCATATTTACTGTTTTCTAGTTAATTGTTAATTTCTATTTTAAATATTCCACCATTTCCCTGTATTCGAATCTGACTTACCAATTCTATATTTACAATTGATCGGGTATTCTTGCCTGGTTGCTTGAAAGTATTTATTAGGTATTTCTATTTATAAATTGTAAAACAAGACGCGCTTTCATAAGCGACATCAAGTTTTTGACGCCGCTGCCGGGGAAAGTGGTTGTGATTATTTAAATAGGAGTTAGTGATTTGTAAACTTTGATTTCTAAAATAATTTTATTAAACAAATAATTTTGTAAAAGTTGTTTAAAGTAAATTAAGTAATTGTGTAACAAGTTTTCATTAATTCATTGGTTGAAACTAATTATCCTTTAATTGGTTAAACTTTTGGGGTTTTAGTTTCAACCGGCGGATGGGAATCCGTCCGCCGGTTGGAGTTCCATTTATTTTAATATTGTACATGTTATTTAAAATTATTATTTAGTGTGAACTAACTTGTTTTTCGTTAGTGGTGTTTTGTATTTCCAGATTTATTTTTTTTATTAGGTTATTCCAATGGCAAGGAGCTTTGAAAGTGATGCAAACGATAATGATTTGGTCAAGAGAGATCAGTCTGCTAAGTCTGATGCTAGTTCCACTGAGATAGTATCTCCCTGCACTCGCTTAGGGCGCAGTCCCGTTCCTATTGTTTCAACTTGTCAGGAATTGCTATCTGCACTTGAGGAGTTTAGAGGAGATATCCCGTTCTGTTCAGAGATTATTAAGAGTTCCACAATTGATTTTTCTGGTAATCAACAGGCATTGGTTGATGATGTGTTAGAGGCAGTTTTGATTAAGAGTCAGTATGGGATTGATAGGCAATTCTATATTGCCCTCATTTCTTTGGGGAATCTCTAGAAACTAGGATTAAGGAGGAAGAGAAATTCTACACTGCTCAGAAGAAAAGATACATGGAGATTTATGAGATTCTGAGGCATTATGCGTTTCCATATTCGGTAAATCAAACCGCGTGTCTTGGTCGCATGATTAGGGCTTTGTATGAGGTAACTGGTCATCCTAGTGCAGAAGCAGATAAAGAATTTAGGTTTAGTCTAAAAGAGTTGGTTCGATTGCTTCATTCAGGTGAACATTTGACGGATATTACACCTCATCGGTTCATTGTGAAGAGTACAATTCGTTACTATCTTCAAGAAATGGTGACGAAAGTAGATCGTCTTGCTAAGGAAGAATTGGATAGGCCTCGTCCAGATTTCATTCACCCTAATAATGAGATTGATTTGGCTAGTTACTTTGGAGTTCACTTGGATGTTCTTATTGACAAGAGTAAAGTTTCAACCCCTTGGGAACATTTCAATCATGGAATGATAGAGATCTATACTAAGCTGGTTAATATTTTCAAACATTCGGGGCTAGAACTTAGCAATAGGCAAGAGATGGTTCTTCAAAAGGTAGAAAGACAAGTGAGGTGCTTGAGAAAAAGTTTCTTGATGAGAAATCATTATGGAATAACTGAGGCATGTTTGGACTTTATAAGTGAGTTAGAAGAAAACCCTTTTGAACGTGAGTACGAGTTGGATGATGATAAGTTGGTATTGGCACCGGAGGGAGTAAGTAATAAGGAGATTAATAAAATCAGTTGGGACTTGGTTTATTTTCAGCACGTGGTTAATGAGCACTTGGAAAATTTTCCAAGTTTTGGTCATGGGATCATTAACGTCATTCCCATAATCACTGAGCGTTTCCTTGCTCTCTATCCTAAGCAGTGATTCTAATCATTTGTTTTGTTTCTTATGCTATTGGATTGTTTCTAACATTTTGGTTTGTTTTGGATTATGTTAGACTCTTGGTTGTTTTGGATTTTTGTTTTTGATTGTGTGATTTGAATATTAAGTATTATTTTGAATATTATTCTTTTTAATGTTTGTTAATTATTGTTATTTATTTTATAGTGTGGAATTGTGAAGATTTTGAAGTCGTGATTATCCTCCAGGTTTGAAATTTAATTATATAAAATTTGTGATGGATTTGGGTTAAAAATGGGTTAGAAAATCGTTTTTGAAAAATTCTGATTTTTCAATCCATACGCCGTATGGAATCCATACGCCGTATGGATTGGTTGGGCCGCTGGACCGGGCCGTTGACTGGGTTTAATAGATTTGACCTGGGCCTGTTTAATCCATACGCCGTAAGGAATCCATACGCCGTATGGATCAAAAAGGCAGAAAACCGCCAGCAGCCTCTTTCTTCCTCATTTTCTCACCAAAACCTTTTTCTTCATCACCACCTACGGCCATCTACACCACAACCCCCAAACGGAAATTCTGGCCACGCATTCATCTCCATTTTTACGTATTCTCGTTCCACCCACTTTCCTCTACAAGGTATAACTTCCCGATTTCATTTTCGTTGATTAAATCGATCGTTTGGAAGTTAGGGTTTATGTTAGAATTTTGGGTATTTCGGATATGGGTATGATTATTAGCATGTTTTGATTGAATTATGTTCTAGTTGCTATATACATTGCAATGTCATGCTCGTTTTTCAATTGTATTTCATATTGTGTGTTATTCAAATTATCCGTTAGTAATGATGAAATGTGAATATGAGAAACTCAATTGTGCTATGTTTTAATTTTGTACTTATTAATTTCCTGACCACATGATGATTAATGCAAATATTTGTTTGGTACACAAATGTTTGTGATTACGGTTATGTGATAAGTTGTTATTTTGATTAATTGTGTTATGATAATTCATTTTGAGATTGTATGGATGTTTGCTAGTTGCTAATGCTCGAGTTTAGTGATTGTGCAATTTCGTATATTCATAATGGTACCAAGTTACTATAATGCATTTGATTAGGCAATTGTCATGAATATTTAATTAAGTATATACATATATGCAATTTTAGTGGTTTTTGTTTAAAAATTGCAATTTAGGTTCATGAGATTGATTGTTGCGGTAGTTTTAGGCTAAACCTTTATGGTGGATTATTCAATTTTAAGCCGAAATGCTGCCGAAATTTTTAGTAACCTTTTTGCATTAACTGCTTATTTAGTATTATTAACAATTGTTTTGTTTAGCAGTTATCATGTCTAACAGGAGAACAAGAGGGGGTCAAACTTTGGGGAATCCATTGATTAGAGCTCATAGATACCTCACTTTTCATGGGTCGTATTCTGAGACCACTAGATTTCAGTTTGGAGAGCGTCTGGCTTCTAATATTGGCCAGTCAATTGAGGTTTTTGATGCTGTTAACTGGAATGTTTTGGAGCATGTGGTTGCTAGAGAGGGGTTCACTAATGGTGCTGAGGCCATTAGGAATTTACTTGCTATTCCATATGTACTAGAGGATGGAAACATTGGATTTGTTTCCTATGCTTGGTCCCGGTTATTCAGTATTAGGGAGGATATTTACAGAGAGCTGGTTGTTGAGTTTTATAGCACTTTTAGGTTTGAGTCCAGGTCGACTCAATGGACTGAGAACTCCACTTTCTTCCAGCTAGGGGGACAGCCCAGACAGATGACTTTGGTTCAGTTTGCTTTGGGACTGGGGCTTTATGAGCCCAATGAGTTGGATAACCCTCACTTTTTAAATCACATTTCTGCAGGTGCTGTGAAGAAGCTCACTGACTTGGAAGTTGAGCAGGAGTGGCAGTTTATTGCCCAGGGTAATTATGGCAGTTCGACACCTTCTTACACGCATATTCGAGATCCTCGTCATCGACTCATTCACAGATTGTTGACTTACACCATTGTTGGTCGCAAGGAGGGGCCTGAGAAAGTTTCGAGGCCTGACTTGTTTTATTTCAGCTCGATTATCAGGAAGAGGTTAGTGAATGTACCTTGGAGGTTGGCGAAGTGGATGTCGAAGAGAGCTACTGGTACTAAAGATGGGAGTAGTTTGTGTGGAGGTCACTTTGTTACACGGTTGGCTAGATACTTTGGTTTGGCTACTCAGGATGAGATGGGGTCATGCACGATTGTTCATCCTAGCATGGGATGGTTGATTGCACGCCGGTTGGAGGCGTTTGCTCTTATTGAGCCATGCATTACTTATGGTGGTCCTGCAGAGATGTATTACTGGGTTCCGATTACTCCGGTAGGACAGACTTTGCAGTCGAGGCAGGCTAGAGCTAGGGGAGATACGAGTGGCAGTGATAGAGGTAGAGGTACGGCACGAAGCCGTAACAGAGGTTATGCTACAGAGTTTGATCACCTATCTCAGCAGTTGCACCATATGGAGTTACACCAGACTCAGAGGTTTGATCAGATAGATCTTATGCAGAGACAGCATTTCCATCAGACCAGTGCACACTTGGACTACCAGGATGGCTTGTTTGAGCAGCTGTTTGGTCAGTTTCCTTCTGGACCCGCGTATCAGCCATTCCAGTACCAGATGCCACCAGAGTTCATGCCACCACCACCACCACCACCACAGTCAGAGTATGGAGCGCCTTCTCACCAGTACCGCCAGGATGATGACAGTGATTAGGATGATGTTCATCCTAAATGGTTTATGGTTCCAAACACTTTTATTATTATTGTTTAATTATTATTATTATGACTGTTTTTATTTGTAGGTTTAATTAATTGTGCTGTGGATTGGTAGTTTTAGGATTTGGTAGTAGTTATTTTTAATTAGGATGTTTTAATCTGGTATTATTTAATTATGTTTGTTGATTGATCCCTCAGAATTGTGTTGTAAGTACGTGTAATGCTGGCAGTAAGTTCCGCGCAACAAAAAATTGAATAGAGAGGATGTGGGAAATTCGTATCATCCTTGTCATTAAACTGCACACGATACCAGGGGAGTTTTTCTGTTCTAAGTTCTTTTCTCTTTTTCCCGTTTTTAGTATTTCATTATTTGTACAATGAGGGCATTGTACATCTTTAAGTGGGGGATGGGAGAGAAAAGAGTGAAGTTTCCACATAATTGTTCTGTTAATTAGTAGATGATTTTGTAATTTGGTTAATAGTTATCTTATTAAGATAAGTAACTAGGAGTTTATGAGTTGCCCATTTTTCAACCAAATTTTTGCATTTAAAATTTTGTTTTCTAGAGATAATTATTTTGTAACAACGTAGGTTGATTTTAAAATTTTCTACATTTTTCAATTAAATATTAAATTGTGAAAAATGTTATTTAGCTTCATTATATGATGTATTGATAGGCGATTTATATGAGAATGTTTGAGCTTTTAAGAAATGAAATTAAGGAGTGGATATTACCTTTTAGATGAACTTTAGTTGTGTATGACGTATGTCTTAATTTTCATATTAGTAATGTGTGATATGCCATATTTTTGGGAATTTAATTAACATCATTTGGGGATATACTGGGTGTTGTTTCCTCTATTGTACGAAAGTACAGACCTGGTCCCCGTCAGTATATCTAATGAAAAAGAGCAAAAGAGTTTAATAATTCATGATTTTAAAATGTAGTCAAATTAAGTCGCTTTGTTGTATTGAGGTACAGACCTGTCACCAATGGTTTGACTAAAAACATTATTGCTAAACCAAAATCAAGTTATGTTGCTTTGTTGTGTTGAGGTACAGACCTGTCACCTCTGTCTTGATTTGAAAAATGATTGTTTTGATTAAATTTCAAGATATGTAATATTGGCATATTATGAGTATGAAAGTATATAGTTTTTGGGAGTTTAAGAGAATATTTACACGAATAATAATAAGTTAAGCTCAAGTATTCAAATATAGATTGTTTAAGTGGATAACAATATCAGTAATCGTTGTGAACTATTTGATGTTTAAGGACAATAACTCTATGTGTAGATCAGTTTTTGTAAATTTCGTAGTTTCTTAATAATTGTTTTTAGAATTAACAGATTTTTAAATTTAAGCATTTGAGTTGAAGATGGGTGATGTTGTGTAATTCCTTTGTTAGTTATTTAGATTAATAAAGATGACTGTTTTCTTAAGAATTTGATTTTTGAATCGATAGTCTACTTGAGGACAAGTAGGATTCAAGTGGGGGATGTTTGATAAACGCTCAAAAGTACTATATTTCAGTAGTATTTTACCCCTATTCTTGAATGTTTTTATTGCATTTAATTAAGAATAGATATTAATTTCGTTCATATTTGCAAATAGATGTGGAAATGGAGCGTTTATGAAGAAAGGAAGGAAAACAGTCAATAAATAAGTTAAATGATACATATTTGAAGAAACATGTGAAGCCGAAGTCGAAGAAAAGAATAAAAGAAGAAAAATGAAGAATCCGGCTGAAAAAGTCATCCATACGCCGTATGGAAATCCATACGCCGTATGGATTGCAGCAGTGGAGGCCCAAGTTACGCGGACATGGGCTGGGCTTGAAATCAATCCATACGCCGTATGGAAATCCATACGCCGTATGGATCAAAATTCCAGAAATATAAAAGTCGCGAAAAAAAAACCCTAAAAACGGTGTGTTCGTTTTGTTTTTGTTTCCAGACGATAATATTCGGTTCTTAGGTTAGGTTTACGAATTTGTTTAGTATTTTGGAGGTACAAAGGCTCGGGATTGGAGTTTATTCATCGCGGATCGTTGTAGTTCATCGTTTTCGATTCGGTATAACTCTTTTATTCGATTTCATTGAAGAATTTGTCATTGAATAATATGATTATTTCTGTTTTGATGATGAGTTGAATATCCAAAGTGATTGTGTTGTTAATTTAACTTAGATTATGATTATTGAACGATTATAATTGCGTATTGACTAAGTAATTTAGTTGAAAACTATTATATTGCTCGTGGACACTTGTTTATTGGTAACTAGTTATTATTGTTGCTTCACGTTATTAATAATTTTAATGAGATTGAGTTCCTTTGAGATTATTGATTATTGCTAGTACTACCTTAGGGTTTTGGACTATCACTAAATACGTTGAGTCTGATAGGTCGAGTATACAATAATTATCTACTTTAAAATGAACAAGACAATAAGTTAATTAGTGGGTATTGTTGAGTCATACCATAGAGTTAATTATAACGAGTTGTGAATGTTTAATGCATAATTTAGGGAAAGGCACACAATTGACTGATCATCTTGTGACATTGGAACCAGTGTTTCATGTTGGACCCTAGATTATAGGAATTAGTTGGACCCGAAACGTTGGCTAGTTCACATTCGACTTAGTATTCATTGAAGAATTTGGTATTAAGTTGATCTAAAAGAATCACAATTAGATAATCAATACGCAATAAATCGGGAAATATGAATCTAAGTGACATTAACTATACAATTACTTATTCCTTCCAATTAGGATTTATTGTTATTATTTATTTATTATTTTAATTTTAAGTTTTATTTAAGTTTATTTATTTTAATTAAATGTTTTCTAAACAAATGTTCGTATGGAACTAAAACGCCCCCATATTTACTGTTTTCTAGTTAATTGTTAATTTCTATTTTAAATATTCCACCATTTCCCTGTGTTCGAATCTGACTTACCAATTCTATATTTACAATTGATCGGGTATTCTTGCATGGTTGCTTGAAAGTATTTATTAGGTATTTCTATTTATAAATTGTAAAACAAGACGCGCTTTCATAAGCGATATCACGGAAGCAAGCTTTGGGGTGCTACTAATCAAGTATCAACAGCACAAAGTATACAGCAAACGACCTCTAAATGAGACGTTTAAAAATAGTTACATTTCCAATATAAAATTGTTTGAAACCATAATGTTTTCGGTTACAAAAATGTAGTTCCCTAGAGTCCATGCGTGTAGCGGGAGATTCTATTACATAATCATAGTATACAAAAGATAATGCTAAGAATCTCCGTTAAATGCAATGTAGAAATCATGCGACTCTAGCTAGTGTCCAGGGCAATCCTATTCCGTATGTGTACCTGAGATACAAAGCTAAAAAGTGTCAACCAAAAAGGGAGGTGAATCTTACAGGTTTAGTATTAAATAATCGTTATGAACCACAAGTATGTACCAGTCTTGCTATCAAGCAAAGTATGTAAGTAAATCAGTAGGTCAGCACAGTTGCTGTAACACCCCCAAATTTAATGATTTGGGGAAGCATACTCTGGTGTTACTAATCAATATACAAAGCACAAAATATACAGCAAACGACCTCTAAATGAGACGTTTGTAAAATAGTTACATTCCATGATTAAATCGTTTGAAAACATACTGTTTTCGTTACAAAAGTATAGTAGCCTAGAGTCCGCGTATGTAGCAGGAGATTCCATTACATAACCGTAATAAACAAAAAGTAATGTCAAAGAATCTCCGTAAATGCAGTGTAGAAATCATGCGACTCTAGCTAAAGTAGCCTGGAGTGAACCTACTCCGTACGTGTACCTGAGAATACATGCTAAAAAGGGTCAACCAAAAGGTTGGTGAATCTCACAGGTATGTAAGTAAGTAATCAGTTTAAACACAAGATTTTATCAGTGGTGCCCGTAGGCAAAATCAAGTATTTGCAACCAAGCAAATAGTAAGTAATTATGTATATACCGTTGCCACGAGGCTCATAGTCGAAGCTTAACCTGAAAATCAGTGGTACAGCCAAGTACCGTAAGATGCCCCCGCGAGTGCCCAATCCAAACACTCGTACGAAACAAATATAAGTCGCCCGTTTCTACAGAACGGTTCGTGGTAGCGCTACTACCCCGGGCGAGGAGGGTCAGTCCCTAATGGATCTATTAACTAATATTCGCGCTTAAGTCCATAACTAACGAAACTATGATGGAGGGACTTCAGTGGATTAGTAAGTAACTCATGCAAGCCCGTATATGAAAAGTAAGTAATTTAGCACTTGTGTTCAAGAAAACAGTTAAGCAATGTATCTCACCCCAATAGTAAAATAGTAAAAAGTGGGGCTGTAAGACTCACCTGAGTCGAGTAAGCAAGCTACGTTTATATAAATAAACGAGTATCCGAAAGAAATATCAAGCAGTAGGTTCTCCGAACGCGCAACCCTCTAATGCCCTAAGCATAAAAGTTTGTATGTATAAGTGAATGTCCCAAAAGATCATTCATGCTAGTTGTCCACTTCAACTAGTTATGTCCAAGTAGTTTGTCATTTGTTTGATTAAAAACGTTTGTGGCCGTTGGTGAAGTTTAGGTATGTAATAATAATTCCAGAAGACATTATTATTAGGTTTCGTATTGTTTCATCGTATACTTTCGTAAGTATATGTTTTATAAGTACGGGTAATGTCGTATATTGTTTGATGGTTACGCGAGTCCAATACTTGGTAGTTAAATGTTTTTAAGTATTCTGAGAATTGCGACGGAAGTTCGCTGTCGCAATAAGTTGCGAAGGAATAGCTTACGTCGCAAATCGAAATTAACGTCGCATAGGTTGCGACGGAAAGGTTAACGTCGCAATTTGGGGTTTAACGTCGCAAAAGTTGCGACGGAAGGGGTGACGTCGCAAGTCAAAGTTTAACGTCGCAAAAGTTGAGACGGAAGGGGTGACGTCGCAAGTTGAAGTTTAACGTCGCAAAAGTTGCTACGGAAGGGGTGACGTCGCAATTGACGTCGCAAAGTCGGGCTGAGATGGTTTTACAATTTAAGGGTTTGGTCAAAAATGCTCGGTTTGACCCGAAACTTTTACACGACACTTATTATGTTATAAAACTTATAGAAAATGAGTTTCGTGGTCATTGGTAACTTGCAAGTGTCGTTTTTAACAAGATTATGAAAACAGCCCTATTGTTTGTACTTTCTGAAATTACACGACATTGTACACGTTATTTGACCAAGTAAACGATCACAAACGAATCCCATAAAATTATGTGTTATTTCCCTATGTCTCATCTTTCCAAAACATATTTTTATGAACTTTAAAACTAAGCACAAGTCGAGAAATAATTTTGTAAAGTACGATGGATCCAGCAGCCCTATTTTCAGTACATATGTTCAAAGATCTGACCATAACTCACGTTATACAAAATTCACAAAGTGTGCGAGTAGGGGATTTAAAGATAACGAAATTTGTGATCTTTTCCAAGTGGTCTCATCAGTTTTCATTTCGTGTTTAACGAGATATGCTTTCAAACATTTGACTAACAATCTGATCAGAAAGACAGATCTGCTATGTACTTTCATTTCGAATTTTTAAAATAGCAAATGAACTCTATTTTTCGTGAGGCTTAAAGATCTGGAAACAAGACTTCTTAAACTTGATTTTAGGCTCAAGAAACACTTGATTTTGTTAAGAAATGAGTCGTTTATCACGGATCTAAACCGATCTAAATTATTGTCCAGTGGTTAAAGCTTTTACCCAACGGTTTTTAGTTTTGTTTTTCGGTTTTTTTTAACGTGGATCTTGGACACAAACGAGTAGATATGAACAACAAACATGTTAACATATGTAATCCAAGGAGATTTAAAGAGAAATTATGGATTTATACCAAGAGAAGAACGATCCAGGGCTGAAATGAGTGAAAAGGGTGATGCAGCGACTCGGTTCTTCCTCTTCGCTTGTTCTTCTTGTTCTTGGTGATGTAGATGAAGGTGGTGATGACTAGAGCTCTTGGATGAGGTGGTAGATGATGGTTGTGGTCGTAGTTAAGGCTGGAGCCAGAGGTAAAGATGAGAGAAAAGGTTGAGTTGTGTGTGTTTTGTTTTGCAAGAATGAGATAGGGTTAAGGGGGTTTAGGTGATTAAATATGGGATGGATTTGGGCCATTTTGGACTGTGTTTTTCGTGGTCCACTGGGCCGAGGTGGGCTCAGCCCACATTGGGTTGGGCTCGTGACTAGTCTCTCGAGTTCGGGTTACGTTTACTAGTCGGTTAAACGTAAATTCGTGCGGTTAAAAGTTAAGTTTTGTCGTTTGATTTCTCGCGAGTTATTTTCGATATGTGATTGATATACAACATGACTAATCATTTTTAAAACACTTATCTCAAGTTACCAAAATACATTTTGGGTTTCGTTCGGGTGTCGGGCTCGATTTGCGCGTTTTCTCGTATTCGTTACGTTTTAGTTAAAACGTATTAGTTTCTCGCGTATATTATTACAAAATAATAATACGAAGTAAATAACAACTATTTTATCATTAAAATAGGTTTACAAGCCATATGAAAAGGTTCACCAACGGCCAGGTGTTTCGGATTCCATCCGAGCAAATCGCGTAATATCAGTTTATTACGTACGGGTGTATATTCAATATACGTTATATTACAAGTACTTAGTCCTATCACATACGAAATACAAGTAATTACAAGCAAAGATTAGGGTAATTTAATACGCCTAAGTGCGGGTTGTCACAGTTGCCATGAGCTTATAAGTTGAAGCTTAACAGTGTGTAAGTATGATTCAATTAAGTATCATATAAAGTACCCCCGTGAGTGCTATCCCGAACACTCATATGTAACAAATACTAACATGCATGCTTCTATGGTGAAATCCGTGGTAGCGCTACTACCCCAGGCAGGGATTGTCAGTCCCAATGGATCCATTCACTAGTACTCGCGCTTAAGTCCATAACTAACAACTTACGATATGAGGCTTTCAGTGGATAAAAAGTACTCATGCAATGTGTGTAAGAAAAGTAGTATAGTCAGTCCAGTACTTGTGCTCACGCGTAAAACAGTAAGCTAAGTATCTCACCTCAAAGTAGAAAACAGTAAAAGTGGGGCTGTAAGACTCACCTGAGTCTAGCAAGTTTGATACTTTCGTGTAATCGAATAAGTATCCCGGATGTAATTCCGTAAGTTGGTTCTCCGAACCCTGCAACCTTCTGGTGTCCGAAACGCACAAGGTTGTAAGTAAGTAAGTAGATAAGTTGGTGTCTTAGAAGATCACCCATGCTAGTTGTCCACTCAACTAGAAAAAGTCCAAGTGTTTGTTTAGTAGTTCGATTGTAGTTTGAAAACAAGTATGGCCCGTTGGTGACGTTTGTTGAGACACGTTTTGTGACAACAGAATTAGCTTGTAATAGTACTTTTATTATTGAAATTAAGTTTTTATATCATTTTTAAACTTTAATGTCAAAGTATTATCTTTTGGGTACACATTTACATTATATTATAAAGTGCTGAAAAATGTTGACCAAGGTTGACCGCGAGTTGAGATTGCCCCGCGAGTTGAGATTGCCTCGCGAGTTGAGATTGCCTCGCGAGTTGAGATTGAATCTCAACTCGCGAAATTTGCGCAGATTTCGATTTTTAAAGCGTTTTTAATGGGGTTTTTGGGCATAATCTTGTTGGGTAAGTGTTCTAGCATGTAAATCTAAGCTTTACAAGTAATTTAAAAGAGTTTAAAGTTTCCATACCCGAAAATGGAAAATGAAGAAGATGAAGATGGTGATGATCCTTAAGCTTGTTCTTGATGATGATGATGGACGATTTTGATGGTGATGTTTGCTGCTGCTGTCGATTCAAGTGGAAGAGGGGAAGAGAAGTGAGGGTTTTAAGAGGAGAGTGTGTGTGTTTGTGTTATGACAAAATGAAAGAAATGGGAAAAAATGGGGTTAAAAGAAGGTGGATCATGGGTCGGTGGGTTGGATAACCAATCCATACCGACGATGATGTCAAAGCTGCCGATCTCGACGGGTATCAAGTCAATGGAAAAGAGTTCATTAGCTAAGTTTAAAGTGCAATTAGGTATCACACTGTCGGCCTCAATAAGTTTTCCGTTTGCCAATTCTACTGTGTACTTAGAATCTAAGGCAATAGGTGTAGTGTCAAGTAGTGGATAAAACTCATCAGAAATAAAGCTCTTATCAGCACCAGTATCAAATAACACAAAAGCAGTCAAGTTGTTGAGAAGTAACGTACCCGTGACCACATTCGGGTCTTGACGGGCCTCCCCAGATTTCAGCACAAAAGCTCTTCCTCGAGCGTTGTTGTTGTTCTTGTTGTTCTTGTTGTTTTTCAGCTTCGGGCAATCTTTTCTGAAATGCCCAGTACTATTGCACTTAAAGCAGGCCTTCGGTGCAGAAGTGTTGGTGCCAGTGATGTTTGATCGGAAATCCCTAACCAAGTGTCCGAATTTGTTACACTTACTACAGGGGCAAGAACCGTCATGGTGAAGATTGCATTTAGAGCAGTATGGTTAGGTTCCGATATACCACTTCCTGTCATCAGAACCAGTAGCATAGGCCTTAACAGTCATAGGCCTTTTGTTGTGTTGTTGGTTCTGGTTGTTGTTCCCGGTCCATTTCCATTTGTTGTTGTCACTAGAAGATGGGGCTGGTTTCTCACGACGAACAATCATAGCCATGAGTTCATGTTCCATACGGATGGCACTCTGAATGTCTGTTGGTTTGGATGAGGCAACGTTCCCCTGGATGTTTTCCGGGAGTCCGCGAATGTACCTCTGAATACGCTTGCGCTCGGGATCAACCATAGAAGGACAGAGGAGCGCAAGTTGTTGAAATCTGGTGGTATAGCTGGTGATATAGGTTCCCTGAACCGATAAATGCCATAACTCCTCTTCCAATTGCTGGAGTTCTTCGTTTGGACAGTACTCATCGGTGAGCTTCTTCTTAAGGTCCTCCTAAGGGATTTGATATGCAATGTCAATGCCCACAGCCTAAGCATATGTGTTCCACCATGTCAGGGCACATTCAAGGAAAGTGCAGGTGGCGTACTTAACTTTGCAGTCCTCGGGACAGTTGCAAATCCGAAAGACTGATTCCATTTTCTCGGCCCATCGAATCAATCCTATGGCCCCTTCCGTAACCTTGAAGTTCAAGGGTTTACAGTTTAAGAAATCCTTGTAGAAGCAAGGCCTTACTGGAGGACCATTTAAAGCTGTGTCTTCGCTGCCTGAACTTGGCTGTCGGGCAGCTAGAGCTTCAGCCACACTCTGTGCAATAAGTTGAGCTATTTCGATATCGCTGTACGTGTGTCGTCGTGGAGGCATCGTGCTGAATAACAAGGAAAAAGATAGGTAAGATATTTGTACAAGGTTATGATACATCACATGCGTATGTATATATAAGGAGGTAGTATACAACAGCACGAAGCGATAACCATAATTCATAAGATAATAAGATTGGATTTCGTACAATACATGAGTTTCAAAAGATTACAGAATATCGAGTTTACAAAAGATAACTAGTTGAGCACATCCCGTCTCAATAGGTTACAAATAGAGTTTTAAACTAATTTCGGCGCGGATTTGATGGTGGAAGCAGTGTGACAACTCGTTCCATAGTTTCCGTAAGTCTACTAACAATCCTGTTAGTTTCTTCAGCCATTGCCAAACGTTGTTCCAGTGAGCGTGAATAGTCCTCGATTTCCCGCAAGCGTGTTTCACACTGTCTCGGTCTAGTTTGTAAAACTGTGATTTCATTTGTGTTGCCGATCACTTGATTGTGAACAACTCCCATAGTTTCGGTAACGTCTTCCTGGTCTAGGTACATTTGAGCAATCCGGCCTTGAGCCAGTCCCATCCAGTTCTCTCAGGTTTCTTGTTGTTCTATTTCCATGTCGTGTAGCCTGCGTTCGTGACGGTGCACTCGAGCAGCTAACACAAGAACGGTGAGGTGTGTAGGTTCATGGGTGTAAGGAGAGAGATCCATGGCTGCATATCTTTCAGTGTGAGCAGGGATTTCTATGTTTTCTTCGATTCTCCAAGTGGCAACAGCCGTAGGCAACCAGCTCCATTGGTGAGTAGTTGTCCGATGACGATCTATAGCAGATACGTTTCCTGTGACGGCAGGATTGTGATATGGCCTAACTCAGTGTGAGCTACTAGTGCGTCTAGCCACGAGTGGTTCTGAGTGGCTGCGACGTGAGCGAGAGAGAGATGGTGAAGCACGTGCAGTTTGTCTAGATGATGAGTCTGCCATTTCTGTGGCAAAAGCGTTAGTAAATGAGGCCTATATATATATATATATATATATATATATATATATATATATATATATACATATATATATCTTATAATATAGCCTAGTGTGTCTAGCACAAACAAGTATTGGTCCCGTTTCTATAGTAGTCTGAGTCAACTAGTGTATCCCTATTCAACATAACCGTTTCAGACCTCACATCATCTTCCCTTAGTTGTACATAGTTGATCAGGCTATGTTAAATTAAAGTCGGATGATGCAATTCCTGAACCAGTCATACCTAATAAGGAAATACTGCCTCACGGTCATAGTTTAGGCCCACTAAATGCAACCTAGTTCGGTATAACCTTAGGCACTGATACCAATCTGTAACACCCCCAAATTCTTGGTTTAGCGGAAGCAAGCTTTGGGGTGCTATTAATCAAGTATCAACAGCACAAAGTATACAGTAAACGACCTCTAAATGAGACGTTTAAAAATAGTTACATTTTCAATATAAAATTGTTTGAAACCATAATGTTTTCGGTTACAAAAATGTAGTTCCCTAGAGTCCACGCGTGTAGCGGGAGATTCTATTACATAATCATAATATACAAAAGATAATGCTAAGAATCTCCGTTAAATGCAATGTAGAAATCATGCGACGCTAGCTAGTGTCCAGGGCAATCCTACTCCGTATGTGTACCTGAGATACAAAGCTAAAAAGTGTCAACCAAAAAGGTTGGTGAATCTTACAGGTTTAGTATTAAATAATCGTTATGAACCACAAGTATGTACCAGTCTTTCTATCAAGCAAAGTATGTAAGTAAATCAGTAGGTCAGCACAGTTGCCATGAGCTCATAAGTTGAAGCTTAACAGTGTGTAAGTATGATTCAATTAAGTATCATATAAAGTACCCCCGTGAGTGCTATCCCGAACACTCATATGTAACAAATACTAACATGCCTGTTTCTATGGTGAAATCCGTGGTAGCGCTACTACCCCAGGCAGGGATTGCCAGTCCCAATGGATCCATTCACTAGTACTCGCACTTAAGTCCATAACTAACAACTTACGATATGAGGCTTTCAGTGGATAAAAAGTACTCATGCAATGTGTGTAAGAAAAGTAGTATAGTCAGTCCAGTACTTGTGTTCACGCGTAAAACAGTAAGCTAAGTATCTCACCTCAAAGTAGAAAACAGTAAAAGTGGGGCTGTAAGACTCACCTGAGTCTAGCAAGTTTGATACTTTCGTGTAATCGAATAAGTATCCCGGATGTAATTCCGTAAGTTGGTTCTCCGAACCCTGCAACCTTCTGGTGTCCGAAACGCACAAGGTTGTAAGTAAGTAAGTAGATAAGTTGGTGTCTTAGAAGATCACCCATGCTAGTTGTCCACTCAACTAGAAAAAGTCCAAGTGTTTGTTTAGTAGTTCGATTGTAGTTTGAAAACAAGTATGGCCCGTTGGTGACGTTTGTTGAGACACGTTTTGTGACAACATAATTAGCTTGTAATAGTACTTTTATTATTGAAATTAAGTTTTTATATCATTTTTAAACTTTAATGTCAAAGTATTATCTTTTGGGTACACATTTACATTATATTATAAAGTGCTAAAAATGTTGACCAAGGTTGACCGCGAGTTGAGATTGCCCCGCGAGTTGAGATTGCCTCGCGAGTTGAGATTGCCTCGCGAGTTGAGATTGAATCTCAACTCGCGAAATTTGCTGTTCGCGATTTTTGCGCAGATTTCAATTTTTAAAGCGTTTTTAATGGGGTTTTTGGGCATAATCTTGTTGGGTAAGTGTTCTAGCATGTAAATCTAAGCTTTACAAGTAATTTCAAAGAGTTTAAAGTTTCCATACCCCAAAATGGAAAATGAAGAAGATGAAGATGGTGGTGATCCTTAAGCTTGTTCTTGATGATGATGATGATCGACGATTTTGATGGTGATGTTTGCTGCTGCTGCCGATTCAAGTGGAAGAGGGGAAGAGAAGTAAGGGTTTTAAGAGGAGAGTGTGTGTGTGTTTATGTTGTGACAAAATGAAAGAAATGGGAAAAAATGGGGTTTAAAGAAGGTGGATCATGGGTCGGTGGGTTGGGTCGGGTCCACTGGTCTGGGCCGACCCACTTATGGCTCGGGCTCGTAGTCGGTTAAATCCCGCAGTCGTTTGCCCGATCTTTTAATCGTGTAATATTTTTAATATTATAAATATGTTAAAGTAAATCCGAAATATTTTTAACCGAAGTATTTATCAAAATACTTTATTTCAAGTTATAAAATTACAAAAATATCATTTTTTTTATTAATCCCTCGCTGGGGTGCGTTTCACGCGGTTTCATCGCATAGAATATGTTTTTAAACAATACGAAATTCGTGTAATATATTATCGTAATATATTATAGTAGATAATGTTTGTTTGGATCATTCCACATTATTTATAAACTTTGTCACCAACGTCCATAGTAAAATAATATCGGACCTCGTCCGGTTCATAAGTGTACGATTTAAACAAATCGCGTATGCGTGTATGTAATTACACAAAGTGTCACATATATTTAGAATATTACAAAACTAAATACATGTAATTACAAGTAGTTTAAGCACTAATTAAAGTCTTAATTTGGCGGGTGTCACATTCTCCCCTTGTTAAGAGAATTTCATCCCGAAATTAGCTTGAAGTCGCGGTGTGAGTAGAGTCTGTGAACAAGTGTGGATACTTCAGTCGCATTTTGTCTTCCCGTTCCCAAGTGAATTCAGGGTCACGCCTCGAATTCCACCGGACTTTAACAATGGGAATACGACTCTGTTTTAAACGTTTGACCTCTCGGTCCAGTATTTCCGCGGGTTCTTCGACAAAGTGTAGTTTGTTGTCAATGTGTATCTCATCGAGTGGTATAATCAGTGTCTCATCGAACAGACATTTCTTCAAGTTAGAAATGTGGAAGGTAGGGTGTACGCTACTGAGCTCAGGAGGTTGCTGTAGTCTGTAAGCCACGGGACCGATCCTCTCAAGGATTTCGAATGGCCCAATGTACCTGGGATTCAGTTTCCCACGTTAGCCAAAACGGATGACGCCTTTCCAAGGCGATACTTTCAGAAGTACTCGATCCCCAACTTGGAACTCGAGTTGTTTGCGTCTCACGTCAGCATAGCTTTTCTGACGATCACGTGCGGCTTTCAGCCGGTTTTGTATGCCGACGATCTTTTCAGTTGTTTCGTGTATGATTTCTGGACCGGTGAGTTGTGTATCCCCCACCTCAGTCCAACAGATAGGTGACCAGCACTTACGACCGTAAAGTGCCTCGAAGGGTGCAGCCTTAATGCTGGTGTGGTAGCTATTGTTGTACCAGAATTCGCACAATGGTAAGTGATTTTCCCAGTTTTTACCGAAGTCAACTACGCAGGCTCATAGCATATCCTCCAGTGTTTGAATGGTTCTTTCGCTTTGGCCGTCTGTTTGCGGGTGATAGGCTGTACTCATATCCAACTGGGTACCAAGAGATTTTTGTAACGATTACCAAAAGCGGGAAGTAAATCGGCTGTCTCTGTCGGAGATAATTGAGATGGGCACGCCGTGTCTTGACACGATTTCTTTCAGGTAGATTCGTGTCAAACGTTCCATCTTGTCAGTTTGTTTGATTGCCAGGAAGTGAGCAGATTTAGTGAGTCGGTCAACGATCACCCAAATGGTATCGCAACCGCTAGGTGTTTTTGGGAGTTTAGTAATGAAATCCATGGTGACTTGCTCCCATTTCCATTGTGGAATTTCCGGTTGTTGCAGCAAACCGGAAGGTTTCTGTTATTCAGCTTTGACTTTCGAGCAGGTGAGGCACTTGCTGACATAAGTAGCAATATCGGCTTTCATGTTGGGCCACCAATACAACTCTTTGATGCCATGATACATTTTGTCGGCACCGGGATGTATAGAGTATTTGGACTTGTGAGCTTCATCCATCACCAACGCCCGTAGGTTCGCAAAATTAGGTAACCAGGTTCGGTTCGAGAAGTATTTGGCCCCGTTAGGTTTTGTTTCAAGTTGTTTGTCATGCCCCGCAAGGCCTCATTTATCAAGTTTTCTGGTTTGCGTGCCTCGAGTTAAGCGGTTAGAATTTGATTGATAAGGTCATTGTGAATTGTCATACTGAGGGCTCGGACTCGAAGGGGTTTCACTCGTTCTTTTCGACTTAAGGCATCGGCAACAATGTTAGCCTTGCCGGATGGTAACGAATTTCACAGTCGTAATCAGTAAGTAGTTCGACCCAACGGCGTTGTCTCATGTTGAGATCCTTTTGATCGAAGATGTGTTGGAGACTTTTGTGATCCGTGAAGATTGTACACTTGGTACCGTATAAGTAATGTCTCCAGATTTTCAGGGCGAATACAACAGCCCCCAACTCCAGGTCAAGAGTTGTGTAATTCTTTTCGTGGACCTTGAGTTGTCGTGAGGCGTAAGCAATGACTTTGTCTCGTTGCATCAGCACGCAACCGAGACCTTGGTGTGAAGCATCACAGTATACCACGAAGTCATTGTTGCCTTCGGGTAAGGATATGATCGGTGCACTGCAAAGTTTTTGTTTAAGCCGTTGGAATGCTGACTCTTGATTTTCGTTCCAGTCAAACTTCTTTTCTTTCGGAGTCAGTGCAGTGAGAGGTTGGGCTATCTTTTGAAAAATTCTCAATGAATCGCCTATAGCATCCGGCGAGTCCTAAGAATTGGCGTACTTCAGTAGGTGTAGTAGGTGCTTGCCAACACTTGATAGCCTCGGATCAACATGAATTCCTTGACTGTCAATTACGTGTCCAAGGAATTGAACGGTTTGCATCCAGAACTCACACTTAGAGAATTTGGCGTATAACTCTTCGTGTTTGAGCAGCTCTAGGATGGTTTCAGGTGTTGCGTGTGCTCTTGTTCGTTGCGCGAGTAAATCAGAATGTCATCAATGAAAACGATAACAAACTTGTCAAGGTAAGGTTTGCACACCCGATTCATAAGGTCCATGAATACAGCTGTAACACCCCCAAATTTGGTGATTTGCGGAAGCTTGATTTGGGTGTTACTAATCAATAACAAAGCACAAAGATAAATAGCAAACGACTCTATATGCGTCGTTTTAACAAAATATATTGATAACTGAAATGTTTACAACGTTTAAAGCTTTACATAGCTCGAGTTAAATAAAATGAGATTTCAGTACATAAGTACTTATACAAAATATACTAATGCAAGAAAATCTCAATCGTCTGTATGCTGACTCGAGCTAAAGTCCTGAAGCAGAAACATCCTACTGCTGGGTACCTGCGATATATGCTAAAAGGTCAGCTATAAAGCCGGTGAGCTCACAGGTTTGAAATCAAGTAATATTGTATGAACCGCAAGATTTAAATAATGAATTGCATCCAGCAATTAAATAATGAATTGCATCCAGCAATTAAATGATAATCATCGTGTATACAGCCATGAGCACATAGTTGAGCTTAACTCGAGGGCCGGGTCCCCTATAGAGAATTCCGGGCGAGGTGCCTCCACGAATGCCTAATCAACATTCGTCTTCCCAAATATTAGTACGTCCGTTTACCCGGTTAGTGCTTGCTAACCCGAACGAGGAGGGTCAATCCTATATGGTACCATATACTAATATTCACGCTACAACGTATTAACAACTATGCTGACGGAGGACTTTAAATGATTAGTTTCGAAAAACTCATGTAGTATATGAAAAGTTGGTACTTGCGTTCACATGTTAAAAGTTGAGCAGTATATCACACCCCTGAGTAAAACAGTAAAAGAGGGGCTATGAAACTCACCTGAGTCTGTAAGCGTTTAAACAAACGTAAGTTGATTAGCCGAAATGAAGTCCAAAGACTTGTAACCTGAGGGTGTCCACGACACGCGATGGTTATAAATATGATTGGGTATCTCAAAAGATCACCTCAGTAGTTGTTCATCCAACTATAATGTCCAAATCTCCACTATTTGGTTGATACGTTTAAGTGTTTGAAAAGTGTACGGCCCGTTGGTGACGGATTTGTAATAATAATCTCAACTATTATTATTTTGATTTCGTGGCGTTTTACTTGAAAAATGTGTTTTGATTATGTTTTAGAAGCCGTTACGGAATCTAAGTACGGGGGTCCGGGGGCAGCGCCCCTGGTAGCGGGGTCCAAGGGGCGGCAGCCCCTGGCGGGGTCCAAGGGGCAGAGCCCCTGCCTGGGGTCGAGCTGCCAGGTCAGCTTGGAAAATTTTTATTTCTACTATATTGCTTTAAGGAAAAACGCATCTGGATCTGAATTTGGGTAAAATCGAGTGATAAATTTCGAGTCTCGACACTTAGTAAAAATCTGTGTTTTTGAGGTTCTGGTTTGTGCGACGTTGGGTGCGACGTCGCAGGTAGGATTGCGACGCTGAGCATGACGTCGCTAAAGGCGACGTTTCGCAATTTAATGCGACGTAGGGTGCTGCGTCGCTAATGCGACGTAGGTGATTTCTGCGACGTAGGGGCTTGCGTCGCTAAGTGCGACGTGGCGAGGTATTGGCGACGTTAAGGCTGACGTCGCTATATGCGACGTCGCAATTTAATGCGACGTTGTGACTGACGTCGCACTATGCGACGTCACGAGGGGTTTTGCGACGTAGAAGCTGACGTCGCATAAATTCTGGGCCAAATGCGACGTAGCGGTCTGTTGGCCGGAAAATGTGTCGAAAACGAGTTTTTCGGTTTCCGTTCGGTCCAAAACTTTTACCCAACCCTTATAGGGACATTATAAGTTGTTACAAACTACTAGAAAGTGAAAACACTTAAAAACGAGAGATTTCGGGATTTGTCGGAAACTTACAAAGTGTCGGATTAAAAATCCGAAAAGATAGGATGATAGATCGTGTCGCGGTGGTCGTGAATCTCTAAAAATCTTGAAGATCCGAAGTCGTTTGATATGTTTATTTTGCGATTTAGTGCGATTTTAGGAGGTGGTGGTGGTTGGTGGAATTGAAAGAAAAGAGAGAAAAGAGAGGAAGGAGAGAGAAGAGAGTTGAGTGAAATGAGAGGAGGAGGGAAAGAGTTGGGGGTTTTACCTCCAACTTTCAGTCTCCGTTTCCCCGCGCGGTGTTCGTTTGCTCCGTCGTTTAAACGTTAAATAATTATTTTTCATATTAATTGGTACGTTTTAAATACAAATTTATTACGCGATGTTTTATTTAATTATTTTACAAATAAGTTTATATTTGAATTATAAATGTATAAGTTTGTTTATTTGGTTTGTGCGTTTTAACATTTTAAATTGTGTAACTTTCTGTTTGTACGATACGTATAAATACGAAATATTATTATAATAATATTTTTGACATAACCCGTTATTTAATAAAATTTGTCACCAACGTCCATATTAAATAGAATCGAAATACATTCGATTTAAATTGCGTACGATTTAACCAAATCGCATTTTCGTATATATTCAACAATATATATAATTCGATACATTAATTAGCCTAACAAGGAACTAATTACATGTATTAACATCTGATTAGGCACTAAATACTAGTCCTAATTTGGCGGGTGTTACATTCTCCCCCTGTTAGAAGAATTTCGTCCCGAAATTTAGCTCGAAGTCGTGTTTGATGTGGACTCAGTGAAGAGTTGAGGATATTTGAGTCGCATTTGGTCTTCCCGTTCCCAGGTGAATTCCGGACCACGCCGCGAATTCCATCTGACCTTGACGATGGGAATACGACTTTGTTTCAGTTGTTTGACCTCACGGTCCATAATTTCAGCGGGTTCCTCAACGAAGTGAAGTTTATCGTCAACACGAATTTCATCTAATGGAATGATAAGTGTCTCATCAGATAGACACTTCTTCAGATTTGAAATATGAAAAGTAGGGTGCACGCTGCTGAGTTCGGATGGCAGCTGCAATCGATAAGCTACGGGGCCAATCCGTTCGAGGATCTCAAAAGGCCCGATGTACCGGGGATTCAACTTCCCGCGTTTGCCAAAACGGATGACGCCTTTCCAAGGCGATACTTTTAAGAGTACTCGATCCCCAACTTGGAACTCGAGTGGTTTGCGTCTCACGTCAGCATAACTTTTCTGACGATCACGTGCGGCTTTGAGTCTGTTTTGGATTTCCACAATTTTCTCAGTGGTGGCGTGAATGAGTTCAGGACCAGTGAGTTGACTATCTCCCACTTCAGTCCAACAGATCGGTGATCGGCACTTACGACCGTACAGTGCCTCAAAAGGTGCAGCCTTAATGCTGGCGTGATAGCTGTTATTGTACGAGAATTCGCACAACGGTAGATGTTTTTCCCAGTTTGTACCGAAATCAACTACGCAGGCTCGTAGCATGTCTTCCAGTGTTTGAATGGTTCGTTCACTTTGGCCATCGGTTTGAGGATGGTACGCGGTACTCATATCGAGACGGGTACCCAAAGCTTTTTGAAGTGATTGCCAAAAGTGAGAGGTGAAACGGGCATCTCTGTCAGAGATGATTGAGGTTGGAACACCGTGATGAGAAATGATTTCCTTGATGTAGATTTGTGTAAGGCGTTCCATTTTATCGTTTTCTTTGATTGCCAGGAAATGAGCAGATTTGGTGAGACGATCGACGATCACCCAAATGGTATCGTAACCGCTCGACGACTTGGGTAGTTTGGTTATGAAATCCATGGCAATTTGATCCCATTTCCATTCAGGGATTTCAGGCTGTTGGAGTAAACCGGGAGGTTTCTGATGTTCGGTTTTGACTTTCGAGCAAGTAAGACACTTGCTGATATAAGTGGCGATTTCGGCTTTCATGTTTGGCCACCAATAAAATTCCTTGATGCCGTGGTACATCTTATCGGATCCAGGATGAATAGAATATTTAGACTTGTGAGCCTCGTCCATCACCAAGTCTCGTAGGTTCCCAAAACTAGGCAACCATATTCGGTTTGAGAAATACCTAATCCCGTTAGGTTTGATTTCAAATTGTTTGTCAATGCCCCGGAAGGCTTCATTTTTGATGTTTTCAGGTTTCAAGGCTTCGATCTGAGCGGTATGAATTTGAATGGTAAGATCGTTATGAATGGTCATACTGAGGGCTCGGACTCGAAGTGGTTTAGGTCGTTCCTTTCGACTGAGGGCATCAGCTACAACATTAGCCTTCCCTGGATGGTACTTGATCTCACAATCGTAATCGGTAAGCAACTCGACCCAACGACGTTGCCTCATATTGAGATCCTTCTGGTCGAAGATATGTTGGAGACTTTTGTGGTCGGTAAAGATAGTGCACTTAGTGCCGTAGAGATAATGTCTCCAGATTTTGAGAGCAAAAACGACAGCTCCAAGCTCGAGATCATGAGTGGTGTAGTTCTTTTCGTGAATTTTTAGCTGTCGTGAGGCATAAGCAATGACCTTGTCTCGTTGCATCAGCACGCAACCAAGACCTTGGTGAGAAGCATCGCAGTATACCACGAAGTCATCGGTGCCTTCGGGTAGTGAAAGAATTGGAGCACTGCAAAGCTTTTGTTTCAGAAGTTGGAACGCTGACTCTTGTTTCTCGGTCCAAACGAACCTTTTGTCCTTCTGAGTCAGTACCGTGAGTGATTGAGCTATTTTAGAGAAGTTTTCGATAAATCGCCGATAGTACCCAGCAAGACCCAAGAATTGTCGTACTTCAGTTGCAGAGGTGGGTGCTTGCCAGTCTTTGATAGCCTCGATTTTTGCTGGGTCAACGTGAATTCCCTGACTGTCGATCACGTGACCAAGAAATTGAACAGTTTGTATCCAGAACTCACACTTAGAGAATTTGGCATAAAGCTCCTCGTGTCTAAGGAGTTCAAGGATGGTTTTGAGGTGTTGCGCATGTTCTTGCTCGTTGCGCGAGTAAATGAGTATGTCATCGATAAAGACAATGACAAACTTATCGAGGTAAGGTTTGCACACCCGGTTCATGAGGTCCATGAATACAGCCGGTGCGTTGGTTAGACCAAAGGGCATCACTTGGAATTCGTAGTGCCCGTAACGAGTTCTGAAAGCAGTTTTTGAAATATCAGTGTCGCGAACTCGTAACTGATGATAACCTGATCGCAGGTCGATTTTTGAGTAGAAACTTGAACCCTGAAGTTGGTCGAATAGATCATCAATGCGAGGAAGTGGGTATCGGTTTTTGACGGTCAATTTGTTCAACTCTCGGTAATCGATGCACATTCGGAATGAACCGTCCTTCTTTTTGACAAATAAGACCGGAGCTCCCCAAGGTGAAGAACTCGGTCTAATGAATCCACGATCCAGAAGTTCCTGTAACTGAGAGGACAACTCCTGAAGTTCGGATGGGGCTAAACGGTATGGTGCGCGGGCTACCGGTGCGGCACCCGGCACGAGGTCGATTGAGAACTCAACCTGTCTAAGCGGAGGTAGACCAGGTAGTTCTTCTGGAAAGACTTCGGGAAAGTCTCTAACAATTGGCACATCTCCAAGTCGCTTCTCCTCCGACTTCTTCTCTGTGATGTGTGCGAGTATGGCAGGGTAACCCTTTCTCAGAAATTTTCGGGTTTTTAAGCAGGAGATTATATTGAGTCCCGTCCCACCGGTCTCCCCCTGTATGATCAAGGTTCCACCGACGGCGAGTGGGATACGGACGATCTTATCGTGACAAATGATTTCAGCTCGATGTTTGGACAACCAGTCCATTCCAATAATGACGTCGAAACTTCCGATTTCAATGGGTATAAGGTCGATCGAAAAGATTTCGTCAGCTAGGTTTAAAGTGCAATTAGGTATCACACTGGTGGTTTCTACAAGTTTTCCATTGGCTAGCTCTACAGTGTACTTAACATCTAAGGCAACAGGAGTGATGTCAAGTAATGGGCAAAAATCATCGGAGATAAAGCTTCTATCAGCACCAGTATCAAATAGAACAGAAGCAGTTAAGTTGTTGAGGAGGAACATACCCGAGACCACATTCGGGTCTTGGCGGGCGTCCCCAGATTTGATGACGAAAGCTCTGCTGCGGGTGTTGTTGTTGTTGTTGCGGTTGTTGTTATTGTTGTTCTTCAGTTTTGGGCACGAGTCTCTGAAATGCCCGGGTTTTCCACACTCAAAGCATACTTTGGGTGGTCTGGTGTTGTTGTTGGAATTGTTGTTGGTAGGTGAGCGGCAATCTTTGGTGAGGTGGCCGTACCTCTTGCAGTTGTTGCAAAAGGGACCACAGGAACCCTCATGGTGACGGCTGCACTTGGGACAATATGGTTTGCTCCCCGTGTAACCCCGGATGATGTCAGTGGTGGTGTTGTAAGCTTTGATGGTGTCGGGTTTCTTGTTTTGTTGGTTGGAGTGGTTGTTGTGGTAGTCAGACCACTTGCGTTTGTTGTTTTGGGAGGATGAAGTGGGTGGTTCAGAATCTTGGCTCATAGACATCAGGTCTTGGGCCAATGAGATTGCACCGTCAATGGTGGTTGGTTTGGAAGAGATGACGTGTCCCCGAACAAAATCAGGGAGACCAAGAGCGTACTTCCTGATTTTATCAGGTTCAGTGCTTACCATAGCTGGGCGGAGAGCAGCTAGTTGTTGAAACCTGGTGGTATAACCATCGATGTCACCACCCTGAACCTTTAAGTTCCAGAACTCCTCATCCAGCTTTTGGAGTTTGGCGATAGAGCAGTACTTGGCAGTGAGTTTGGCTTTCAATTCCTCCCAAGTGATTTGGTAGGCAATGTCAGCACCCACTGATTGGGTATATGAATTCCACCAAGAGTGGGCATCATCTTCAAGAGAGCAGGTGGCGAAGTTTACTTTGTCGTTCTCCGCGCATTTGCTGACACGGAAAACAGTTTCCATTTTCTCGAACCATCTGATTAGTCCGATGGCTCCTTCAGAACCCTTGAAACTCGAGGGTTTGCAGCTTTGAAAGTCCTTGTAAGAACAAGGTTTGGTGGTAGAGGTTCCAGCGGTATCGCTGTTTCTTGTGGAGTTGGGTGGGGTATTCCGAGCTAAGGCTTCAGTAACAGCCTGGGTTATGAGTGACGTAATCTGAGCATCAGTGTAAGGTCTGGTCTTTGGCGGCATGATTCTTCAATAAAAGAAATGAAGATACATGAGATTTTGTAAGAAAGTTGTATTTATTTCAGATGTACATGTATAAAGGTGGTAATACATAACATCAATATGAAAAAGAATTTTGGCAATTAATATGAGTTGAACAACAAGAAATATTTGATAGCTAATACGAGTTCAAAGGTTACATCCTACAGATGTATTACAAAAGGCGTCGGGAATTGTTACATCCGACCGAGTTATAGAGTAGCGCGTAGATAGTTACTAGATTACAGGGTAGATTACAAGACAAAGACTACACTAGTCTTAACGTAGATTAATTTGTTCCATCATCGTGACAAGACGGTCCACAGTGTTTGCAAGCCTGCTAGCTTGTCGGGCGTTGTCTTCTGCTAGTGCAAGTCGTTGTGTTAGTCCACGCGCATATTCTTCTGCCTCAAGTGAGCGTTGCACACATTCATCCATCCTTTGTTGCAGAAGGGCATTTTCCACCCTTATTTCTATTATTTGATTACGAAGGATATCCATGTTGTTGTTAGTGGTTTCAAGATCGTCGGAGACTTGTTCTATGCGTTCGAGGGATGTAAGTCTCCAGTTTTCGTTTGTTTCCTGCAACACGACATCCATGGTGCGAAGTCGTTGCTCGTGTTGATTCACCCTAGCGGCTAGAGCCGGCAAGGTGGAGTGAGTGGAGTACGGGCCAGCTCGAGGCAACCTGGAGTTCCTCCTTGCTACCCTTGGGTTCTGCGACCCGGATTGAGAACGAGATGAATTTGATGGTGTGTTTGCCATTTCTGAGACAAAGCGTTAGTAAGATTGAGGCCTATATTCATATAGTTCCTATATAATATAGCCTATTGAGTGTCTAGCATAAACATGTTTAAGTCTCGGTTCTCTCGAGGTCAGAGTCTTCTATTGTATCCTGTTCAGCCATAACTACTTTCAGATCTTACATCATCTTTGCTTAATTGTACATAGTTGATCAGGCTATGTTAAATTAAACTCGTATGCTGTAATCCCTGAACCAGTCATACCTAATAAGGAATACTGCCTAATGGTCATAGTCTAGGCCCACTAAATGCAACCTAGTTCACTATAACCTTAGGCTCTGATACCAATCTGTAACACCCCCAAATTTGGTGATTTGCGGAAGCTTGATTTGGGTGTTACTAATCAATAACAAAGCACAAAGATAAATAGCAAACGACTCTATATGCGTCGTTTTAACAAAATATATTGATAACTGAAATGTTTACAACGTTTAAAGCTTTACATAGCTCGAGTTAAATAAAATGAGATTTCAGTACATAAGTACTTATACAAAATATACTAATGCAAGAAAATCTCAATCGTCTGTATGCTGACTCGAGCTAAAGTCCTGAAGCAGAAACATCCTACTGCTGGGTACCTGCGATATATGCTAAAAGGTCAGCTATAAAGCCGGTGAGCTCACAGGTTTGAAATCAAGTAATATTGTATGAACCGCAAGATTTAAATAATGAATTGCATCCAGCAATTAAATAATGAATTGCATCCAGCAATTAAATGATAATCATCGTGTATACAGCCATGAGCACATAGTTGAGCTTAACTCGAGGGCCGGGTCCCCTATAGAGAATTCCGGGCGAGGTGCCTCCACGAATGCCTAATCAACATTCGTCTTCCCAAATATTAGTACGTCCGTTTACCCGGTTAGTGCTTGCTAACCCGAACGAGGAGGGTCAATCCTATATGGTACCATATACTAATATTCACGCTACAACGTATTAACAACTATGCTGACGGAGGACTTTAAATGATTAGTTTCGAAAAACTCATGTAGTATATGAAAAGTTGGTACTTGCGTTCACATGTTAAAAGTTGAGCAGTATATCACACCCCTGAGTAAAACAGTAAAAGAGGGGCTATGAAACTCACCTGAGTCTGTAAGCGTTTAAACAAACGTAAGTTGATTAGCCGAAATGAAGTCCAAAGACTTGTAACCTGAGGGTGTCCACGACACGCGATGGTTATAAATATGATTGGGTATCTCAAAAGATCACCTCAGTAGTTGTTCATCCAACTATAATGTCCAAATCTCCACTATTTGGTTGATACGTTTAAGTGTTTGAAAAGTGTACGGCCCGTTGGTGACGGATTTGTAATAATAATCTCAACTATTATTATTTTGATTTCGTGGCGTTTTACTTGAAAAATGTGTTTTGATTATGTTTTAGAAGCCGTTACGGAATCTAAGTACGGGGGTCCGGGGGCAGCGCCCCTGGTAGCGGGGTCCAAGGGGCGGCAGCCCCTGGCGGGGTCCAAGGGGCAGAGCCCCTGCCTGGGGTCGAGCTGCCAGGTCAGCTTGGAAAATTTTTATTTCTACTATATTGCTTTAAGGAAAAACGCATCTGGATCTGAATTTGGGTAAAATCGAGTGATAAATTTCGAGTCTCGACACTTAGTAAAAATCTGTGTTTTTGAGGTTCTGGTTTGTGCGACGTTGGGTGCGACGTCGCAGGTAGGATTGCGACGCTGAGCATGACGTCGCTAAAGGCGACGTTTCGCAATTTAATGCGACGTAGGGTGCTGCGTCGCTAATGCGACGTAGGTGATTTCTGCGACGTAGGGGCTTGCGTCGCTAAGTGCGACGTGGCGAGGTATTGGCGACGTTAAGGCTGACGTCGCTATATGCGACGTCGCAATTTAATGCGACGTTGTGACTGACGTCGCACTATGCGACGTCACGAGGGGTTTTGCGACGTAGAAGCTGACGTCGCATAAATTCTGGGCCAAATGCGACGTAGCGGTCTGTTGGCCGGAAAATGTGTCGAAAACGAGTTTTTCGGTTTCCGTTCGGTCCAAAACTTTTACCCAACCCTTATAGGGACATTATAAGTTGTTACAAACTACTAGAAAGTGAAAACACTTAAAAACGAGAGATTTCGGGATTTGTCGGAAACTTACAAAGTGTCGGATTAAAAATCCGAAAAGATAGGATGATAGATCGTGTCGCGGTGGTCGTGAATCTCTAAAAATCTTGAAGATCCGAAGTCGTTTGATATGTTTATTTTGCGATTTAGTGCGATTTTAGGAGGTGGTGGTGGTTGGTGGAATTGAAAGAAAAGAGAGAAAAGAGAGGAAGGAGAGAGAAGAGAGTTGAGTGAAATGAGAGGAGGAGGGAAAGAGTTGGGGGTTTTACCTCCAACTTTCAGTCTCCGTTTCCCCGCGCGGTGTTCGTTTGCTCCGTCGTTTAAACGTTAAATAATTATTTTTCATATTAATTGGTACGTTTTAAATACAAATTTATTACGCGATGTTTTATTTAATTATTTTACAAATAAGTTTATATTTGAATTATAAATGTATAAGTTTGTTTATTTGGTTTGTGCGTTTTAACATTTTAAATTGTGTAACTTTCTGTTTGTACGATACGTATAAATACGAAATATTATTATAATAATATTTTTGACATAACCCGTTATTTAATAAAATTTGTCACCAACGTCCATATTAAATAGAATCGAAATACATTCGATTTAAATTGCGTACGATTTAACCAAATCGCATTTTCGTATATATTCAACAATATATATAATTCGATACATTAATTAGCCTAACAAGGAACTAATTACATGTATTAACATCTGATTAGGCACTAAATACTAGTCCTAATTTGGCGGGTGTTACAACAGCCGATGCGTTGGTTAAGCCAAATGGCATCACTTGGAATTCGTATTGCCCGTAGCGAGTTCGGAAAGCTGTTTTCGGGATATCGTCATCACGAACTCGGAGTTGGTGATAACCTGACCGCAGATCGATCTTTAAGTAGAAACTGACCCCTGAAGTTGGTCGAACAGGTCATCAATGCGGGGAAGTGGGTAACGGTTCTTGACAGTTAATTTGTTGAGTTCACGGTAGTTGATGCACATGCGGAAAGAACCGTCTTTCTTTTTCACAAACAGGACCGGAGCTCCCCAAGGTGAGGAACTTGGTCGGATAAATCCCTTGTCCAGGAGTTCCTGTAACTGAGTAGACAACTCCTGAAGTTCAGATGGGGCTAGTCGGTAAGGTGCTCGTGCCACAGGTGCTGCACCGGGCACAAGATCAACAGAGAATTCGACTTGTCTAGTTGGTGGTAGGCCAGGCAAGTCTTCAGGAAAGACTTCGGGGAAGTCTCGAACAATAGGCACATCCTCAAGTCGCTTCTCATCCGACTTTTTCTCCATGACGTGTGCGAGGATCGCCTGGTACCCTTTTCTCAAGTATTTTTAGGTTTTTGTACAGGAAAAGATGTTTAGTCTCGTCCCACCGGTCTCCCCTTGTATGATCAAAGTTCCACCGATGACGAGAGGATTGCGTATGATTTTCTCAAAACAGAAGATCTTGGCTCGGTGTTTGGATAACCAATCTATACCGACGATGATGTCAAAGCTGCCGATCTCGAAGGGTATCAAGTCAATGGAAAAGAGTTCATTAGCTAATTAAAGTGCAATTAGGTATCACACTGTCGGCCTCAATAAGTTTTCAGTTTGCCAATTCTAATGTGTACTTAGAATCTAAGGCAATAGGTGTAGTGTCAAGTAGTGGATAAAACTCATCAGAAATAAAGCTCTTATCAGCACCAGTATCAAATAACACAAAAGCAGTCAAGTTGTTGAGAAGTAACGTACCCGTGACCACATTCGGGTCTTGACGGGCCTCCCCAGATTTCAGCACAAAAGCTCTTCCTCGAGCGTTGTTGTTGTTCTTGTTGTTTTTCAGCTTCGGGCAATCTTTTCTGAAATGCCCAGTACTGTTGCACTTAAAGCAGGCCTTCGGTGCAGAAGTGTTGGTGCCAGTGATGTTTGATTGGCAATCCCTAGCCAAGTGTCCGAATTTGTTACACTTACTACAGGGGTAAGAACCGTCATGGTGAAGATTACATTTAGAGCAGTATGGTTTGGTTCCGATATACCCCTTCCTGTCATCAGAACCAGTAGCATAAGCCTTAACAGTCATAGGCCTTTTGTTGTGTTGTTGGTTCTGGTTGTTGTTCCCGGTCCATTTCCGTTTGTTGTTGTCACTAGAAGATGGGGCTGGTGTCTCACGGCGAACAATCATAGCCATGAGTTCATGTGCCATACGGATGGCACTCTGAATGTCTGTTGGTTTGGATGAGGCAACGTTCCCCTAGATGTTTTCCGGGAGTCCGCGTATGTACCTCTTAATACGCTTGCGCTCGGGATCAACCATAGAAGGACAGAGGAGCGCAAGTTGTTGAAATCTGGTGGTATAGCTGGTGATATCGGTTCCCTGAACCGACAAATTCCAGAACTCCTCTTCCAATCGCTGGAGTTCTTCGTTTGGACAGTACTCATCGGTGAGCTTCTTCTTTAGGTCCTCCCATGGGATTTGATATGCAATGTCAATGCCCACAGCCTGAGCATATGTGTTCCACCATTTCAGGGCACCTTCAAGGAAAGTGCAGGTGGCGTACTTAACTTTGCAGTCCTCGGGACAGTTGCAAATCCGAAAGACTGATTCCATTTTCTCGGCCCATCGAATCAATCCTATGGCCCCTTCAGTAACCTTGAAGTTCAAGGGTTTACAGTTTAAGAAATCCTTGTATAAGCAAGGCCTTACTGGAGGACCATTTACAGCTGTGTCTTCGCCGCCTGAACTTGGCTGTCGGGCAGCTAGAGCTTGAGTCACACTCTGTGCAATAAGTTGAGCTATTTCGATATCGCTGTACGTGTGTCGTCGTGGAGGCATCGTGCTGAATAACAAGGAAAAAGATAGGTAAGATATGTGCACAAGGTTATGATATATCACATGCGTATGTATATATAAGGAGGTAGTATACAACAGCACCAAGTGATAACCATAATTCATAAGATAATAAGATTGGATTCCGTACAATACATGAGTTTCAAAAGATTACAGAATATCGAGTTTACAAAAGATAACTAGTTGAGCACATCCTGTGTCAATAGGTTACAAATAGAGTCTTAAACTAATTTCGGCGCGGATTTGATGGTGGAAGCAGTGTGACAACTCGTTCCATAGTTTCCGTAAGTCTACTAACCATCCTGTTAGTTTCTTCAGCCATTGCCAAGCGTTGTTCCAGTGAGCGTGAATAGTCCTCGATTTCCCGCAAGCGTGTTTCACACTGTCTCGGTCTGGTTTGTAAAACTGTGATTTCATTTGTGTTGCCGATCACTTGATTGTGAACAACTCCCATAGTTTCGGTAACGTCTTCCTGGTCTAGGTACATTTGAGCAATCCGGCCTTGAGCCAGTCCCATCCAGTTCTCTCGGGTTTCTTGTTGTTCTATTTCCATGTCGTGTAGCATGCGTTCGTGACGGTGCACTCGAGCAGCTAACACAGGAACGGTGAGGTGTGTAGGTTCATGGGTGTAAGGAGAGAGATCCATGGCTGCATATCTTTCAGTGTCAGCAGGGATTTCTATGTTTTCTTTGATTCTCCAAGTGGCAACAGCCGTAGGCAACCAGCTCCATTGGTGAGCAGTTTCCCGATGACGATCTATAGCAGATACGTTTCCTGTGACGGCAGGATTGTGATATGGCCTAACTCAGAGTGAGCTACCAGTGCGTCTAGCCACGAGTGGTTCTGAGTGGCTGCGACGTGAGCGAGAGAGAGATGGTGAAGTACGTGCAGTTTGTCTAGATGATGAGTCTGCCATTTCTGTGGCAAAAGCGTTAGTAAATGAGGCCTATATATATATATATATATATATATATATATATATATATATATATATATATATATCATATAATATAGCCTAGTGTGTCTAGCACAAACAAGTAATGGTCCCGTTTCTCTAGTAGTCTGAGTCAACTAGTGTATCCCTGTCCAACATAACCGTTTCAGACCTCACATCATCTTCCCTTAGTTGTACATAGTTGATCAGGCTATGTTAAATTAAAGTCGGATTATGTAATTCCTGAACCAGTCATACCTAATAAGGAAATATTGCCTAACGGTCATAGTCTAGGCCACTAAATGCAACCTAGTTCGCTATAACCTTAGGTTCTGATACCAATCTATAACACCCCCAAATTCTGGGTTTAGCGGAAGCAAGCGTTGGGGTGCTACTAATCAAGTATCAACAGCACAAAGTATACAGCAAACGACCTCTAAATGAGACGTTTAAAAATAGTTACATTTCCAATATAAAATTGTTTGAAACCATAATGTTTTCGGTTACAAAAATGTAGTTCCCTAGAGTCCACGCGTGTAGCGGGAGATTCTATTACATAATCATAATATATAAAAGATAATGCTAAGAATCTCCGTTAAATGCAATGTAGAAATCATGCGACTCTAGCTAGTGTCCAGGGCAATCCTACTCCGTATGTGTACCTGAGATACAAAGCTAAAAAGTGTCAACCAAAAAGGTTGGTGAATCTTACAGGTTTAGTATTAAATAATCGTTATGAACCACAAGTATGTACCAGTCTTGCTATCAAGCAAAGTATGTAATTAAATCAGTAGGATAAGAGCGTTTCTAGCCTTTCACCTATTAGCTTTAGTTTTTGTGTGTGTTGATGGATATCACAGGCACCTCTATTTATAGGTAAAGGCAAGGACCCTCTCATATGGAAACCGAATCAATCTCTTCCATCAAGAGATTCTCAAATCAATCACAATAAATGTGACTAACAACTTATTTCATTTCCTTTATTACTTTATGGAAACTACACAATCATTAAACAAAAGATTACATTAGATTTGATCATCTTAATTATCTAATATGTGGTCCATAAATAAAAGATTCTTACATATTAGCCTTGTTCATGACATAAGTAAATAAGGTTTTGCTAACGTGTGCTCCCATGGCATACGTTAAGATGCAATCAATGAACTCGTAATTTTCGTATATATCAGAATATGTAATTAAAATATGCATAAAAAAGTAATTATTAGATTGAATTAATGAGTATTAAATGCAAATTCTGATATTTAAAGAAATTACGAGTTCATTAAATGCTCCTTAACGTGTGCCACAGAGGTATACGTTAGCAAAATCCAAGTAGGGTTTTGCTAAACATATCCCTAAGGTCTTCTTATAAGAAACTCAAATGTATATATTATACTCAAATGTTACTTTTATAATCTAAAATATCATTAAATATATGTTTTTAAAAAGAAACTTTGAGTTTATTCAATGCAAAATTCAAATTTATTAAGTATAATTATGATAAAAATAACATGTTTTACATCAATTAATGAACATTTGAGTTTCTTATAAGAAGCCCTTAGGGCTTTGTTTAGCAAAATCCAAATGTTTAAACTAACTATAAATATATCTAGACAATAAATAAGTATCCATGTTTCCATAATAAACATGAATCTATGATTTATAAATAGAAAGTGACATTGTGATTGAACATTAGGTCATTAACATAGAAATTTTAAAGGTTATTAAATGTTTCGACTTTCGAGTGTATTTAAGGTAAGTCTAAACATTGTCCGAAAGACATTGTTTATCAAAAACCTTTTTCTTAATGGGCAAGGTGAAAATGACTCTTGGCCCAGATAGACATGGCTGTTGTTTCCGTTTGGGCTTATCATTAAATAAAAGAGGCTTATATGTAGGCCTATAAGTGAATTAAACGTTCACCGAATAATTCACCAACCGTTCGGCGGGAAGTTCATTTATGTTCGTTCATTTCGTTATATGAACGAACATGAACAAAATTTTACGTTCGTGTGATTATATGAATGAACATGAACATAGGTCTCGTTCATTTATTTACGTTCATGAACGTTCGATAACAAATTCGTAAACGTTCGATAACATGTTCGTTTGTTAACTAATAGTTTAATTAAAGTAATACATATTTGTATATCTTATTTTAATCTAATCTAAATTTAAATTCTAAATATAATACAATTAAACATTTCGATATTTTTACCTTTCACATTTGTAACCCACTTCCCTCTCAGATGTTCCATCTACTCCACATACCTACACTTAGATGTGTCTCTCTCTCTCTCTCTCTCTCTCTCTATATATATATATATATATATATATATATATATATATATATATATATATATATATAACAATACAAGAAGTCCATCAACTCAACCATCAAAGTTATTTGAAAATTTTCATTATTTGCTTTATACTTTTTATTATTACTATGTTTAACACATTGAAATTCATTGTTTTCATTATAGTTTGGTTTATGTTACTAATAATTTTCATTTTTAATGATTATTGCACATTTTTTTAATTTAACATTATTAAGTTACTAGTTACTAATATAATTCTATTATACAAATAGGCCTGTCAATGGGGCAGATCAGGTCGGATCTTGACAAGATCCATTTACATGGGTCTGGGTCTAGCCCATTAGTTATTGGATCATGATCCGATCCAAGATCCAACTAAATTAATGGATCTAGATCTGGGTCGACCCATTTAATGTAAAAAAATTAGAAATTTTTTATTTCATTTAATAAGGAATGTTAATACAAAATAAGGGTAGGGTTCAAATGAGAATAGGAATTTGTGTGAGAATGAGAGAACCAATGATATCAAGCCATGTGTACAAAGAGAATGTTCCACATGTACAAAACCCATTTACCCCCAACCTCAATTATCTCACAAACGACAAATCAAAAAATTATGAAAATTACACCATTAAATTCGCCGTTTTCTCCTCTCCGATTTGCCGTCCCTCAAGACATACTTTCGAAAAGTTTTTTTTTTTTTTTCATTTTTTTGGTGGGTTTCACATTTACTAACACATGTGTTAAAGTGTTGCGTTTAGGGTTTAGGGTTTGTGGTTTAGGGGTTAGGGTTTAGGGTTTAGGGTTTGAAGTTTTGGGTTTCTCCCCGAAACCCCAAACCTCAAACCCTAAACCCTAAACCCTAAACCACAAACCCTAAACCCTAAACCATTTACAAAACGCTAAACCCTAAATCTTTCTAAACCCTAAACCTTGAACCCCTTCTAAACCCTAAAGCCTAAACCCTTATAAACCCTAAACCCTAAACCTAACCGTAAACCCAAACCCAAACCCAAACCACAAATTAAATGTACAACTAATCACTAACACATGTGTTACTAATTTGTGAAACCCACCAAAAAATCAGAAATTTTTTTTTTGTCAAAAGTATGCCTTGAGGGACGGCAAATCGAAGAGGAGAAAACGCTGAATTTTATGGTGCAATTTTCATGATTTTTCGACTTACCGTTTGTGAGATATTTAATTTTTAAAAATGTGGAGGAGAGAGAATAAAGTGTGGAGGAGAGAGAATAAAGTGACACATGGCAGAAATCTGTTGGTTCCCTCATTCTCACCCAAAATTGGTGTACTCATTTGAACCTTACTCTACAAAATAAACCAAATATATCTTTAGAAAATTTTCATTTATTTACTAAAATTCAACCAATAGTATCAAAACATTGAAACATTAGTATATCCTAATAATTTAGATCATTCGATTAGTTAGTTTTACAGCGTGAATCATTTTCAATTATATGCGGATCGATTGATAAATTGTGTACGTACCGTTTAATAATTTTGTTATGTCCATTATATATATATATGAAACTTGACATAAACATCATTTTTAATTTTCACAAATAACAATTGTCACATAACGAAAAAGTATATTATTTGTAAAGTAGTTGTATATAAAAAAAATTAATTGTTATTTTTTTTAACTTAAATGGGTCGATCCAAGTAGAGATTCATCTAAATGGGTCGACCCATTGGATCTTTTATTGGGTTCAGGGATCCATTTTTTCGACCCATTGGATCACATAAATGGGATGGAGTGGGTCGGATCTAGATCAGGATCTGCCCAATTGACACCCCAATATACAAACGGTTGTGTATTGCATGGGCTAAAATGCTAGTAAAATATATAATTATATATAGGAGTGATGATAAAGTTTTAATGAGACAAATTAGGAGAAAATTATTGTGAGTCACCCTCCGTGTATGTAGGCCTCCGAGATTGTTTTTTGTTTATTCCTTTCTTCTTTGTCATTTTCACTTCTATTAATTCATATTTATACGAATAAAGCTACAATTTGTGGCTTCAATTAAAACATTCATCTATTGCAAACATACCATATAAGTAGGCCTATAAACGAACACGAACGAAACATATTTGTGTCGTTCCTTAAGGTTTAGCGAACAAACGAATGAAAACGAACGGATAAGCGAACAAGATTAGTTGTTCATGTTCGTACACTAAGAAAAATTGTTTGATTACGAACATAAACGAACGTATATATAGTTTAATGTATTTATTCGTTAATTAATACCTTAAACGAACCTCAACGAATACAAACAATATATTTATACACACAATATTATATATTTATATATATATATATATATATATATATATATATATATATATATATATATATATATATATATATATATATATATATATATAGAGAGAGAGAGAGAGAGACGGACACATCTAAGTGGAGGTGTGTGGGAGTAGATGGAACATCTGAGAGGGAATTGTGGGGTACAAATTTGAAAGGTAAATGTTTAATACTATTATATTTAGAATTTAAATTTAGATCAGATTAAAATAAGATATACAAATATGTATTACTTTAATTAAACTATAAGTTAACAAACAAAACATGTTATCGAACGTTTACAAATTTGTTATCGAACATTTATGAATGTAAATAAATGAACGAAACCTATGTTCATTTTCATTCATATAATCAAACGAACGTAAAATTTTATTCATGTTCGTTCATATAATGAAACGAATGAACATAAACGAACTTCCCGCTGAATGGTTGGTGAATTATATTGTTAGGTGAACGTTTAATTCGCTTACAGGCCTACATATAAGCCTCTTTTATTTAATGATAATCCCAAACGGAAACAACAACTATGTCTATTTGGGCCAAGAGTCATTTTCACCATGCCCAATTTGAAAAAGGTTTTTGATAAACAATGCCTTTGGGGGCAATGTTTAGACTTACCTTAAATACGTACACTCGAAAGTTGAAACATTTAATTACCTTTAAAATTTCCATGTTAATGTTCAATCACAATATCACCTTCTATTTATAAATCATAGATTCATGTTTATTATAAAAACATGGATACTTATTTATTGTCTAGATATATTTGTAGTTAGTTATTTGGATTTTGCTAAATAAAGCTTTAAGGGTTTCTTATAAGAAACTCAAACGTGCAATTAATTGATGTAAAACATGCCATTTTTATTCATAATTATACTTAATAAACTTGAATTTTGCATTGAATAAACTCAAAGTTTCCTTTTAAAAAACATATATTTTAATGATATTTTAGATTATAAAAGGAATATTTGAGTATAATAAATACATTTGAGTTTCTTATAAGAAGCCCTTAGACAATTCCCAATGGTTGAAAAAACTGACTGAAACCAACTTAGTCACGTCAGCTTTTTCAAAAACTGATTGAAACTGAGGGACCCTGCCATCAGTGACCCTTCACTTTAATTTGTGTTTTTACGTTTGCAGATATGCAATATGAAGAAGATGACCAAAAAATGAAAAAGATGACCAAAAAGCGGCAGTTTTATGATAAATAATTGTCCATGACTTACAACTGGATTCATTGAATCTGGTCATATCCGAGTACATTAAACTTGGTCGTATGCGGGAACGTAGCCAGGGGCTCTGCCCCTTAGACCCTGCTAGGGGCGTTGCCAGTGGGAGCCCACAAGGGGGCGCGACCCCCTTGATCCCCGCTATTTTGGTTGTACCTGGTATTCAGTAACTTAGTCGAGTATGCATTCCGCATCACCTACACCTACACTGTGTTTACTAATCCGTCAATGCAATATAATATACAACAGAGAGTATAGGCCATTTCAGTGAACGACTATCATTAGTGTTTGAATATGTTTGTCTTGTTAACAAAATTTAATTCACAATTTGTATTGTATTATTAACCAAAAATAATAAAAAAATATAATATAAGCTCGCTAGTGGCCCAGACCCATAAGTTAATATATGTCTTCTATGGAACTCAATTGTCACCATCAACCGATTGCAACAAAAAAAGGTTATTGGAGGGAACCTTTAACCCCGGATCCGTAGATCCACGAAGCCCCACCCGCAAGAGGCAACCCGTCTGGCTAAACACCTGGCCCCAGTGACCCCACACACGGAGCATAGGATTTTTTGTACTCCCAGAGGCTTGAACCCGGGTGGGGCGTGGGGATTTGCGGCGGCGGTACCACTGAGGCAAAGCCCCATTAGGTGTCACTTTGTTTGGTTTTTTTACTATTCAAAAAATCTATCATCTTCCTTAGTTCCTTACCTTGTATTACATGAGCACATTAAACATTAATCTCTATTTATAAAATACGACATTATGATATGTGATCATTGAAGTATGGGTTTTTTCAAAAGAATGGGAGATCCAATGACATGATGGCATGTGTACAAAAACCCATTTATCCCATCTTTTTCAAAATTAAATATCTCACAAACATCAAGTTCAAAAATTATAAAAATTGCATCATAAAAATCAGCGTTTAATCCTCTTCGATTAGGGATCCCTAAAGGTGTACTTTCGACAACTTTTTTTTGTCGTTTTTGGTGGGTTTTACAAAAAAACTAAAACATGTGTTAACATGTTGCGTTTAGGTTTAGGGTTTGGGGTTTAGCGTTTAGGTTTGGGGTTTTTGCCCTAAACCCCAAAGCCTAAACTCTAAACGCTTTATTAAACTCTAAACCCTAAACCCTTACTGTAACTCTAAATCAAATATACAATCACACAATAACACATGTGTTTAATAATTTGTAAACCCACCGTAAAGTGAAAAAATAAAAAACTAAGAGAAAACGCTGAATTTTATGGTGCAAATTTTTTAATTTTTCGATTTGCCGTTTGTGAGATAATTAGTTTTTAAGATCTTGGGGTAAATGAGTTTTGGTACAAGTGACACAATCTCATTGATTTTTGCATACTTTCAAAAAATTGTGTACTCTAATTAACTTTTGATTCTTGCATACTTTCAAAAAATTGTGTACTCTAATTAACTTTTCTCACAACATTATATACTTTCAAAAAAAGAAATGGATCATAGGAGCAGCACCATTTGTAGGAGCAGGTAAGGCAGCAAATGCCCCAATTAGATATGTACACCTGTAATTTCTGTCCCCCACACAGCATATGACCAGGGACTAGTTTTGCACATTTTACAAACATTTGGAGCTGACCGCAAAACACAGTAAAATAGAACGAATTATCTTTTAATCCTGAATTCCCCAAATTCATCATCACCATCAAACGCGCCTTCACCATTTCTCTCTGCAAATTTCATCGTTGACTGTTCTTAAACATCTCTTACTTGAACTCCGCATTCAAGATCTGCATCTATTTTTAATTCGCTTCAATTTCTATACATTATACATTACTTACACCAGGTACGTACTGTGTATCTATAGTATATGTTTGTGTGTTTATTAATGCTGTATTTGTGTATTAACACATGCATACTTGAGCTGTTCGATTTAGGATTTGCGATTTGATATATGATGTGTAAATCGATTTAAAATGTTGTTGTTGTTAGCTTTCTTTCTGATTTATTGTGTTGGTGAGTTGCGATTTATGTTAGCTAGGGCTTTTTTATGCTAGATCTAGTGGTCAATTCATTATTACGGTATATATGTAATAATCTGTGTTTGTACATATATATGTATATTTTCAGTAGGTTAGTGTTGATCTGAATGCAAAGGATGAGTAGTGTGTGTAGTAGTTTAGGTGACGATCAGGGGATGATGATGTTTCGGATTGATGCGAATGTGCAGGAGGTAGTATATGTAATTATGTATACGCCTGCCAACTTTAGATTAAGTTTTAATATTATTGTGTCTGGTGGAAGGTTCTCTGAGTTCATGTGTATTTGGAATTTAATTATATCTACAATTATGGTCATGTTGGTGCAACAGTTGGTAAACTGGAGTGGCAAACAGCTGAAACCGTTAACGATGTCTGCTAGAGCCTTAAGAAAAGTACTCGATCATCAACAACAACAACAATAACAACAACAACAACAACAAGAATCGTCATTATCATCAGCAGCTAACATCAATTTATCGCCCGATAACGACTCTGATTCTTCCCTCGATTCTCCCCGCCTTTCACAAATCCGTTCGATTTACTCAACGGCCCTGACCAGAATCAGGTGCATGTGTAGGTAACCATGTTTTCAATTTTTTACTTGATATCGTGTTAGCTTAATAATTTGTTCTCAATTCTTAATAGCTGATTGGTGGAGTTAATTTAGGATGGTTAAGGTTCTTAATTCTTATGCTGTGTTATAAATAGACCAATTGGGTTAAGTTTTCTTTTTATGTATGTATTTTGTTAGGTTAGTGTAAGTTTTATGAATTTTAGTTGATTTTAATAGCAGGAGAATGATTCAAGTGATGATGCTGATACATCCTCTACTGTAATAATTGAAGTACCCACTTTCTCTCTCTACAACCTCACTCACTTCACATTAAAAAAAATATTCAAACAATGTACTTCACTTTATACAAATTAATCACCATGTGAGCTTCTGACCATTCCCTCACTTGTACTCCGTATATCTCACTTTATATATATCTGCCATGTATCTATAGGTTACTTTAAACAGAAGCTGGATCACTAAATGGCAGCTTATTCATTATCTAGAACAAGAAGCAATTCATCATTTCACACTCGGAAGCCTTCAACTCAGTTTTCTTCATCTTCATCATCCTCATCCTCATTTAACCTATCCCGCTTGATGTGCAGCAATGGGAAAGGAAGAGCCGTAGAGTTGATGGCAGTATTGACTTGTCAGGGAAAATGGAGACGGTAATGGTCAGACCGATATCTGCATGTTGTTGATGTTAAAGAAGTTGAAAGAGGTCCCCGTTATTAAGAGGAAATTACATGTTTCTAGAAGGTTTTCCACAATTTGAATAACCTTCAAGTAAGTCGAGTTTTCTAGTTTCCTAGAAACTTTACATCTTGATAGAAGTAAAAAATAATGTTAAAAGATAGAAAGTATAAGTAACCGTTGTTAAAGAATATTAAGATTTTTGTAGAAGATTATGTGTTGATTGATTGATGAATCATTCACTGTTTTGTAATATGATATTAATGTGGTGGAAAACTGATATGAATAATATATTTTTAAACTACTGCATTTTTACACTTTAATCACTGCATTTTACATTTTTTAAGATCATGTAAAACTAATATGAAAAAATAGATAAAAAAACATTGCATTCTACATTTATGTTACTGCATTTTATGTTTAAGGTGGTGAAAAACTTATCTAAAAAAACTAGATATTGATAAGTTACTGCATTTTAAATTTAACCTACTGCATTTTACTTTTATCTTACTTAATACAGGTTTGTAAACATGGGTGTGCTAGGAACTGAATCTGCAAATGCCGAAGCAAATGGTCATATAATCTACTGCATTTTAAATTTTCTACTATATTTATAAATAGTACATCAAAATATGATGATATGTTGTTCTACTGCATCAAAGTTCATCTACTCCATTGTAAACGTAATCTACTGCATTTTAAATTTTTTACTGTACTTTTAAATAGTATATCACAAAAAATGATGATATGTTGTTATACTGCATTATAGTTATTCTACTGCATTTTAAATTTGAAAGAAGATGGAAGTTGATAATTGAACAGTTGGAAAATGTGTTTTTGGTATCGAATGTGTCTATATTTAGCTCTGAACCCATGTTTACCAGTTTAATTGAAGATGTTTTGAATGCTATTTACTGTTCTGAAAATTGCCATAATTAGCATCTTGTTTGTATCAGAGACGTTAATAGCAGTTAATCTGGATGCTGCTTCACAATGTCAATTTGGATATTGTTGGTTTCTCTCCTCTTTCTGTTCATCATTGATATTTATTTGCATTTAATGAATCTACTGCATTATAACCCATGTTACTGCATTTTACGTTTAACTTACTGCATTTTAAGTTTAACTAACTGCATTTTACGGTTAACTTACTGCATTTTAAGTTACGCAAAATAGATCTCGAATAAATCATATTATTTGAGTCAAATACAGTTTCAATTTGATAAAATGCAGTAAGTATAAGTATCATATTTCACTCATAAGTCGATTTTTGGTGCAAAATGTCAAGAAGAATGTATTAAAATGCATTGAAATGTATTAAAATGCAGTTGAATGTATTAAAATACAGCTTAATTTAACATTCAAATGAAAAGAATTTTTACCTGTTAGACTTAAATGTAGAGTCAAATGATACAACATCTCCATATTTTTTGCAATTTCGATGTATGTAATAAAATGCATTAGAATAAAAAAAAATGCAACACGTGTATTAAAATGTAGTAGATTGTATTAAAATGTAGTAGAATGTATTAAAATGCAGTAGAATGTATTAAAATGCAGCTTAATTAACATGTAAATGAATTAGAATTTTTACATGTTAGACTTAAATGTAGAGTCAAATGATACCATATATTTTACAATTTCGATGTATATAATAAAATGCATTAGAATAAAAATAAAAAATGCAACACGTGTATTAAAATGCAATAGATTGTATTAAAATATAGTGGAATGTATTAAAATGCAGTGGAAATGTATTAAAATGCTGCATTTTAACACAAAATATACCACATCTTATAGTCAAATCAAATCTCAGCAAAAAATAAAATTACAGCAAAATATATACAAACAAGTAAATGTATCTACACTTATGGATCAAAACATAAAATATTAACAAAAATCAAACTCATACAAAAATCACCGTGTATATATATATATATATACAACTAAAAAACAACGATTAAAATCACACATATATAAAAACACACGTAAATATATACACAAATACAAAACACACACATACAGAAACTCATATGTATAATATACATATAATACATACTTCTGTTAATAGGTGTGTGTTCTTCAGCTGAAATGGCAGCAGTATCAGTTTCATCTACGCGATTGACAGCGCAAGAAGGTGTATTTAAATGCAACATTATTCACGAAGTCGATGGTTTTCGTTACACAAATATGCAGAATCAGTATATATTTTATGGTTTTGTTACTGCACTTTACGTTTTAAGGTAGTGAAAAACTTATTTGAATGAGTAGATATGAAAACATTTACTGCATTTTACGGTTAAGTTACTGCATTTTATGTTTAAGGAGATTGAAAACTGATATGAAAACTAGATCTCAAAAACTTACTTTACGTTTAAGTTACCGCATTATAAGTTTAAGTTACTGCATTTTTAAGTTTAATGTGATTTTTTTAAGTTTAATGTGGTTGAGAACTGATATGAAAAATATTAAAAAATAACTGCACTTTACGTTTAAACTACTGCATTTTAAGGCAAAAATCACTGCATTTTACGGTTTTGTTACTGCACTTTACATTTTAAGGTAGTGGAAAACTTATTTGAATGAGTAAATATGAAAACATTTAGTGCATTTTACGTTTAAGTTACTGCATTTTATATTTAAGGAGGTTGAAAACTGATATGAAAACTAGATCTCAAAAACTTACTTCTTTTTACGTTTAATTTACCGCGTTATAAGTTTAAGTTACTGCGTTTTAAGTTTAATGTGGTTGAGAACTGATATGAAAAATATTTAAAAATAATAATAATAACTGCGTTTTACGTTTAAACTAGTGCATTTTAAGTTATAATTACTTTATTTTACATATCTTAAGCTCGTGGAAAACTTATATCAAAGAATATATATATATATATATATATATATATATATATATATATATATATATATAACTAAAGGAGGAGACCTCCAATGATTTGTCAACTTTTCATCCATTCCACATCATCAAAATCCTATGTGTCATAATTATATTACACAAAGTGATGAGGTGGATTCTCCTACACATGCTAAATAAGGTAATATACTATTTAAAATCAAATTATAATTAATTTATTATTTTTCATTTTTGGACGGTAAATAATGCATTAAATAATTAAATTATAACCAATTTAATCCAAACTAACGTGTCATGTGATAACATTTGAAATAAATTTTTTTTTTCTATAGTCGAAAATCATGAATTTCTTTATCAACTTTTTCCCTTGTATTTTTTAGTTATAGAATTTTTTTATTCATTCGTCGTCTAAATCTTCATCCATCTTTCAAATATAACTTATAGTGAAGTAAAATAGCTTACTTTCAATACCGTTATAGCTTTCATCATAGTTTTGTAATTTGACAAACATTTTATCATCTTGCAAACTCAGGGATCTCAATTTCGTTTATTTTGTAATCTACGTACAAACTTTGTGGATAGGTAGATCAACATCATCGTCTTTACATGTTGTTAAGAGGTTTTATTAGTTTTAATCACAAAACTTAAAATATTTTTGTATGCCATATTACTTTCAAATCTGTATAACATACATTTATATATTTGATCGTTATAGAATGATTTCTGTTATATATATATATATGCACATTAGTTGTTTAATTAATATCGGTAAATAAAAAAAATAATTTTGCAAAATTTGAAAGTTTTTAACCGTTTAGTCGTTCTCAATCCTCTTATACTTACTCAATATTAGTTATGTATTTTTTAAATGTATCAAAAAGGATTATATAAAGGTAAGTGATTTGTACATCATTTTATGTTTTACAGTATTGTATAGCACAACACGTTAAATCATAACTTATAGTGTACAAAGAAAAAATTGATGATGTACAAAACATCACCTTTATATGATGTGTGCATAACACGAACTTGAATATAATCATAATAACATTGCATACAGCGTTTTAAATTTTAGTCGATGTATTATAGCATTATATTTTTCTAGCCGTGCATCGCAAGGGTTTAACACTAGTATATATATATATATAACTACTGCATTTAACGTTTATATTACTGCATTCTATATTTTAAGGAGGTAAAAGATTGATTTGAAATAGTATATCTTGAAAACTTAATGCATTTTAAGTTTAAGTTACTGCATTTTACTTTTTTAAGGTAGTGAAAAACTGATTTAAATGACTAGATTTAGAAAAACATATACTACATTTTAAGGTTAAGTTAATGCATTTATGTTTAAGGTGGTAGAAAACTGAACTAAAAACTAGATCTGAAAAACTTATTTCATTTTACGTTTAATTTACCGCATTATAAGTTTAATCAATTGCATTTTAAGTTTTAATGTGATGCAAAACTGATATGAAAAATATATATTTTTTTAAAAAAAAACACTGCATTTTACATTTAATCTACTGCTTTTTATGTTTAAACTAGTAAACTGCCCGCGCGATGCGGTGGTAGCGAATTTAGAAATCAAGACAAATTCGTGATGGGGATATTGGTAGCAAACATGTAAAATTTAGAAGTCATGTATATATAAACAAGACAAACTTAGATGGCAACATGTTAATTTAGAAGTCATAATAATAATAACTGCATTTTATGTTTAAGGTGGTGAAAAAGTGATCTAAAAATTAGATATCGAAACTTACTGCATTTTACGTTCTAACTTACTGCATTTTACGTTTAACTTACTACATTTTAAATTTAAAGTTTACCTATCACCTAACGAACAAATACATGCCACCAATCCATTACTTGTTGTATGGTAGTCTCGAACATCATTATGTACCGCATACCCAATGATACTTGACCATACATTGCTTTATTGTACTTGGCTAGGGGTATCACAAAGTCAGCAGGATTTGCCCTGTCAAATTTCAGATTTTCACATTCCCACACTTGATAATTATGAATCAAATCAATTGCCACCACTTCATTATCATTTACAAATAGAAAAATTACCTAGGGTTGTAAAAAATGGTGAAAGGGTTGTTGTTTGCAGCAGCATGAGCAATAGTAGCAAGGATTCCAATGTGCATGTTGTCACTGGATATAACTGATGAGGAGAAAGCAGACTGATGTCTGTTAGCGCGTCTAATTCCCAACATAAGCTGTGATTTCTCATCTCTACGATCGTCATCATCAGTTAGGTGACCACTGCAAGAAGAATCAACATAGTGGCAACGAACTTCCACGTCCACAAACGAAGAAAGTGGAATCAGTTTGACACTTATCTTAGAAAAAAATGAAAACCGGACAAAGTTAAACGCGACTACTTTACATACATCAAAGAGAGTGGTAGACACTGTGTTGAACTCATAAACAATGAATAGTGGTTACTAAAGAATACTCATATAGATGGCTAACCATTTCAGAACCCTAATTTATATTCAAATTCATCATATCTAAACATGTAAATAACATAATTTGGGGCTCTAACAACTTTATAGATGTAAATATAACAAATGATTTTAGCGTTAAAATAAAATCTAACCTGATGAAGATGACAGTTCGTAACAGAAAAATTGGAGGTTTTGAGAACCTAGCAGAAGATTAGATATATATTTAGGTTTTTAAAAGACGAATGAACCCTCTTGCTAGTGGGGCGTATTTCACTATTTCTTGATAAATTCAAACTGTTTTCTTCTGATATTCTATATTAAAGCTTCTAAATCGTCTAGAAATTCTTGAAGATTCCGATTAGATGTTCCACCTACTTCCACCGCCAACTTCTTCCACTTCAATGAATCTCCTTCCCCTGTTTCCTGTTCACATTTATCAATATAAAACATTCAAACAGTCAATTTACTCAAATTTTAAAAGATACCTTTCACCTTTTCCTTTTCAACTTTTTTAATTATTCGATCTGGATCTGGACGAAATCCACGTCAATCAAATCAAACAAATAGTCAAAATAATACAAACACATTATATCCATAGCAGAACAGTATATACAAAAAATGAGATGTAATATTCAATAATAAGTACTAGTAATTACGATAGACATATCGGAGGAGAAGGAATCACGATCGAGTACATAGGAAGCTGAAGAACAACAATCAACGCTAGCTGAGGCCGAAGAAGAAATAAAGCTAAAATTCGCGAAAATTACAGAATCAGGACTAGCATCTCGATTATTCTTATTATTAATAGTAGTTCTGCTACTACCTCCATAGCTTGATCTGGATTGGTGATTGTGATGGTAGATCTTATCGTTTTTTTTTTTTTTTTGACGGATTTTTGTGATGGTTTTGAGGTGTGTATTCTTGTTTCAGTAAAGAGAGAGGGAAAAATAACCAGGTGTCTGACCGAATTTGACCGAGCGAGAGAGATGATATCAACGTTTTTTACACATTTGGTCCCTTGACCATATTTTTTTACAGGAAGATCATTGTTGACTAATGAAATCGTGGCTGTTGAAATGGATTGAATGGTTAAGATTTCCCCTGCTTTTGCTGCTCCTCTTTAAAGCCCATTCCCTCCGATCCTTACCCTTCAAAAAACTGTAAGCTTTTTCGAGAATTTCAACTTGGTTAATTTTGTTTAAAAATAGAGGGATAAAAAAATCCTCAATTAAATGTTACAAAAACATTTCTCTCTCAATCCAAGATTGTAAACGTATTTTAGTCGAAAGTCACATGTAAAAGTAAACTTTGTTACGGTAAAATGACGAAATTAGGAAAAACAACGAAAAGGATGGATGATGTAATTAAACTTTGGAAAGATCAAGAATTGCAAAATTTAAAAAATGCCGAGACGAAAACTGTAAATTACCCTAATGAAATTAGCAGTGAAGAAATCCCCAAAATCTCTCTTCCAAAACCCTAAAAATGATAGGATGATGAACACCACCCTCCCAGATTTAACAGACGAATATTGTAAGTAGTAGAAATTACAAACAAAATAGATATAAATAATGTCACAGAACAATGTGAATATACCGGTGAGTGAAGTGTTTTGGTCTCTCGTTGCTAAAGCCGATAAAAGATTCTCCAAGATTAGGGATTTGCGCTATTACGAACGGAACAGGTATAGTTCTTACAATCTATTTGTGTATTTTGTATATATAAAGTAAATGATTGAATTTGAATTTGCTACTGACAATATCATATTCTACTATGATGGATCACGGGAGGATGATTGATACAAATTGTACTATGTGAAATTTATGTAATTATACAGATACATTTGGATTTTGAGTTCTGATGTTTTGGACGATGACTTTAAAAAGTCAAACTAATTTTAATTGTTGGGCAAAGAGAATAATCTATATATCTGGTTTTGAATAAATGAATTTTTGATGGTAATGGCTGGATTTTGGAACCATTGTCATTGAAACATATAGTAGTAATAATCCGGGTTTAAACCGAAGTATACAAGATATCACAATTGCATGAAAAGAAAAGAACTCGTAATAACATGATAGTAATCGTATATTCTCCAAGAAACTTCCAACCTACTTACATTTGTGGCTTAAAAAGATCCCACATACTGATTTTAGTGAACGTGTGAGGCAACTAGGTGATCCTCACATCGTCGGACTTCACAAGTCTACAATCTCCACTTTGCCATGGTGAAGAAATGAATTGTTTATGCCTTAGGTGTTATGTGTACATGTGTCAATTTATAGCTATTTATTACTCTATGATGATGCTGTAAAACATTAGCCTTGTACGGATACATTTTAATACTCCTCAACTGTATAGGAATAGATCATGATTAGGATAATAACAAATGATGATCAATTAGAAAACATATTGTAGTGATTGCTGTGAAAAATGAGTAGTTTGAAACATCTTATTTGATTCTGAGTGTATGATCAATGTGGTTGTTATCAGGTATGATACATATAATAAGGTATTTAAAGATTATACACAATTATGGATATTTCAACAAGAGAATAGACACAAGCTTGTGGAAGCAGGGCTTAAGAGATGGGAAATAGGTGATATTGCATCTCGAATAGGGCAACTATATTTTGGACAGTATATGAGAACAAGTGAAGCTAGTAATTTGTCTGAGTCGTATATCTTCTATGAAGCAGTTTTGACTAGGGAGTATTTCAAGGATGGACTATTACAAGATCTGAATCTTGCCAACAAACAGTTGAGATTCTTAGCAAGATTCCTGACAGTTTGTTTGGTGTTCAACCGTCGAGAAATGGTTTATCAGTTGGTTAATCAGCTCAAATTGTTAGTTGGAGACTGCAAGAGGACTTTCCTGGTAATTTTTATTTTTTATCATAATGTCGTAGTAAGCTGCAATTTTAGTACTCCTTACTGCAAATGATATTGTTTCAGGATGCTGACTTCAAAGAATGGAAGCTAGTTATTCAAGAAATAACTAAGTTTCTTAAAGTAGACACAGCATTTATGAATATAAGGCCTTTAAGATATAGCCTCACGTTAGATCCCCATCCTGATAGCCTTCCGCCTGTTGCCTATGTCAAAAGAAAGCTAAAACTGGGAGATGCCATACTTTGCAGCTATCATCCTAATGAGGTTAAGTTATTTCTATGCTCATTGGCAACAAGAAAGCTTATTTTTTCTTCTTCTTTCTTTTCTCAGATGCAGTGTCACTGTACTGCGATTTGACTTTTCTTATGTCTTTTGAATTTGTTAATCAGGTTAAGTTCTCTGAGCTCACACTTGATAACTTCAGAATGCTTCAATGTTTGGAATGGGAACCCAGTGGCTCGTTTTACAAATCAAGTGGAACCATGTCTACTGGTGCTGGGACCACTGGTAGTCAAAATGGGGCTTTTCTAGGGTCAAGTCGTATTAGTTATTCTCAGGAGATCACTGATCCTACATTGCCCCCAAACCCGCGTAAAGCTATCTTGTATCGTCCATCTATCACTCATTTTTTAGCAGTGAGTAATCTAGGAATGCTTTTTATTGACTCTAAATATATGCTTTTCTGTTGACTGTTGAGGACTATTGGGACTTCTTAGGCAATTTATATTGATAACCCAAAATACCTGTAGAGAGCATCAAAGGTGCAATCATGGGAAATAGAATAAATTTGAAAATAATATGAAGTAACTATGCGACATACATAAAAAGGATAAAAATTTGAATCCAAAGCCCTAGATGATGGATTTTGGGACTAATGGCTGGGAAAACCACCACTGGTTGTTTATCTATGCCTTTGGCCTGTTGAGACCATTCTGTGGTCTGGTCGCGGCCCTGAACCTCTACTTGGATCATAAATAATGACAGTCTTAAGTTGACACACATTTCCATATTCCCCCTTGTATCGTGTATAAGTTGGGCAGTTAATTTATTCGTTACACCCTTTAAAATCAACAGAAATATATAGCTTTAAAACTTCTAATGCACGTGAAATTGTTATATGCTCTTGATGGCAGGTTCTGGCCACTGTGTGTGAGGAGCTCCCTCCAGATGGAGTTCTCTTACTTTATTTATCAGCTCCAGGTGACATTTATATTACTCATATTTTTGTCTTTTTTTCGTCTATAATATCATATGGAACGTTTAATTTTTCTAAGAAACTGTGAGCATGCTTTTTGATCATCATTTCTTATGAAAATTATATTGGTAACACAGAGCACAATGGCAATAGTGTACAGCCTAATATGGTGGGCTCAGATGCTGCATCTACTTCACCATCTTCCTCTGTTTGTGATAACACAACCATTCCAGCAGAAGATAATATTCTGAACTGTTCGGCTTATCATTCTGGAGGTGTGAATCTTGGTGCTAAAGGAAATGGAGGTACTCTTATTAAATGGATAATTGTTAAACTAAAACTGGTAGTGTGCAATGGATTCATGGAATGGTTCTAAACTTCATTTAAATAGAGTATTTGTGCAATATTTCTTAAGTTACTTACTTACTTGATAGGTTTACAATGTTTTTAGCATCAAGGATATCAAAAGCTAACAATGATATTCGTTTCAGGTCTAAATCTGGTTTATCCTTGTGACTTGCTTCCATTTACAAGAAGGCCACTTTTCCTTGTTATCGACAGTGGCAACAGTAACCATTATAAGGCAAGTACTCAAAGCACTTCTAAGATGCTTATATACAAGTATGAACATCTGATGGGAAATCAATTCTGTAGACTTAACGATTTGTTTCAGTCGAGTTGATAAATTATCTTCACTAGACCTCACTAGCTATAAGGCAAGTACTCAAAGCACTTCTAAGATGCTTATTTACAAGTATGAACATCTGATGGGAAATCAATTCTGTAGACTTGACGATTTGTTTCAGCCGAGTTGATAAATTATCTTCACTAGACCTCACTAGCTACAAGGGCAATTCATTTTTTTGAATGTCAATCTTACAACCTACCCCACATAATATATACAATCTGACGTATATACAAGGGCAAAGAGGTGATAGGTGTTTGACTTAAATAGTCAAAGCTGTTGGAGTTCTCATATGGTCTACAGGTTTTTGTTACTTAATGTTGGAAGTGCTATGATGTAGATCAGACTTGATCAGCAAAAAAGGAATTAACTTGCTGAACTTTTAAAATTAGGAAACTATATAATTTTGTTATTTGGGAACTCTAATAATTTGGATTTTTATTTAAGTGGGAAGCCTTAGGAGTTTAGTTGTTACAGAATTATGAAATCGAGGCCTATATAATTAGGATCCAGCCTTTGTAATTATTTATTCTGAATTGTATAATTAATCTAAGAACTTGTTTCTTTTATATTTTTGTTCATGAAGTCAAAAAATTCCCAGGTAACCTGTGTTTACAAGTTTTCTCCTATTCACAACGTGATTGTGAATAAAAACCTTTTGCTGTCATACTCCAGCTTAATAAACTGCTACCATCAAGCTTAGGGCTGATTACTTGTTTATAATTTTCTAAGTGTTGTTTTGCATTCTGATCTGGGAGATTGTTTCACTTCTTTATTTCAGAATAAGTGCAAATGTTTGTTTTATAGGCATCCCAAAATGAATGCATCGTTTTCCTGTATGAGAAGCCTAAAAAATTATCATTCTTACCTTTTAGCAATCACTACAAATTTTTATCGCAGAAACTGTGATAACAGGATTTCCCTATCGTCTTGTTATTGAGGGGTACTTTTGAAATGTGACCCATATCGAAACATATTCATTATACTACGTAGTAGTTTATTTACATTTTGCTGTTACTTTTGGATAAACACATGTATGTTGGTCATTGAAGATAATAATATTCGTCATGTGTAGAATTATGCCTTACGCAGTTAGCTATACATCATCAGGCATTAAATATAACAGTAAAAGGAGAACTAGTTGCAATGCTCCTATCTCCAAGTTCTCCAAGTCCTATACATGGTGCTGTAGATCCTCGCCAGCCAAATGGAAGTCAGTTCACAAGCTTTTTGACAGCACCACTGCAGACCTTTCTTATCTTACTTGGCTTTTCGGGTTCTGACATCCAAATGGTACTCGCCTCTTTGTTATGTCCTAATTGCAATTTTTTAAGCTCGGAGGTGGTAAAAATGGGTTGGTTGGGCATCGGGTAATTGGTCAAAATTGGTAATCTATTCACTGGTTTGGTTGACTTGGAACACTTGTCCTATTTTTTTTTTTGTTTATGAACAATAAATATATATTCTTCAAATATTACTGTAGTTCTTTGAAGAAATTGAGGATAACCCAATAACCAAAAGATTGTGGGTTCAAGTCTCACTTTAGACGAATGTGTATATAATATGTGAGGGTTGCCGTTCTAAAAGAAATACCCTTTGTATGCTAACCCATTTTGTTCAGCTGTATACTCTGTCTGTTTGACCAGTTAGGGATAAGTAATAACCTGAATTGACTACCTTTACATGAATTCTTTAGTAGCTGTACTTCAGAATGATAGCTGGCTAAAATAAAGATTTGTGATTTTAGGATAAGCTCAACGAGGCTGAGAAGGTTTTTGTTTCATATTTAAATCTCTGGGGAGAAATGTTGGCATCTTCGGAGACGCTTCATCCTGTTTGGGCTCAAGTTTTAAGTGATCCATTTCTTAGACGGCTGCTTTTAAGGTAAATTGCAAAACCGTCTTCCTTTTAATAAAGTTATGATATATAGTTTGGGACTCTCTTAGTTCATTGGACTAAATGGAGGAAATTGTGGCTGAAATCTAATTATCACTTTTTTTTTTTTTTTGGGTAAAAGGAAGTTACCCTGGAAAACTTTTATAAATCAATGATATAACGTTAAAAGTACATAAATGTGGAAATCCACATAAAGCTTAGTCTAACAAATTGATAGACTAAGCGCATATACCTGAATGAACACTTTCTTAATCATTTGTTAAGCTTCTACTCTAAAAATTTAAGTGCACTAATTTACCCGCTTTGTGCATTTCATAGTTCCTTAACAATCACGTACTGACGCACATACACCCACCTAAAAATACCGCCTAATTACCCTAGGAAAGCATTGCCGTCTCCAAACATAAATGCAGGAACATATGTTTGGATGTATAAAAGCAAATGCTGCCATATTGATGTCCTTACTCAATTAAACAATATTGTTTTTGTGGTAAAGTTTTTATTAGGGGTGGGACATTTGAACCAATCACTTGATTTGGGTTATGTTTTTTTTTTATCTTGAATGGGTCAAATCTATTGAATAATGTTTTTTAAGCTGGAAGGGAAACACGTCAATTTGGTCTAATGGGTCAAAAGTTTTGGTCAAGGTTGATTTTAACCCTTAGAGTCTTCTATTTTTAATTTTTATATACAGCATTATTATCTGTATTTTATATATTTTTTTATTATTTTTGCAAAAAGTTGGAATGTTATTGTAATAATATACTTTTTATTTTATTTATTTACTCATTTATGACACTGGTTTTTTATACAAATTTTTAAGAAAGTGTTTTGGGTCATTTCATCACACCCCACATAACTATCATTTGAACTGAACCCGGTTTAATCCGTAACCCAACCTGACTTAATCGCCGTATTGCCACTTGTCCACTTCTAGTTTTAATCCAACTTTATCTCTTTTTTCTTTAGTACTTGTTACAAAAAATGAATGCCATTGTTTTCCTCTAGGAAACTCTGTTTGTCATTGAATGGGGTTTTAGATATTAGATTAGCAGTCTATATCATAAGATGAGTCAAATTTAACCATTGAAATGTTCCACCTTTCCAAATGCAGAAACTAACATAAAGTTTTCTACATTTAGTCTCCAGAAGTTTCTATTTGAATGTAATTTCATAAAGTGCTATAAAATATTTTAGCTTGTTAAAAACCGCCAGTTCTCAAGTTTTTCCTGAATTTCCTATGTTTTATGTGGCACACAATGTAATAAGTTTGTTCGACTATGGATCTAGTTCTTAAAGTACTCTTTTTTATCGAAGAAAAGACGAATATTTTTCTCATGAAATAATGATAACACTTAAATATATATATAAATCAACATTTAAAGTCTTTGAAAAGGGATATGCTGCATGGAAATCACGAAAACGGAGGGGGTCATAAGTTTTCATTTATTTTGCACTTGAATGTGAAACGCTTAGGCTCCTTTTGGTCTTCTATGCATATCTTAATGCATCAAGTTTTTCACTTTTTTTTTATTAGCTTTTGATTCGTGACTACTATGCTTGTTAGATGTAACAATTCCTACTCATTTATGGGTAAATGGCTTAATTTGGGTTATATCTTATCTCCAATGGGTCAAATATGTTGAATCTAATTCTTTTGCTCAAGTAAAAGCAAGTCAAAAGATTGAACATGCAAATATGTAAGAAGTTACCCAACATGTATTCAAAATGCCCACTGCAACCTCCTAAATCGTTTTTTGGAATAGTTTAGCTGTAATAATATAGTCTTTAGATGATATTTAACTCTTTAATCATATTAAAGGAGAGACAACAAAGCGTGCGGGGCTCCCCCAACGCCCAATGTGACTCAAACCGTTTTGACACGTACTGATATGTTATCCATATTGACCTTTTACCAACCTGCCAGACCAGTTCATTTTGTCATCTTTAGTTCTTGTGCTTGAGGGTGAATATTGTTTGGTCTTTCAGGTTTATATTTTGCCGAGGGGTCCTAGCGCTATACGCTCCCACATTCAACAAAAAAGGATATCTTCCAGAGTGTTCACCCACCCTCCCAGACTCGGTGTTACCGATGACTCAATCATCCATTGCAGCAGTTCGACAAATAGCCGACATTTTTGGTGCAGCAACTATGTTTAATCTCCATGAAGTGTAGAATGTATCTCTTATTAGGTCATCTTTCTCGATGAATGTTGTCACCCTTTACAATTATTAGTATTATATAGTAATTTTTGTGTGTTTATCCTGCTTGAACTGCTAGCCTTTTGTACCTTTTTTTTTTTTAACCATCATATATGTACATCTAAATGGGAACATCGGGATTTGAGTGGTAATTTCTTGTTTATGGGGTTTGTTTCGCACTACTCTAGTTATTGGTTTTGTAAATTCAACTTGGTGTTTTTTGCACTTTGTTTCGGATTTCGGATTCAGTAATTAGTTTCTACGTATTGGGTAGCTTATTTTTGCTTATGATTAATATTGTTCATTAAGCAGATAAATGTTTGCCTCTAAATTTGATTAGTAAAAGGTCTTAAAAGAAAAATACTTGCTCCTTATTTAACATAATTTTGCCCTTAATTTTATTTATTACTTCATAAAATATTTAAGAATCCGTCAGTATTGTGAAGCATAAACTGTTTTAGCAGCAACAAGAGTACAAGACATTCAAATACTATCTCATGTGCTACGTTTAAAAGTTTAGCTCAATGCTTTGTTAAGAAGGTTGGATTGCTTACTTGGTTAAAACTGCGGATTAGTCATCTATTTAAATCATTTTATGATCCTGGGTATACAAGTTGCGGACTTTTATTGTTTGTTTATTTCTTCAACTAACATAGCTAGATAATGTCTCCTTATTTAACATCATTTAGTAAGATTTTTTGAAAAAAGTTTTCACACACATCACAA